>CM067304.1:16295943-17685943 GCA_034231615.1 Meghimatium bilineatum
AGATAGATAGATAGATAGATAGATAGATAGATAGATAGATAGATAGATAACTGTAAAACTGTATATACATATTATTTACGTAACATACATGTTTTGTAGTACTTTGACAAACAGACTATCGGACAATGTGCTATATAAATGACAATATATATAAATCGCAATATACAGGACATGTTCAATGTTTCAACTGTAAGCTAGTTATCAATAATTAACAAAACTTGATAACCTGCAATTATTTTTTGCCGCACAAATATATGTGTGTTGTGTTTTATATAGCTAATTCTCAACATACGTCTGTAGAAATTGTATTCAAAATCCTGTTTCCTGTGTCTACATTGAGTGTCATACTTTCACATTCGTATCGAAATATACGTAGCACCATCAATCTAAGTAGATTTGTTGTCACTGTTATGTTGGGGTGCAAAGGGAACGCATTGCTCTAGGCGGACCCAGGTTTAGCAGATAACCAGGATCCCAAATGTACCTCCTCGCGGTGCACCCTGGTAACAGAAAACAGCAACTCGAGCTGATTCTGGCCAAATAATTTGAGGATAAGGTCCGAGAATATGGAGGTAGCAGATGGAAAGAGATTTGCCTGCAAGAGAGACAGACAATATCTCCGATACCATTTGCATCACCACATACAGCGACACTGTCGACATACAGTGACGCCAGTTAGTCCAGTCAGAACATTGTAGGGGCGACCAATGAAAAAAGCATGAAAAGGTGGATGCATGACGAAAGACAGACAGATTTCATACTGAGTACAATGGAAAAAAATGAAAGAGCAGAACAGCGCAGGAGGGCAACGCCAACTGCAAATAGATAGTGGAAACGATTACGGAAATGGGAACTACAAGCTCTGTTATTTCGTGACGGGCTTCTAGGTTACTTGATTTCCTATAGGCAGAGACCAATACCCAATAATTGGCGTCTAGCAAAGCAAACAGACCTGGCCTAACTCTAATGTCGAGTCTTCCTATACAGGAAACATGCTAGCAAAGAGAAAGGGTGCCGTAACCGATAGGCTCAGGAAAAAAAAGGGACAAAGATGGCAGTCCTGGCCCAACTCTGTCAAACTTTCCTATAGCGGAAATACACTTGCAGAGAGAAAGGGTTCCGTACCCAATGGGCTCAGGAACAAAAGAGACGAGTTTAGCCCTGGCCCAACTCTACTGTCAGGTTTTCCTTTACCGGAAATACACTTGCAGAGAGAAAGGGTTCAGTACCTTATGGGCTCAGGCGCTATTGGGACAAAGTCGCTCAGCTAGAGAACGCCTTTCTCTCAAACGCGTGGTGTGAGACTCGAACTTGGCAAGGGGTTCACGATGTCGGTGAATGACACCTCGGCTAAGAGGGCGAAAGAGCTAGGGTTTAACTCTTCTGTTAAGTTCTTCCTCTTAAGGAACCAGTCTTGCGGACGAGAAACGGTTTAGTACCCGATGGGCACAGGCACATTACGTCTAATTACACGAGGCAAGTTCATAGACAGTGGAACACCTCGTTCGAGACAGACGTGAGCAAAAAATTGTCTGGGCGAAGAGTCACCACACACACGCGTGCCTGGCGAAAGATAGGGAGGCTGTCACAGGCTAGGGTAGCCCAACAGAAATGTCATGTCATGCCGAAATCGGATGTGCTAGGCCTACAAGGCGCATAACGGTGGCACAACGTAATCACGCTCCCGGCGGAAATTGCACGGATATCCGTGCTGGTTACAATGGAGCGAAGGCAAAACAAACAAACTGTTATATTGATCAGCAAAAGGTTTTAGGCAATCAGCTATTTACAGAAGTATTTAATACGCGAGAAGCGCTGTAGCCTAGCTGATAGTGAGCTTGCTTGCTATCATAGAGTTACAGGACTTCCGGTCAAAATGGCGGACATATCGACGTGTATTTTCTGTGTGACACCGTCAACTTCACTTGAAATATGGATTATTTCATTATTTCACTTTCGTGCTCGTCAATCTGTATGCGTGCAACGCGATCATGAAAGTACAGTGCTGGAAATTTCTAAGTGATGTCTTAAATGAAGAAAGAGAAGTCATTGTCTTTGAGGACTTTAATGCAAAAGGCAGATTTTGAGTCAATACTGCCCCAAATCAACAGAAAAGAGATCTTGAGGAAGCTTTGATTGATATGAATTTAGTATGCATAAACGACGGGCGCATGACACCGTTGGCAGCTAGGGACGGCGATGATGACAATGCAAATGATTTGCACTTTGTGGCGGCTAATATTTTACCCAGTTGTAGATGGGATTTGCTGGGACATCATTGCAACTACCATTTGCCATGTGTCTTGTTGGTGGCAAAAGAAAAAAAACAACAGAGAGCTAAAGTGTCCTTCCGGTATGATCACAATGGTTGTCCATCGTAAGCAGAATTAGGAAGGAAAAACGTAGGACAAACTCCACCAATGCACATATGTGAAATCAACCAACCCCCCACCTGGTTAAATGATGAGATTCAATGTGCATGAAAGGGCAAATGTAGCACAGTTGTAGAGTGGCAAAATGCAAGGAAAAAAAGTGATCGCACAAATGTTGGCAATGTTGGCTGGCAATGTTGTTCAACAAGATCCTAGCGAATGGCACAGAGAAAGAAGGCTGGTTGCATATTTACTTAATCCCACTACCCAAGCCTGGCAAGTCATGCAAAGATGCAGGGTTTCAGGCTCATAACCATGAAGAAAACGATCGGCAAGTTGTCAGAAAAGATTATTGTGTGGATATTGTCCTTACATTTGGAGAGGAATAAAAGACTACCCTCAACATTGGAGGCTATTGTCCATGTAAGCATACTTGGCACAACGTCTCCGAATTAACGCAATTCATGTTTGAAATTCTTAGAGACGTGCGCGGTTGTAATAGACCTGGAAGATCCTTATAACAGAGTGTCCTTGGAATTTTTGATGACCATAATGCTGCAACGTAAGTCCTTTTATTGACAGGTGGATTGTCTCGGCCCTTTTTCAAGACAGGTTGTTCTTAAGTGTGGAAGTTGGTCTTCGGCACAGTCATAAGCCTGTGACTACCACAAGGGTCACCTCTGTCTCCAGTATTATTTAATGTGTATAAAGTTCAAATTACGAGCTCTAAGATTGCAGGACCTGGGAGAACTATGTCCTATGCTGATGACATAGGGATGACATGATGACATGTAATATACATCCCTGTATATAGGCAGGGCTAAGATAAAGAAACGAACGCCAGGAATTTGCAGAGGAAGCTTGATCGTATAAGGGAGTGGTGCTGTGATTCTGGAGCTCTTGTTAATTCATCAAAAGCATCAATCACATTGTTTTCCCTGAATAATCACATAGTAAACACGTCCGCGTCATCGGTTACTTTGAGAGGGGATGTCTCTGAAAGAACCAGTACAATGAAGTACGTGGGGGATATGTTGGACTGAAGTCTGAGCTTCAAAGATCATGTTGACCACATCATTGTAAAGGACTTGCGGCGATGAAAGTTATGACTGCTGCTCAATGTGAGCAGAGGCTGCTATTTCTGCAGTATCAGGGATTGGTTGTGGCGGTGGTAGAGTACGTGCTGACGATTCTGACACCGAGTCAGACTCATACAGAAAGATTGGAAAGTGTCATGAAGCAATGCGAATCATGTTGGGGTGTACGAGAGATACGTTGGCACGGGCAATGCAATACCTAATTGATTGCCCAACTACAGAGCAAACAATACAGATGTGCAGGGCGCTGGACTACATACAAATTGACGCTGATAAAGAGGACCCTCTACACCCTGAAATTAACAAAATGAAAGGCAGTCGACTTAAGAGAGGAAAGTTGTGGATGGGGCGCGCGTAGGCCATTATACAGTGTGTGTGCAGATTACAGGATGTGCTACGAGGTGTGGAATGGAGTTGCGCGCTCTTGGAGTGTCCGACAGCCTTCAAAGTAATAATAACACTCAATAGAGAATGAAGGAAATGGTGTCCGACAATGGTGGAGTCTTATGTGCTTCTCTGATCGGTGAGAATTACAAGGAAGGTGATATGATTGCATATACAGATAGGTCGATTGAGAGACACATCAGCGGTGTCTGGGCCTTGAAGGCTCAATGGTGGGGAAAGACTATCGGAGAGGAAATGTGGTGTATTCACTCAGAAAACAAGCATCATGAAAATGCAGTTTGTAGCAGTAACCAAAGCTTTGAAATGGGTGTGCTCGCAGAATGCGACACATGCCTGTACACTCAGTGACTCGATGGGCATGATGGTGAGAGTGCAGGCGGGGTACATTCAGGAAAAGTGGATTGGCTGTCTGCATTGAAGAATTTATGTGTGCGGAAAGTGACTTTTATTTTTGTGCCAGGACATGCAGGAATGCAAGGTAATGAGAGAGCAGATAGGTTGGCGGCACACGCTGCTACTACAGCTGTTGATGGAGCGATGGATAGGACAGACATTTTGAAGGCATTACGGAAAAACGCACGAACAAATGACTATACGTGACGATGACTCTTGTTCCATGACTAGAATAACGGAATGTGGCGTGAAATGTGGTGTCGCTAGGAAGGAACGATTTCGTGGGCGAGAAAGAATAATGGTCAGTCAACGGCGTACTGGGACAGTCAGTCAACATGTAATGGCGGATACACTCAAGGAGTAATGTGAGCACATATGGACTTGTCCGAAATGCAGTGACGATGATCAGACGCCTAACTAACTAACTAACTAACTAACTAACTAACTAACTAACTAACTAACCGGGTTACAGCGTGAAAAGTTCGAAACTACGTCCCGATCATAAAAAACAAAACAAATATTCTGGTTGTGATTTCTCTTGTGACTCGACCACTCCTCCTGTCGACTGAGATCATAAATGAGTAACTGACGCATGAGTTAAGGGAGGTAAACACAGCAAGGAAGGGAACCGGTCACCCCCCCCCCCCCAAATAACAGTTGATGCAGATTATTACATGAGGAGTTATCTTAATTCCCGACAGCAAGTTGCAGTCATATGACTTACCTACCTTATTTACAGAAGTGCTTAATTATTAGTTATCGGCTGTTTTACAACATATAAATAAAAGTTGTGAGTTGTTTACAACCACATAATGAAATGTTTATGTGATTGTACTGTGCCAACTGTTTACAACGATGTAATGTTATAGAGTGGCAGATTTTTTATAAGATTAATAAGTGTCGGCTGGTTATATAATTATAGGGTGTCAGCAGTTTATGAGATTATAAGAAGAACTAAAACATCCAGAATTGTCGCATCATCATTATCCAGCGATCATCCGTTTGAAGTTTAAGATTAATCAATACATCAAGACACGCCTCACTATCATTCATCAATCAACTGTTAATAAAGTTCAAGATTGACTAGGACATTAGAACACGCCTCACTATCATTCATCAATCAACTGTTAATAAAGTCCAAGATTGACTAGGACATTAGGACACGTCTCACAATCATTCATCAATCAACTGTTAATAAAGTCCAAGATTGACTAGGACATTAGGACACGTCTCACAATCATTCATCAATCAACTGTTAATAAAGTCCAAGATTGACTAGGACATTAGGACACGTCTCACAATCATTCATCAATCAACTGTTAATAAAGTCCAAGATTGACTAGGACATTAGAACACGTCTCACAATCATTCATCAATCAACTGTTAATAAAGTCCAAGATTGACTAGGACATTAGGACACTCCTCACAATCATTCAACAATCAACTGTTTATAAAGTTCAAGATTGACTAAGACACTGTTGCTGCGGCACAATAGTTGGGGAGGGGGGGCAAAGAATAGCAACCTTGTTTACCTCCCACGCTTGTCCTAAGTGGCGACTTAGGAGGTTATGGGATGAAGTAGGCTGTCCCATCCCATGTAGGGTCAACATGACACAACGCCATTCTAAAGTCGAATGTGTCAGACCGAAAGGCGCACATATCACAGCATTGCTGTACTCCATGACACAAAGCATTCCCTTCTCTGGACTACATCCTGCTAATCTGCAGGAGTTTGAGAACGAACTCAGAATAAGTTTCTTTACATGTTACATTTTTACATTTAACTAAAATGAAAACAGTTCAAAATCGTAAAACATGCGGCTTTCATTAGTTATCAAAATATATACGTTTTCCAAAGGTAATGTGCACCTATGTGTCTAGCTGTAATGCTATATACCATATATGCAAAATCAGAGATTAAAAAAAAATATAATTGGTCTTTCCTTTAATTGTTAACACTGACAGGCGTCATGCAGGAGTAAGAACGAAGACTGCGGTCCAGCATTAGTTTGGTGCTGCGGCGAATTGAGTTGTCAGAATAGAAAACAAATTTATGATGGAAAAAGATGCTACTAGTAAACCAGCTTATCGGAAAAGGTTTGTCGTGTAACTGTAACTGTATATTGTTATTTGAGTGTAGTTACTGTAACTGTATATTATTATTTGAGTGTAGTTACTATATATTATAGGAAAAGGTTTGTCGTGTAACTGTAACTGTATATTGTTATTTGAGTGTAGTTACTATATATTATAGGAAAAGGTTTGTCGTGTAACTGTAACTGTATATTGTTATTTGAGTGTAGTTACTATATATTATAGGAAAAGGTTTGTCGTGTTACTGTAACTGTATATTGTTATTTGAGTGTAGTTACTGTAACTGTATATTATTATTTGAGTGTAGTTACTATATATTATAGGAAAAGGTTTGTCGTGTAACTGTAACTGTATATTGTTATTTGAGTGTAGTTACTATATATTATAGGAAAAGGTTTGTCGTGTTACTGTAACTGTATATTGTTATTTGAGTGTAGTTACTATATATTATAGGAAAGGGTTTGTCGTGTAACTGTAACTGTATATTGTTATTTGAGTGTAGTTACTATATATTATAGGAAAAGGTTTGTCGTGTTACTGTAACTGTATATTGTTATTTGAGTGTAGTTACTATATATTATAGGAAAAGGTTTGCCGTGTAACTGTAACTGTATATTGTTATTTGAGTGTAGTTACTATATATTATAGAAACAGGTTTGTCGTGTAACTGTAACTGTATATTGTTATTTGAGTGTAGTTACTGTAACTGTATATTGTTATTTGAGTGTAGTTACTGTAACTGTATATTGTTATTTGAGTGTAGTTACTGTAACTGTATATTGTTATTTGAGTGTAGTTACTGTTTGTTATCTTCTTCCATGTCAAACATTTTAGACATATTAAAGATGCATATGTACAAGATAACAAGTGACCTTCAGACTCCAGAACACATTCTTCAGACATCTCCACTCTTCATTGACCTAAGGACTTACACATAGCCACAAGAGCCATATCTGCAGGTATAACTGTCTAACAATCGTGAGGACCTCCTGCTGACGAATGAATTCGTGGAGTTAATATTAAGACACATTAAAGACATGGAACCGTGTTGAAGATCTTGCTTGTATGTTGAGCCTAGGGTGGCATAGAAAAAAAGGCAGATACAAGTAGGAGAGAACTATTAAATGAAAATGGACATGAGACAGTCTGTGAGAATACACCATCAAAGCGTGAGGCGGAGGATGCTGGAGGTTAGTTGCTGGTATATTTTATTACCGAAAAGCTCTTGATTATGATGAGACAAGATCTGGACTGGATCGCGTACAGAAGAAGAATATCGTGAAGGTAACAGAGACAAATGGAGAGCCTGATTATGATGATGATTGAAGGACAAGGGAGTATGAGCTTATCACTTTTGTATCCTATGCCAGGAGGTGTAGTATATTCTTTGTCTTCGTTCTCAAACTCCTTCAGATTAGCAGGATGTTGTCCAGAAAACGGAATGTAGTGTATCATGTTTTACATTTTGGTTGTGATGTCTTCGCCTTTTGGACTCAGCATTGCTCCTGGCTCACATAGATCACTCACTGGATGTAACAGTCAACTTCACTCCAAAACCTGCTTAGTCGTCTTACACTAAATGTGTAGGATGTAACGTTGTCGATATTCGTTGCTCCCTTCTCAAGGCTCGACAACACATGGTCGAGGAGATAAAGTATTACTTTCAGCTCTTCTTTTTCTGTGTTAGTTTTCGAACTTCTGCACATTAGCAAGATCTGGTCAAGAAAACGCTGTGCCATGGTTTATCGCTTGACTGCGATATCCGCAAATTTTAACTTGCAACATCCTATCTTATGTTCCATATTCTATGCAATTTACCGAAAGACAATGTACTCCTATGTATTTAGCAGCAATACTATAAATAAATGCTGGATACACAGTAGCATGAAGGAAAGCAATTTTTTTTTGCCGGTGCATGTTGTCATTGACCGAGGTACACAGAAAGGGTCATGATATGGATCTTTTGATAGGTTCCAGAAACTCATCTCAATAATGGAAGATGTTAGTCGACAGTAGTAATGGAAAACAGAATGTCGAACTGAAATACAATGTCAGAACAGACTGTCAGACTATTGGGTACTGGTATGAACAAATACAAGTAACATTATACAAGACAGTTTCAACGCTTCAACTTTAAGGTATTTTTCAAGAAAATACAATACAAACAGTCAACAAACATTTATAAGTGTTGCTAAACTAAGTATAAAGCAACCTAACACCAAGACACAGTGATAGACAACGTTTCGACTAAAAGGCCTTCATCAGGACAAACTAGGACCACAGTAAACCAATATTACATAGAAACATACATGGTTGTGATGGAAAGGGGAGAAGCATAATAGTGAATGGACGACGGAGGAAGCAAATATAGGACATGATAGGGGAGAGGAAGGTGTAGGTATGAGGGGACGATAGTGGTAAGTAAGAAGCGGAAAGTGTACAGAAGAAGCAAAAATAAGTAAGATATAATGCAAGTAAAATAAAATAAATATAAATAAGAAATAAGTATCTCGAAAATTTATCAGCGTGGGAAAAAGGACGTATGAAACCAGGAAGTCAGATCATACACGGACTGATGCCCGTATACACCGTGAGAATACGCGGAGGCAGATAATATATATCTCCAGGCAGTAAGAGGCAATAAAATCAGACAATGGCCGAATAAACAGGAATAGGGAGAAAAGAGAGCGCGGGGCAAAAAAGAAAATAAGCAAAAGGCAGTGAAGTAAAAGCTGAAATGGTGGGGGTTTCGTATCCATGACACGAACTGGATGGCCTATAGAAACATATAACAGGCGATCAGGGGCTGAAAGTAGGCAGGAGAATAAAAAGGGAACATAATGAGGCCAGGAAGAAGAAGTCAAAGTGGCAGATCGTGGGCCCCAAACCAAAACGGAGACACGTCTTACAAGGAAGGGATATGGTGGTGAAAGGGGGTCCAAGGTACGCAGGAGGAACACAGCCGGGGGGGGGGCGGTTAGCCATCACAGAAGAGCCGGTCGTGGAACTTTTATCCCTTCAATATCAATTAGAATAACGTGCTCATCAAGACACAATCACAAAAGCATTCGTTGGCAGACATTTTACAGCAGGTAACAGTGACGTACGTATACACAAATATTGCAATAGAGACACATTAAAAAAAATTACGGGGAATCACAACGAAATAAAACAACTATGCATGAAAATACCATGAATAGCAACCCACCATATCCACCAGCACCTAAACCTAAATAAATGAATGATCTGTAGGCAGACCATATGGCTAATGGCTACCATACTGCAATAGATATAGATTTTCTAGTGTGTACTTCACTCTATTGTCAATGGTGCGTGATTTTATTGCAGACACTATCGCTCACTCGTGTTGTTATGCTTTTAAATGTCGATGATAGTCGTACAGACATTCAAGTCACTGCAATACAATTTTTCACAATCAACAAACCGTTAAATAGAAAAAAGTAATCTTAAATGAAAGAGCAATCTTTTGTTGAAGAAATCATGATGGACCACAAAAAATGTGTCTTAGAAGTAGGTCACGAAAAAGAAATGGCGTGAGAACCATTGATCCACAGAACAAAGGAAGAAATGTATTTACCTAGCGAGAGAATAGAACAAAGCAACAAATGTGTTTACCTAGCGAGAGAATAGAACAAAGCAACAAATGTGTTTACCTAGCGAGAGAATAGAACAAAGCAACAAATGTGTTTACCTAGCGAGAGAATAGAACAAAGCAACAAATGTGTTTACCTAGCGAGAGAATAGAACAAAGCAACAAATGTGTTTACCTAGCGAGAGAATAGAACAAAGCAACAAATGTGTTTACCTAGCGAGAGAATAGAACAAAGCAACAAATGTGTTTACCTAGCGAGAGAATAGAACAATCGTATATACATGCACTTATCTGCTGGAGGATACTGAGTAACTATGGTTCTGCAATTACCAATTTCAAGTTTTGTGTTAAAATAGTAACCACGAAATAGGCAAAAAAAGAATATTATTTGTTATCTTCTTCATTGTTAAACTTGATGTTTTGTTATCTACTTCCATGTCAAAAATGATGATTTAAAAAAATCTTCTTCAATGTCAAACTTGATATTTTAGCTTTCTCCATACCAAACGTGATGTTTTATCTTTCTCCATTTCAAACTTGATGTATTATTATTTTCGCCAATTATTGAAGAATTTTTGACCTGTAATTAAATCAAGTACAATTATTTTAATAAAGTGTTGATATGTGATTGTGTTGACAGATGAATTATGATCTAGCTGCCAGTACAAAACGTTTCAAGTGAATGAGTACTCTTCCATTATTACAGTAGACATATCTTACCATATTTAACCAAATATAAGATAATAAAACAACACTTCTTCTTTGAGTTTAGTCTATGATGTGTGTGTATGTATCTATGTTTGTATTTGTTGTTTATATCTTATGTTGGATAGTGAATCCGACATTTCGACTAAAAATCTTTATTGTGAACACCTTAACATCATAACAAACACGAATAAGAACGGCACTGTACACATTCAGTTGACAGAGTTAAATATGGATACAATCCGGGACAGTATAAACTAGAATGTTAGAGACAAAACACAACAAATAGACAAATGGAAGCAGAATATATGTACTTAAGAATGATGGGCATGGATGCTAAAGATCTCTTTTGAAGGTGAAGTTGGATGTGGAATTTGCCAGAACTGGTCTGCGTAGTAAATACTTCTCCATCTTCAAATTTACAGCTGATGCTGTCGAATGACCAGGATCGTGAAACATGAGAAGACTATGAACCAAAATCCACGTACAAAGATTGATTCTGTCAACATCTGTACAATATCAACAACCAGACTGGTACTACTTTTGCTGACTACTTCAATAGCACGAACGATGGGGGTGCCCCGTGATATTCTGGTGACTGACATTACTTTGTGAGTCCCGGATGACCAGGCTCGACACTCGTATGGGAATCAATACATCTATCAATTTGGTACAATAGAGCCCTTTGTGATCAATGGCCGTTAGTCTTATGGTAGATATACTATTCTGTAATATTTCTGTATGTTCTGTTTTACCTCTAAAATTCTAGTTTTTATTCTTCCGCAGGTTTTCATATGAAGCTCTATCATATGAAGTCGTCGTCACATTCTTACTATTCGTTTGCTATATTGTGAATGTATTATTGATGCAGACATTTTAGCTGAAACACCGATTTTTCTGTAGTATTATATGATATGTGTCCATACGTTGATTAGCAAACGTCATTAGTCAGTTTCATAGACCAAGGTTCAGCAATACATACGTAGATAGCTTTCATCTTCTGCGGGGTTGAATGTTCATCCTCATACACTGTCCTATTTAGTCTCCTCTTACAACATACACGTTTGCTCCACTTTGAGTCCTGAAACACTTTGTAATCTAGAACCTTTTTCTAGCGGACAGAAATGTCCAGTGACTAATCAATTGAAAAGACTTTCTTTATCTCAAACATAATTTTCCAGAATCAAAGAATTTTTTACCTGAAGGGTTTGTAGATAATCTCGGCACAATGTTGTTTTTTACCTGAAGGGTTTGTAGATAATCTCGGCACAATGTTGTTTTTACCTGACGGGTTTGTAGATAATCTCGGCACAATGTTGTTGTTATTCCGTGACATATTCTTTCCAGAAAGATGTTTTCCTTATGAATCTCTTGAAATCTCCTCGGGTTTGAGTGAATTTTCCTGCATACTCCAGGGACATATTAATTAATTTCTGGATATCTATTGTCCATCAGCGTCTTGGTCGGTCTTTTAATCTGCTCCAGTATAGCACACCCCCAGAAATACTATTTCCATATCACTATGTCTCTTTACATTTCCGAAAAAACTCATGATTTCCTTCTCCATATGGTTTTAAGTAGACATCATTATAGGACATTGATTTTGTTTACCCTCCACCCCCCCCCCCTCTTGGTTCGACTTCCTTACTGTCGATGGTATTAGCACAATGTTATCACACATATTAACAATATAGATTGATTGAAACATAACATCATGGGGATATTATTAGCTGAAGGCAGCGTTAACGGCAACCCGAGAGGGCGCCCAAGACGACGATAGTGCAGTGATATATCAGATTATTTAAATATGTCTTTACGTTACACCTTCTGGACAAGTCAATTCACCAAGAATCGCGGAGTGTTCATGGAATCCATAAAGACTAAGTTCTGGAAAGAATATGTCACATGGTGAGATTGATTGAATTCTGTCAAAGCAAGTGAAAACCAACAAAATTGTAATCGAATGTGCTGACACACGTCGCGAATAAAACGATATGAAAGATTAATACAAGTAATTAGTTCAATTAAAACACGAAAATATAAGTGGCCGGATAAAACGAACAGACCCATGTCGGCGGTTCTAGTCATTATTGGGCAATGATTGCACCTATCGGCTGATCATTGACAGATCCATGTTTTTAATTGGATGGCGAAGCTAAGTACACGCAATTGTCGCTGCATGAGTGACACAGTCCACATGACATTTCTGTAGATAAATGTTTTCCTCAGCCTATCATACTTACTTGTGAGTGGTTGTTTAGTCAGGAAACGTTGCAATAATAATCATAATTTAAACAATAAAAATAATTGGACAAAATAATTCATAGTACTATTTATCTAACAACCAATCAAAGTCGAAATAATGTCAGTAATAGCGACGACAGAACGTTGCTCTGCATGTTACACCACTTGGATACACTGACTGTACTAGACAACACAGGGAATCTTCAGTTATTCTGGTATGTTGACTTTGTTATAGAATATTACTCTTACTGTATTTTGTTATAGATAATTATAGTTCTAAAATCTTTATAATAACTACGGAGAAGGTCCTCATGGGGTCTCAGAAACAATGGAGGATTTACGTATAAGCTAGACAAGTTATAGCTTAGGGCCCCCACTTTTCTGAGCAATTGTCATATATACTTAAATTAGTTAAATATATTGCAGTATTATTTGTCCCAATGGCACAAGTCCTGAAAGCTTAAGGCCTTATCAATTCTACATCAGGACCTGCTCAGAAACAACTAATCTAACCTCGGTGATACCATCCCAGAACACGATCTTTAGAAAATCTAACAATCTTATATTGATTGCTGCTTTCTGTAATCAGGTTCAAGTTGACATCGGGGTGTAGAAGTTGAAAAATAATGTCAACAATTGGAAAGATAATAGAAATTCATCTGCAGTGGACATAACACACGATGATGATAAATACATTTCTTGCAAGTTACAAGTTGGTATCATATCTGAATCAAGACGATCGATTCTCTTTTTTGTAGTTCCAGTAACAGATAAATAAACAGATGAGTAAAGTAATTATAAAGCTAACACCAACACGAGATAAGTAACAATTTATAAACAGATCAGACCAAGTTGTCACTCAAGGCCTCAGTGTGGAACATGTGTACACAGTTCAAAAATTGTTGACACGGCCGTGCATATATGTGGACAAGCACATCCGATAGCAGAGTATATTATTCAGGACTGCTCAGAATATGAAATGATGGGGCAAGTACACTGACTCAGAGAAACAACAGTGAAAGAAAAACTATACGGACCTCTGTACGAGTTTTTAAAATACAGTCAAGTTTAAAGAAGAGACAAAACTTCAGATATAAGCACATTACATACTAACTTCAGATATAAGCACATTACAGACTAACTTCAGATATAAACACATTACAGACTAACTTCAGATATAAGCACATTACAGACTAACTTCAGATATAAGCACATTACAGACTAACTTCAGATATAAGCACATTACAGACTAACTTCAGATATAAGCACATTACAGACTAACTTCAGATATAAGCACATTACAGACTAACTTCAGATATAAGCACATTACAGACTAACGACTGAAGAAGCAACTCCACTGATTTTCTAGGAAATAAGTTTATTCATCGCGCTTCTTAACAATCCGGTTACTCATTTATGGTCAAGATATACAAAAATAGGAAGGAGTGTTACCAAAAAAACCCCATAAAACGACCTATCACGAGATACACACCGCTGTGTTCGTTTGAGCTCGTTGTTAGGTTGTTTTATGTTTTATTTTGGTAACACACCTACCTATTTTTGTATATCTTGACATTTGCCCAGTGTTACCCCAGCCACCTACTTCCTGTTTAGGGTTGTTACCCTACACTGGAACATTTATCACTATTCATTTATGGTGCCGTTACCAGATTATGAGACGCAATCACAACATTAAAGCTCCTTATTAATCCAACATTTCATTATTTGTAACTTGTTATATTTTTCAATGTTTTACAAAGATCACGACAAGCGACGTCAATCAAATAACATCAATAATAAGATGACCAACATGAAGTTGATGTTGTTAGTATTAGTGGTAGCCCTATTGATGACCGTAACACTTGTCGAATCTTGTGTAAGTTCTCAATCTCTCTCTCTCTCTCACACACACACACACACTCTCTCTCTCACACACACACTTACTCACACACACACTCTCTCTCTCTCACACACACACACTCACTCACACACACACACACAGATATATATATATATATATGGGCACAGTTGTATTGTTATTATATAAAATCAGTACTTTTTTGACAAAGCAATTCCTGATTGTTGTAGTTGTGCATTTCTGTCTTATAGTTTGATTTATGTTTCATAATGTTATAGATAAATTCCCAAAATAGCAAATGTGTTTGTTAACATTAATAATAGGTCAGACAACTGAAACGAATACTCGGCGTGCCATTAAAAAAATTGAATTAGAAACGACAACATCAGACAATTAACCAAAACAATACCAGTATTGGAACACACAAAAAGACAAAAGATCAAATGGTTTTCACACGCTTCCAGACTACCAACAGATAGCACTCCACAAATGGCCATGACACATAGACATCACGGCTATAAAGCCAGAAACAGACCATGCAAAAGATGGATCACAGAAATCACAGAAGCCACAGGAACAAGCACACAACATCACACAAGAAGACCATCTCCATGGAACACTTTTACCCATCCCATGACGCGGCAAGGCAGACAAGGATCACAGAGTATAGATAGATAGATAGATAGATAGATAGATAGATAGATAGATAGATAGATAGATAGATAGATAGATAGATAGATAGATAGATAGATAGATAGATAGATAGATAGATAGATAGATAGATAGATAGATAGATAGATAGATAGATAGATAGATAGATAGATAGATAGATAGATAGATAGATAGATAGATAGATAGATAGATAGATAGATAGATAGATAGATAGATAGATAGATAGATAGATAGATAGATAGATAGATAGATAGATAGATAGATAGATAGATAGATAGATAGATAGATAGATAGATAGATAGATAGATAGATAGATAGATAGATAGATAGATAGATAGATAGATAGATAGATAGATAGATAGATAGATAGATAGATAGATAGATAGATAGATAGATAGATAGATAGATAGATAGATAGATAGATAGATAGATAGATAGATAGATAGATAGATAGATAGATAGATAGATAGATAGAAAGATAGATAGATAGATAGATAGATAGATAGATAGATAGATAGATAGATAGATAGATAGATAGATAGATAGATAGATAGATAGATAGATAGATAGATAGATAGATAGATAGATAGATAGATAGATAGATAGATAGATAGATAGATAGATAACTGTAAAACTGTATATAAATATTATTTACGTAACATACATGTTTTGTAGTATGTTGACAGACTATCGGACAATGTGCTATATAAATGACAATATAAATAAATCGCAATATACAGGACATTTTCAACGTTTCAAATGCAAGCTAGTTATCAATAATTAACAAAACTTGATACTCTGCACTTATTTTTTGCCGCACAAATATATTTGTCTTGTGTTTTACATAGCTAATTCTCAACAAACGTCTGTAGAAATTGTATTCAAAATTCTGTTTCCTGTGTCTACATTGAGTGTCATACTTTCACATTCGTATCGAAATATACGTAGCACTAGCAATCTAAGTAGATTTGTTGTCACTGTTATATTGGGGTGCAAAGGGAACGCAGTGCTTTAGGCGGACCCAGGTTTAGCAGATAACGATGATCCCAAATGTACCTCCTCGCGGTGCACCCTGGTAACAGAAAACAGCAACTCGAGCTGATTCTGGCCAAATAATTTGAGGATGTCCGAGAATATGGAGGTAGCAGATGGAAAGAGATTTGACTGCAAGAGAGACAGACAATATCTACGATACCATTTGCATCATCACATACAGCGACACTGTCGACATACAGTGACGCCAGTTAATCCAGTCAGAACATTGTAGGGGGGCCAAATGAAAAAAGCATGAAAAGGTGGATGCATGGCGAAAGACAGACAGATTTCATACTGTGTACAATGAAAAAAATGAAAGGGCAGAACAGCGCTGAAGGGTAACGCCAACTGCAAATAGATAGTGGAAACGATTACGGAAATGGGAACTACAAGCTCTGTTATTTCGTGACGAGCTTCTAGTTACTTGATTTCCTATAGGCAGAGACCAATACCCAATAATTGGCGTCTAGCAAAGCAAAAAGACCTGGCCTAACTCTAATGTCGAATCTTCCTATACAGGAAACATGCTCGCAAAGAGAAAGGGTGCCGTAACCGATAGGCTCAGGAAAAAAAAGGGACAAAGATGGCAGTCCTGGCCCAACTCTACTGTCAAATTTTCCTATAGCGGAAATACACTTGCAGAGAGAAAGGGTTCCGTACCCAATGGGCTCAGGAACAAAAGAGACAACGAGTTTAGCCCTGGCCCAACTCCACTGTCAGGTTTTCCCGTACCGGAAATACACTTGCAGAGAGAACGGGTTCAGTACCTGATGGGCTCAGGCGCTACTGGGACAAAGTCACTCAGCTCGAGAACGCCTTGCTCTCAAACGCGTGGTGTGAGACTCGAACTTAGGCAAAGGGTTCACGATGTCCGTGAATGACACCTCGGCTAAGAGGGCGAAAGAGCTAGGGTCTAACTCTTCTGTTGAGTTATTCCTCTTAAGGAACCAGGCTTACGGATGAGAAACCGTTCAGTACCCAATGGGCACAGGCACATTACGTCCAATTACACGAGGCAAGTTCATAGACAGTGGAACACCTCGTTAGAGACAGACTTGAGCAAAAAATTGTCTGGGTGAAGAGTCACCACACACACGCGTGCCTGGCGAAAGATAGGGAGGCTGTCACAGGCTAGGGTAACCCAACCGAAATGTCAAGGCATGCCGAAATCGGATGTGCTAGACCTACAAGGCGCATAACGGTGGCACAACGTAATCACGCTCCCGGCGGAAATTGCACGGATATCCATGCTGGTTACAATGGAGCGAAGGCAAAACAAACAAACTGTTATATTGATCAGCATCAGGTTTTAGGCAATCAGCTATTTACAGAAGTATTTAATATGTGAGAAGCGCTGTAGCCTAGCTGATAGTGAGCTTGCTTGCTATTATAGAGTTACAGGACTTCCGGTCAAAATAGCGGACATATCGACGTGTATTTTCTGTGTGACACCGTCAACTTCACTTGAAATATGGATTATTTCATTATTTCGTTTGGGATGTGGTGCTAGATATTTTAGCAAGGGGTGCACTCATCAATATCTTCGCCGTTGCCACGGAGTACGTGCATCAGAACTGAAATTTCAATGGTTATAGTCGTTATTTCACGTGATTACAAGGCCTAGTACACAAAAAATGGCAGGTAAACGTAGACGTCCGAAAAGGGGCGGGGCCAAACGAAAAGGTCGACGTGCTGGAATGAGACGCCACATATCAAAAGTCGTTCGTCTGTCTTTAAAATCGTTACGTGTGTTCTTCTGGAAAGTCGCTAGTGCCGAAAAACGACGTTCTGAGCTGAATATGTTGGTGTATAGCGCAGATACACAGATTGTGGCTTGACAGGAATCGCGTTTGATAATGAGAAACTGTCTTCAAGTCACCGGCTCTCATAGTTTCTACAATAGACGACATTTGGGCAAAAAATACTTGTACGGGAAGACACTGACGCAGTCGAGATAGATATGTCTGAATGGAATAGTGACGACATTCAGCTGCAAGCTGTCAGAGTATAAAAGGTACACCACACTTTCGTGCTCGTCAATGTGTATGCGTGCAACGCGAGCATGAAAGTACAGGGCTGCAAATTTTAAATGATGTTTTAAATGAAGAAAGAGAAGTCATTGTCTTTGAGGACTTTAATGCAGAAGGCAGATTTTGAGTCAATACTGCCTCAAATTAACAGAGAAGAGATCTTGAGGAAGCTTTGATTGATATGAATTTAGTATGCATAAACGACGGGCGCATGACACCGTTGGCAGCTAGGGACGGCGATGATGACAATGCAAATGATTTGCACTTTGTGGCGGCTAATATAGCACCCAGATGTAGATAGGATGTGCTGGGGCATCATTGAAGCGATCATTTGCCATGTGTCTTGTTGGTGGACAAAGGAAAAAATATACAACAGAGAGCTAAAGTGTCCTTCCAGTATGATCACAATGGTTGTCCATCGTAAGCAGAATTAGGAAGGAAAAACGTAGGACAAACTCCACCAATGCACATATGTGAAATCAACCACCCCCCCCCCCTGGTTAAATGATGAGATTCAATATGCATGAAAGGGCAAATGTAGCACAGTTGTAGAGTGGCAAAAAGCAAGGAAAAAAAGTGATTGCACAAATGTTGGCAATGTTGGCTGGCAATGTTGTTCAACAAGATCCTAGCGAATGGCACAGAGGAAGAAGGCTGGTTGCATATTTACTTAATCCCACTACCCAAGCCTGGCAAGTCATGCAAAGATGCAGGGCTTCAGGCTCATAACCATGAAGAATAGGATCGGCAAGTTGTCAGAAAAGATTATTGCGTGGATATTGTCCTTACATTTGGAGAGGAATAAAAGACTACCCTCAACATTGGGAGGCTATTGTAAATGTAAGAATACTTGACACAACGTCTCCGAATTAATTCAATTCATGTTTGAAATTCTTAGAGACGTGCGCGGTTGTAATAGACCTGGAAGATCCTTATAACAGAGTGTCCTTGGAATTTTTGATGACCATAATGCTGCAACGTAAGTCCTTTTATTGTCAGGTGGAATGTCTCGGCCCTTTTTCAGAGACAGGTTGTTCTTAAGTGTGGAAATTGATCTTCGGCACAGTAATAAGCCTGTGACTACCACAAGGGTCACCTCTGTCTCCAGTATTATTTAATGTGTATAAAGTTCAAATTACGAGTTCTCAGATTGCAGGACCTGGGAGAACTATGTCCTATGCTGATGACATCTTGGTATATAGGCAGGGCTAAGATAAAGAAACGAACGCCAGGAATTTGCAGAGGAAGCTTTATCGTTTATAGGAGTAGTGCTGTGATTCTGGAGCTTTTGTTAATTCATCAAAAGCATCAATCACATTGTTTTCCCTGAATAATCACATAGTAAACACGTCCGCGTCATCGGTTACTTTGAGAGGGGATGTCTCTGAAAGAACCAGTACAATGAAGTACGTGGGGGATATGTTGGACTGAAGTCTGAGCTTCAAAGATCATGTTGACCACATCATTGTAAAGGTCTTGCGGCGATGAAAGTTATGACTGCTGCTCAATGTGAACAGAGGCTGCTATTTCTGCAGTATCAGGGATTGGTTGTGGCGGTAGTACAGTACGTTCTGACTATTCTGCCACCGAGGCAGACTCATACAGAAAGACTGGATAGTGTCATGAGGCAATGTGAATCCTTTTGGGGTGTACGAAAGATACGTCGGCACAGGCAATGCGATACCTACTTGATTTCCCAACTACAGAGCAAACAATACAGATGTGCAGGGCGCGAGACTACCTACAAATCACCGCTGATAAAGAGGACCCTCTACACCCTGAAATTATCAAAGTGAAAGGCAGTCGACTTAAGAGAGGAAAGTCGTGGAGGGAGCGCGCGGAGGCCATTATACAAAGTGTGTGCAGATTATAGGATGTGCTACGTGGTGTGGAATGAGGTCGCGCGCACGTAGAGTGTCCGACAGCCTTCAAAGTAATAATAACACTCAATAGAAAATAAAGGAAATGGTGTCCGACAATGGTGGAGTCTTATGTGCTTCTCTGATCGGTGAGAATTACAAGGAAGGTGATATGATTGCATATACAGATAGGTCGATTGAGAGACACATCAGCGGTGTCTGGGACTTGAAGGCTCAATGGTGGGGAAAGACCATCGGATGTGGTGCATTCGCTCAGAAAACAAGCATCATGAAAATGCAGTTTGTAGCAGTAACCAAAGCTTTGAAATGGGTGTGCTCGCAGAATGCGACACATGCCTGTACACTCAGTGACTCGATGGGCATGATTGTGAGAGTGCAGGTGGGGTACATTCGGGAAAAGTGGCTTGGCTGGTAGTTACTGTAGTTACTGTAACTGTATATTGTTATTTGAGTGTAGTTACTATAACTGTTAGCTGGCTGCATTGAAGAATTTATGTGTGCGGAAAGTGACTTTTTTTTTGTGCCAGGACATGCAGGAATCCAAGGTAATGAGAGAGCAGATAGGTTGGCGACACACGCTGCTACTACAGCTGTTGATGGAGCGATGGATAGGACAGACATTTTGAAGGCATTACGGAAAAACGCACGAACAAATGACTATACGTGACGATGACTCTTGTTCCATGACTAGAATAACGGAATGTGGCGTGAAATGTGGTGTCGCTAGGAAGGAACGGTTTCGTGGGCGAGAAAGAATAATGGTCAGTCAACGGCGTACTGGGACAGTCAGTCAACTTGTAATGGCGGATACACTCAAGGAGTGATGAGAGCGCATATGGACTTGTCCGGAATGCAGTGACGATGATCATACTGTAAGACCGAAAGGCGCATATATCGCAGCATTGCTGTACACCATGACCCAAATTATTCCCTTCTCTGGACTACATCCTGCTAATCTGCAGGAGTTTGAGAACGAACTCAGAATAAGTTTCTATACATGTTCCGTTTCCACATTTAACTAAAATAAAAACAGTTCAAAATCGTAAAACATGCGGCTTTCATTAGTTATCAAAATATATACGTTTTCCAAAGATAATGTGCACCTATGTGTCTAGCTGTAATGCTATATACCATATATGAAAAATCAGAGATTTAAAAAAATATAATTGGTCTTTCCTTTAATTGTTAACACTGACAGTCATGCAGGGGTAATTTCGGAGATTGCGGTCCATTATTAGTTTGGTGCTGCGGCGAATTGAGGTGTGAGTATAGAAGAATAACGCATGAAGGAAGAAGATGCTACTAGTAAACCACCTTATAGGAAAAGGTTTGTCATGTAACTGTAATTGTATATTGTTATTTGAGTGTAGTTACTATATATTATAGGAAAAGTTTTGCCGTGTTACTGTAACTGTATATTGTTATTTGAGTGTAGTTACTTTAACTGTATATTGTTATTTGAGTGTAGTTACTTTAACTGTATATTGTTATTTGAGTGTAGTTACTTTAACTGTATATTGTTATTTGAGTGTAGTTACTGTTTGTTATCTTCTTCCATGTCAAACATTTTAGACATATTAAAGATGTATATGTACAAGATAACAAGTGACCTTCAGACTCCAGAACACATTCTACAGACATCTCCACTCTTCATTGACCTAAGGACTTACACATAGCCACAAGAGCCATATCTGGAGGTATAACTGTCTAACAATCGTTAGGACCTCCTGCTGACGAATGAATTCGTGGAGTTAATATTAAGACACATTAAAGACATGGAACTGTGTTGAAGATCTTGCTTGTATGTTGAGCCTAGGGTGGCATAGAAAAAAAGGCAGATACAAGTAGGAGAGAACTATTAAATGAAAATGGACATGAGACAGTCTGTGAGAATACACCATCAAAGCGTGAGGCGGAGGATGCTGGAGGTTAGTTGCTGGTATATTTTATTACCGAAAAGCTCTTGATTATGATGAGACAAGATCTGGACTGGATCGCGTACAGAAGAAGAAGATCGTGAAGGTAACAGAGACAAATGGAGAGCCTGATTATGATGATGATTAAAGGACAAGGGAGTATGAGCTTATCACTTTTGTATCCTATGCCAGGAGGTGTAGTATATTCTTTGTCTTCGTTCTCAAACTCCTTCAGATTAGCAGGATGTTGTCCAGAAAACGGAATGTAGTGTATCATGTTTTACATTTTGGTTGTGATGTCTTCGCCTTTTGGACTCAGCATTGCTCCTGGCTCACATAGATCACTCACTGGATGTAGCAGTCAACTTCACTCCAAAACCTGCTTAGTCGTCTTACATTAAATGTGTAGGATGTAAAATTGTCGATATTCTTTGCTCCCTTCTCAAGGCTCGACAACACATGATCGAGGAGATAAAGTATTACTGCCAGCTCTTCTTTTTCTGTGTCCGTTTTCGAACTTCTGCACATTAGCAAGATCTGGTCAAGAAAACGCTGTGCCATGGTTTATCGCTTGACTGCGATATCCGCAAATTTTAGTTTGCAACATCCTATCTCATGTTCCATATTCTATGCAATTTACCGAAAGACAATGTACTCCTATGTATTTAGCAGCAATACTATAAATAAATGCTGGATACACAGTAGCATGAAAGAAAGCAATTTTTTTGCCGGTTCATGTTGTCATTGACCGAGGTACACAGAAAGGGCCATGATATGGATCTTTTGATAGGTTCCAGAAACTCATCTCAATAATGGAAGATGTTAGTCGACAGTAGTTATGGAAAACAGAAAGTCGAACTGAAATACAATGTCAGAACAGACTGTCAGACTATTGGGTACTTGTATGAACAAATACAAGTAACATTATACAGGACAGTTCAACGCTTCAACCTTAAGGTCTTTTTTCAAGAAAATACAATACAAACTGTCAACAAACAGATATAAGTGTTGCCAAACTAAGTATAAAAAAACCTAACAACAAGACACAGTGATAGACAACGTTTCGACTAAAAGGCCTTCATCAGGACAAACTAGGACCACAGTAAACCAATATTACATAGTTGTGTAATATACATGGTTGTGATGGAAAGGGGAGAAGCATAATAGTGAATGGACGACGGAGGAAGCAAATATAGGACAACATGACAGGGGAGAGGAAGGTGTAGGTTTGAGGGGACGATAGTGGTAAGTAAGCAGCGGAAATTGTACAGAACAAGCAAAAATAAGTAAGATATAATGCAAGTAAAATAAAATAAATATAAATAAGAAATAAGTATCTCGAAAATTTATCAGCGTGGGAAAAAGGACGCATGAAACCAGGAAGTCAGATCATACACGGACTGATGCCCGTATACACCGTGAGAATACGCGGAGGCAGATAATATATATCTCCAGGCAGTAAGAGGCAATAAAATCAGACAATGGCCGAATAAACAGGAATAGGGAGAAAAGAGAGCGCGGGGCAAAAAAGAAAATAAGCAAAAGGCAGTGAAGTAAAAGCTGAAATGGTGGGGGTTTCGTATCCATGACACTAACTGGATTGCCTATAGAAACAGATAGCAGGCGATGAGGGGATGAAAGAAGGCAGGAGAACAAAAAGGGAAAATAATGAGGCCAGGAAGAAGAAGTCAAAGTGGCAGATCGTCGGCCCCAAACCAAAACGGAGACACGTCATACAAGAAAGGGATATATTGGTGAAAGAGGGTCCAAGGTACGCAGGAAGAACACATTGGGGGGGGGGGTTAGCCATCACGGAAGAGCCGCTCGTGGAACTTTTATCCCTTCAATATCAATTAGAATAACGTGCTCATCAAGACACAATCACAAAAGCATTCGTTGGCAGACATTTTACAGCAGGTAACAGCGACGTACGTATACAATAATATTGCAATAGAGACACACATTAAAACAAATTACGGGGAACCACAACGAAATAAAACAACTATAAATGAAAATACCATTAATAGCAACCGACCATATCCACCAGCACCTAAACCTAAATAAATGAATGATCTGTAGGCAGACCATATGGCTAATGGCTACCATACTGCAATAGATATAGATTTTCTAGTGTGTACTTCACTCTATTGTCAATGGTGCGTGATTTTATTGCAGACACTATCGCTCACTCGTGTTGTTATGCTTTTAAATGTCGATGATAGTCGTACAGACATTCAAGTCACTGCTATACAATTTTTCACAATCAACAAACCGTTAAATAGAAAAAAAGTAATCTTAAATGAAAGAGCAATCTTTTGTTGAAGAAATCATGATAGACCACAGAAAATGTGTCCCAGAAGTAGGTCACGAAAAAGAAATGGCGTGAGAACCATTGATCCACAGAACAAAACAACAAATGTGTTTACCTAGCGAGAGAATAGAACAATCGTATATACATGCATTTATCTGCTGGAGGATACTGAGCAGCTATGGTTCTGCAATTACCAATTTCAAGTTTTGTGTTAAAATAGTAACCACGAAATAGGCAAAAATTGAGAATATTATTTGTTATCTTCCTCATTGTTAAACTTGATGTTTTGTTATCTACTTCCATGTCAAAATGATGATTTTTTAAAATCTTCTTCAATGTCAAACGTGATGTTTTATCTTTCTCCATTTCAAACTTGATGTTTTATTATTTTCGCCAATTATTTAAGAATTTTTGACCTGTAATTAAACCAAGTACAATTATTTTAATAAAGTGTTGATATGTGATTGTGTTGACAGATGAATTATGAGCTAGCTGCCAGTACAAAACGTTTCAAGTGAATGAGTACTCTTCCATTATTACAGTAGACATATCTTACCATATTTAACGAAATATAAGATATTTGAACAACACTTCTTCTTTGAGTTTAGTCTATGATGTGTGTGTATGTATGTGTGTTTGTATTTGTCGTTTATATCTTATGTTGGATAGTGAATCCGACATTTCGACTAAAAATCTTTATTGTGAACACCTTAACATCATAACAAACACGAATAAGAACGGCACTGTACACATTCAGTTGACAGAATTAAATATGGATAAACTCCGGGACAGTACAAACTAGAATGTTAGAGACAAAACAGAACAAATAGACAAATGGAAGCAGAATATATGTACTTAAGAATGATGGGCATGGATGCTAAAGATATCTTTTGAAGGTGAAGTTGGATGTGGAATTTGCCAGAACTGATCTGCGTAGTAAATACTTCTCCATCTTCAAATTTACAGCTGATGCTGTCGATTTACAGCTGATGCTGTCGAATGACCAGGATCGTGAAACATGAGAAGACTATGAACCAAAATCCACGTACACAGATTGATTCTGTCAACATCTGTACAATATCAACAACCAGACTGGTACTACTTTTGCTGACTACTTCAATAGCACGAACGATGGGGGTGCCCCGTGATATTCTGGTGACTGACATTACTTTGTGAGTCCCGGATGACCAGGCTCGACACTCGTATGGGAATCAATACATCTATCAATTTGGTACAATAGAGCCCTTTGTGATCAATGGCCGTTAGTCTTATGGTAGATATACTGTTCTGTAATTTTTCTGTATGTTCTGTTTTACCTCTAAAATTCTAGTTTTTATTCTTCCACAGGTATTCATATTTAGCTCTATCATATGAAGTCGTCGTCACATTCTTACTATTCGTTTGCTATATTGTGAATGTATTATTGATGAAGACATTTTAGCTGAAACACCGATTTTTGTGTAGTATTATGTGATATGTGTCCATACGTTGATTAGCAAACGTCATTAGTCAGTTTCCTAGACCGAGGTTCAGCAATACATACGTAGATAGCTTTCATCTTCTGCGGGGTTGAATGTTCATCCTCATACACTGTCCTATTTAGTCTCCTCTTACAACATACACGTTTGCTCCACTTTGAGTCCTGAAACACTTTGTAATCTAGAACCTTTTTCTAGCGGACAGAAATGTCCAGTGACTAATCAATTGAAAAGACTTTCTTTATCTCAAACATAATTTTCCAGAATCAAAGAATTTTTTACCTGAAGGGTTTGTAGATAATCTCGGCACAATGTTGTTTTTTACCTGAAGGGTTTGTAGATAATCTCGGCACAATGTTGTTTTTACCTGACGGGTTTGTAGATAATCTCGGCACAATGTTGTTGTTATTCCGTGACATATTCTTTCCAGAAAGATGTTTTCCTTATGAATCTCTTGAAATCTCCTCGAGTTGGAGTGAATTTTCCTGCATACTCCAGGGACATATTAATTAATTTCTGGATATCTATTGTCCATCAGCGTCTTGGTCGGTCTTTTAATCTGCTCCAGTATAGCACACCCCCAGAAATACTATTTCCATATCACTATGTCTCTTTACATTTCCGAAAAAACTCATGATTTCCTTCTCCATATGGTTTTAAGTAGACATCATTATAGGACATTTATTTTGTTTACCCTCCCCCCCCCCCCCTCTTGGTTCGACTTCCTTACTGTCGATGGTATTAGCACAATGTTATCACACATATTAACAATATAGATTGATTGAAACATAACATCATGGGGATATTATTAGCTGAAGGCAGCGTTAACGGCAACCCGAGAGGGCGCCCAAGACGACGATAGTGCAGTGATATATCAGATTATTTAAATATGTCTTTACGTTACACCTTCTGGACAAGTCAATTCACCAAGAATCGCGGAGTGTTCATGGAATCCATAAAGACTAAGTTCTGGAAAGAATATGTCACATGGTGAGATTGATTGAATTCTGTCAAAGCAAGTGAAAACCAACAAAATTGTAATCGAATGTGCTGACACACGTCGCGAATAAAACGATATGAAAGATTAATACAAGTAATTAGTTCAATTAAAACACGAAAATATAAGTGGCCGGATAAAACGAACAGACCCATGTCGGCGGTTCTAGTCATTATTGGGCAATGATTGCACCTATCGGCTGATCATTGACAGATCCATGTTTTTAATTGGATGGCGAAGCTAAGTACACGCAATTGTCGCAGCATGAGTGACACAGTCCACATGACATTTCTGTAGATAAATGTTTTCCTCAGCCTATCATACTTACTTGTGAGTGGTTGTTTAGTCAGGAAACGTTGCAATAATAATCATAATTTAAACAATAAAAATAATTGGACAAAATAATTCATAGTACTATTTATCTAACAACCAATCAAAGTCGAAATAATGTCAGTAATAGCGACGACAGAACGTTGCTCTGCATGTTACACCACTTGGATACACTGACTGTACTAGACAACACAGGGAATCTTCAGTTATTCTGGTATGTTGACTTTATTATAGAATATTACTCTTACTGTATTTTGTTATAGATAATTATAGTTCTAAAATCTTTATAATAACTACGGAGAAGGTCCTCATGGGGTCTCAGAAACAATGGAGGATTTACGTATAAGCTAGACAAGTTATAGCTTAGGGCCCCCACTTTTCTGAGCAATTGTCATATATACTTAAATTAGTTAAATATATTGCAGTATTATTTGTCCCAATACACAAGTCCTGAAAGCTTAAGGCCTTATCAATTCTACATCAGGACCTGCTCAGAAACAAATAATCTAACCTCGGTGATACCATCCCAGAACACGATCTTTAGAAAATCTAACAATCTTATATTGATTGCTGCTTTCTGTAATCAGGTTCAAGTTGACATCGGGGTGTAGAAGTTGAAAAATAATGTCAACAATTGGAAAGATAATAGAAATTCATCTGCAGTGGACATAACACACGATGATGATAAATACATTTCTTGCAAGTTACAAGTTGGTATCATATCTGAATCAAGACGATCGATTCTCTTTTTTGTAGTTCCAGTAACAGATAAATAAACAGATGAGTAAAGTAATTATAAAGCTAACACCAACACGAGATAAGTAACAATTTATAAACAGATCAGACCAAGTTGTCACTCAAGGCCTCAGTGTGGAACATGTGTACACAGTTCAAAAATTGTTGACACGGCCGTGCATATATGTGGACAAGCACATCCGATAGCAGAGTATATTATTCAGGACTGCTCAGAATATGAAATGATGGGGCAAGTACACTGACTCAGAGAAACAACAGTGAAAGAAAAACTATACGGACCTCTGTACGAGTTTTTAAAATACAGTCAAGTTTAAAGAAGAGACAAAACTTCAGATATAAGCACATTACATACTAACTTCAGATATAAGCACATTACAGACTAACTTCAGATATAAACACATTACAGACTAACTTCAGATATAAGCACATTACAGACTAACTTCAGATATAAGCACATTACAGACTAACTTCAGATATAAGCACATTACAGACTAACTTCAGATATAAGCACATTACAGACTAACTTCAGATATAAGCACATTACAGACTAACTTCAGATATAAGCACATTACAGACTAACGACTGAAGAAGCAACTCCACTGATTTTCTAGGAAATAAGTTTATTCATCGCGCTTCTTAACAATCCGGTTACTCATTTATGGTCAAGATATACAAAAATAGGAAGGAGTGTTACCAAAAAAACCCCATAAAACAACCTAACAACGAGATACACACCGCTGTGTTCGTTTGAGCTCGTTGTTAGGTTGTTTTATGTTTTATTTTGGTAACACACCTACCTATTTTTGTATATCTTGACATTTGCCCAGTGTTACCCCAGCCACCTACTTCCTGTTTAGGGTTGTTACCCTACACTGGAACATTTATCACTATTCATTTATGGTGCCGTTACCAGATTATGAGACGCAATCACAACATTAAAGCTCCTTATTAATCCAACATTTCATTATTTGTAACTTGTTATATTTTTCAATGTTTTACAAAGATCACGACAAGCGACGTCAATCAAATAACATCAATAATAAGATGACCAACATGAAGTTGATGTTGTTAGTATTAGTGGTAGCCCTATTGATGACCGTAACACTTGTCGAATCTTGTGTAAGTTCTCAATCTCTCTCTCTCTCACACACACACACTCTCTCTCTCTCTCTCACACACACACTTACTCACACACACACTCTCTCTCTCTCACACACACACACTCACTCACACACACACACACAGATATATATATATATATATGGGCACAGTTGTATTGTTATTATATAAAATCAGTACTTTTTTGACAAAGCAATTCCTGATTGTTGTAGTTGTGCATTTCTGTCTTATAGTTTGATTTATGTTTCATAATGTTATAGATAAATTCCCAAAATAGCAAATGTGTTTGTTAACATTAATAATAGGTCAGACAACTGAAACGAATACTCGGCGTGCCATTAAAAAAATTGAATTAGAAACGACAACATCAGACAATTAACCAAAACAATACCAGTATTGGAACACACAAAAAGACAAAAGATCAAATGGTTTTCACACGCTTCCAGACTACCAACAGATAGCACTCCACAAATGGCCATGACACATAGACATCACGGCTATAAAGCCAGAAACAGACCATGCAAAAGATGGATCACAGAAATCACAGAAGCCACAGGAACAAGCACACAACATCACACAAGAAGACCATCTCCATGGAACACTTTTACCCATCCCATGACGCGGCAAGGCAGACAAGGATCACAGAGTATAGATAGATAGATAGATAGATAGATAGATAGATAGATAGATAGATAGATAGATAGATAGATAGATAGATAGATAGATAGATAGATAGATAGATAGATAGATAGATAGATAGATAGATAGATAGATAGATAGATAGATAGATAGATAGATAGATAGATAGATAGATAGATAGATAGATAGATAGATAGATAGATAGATAGATAGATAGATAGATAGATAGATAGATAGATAGATAGATAGATAGATAGATAGATAGATAGATAGATAGATAGATAGATAGATAGATAGATAGATAGATAGATAGATAGATAGATAGATAGATAGATAGATAGATAGATAGATAGATAGATAGATAGATAGATAGATAGATAGATAGATAGATAGATAGATAGATAGATAGATAGATAGATAGATAGATAGATAGATAGATAGATAGATAGATAGATAGATAGATAGATAGATAGATAGATAGATAGATAGATAGATAGATAGATAGATAGATAGATAGATAGATAGATAGATAGATAGATAGATAGAAAGATAGATAGATAGATAGATAGATAGATAGATAGATAGATAGATAGATAGATAGATAGATAGATAGATAGATAGATAGATAGATAGATAGATAGATAGATAGATAGATAGATAGATAGATAGATAGATAGATAGATAGATAGATAGATAACTGTAAAACTGTATATAAATATTATTTACGTAACATACATGTTTTGTAGTATGTTGACAGACTATCGGACAATGTGCTATATAAATGACAATATAAATAAATCGCAATATACAGGACATTTTCAACGTTTCAAATGCAAGCTAGTTATCAATAATTAACAAAACTTGATACTCTGCACTTATTTTTTGCCGCACAAATATATTTGTCTTGTGTTTTACATAGCTAATTCTCAACAAACGTCTGTAGAAATTGTATTCAAAATTCTGTTTCCTGTGTCTACATTGAGTGTCATACTTTCACATTCGTATCGAAATATACGTAGCACTAGCAATCTAAGTAGATTTGTTGTCACTGTTATATTGGGGTGCAAAGGGAACGCAGTGCTTTAGGCGGACCCAGGTTTAGCAGATAACGATGATCCCAAATGTACCTCCTCGCGGTGCACCCTGGTAACAGAAAACAGCAACTCGAGCTGATTCTGGCCAAATAATTTGAGGATGTCCGAGAATATGGAGGTAGCAGATGGAAAGAGATTTGACTGCAAGAGAGACAGACAATATCTACGATACCATTTGCATCATCACATACAGCGACACTGTCGACATACAGTGACGCCAGTTAATCCAGTCAGAACATTGTAGGGGGGCCAAATGAAAAAAGCATGAAAAGGTGGATGCATGGCGAAAGACAGACAGATTTCATACTGTGTACAATGAAAAAAATGAAAGGGCAGAACAGCGCTGAAGGGTAACGCCAACTGCAAATAGATAGTGGAAACGATTACGGAAATGGGAACTACAAGCTCTGTTATTTCGTGACGAGCTTCTAGTTACTTGATTTCCTATAGGCAGAGACCAATACCCAATAATTGGCGTCTAGCAAAGCAAAAAGACCTGGCCTAACTCTAATGTCGAATCTTCCTATACAGGAAACATGCTCGCAAAGAGAAAGGGTGCCGTAACCGATAGGCTCAGGAAAAAAAAGGGACAAAGATGGCAGTCCTGGCCCAACTCTACTGTCAAATTTTCCTATAGCGGAAATACACTTGCAGAGAGAAAGGGTTCCGTACCCAATGGGCTCAGGAACAAAAGAGACAACGAGTTTAGCCCTGGCCCAACTCCACTGTCAGGTTTTCCCGTACCGGAAATACACTTGCAGAGAGAACGGGTTCAGTACCTGATGGGCTCAGGCGCTACTGGGACAAAGTCACTCAGCTCGAGAACGCCTTGCTCTCAAACGCGTGGTGTGAGACTCGAACTTAGGCAAAGGGTTCACGATGTCCGTGAATGACACCTCGGCTAAGAGGGCGAAAGAGCTAGGGTCTAACTCTTCTGTTGAGTTATTCCTCTTAAGGAACCAGGCTTACGGATGAGAAACCGTTCAGTACCCAATGGGCACAGGCACATTACGTCCAATTACACGAGGCAAGTTCATAGACAGTGGAACACCTCGTTAGAGACAGACTTGAGCAAAAAATTGTCTGGGTGAAGAGTCACCACACACACGCGTGCCTGGCGAAAGATAGGGAGGCTGTCACAGGCTAGGGTAACCCAACCGAAATGTCAAGGCATGCCGAAATCGGATGTGCTAGGCCTACAAGGCGCATAACGGTGGCACAACGTAATCACGCTCCCGGCGGAAATTGCACGGATATCCATGCTGGTTACAATGGAGCGAAGGCAAAACAAACAAACTGTTATATTGATCAGCATCAGGTTTTAGGCAATCAGCTATTTACAGAAGTATTTAATATGTGAGAAGCGCTGTAGCCTAGCTGATAGTGAGCTTGCTTGCTATTATAGAGTTACAGGACTTCCGGTCAAAATAGCGGACATATCGACGTGTATTTTCTGTGTGACACCGTCAACTTCACTTGAAATATGGATTATTTCATTATTTCGTTTGGGATGTGGTGCTAGATATTTTAGCAAGGGGTGCACTCATCAATATCTTCGCCGTTGCCACGGAGTACGTGCATCAGAACTGAAATTTCAATGGTTATAGTCGTTATTTCACGTGATTACAAGGCCTAGTACACAAAAAATGGCAGGTAAACGTAGACGTCCGAAAAGGGGCGGGGCCAAACGAAAAGGTCGACGTGCTGGAATGAGACGCCACATATCAAAAGTCGTTCGTCTGTCTTTAAAATCGTTACGTGTGTTCTTCTGGAAAGTCGCTAGTGCCGAAAAACGACGTTCTGAGCTGAATATGTTGGTGTATAGCGCAGATACACAGATTGTGGCTTGACAGGAATCGCGTTTGATAATGAGAAACTGTCTTCAAGTCACCGGCTCTCATAGTTTCTACAATAGACGACATTTGGGCAAAAAATACTTGTACGGGAAGACACTGACGCAGTCGAGATAGATATGTCTGAATGGAATAGTGACGACATTCAGCTGCAAGCTGTCAGAGTATAAAAGGTACACCACACTTTCGTGCTCGTCAATGTGTATGCGTGCAACGCGAGCATGAAAGTACAGGGCTGCAAATTTTAAATGATGTTTTAAATGAAGAAAGAGAAGTCATTGTCTTTGAGGACTTTAATGCAGAAGGCAGATTTTGAGTCAATACTGCCTCAAATTAACAGAGAAGAGATCTTGAGGAAGCTTTGATTGATATGAATTTAGTATGCATAAACGACGGGCGCATGACACCGTTGGCAGCTAGGGACGGCGATGATGACAATGCAAATGATTTGCACTTTGTGGCGGCTAATATAGCACCCAGATGTAGATAGGATGTGCTGGGGCATCATTGAAGCGATCATTTGCCATGTGTCTTGTTGGTGGACAAAGGAAAAAATATACAACAGAGAGCTAAAGTGTCCTTCCAGTATGATCACAATGGTTGTCCATCGTAAGCAGAATTAGGAAGGAAAAACGTAGGACAAACTCCACCAATGCACATATGTGAAATCAACCACCCCCCCCCCCCTGGTTAAATGATGAGATTCAATATACATGAAAGGGCAAATGTAGCACAGTTGTAGAGTGGCAAAAAGCAAGGAAAAAAAGTGATTGCACAAATGTTGGCAATGTTGGCTGGCAATGTTGTTCAACAAGATCCTAGCGAATGGCACAGAGGAAGAAGGCTGGTTGCATATTTACTTAATCCCACTACCCAAGCCTGGCAAGTCATGCAAAGATGCAGGGCTTCAGGCTCATAACCATGAAGAATAGGATCGGCAAGTTGTCAGAAAAGATTATTGCGTGGATATTGTCCTTACATTTGGAGAGGAATAAAAGACTACCCTCAACATTGGGAGGCTATTGTAAATGTAAGAATACTTGACACAACGTCTCCGAATTAATTCAATTCATGTTTGAAATTCTTAGAGACGTGCGCGGTTGTAATAGACCTGGAAGATCCTTATAACAGAGTGTCCTTGGAATTTTTGATGACCATAATGCTGCAACGTAAGTCCTTTTATTGTCAGGTGGAATGTCTCGGCCCTTTTTCAGAGACAGGTTGTTCTTAAGTGTGGAAATTGATCTTCGGCACAGTAATAAGCCTGTGACTACCACAAGGGTCACCTCTGTCTCCAGTATTATTTAATGTGTATAAAGTTCAAATTACGAGTTCTCAGATTGCAGGACCTGGGAGAACTATGTCCTATGCTGATGACATCTTGGTATATAGGCAGGGCTAAGATAAAGAAACGAACGCCAGGAATTTGCAGAGGAAGCTTTATCGTTTATAGGAGTAGTGCTGTGATTCTGGAGCTTTTGTTAATTCATCAAAAGCATCAATCACATTGTTTTCCCTGAATAATCACATAGTAAACACGTCCGCGTCATCGGTTACTTTGAGAGGGGATGTCTCTGAAAGAACCAGTACAATGAAGTACGTGGGGGATATGTTGGACTGAAGTCTGAGCTTCAAAGATCATGTTGACCACATCATTGTAAAGGTCTTGCGGCGATGAAAGTTATGACTGCTGCTCAATGTGAACAGAGGCTGCTATTTCTGCAGTATCAGGGATTGGTTGTGGCGGTAGTACAGTACGTTCTGACTATTCTGCCACCGAGGCAGACTCATACAGAAAGACTGGATAGTGTCATGAGGCAATGTGAATCCTTTTGGGGTGTACGAAAGATACGTCGGCACAGGCAATGCGATACCTACTTGATTTCCCAACTACAGAGCAAACAATACAGATGTGCAGGGCGCGAGACTACCTACAAATCACCGCTGATAAAGAGGACCCTCTACACCCTGAAATTATCAAAGTGAAAGGCAGTCGACTTAAGAGAGGAAAGTCGTGGAGGGAGCGCGCGGAGGCCATTATACAAAGTGTGTGCAGATTATAGGATGTGCTACGTGGTGTGGAATGAGGTCGCGCGCACGTAGAGTGTCCGACAGCCTTCAAAGTAATAATAACACTCAATAGAAAATAAAGGAAATGGTGTCCGACAATGGTGGAGTCTTATGTGCTTCTCTGATCGGTGAGAATTACAAGGAAGGTGATATGATTGCATATACAGATAGGTCGATTGAGAGACACATCAGCGGTGTCTGGGCCTTGAAGGCTCAATGGTGGGGAAAGACCATCGGATGTGGTGCATTCGCTCAGAAAACAAGCATCATGAAAATGCAGTTTGTAGCAGTAACCAAAGCTTTGAAATGGGTGTGCTCGCAGAATGCGACACATGCCTGTACACTCAGTGACTCGATGGGCATGATTGTGAGAGTGCAGGTGGGGTACATTCGGGAAAAGTGGCTTGGCTGGTAGTTACTGTAGTTACTGTAACTGTATATTGTTATTTGAGTGTAGTTACTATAACTGTTAGCTGGCTGCATTGAAGAATTTATGTGTGCGGAAAGTGACTTTTTTTTTGTGCCAGGACATGCAGGAATGCAAGGTAATGAGAGAGCAGATAGGTTGGCGGCACACGCTGCTACTACAGCTGTTGATGGAGCGATGGATAGGACAGACATTTTGAAGGCATTACGGAAAAACGCACGAACAAATGACTATACGTGACGATGACTCTTGTTCCATGACTAGAATAACGGAATGTGGCGTGAAATGTGGTGTCGCTAGGAAGGAACGGTTTCGTGGGCGAGAAAGAATAATGGTCAGTCAACGGCGTACTGGGACAGTCAGTCAACTTGTAATGGCGGATACACTCAAGGAGTGATGAGAGCGCATATGGACTTGTCCGGAATGCAGTGACGATGATCATACTGTAAGACCGAAAGGCGCATATATCGCAGCATTGCTGTACACCATGACCCAAATTATTCCCTTCTCTGGACTACATCCTGCTAATCTGCAGGAGTTTGAGAACGAACTCAGAATAAGTTTCTATACATGTTCCGTTTCCACATTTAACTAAAATAAAAACAGTTCAAAATCGTAAAACATGCGGCTTTCATTAGTTATCAAAATATATACGTTTTCCAAAGATAATGTGCACCTATGTGTCTAGCTGTAATGCTATATACCATATATGAAAAATCAGAGATTTAAAAAAATATAATTGGTCTTTCCTTTAATTGTTAACACTGACAGTCATGCAGGGGTAATTTCGGAGATTGCGGTCCATTATTAGTTTGGTGCTGCGGCGAATTGAGGTGTGAGTATAGAAGAGTAACGCATGAAGGAAGAAGATGCTACTAGTAAACCACCTTATAGGAAAAGGTTTGTCATGTAACTGTAATTGTATATTGTTATTTGAGTGTAGTTACTATATATTATAGGAAAAGTTTTGCCGTGTTACTGTAACTGTATATTGTTATTTGAGTGTAGTTACTTTAACTGTATATTGTTATTTGAGTGTAGTTACTTTAACTGTATATTGTTATTTGAGTGTAGTTACTTTAACTGTATATTGTTATTTGAGTGTAGTTACTGTTTGTTATCTTCTTCCATGTCAAACATTTTAGACATATTAAAGATGTATATGTACAAGATAACAAGTGACCTTCAGACTCCAGAACACATTCTACAGACATCTCCACTCTTCATTGACCTAAGGACTTACACATAGCCACAAGAGCCATATCTGGAGGTATAACTGTCTAACAATCGTTAGGACCTCCTGCTGACGAATGAATTCGTGGAGTTAATATTAAGACACATTAAAGACATGGAACCGTGTTGAAGATCTTGCTTGTATGTTGAGCCTAGGGTGGCATTGAAAAAAAGGCAGATACAAGTAGGAGAGAACTATTAAATGAAAATGGACATGAGACAGTCTGTGAGAATACACCATCAAAGCGTGAGGCGGAGGATGCTGGAGGTTAGTTGCTGGTATATTTTATTACCGAAAAGCTCTTGATTATGATGAGACAAGATCTGGACTGGATCGCGTACAGAAGAAGAAGATCGTGAAGGTAACAGAGACAAATGGAGAGCCTGATTATGATGATGATTAAAGGACAAGGGAGTATGAGCTTATCACTTTTGTATCCTATGCCAGGAGGTGTAGTATATTCTTTGTCTTCGTTCTCAAACTCCTTCAGATTAGCAGGATGTTGTCCAGAAAACGGAATGTAGTGTATCATGTTTTACATTTTGGTTGTGATGTCTTCGCCTTTTGGACTCAGCATTGCTCCTGGCTCACATAGATCACTCACTGGATGTAGCAGTCAACTTCACTCCAAAACCTGCTTAGTCGTCTTACATTAAATGTGTAGGATGTAAAATTGTCGATATTCTTTGCTCCCTTCTCAAGGCTCGACAACACATGATCGAGGAGATAAAGTATTACTGCCAGCTCTTCTTTTTCTGTGTTCGTTTTCGAACTTCTGCACATTAGCAAGATCTGGTCAAGAAAACGCTGTGCCATGGTTTATCGCTTGACTGCGATATCCGCAAATTTTAGTTTGCAACATCCTATCTCATGTTCCATATTCTATGCAATTTACCGAAAGACAATGTACTCCTATGTATTTAGCAGCAATACTATAAATAAATGCTGGATACACAGTAGCATGAAAGAAAGCAATTTTTTTGCCGGTGCATGTTGTCATTGACCGAGGTACACAGAAAGGGCCATGATATGGATCTTTTGATAGGTTCCAGAAACTCATCTCAATAATGGAAGATGTTAGTCGACAGTAGTTATGGAAAACAGAAAGTCGAACTGAAATACAATGTCAGAACAGACTGTCAGACTATTGGGTACTTGTATGAACAAATACAAGTAACATTATACAGGACAGTTCAACGCTTCAACCTTAAGGTCTTTTTTCAAGAAAATACAATACAAACTGTCAATAAACAGATATAAGTGTTGCCAAACTAAGTATAAAAAAACCTAACAACAAGACACAGTGATAGACAACGTTTCGACTAAAAGGCCTTCATCAGGACAAACTAGGACCACAGTAAACCAATATTACATAGTTGTGTAATATACATGGTTGTGATGGAAAGGGGAGAAGCATAATAGTGAATGGACGACGGAGGAAGCAAATATAGGACAACATGACAGGGGAGAGGAAGGTGTAGGTTTGAGGGGACGATAGTGGTAAGTAAGCAGCGGAAATTGTACAGAACAAGCAAAAATAAGTAAGATATAATGCAAGTAAAATAAAATAAATATAAATAAGAAATAAGTATCTCGAAAATTTATCAGCGTGGGAAAAAGGACGCATGAAACCAGGAAGTCAGATCATACACGGACTGATGCCCGTATACACCGTGAGAATACGCGGAGGCAGATAATATATATCTCCAGGCAGTAAGAGGCAATAAAATCAGACAATGGCCGAATAAACAGGAATAGGGAGAAAAGAGAGCGCGGGGCAAAAAAGAAAATAAGCAAAAGGCAGTGAAGTAAAAGCTGAAATGGTGGGGGTTTCGTATCCATGACACTAACTGGATTGCCTATAGAAACAGATAGCAGGCGATGAGGGGATGAAAGAAGGCAGGAGAACAAAAAGGGAAAATAATGAGGCCAGGAAGAAGAAGTCAAAGTGGCAGATCGTCGGCCCCAAACCAAAACGGAGACACGTCATACAAGAAAGGGATATATTGGTGAAAGAGGGTCCAAGGTACGCAGGAAGAACACATTGGGGGGGGGGGGTTAGCCATCACGGAAGAGCCGCTCGTGGAACTTTTATCCCTTCAATATCAATTAGAATAACGTGCTCATCAAGACACAATCACAAAAGCATTCGTTGGCAGACATTTTACAGCAGGTAACAGCGACGTACGTATACAATAATATTGCAATAGAGACACACATTAAAACAAATTACGGGGAACCACAACGAAATAAAACAACTATAAATGAAAATACCATTAATAGCAACCGACCATATCCACCAGCACCTAAACCTAAATAAATGAATGATCTGTAGGCAGACCATATGGCTAATGGCTACCATACTGCAATAGATATAGATTTTCTAGTGTGTACTTCACTCTATTGTCAATGGTGCGTGATTTTATTGCAGACACTATCGCTCACTCGTGTTGTTATGCTTTTAAATGTCGATGATAGTCGTACAGACATTCAAGTCACTGCTATACAATTTTTCACAATCAACAAACCGTTAAATAGAAAAAAAGTAATCTTAAATGAAAGAGCAATCTTTTGTTGAAGAAATCATGATAGACCACAGAAAATGTGTCCCAGAAGTAGGTCACGAAAAAGAAATGGCGTGAGAACCATTGATCCACAGAACAAAACAACAAATGTGTTTACCTAGCGAGAGAATAGAACAATCGTATATACATGCATTTATCTGCTGGAGGATACTGAGCAGCTATGGTTCTGCAATTACCAATTTCAAGTTTTGTGTTAAAATAGTAACCACGAAATAGGCAAAAATTGAGAATATTATTTGTTATCTTCCTCATTGTTAAACTTGATGTTTTGTTATCTACTTCCATGTCAAAATGATGATTTTTTAAAATCTTCTTCAATGTCAAACGTGATGTTTTATCTTTCTCCATTTCAAACTTGATGTTTTATTATTTTCGCCAATTATTTAAGAATTTTTGACCTGTAATTAAACCAAGTACAATTATTTTAATAAAGTGTTGATATGTGATTGTGTTGACAGATGAATTATGAGCTAGCTGCCAGTACAAAACGTTTCAAGTGAATGAGTACTCTTCCATTATTACAGTAGACATATCTTACCATATTTAACGAAATATAAGATATTTGAACAACACTTCTTCTTTGAGTTTAGTCTATGATGTGTGTGTATGTATGTGTGTTTGTATTTGTCGTTTATATCTTATGTTGGATAGTGAATCCGACATTTCGACTAAAAATCTTTATTGTGAACACCTTAACATCATAACAAACACGAATAAGAACGGCACTGTACACATTCAGTTGACAGAATTAAATATGGATAAACTCCGGGACAGTACAAACTAGAATGTTAGAGACAAAACAGAACAAATAGACAAATGGAAGCAGAATATATGTACTTAAGAATGATGGGCATGGATGCTAAAGATATCTTTTGAAGGTGAAGTTGGATGTGGAATTTGCCAGAACTGATCTGCGTAGTAAATACTTCTCCATCTTCAAATTTACAGCTGATGCTGTCGAATGACCAGGATCGTGAAACATGAGAAGACTATGAACCAAAATCCACGTACACAGATTGATTCTGTCAACATCTGTACAATATCAACAACCAGACTGGTACTACTTTTGCTGACTACTTCAATAGCACGAACGATGGGGGTGCCCCGTGATATTCTGGTGACTGACATTACTTTGTGAGTCCCGGATGACCAGGCTCGACACTCGTATGGGAATCAATACATCTATCAATTTGGTACAATAGAGCCTTTTGTGATCAATGGCCGTTAGTCTTATGGTAGATATACTGTTCTGTAATTTTTCTGTATGTTCTGTTTTACCTCTAAAATTCTAGTTTTTATTCTTCCACAGGTATTCATATTTAGCTCTATCATATGAAGTCGTCGTCACATTCTTACTATTCGTTTGCTATATTGTGAATGTATTATTGATGAAGACATTTTAGCTGAAACACCGATTTTTGTGTAGTATTATGTGATATGTGTCCATACGTTGATTAGCAAACGTCATTAGTCAGTTTCCTAGACCGAGGTTCAGCAATACATACGTAGATAGCTTTCATCTTCTGCGGGGTTGAATGGTCATCCTCATACCCAGTCCTACTTAGTCTCCTCTTACAACATACACGTTTGCTCCACTTTGAGTCCTGCAACACTTTGTAATCTAGAACCTTCATCTAGCGGACATAAATGCCCAGTGACTAATCATTTGAAAAGACTTTCTTTATCTCAAACATCAATCAATCAATATATCAATCAATCAATCAATAAACCCATAACCCTTCAGGGTCGTAGGGGTAGCACATTGGATGCTTCAGCACACAGAGTCCTCCAGCGAATTCTATCCTTAGCGATGCGGATGAGTGTGGAAATATCTTGTCCTGTCCATTCCTTGATGTTGTCTGTCCATGTCTTTATTTGTTCTCCTCTGCTTCTTCCACCCTCGACTGTTCCCTGCAGTATTGTTTTTGACAAGGAATCGTGCCTGCATACATGTCTGAACCATGCTAGTTTTCATCATTTCACTATTGAAAGCAATGGCTCCTGAATACCTGCACACATCTCTACTTTGTTTCTTACGTACACATTGGTCTTATGTTCCCTATAGGAAATTCGTAGAATTCGTCTGTAGCATTTGTACTCGAAAGCCTGTAATCTTCTCTCCATCTCAAACATAATTTTTTTAGAATCAAAGAATTTTTTACCTGAAGGGTTTGTAGATAATCTCGGCACAATGTTGTTATTATTCCGTGACATATTCTTTCCAGAAAAATGTTTTCCTTATGAATCTCTTGAAATCTCCTCGGGTTTGAGTGAATTTTCCTGCATACTCCAGGGACATATTAATTAATTTCTGGATAATCTTTTGTCCACCAGCGTCTTGGTCGGTCTTTTAATCTGCTCCAGTATAGCACACCCCCAGCAATACTATTTCCATATCACTATGTCTCTTTACAAGTCCGAAAAAAATCATGATTTCCTTCTCCATATGGTGTTTAGTAGACGTCATTATAGGACATTGATTTTGTTTACCCCCCCCCCCCCCCCTATTGGTTCGACTTCCTTACTGTCGATGGTATTAGCACAATGTTATCACACATATTAACAATATAGATTGATTGAAACATAACATCATGGGGATATTATTAGGTGAAGGCAGCGTTAACGGCAACCCGAGAGGGCGCCCATAACGACGATAGTGCAGTGATATATCAGATTATTTAAATGTCTTTACGTTACACCTTCTGGACAAGTAAATTCACCAAGAATCGCGGAGTGTTCAGGGAATCCATAAAGACTAAGTTCTGGAAAGAATATGTCACATGGTGAGATTGATTGAATTCTGTCAAAGCAAGTGAAAACCAACAATATTGTAATCGTATGTGCTGACTCACACGTCGCGAATAAAACGATATGAAAGATTAATACAAGTAATTTCTCAATTAAAACATGAAATATAAGTCGCCGGATAAAACGAACAGACCACACGTGGGCAGTGCTAGTCATTATTGTGCAGTGATTACACCAGTTGGCTGATTTTGTTTTCTCTTTCGTTCGCTCCATTGTAATCATCACGGATATCCCTGTGATTTCCGCCGCGATCGTGATTACGTTGTGACACCGTAATGCGCCTTGTAGGCCTAGCACATCCGATTTCGGCATGCCTTGACAATTCGGGTGGGCTACCCTAACCTGTGACAGCCTTCCTATCTGTCGCCAGGCATGCGTGTGTGTGGTGACTCTTCGCCCAGACGATTTTTGCTCACGTCTGTCTCGCACGAGGTGTTCCACTTTCTATGAACTTGCCTCGTGTAATTGGACGTACTGTGCCTGTGCCCATCGGGTACTAAACCGTTTCTCATCCGTAAGCCTGTTTCCTTAGGAAGAACTCAACAGAAGAGTTTGGCCATGGCTCTTTCGCCCTCGTAGCCGAGGTGTCATTAACCGACATCGTGAACCCCTTGCCAAGTTCGAGTCTCACATCACGCGTTTGAGAGCAAGGCGTTCTCTAGTTGAGCGACCTTGTCCCAATAGCCCCTGAGCTCATCAGGTACTGAACCTTTTCTCTCTTCACTTGTATTTCCGGTATAGGAAATCTTGACAGTAGAGTTGGGTTAGGTCTTCTTGCTTTTCCGAACGCCCATGATTGGGTATGGATCTCTGCCTATAAGGAGCACAGGTAACGAGAAGCTCGTCTTGAGCTAACAGAGATTGTAGTTCCCATTTCCTAGGAATTTTTTCCTTTCTATTTGTAGTTCGCGCTGCCCTCTGGCGCTGTTCTGCCTTTTATTGTGTCATTGTACTCAGTATGAAATCTATTAGTCTCTGGACATGCCATCTATCTCCACGTACCTTTTACATTGGCTGAACCTCCAATGTTCAGCGTCACTGTATGTCGACAGTGTCACTGTATGTTGTGATGCAAATGGTGTCGGAGATGTTGTCTCTTATGCAGTCAAATCTCTTTCCATATGCTACCTCCACATTCTCGGACACGATCCCCAAATGGTTTCGCCAGAACCAGCTCGAGCTGCTGTATTTCTGTTTCCAGGGTACACCGCGTGAAGGTACATTTGGGATCTTGATTGTCTGCTAACCCTGGGTCCGCCAAGAGCAATGTGTTCCCATTGCACCTCAGTTGGCTGATCATTGACAGATCCGTGTTTTTAATTGCATAACGAAGCTAAGTATGCACAAAATGGGCAAAGCACGAGTGACACAGTCCACATGAGATTTCTGTAGTTAACTGTTTACTTCAGTCTATCCTACTTACTTGTGAGTGGTTGTTTATTCAGGAAACGTGCCAACAATAATCATAAATAAAACAATAAAATTAAGTGGACACAATAATCCATACTACTATATTTCCAACAACCAATTAGCGTCGTAATACTGTCAGTAATAGCGACGACAGAACGTTTTGGTTTCATAAGTCACACTACTTGAATTCACAGACTGTACTAGACAACACATACAATCTTTAGCTATTCTGGTATGTTGACTTCGTTATATAATATTACTGTTATTGTATATTGTAACTTGTATTGATCGTTGATAAACGTAATCAGGTTCAAGTTGACATCGGGGTGTAGAAGTTGAAAAATAATGTCAACAATTGGAAAGATAATAGAAATTCATCGGTAGTGGACATAACACATGATGATGATTCATACATTTCTTATAAGTTACAAGTTTATTATCTTACTCTAGCTGATCGATTTTTTGTCTGGTTCCAGTAACAGATAAATAAACAGATGATCAAAGCAATTACCAACTCAAGATAAGTAACTCTACACCTCAGTGCGAAACATGTATATACAGTTCAAAATTAACAAGACTGCCAAGTGTATATGTGGACAAGCACATCAGATAGCAGAGCATATTATTCAGGACTGTTCAGAATATGAAATGATGGGGCAAACACACTGGCTCAGAGAGAAAACAGTGGAAGAAATACTATACGGACTTATTTACGAGTTTTCAAAATACAGTCAAGTTAAACTTGCACTGTTGCTTTCATAAAACTTGAGATAAAACTACATATATAAGCACATTCCAGGCAAACGAAAGAAGAAGTATATCTACTGATTTTCTAGAAAATAAGTACTTTCATCGAGCTTCTTAACAATCCGGTTACTCATTTATGCCGCAATGATTTTGAACTCGCTACAAGATTGTGAGACACGATCACAAAACAAGAGCTCTCTATGAAACCCAAATGTCATGATTTGTCTACCTATCTATTGTCTGTTTTCTCTTCTTACGTTGAAAGGTGTCTCAGGATTGAACAATGATCGGTTTTCTGGCTATGGCACGTTTGATCGCTTGATATGCAATAATATTGTGACCTCTCTAAGTATTGGTAATTCCTTCAATCCACATTATTCTTGGTCTTCTTCTGCATCTTGCTGTTTCCATATTCATGTTGTATGTTCTTGCTGCTGGCCAATACGTGCTCATTCTCATTAAGTGACTGAACCATTTCAGTCTCTGGTTGTCAATATACTTGAAGGCAGATGCTGTTCCAACAGTTCTTGTGATCTCTTCATTTCTCACATAATCTCTTCTTGTTTTGTTTGCTGATTTTCTAAGACATCTTCTTTTGCACATTAATAAGCTTTCTCTTTTGTTCATTTGTTAGTGTCCATGTCTGACATTGATAACACATTATTGGTATGAAGATCGAATATATGATGTGCCTGTTTATTTCCATTTGGAGTGATTTGTGTTTCAAAATTAGTGCTAGTTCATAATTTACATATTTGACTTTCTGCATTCTTGTTTCGAGCTCTCTGTCCATTCTGTTATCGTCTGTAAAAATTCTCCCAATGTATTTACATTCCTGAACTTGTTCCAGTGATTTGTCATATATATTTTTACTGATTGAATTTGGTTTTCTACCTGTAGACATTTCTTATATTTTGTCTGTAATGGTCTTCATGTTGTGATTGAGGCAACTTTTGTTGAGTAGGTCTATGTGATCTTGCAGCACTTCGCCTGAGCTGTGGAGTAGGCACTGATAGTCAGCAACGAATAGTTCAGTTAGGAGATTTTGGATGGTAAGTGTGCGGTGGTGTTATTACTGTTTTGGTCATAGTATCCATATAGATCATAAACAATAATGGTGATAAGACACACCTCTTTTTTAACTCCTGATGTTACTGAAAACCTGTTTGTACGCCATGCACTTGTTCTAACTGCACATTCCCTTTCTTTACATATAGTTCTTACACAGTTTAATAATGTTCCTTATATTCCATAATTTTCCAGAGTAATCCATAGTAGTTCTCTATTCATTCAGTAGAAAGCTTACTCTTGTTCTATACAAGAAAAAAAGAAATTATTGATTTCTTTATAAAAACTTGTTATATTTTTTAATATTTTCAAAAGATCAAGCCAAACGACGTCAATCAAATAACGTCATTCATTAGTTGACCAACATGAAGTTGATGTTAATAGTGTTAGTGGTAGGACTACTGATGGCGGTTGCACCTCCCGAAATTTGTGTAAGTTATTTATTTTCACACACACACGCACACTTATATGCAAACGCAGCTTTGCTTCTGTTATTTTCAAAAAGCATTCGACACAGTAAGTAGAGAGGGGCTGTGGTTATATATGGAAAAATATGGTTGCCCACCAAAATGTATCACAATGGTGCAGCAATTGCATAATGGAATGGAAGCTAGAGTTCAGGATGATTGAGAGTTTTCTGAAACATTTCCTTTCTCAAATGGAATAAAACAAGGATGTGTATTAGCACCTACCCTATTTAGCATCATGTTCTCTGCTATGTTGTATGGTGCATTCAGAGATTTGGACCTGGGAGTAAACATCACATATCGCATGGATGGAAAAGTATTCAACCTTCGGTGGCTCCGAGCAAAAACCAAAGTTAAATCACACACAATCAGGGATATCATATTTGTTGATGTGTCCTAAATTTCAACTCTGAGGCTAATCTACAAAGTATTTAACAGATTCTCCAACACTTCTATCAACTTTGGGCTTACTATTAACACAGAGAAAACAGAAGTCATGTTGCAACTGGCAAATATATTTCGAGCATAACATAAAGGTAAATGGCAAAGCACTGTAAGTTGTGAATAGATTCACATATCTAGGTAGTACGTTATCACACAATGCCAACGTTGATGATGAAGTGTATACATGGATCGTTACGGCAAATAGAGCTTTAGGAACATTGCACTAAATGTTTGGCGTAGAAATGGCATTCGAATATAAACAAATCTGAGTTTATAGAGCCGTGGTACTTTCAGTGCTGCTATACACTGGTGAAACATCGACTGTGTATAGCCGTCATGGGAGGAAGCCCAATCACTTTCACACAATTTGTCTCAGAAAAGTTATGAACATCAGATGGCAAAACAAGATTCTAGTTACCACTGTTCTTGACAGATCTGGTATCCCCAGCATTGACACTATTCTGATGCAGACACAGATTTTTGGGCAGGTCATTTGGTACATATGCCAGACCATCGTCTGCCAAAAATACTTTTCTAAGGTTAAGGTGAGCTGGAGAAGGGTACACGATCTCAAGGTAGCCAAAATAAACTCTACATGGACTCGTTAAAGACCTCACTGAAAGCCTGTGAGATAAACCAAGATCCATGGGAAGAGACCTCAATGAAAGCCCGTGAAGTAGACCAACATACATGGGAAGAGACCTCAATGAAAGCCCGTGAAGTAGACCAATATACATGGGAAGAACTTGCACACAATTAGATCTACATGCTGTTCTACAGTCAAAACATTATATCGTGAACAGAGAAGAAATACAGCAGCTCAACAGAAGAGCGTAGTTCAAAAGTCACGGATAGACCAAAAACCGCCGACAGTGGTCATTTCATGCCCCGACTGTCCAAGGACATTTGCGGCTCGAATAGAGCGTATTAACCATCTACACAACTCAGAGGCGTATATATATATATCTAACTGAATTTCAAAAGTTGATGTAACAAATGGTCATCATTACTTGTGATGGACACAGTGTGTCAGCCTTTTATATGATTATACAATTAAATAAAACATCTAGAATCACCGCATCATCATGATTGTCATTAAAAAGTCAACCATTAACAAAGTCTAAGATTTAACTAATACACCAAAACGTTTCTCATCATCAACCGTTAGATGCAGAAATCCAGTCAATTAGGGTGGCAATTGAAAAACTAATGAACTCCAATCCTGACCCACAGCCAGTGGTATTCCTGACAGAAAATTAGTGCAAGTTCATAATTTACATATTTGACTTTCTGCATTCTTGTTTCGAGCTCTCTGTCCATTCTGTTATCGTCTGTAAAAATTCTCCCAATGTATTTACATTCCTGAACTTGTTCCAGTGATTGGTCATATATATTTTTACTGATTGAATTTGGTTTTCTACCTGTAGACATTTCTTATATTTTGTCTGTAATGGTCTTCATGTTGTGATTGAGGCAACTTTCGTTGTACTAATCAGTGCTTCGAGCTCTCCAGTCTGGAAAACTAACTGACTTACAAAAACTACTTAATGAGCTGTCTTACCAGTATAGGGTAACCATGCAGTAGATACCCTCTCACTGTGGAATACCAGGAAATGAAAAAAGATGATCCGCTAAGGAAAATGCTGCCAAAGACCAACCAGATGTACTAATCACCTACCATCAGAAAAAAACAGATGATCAAGTCAATAAGAAAGTCACAAACACCAACACAAGATGACTCTCATCATGAACAGGTCAGAACAAGTTGTAATTATACGCCTCAGAACAGGACACAACCGAGTACGCAGTCACATATACACAAAGTTCAAGATTGACCACTGTATGAACTACAAAAGACAGTGAGTTTTATTAAGGAAATAGAATTACAGATATAGACATGTTTCAAGTGAACGAAAGAAGAAGAAGATCAAACGTTAATAAAGTCTAAGATTAAGTAATACACCAAGTCATGTCTCATCATCATCATACGATCAACTATCAATACACTCTAAGATTAACTAATACATTAAAACGTATCTCATCTTCAGTCAACTATCAATACACTCTAAGATTAACTAATACATTAAAACGTATCTCATCTTTAGTCAACAATCAACCGTTAATCAAGTCTAACATTAACTAATACATTAAAACGTATCTCATCTTCAGTCAACAATCAACCGTTAATCAAGTCTAACATTAACTAATACATTCTGTTCTATCTCATCATCATCCAATACTCAACCGTTATTATCCAAAATTGAGTGGCACATTATGACATGTTTTATCATCGATCATACAAGAATTAGCCCTTTAGTTTCTCTACATTTTCTGTCCTGCACTTAGAAACAAAAAAAATATTACAAATATTGTTACCGTGCAACATGTAGATCTGAAAGGTTCCTAAACTGTATGCACTTTATATTTGATTAAAAAATAATGTGCAACTATGTGTTTATCTGTAATTATATATAACATATACTCAAATCTAGAGATATTCTAATAACTAATTCGTCTTTTTTTTAAATTGTTAGCAGTAGTGGTAAATATCGTTTACAGGACGTGGTCCTTGCCGGTAGGCCCATGTGATGCCGGGGTCGACATGGTCCCACATGTTGTTCGATGATGCAATTTTTCCAGGGGGAAATAATTCAATCCGGCTGCGTTTTTGGATCCTTTATCTTTAATTTTCAAGTTTGATTTAAAGATTATTTTGTTGGATCTTCGTATTTTATATTTGAAAGTTTGGAACATTGTTTAGTGTTTGATAATGCCTGACATCGCTGGGAGTGGGGGATTAACTACGTGTAAATCTAGTACCATGCTAAGCCATTAAAAGGCCAAATGTACCATGCTAAGCCATTAAAAGGCCAAGTGTATCATGCTAAGCCAAAAAGGCCAAGTGTACCATGCTAAGTCATTAAAAGGCCAAATGTACCATGCTAAGTCATTAAAAGGCCAAGTGTATCATGATAAGCCATTAAAAGGCCAAGTGTACCATGCTAAGTCATTAAAAGGCCAAATGTATCATGCTAAGCCAAAAAGGCCAAGTGTACCATGCTAAGCCATTAAAAGGCCAAGTGTACCATGCTAAGCCATTAAAAGGCCAAATGTACCATGCTAAGCCATTAAAAGGCCAAGTGTACCATGCTAAGCCATTAAAAGGCCAAATGTACTATGCTAAGTCATTAAAAGGCCAAATGTATCATGCTAAGCCATTAAAAGGCCAAGTGTACCATGCTAAGCCATTAAAAGGCCAAGTGTACCATGCTAAGCCATTAAAAGGCCAAGTGTACCATGCTAAGCCATTAAAAGGCCAAATGTACCATGCTAAGCCATTAAAAGGCCAAGTGTACCATGCTAAGCCATTAAAAGGCCAAGTGTACCATGCTAAGCCATTAAAAGGCCAAATGTATCATGCTAAGTCATTAAAAGGCCAAGTCCACTGACAACTGATGAATAACATCATACACCCTCCCCCCAGTACGATGATTACCGGCAAGCAGAATGTTGCGAATTATGACATGTGGCCATTAAAAGTTCCAGTCCACTGACATATGAGTAACATCACATGTTCCCAAGCATGGTGTTCTAGACATTGTACTAAGATTCTATAATAAGCCATCCGTGATAACTCTAGACTAATACGTGATGTTTATGTGTTCATTATTGTCAGATGATATTATATTTTGAATTTTATGTTTTAATTATGTTATTTTTTTAAATTTTAATTATTTTTTTTTAATGTTGAAAGTGATTTTTATGTGTTCAGTTTTGTTGGTTGATACTATATTGTACTTAATTTTTATGTGTTCAGTTTTGTTGGTTGATACTATATTGTACTTAATTTTTATGTGTTCAGTTTTGTTGGTTGATACTATATTGTACTTAATTTTTATGTGTTCAGTTTTGTTGGTTGATACTATATTGTACTTAATTTTTATGTGTTCAGTTTGTTGGTTGATACTATATTGTACTTAATTTTTATGTGTTCAGTTTTGTTGGTTGATACTATATTGTACTTAATTTTTATGTGTTCAGTTTTGTTGGTTGATACTATATTGTACTTAATTTTTATGTGTTCAGTTTTGTTGGTTGATACTATATTGTACTTAATTTTTAAATTTAATTTTTTTGTTTCATTTTGAAAGTGAGAGTATCAATGAAATGGAATAAGAACGGAAACCTACGATGGACGAGGTCAGATATTCAGTCCGAAATCTGAAAAAGGAAAAGCTCCACGATAAGCACCAGAAATGGTCAGTGCCGGATTTAGAATTTATATGACCCTAAGGTATTTGCGGTATGGGGCCCATTATAAGTCCAGATATTATATGCCAGTGCGAAATATGATTTTTTTGGGGTCCTAAGCTATAGCTTGTTTAGCTTATAGGTAAATCCTGCACTTGAAATTGTACAAGTGAGAGGAGATTCCACTGTTCAAATATACCATACGTTTTGCGAAATATATGGAAAAGCGGAATATGGCCAGTAGAATGGAAAAAGTCAGTATTCCTACCCTTACAAAAGAAAGGAGGCCTTCAACTATGTACCATCTATTGAACATAAGCACTAATTAGTCTAGTCAGCAAAATACTACTACAAATTAAAATGAACAAAATACAACACAAATTAGAAACAGAAATTCTTGAAATTCAAGCTGTTTTTTAGCAGGATGGTAATAAGAGACTACATATTCAACATAAGGAACATAATTAAGAAATGTAGAGAATACAGCTCAGACATACATATATGTTTCCTATACTACAAAAAGACGTTTGATTGTGTTAAAAATCACCGAATATCGGAGCCGGATAATATCCAGGGTAGGCTACGGGAGGAGCGTATCGGAGGCCGAATATTGGAGATGTAATAATATATAGTAATATGCGGACTGCATAGAAGGATTACATTTTTGTGGGAGGGATAGTGGGTGATAAAAACACCCACGAATAGAAATGCGTGGTCAGTCAATATGACAAAATACCTACAAAGGATTGTCTGTGTCTATTTTGGTGTTTCTTAACACAACAACAATATGAATTATCTCACATGCTACAAGAAACATGGGTACAATGTTAACCAGCGGTCACCACACCCACCGCCGATCGGCGTTAACCTAAACCAGATGTTATAGAGTGCTATCATTTAAATCTTCCAAGCCACTCTTACACTTGTACAGCTGGAAACCTCACAAAGAGTAATGCTTCCTACTTAAATTTACTTGTATAAACAATTATTCGAAGCAAAATTGTATTGCCTATATATGTTATCCATGTTTACAAGAAGACCTATCGGACCTTGTATAACTAATACGGATATTATATGTTTGTTGTTGCTGAGAATATTTCAAACCTGTACGGGATGTTTGTTGTTGTTGTAATAGTCCTTGTCTCGATCGGTCCGTTCTGGTGACTTTGTGTGCACGGTTTGAATGGCTTGATGAAATCGCATCTTTTTTGGAGATGCGGTTAGTCAAGTACGGAAGAACTTCCATCATTAATGTGAAGAGGCATGTGTGTATTTATAAAAGTAATATATACATGCTACGTGTTATAAAAACTCTCAATAATAGAAGTCGATAAAGAAAATATATAAGAAATTAAATATGTGGTCATCCACTTTCTCAAGATTAGAACCCTCGTTATTACCCTAACAAGTGTTACTCATCGTGTGATACATTGTTCTAAAATTTTATCAAATAGATACTACGGCGATCTATGTATTTCAGCAGCATTTATTATCAATGTTTATTTTCCCTTACTATTTGCTCGTTAAATTTAGTCAAAATATAAAAAAATTACAATAACACAAACATCATGTCATGAGAATTTCATGATATTGTGAAATATTTATATATAATCTATCATAAAACTTCTCCACTTGGGAAACCAATCAGATGAAGTAAAGATGTTGAAGAGACAATACTACGTCCACGTTGACCATTTTTCGGCACAAATATGCAGGTCCATGATCGGTCACCCCTGCTATTCCCTGCTAAAATCCTCTATTGCATGGCTATCTCTTGCTGTCCCCTGTTATAACATGTCACCCGATATTCTTTCCTGTTATGATATGTCACCCCTGTTCACCCTGATATGATCTGTTACTCCTTGATATTCCGCTACCCTCTGCCATGATCTTCCATCTCCTGTTATCTCCTGTCAGCCCCTGCTAATTTCTATGAGCAGTATGTTTCGTTTTGAACCACATGAATCAAAGAAGCCACGGGAACAAGCTTACAAAAAGCACACAAAAAGACCATCTCCAGAGAACTCTTTACCTTTGACGCTACAAGGCAAACAAAGGCCACCGAATATATATATACAGTATATATATTAATAGCCCGTGCTTTACTCCTATGACCTGTCGTGAATGGTACATGTCTATGGTCAGCTATAATCTGCTACAGGTCCATGACCTGCTGTGATATATTTGTTACAGGTTCTTGACCTGCTGTGATATATTTGTTACAGGTTCTTGACCTGCTGTGATATATTTGTTACAGGTTCTTGACCTGCTGTGATATATTTGTTACAGGTTCATGACCTGCTGTGATATATTTGTTACAGGTTCTTGACCTGCTGTGATATATTTGTTACAGGTTCTTGACCTGCTGTGATATATTTGTTACAGGTTCTTGACCTGCTACGCTCTCTTTTGTCCTGTAACAGATCAAAGTCCGAGTATGACCCGCGAGGTTGAAGTTTAAAGGTTGAAGGGATGCAGATGTGAATTCCTTCTCTCATTCCAATTATACAGATTTATGGACATAAAACACGTATATTGTCAGCGTACAACAGAATATACCGCGACAGACGTATACAGATACATATTCAGACACAATAAATAGACACAAACATGTCGATATGTCCATGACTACATAGCATTACGTTACGTAAGAACCCAACACAGACGGAACAAAATTGACAAACACAATGTACACAGTTTACATGCGTTTATTGATACAGCATTCACATATTTATTTTTTAACGAATAAAATAAGACAAGAAAAATAAGTTCGTGTGACATTAATCTTCTTGCTGTCTGATCTGAAGACTACTTATCATTTTACACAGGATGAAACTTTAGAAGAATCATATTATGCCCTTTCTGTCTCTTGCTTGGGTATAGATACGATCTGTTCACCAACTATTGGAATGGTAGATATATTATAATCATTAACATAAGCGAGCTCTATGTTTCCACTGGATACTGTGTCTCATAATGCCACATCAGGAGCAGCATACGAGGCGAATGTTTGGATGAAATCGACTATGTGTGTTCCAGTATACATATCTGTGGCTGGCACATATACTTAAACTATGAAATTCATTCAAAACATCTCGATGTTGAATTAGATGTACAAGTTCTTGTCGAGTTATATATTGCAGACATATATTTTTTTAACAAAAATGACTTAGAGCTCGACACAGTAGTGATGGTCTAGAATAATAGGCATTAAAATATCTCAAATTGTTGTACAATTTGCATTCTTTGTCGTTTTTCTAGACGACGAACCACACTTTCCATAAGATTTCTAAGTTTCTAAATAAATTTCTGACAATTTTCTAAATTTTAATGTCTTAACAGCTCACATTTTCTACCAAGAAGTCTCATATTTGCATATTTCCATCTGTCAAAGTTCACCTTTTGTTATTTTTCTAGACCATAAACCATACTTTTCAACATATTTCTAATTTTCGAGTACGTTGTCTCTTTTCTAACTTTTTATGTCATAGGAATTCACTCTTCTCTGCCAGCATGTGTCATATTGGTATATTTCCATCTGTCAACACTATTTGTCGCTTTTCTAAACGATCAGCCACACTTTGTATCACCTTTTCAAGTTTTATAATTCAGTTTTTGTCATATTTCTAAGTTTTCATGTCACAAGAACTCACTTTTAACTAACAGTATGCGTCATATTGGCATGTTTCCATTTGTCAAACTTCACGTTTTAACTATTTATTTTCTAGACTTTTAACCATACATTTCAAGATATTTTTAAGTTTTCAAAAATACTGTTTGTCTAATTTCTAACTTTTCATGTCATGTCAACTACCCTTCTCTATCAACATATCTGATATTGGTATGTTTCCAGGTGTCAAGCATCATTCTTTGTGACTGTTCTAAACTATGAATCTCAATTTTTTATAACATTTCTAATATTTATGTCATACAATAACACATTTCAACACTTCCTCATTAACTACATAACTCATTTTGACGTTTTTCTATTTGTGGAACGTCATTGTTTATCGCATTTCACAACACTCCAAGAGGATTTTAAAAATTAATTTTCATATGATAATAGTCAATGTTTGTCTCTTTTCTATACGTACATGTTACTCACTACTTTTCTCTACCAACGTGCCCATATTTAAATGTGTCAAACTTTATATTTTTTTAGTCAGTTCTCTAAATAATATCATACCAAATCACATTTCAACACTTTCTCAATAGCTTCATAAGTCATATTGACACGTTTCTATATGTATGGAACTTCATTTATAAAATTGTTTTTCTTAACTGTCAGATCCGCATACACCGCTGTTCGATATGATCAAATTCAATGTTTGTCCCTTTTCTATACTTACATGTTCACATTTCACGATGATTTTAATACCTAGGAAATCTGCACAACATCGGATTCTTCATCTTGATAGTACACATGAACAAGTGCAACGCGGGTCCCTCTAGTGCTAAGGATCATCGCGAAATTAAGAATAACACTAAAATGTATTCTTTACGTCTAAAGAAAGGGAGACATGACGATATGTAGGGCTTTGTACCTAGCCCAATCTGTCCCCTTCATTGGCGTGAGACTACCAAGTTTTTTTATGCGCTTGTCTGTATCACATATATTCACACGTGTGGTCTAAGTGAACGATGGTGCCAACTTGTGCAAGTGGATGACCACCTATTTAATGTATATTGTCTTTAGCTTAACCATTTCGATTATATATATATTGCTTTTAGAAACACACACAGGCATCCCCACATTAGTGATGGTCCAGAATAGTATGCATTACTCTTTGTAAGGTTTCCATCTGTACACAGAAATATTTCATATAGGCCTGTGTGGCCTACACGCAGGTCAACATGTAAGAGTGGTTTTTGAGATTTAATTGATATCACTGTATAATATCTTGTTTATGGTAACGCCGGTCAGCGGCGAGTGTGGTCATCTCTAGTTAACCTTTTACACAAGTTTCTTGTAGCATGTGAGAAAATTCATAAAATTCGTTGTGTTTAGAAACACCAACAATAGGTATAGGCAATCCTTTGTGGGTATTTTTGTCATATTGGTGGAAAGCGTATTTCTATTAGTGTTTTTAACACCGACTTCCCCTCCCACCACATGTTATCCTTCTATGCAACGCGCCGGGGTGTGGAGGGGGGGGGGGTGACTCCGATATCCGGTCTCGAATGCATGCTAACGGCAGCCGTCCATCGATACGCGCTCCTCGGTAGCCTGTTCCGATGTCCGGCCTCGAGATATAGACCGAGCCCTCTCCTCTCGCTGTCCCGCTGAGTGCTGTGAGCAGTCCTGCTGTATCTATAGTTTATTTAGACGCCATAACCTGACACATGCCTTCATGTTAGGTGCAGAACATACGCTACTAGTAATGTGTAAAGAAATTAGAATATCTGGGACCAAAAAAAACAATTTCTGAGATTGTTCAGTTGAGATTAGAAGATTCGCAAATGCAACACTCAAATTAACACAAATGAAAATGTTTTCGACAAAGTAGTAATAACAACATTAAAGAAACTCTTAATTAAGATCATGTGTTTTCCCAGTGTCAACATAGAGATACAAGACTTTAAACAAGACAATATCCAGAAGTATAAATTCATTTTAAATGCAATGCTACAGAAAGATCATACGAATATCATGGACAGAGAAACAGAAGTACCTTAAAATTTCGAAATTACTGAAACTAAATGAAGGGTGGCTACTAAGTACCAACATAAGAAGGAAGCTGCAGTATTTTTGACACTTAAAGAGACATAATGGTATAGAGAAGCTGATTCTGGACGGTAAAGAGCTAGGCGAGAGAAAAAAGAGGAAGATTTCGAAGACAATAGACTAACGCCATTTAAGAATATCTGAACATGTCTAAGACCAACGAAAGCCTGCTTGCCTGGAATAGAGAGGTGTTCAGAGTATCCACCATGAGGACAACGTCCTGGAAGTAATTTGTCACTGAATATATGTCTAAATAACGTATATTGGGTTCACACACAAATACTGAAAATGGTAAAAAAATAAATATTCTAAGGCACCCCGCGGAGCTTAAAAAATTTCTCAATTTTTACTTTAAAATCAAATAAAGCTCATAAAAAATGTATGAACCTGTTTAAGGTCAATGCAAGCCTGCTGGTCCGGGATAGTGAGACGTTCAGAGTTTTCACGATGATGACGACGTTCTGGAAATAATGTGTCACTTGGTATATGTCTACATAACTTATAACTTATATTGAGAGTACACTTAAACTTATAACTTATATTGAGAGTATACTTAAACTTATAACTTATATTGAGAGTACACTTAAACTTATAACTTATATTGAGAGTACACTTAAACTTATAACTTATATTGAGAGTACACTTAAACTTATAACTTATATTGAGAGTACACTTAAACTTATAACTTATATTGAGAGTACACTTAAACTTATATCTACAAGACTACCAGAAATTCTCTAGAAGCAGCGCTTTAAACAATTTCACAAAGTTTCACTTTAAATATCCAGTAAACCTCAGAAAAAACTATTTGTTTTTAGCAAAGTTAACACATAAAACCCCTTTTAAAATTAAAGAAAAAAAGCAATCAAAATATAATAATTTCATTATCCTACAAAACTCTATACATACAATCACTTTAAAAATTATAAAAAATATAAAAAATTAAAATTTCATCATCAGACATAACTTAACACATAAAATTATTGTCAAAATAAAATAAAAATATGCATAAATGCAAAATTAAAAATTGCATGAGAGAAAACCTATCACATTTCAAAATGTATCACAAAACATATCACTCTTTCAAAATTGAAAAAAAACTTCAAAGAAATAACAATTCAAAATATCATCCTACAAAACGTACATAAAATCACTTCCAAAATTTCAAAAACCCTTCAAAAGTCGTAGAGGATTGACTTCCTTGTACTCGATTTCCTATTTGTTCCCCGTCACTATTATTGACTCGGCATTATAAAAACTCCAATTGTTGTACGATATGCATTCTTTGTTGCTTCTGTATGATGTTGAATCACAATTTCCACGACATTTATAAGTTTATAAATCCATTTTTGTCAGTTTTCTAAGTTTTCATGTCATAACAACGCACATTTTTCTACTAACTAGTAACATATTGGCATATTTAAATCTGTTAATCTTCACCTGTTGTTATTTTTCTAGATGATGAAACATACTTTTCAACACATTTTGAAGTATTTAAGTACATAATTTTTTTTTTCTAACTTTCATGTCATAGCAATTCAATCTTCTCTACCATCATGACTCTTATTGGTATTTTTCCATGTGTCAAACATTACTATTTGTCACTTTTCTAGACTAGCAGTCGTAGAGGATTGACTTCACTGTACTCTATTTCCCATATGTACTCTGCCACTAAAAACGTTGCGGCGCCCCTCATGCCGAGAGTACCACTCATAGCACGTAACTCCGTAGCTTCAAGAGATAATCCGCAGGGAATTCCGAAAAAATACACCGAAAAAATTCGAATAGCTTAACCAATACACTAAGGAGATCCCCCGAATTAAAAAAACTAATCCAAATATTATCATCTAAAATAGTATCAAATTATATTATCATTGTAAAACTTAACATATAAAAATCACGTATTAGTCTAGAAATAAAGCGGATGTGTTATTATAGAAGCGTTAGTACAATTTCTAGAACACCAAACCTGCGGCCATGTGATGTTACTCAATTGTCAGTGGATTGGGACTTTTAATGGCGCTATGCGATAAGCCGATACATTCTGCTAGCCAGTGACCACCGTACTGGTGGGGGAAGGGCATGTGTTAGACTGAGTCTTTTAATGACTAGGCATGATACTGGATTTACACGATGACCACGTAATTAACCTCATCCATCCGCCATGTCTGACATTATGAAACACGAAAAAAAAGTTCGAAATTTTTAAACATGACATACAAGGATACAACAATGCTATCCTTAAAACCGTAAAAAAATAATTGAAAGATCCAGCAACTCGGGCTGCATCAATTATCCCCACCTTAAAAATGTCATCATGGAACAAGATGTCATGTTGGACATTGTCGGCCCGGCCGCGAATGGTCATTCCAGCATCCATCTAGGTCCCTGACTATGGGGCCGCATTATGTAAACGATATTTATCACTACTGTTGACATTGACAGTCATGCACGAAACGGAACGAAAATTGCGAATCAATATTCAAGTTTTGCTGCGGTGCTGATACTTGTAAGCATGATTTCAATAATGATGGGAAAAAATGTTTCTAGCGAACCTATAGGAAAAGGTTTGTCCTGTGATTGTAGATTGAGTGTAATTACTGTTAATTTTCCTCCATATCCATATTAAAGATTTCCTTTCAAAAAAGGTCACCAGAATCCAAAACACATTCAACAGCCTTGTTGTTTCTTCGAGGACTCGAGGACTCAAATATGCTCCCAAATAGACAGATCTGGAAGTAAGGCTGTGGGTAATCGTGAGCAGCTCTTGCAGACGACGGAATTCATGGAGACAACTCACATGTCTGCATAGACTTGTGAGCATAGCAAAGTTAACGCAGAAAACATATTACAAGACATTGCACCTTATTGAAAACTTTGCTTGTATGTAGAGGAGAGATAGAGAGAGAGTGTGTGTGAGAGATAGAGAGGAGAATCCATAAAGAGGGAGGTAGGCACAGATAAAAGTGGAAGGGAACTATCATAAGATGGACATGAGACAGTCTGTTAGAATATGCCCCTTAGGCAAGAGATACAGTCTGTGAGAATATACCACCAAGGAAAGGGATATGGTCTGTGAGAATATGCCCCCTAGGCAAGAGACACAGTCTGTGAGAATATACCACCAAGGAAAGGATATGGTCTGTGAGAATATGCCCCCTAGGCAAGAGACACAGTCTGTGAGAATATACCACCAAGGAAAGGGATATGGTCTGTGAGAATATGCCCCCTAGGCAAGAGACACAGTCTGTGAGAATATACCACCAAGGAAAGGATATGGTCTGTGAGAATATGCCCCCTAGGCAAGAGACACAGTCTGTGAGAATATACCACCAAGGAAAGGGATATGGTCTGTGAGAATATGCCCCCTAGGCAAGAGACACAGTCTGTGAGAATATACCACTAAGGAAAGGGATATGGTCTCTGAGAATATGCCCCCTAGGCAAGAGACACAGTCTGTGAGAATATACCACCAAGGAAAGGGATATGGTCTCTGAGAATATGCCCCCTAGGCAAGAGACACAGTCTGTGAGAATATACCACCAAGGAAAGGGATATGGTCTGTGAGAATATGCCCCCTAGGCAAGAGACACAGTCTGTGAGAATATACCACCAAGGAAAGGGATATGGTCTGTGAGAATATGCCCCCTAGGCAAGAGACACAGTCTGTGAGAATATACCACTAAGGAAAGGGATATGGTCTCTGAGAATATGCCCCCTAGGCAAGAGACACAGTCTGTGAGAATATACCACCAAGGAAAGGGATATGGTCTCTGAGAATATGCCCCCTAGGCAAGAGACACAGTCTGTGAGAATATACCACCAAGGAAAGGGATATGGTCTGTGAGAATATGCCCCCTAGGCAAGAGATACAGTCTGTGAGAATATACCACCAAGGAAAGGGATATGGTCTGTGAGAATATGCCCCCTAGGCAAGAGATACAGTCTGTGAGAATATATCACCAAGGAAAGGGATATGGTCGGTGAGAATATGACCCCTAGGCAAGAGATACAGTCTGTGAGAATATATCACCAAGGAAAGGGATATGGTCTTTGAGAATATGCCCCCTAGGCAAGAGATACAGTCTGTGAGAATATACCACCAAGGAAAGGGATATGGTCTGTGAGAATATGCCCCCTAGGCAAGAGATACAGTCTGTGAGAATATATCACCAAGGAAAGGGATATGGTCTGTGAGAATATGCCCCCTAGGCAAGAGATACAGTCTGTGAGAATATATCACCAAGGAAAGGGATATGGTCTGTGAGAATATGCCCCCTAGGCAAGAGATAGAGTCTGTGAGAATATACCACCAAGGAAAGGGATATGGTCTGTGAGAATATGCCCCCTAGGCAAGAGATAGAGTCTGTGAGAATATACCACCAAGGAAAGGGATATGGTCTGTGAGAATATGCCCCCTAGGCAAGAGATACAGTCTGTGAGAAATTACCACCAAGGAAAGGGATATGGTCTGTGAGAATATGCCCCCTAGGCAAGAGATACAGTCTGTGAGAATATACCACCAAGCAAAGGGATATGGTCTGTGAGAATATGCCCCCTAGGCAAGAGATACAGTCTGTGAGAATATACCACCAAGGAAAGGGATATGGTCTGTGAGAAAACTTCTTGACTGGATCGTGTGAGGAAGAAGATCGTGAAGGTAACAGAAACAATTAGAGAACATGATGATGACGATGATTGGACAACAAGGGAGTATGAGCTTCTCACTCTTGTATCATCTTCCATGAAGCATCTTTGTCTTCGTTCTCAAACTCCTTTAGATTAGCAGGATGTTGTCCAGAAAATGGAATGTATTGTGTCATTTTCTACATTTTAGACGTAATATCTTCACCTTTCGGTCACAACATTGCCCACATTGACTCTTCACGGGATATTACAACTAACTTCTGTCCAAAACCTTGTTAGTCGTCTTCCACTATAAGTGTAGGATGCAACGTTGTCGATGGCAACTTTCAAGGCAAGGACAACACATGGTCGAAAAAATAAAGTATTAATGTCAATTTTTCTGCGTTCGTTCTCGAAGTCCTGCAGATTAGCAAGATGTGGCCAAGAAAACCTTTGCAATGGTTTATTGCTTGAATACAATATCCTCGCATTTTAGCCTGGAACATCCGATTTCAGCTTCCATATTCTAAACAATGTAGAAAATAACTCCTATGTTTTTAGAAGCAATACTATATATAAATGCTAGATACAGATATAATCATGAAAGAAAGCAATATCTTTGCCGGTGCATGATGCTATTGACAGAGTTACAAAGAAAGCAATATCTTTGCCGGTGCTTGATGTCATTGACAGAGTTGCAATGAATGCAATATCTTTGTCGGTTCATGATGTCATTGACAGAGTTGCAATGAATGCAATATCTTTGTCGGTTCATGATGTCATTGACAGAGTTACAAAGAATGGGGAATGATATCAATCTCTTGTTATGTTCCGAATATTAACTCCAGGTACTCTTCTCAATGTTGGAAGACGTAAGTCAATAGTACTTTTGTAAAACACAAGGTACATCAGAAATACAATGCAAACACAGACTGTTGTGTACTGGTATGAACAAATACAGATAGCATTATACACGACAGTTTCAACGTTTCAACCTTAAGTAATTTATCAAGAAAATACATGACAAACAGTCAACACATAGTAAAAACATTTAAAGTGAAAGTAAATATAAAGGTAAGTCCCATTGCAGCAACATGCCGTCGTGGGTGAGGATAACATTTTATGTAGTAAGTTGAATCAACTATTAAGTGGAGTGGCCAGTTCCCTTTCTTTCCTTCCTTAACTCATGCGTCAGGCACTCATTTGCAGATGAGTTGACTAGAGGAGTGGTCGTGTGATGCGAGAATAACTACTCGGATTTTTGTGTGTGTCCGTACATGGTTTCGAATCTAGCACACTGTAACCTAGTGATATCAAACAAGCTCACTAACAACTAGGCTACCTCTCTACTCAAGACACTATCACAAATTTATTAATTGGCAGACACTTAACAGCAGGTAACAATGACGTATGTATACCCAAGTATTGCCATAGACATGCATTTAAACAAAAAACAATACAAAGAATGAGAACGAAATAAAACAACTATGCATGAAAACAACATGAATGACAACACAACAAGACCACCACCACCTAAACCTAAATAAATTAATGATCTGTAGGCAGACCATATGGCTAATGGCTACCATACTGCAATAGATATCGATTTTCTAGGGAGTACTTCGCTCTATTGTCAATTGTGCGTGATTTTATTGCAGTCGGGGATCTCCGTGGCTGTTCGCCTTGTGTTCAAGAGATCACGGATTCGAATCCGGCCCGTGTCGTCTTGTTTATAAGGTGGATTTTTTTCGGAGATCCCTGTGGATTATCACTTGAAGCTACGGAGTTACGGGCTATGAGTGGTACTCTCGACAGGTGGCGAGGGACGGAGTACATATGGGACACCAAGCGCAGCAAGTGCAGTGAAGTCAATCTTCTACGGATTTATTGCAGTCACTATCGCTCAATCCTGTTGTTATGCATTTAAATGTCGGTGATAGTTGTTGTGTTAGTGCTGGAGATTTTCTTTTTGAAAAACATAAAATAATATAGTCGGGCGAAAGTAAACACGAAAGAGTGGTAGGAATAATATTAGACGAAACCATAGCTAGATCATTGATTGAATACCTAGCTATTTCAGATAGAGTTTTGCTTGTAAAGTTGAAAAGTAAACCATTAGACATCAACTTCATTTAGGTGTATGCTTCAACAGCTGACAGCACGGAATCAAGTATAGAACTATTTTATGAAGAAATTAACCTGGCCATGAAGCAATGTAAATAACAAGTAGTAACAATAATCATGGGAGACCTAAATGGCAAAAGTGGGTATGGGAAAAGCAGACAATGTGATTGGTAATTATGGACTCGGTGAGAGAAACGAAAGAGGAGATAGACTGTGTTCAAACTGATAACATGATAATAGGTAACACATGGTTTAATCAAAATCACAGACGTATGTGGACTTGCAAGCGCCCAGAAGATAAGACGCGTAACCAAATACTAGATTATATTTTGATAGGAGGTAGATTTAGAAACAGTTTGATCTCCGTCAAGATTCGACCAAGGACTGACTGTAATAGCGGCCATGTACCAGTAATAGGTAAACTGAGAATCATTTTAAAGAACATAAAGAGATCTACTAGACATATGAGATTGGATTTAACGAAACTCCAAGCAGACAAAGAACTAAAAGAAAAATATAACATCACAATACAAAATAAATATAACGCCATCGAGAAAATCCAGAATATTGACGAACAGTGGTCTATGCTAAAGGAATCACTACAACAACATTCTTCAGAGCTAATACCAAAGATCAAGCCAAATGCGAAGAAAAAATGGATGACGGATGAAATACTAGAGTTGATGGAAAAAAGAAGAAAACATAAACAAGATAAAGAAAAATATAAAAAAATTCATAAAGAAATAGAGAACAAATGTCTAGAGGCAAAAGAAAAGTGGTTAAATCTAAGCTGTCAAGAAATAGAACATGAACACAAAAGTGACATGAAAAATATGCACAGAAGGATAAATGTACTTATTGACTAAAGATAAACAGCATCTATCGGTTGTCTGAAATCTAAGTAAGGACGGATCAGTTTTAATGGGACAAGAACCAATAATGCAAAGATGAACAGAATATATTAAAGAATTATACGATGACAATAGACCTAACAAGTCAGAATACATATGAAGGCCCACCTATACTAAAATCGGAGGTAGGACTAACAATTCAACAAATGAAATAAGGAAAGTCACCTGGACAAGATAACATAACAATAGAAGAGTTTGACGCAATAGGTGATTTTGGCACAGAAGTAATACCAGAGCTATTGAATCGTATTTACAACACTGGCTATTTACCAGATGATTTATTAAAATCCATATTCATAACATTACCTAAAAAACCGGGAGCTATTGAATGTGATGACCATCGCACCAAAATTTGAATGTGTATTATGACTAAAATTTTACTTAGAATCATCATGATGAGAGTAAGAAGGAAATCAAAGGCCAGAAATTGGCAAAGAACGAAACGGTTTTGTAACAGGAAAATGGACAAATAATGCCATCTATTTCATTAGAATGTTGATAGAAAGATCAATTGAAGTGAAGACACATCTATTTTCGTGCGTCATAGACTATATGAAAGCATTTGACAAAATGAAATATAAGGAAAACATCAGTATGTTAAAGGATCTCAACATTGATAGTAAAGACCCTAGATTAATTGAGAACATATATTGGCAACAAACACCAGCAATCAAAGTTAACAACCAAATAGGAGAATTTCATCCAATAGGACTAGGAGTCCGACAAGGATGTGTGCTATCACCTGATCTGTTTAACTTAAACAGTGAAATGATTTTTAGATCTATAGAAAATATGCCAGGTACAGCTGTTGGTGGGTATAATGTGAATAACCTGAGATATGCTGACGACACGGTTCTGGTAGCAAAGAGTGAAAAAGAGCTACACCAATTGATTACAGATATAGTAGAAGAAAGCACAAACAAAGATCTCAGTTTGAACACGAAGAAAACAGATGTAATGGTTACATCTAAAACATCTAACCTTTCTAAATGTAACATCAAGGTCAACGGGACAGTTCTTAAACAAGTAGAAACATTTAAATATTTCGGCATAATTATTACTTCAGATGGTAGATGCGTCACTGAGATCAAAAGTTGAACAGCACAGGCAAAAGCAGCATTCCAGAAGATGAGGAACATCTGGTGTAATTAATTCATTATCAATAGAAGTAAGAAAGAATATACTAACATGTTACATAATTCCCATACTGTTATATGGTAGTGAAGTATGGACAATTGACAACATTGCAAGGTTATATAACTGTCAATAATATATAACACCTAGAGGCCACAGAGATGTGGTTTTATAGAAAAATATTGAAAATATCATGGACAGCTAAAAAGAGTAATGCTATAAATCTACAACTAGTCAACTCAAATAGAGAACTTATTAACTGTATTATAAAACGATAATCACAGTTTTTGGGTCATGTCATGAGAACAGGTGGGTTGGAGAACATCGTAACAACTGGAAATTTTGTGGGTAAGAGAGACAGAGGAAGACAACGTGAGAAAATATTGGATGGCTTGAAAGCCTGACATGATGCAGAATCATCAGAAACTATATTTAAATGTATAACAAACAGAGGATTGTGGAGAGACATGATCGCCTACGCCGGAATGCATGGTACAAATGAATGAATGAATGAATGAATGAATGAATTAATGAATTATTTAATGAATAGTCGTAGATCCCAGACCTTCAGGTCACTGAAATAAAATTTTGCACGATCGATAGACCTTTAAAAAAAACCAACCTTGGTGATCTTAAAATAATGGCAGCGATCTTTTGTTTAAGAAATCATTGTGGGCCGCAGAAAACAAGTTGTCCCAGAAGTGGGCCACAGACAAAAGATATGGTTTAAGAACCATTGATCCACAGAACAAAGCAAGAAATGTGTTTACTTAGCGAGAGAATAGAACACTCGTATATACATTCACGTATCTGCTGGAGGATACTGAGCAGCTATGGTTCTACAATTACCAATTTCAAGTTTTGCGTTAAAACAGTAACCACGAAATTGGCAAAAGTGAGAACATATTTATTGTCTTCCTCATTGCTAAACTTGATGTTTTTAAAAAAAAAAAATTTTCAACATCAAAATTGATGTTTTATCTTTCTCCATTTCAAACTTGATGTTTTATTATTTTCGCCAATTATTTAAGAATTTTTGACCTGTAATTAAACCAAGTACAATTATTTTAATAAAGTGTTGATATGTGATTTTGTTGACAGATGAATTATGAGCTAGCTGCCAGTACAAAACGTTTCAAGTGAATGAGTACTCTTCCATTATTACAGTAGACATATTTTACCATATTTAACCAAATATAAGATATTTGAACAACACTTCTTCTTTGAGTTTATTCTATGATGTGTGTGTGTATGTATGTGTGTTTGTATTTCTCGTTTATATCTTTATGGTGGAGAGTGAATCCGACATTTCGACCAAAAGACCTTTTTCGTGAACACCTTACCATTATGACAAACACGAATAAGAACGGCACTGTACACATTCACTTGACAGAGTTTAATACACACCGGGACAGGAAAAACTAGAAGGTTAGAGACACAACCAATATCCACGTACGCAGACCGATTCTGTCAAAGTCTGTACAATATCAACAACCACTCTTTTACTATATTTGCTGACTACTTCAATAGCACGAACCATGGGGGTGACCCGTGATATTCTGGTGACTGACATTAAGGTGCGTGTCTCGGAAGACCAGGTTCGACACGCGTTTGGGAATCAATGCATCTATCAATTTGGTACAATATACCTCAGTTGACCTCAGATCTGATATTCGTAAACATCTGGAAAGCGATAGACTCAACATTATGTTATGCCGCTCTCAAGGTTATGATAATGCTGCCACTATTGCTGGAATCCGCGGGAATGGACAAAAGAAATTTTGAAAAGAACAGGAAAGCTATTGTTAATGAATGTATGGACCATTCGCCTAACTTGTGAGGCCAGCACACTTTTGCTGAGAAAAGTTTTGTTTAGGACATTTTTTGGAACTCTTGAGACAATGTTGTCCTTCTTTGCTGCTTCCACTTACTGGTGGGATGTTTTAATGGACCACACTGGAGTCTCAGTGAAAAGACTATCAACAACACGCTGGAGTCTCAGTGAAAAGACTATCAACAACACGCTGGAGTCTCAGTGAAAAGACTATCAACAACACGCTGGAGTCTCAGTGAAAAGACTATCAACAACACGCTGGAGTCTCAGTGAAAAGACTATCAACAACACGCTGGAGTCTCAGTGAAAAGACTATCAACAACACGCTGGAGTCTCAGTGAAAAGACTATCAACAACACGCTGGAGTCTCAGTGAAAAGACTATCAACAACACGCTGGAGTCTCAGTGAAAAGACTATCAACAACACGCTGGAGTCTCAGTGAAAAGACTATCAACAACACGCTGGAGTCTCAGTGAAAAGACTATCAACAACACGCTGGAGTCTCAGTGAAAAGACTATCAACAACACGCTGGAGTCTCAGTGAAAAGACTATCAACAACACGCTGGAGTGCTCATCATGCTGCAGCAAAAGCAGTGAAAGAAAAATTCGATGAAAGTCTGACGGCTATTGAAGTTCTATGTGATCCAGATGAAAATGTATACATAAGATATACAGCCCGAGGTCTTTTGTCTGCAGTTTCACTTTTCTGTGCTACCTCTACGTTCAGTGTGATGTACTTGAAGAAGTTAATCTTACACAGCTTTACCTTCAGACTAAGAGCAAAACTCTTGACAAGGTGGTGTCAAAGTTACATATATAAATAACCAAAATATCGGAGCAAGTCCGACAAAATGGAGAGTGCCGCATAAACCAAACAAATAAGTAGGAAATACTAAATAAGATTCCGTTATGCGCCTTGTAGGCCTAGCACATCCGATTTCGGCATGCCTTGACAATTCGGGTGGGCTACCCTTAGCCTGTGACAGCCTCTATATCTGTCTCCAGGCACGCGTAGTGGCGACTCTTCGCCCAGACGATTTTTTGCTCTCGTCTGACTCGAACGAGGTGTTCTGCTGTCTATGAACTTGCCTCGTGTAATTGGACGCGCTGTGCCTGTGCCCATTGGGTACTGAACCGTTTCTCATCCGTGAGCCTGGTTCCTTAAGGGGAAGAACTCAACAGAGGAGTTGTACCCTGGCTCTTTCGCCCTCTTAGCCGAGGGATCATTCACCAACATCGTGTACCCCTTGTACAAGTTCGAGTCTCACACCACGCGTTTGAGAGCAAGGCGTTCTCGAGCTGAGCGTCCTTGTCCCAATAGCGCCTGAGCCCATCAGGTACTGAACCCTTTCTCTCTTCAAGTGAATTTCCGGTGTAGGAAAACCAGACAGTAGAGTTGGGCCAGGGCTAAATCGTTGTCCCTTTTGTGCCTGAGCGCATCGAGTACGGAACCCTTTCTCTCTGCAAGTGTACTTCCGGTATAGGAAACCTTGACAGTAGAGTTGGACTACCATCGTTGTCCCTTTCTTGCCTCGAATGGTCATGCCAGCATCCATCTAGGTCCCTGACTATGAGGCCGCATTATGTAAATGATATTTATCACTACTGTTGATATTGACAGTCATGCACGAAAAAGAACGACAATTGCGAATCAATATTTAAGTTTTGCTGCGGTGATACTACTTGTAAGCGGGATTTCAATAATGATGGGAAAAAATGTTTCTAGCGAACCTATAGGAAAAGGTTTGTCCTGTGATTGTAGATTGAGTGTAATTACTGTTAATTTTCCTCCATATCCATATTAAAGATGTCCTTTCAAAAAAGGTCACCAGAATCCAAAACATATTCAACAGCCTTGTTGTTTCTTCGAGGACTCGAGGACTCAAATATGCTCCCAAATAGACAGATCTGGAAGTAAGGCTGTGGGACAATCGTGAGCACCTCTTGCAGACGACGGAATTCATGGAGACAACTCACATGTCTGCATAGACTTGTGAGCATAGTAAAACTAACGCAGAAAACATATTACAAGACATTGCACCTTATTTAAAACTTTGCTTGTATGTAGAGGAGAGATAGAGAGAGAGTGTGTGAGAGATAGAGAGGAGAATCGATAAAGAGGGAGGTAGGCACAGATAAAAGTGGAAGGGAACTATCATAAGATGGACATGAGACAGTCTGTTAGAATATGCCCCTTAGGCAAGAGACACAGTCTGTGAGAATATACCACCAAGGAAAGGGATATGGTCTGTGAGAATATGCCCCCTAGGCAAGAGACACAGTCTGTGAGAATATACCACCAAGGAAAGGGATATGGTCTGTGAGAATATGACCCCTAGGCAAGAGATACAGTCTGTGAGAATATATCACCAAGGAAAGGGATATGGTCTGTGAGAATATGCCCCCTAGGCAAGAGATACAGTCTGTGAGAATATACCACCAAGGAAAGGGATATGGTCTGTGAGAATATGCCCCCTAGGCAAGAGACACAGTCTGTGAGAATATACCACCAAGGAAAGGGATATGGTCTGTGAGAATATGCCCCCTAGGCAAGAGATACAGTCTGTGAGAATATACCACCAAGGAAAGGGATATGGTCTGTGAGAATATGCCCCCTAGGCAAGATATACAGTCTGTGAGAATATACCACCATTTTGAAGTATTTGAGTACATAATTTGTTTTTCTAACTTTCATGTCATAGCAATTCAATCTTCTCTACCATCATGACTCTTATTGGTATTTTTCCATGTGTCAAACATTACTATTTGTCACTTTTCTAGACTAGCAGTCGTAGAGGATTGACTTCACTGTACTCTATTTCCCATATGTACTCTGCCACTAAAAACGTTGCGGCGCCCCTCATGCCGAGAGTACCACTCATAGCACGTAACTCCGTAGCTTCAAGAGATAATCCGCAGGGAATTCCGAAAAAATACACCGAAAAAATTCGAATAGCTTAACCAATACACTAAGGAGATCCCCCGAATTAAAAAAACTAATCCAAATATTATCATCTAAAATAGTATCAAATTATATTATCATTGTAAAACTTAACATATAAAAATCACGTATTAGTCTAGAAATAAAGCGGATGTGTTATTATAGAAGCGTTAGTACAATTTCTAGAACACCAAACCTGCGGCCATGTGATGTTACTCAATTGTCAGTGGATTGGGACTTTTAATGGCGCTATGCGATAAGCCGATACATTCTGCTAGCCAGTGACCACCGTACTGGTGGGGGAAGGGCATGTGTTAGACTGAGTCTTTTAATGACTAGGCATGATACTGGATTTACACGATGACCACGTAATTAACCTCATCCATCCGCCATGTCTGACATTATGAAACACGAAAAAAAAGTTCGAAATTTTTAAACATGACATACAAGGATACAACAATGCTATCCTTAAAACCGTAAAAAAATAATTGAAAGATCCAGCAACTCGGGCTGCATCAATTATCCCCACCTTAAAAATGTCATCATGGAACAAGATGTCATGTTGGACATTGTCGGCCCGGCCGCGAATGGTCATTCCAGCATCCATCTAGGTCCCTGACTATGGGGCCGCATTATGTAAACGATATTTATCACTACTGTTGACATTGACAGTCATGCACGAAACGGAACGAAAATTGCGAATCAATATTCAAGTTTTGCTGCGGTGCTGATACTTGTAAGCATGATTTCAATAATGATGGGAAAAAATGTTTCTAGCGAACCTATAGGAAAAGGTTTGTCCTGTGATTGTAGATTGAGTGTAATTACTGTTAATTTTCCTCCATATCCATATTAAAGATTTCCTTTCAAAAAAGGTCACCAGAATCCAAAACATATTCAACAGCCTTGTTGTTTCTTCGAGGACTCGAGGACTCAAATATGCTCCCAAATAGACAGATCTGGAAGTAAGGCTGTGGGTAATCGTGAGCACCTCTTGCAGACGACGGAATTCATGGAGACAACTCACATGTCTGCATAGACTTGTGAGCATAGCAAAGTTAACGCAGAAAACATATTACAAGACATTGCACCTTATTGAAAACTTTGCTTGTATGTAGAGGAGAGATAGAGAGAGAGTGTGTGTGAGAGATAGAGAGGAGAATCCATAAAGAGGGAGGTAGGCACAGATAAAAGTGGAAGGGAACTATCATAAGATGGACATGAGACAGTCTGTTAGAATATGCCCCCCAGGCAAGAGACACAGTCTGTGAGAATATACCACCAAGGAAAGGGATATGGTCTGTGAGAATATGACCCCTAGGCAAGAGATACAGTCTGTGAGAATATACCACCAAGGAAAGGGATATGGTCTGTGAGAATATACCACCAAGGAAAGGGATATGGTCGGTGAGAATATGACCCCTAGGCAAGAGATACAGTCTGTGAGAATATACCACCAAGGAAAGGGATATGGTCTGTGAGAATATGACCCCTAGGCAAGAGATACAGTCTGTGAGAATATACCACCAAGGAAAGGGATATGGTCTGTGAGAATATGACCCCTAGGCAAGAGATACAGTCTGTGAGAATATACCACCAAGGAAAGGGATATGGTCTGTGAGAATATACCACCAAGGAAAGGGATATGGTCTGTGAGAATATGACCCCTAGGCAAGAGATACAGTCTGTGAGAATATACCACCAAGGAAAGGGATATGGTCTGTGAGAATATACCACCAAGGAAAGGGATATGGTCGGTGAGAATATGACCCCTAGGCAAGAGATACAGTCTGTGAGAATATATCACCAAGGAAAGGGATATGGTCTTTGAGAATATGCCCCCTAGGCAAGAGATACAGTCTGTGAGAATATACCACCAAGGAAAGGGATATGGTCTGTGAGAATATGCCCCCTAGGCAAGAGATACAGTCTGTGAGAATATATCACCAAGGAAAGGGATATGGTCTGTGAGAATATGCCCCCTAGGCAAGAGATACAGTCTGTGAGAATATATCACCAAGGAAAGGGATATGGTCTGTGAGAATATGCCCCCTAGGCAAGAGATACAGTCTGTGAGAATATATCACCAAGGAAAGGGATATGGTCGGTGAGAATATGACCCCTAGGCAAGAGATACAGTCTGTGAGAATATATCACCAAGGAAAGGGATATGGTCTTTGAGAATATGCCCCCTAGGCAAGAGATACAGTCTGTGAGAATATACCACCAAGGAAAGGGATATGGTCTGTGAGAATATGCCCCCTAGGCAAGAGATACAGTCTGTGAGAATATATCACCAAGGAAAGGGATATGGTCGGTGAGAATATGACCCCTAGGCAAGAGATACAGTCTGTGAGAATATATCACCAAGGAAAGGGATATGGTCTTTGAGAATATGCCCCCTAGGCAAGAGATACAGTCTGTGAGAATATACCACCAAGGAAAGGGATATGGTCTGTGAGAATATGCCCCCTAGGCAAGAGATACAGTCTGTGAGAATATATCACCAAGGAAAGGGATATGGTCTGTGAGAATATGCCCCCTAGGCAAGAGATACAGTCTGTGAGAATATATCACCAAGGAAAGGGATATGGTCTGTGAGAATATGCCCCCTAGGCAAGAGATAGAGTCTGTGAGAATATACCACCAAGGAAAGGGATATGGTCTGTGAGAATATGCCCCCTAGGCAAGAGATAGAGTCTGTGAGAATATACCACCAAGGAAAGGGATATGGTCTGTGAGAATATGCCCCCTAGGCAAGAGATACAGTCTGTGAGAAATTACCACCAAGGAAAGGGATATGGTCTGTGAGAATATGCCCCCTAGGCAAGAGATACAGTCTGTGAGAATATACCACCAAGCAAAGGGATATGGTCTGTGAGAATATGCCCCCTAGGCAAGAGATACAGTCTGTGAGAATATACCACCAAGGAAAGGGATATGGTCTGTGAGAAAACTTCTTGACTGGATCGTGTAAGGAAGAAGATCGTGAAGGTAACAGAAACAATTGGAGAACATGATGATGACGATGATTGGACAACAAGGGAGTATGAGCTTCTCACTCTTGTATCATCTTCCATGAAGCATCTTTGTCTTCGTTCTCAAACTCCTTTAGATTAGCAGGATGTTGTCCAGAAAATGGAATGTATTGTGTCATTTTCTACATTTTAGACGTAATATCTTCACCTTTCGGTCACAACATTGCCCACATTGACTCTTCACGGGATATTACAACTAACTTCTGTCCAAAACCTTGTTAGTCGTCTTCCACTATATGTGTAGGATGCAACGTTGTCGATGGCAACTTTCAAGGCAAGGACAACACATGGTCGAAAAAATAAAGTATTAATGTCAATTTTTCTGCGTTCGTTCTCGAAGTCCTGCAGATTAGCAAGATGTGGCCAAGAAAACCTTTGCAATGGTTTATTGCTTGAATACAATATCCTCGCATTTTAGCCTGGAACATCCGATTTCAGCTTCCATATTCTAAACAATGTAGAAAAAAACTCCTATGTTTTTAGAAGCAATACTATATATAAATGCTAGATACAGATATAATCATGAAAGAAAGCAATATCTTTGCCGGTGCTTGATGTCATTGACAGAGTTGCAATGAATGCAATATCTTTGTCGGTTCATGATGTCATTGACAGAGTTGCAATGAATGCAATATCTTTGTCGGTTCATGATGTCATTGACAGAGTTACAAAGAATGGGGAATGATATCAATCTCTTGTTATGTTCCGAATATTAACTCCAGGTACTCTTCTCAATGTTGGAAGACGTAAGTCAATAGTACTTTTGTAAAACACAAGGTACATCAGAAATACAATGCAAACACAGACTGTTGTGTACTGGTATGAACAAATACAGATAGCATTATACACGACAGTTTCAACGTTTCAACCTTAAGTAATTTATCAAGAAAATACATGACAAACAGTCAACACATAGTAAAAACATTTAAAGTGAAAGTAAATATAAAGGTAAGTCCCATTGCAGCAACATGCCGTCGGGGGTGAGGATAACATTTTATGTAGTAAGTTGAATCAACTATTAAGTGGAGTGGCCAGTTCCCTTTCTTTCCTTCCTTAACTCATGCGTCAGGCACTCATTTGCAGATGAGTTGACTAGAGGAGTGGTCGTGTGATGCGAGAATAACTACTCGGATTTTTGTGTGTGTCCGTACATGGTTTCGAATCTAGCACACTGTAACCTAGTGATATCAAACAAGCTCACTAACAACTAGGCTACCTCTCTACTCAAGACACTATCACAAATTTATTAATTGGCAGACACTTAACAGCAGGTAACAATGACGTATGTATACCCAAGTATTGCCATAGACATGCATTTAAACAAAAAACAATACAAAGAATGAGAACGAAATAAAACAACTATGCATGAAAACAACATGAATGACAACACAACAAGACCACCACCACCTAAACCTAAATAAATTAATGATCTGTAGGCAGACCATATGGCTAATGGCTACCATACTGCAATAGATATCGATTTTCTAGGGAGTACTTCGCTCTATTGTCAATTGTGCGTGATTTTATTGCAGTCGGGGATCTCCGTGGCTGTTCGCCTTGTGTTCAAGAGATCACGGATTCGAATCCGGCCCGTGTCGTCTTGTTTATAAGGTGGATTTTTTTCGGAGATCCCTGTGGATTATCACTTGAAGCTACGGAGTTACGGGCTATGAGTGGTACTCTCGACAGGTGGCGAGGGACGGAGTACATATGGGACACCAAGCGCAGCAAGTGCAGTGAAGTCAATCTTCTACGGATTTATTGCAGTCACTATCGCTCAATCCTGTTGTTATGCATTTAAATGTCGGTGATAGTTGTTGTGTTAGTGCTGGAGATTTTCTTTTTGAAAAACATAAAATAATATAGTCGGGCGAAAGTAAACACGAAAGAGTGGTAGGAATAATATTAGACGAAACCATAGCTAGATCATTGATTGAATACCTAGCTATTTCAGATAGAGTTTTGCTTGTAAAGTTGAAAAGTAAACCATTAGACATCAACTTCATTTAGGTGTATGCTTCAACAGCTGACAGCACGGAATCAAGTATAGAACTATTTTATGAAGAAATTAACCTGGCCATGAAGCAATGTAAATAACAAGTAGTAACAATAATCATGGGAGACCTAAATGGCAAAAGTGGGTATGGGAAAAGCAGACAATGTGATTGGTAATTATGGACTCGGTGAGAGAAACGAAAGAGGAGATAGACTGTGTTCAAACTGATAACATGATAATAGGTAACACATGGTTTAATCAAAATCACAGACGTATGTGGACTTGCAAGCGCCCAGAAGATAAGACGCGTAACCAAATACTAGATTATATTTTGATAGGAGGTAGATTTAGAAACAGTTCGAATCTCCGTCAAGATTCGACCAAGGACTGACTGTAATAGCGGCCATGTACCAGTAATAGGTAAACTGAGAATCATTTTAAAGAACATAAAGAGATCTACTAGACATATGAGATTGGATTTAACGAAACTCCAAGCAGACAAAGAACTAAAAGAAAAATATAACATCACAATACAAAATAAATATAACGCCATCGAGAAAATCCAGAATATTGACGAACAGTGGTCTATGCTAAAGGAATCACTACAACAACATTCTTCAGAGCTAATACCAAAGATCAAGCCAAATGCGAAGAAAAAATGGATGACGGATGAAATACTAGAGTTGATGGAAAAAAGAAGAAAACATAAACAAGATAAAGAAAAATATAAAAAAATTCATAAAGAAATAGAGAACAAATGTCTAGAGGCAAAAGAAAAGTAGTTAAATCTAAGCTGTCAAGAAATAGAACATGAACACAAAAGTGACATGAAAAATATGCACAGAAGGATAAATGTACTTATTGACTAAAGATAAACAGCATCTATCGGTTGTCTGAAATCTAAGTAAGGACGGATCAGTTTTAATGGGACAAGAACCAATAATGCAAAGATGAACAGAATATATTAAAGAATTATACGATGACAATAGACCTAACAAGTCAGAATACATATGAAGGCCCACCTATACTAAAATTGGAGGTAGGACTAACAATTCAACAAATGAAATAAGGAAAGTCACCTGGACAAGATAACATAACAATAGAAGAGTTTGACGCAATAGGTGATTTTGGCACAGAAGTAATACCAGAGCTATTGAATCGTATTTACAACACTGGCTATTTACCAGATGATTTATTAAAATCCATATTCATAACATTACCTAAAAAACCGGGAGCTATTGAATGTGATGACCATCGCACCAAAAGTTGAATGTGTATTATGACTAAAATTTTACTTAGAATCATCATGATGAGAGTAAGAAGGAAATCAAAGGCCAGAAATTGGCAAAGAACGAAACGGTTTTGTAACAGGAAAATGGACAAATAATGCCATCTATTTCATTAGAATGTTGATAGAAAGATCAATTGAAGTGAAGACACATCTATTTTCGTGCTTCATAGACTATATGAAAGCATTTGACAAAATGAAATATAAGGAAAACATCAGTATGTTAAAGGATCTCAACATTGATAGTAAAGACCCTAGATTAATTGAGAACATATATTGGCAACAAACACCAGCAATCAAAGTTAACAACCAAATAGGAGAATTTCATCCAATAGGACTAGGAGTCCGACAAGGATGTGTGCTATCACCTGATCTGTTTAACTTAAACAGTGAAATGATTTTTAGATCTATAGAAAATATGCCAGGTACAGCTGTTGGTGGGTATAATGTGAATAACCTGAGATATGCTGACGACACGGTTCTGGTAGCAAAGAGTGAAAAAGAGCTACACCAATTGATTACAGATATAGTAGAAGAAAGCACAAACAAAGATCTCAGTTTGAACACGAAGAAAACAGATGTAATGGTTACATCTAAAACATCTAACCTTTCTAAATGTAACATCAAGGTCAACGGGACAGTTCTTAAACAAGTAGAAACATTTAAATATTTCGGCATAATTATTACTTCAGATGGTAGATGCGTCACTGAGATCAAAAGTTGAACAGCACAGGCAAAAGCAGCATTCCAGAAGATGAGGAACATCTGGTGTAATTAATTCATTATCAATAGAAGTAAGAAAGAATATACTAACATGTTACATAATTCCCATACTGTTATATGGTAGTGAAGTATGGACAATTGACAACATTGCAAGGTTATATAACTGTCAATAATATATAACACCTAGAGGCCACAGAGATGTGGTTTTATAGAAAAATATTGAAAATATCATGGACAGCTAAAAAGAGTAATGCTATAAATCTACAACTAGTCAACTCAAATAGAGAACTTATTAACTGTATTATAAAACGATAATCACAGTTTTTGGGTCATGTCATGAGAACAGGTGGGTTGGAGAACATCGTAACAACTGGAAATTTTGTGGGTAAGAGAGACAGAGGAAGACAACGTGAGAAAATATTGGATGGCTTGAAAGCCTGACATGATGCAGAATCATCAGAAACTATATTTAAATGTATAACAAACAGAGGATTGTGGAGAGACATGATCGCCTACGCCGGAATGCATGGTACAAATGAATGAATGAATGAATGAATGAATGAATGAATGAATTAATGAATAGTCGTAGATCCCAGACCTTCAGGTCACTGAAATAAAATTTTGCACGATCGATAGACCTTTAAAAAAAACCAACCTTGGTGATCTTAAAATAATGGCAGCGATCTTTTGTTTAAGAAATCATTGTGGGCCGCAGAAAACAAGTTGTCCCAGAAGTGGGCCACAGACAAAAGATATGGTTTAAGAACCATTGATCCACAGAACAAAGCAAGAAATGTGTTTACTTAGCGAGAGAATAGAACACTCGTATATACATTCACGTATCTGCTGGAGGATACTGAGCAGCTATGGTTCTGCAATTACCAATTTCAAGTTTTGCGTTAAAACAGTAACCACGAAATTGGCAAAAGTGAGAACATATTTATTGTCTTCCTCATTGCTAAACTTGATGTTTTTAAAAAAAAAAAATTTTCAACATCAAAATTGATGTTTTATCTTTCTCCATTTCAAACTTGATGTTTTATTATTTTCGCCAATTATTTAAGAATTTTTGACCTGTAATTAAACCAAGTACAATTATTTTAATAAAGTGTTGATATGTGATTTTGTTGACAGATGAATTATGAGCTAGCTGCCAGTACAAAACGTTTCAAGTGAATGAGTACTCTTCCATTATTACAGTAGACATATTTTACCATATTTAACCAAATATAAGATATTTGAACAACACTTCTTCTTTGAGTTTATTCTATGATGTGTGTGTGTATGTATGTGTGTTTGTATTTCTCGTTTATATCTTTATGGTGGAGAGTGAATCCGACATTTCGACCAAAAGACCTTTTTCGTGAACACCTTACCATTATGACAAACACGAATAAGAACGGCACTGTACACATTCACTTGACAGAGTTTAATACACACCGGGACAGGAAAAACTAGAAGGTTAAAGACACAACCAATATCCACGTACGCAGACCGATTCTGTCAAAGTCTGTACAATATCAACAACCACTCTTTTACTATATTTGCTGACTACTTCAATAGCACGAACCATGGGGGTGACCCGTGATATTCTGGTGACTGACATTAAGGTGCGTGTCTCGGAAGACCAGGTTCGACACGCGTTTGGGAATCAATGCATCTATCAATTTGGTACAATATACCTCAGTTGACCTCAGATCTGATATTCGTAAACATCTGGAAAGCGATAGACTCAACATTATGTTATGCCGCCCTCAAGGTTATGATAATGCTGCCACTATTGCTGGAATCCGCGGGAATGGACAAAAGAAATTTTGAAAAGAACAGGAAAGCTATTGTTAATGAATGTATGGACCATTCGCCTAACTTGTGAGGCCAGCACACTTTTGCTGAGAAAAGTTTTGTTTAGGACATTTTTTGGAACTCTTGAGACAATGTTGTCCTTCTTTGCTGCTTCCACTTACTGGTGGGATGTTTTAATGGACCACAATGGAGTCTCAGTGAAAAGACTATCAACAACACGCTGGAGTCTCAGTGAAAAGACTATCAACAACACGCTGGAGTCTCAGTGAAAAGACTATCAACAACACGCTGGAGTCTCAGTGAAAAGACTATCAACAACACGCTGGAGTCTCAGTGAAAAGACTATCAACAACACGCTGGAGTCTCAGTGAAAAGACTATCAACAACACGCTGGAGTCTCAGTGAAAAGACTATCAACAACACGCTGGAGTCTCAGTGAAAAGACTATCAACAACACGCTGGAGTCTCAGTGAAAAGACTATCAACAACACGCTGGAGTCTCAGTGAAAAGACTATCAACAACACGCTGGAGTCTCAGTGAAAAGACTATCAACAACACGCTGGAGTCTCAGTGAAAAGACTATCAACAACACGCTGGAGTCGCAGTGAAAAGACTATCAACAACACGCTGGAGTCTCAGTGAAAAGACTATCAACAACACGCTGGAGTCTCAGTGAAAAGACTATCAACAACACGCTGGAGTCTCAGTGAAAAGACTATCAACAACACGCTGGAGTCTCAGTGAAAAGACTATCAACAACACGCTGGAGTCTCAGTGAAAAGACTATCAACAACACGCTGGAGTCTCAGTGAAAAGACTATCAACAACACGCTGGAGTCTCAGTGAAAAGACTATCAACAACACGCTGGAGTGCTCATCATGCTGCAGCAAAAGCAGTGAAAGAAAAATTCGATGAAAGTCTGACGGCTATTGAAGTTCTATGTGATCCAGATGAAAATGTATACATAAGATATACAGCCCGAGGTCTTTTGTCTGCAGTTTCACTTTTCTGTGCTACCTCTACGTTCAGTGTGATGTACTTGAAGAAGTTAATCTTACACAGCTTTACCTTCAGACTAAGAGCAAAACTCTTGACAAGGTGGTGTCAAAGTTACATATATAAATAACCAAAATATCGGAGCAAGTCCGACAAAATGGAGAGTGCCGCATAAACCAAACAAATAAGTAGGAAATACTAAATAAGATACCGTTATGCGCCTTGTAGGCCTAGCACATCCGATTTCGGCATGCCTTGACAATTCGGGTGGGCTACCCTTAGCCTGTGACAGCCTCTATATCTGTCTCCAGGCACGCGTAGTGGCGACTCTTCGCCCAGACGATTTTTTGCTCTCGTCTGACTCGAACGAGGTGTTCTACTGTCTATGAACTTGCCTCGTGTAATTGGACGCGCTGTGCCTGTGCCCAATGGGTACTGAACCGTTTCTCATCCGTGAGCCTGGTTCCTTAAGGGGAAGAACTCAACAGAGGAGTTGTACCCTGGCTCTTTCGCCCTCTTAGATGAGGGATCATTCACCAACATCGTGTACCCCTTGTACAAGTTCGAGTCCCACGCGTTTGAGAGCAAGGCGTTCTCGAGCTGAGCGTCCTTGTCCCAATAGCGCCTGAGCCCATCAGGTACTGAACCCTTTCTCTCTTCAAGTGCATTTCCGGTGTAGGAAAACCAGACAGTAGAGTTGGGCCAGGGCTAAATCGTTGTCCCTTTTGTGCCTGAGCGCATCGAGTACGGAACCCTTTCTCTCTGCAAGTGTACTTCCGGTATAGGAAACCTTGACAGTAGAGTTGGGCCAGGACTACCATCGTTGTCCCTTTCTTGCCTAAGCCAATCGGGTACAGAACCCTTTCTCTTCGCGAGCATATTTCCTGTTTAGGAAGGCTCGACATTAGAGTTGGATTAGGTCTTCTTGCTTTACCAAACGCCAATGAATGGGTCTGGGTCTCTGCCTGTAAGGAACACAGGTAACTAGAAGCCCGTCTCGAGCTGACGGAGCTTGTAGTTCCCTTTTCCTAGGAACTTTTCATTTTCTGTTTGCAGTTCGCGCTGCCCTCTAGCGCTGTTCTGCCCTTTCATTGTTTCATTGTACTCGGTATGAAATATATTTGTCTCTCGCCATGCATCTACCTTTACGTGCATTTTACATTGGCCGCCCCTGCAATGTTCGGACTGGACTGACTAGCATCACTGTATGTCGACAGTGTCGCTATATGTGGTGCTGCTGGTGGTGTCGGAGATATTGTCTGTCTCTTGTGCAGTCAAATCTCTTTCCATCTGCTACCTCCACATTCTCGGACACGATCCCCAAATGATGTGGCCAGAATCAGCACGAGCTGCTGTATTTCTGTTTCCAGGGTGCACCGCGTGGAGGTACATTTGGGATCTTTGTTATCTGCTAACCCTGGGTCCGCCTAGAGCAATGTGTTCCCTTTGCACCCCTGTTAGTCATTTAAAAACGTACTATTAACTTTATTATTTTTATTACTTATTGTTATTATTATTGTTGTTGAGTTTTGGGTCATCGTCGATTACGACGGACGAACATCATCATTATGTTTTACCACACTGTGTGACACCAACTCTAGTGACTCCACTGTCTCCTCCAACGACAAAATGGGAGACTTTTTCCTTTGCTCTCTTCCACTGCACCCTAAAACTATACACTTTCCACATCACTATGTCTCTTTACGTGACCAAAAAAAACACATACTTTCCTTCTCTGTATAGTGTTTAGAAGCCAGCATTCTGGGACGTTGAGTTTGTTTAGCATCTTTTGGTTCAACTTCCTTTACTGTCAACGTTATTCGCACAATTTTAGCACACATATTTAACGATGTAGATTGATTGAAGTCTGTCAAAGCAAGCCAAGTCGAACAACATTCTGTATTCGTATGTGCTGACTCACACGTGGTAAATAAAACGATATAAAAAAAAATAATTTGGTTAACTAAAACACGAAATATTAGTGGCTGGATAAAACGAACATAACACATGTGGGCGGTGCTAGTGAAATTATGATAATAATTATTTGCATTGATTGGTTAATTTCAGCACATGTGCAAAGTAATCTCAGTCAAACCCTTTCTAATATACAATCACTGCGCAGTGATTACATAAGTTGGATTGATGGTTGACAGATCCGCCTTTTTAATTGCATGGTGGTTCAAAGTATACGCAAAATGATAAAAGCAAGAGTGACACAGTCCGCATGTCATTTCTATAGATATGTTTTGTCTCAGCCTGTGTAACGTGACAACACTTTATTAGTAATCTTTTGATTGGACACAATTGTAGTTGTTAATATTTCTCCAACAACCAATCAACGTCGTAATAAAGACGACAGAACTCTCTTTTCAGAAACCTAATTGCTTAGAGTCACTGACTGTACTATACTACACAGAACATTTTCAATTATTCTGGTATGCTGGCTTTGTTATAGAATATTACTGTTACTGTATTTTGTTATAGAATATTATTGTTACTGTATTTTGTTATAGAATATTACTGTTACTGTATTTTGTTATAGAATATTACTGTTACTGTATTTTGTTATAGAATATTATTGTTAGTGTATTTTGTTATAGAATATTACTGTTACTGTATTTTGTTATAGAATATTATTGTTACTGTATTTTGTTATAGAATATTACTGTTACTGTATTTTGTTATAGAATATTACTGTTACTGTATTTTGTTATAGAATATTACTGTTACTGTATTTTGTTATAGAATATTACTGTTACTGTGTTTTGTTATAGAATATTACTGTTACTGTATTTAGTTATAGAATATTATTGTTACTGTATTTTGTTATAGAATATTACTGTTACTGTATTTTGTTATAGAATATTACTGTTACTGTATTTTGTTATAGAATATTACTGTTACTGTGTTTTGTTATAGAATATTACTGTTACTGTATTTTGTTTTAGAATATTATTGTTACTGTATTTTGTTATAGAATATTACTGTTACTGTATTTTGTTATAGAATATTACTGTTACTGTATTTTGTTATAGAATATTACTGTTACTGTATTTTGTTATAGAATATTACTGTTACTGTGTTTTGTTATAGAATATTACTGATACTGTATTTTGTTATAGAATATTACTGTTACTGTATTTTGTTATAGAATATTACTGTTACTGTATTTTGTTATAGAATATTACTGTTACTGTGTTTTGTTATAGAATATTACTGTTACTGTATTTTGTTATAGAATATTACTGTTACTGTGTTTTGTTATAGTAAATTGTAGTTTAAAGTGTTTATAATAACCACGGAGAAGGTATTTATGGAAGTCTCAGAAACAACTGTTCTGGAGCTCCGGTAATACCATGCCAAAACAAGATCTTTTGAAAATCTAACAATCTTATATTATTCGTTGCTATAGTCTCTGCTTATATTGATCGCTATAATCATGTTCAAGTTGACGTTGAAGAATAAATGTTGGAAACACTGATCATGTTCAAGTTGACGTTGAAGAATGGATGTTGAAAAACAATGTCAATAATTGGAAAGATAATCATGGTCTCAAGCTCTCTGTCCATTCTTCCGGTTATGATACATATCCCTGTGCAACTTCTGATGTTGCTGAAGACCATTTTACAAGTCACGTATTTTTCAAGCCACGTATTTGCTTTAACTGCGCTATGACTTTCTTTGTATATAGTTCTTACAGTCTAATAATGTTCCTTATATTCCATAATTTTCCAGAATATTCCATAATAGTTCTCTATTTATTCGTTAGAAAGCTTACTATTGGTCTATACAAGTAATAAGGAAGTATGTAAAACTTGTGTTATGTTTTATTGTCTTCCAAAGATCAAGCCAAACGGCGTCAATGAAATAATTTCAATAATTTGCTGATCATCATGAGGTTCATGTTACTAGTGTTAGTGGTAGGGCTATTGATGGCGGTTACACCTACCGAATCTTGTGTAAGTTTTTTAATTTCCACACACACACACACACCTATATGTAAACACAGCTTTGTTGTTGTTATTTAGAACCAGAATAATTTTTAACAAAACTGAGAAATTGATTGTTTTACTTTTACTTTTCTGTCTTGTTGTTTGATTCACGTTTGAATTTGCTATAGATTTCTACTGTATTTTTTCCTGTGAAGGAGTGCAGGGAGGCTTTCTATGGGTGTGGAAATAAAGGCCACTTTGCCATACCCACGCCGTGACATGTACAGGAAAGATTTTCATTTTACCTCGAAAAGACAAAATCTTGTCCCAACCGTGGATTGAACCCGGGACCTCAAGGGTCTTGACCAGTAGAGCAATGTTTTGCGAATATGAAAGAAAACAAGTTGGAGTTGTGCCAGTCATGAGCGCGATCTACTAACACAGAAACACATAGAAAGATGAATGTTTCGCTAAAACGCCTTCACGGCATAGAAAAATGAACAGCGACAAACTTCCTTGGGAACTTATGCATACTATGTAGAAAATAAGAGGGGGGGGGATGTGAGGAGAAAGGTTAAGGAATAAAAATAGCAAGGAAGAAATTGATGGTTGGTTGGTTGCTGTTCCAGCGGTACATGGGCTCAGGCCCTTTGACCCAATGCCATTAAATGGCATTGTATAAATCGCTCCAGGGATTAAGTCGAGATTTGCAGAAGACTCGCAATTGCAACACTCAAATTAACCCCAATGAGAAATCTGTGTCAAAGTAGTAATAACAATACTAAAATAACTCTTTTATGATCATGTTTTTTTTTCCCAGTGGAAATATATGGATCCAAGACTTAGACTTTAAATATGACAATGTCCAGAATAATAAATCAATTTGAAATGAAGTGCTACAGAAAGATCCTACGAATACAATGGACAAAGAAAAAGAAGAACATTCAAATTTTGAAATTTCTGAAACTAAATGTATGATGGCTTCTAAATACCAACATAAGAAGGAAGTTACTCTACTTTGGACATTTAAAGAGACATGATGGTATCGAAAGGCTGATTCTGGAGGGCAGAGTGTTTGGCGAGAGAAGAAGAGGAAGACCAAGAAGACGATGGACCAGCGACATCGAAGAATGTATGAGCATGTCTTTGGCCAATACAGTATTTATAATATATATAATTTTATAAATACTTAACACTATCGATTATATCGATCTGAATAGATTGATTATTTGTGTGATATTTATCGGTAAACAATTGTATGCTATCGGCTATTTACATAAGTACACAATTACTAGTTATCAGATGTTTACGATATTTAAATATGAGTTGTGAGTTGTTTACAGCCACATTTGACTATAGTATGTCGACTATTTACAACGGTATAACATTATAGTTTCAGTATCTTATAAGGTTATATATGGGTCACCTTTTTCTATGATTATTGAGTGTCAGCTATTTATATGATTTTAAGATATAAGATTAAGACACTAAATAAACAATTAGAAGACAAAATTGATGCCTTTGAGATGTGGGTATATAGAAGAATAGGGAGAACATCATGGAAAGAGAAGAAAACAAATAAAGAGGTGCTAAAGACACTTAATATGAAGAAAGAATTACTAAGAGAAATATAGATCAGGCAAATAAAATACTTTGGACACATTAAAAGACATGACACCTTATTGGAGACCTTACTTGAGGGTAAAGTCAAAGGGAAGCGAGGAAGAGGTAGGCAGAGATACAAGTGGGAGAGTAACATTACACGATGGACAGGTTACAGTCTAGCAGAGTGCACCACCAAGACAAGAGACAGGAGATGTTGGAGATACGTTGCAGCCAACCTTCGTTGCGGAGACGGCACTTAATGATGATGAAGATTAACTAAAACATCCTGAATTGCCGCATCATCATCCTTCATTAAATCGTTTATAAAGCTTAAGATTAATTAATACATCAAGATATGTTTCAATATCATCCAACAATCAACTGTTAATAAAGTGCAAGCTTGACTGCTTGACTAATACATTAGGATGCGGGTCCTCATCATCATCATACTTCTTCTTCTTCTTCAGCGTTCGCTCTCATATAACCACTGTGAATATATCGTGTGATTTCCGCTGGGGAGCGTGAAGTACGTTGTGCTGCAGGTTTCACATTAGAACTGTTTTATTTGCAACTCGGTTGGCCACTCATTCTGTAGTCTGCACGTCCGAGGTCCAACACATCCGTTTTCGTCATTCTTTTATTTCGGGTTTGGTCCCTAGTCATCATACAATAATTAGTGTTTTAGTTTCTCTACACGTTCCTCCCGCGCATCTAACACACAAAAAATACAAAAAAATAAACAAATTCTGTTACATGCGGTGCAGATTTCAATAGTTTTCAACCAGCACACACTTTATAGTTGATTAAGGGATACTGTGCACCTATGTATCTAACTGTAATGCTATATAACGTATATGAAGAAGCTGGAGATATTTTTAAAACAATTAATGACCTTTTCTCTGATTGTTGACATTGACAGGAATGCAGGAACTTTAGGGAAGACTGCGAGGATATCTTGTCGTGGTGCTGCAAAGGTATGGATTGTGAAAATGGATTTGGTTTTACTACAAAAAGATGTTTCTAAAAGAACTTATAGGAACAGGTTTGTGGGGTAACTATAACTATAACTATGTAATTATGTAATTAACTGTAACTATGGGGTAGTTATTTGAATATAGTTACTGTTTTTGTATTTTCCTCCATATCAAATATTTTAAATATTAAATTGTCCATGTCAAAAAGAATCCCTAGACCACATTTTGGAGACATGTCCACTCTCAGCGACATAATAACGTAAACATGAGTCCATGAGATAGATCTGGAGGCATGAGACAGATCTGGAGGCATGAGACAGATCTGGAGTCATGAGACAGATCTGAAGGCATGAGACAGATCTGGAGGTATGAGATAATCTGGAGATGAGACAGATCTGGAGGTATGAGATAGATCTGGAGGTATGAGATAGATCTGGAGGTATGAGATAGATCTGAAGGCACGAGACAGATCTGGAGGCATGAGACAGATCTGGAGGCATGAGACAGATCTGGAGGCATGAGACAGATCTGGAGACATGAGATAGATATGGGGGTATGAGATAGATCTGGAGGTATGAGACAGATCTGGAGGTAAATATGTGGGGCAGTCGTGAGGATCTTCTTTTGATGACTGAATGCATGTAGATGAGCTTCCTGCCTGTAAAGACTTGTTAGCATAGGAAAATAAAAGCAGAAGATATTTAAAAACATTGAAAACGTGTTGAAAAACTTTCTTATGGGTAGAGCCGAGGGTGGGGTCGAGAAAGGTAGGCAGAGATAGAAGTGGAAGGGAACCATCTGAGATGGACATGTGACATTCTGTGAGAATACACCACCAAGGCAAGAGACATAATCAATGGTGGAGGTTAGTTTCTGATATATTGTATTAGGGATATACACTTGCTGATTATGTGATAAGTTCTTGATTGGATCATGTAAGGAAAAAGAAGAATGCACAGGTAAGAGAGATTAATGGAGAACATGATGATGATGATGATGATTGAGCATCAAGGGAGTATGAGCTTTTTACTCTTGTATCATATGCCAGGAGGTGAAGTATCTTCTTTGTCTTCATTTTCAAACTCCTTCAGATTAGCAGTATGTAGTCTAGTGCAAGGGTCGGCAACCTATGGCACGCGATCCACACCTGGCACGCCAAGCAATTTCAAATGGCATGCAGACTCTTCACGTTTCCTGTATAAAGTCGATTATAAATCGATTAGCGGGGTTTTAGCAACAGCTTAACTTCATATCTTCAGAATTATGGACATCAAAATGTGTTGAAATACGGAAGTCTCTGGAAAATGAAAATCTAGAAAAGTCTGCAGCTATTCTCAGCTGTTGGACATCCCTTCCAAATTATTACATCTGTTTAAAGAAAATTGCTTTTGCTCTTCTTTCAGCTTTTGGATCAACCTATTCCTGTGAGCAAATTTTCTCTCACATGAAAGCAGTGCTAAATCCACAGCGTAGTCGACTAACGCCTGAACATTCAGAAAATTGTGTTAAACTCAAAGTGACGAAGTATGTTGTCGATATTGAGTAACTGGCCAAGACTTTGCAAGGGCAAGTTCCCATTAATAATAAAAACGTTTTTTTTAAAAATCTTTCAAGAAACTCTATTTCTTTTAATGTTGTTTACAACTTTACATATTATTGAATATCACTATATATTAATTAATTAAAATATAAAAATAAAATATATGGTAAAATAAGAATATTGACCTCGACTTGTATAAAATGATATGTGATGTTGGCACTCTGAATAATTTGAAACCTTAAGTTGGCACACAGTTAGCAAAAGGTTGCCGACCCCTGGTCTAGAGAACAGAATGTATTGTGCCATGTTCTACATTTTAACTGCGATGTCTTCCCCTTTCGGCCTCAGCATTACTCCTGGCTCACGTCGACCCTTCAACAGCCAATTTCACCCGATAACCTTCTTAGTGGCCTTGCACTAAATGTGTAGGAGGTAACATTGTCAATATTCTCTGCTCCCCTTTCAGGCCACGACAACACATGGTTGATGAGATAAAAACAATTATCAGCAAATACTCTTCTCGTTCCACAGATTAGCCAGATGTGGTCAAGAAAACACTGCGCCATGGTGTATAGCTTGACTGCGATATCGGCGCCTTCAGCTTGATAACTTCGATTTCATCATTCCTATTTTTAACAAGTTGCCGAAAGACATTGTGCTCCTATATGTTGAGATGTAATAGTGTAAATAAATGCCGGATACACAGTAGGTATAATTTTGAAAGAAAGCAATAATTTTGCCGATGTGCATTAACATCGACAAAGGTACAAAGAAAGAGGCATGATATCGATCTCTTGGTAGGTTCGTACTTGACCTGTAACAACTTGCCTCAATATTGGAAGACCTTAGTCAATAGTGCTTGCCTTGTAAGAATAGACTATCAGACTATTGGGTACGGGTATAAAAAATACAGATATCAGTATACAGAACAGTTTAACTGTTACAACCTGAGAGAATTTTTTTTAAATGCATGAGAATCAATAAGCAAACAGTAAAAATAGTTTAAAAAAATTGCACCATCACAAATGCATTAGACGGCAGACATTTCACAGCATGTCCACAGCATTCCATTACATCCAAAGTAATAATGATGTACTATACACAATTATTGTCATAGAAACGAACGTTAATATATATGCAAAATGAGAGTGAAATAAAACAAATATGTATACAAATGACATCACTGACAACACAGTTAAAGCCCCACCACTCAAATCTAAATAGATGAATGAGATGTATTAAGACCAAATGGCTTTAAGGGAGCAAAATTGCAATATATATCGATGTTAAAAGGCGTATATAGATCTCGTCCGTGGTGCAAGATTTCTGTCTACAAAAAGTCACTATTGTCTTCAACTGTTGCTATAGATTTAAATGTCTTTAATCATTATAGTGCCCTTGGTGATCTTAAAATAAGGGCAGCGACCTTTTGTTTAAGAAACCATGGTGGGCCACAGAAAATAATTTGTTCTAGAAGTGAGCCACGGATGAAAGACGGACAAAAGAAATAGTATGAGAGCCATTAATTCACAGAATAAAGCAATACATATGTTGTACTAGCGAGAGAATAGAACAATCATAACTTATAAAGACTTATAAAGGGGTGCAAAAGGGAACGCATTGCTCTAGGCGGACCCAGGGTTAGCAGATAACCAAGATCCCAAATGTACCTCCACGCGGTGCACCCTGGAAACAAATTCAGCAGCTCGAGCTGGTTCTGGCCAAATCATTTGGGGATCGTGTCCGAGAATGTGGAGGTAGCAGATGGAAAGAGATTTGACGGCACAAGAGACAGACAATATCTCCGACACCACCAGCATCACCACATATAGCGACACTGTCGACATACAGTGAAGCTAGTCAGTCCAGTCCGAACATTGGAGGGGCGGCCAATGTAAAATGCACGTAAAGGTAGATGCATGGCGAGAGACAAATATATTTCATACCGAGTACAATGAAACAATGAAAGGGCAGAACAGCGCTAGAGGGCAGCACAAACTGGAAATAGAAAGTGAAAAGTCCCTAGGAAAGGGGAACTACAAGATCCGTCAGCTCAAGACGAGCTTCTAGTTACCTGTGTTTCTTACAGGCAGAGACCCAGACCCATCCATTGGCGTTTCGTAAAGCAAGAAGACCTAATCCAACTCTAATGTCGAGCCTTCCTAAACCGGAAATATGCTCGCGAAGAGAAAGGGTTCTGTACCCGATGGGCTTAGGCAAGAAAGGGACAAGATGGTAGTCCTGGCCCAACTCTACTGTCAAGGTTTCCTATACCGGAAGTACACTTGCAGAGAGAAAGGGTTCCGTACCCGATGGGCTCAGGCACAAAAGGGACAACGATGTAGCCCTGGCCCAACTCTACTGTCAGGTTTTCCTACACCGGAAATACAATTGAAGAGAGAAAGGGTTCAATACCTGATGGGATCAGGCGCTATTGGGACAAGGACGCCCAGCTCGAGAACGCTTTGCTCTCAAACGCGTGGTGTGAGACTCGAACTTGGACAAGGGGTACACGATGTCGGTGAACGACACCTCGACTAAGAGGGCGAAAGAGGCAGGGTCCAACTCCTCTGTTGAGTTCTTCCCCTTAAGGAACCAGGCTCACGGATGAGAAACGGTTCAGTACTAAATGGGCACAGGCACAGCACGTCCAATTACACGAGGCAAGTTCATAGACAGTGGAACACCTCGTGCAAGTCAGATGAGAGCAAAAATCGTCTGGGCGAAGAGTCGCCACTACGCGTGCTTGGAGACAGATATAGAGGCTGTCACAGGCTAAGGGTAGCCCACCCGAATTGTCAAGGCATGCCTAAATCGGATGTGCTAGGCCTACAAGGCGCATAACGGTGGCACAACGTAATCACGCTCCCGGCGGAAATCGCACGGATATCCGTGATGGTTACAATGGAGCGAACGCAAAACAAACAAACAAACATAACTTATAAACACTTCAATATCTGCTGGAAGCTGCTGAGCAGCCGTAGTTCTGTATTTAAAAATTTCAATGTGCAATATTGCTCTTCTCCAACATCAAACTTCGTGTTGTATCTTTCTCCATATCAAACTTGGTGTTGTATCTTTCTCCACATCAAACTTGGTGTTATATCTTCCTCCATATCAAACTTGGTGTTGTATCTTTGTCCATATCAAACTTGGTGTTGTATCTTCCTCCATATCAAACTTGGTGTTGTATCTTTGTCCATATCAAACTTGGTGTTGTATCTTCCTCCATATCAAACTTGGTGTTGTATCGTTGTCCATATCAAACTTGGTGTTGTATCTTCCTCCATATCAAACTTGGTGTTGTATCTTTGTCCATATCAAACTTGGTGTTGTATCTTCCTCCATATCAAACTTGGTGTTGTATCTTCCTCCATATCAAACTTGATGTTGTATCTTCCTCCATATCAAACTTGGTGTTGTATCTTCCTCCATATCAAACTTGATGTTGTATCTTCCTCCATATCAAACTTGGTGTTGTATCTTCCTCCATATCAAACTTGGTGTTGTATCTTCCTCCATATCAAACTTGATGTTGTATCTTCCTCCATATCAAACTTGGTGTTGTATCTTCCTCCATATCAAACTTGATGTTGTATCTTCCTCCATATCAAACTTGGTGTTGTATCTTCCTCCATATCAAACTTGGTGTTGTATCTTCCTCCATATCAAACTTGATGTTGTATCTTCCTCCATATCAAACTTGGTGTTGTATCTTCCTCCATATCAAACTTGGTGTTGTATCTTCCTCCATATCAAACTTGATGTTGTATCTTCCTCCATATCAAACTTGGTGTTGTATCTTCCTCCATATCAAACTTGATGTTGTATCTTCCTCCATATCAAACTTGGTGTTGTATCTTCCTCCATATCAAACTTGGTGTTGTATCTTCCTCCATATCAAACTTGGTGTTGTATCTTCCTCCATATCAAACTTGGTGTTGTATCTTCCTCCATATCAAACTTGATGTTGTATCTTCCTCCATATCAAACTTGGTGTTGTATCTTCCTCCATATCAAACTTGATGTTTTGCTATTTTCCTCCAGTGTTGAAGAGTTGTTAATCTGTTATGAATCCATGTACAATTCTTCTTTTTCTTCTTTCCTTCCTCTTTTACTCTTTACGGGTGTCGAGGGAGATACAGTGTTCTTGCTCTCGCTTTTCTGGCAGCTTCAGATAATGTTATTTGGTGTTCGTGTAATGTCTCTTTGATGTTGTCGATCCAGTGTACTCTAGGTCTACCCTTGGCTCTTCTTTCTGCTTCTCCTCTCTTCGTATATGCTTTATAAACTAATCAATCACACGGCATTCTTTCCAGATGACCGAACCATTGTATCTGTTGGTTTTGTATGTATTGTACGAGTAGAATTGATATGACACCCACTCTTTCTATTATGACCTCGTTTCTAATTCTGTGTCCTCTGGTCACTCCTGTGACTATTCTCAGACATCTCATCTCTGTTGTAACCAGTTGTCTCTTATGTTTTGTTGTTAATGACCATGTTTGACATTGGTAGCACAGGGTTGGAATGAAGATACTTTGGATAAGATGTTTTTTGTTGTTGACATTGGTAGCATTTCATGTACAATTATTGAAATTATGTGATTGTGTTGACAGATGAATTCTGGGATAGCTACCAGTACAGAGTGTTTAAAGTGAATGACGACTCTTCCATTGTTACATATGACATGTCTTACTATATTTAACCAAATATAAGATATTTGAACACGTCTTCTGTGAGTTCAGTCTCTGATGTGTCTTTACTTGTGTGTTTGTCTCTGTCGTTTCTATCTTTATTTTGGAGAGTGAATGCGACGATTCTACCAAAAGGTCTTTATCGTGAATTCCGTAACAATATAACACGCACGTGTAAGAACGCAAATGTACATATTCTGTTGACAGAGCTAAATGTGTCACATATCAAATAGACAAATAACAGCGGAATATTTGTACTTTGGAATGATGTGCACGGATCCTAAAAAAATATCTTTTCATAGGTGAAAGTGGCCTTGGGGAATTCGTCAGACCGGGTCTGGGTAATAGAGACTTCGCCATCTCCAAAGTTGCAGCGGATGACTTGGATCGTGAAACATGAGAAGACTATGAACCAAAATCCACGTACACAGATTGATTCTGTCAACATCTGTATAATATCAACAACCAGACTGGTACTACTTTTTCTGACTACTTCAATAGCACGAACCATGGGGGTGCTCCGTGATATTCCGGTGAATGACGTTAAGTCGTGCTTCTAGGAATACCATGCATAAGAAAAGATACATCAATCAATTTAGTTCAATAGAGCCTTTTGTGGTCAATGCCCGTCAGTTCTATGGGTAGATATACTGTTCTGTCATTTTACTGTTTGTTCTGTTTCATCTCTAAAATTCTAGTTTTAACTCTTTGCATGTATTCATATTTAGCTTTGCCATGTGAAGACTTCGTGTCATTTTTATAATTAGTTTATTATAACCAAAACACATATTTTTGTGTGGCTTTGTGTGTAGTGTGCAGTGATTATCAAAACGTCATCAGCCAGTTGTGTGACATCATGTGTGTAGTGTGCAGTGATTATCAAAACGTCATCAGCCAGTTGTGCGACATCATGTGTGTAGTGTGCAGTGATTATCAAAACGTCATCAACCAGTTGTGTGACATCATGTGTGTAGTGTACAGTGATTAGCAAAACTTCATCAGCCAGTTGTGTGACATCATGATCTCTATCCACACACACACATAGGTGTTATCTCTATCAACACACGAAGCAATTGATATCAATTTCGTAATTATTATGTATTGTTCAATCATCTGCGAGTATTGATGATGAATTGTTCAATCTGCGTGAGATGATTGTGGATTGTTTATTCTCCGAGTATTGATAGTTAGATGGTGGATTGTTCATTCTCCGAGTATTGATAGTTAGATGGTGGATTGTTCATTCTCCGAGTATTGATAGTTAGATGGTGGATTGTTCATTCTCCGAGTATTGATGGCCAGATGGTGGATTGCTCAATCTTTGAGAACTGACGATAGATTGTTTAATCTTCGAGTATAGATTGTGTATTGTTCAATCGTCTAAGACTGAATTATCACCGACAGACCTACCATAAAGTAATTATAAAAATATATGGATCCTATCACACACAGATGTTGTAATCGATTATCGTCTTGCTAAATGACGAATCAGTTATAAAGATGATTTTAAACTGCGTAAATATATGATTTTTCTAACATAAAGAAGTCATCATCTTCTTCTTCATCGTTCATAGCGACTGGAGTAGGTGTTCTATTGTTAACGGCATGAATGTGATAAGAAATATATTGGTGAAAATGACAAAATATTACGTACGCGTTTAAATGGACATCTTCATGTCATTAACCACAAAACACCTACTCCTGTCACTATGTTTAAATAGACATCTTCATGTCATTAACCACAAAACACCTACTCCTGTCACTATGTTTAAATAGACATCTTCATGTCATTAACCACAAAACACCTACTCCTGTCACTATGTTTAAATAGACATCTTCATGTCATTAACCACAAAACACCTACTCCTGTCACTATGTTTAAATAGACATCTTCATGTCATTAACCACAAAACACCTACTCCTGTCACTATGTTTAAATAGACATCTTCATGTCATTAACCACAAAACACCTACTCCTGTCACTATGTTTAAATGGACATCTTCATGTCATTAACCACAAAACACCTACTCCTGTCACTATGTTTAAATGGACATCTTCAAGTCATTAACCACAAAACACCTACTCCTGTCACTATGTTTAAATAGACATCTTCATGTCATTAACCACAAAACATCTACTCCTGTCACTATGTTTAAATAGACATCTTCATGTCATTAACCACAAAACACCTACTCCTGTCACTATGTTTAAATAGACATCTTCATGTCATTAACCACAAAACACCTACTCCTGTCACTATGTTTAAATAGACATCTTCATGTCATTAACCACAAAACACCTACTCCTGTCACTATGTTTAAATAGACATCTTCATGTCATTAACCACAAAACATCTACTCCTGTCACTATGTTTAAATAGACATCTTCATGTCATTAACCACAAAACACCTACTCCTGTCACTATGTTTAAATAGACATCTTCATGTCATTAACCACAAAACACCTACTCCTGTCACTATGTTTAAATAGACATCTTCATGTCATTAACCACAAAACACCTACTCCTGTCACTATGTTTAAATAGACATCTTCATGTCATTAACCACAAAACATCTACTCCTGTCACTATGTTTAAATAGACATCTTCATGTCATTAACCACAAAACATCTACTCCTGTCACTATGTTTAAATAGACATCTTCATGTCATTAACCACAAAACACCTACTCCTGTAGCTATGTTTAAATAGACATATTCATGTCATTAACCACAAAACACCTACTCCTGTCACTATGTTTAAATAGACATCTTCATGTCATTAACCACAAAACACCTACTCCTGTCACTATGTTTAAATAGACATCTTCATGTCATTAACCACAAAACACCTACTCCTGTCACTATGTTTAAATAGACATCTTCATGTCATTAACCACAAAACACCTACTCCTGTCACTATGTTTAAATAGACATCTTCATGTCATTAACCACAAAACACCTACTCCTGTCACTATGTTTAAATAGACATCTTCATGTCATTAACCACAAAACACCTACTCCTGTCGCTATGTTTAAATAGACATCTTCATGTCATTAACCACAAAACACCTACTCCTGTCACTATGTTTAAATAGACATCTTCATGTCATTAACCACAAAACACCTACTCCTGTCGCTATACATGTTAGTGACGCTGATCATCGTGGTGCTCGTGGTATTCTGGTCACAGACGACAGAACTAGTTATACACTTGAAAAATTGCTTGATATTGCAATTTGATACCCGTAAGCCATTTGGTATTAATACCGATTATTCATTTATTTAGATATGGGGTGGGGGGGGGGTCGTTTTTATTGTGTTGTCGTTGAAGTTGTTTCAGGCATAGTTGTTTTATTTTGTTATTTTTTCTGCATATTTTTTTAATGCGCGTTGTTATGACAATACTTGATTATACGTACGTCATTGTTACCTTGGGTGTCTCCACTGTTACATGTCTGCCGTCTAATCTTTTAGTGTTATGATTTTTACTTTTTTAACTGTTCACTGTTTGTCTTGTGCTTCATTGAAAAAGACCATAAGGTTGAAGATGTTTGTATACTGTTATTTGTATTATCTATAAAATACAAATATTATACAAATAATATTTGTATTATTTGTATTATTTGTATTATCTGAATTTCCTATAAGGAACATAAGACCAATGTGTACGTAAGAAATAAAGTAGAGATGTGTGCAGGTGTCCAGGAGCCATTGCTTTCAATAGTGAAACGACGAAAACTAACATGGTTCGGACATGTATGCAGGCACGATTCCTTGTCAAAAACAATACTGCAGGGAACTGTCGAGGGTGGAAGAAGCAGAGGAGGACAAATAAAGACATGGACAGACAACATCAAGGAATGGACAGGGCTAGATATTTCCACACTCATCCGCATCTCTGAGGATAGAATTCGCTGGAGGACTCTGTGTGCTGAAGCTTCCAATGTGGTACCCCTACGACCCTGAAGGGTTATGGGTTTTATTGATTGATTGATTTGTATTATCTATTTATATACGTTACATACAGTGAAGCTAATCGTCATTGTGTTTTACGTAAGTGCTTTACATATTTAGGATCACCAGGGGATATTTTCTGCTTCTTCTTTTCCACGAGACATGCTTCTTTGAGGTAACTAGAAGCTAATTCTCGAGTTGAGCATTGCTTTAGATACAATTTTATTATAGCATTTTCTCTATTCTATTTAAACATGGCGCTGCTCTCTAGCGGTGTGCCGCCCTCTCATTGTACTAAATATATTAGTCTTAATTTTCCGGAGACTTACTCACAATTCTCGCTGTTCGTGAGATTGGAACATGAGAGCCAGGCCTTGACAGTCAAAACGTTGCTTATGCTGTACTGTGCTGCAAGATTTGTTTAAGTTGTGGGGGCCGTGAATGTCATTCGATGATTTTGTTTTGTCAAATCTCCATCCTTCTTAATCTACAGTGTCTGGGCACGACCCATAAAGCACTAGCTGTACTGTTGTACAGGAGTTTCGAAGCAGTCTGTTTGTTTCCAGGGTGAACCACGAGGAGGTGTTTGTAGGATCTTGCTTATCTGCTAAGCCTGGGTTTGCACGAGAGCAATGCAGAACCCTGTGCATTCCACGTGCGCGTCACAAAAACTGCAAGCGTGAGATAACAGTCAAACCTCTGAAACCTTTATGGTAGGTAAAACGAGTGAGAGAAGCTAGTGATCTTCTCCAACTGCACCCTTCCCCCGGGTAGTTATCTAATACTTAGTTCCTGTTGGACCAAAGATGGTACATGGAGCAGTAGTCATTTATTTCTATTTTGTGCGCCTTGTTGCAAGTTGCTATAGTTCTTGTGTTTTGCTAATCTCCAATATTGGCCTTTGTCTGTTTATTGTAGAGTTTCTTTTCGGCGACCTACGTTTCTTTTGCATTCTGCCTACCACATGATGATTAGTGTAGGAAATATGTTTTCAAGTATATGACTAATATAATTCCAGCCTCTTATAAAACTTGTCAGGGAGTTCTTAATTGGTTTCATCCCTCATTGAACCGCTTGTTTTACAATACATTCTATGTGAAATATTCTTCAATGGCTCATGTTATCAAACGTGACAGGCGAAGTTTGGAACAGGGTAATAAAGTTTTGCTAATCACTGGAAACACATATACATTGACGTTGTGACCAAACTGTCTTTATCAAGACTAAATACACAATAAAAAACGACGATCAAGAACGGAACTATTGACGTTCAAGTGGCATGAAATAAATAAAAGAAGCAGAATGAACGGAGAACCAACAAGAAAATACGGGACCGAGAAAGAACAATAATAACAAAGAAAGAGGTCGCAGTAGAAATATGCAGGAAGATAGTGCCGTTCTTGCTTGTCGTATTTTGTTGCGCATGTATGATAAGGCCTTTTTTCGAAACGTCGATTTGTTTGTGTTATTATATGTGTTTCCAGTGATTAGGACAACTTCATTACCCTGCTCTCTACGGCAACAAGCATCACTGAAATTGTGCCCATGTGTCAGGGATCTAGTACCAACAAATATCCCCTTAAACAACACTCATACAAAGCAAATCGACAACTTTTGTTACCTAGTATCCACAATTACATCTACTCTTTCTTTACCTAGTATCCACAATTACATCTACTCTTTCTTTACCTAGTATCCACAATTACATCTACTCTTTCTTTACCTAGTATCCACAATTACATCTACTCTTTCTTTACCTAGTATCCACAATTACATCTACTCTTTCTTTACCTAGTATCCACAATTACATCTACTCTTTCTTTACCTAGTATCCACAATTACATCTACTCTTTCTTTACCTAGTATCCACAATTACATCTATTCTTTCTTTACCTAGTATCCACAATTACATCTACTCTTTCTTTACCTAGTATCCACAATTACATCTACTCTTTCTTTACCTAGTATCCACAATTACATCTACTCTTTCTTTACCTAGTATCCACAATTACATCTACTCTTTCTTTACCTAGTATCCACAAATACATCTACTCTTTCTTTACCTAGTATCCACAATTACATCTACTCTTTCTTTACCTATTATCCACAATTACATCTACTCTTTCTTTACCTAGTATCCACAATTACATCTACTCTTTCTTTACCTAGTATCCACAATTACATCTACTCTTTCTTTACCTAGTATCCACAATTACATCTACTATTTCTCCAGACAATGAAATAGACGCAAGTATAGGGAAAGCGGTTACTATGTTTTTGGATGACTGTCAAAGCTTGGAAAATTATAGACTAAAATGAAAACAAAGATAGAGGTCTATCAAACATGCGTGCTGAGTACACTATACTACGGATCTGAAACATGGGCTACCTACACCAGACACGAGAGGAGACTTAACATCTTTCATTTAAGATGTCTCCAAAAGATCTTAAACATTAAATCGCACGACAAAATCATCAACATGGAAGTGTTGTGCCGTACTCAGCTACCTTCTTCCATGGAAACACACAATATAAATAGATTGCGTCATCTGTGTCACGTCGGCAGGATACCAAACTGCCACATCCCAAAACAAATACTATTCGGGAAACTGGCTGAAGACTATAGAGACCGAAGTAGACGAATGCTGAGGTAAACAAACATCTGTAATTCCTCAATAAAAGGTGTCCATATAGAGTCCAAAAACTGAGAAAACACGGCCCAAACTCGGGATGTCTAGAGGCAGAACATGTGTGCGGGAGTATAATTTTTTTTTACCTCGGACGGGAATTAACGGAGAGCTGCATTGTTCAGAAATAATATATTCAAAGATATGAAATTAAAAAGAAAACGGCGCACACAAAAATCTTTCGGTGCTGTGATAAGATCTCTTGGAAATTCATCATTTTTGAGTAAATATTCAACGCATTGCGTCTTCTTATTGCTAAATGACCGTCTTCAAGACGCAAAAGGCCATACATTACTCTGTTCTAAGTTGTGCCTGTAGGATTTCAGTTTTGCGCCAGTAAGCAAATATTATCAAAGGTGATGTTAACTTAATTTCTCGTGCTTGTGTGGATTTCCAGCTGTAGTGTCCATATGTCAATGCAGTTAGTATTCACCTATTAAACAGTCAAAGTTATCTAATAAAAATCTAACATTATTAGCTTGCATGAAAAACTTGTATGTGGCGGATTGCGCTAATGAACTCAAGTAGAGCCAGTCATTGACGTAAAGGCGCACAACACAAAACTATAACGTTGCCAGCACGGTCAGATAGAAAGAAACCATAATAAAATGTATCATCAAACACTCAATTTTCTTGACTTTACCTTGATACTGAGATTTTTTTTAAATAAATGAGAATGAGATTGACAATATTGCGCAATTATCATTCACTTTAAACATATTCTCATCGTGCAAGTCGTGACAACATACTCTTCTGTGCCTCTGAGAGCTTCTCGGTGTGCGGCGATGACAGAATCATACCCTTAAACGGAGATCCTAATAAAAGTCTAAGATGAGAGTATAGATACCGCGGTGATCAAGTCTCAGCTACGTTGGGCATGTCACGTCGTCACATGTCACGTCGCATGTCACGTCTAGAAAAGCGTTTTCCGAACAAGTTCTATAGTGAATTGTGAGTTGTTCATTCAAGTGAAGCAAAGAAATAATTGTTTCAAAGACTACTTGAAGATATCTCTCAATACCTGCAGCATTGACGCAAGATCTGTGGTAGGCATACTTCGTGATCGGCCATTTTGGCAAGATCGGATCATCGTAATATCCGCCAAAGACGGATGTATCGGTCCATTGACGCAAGATCTGTGGTAGGCACAGTTCGTGATCGCCATTCTGGTAAGATCAGATTATAATAATCTCCGTCGAAGACGGATGTGTCGGTCCATTGACGCAAATAAAAATACAAATTTATGGAAATCTAATAGGACCATGGTTCGGCTACAAGAGATATCCAGTGGGAGTTTGAGAATGAACGCAGAAGAAGATGAAGAAGATCATCATCATCAAGTGCCGTCTCCATAGCGAAGTTTGGCTGCAACATACCTCCAACATCTCCTGCCTCTTGTTTTGGTGGTGTACTCCGTTACACTATATCCTGTCCGTCTTGTGATGTCATATCACACTTGTATCTCTGTCTACCTCTTGCTAGCTCCACTTCAATTATATCCTCAAGTAAAGACTTCAACAAGGTGTCATGTCTTTTAATGTGTCCAAAATATTTTATTTGTTTGAACTTTATTTCCTTTAATAATTATTTCTTCATATTAAGTGTTGTTAGAACCTTTTTGTTCATTTTCGTCTCTTTCCATGTTGTTCTCCCTATTCTTCTATATATTCACATCTCAAAGGCATCAATTCTGTCTTCTAATTGTTTGTTTATTGTCCTTGTTTCTGAGCCATACATTAATATAGAATAGAAGTAGCATTTTATAATTTTCACTGTTAGCTTTTTTTTTTGTAATTTGTTTAGATATGAATATTTTCTTCATGTCATTGAAAGTACTTTTAGCCTTCTATTCTCCTGTTAACTTTTGTTTCACATCTGCCATAATTTGTCATTATGTGTCCAAGATATTGATAATGTTTTACTTGTTGTAGTTTCCTTGTATTTTTAAACACCTGTTCTTCTGTGTCTTTGCTGATTATCATGGTTTATGTTTTTTTGGATGTTTATATCCAGTCTATATTCATTACTTGATTTATTGACTTGATCTATTAGTCTTTGTAGTTCATGCTAAAAGAATAGTGTAATCTGCATACCTCAGGTTATTATTTTCCCATTGATCTTGAGTCCTGGCATTCCCCTTATATGTTTAAAGATATTCTCTGCGTATATATTAAATAGACCTTTTCGACTTTACCCTCACGGACTTTTAATGTATTCAAAATAGAGTAATTTGCATGAATTTGCATAGTTTAAATAGATATTGAATAGGTTAGATGATAAAATACATCCTTGTCTAACCCCTCTTCTTATTTCTATGTATGGAGAGTAACTGTTTTCACACCCTATTGATGCAATCTCTTCCCAATATATATTTCTAATCAGTCTGATGTCTTTTCCATCTATGCCTATTTCTTGAAGACATTCGAGTAATTTCTCACGCTGGACTCTGTCGAAGGCCTTGCTGTAGTCTATGAAGCCTTGATGTAGTCTATGAAGCCTTGCTATAGTCTATGAAGCCTTCCTATAGTCTATGAAGCCTTGATGTAGTCTATGAAGCCTTGCTATAGTCTATGAAGCCTTCCTATAGTCTATGAAGCCTTGCTATAGTCTATGAAGCCTTACTGTAGTCTATGAAGCCTTGCTATAGTCTATGAAGCCTTGCTATAGTCTATGAAGCCTTGCTGTAGTCTATGAAGCATTGCTATAGTCTATGAAGCCTTGCTATAGTCTATGAAGCCTTGCTATAGTCTATGAAGCCTTGCTATAGTCTATGAAGCCTTGCTGTAGTCTATGAAGCCTTGCTATAGTCTATGAAGCATTGCTATAATCTATGAAGCATTGCTGTAGTCTATGAAGCCTTGCTATAATCTATGAAGCCTTGCTATAATCTATGAAGCATTGCTGTAGTCTATGAAGCATTGCTGTAGTCTATGAAGCCTTGCTATAGTCTATGAAGCCTTGCTATAATCTATGAAGCATTGCTGTAGTCTATGAAGCCTTGCTATAATCTATGAAGCCTTGCTATAATCTATGAAGCATTGCTGTAGTCTATGAAGCCTTGCTATAATCTATGAAGCATTGCTGTAGTCTATGAAGCCTTGCTATAATCTATGAAGCATTGCTGTAGTCTATGAAGCCTTGCTATAATCTATGAAGCATTGCTGTAGTCTATGAAGCCTTGCTATAATCTATGAAGCATTGCTGTAGTCTATGAAGCCTTGCTATAATCTATGAAGCATTGCTGTAGTCTATGAAGCCTTGCTATAATCTATGAAGCATTGCTGTAGTCTATGAAGCCTTGCTATAATCTATGAAGCCTTGCTATAATCTATGAAGCATTGCTGTAGTCTATGAATCCTTGCTATAATCTATGAAGCATTGCTGTAGTCTATGAATCCTTGCTATAATCTATGAAGCATTGCTGTAGTCTATGAAGCCTTGCTATAATCTATGAAGCCTTGCTATAATCTATGAAGCCTTGCTATAATCTATGAAGCATTGCTGTAGTCTATGAAGCCTTGAGTCTATGAAGCCTTGCTATAATCTATGAAGCATTGCTATAGTCTATGAAGCCTTGCTATAATCTATGAATCCTTGCTGTAGTCTATGAAGCCTTGCTATAATCTATGAAGCATTGCTGTAGTCTATGAAGCCTTGTTGTAGTCTATGAAGCCTTGCTATAATCTATGAAGCATTGCTATAGTCTATGAAGCCTTGCTATAATCTATGAATCCTTGCTATAATCTATGAAGCCTTGCTATAATCTATGAAGCATTGCTGTAGTCTATGAAGCCTTGTTGTAGTCTATGAAGCCTTGCTATAATCTATGAATCCTTGCTATAATCTATGAATCCTTGATATAATCTATGAAGCCTTGCTATAATCTATGAAGCCTTGTTGTAGTCTATGAAGCCTTGTTGTAGTCTATGAAGCCTTGCTATAATCTATGAATCCTTGCTATAATCTATGAAGCCTTGCTATAATCTATGAAGCCTTGCTATAATCTATGAAGCCTTGCTATAATCTATGAAGCATTGCTGTAGTCTATGAAGCCTTGTTGTAGTCTATGAAGCCTTGCTATAATCTATGAATCCTTGCTATAATCTATGAAGCCTTGCTATAATCTATGAAGCCTTGCTATAATCTATGAAGCCTTGCTATAATCTATGAAGCATTGATGTAGTCTATGAAGCCTTGTTGTAGTCTATGAAGCCTTGCTATAATCTATGAATCCTTGCTATAATCTATGAAGCCTTGCTATAATCTATGAAGCCTTGCTATAGTCTATGAAGCCTTGCTGTAGTCTATGAAGCCTTGTTGTAGTCTATGAAGCCTTGCTATAATCTATGAAGCCTTGCTATAATCTATGAAGCCTTGCTGTAGTCTATGAAGCATTGCTGTAGTCTATGAAGCCTTGCTATAATCTATGAAGCATTGCTGTAGTCTATGAAGCATTGCTGTAGTCTATGAAGCCTTGCTATAATCTATGAAGCCTTGCTATAGTCTATGAAGCCTTGCTATAGTCTATGAAGCCTTGCTATAATCTATGAAGCCTTGCTATAGTCTATGAAGCCTTGCTGTAGTCTATGAAGCCTTGTTGTAGTCTATGAAGCCTTGCTATAATCTATGAAGCCTTGCTATAATCTATGAAGCCGTGCTATAATCTATGAAGCCTTGCTATAATCTATGAAGCACTTATAGAAACTATTGACTTCTATGTATTTATCTATCAATAGTCTGATACTAAGTACAGCTTCTCTGTTTCCTTGCTTTTCCTATAAACCGAATTGCGCTTCACATACCTTCGTGTCTTACTTGTTTTTAATTCGTTCATGTATTATCTTGTGTAGTATTTTGGTTATATGACTTATCAAACTTATTGTTCTATATTCTATACAGTCCACAATCAGATCAGGGTCAGATCAGTGCTTGTTTTAAAACATCTGAACAGATCAGTGCGTGTTTTAAAACATCTGAACAGATCAGTTCGTGTTTTAAAACATCTGAACAGATCAGTGCGTGTTTTAAAACATCTGAACAGATTAGAGAACAGTGTAGACGATTAGAGAAAGAGACAAAAATGGAAAGACTCTGTTTCCCCTCATTTCAAGACAACAATGTTCCTGCTGTTAGAAAGCCTCCCTGCACTCCTTCAGAGGAAAACATGCAGAAACGAAAGTTATTATTTTTATTTAAATGTTCCTGCTCTTAGAAAGCTTCCCTGCACTCCTTCAGATGAAAACATGCAGAAACGAAAGTTATTATTTTTATTTAAATGTTCCTGCTCTTAGAAAGCCTCCATGCACTCCTTCAGAGGAAAACATGCAGAAACGAAAGTTATTATTTTTATTTAAATGTTCCTGCTAATAATTGCAACATCCCCCCCCCCCAGAACTTGATTCAACTAATAAGCATCTCGGGGCGCACAGACACAAAACCTAGTTGAATTTTGTCAATCTCATGCGCATCTTCGTTTGCGAAGGAGGAACATTATCATCATATTTATCATTACTATCTCAATCAACTTAATAACAGCCATTGGCTTAATTTTAAAATAAAAAAGATATACGTTGCAGTAATAGAGGGGAAAACACCGCAAACAACATTAGGAAGTAAGAAAAATCAATTTCGATGATACTAGTCGGTAATAACTAAGATAATATTTCATATGTATTAGTTCGTTGTGTCCATTACATCTTGGGAAAAAGACAAAAACCCTCAGCATTCATATCTTTATTCTGATTGGTTGCGTATTTTGGAACATTGACGTCATACTATTAACTACAGGTAACTCTTTGATTGGACACCGTTGTTTATGTTCATATTTTCCAACAACCAATCTGTGTCGAAATAGTGTCATTGTTTAATAAGGACAGAACGTTTGTTCTCATAAACCACACTACGTAAGTCACTGGCTGTACTAGACGACATAGGAAATCTGAAAGTTGTTCTGGTATGTTGAATTTGTAATAGAATATTACTGTTATCTCATTCTTTTATAGAACATTCTAGATTAGTTTACGAAACAGTGGCACGGAGAGGATACTTTTTGGTGTCTCAGATGTGAAGAACTAAAAAAATCAATCTGACCTTCACTGATACACGTAAAAAAATTAAGGGGGGGGGGGGAGTTACCAGCAGAAAATGTTATTAGCCCACGTGTATTGTAATTTCCTCTTTTTAATTACATTTCTGAAGTCCTTTTGAAGGAGGGTTACCAATTTCTGATGGCGGGTTACCAATTTGTGATGGAGGGTTATCAATTTCTGATGGAGGGTTACCAATTATTGATTGAGAGTTAACAATTTTGGCGTCTACGTTCCTAGTATTAAAAATCATTTTCTGATTACCTAAAAGGAAGGGTATGGGGAGGTGGGAGTGGTGGTTAAACTTTCATATCGCACCCCTCCATCATCTGCGGAGTTGCACGATATCATTCCAGGATAAAATCATTATCAAAGCAAACAATCTTATATTGATCAATATTTTATGTAACCGTGTTCAAGCTGACGTAGGGGAATCATCATCATTAAGTGCCGTTTCCGCAACGAAGGTTGGGAAATAATTTGTCAAAACATTATGTCATACTACACATATTACATATGATGATGACATATCACACATGATGATGATAAATACACTTCGTACACGTTTAACGTTGTTATCATATCCTACTCAAGACTTAACACATGATGATGATAAATATATTTCATACAAGTTGGAATCATATCCTACTCTAGACGTAACACATGATGAATGACTGAGTTCCTTGTACTCGATCTCCCAATCCGTTCCAGTTAACATGGAGGAAACTGCAGATAAACAATGACGTTTCAAATGTTTTTTGCAATAGTAATGTTTTAGGCAACATTTTTATGATAGGTTGCCATTGTTTTCTTGAAGGTTACGTTTTTCGCGCATATATAGCTGAAAACGATAGAATTCTTATTCCGTTCGATATTTTCTTATCATCTTAAGCGGGTATGATAGTTGAACAAGGGATAAATCAACCAGTGTAGGGTAACAACCCTAAACAGGAAGTAGGTGGCTGGGGTAACACTGGGCAAAATGTCAAGATATACAAACATAGGTAGTGTGTTACCAAAATAAAACATAAAACAACTTGACAACGAGATACAGAGACAGACGAAGTTTCGACTATAAAGCCTTCATCAGGACAAACAAATGACCATAATAAAACAAATCTTACATGGAGACAAATAGGGTTATAATGAGGAGGACAATAGCAGATAGGTAATGAGAGAAGAAAAGATGTGGAAGCATGATATGTGAGAAAAACGTATGGGGAGAAGTTAGTAGGGAGGAGAACGTAGACTGAAGAAAGTGAGATGAACAAAGGAAAAGATATGGTAGCAAGTAAATTACATTAAAAATACTCACCTCAAAAGTGGCAACATAGAATGAATGCTATACACAAGCGATCATGATGTAAGGGAAGAGCAAAATGAGATGGTACGAGGGATCAGAGAGAAAGAGGTCAAAAAAGGCAGGAATAGAAGAGAAAGAGCGAACAGCAGGGAGAGAATATGAGCAGATAATAGTGATATATGAGAATAAAATAGTAAAATAACTTAACTGATGCAGCGACTGATTCTACGTTCCTTCCAAATGAATGAGCACACACATAATGGCAACAGAGTAAAAAAGGGACAGTGAAAGCCAGATTTTTTATCAAAGGTCATGATAGCACGTATTTGTACATGTTAGAAAAATAAAGACATTCCACAGTAATAGACGGTACCCGAGGCGCAGAAGTGAAAAGAAAACACACCCGCGAAAGGGAGAACAATAGAAAAGACAATAGCCTGGTGGGAAAATGAGTCACAGCGAATACCGACTGATGAGAGTACAGGGGCGTAAGTCGAACAACTAAGAGGGAGGGGGGTTTGGTTGTGAACCATGACTACACGCAAATAGCCATAGAGAAAGATGACAGAGTATAAGACAAATACAGAGGTAGAAAATAAATGAGGGAAAAGAAAAGGAAGAAAAAGAAAAGGAGAAAGAAAGAGACAAAAAAAGGTACGTGATGGATTGACGAAATTCCTAGACGGAGATACGTCACGCAAGAAAGTAAAGTGCTGGTGGGAGGGAGCCCACGTTATCTCACCTACGTTGTTCGTATTTCCTGGATGTGATAGGATCATTGTATAACTCAAGTACTGGTGTATTGATAGGATCATTGTATAACTCAAGTACTGTTGTATTGATAGGATCATTGTATAACTCAATACTGGTGTATTGATAGGATCATTGTATAACTCAAGTACTGTTGTATTGATAGGATCATTGTATAACTCAAGTACTGTTGTATTGATAGGATCATTGTATAACTCAAGTACTGTTGTAAGTCATTGATGTTTTAGAATGAATTGTGGAGGCCACGACTCCAGATGTTAATTGCTGAGATTGTATACATGGACATTAAAGAACATATTAAATGACTGTACATACATATGACACGAAGAGCCTGTATATTTTATTAAGTATAAAGGTAACCCAATGAATAATCCTGGTCGACAGCACCAGAGTTGTCAGAGTTCGCTCTGAACGCAAGTCAGCAACTACTAATTCGTCACAAGCACCAGAGAACCTTACGTCTCTGTCAGTCAACCTTATTGACTCCATTGTGACGACACTAGCATCGTCACACTTGTGTTACGGTCACACACTTTTGTGACGTATAACGACGCATTATTCACATCTGTCACACTCACGTGCAGATCGAATTATATCTGTCACACTCTATTGTGACGTAGCTGCAGATCTACTTTCTGTCACAGTCACGTGCAGATCTACTTTCTATCACAATATAATCCATTGTCCCACTTGAGAAACATGTATTTGGGTTGGAGATTTGTCTGTATTTTGTTTTATGTCCTTTCAGGAAGCAGTTTTTACTCGGCGCCGGTACAATTTTCTGTTCTTCAGCGATGGGTGTACGTTTGTTAGTCTTGTTTGGCGATTTGACGCATAAGCACAAATGATAGTAGATGTGAAACTGAAGTTAGAAGGAAAATAGGAAAAGATAAAAGTACTTTCAATGACATTAGGAAAATAGAAATAGATAAAAGTACTTCAATGACATGAGGAAAATAGGAATAGTAAAAAGTACTTACATTGACATGAGAAAAATAGGAATAGATAAAAGTACTTCAATGAGATGAGTAAAATAAGAATGGCTAAATTACTTTCAATGACATGACCAAAATAGTAAGGTCTAATAAAATCAGAAGAAATCTAAAAGTTAGATTTGTATAAAATAAAATGATACAAGTCGGAGGGAAACATGAGATAGACAGGGTATAATTTAGAAGAGTACACCATGAAGACAAGAGAAGACATATGATGTTCCAGGTTCGCTGCAGACAACCTTCGTAGCGGAGACGAAGCTTGATGATAACAATATATTGCTATTTCAACAGTAGTAATGCCCCCCCCCCAAAAAAAAAAATACAATTTTTTTAAAAAAAATAACCACGAAGTGAAATGTTTATCGATTAGAGTATTCTTCTATCTTCCGTCGATTCTGTTCCCGGTATACGTTTGTGAAATAGTCCCGCAATTAAACATCTCTACTTGACTAAATATAAGTTGGTGTCAAATTTCATTATTTCTAACTAAATTATTATTGTTTTACAATGATCAAGCCAAGTGAAGTCAATCAAATAACTGTTATTAGTTGATCAACATGAAGTTGCTGTTACTAGTGCTAGGCCTGCTGATGATTGTGACAGCTGCCCCAAAAATTGTAAGTCATTTTAAGCCTACATTTATTTTGTATAATGTTATGTTTAAAAAAAAACTATTTATAAAACTGTCAATACTGCATTTTACCATTTCAGGCGTTGCAGGTAGGGGATTGAATAGCTGTGTGATAAAGTTCAGGTGTTGCAGGTAGGGGATTGAATAGCTGTGTGATAAAGTTCAGGTGTTGCAGGTAGGGGATTGAATAGCTGTGTGATAAAGTTCAGGTGTTGCAGGGAGGGGATTGAATAGCTGTGTGATAAAGTTCAGGTGTTGCAGGGAGGGGATTGAATAGCTGTGTGATAAAGTTCAGGTGTTGCAGGTAGGGGATTGAATAGCTGTGTGATAAAGTTCAGGTGTTGCAGGTAGGGGATTGAATAGCTGTGTGATAAAGTTCAGGTGTTGCAGGTAGGGGATTGAATAGCTGTGTGATAAAGTTCAGGTGTTGCAGGGAGGGGATTGAATAGCTGTGTGATAAAGTTAAGGTGTTGCAGGTAGGGTATTGAATAGCTGTGTGATAAAGTTCAGGTGTTGCAGGTAGGGGATTGAATAGCTGTGTGATAAAGCTCAGGTGTTGCAGGTAGGGGATTGAATAGCTGTGTGATAAAGCTCAGGTGTTGCAGGTAGGGGATTGAATAGCTGTGTGATAAAGTTCAGGTGTTGCAGGGAGGGGATTGAATAGCTGTGTGATAAAGTTCAGGTGTTGCAGGGAGGGGATTGAATAGCTGTGTTATAAAGTTCAGGTGTTGCAGGGAGGGGATTGAATAGCTGTGTGATAAAGTTCAGGTGTTGCAGGTAGGGGATTGAATAGCTGTGTGATAAAGGCTGCATGCTCTTGCTGTCGCCACGTCATGTAATGGGTGATTTTTTAAATATACCCTCTGACAGAAAAAACCCAATCCTTACAGCGGATCGAACTCTAGACCTCACTCGTGTGAGACATGCGTTCTAACCTCTCGGCATGCGCCACACTGTTCTGTAGAATGCTGAATTAATTCAGACAGAACTCAGAAGAAATGATTGCTTTTCTTAATTAAATTGTAACATTTTTATCTTGTCTACGCATTTTGAGTGTCTTATATATGGATAGAAGTTGGGAGAAAATTTTATGTAGACGTGCACAACCACACAGTAGATCGGCTTTACACTATGAACAGGGACGGATTTAGACTTGATAAGGCCCCACGTTATTTGAAATATGGGGCCCTTTACACGTCCTTTACACGTCCTTTACACGTCCTTTACACGTAATATATGACAATTGGACTCACTTGGATAATTTTTGGTTAACTTATACGTATAGGCTATGTGTACCTTATACGTATAGCTTGTGTACCTTATACGTATAGCTTGTGTAGCTTATACGTATAGCTTGTGTACCTTATACGTATAGCTTGTGTAGCTTATACGTATAGCTTGTGTACCTTATACGTATAGCCTGTGTACCGTATACGTATAGCGTGTGTACCTTATACGTATAGCGTGTGTAACTTATATGTATAGCTTGTGTAGCTTATACGTATAGCTTGTGTAGCTTATACGTATAGCTTGTGTACCTTATACGTATAGCTTGTGTACCTTATACGTATAGCTTGTGTACCTTATACGTATAGCCTGTGTACCGTATACGTATAGCTTGTGTACCTTATACGTATAGCTTGTGTAGCTTATACGTATAGCTTGTGTACCTTATACGTATAGCCTGTGTACCGTATACGTATAGCGTGTGTACCTTATACGTATAGCGTGTGTAACTTATATGTATAGCTTGTGTAGCTTATACGTATAGCTTGTGTAGCTTATACGTATAGCTTGTGTACCTTATACGTATAGCTTGTGTAACTTATATGTATAGCTTGTGTACCTTATACGTATAGCTTGTGTACCTTATACGTATAGCTTGTGTACCTTATACGTATAGCTTGTGTACCTTATACGTATAGCTTGTGTACCTTATACGTATAGCTTGTGTAACTTATATGTATAGCTTGTGTAGCTTATACGTATAGCTTGTGTAACTTATATGTATAGCTTGTGTACCTTATACGTATAGCTTGTGTACCTTATACGTACAGCTTGTGTACCTTATACGTATATGCTGCACTGACTATGAACACACAGACTGACAAACTATTCAGTATACAAACATACAGATAATAGTATACATTACATACTCAATCAACGTTTTAGCCATACAATCTTTATTATGAAAGTACAAGACAAACTGTAAAAATAAAGGCAATATCACATATGGACAAGTCAGCAAACATTTAACAGTAGAGACATCCAAGGTGACAATGACGTACTTTACTTTATACGAGTACACAAGTATTGTCGTAGAGCCATCTCATTGGTAACCCCAGATTTGCCTGATGACTTCTTAAGTTTGATGTTTTGAAGTGTTTCTTCTAGCTCAGTTTCTGTAAACTTTGACAATTGCTCTTCTATCTCTATGTGCATATCTTTTAGTCCATGGATTTCATTCTTAACCTCTTTTTTCTTTCTTTTGGTATGCTTATCTGGCTCAATGCGCAATTTTTAATGAGATTGTTTACTGTGCTTTTCCCGTGTGCATTGTTTTAAATGATATTCAAGTGTTATTGGTGGTCAGCTGCTGTTGTCATCATTCAATGCTTTGGCAAGTTTCCAGAGTGTGTTTCCCTCTTTGTCCATGTTGAGGCTCTCGGTTTTTTTCTATCCAACCCCTTGCCGATGTTTTTACCTCTCTCTTGTATTTAGCAGAGGCTGCCTTATGGGATATATTGCAATCTGTACTCTGCTCTCGCCATATTCAGTTCTTCTTCAAGCTTTTGTACTTCTTTGCACCAGTACGATTTGTAGTTTTTCCTTGTCCCTCTTCGTATTGATTCTTTTGCTGCACTAATGATTGCTTCAGTTAGCTTTGCTGTCATGTTCTTTATTTTATTTTTATGGGTATTGATAGGCTCACTATATGCGTTTGTGAACTTTGCAATTTTTTTCCAGTCTGCTCTCATAGTTCCAGCGGAGAAGAGGTTTCTACGGTGTCAGTGTGCAGTTGAGGCTGATTGGTTTGTGATTACTTTTCCATAGCTGGTTCATAACCATTCTTACTTTATTATGAGATAAATCGCCAGCGGGAAACGCTAAATCAGCGGTTGATGTTGATTTCCACCTCCTTGAGTAGAACATTAAGAGGATCTTTCTGTGCATTTCGTTAGGTCGTTATCAATTTCCCATTCTTTTACTCCTTTTCCTCTTGAGTCAGTTTGCTGGTAACTCCACCTTTCTGAGTGGCTATTGAAGTCACCCACTACATTGCAGTGTGTGTCTGTAATATCCATCTCTTCTAAGAACAACACTGTGATCTGTACACAGCATTATAGACTTAACAAAAGCATTTGACACAGTAAGAAGAAAGGGGATGTGGAAGATTCTGGAAAAATATGGATGCCCACAGAAATTTATCTCAATGGTGCAGCAATTGCATGATGGAATGCAAGCTAGAGTTCAGGATGATGTAGAGTTATCTGAAACGTTTCCTGTCTCAAATGGAGTAAAACAAGGATGTGTATTAGCACCTACTCTATTTAGCATCATGTTCTCTGTTATGTTGGATGATGCTTTCAGAGATCTAGACCTGGGAGTAAACATCACCTATCGCATAGATGGAAAATTGTTCAAACTTCGGCGGCTCCGAGCAGAAACCAAATTTAAATCACACACAATCAGGGATCTCCTATTTGCTGATGACTGTGCCCTAAATGCCAACTCTGAGGCTCATCTACAGTGTATTATAAGTAGATTCTCCAAAGCCTGTACCAGCTTTGGGCTTATTATAACCAGCACCTGGCAAAAGCTATCTCGAGCCTCGCATAAAGGTAAATATGGTGTAGCACTGAAAGTTGTGAATAGATTCACATACCTAGGTAGTGCGTTATCACAAAATGCCAACGTTGATGATGAAGTGTATACAAGGACAGCCAAGGCAAGCAGTACTTTCGGCAGATTGTACGCAAATGTTTGCCGCAGAAATGGCATTAACTTACAGAGCAAAACTGAAAGTTTACAGAGCAGTGGTACTTCCAGTGTTGTTATACGCTAGTGAAACATGGACTGTGTATAGACGTCATGTGAAAAAAACTCAATCACTTTCACACAACTTGTCACAGAAAAGTTATGAACATCAGATGGCAAGACAAGATTCCAGATACCACTTTCCTTGATAGATCTGGTATCCCCAGCATTGACACGATCCTGATGCAGACACATATTTCTTGGGCAGGTAATTTGGTGATTATGTCAGGCCATCGTCTGTCACAGATACTTATCTATGATGAGCTGGAGAAGGGTACACGATATCAAGGTGGCCAAAAGAAGCGCTACTAGGACTCGTTAAGGAACTCACTAAAAGCCTTTGAAATAGACCACGATACATGGGAAGAACGTGCACATAATAGATCTACATGGCGTTCTAAAATCAAAAAGAACGCGTCATCTTGTGAAAAAAGAAATGTAGCAGCTCAACAGAGAAGAGTAGCTAGAAAGTCACGGACAGACTACACGCCGTCTACAGTGGTCATTCCATGTCAGAATTGTCCAAGGACATTTACAGCTCGAATATGGCTCATTAGCCATTTACAAACTCATAATCAAGGATATAAATGAGTTTTCAAAAATGGATGTAACAAATGGTCATCATCACTTGTGATGGACGAACAACAAACAACTAATGGCTATTCGTCATCTGCGTTACTTAAGAAATGTCTTGACAGGTTGTTTTTAAATACTTTCCTTAATTTTATTACCATGGAAGTACTTCTAGATCATTCATCGTGATCACTCATTATATTACAGAAGTGCCTGCTTGACAGTGTTTATATTCTCACGACCCGTATCTAACTAACGAATAATGAGGCAAAAAATGAGTCTAACAGTCATATTACAATAAATATCATCCTGCATGCATATTACAATTTGCAGGAATATTTTGTGAACCTGCGTGTCTATTAGTATTAAAATCGATTAAGTATTTAAAGATATTATTTAACATTAATAGTTTTCTTGTATTTCCTGTTTCATATTGACAGTGTTTAAAAGACGGAGAACCATGTAGTAAAGTAGGTAAGCCGTGCTGTGCGGGCACTTTCTGTAATACAGCTTATAAATATCGTCCAGATAGATGTGAGCAAACTGTGTAAGGCTACGTATAATTTAACCTTTACTCGTGAAGTAAGTATATGGGTACACCGATGTCAGTGGTGCTATTAGATTAACACTGTCTTTTACTGTTTACCAATGAAGTAGGTAATTGGGTAAACCGATGTCTGGTAATATTAGACAAAACGTAAGTACCGCTTTTAGAACTACTCATTGTTCCTAACTGAAGTCATTTCATCACAATTCAGGTTATCCTGTGATTTCTAATGACCTATCTCCACTCATACCGAAGATCAATTATAAATGTAATTCCTACAGCTTTCGTGTTCTAAGACCGTCCTAACTCACGATATTCTAGATACTTTATTTATCTTCATCCATTAACTGGGTCAGTGTCGGATTTACGTATAAGCTAAACAAGATATAGCTTAGGGCCCCCAAAAATGTGTTTTATTTCACTGTCTATATATTCTTACTAGTAAAAGGGCCCCATGTCTCAAGTAGCTTAGGGCCCCATATCTCAAATAGCTTAGGGCCCTATCAAGTCTAAATCCGGTACTGAACTGGGTAATTATATTAGAAACTTATATCTCTGAAAAAAATCACTTAGACATCCGGGTCCGTCTACAATAGACTACTTCTCCGTGGCTTACTTTGATTCTCCTTGAGCAGAAGAAAGAAGTCTCTCCTTGTTCACATTCTATTTATCTAACTCTGAATGTCGACATTTTCCCGTCTTGTGATTCTAAGCATTTTGCACAACGTTTATCAAATCTGCAGATGTTATCTGGCCGATGTCTATTAAAACATGTCCTCCATATTAGTTTACTGTCCTCTCAACCCGTATCACAAATAACTCTGACACTCGTCAGTTTACGTCACTGGCTGGAGATGTTCTGTTTCTGACTAAACGGTACCTGCCTTTTAACCTGTATCTTTGACGTTGGTATCTGCGTAAATTGCTGTAAGTGGTACTATAAGACTAACTGATAATTGCATATTGTGTTTTTCTGAATTTAATTGTAGTTAGACATGTTCTTGACTGGAGTATGTCATCACGGGACAACGTAATGACGCATCGTAGTTACACTGTCCAGTAGCGTAGGATAATAGTGTGTGTACCTATCTATCCATTCGCTAAACCCTTTTTTTGCCTTTCAGCGTCAGGGGTAGAAGAGTTTCCTGGAGACAGCACTCTTGTGTGCTGAGTTTATTGTAGGATTTGTCGCCTCTTTTATTTCAGTGGGTCATCGCTGTCGTGGTCGGCCTCTAGGTCTGCCTTCACTGTATCTGTGTAGCATAGCTTATTGTAGTATGTTGCCTGATGGTAGTCTGCTGATGTGTGCACACCATTTGATCTTTTGTCTCTTAATATATTCCAAGATTGGGGTGGTGCCTGTTTTTTGTCGTATGTCCTCATTTCTCGCTTTGTCTTTGGCGATATTCCTTGCATTCTGCTAAAAGACAAAACATTCGATAAAAAAGTGCGTCTACGAAAGGTACGTAACTTAGAAGTGTACTTATTCCACTGGACAGTGTACCCATGGCACGCCAATTTGTTGTCATGTGTGTACATAGACGCAGGGTGAGATCAATCCAGGTTATGGTTGTTTTTGTGTGTGTTGAATATGTTTGTTTATTCCTTTCTTAAGAAAAATTATTTTTATTTTTGTTTCGAGTGTAGAAGAAAACGAGCTGGCCATCAATTAGCTAGCCTCGCCACCATAACAGATGGTCAGTAATACAGAACACCTAACACAGATTTGAGAGTAAGGATAGGCGTGGTCCGTCGAGAACACCTAACACAGATTTGAGAGTAAGGATATGCGTGGTCCGTCGAGAACACCTAACACAGATTTGAGAGTAAGGATAGGCGTGGTCCGTCGAGAACACCTAACACAGATTTGAGATTGAGAATATGCGTGACCCGTCGAGAAAGATTTCAAAAAAGAGAACTGAACCAACATAGAATTGGAACCATCAGTCGTTATGTCCTGAGAGAGAAACCGAAGCGGAGATCTGAGCACATATGGACATGTCCGGAGTGAAATATCTTGGCACCCTGTTAACATCAGAAGATAGATGCTCAAGTGAGATAAAGAGCCGAACAGCACAAGCCAAATCAGCATTCCAAAAAATGAGAACCACATTTTTGCAATGGAAGTCTATCAATGCAGACCCGAATTCGGGTGTTGAGATGTTATATCTAACCAATTCTTTTTTATGGATGTGAAGCATGGACTGTAAACAAGAAAATTCAAAGTAAATTAGAGGCTACAGAAATGTGGTTTCTGAGGAGAATGATGAAAATACCATGGACAGCCAGGAAAACTAATGCAGAGGTTCTCATTGATGCTGGCGTAAAAAGATCAATCATATCAAACATTAGGGGCAGACAGTCAAGGCTTCTAGGGCATGTGCTGAGAAGAACACAGCTTGAACACTTAATAACCAAATAACCACTGGAAAAATCAACGGGAGAAGAGATAGGGGACGACAAAGAGAAGAGTTACTAGATGGGCTTGTATCGTAGCACGGTAGGAGCTCACCAACCGAGCTTATTGACAACACAAGAGACAGAGAGTCGTGGAGAAACATGATCGCTTACGCCAGTCGGCATGGCACTTGATTGATTGATTGATTGAACCTAACCTAACGTCATTGTTCCGTTGTTATATTTTTTTTCATTTATTATATTTTCCCTTGATTCTTCTTCTTATAGTACATTTTGTGTGACTTTGGTTATTATATCTTTCCACATCCTTCCATGTCGTGAGCTGTCAATCATTTCCGATACGGATGTTTTTCCCATACCACAATACTAGGATATTAAGCTTCTTCTCTCTTGGTCTTCCCTTACCCATCTTGCTCTTCAACTTCCTGTTGTTACAACGCGTTACAATTTCACTCCTCTCATGCTGTGTCCAAGAAATGTACACTTTCTCTTTCTTATGCGGTTAAGCAGCTCTCTTTTTAAAAGTAACTTATTTCAATATATTATTTTTTATTACGCGTTTTATCTGTCTATTGTTTTCTTAACATTCCTCTATAAAATCACCTCTTTACTGCCTCAGTAAATTTTTTTCACTGTTCTGAGGAGTGCCCAAGGTTTCCTTCCATACATCAGAGTTGGTTCTGTATAACTTCTAAAAACTCCCTCAGTTCAATTAACTAAGTTATATTACATATGATGACACTCATCTTGTGAAATGTTGCCTTTGCCTATGCACTTCTATATTTGACTTTCTTTAATACATCTTGCCTCTGATAGCATATGATTTCCCTTTGATTACATTTACTTATTTACTAGTTTGATTAGTGATATATTATATTACCATCAGTCTTACCAAACGTGACAATGACATTTCAGTGTAAATAGATTGAGAAGTCCAGGCCGTAATTAGTGAGAATTCACTGGATCGTAATATTATTGACCAGAATGATGGGTTTTCTGTTCGTCGCGTGAGCATTGCTTGTGCAATCACGGATCAATGTAGATGGAAGTGTATTAAGGAGACAGTAATGATTTCTATACAACCACTAGATGTACGATGCTGGGTGCAATGGCGATGCTATGGAAGGAGACTCAAGGGGCTACATGTATTTGTTTTTTGTGGTTCTGTATGAATCCAAAGATTAATTCGTTTGAGAGTGGCTTGAGTCGATGATGAAATCTGTGCTGAAGACAGTTACCTACATTTTTGTACCTGGACACGTGGGTGTTAGAGGAATTTAAATATCAGACAGTCCAGCGAGTGTGGCCATAGTGACTACCGGCAGTTCAATGGACAGTGTTGATATTCTCAATGCAATCAAGGGGTGTGTCCAGTTGGAAGATGTGGTGCGCATTTCTTCGTCAGTGTCTACAGCTGGAATGCAGGACCTGGAAGTGAAGCGTGGTGTTGCAAGAAACGAACGGAATATAGAAATCAAAAAGAATTGTTATCAACCAACACAGTACCGAAACAGTAAGTTACCACATACTGAAGGACATACTGAATATGCGATCGGAGCACATATGGACGTGTCCGGAGTGTGATAATGATGATCTTATTTTTAACTAACTCACCATATAGAATATCCACACAAGCCTAGAGATACAATCAGAACACCGACAGGAAAATTCTGCAATAATTATGATGCAGAAATCCAGGCAATTAGTGTGGCAGCTAAAATCTGCTGAACTCCAACTCTGACCTACAGCCTGTGGTATTCCTGACAGATGCAAGGTCAGTGCTTCAAGCTCTCCAGTCTGAAAAACTAACAGACTTGAAAAAACTACTTAGCGAATTGTCTTACCAGTATAGGATAACCATGCAGTGGATACGCTCTCACTGTGGAATACCAGGAAATGAAAAAGCAGACCAACTGGCTAAGGAAGGTGCTGCCGAAGACCAACCAGATATACCAATCACCTACCATCAGAAAAAAACAGATGATCAAGTCAACAAGAAAGCCACAAACACCAACACAAGATGACTATCATATTATGAACAGACCAGAACAAGTTATAATTCTACGTCTCAGAACAGGACACAACCGACATGTATACAAAGTTCAAGATTGGCAACACGGCCATGTGTACATGTGGACAGGCAGCACAGAGTGCCAAACATATACTTCAAGAGTGTTCTGAGCATGAAACGCTGAGGCAGACATATTGGCCAGAGGAAACAACACTGGAATCAAAACTCTATGGGACACTTTATGAACTACAAAAGACAGTGAGTTTTATTAAGGAGACAGAATTACAGATATAGACATGTTTCAAGTGAACGAAAGAAGAAGAAGAAGAACTAACTCACCCAAACTCCGATAGAATGAAACTGAGACTAAATGTGATATAAATTGAACTCTGGATATCTACACGAGAAACAGAAAAGGATTAAAAAATAAATGAGATGAACAGCTGCTGGAGTACACTGAGCAAATATACTGCTGCCATTAGTACTATGAAGTCAATAATCAATATGAAATTAATCAAACAGTAGAAATAATGAAAATAATTTTGTTTAAACGTTGATAAAAAGCCTTATAATTGCAAACAGATGTGACAACACGACTCGCGTTAACAGCCGGGTGAGTAAACAGAGGTGACAACACGACTCGCGTTAACAGCCGGGTGAGTAAACAGAAACTAGAAGATGCTGATACATTTAAATACTTAGGATCTTTTACATGCAGCTATGAAATCACTAACAAAGAAATCACTACTAGACTTCAAATAGCCAGAGATGCATTGCCCAGATTAAATACCATATGGAAGACAGAGATGTAGATACGTTCTCACCAGGAAATAGGACGGGGGGGGGGGAATGGGGTGAGGAGAAATTAACATAAAAAAGGACAATCGTGCGTTTTCGTGTAATCCATCTATTTTTGTGGTAAATTCTATGACCTTTTGATAAAATCGCTATTACTGGTGGGGAGTGACGGATTCGCTTTTCGTCGGCTCTCGCCAAATCCCTAATACTAAATGTCAAGTTTCGATTTTCTTGGGGATGGGGTGGGGTTTTAACGTCTCAAACAGTTCCGCCCTACCTATGGGCCTGATGGAAGAGAAGAATAAGTACAGTAGTGAAGATAAACCTTATATAAATCTCTAATAATACATATTAATTTTATACAAATGTGGGAGGTAGACAATTACATCGGTAATGGAGATGAGAATACAGGCCATTGAAAAGAAATGTTACAGGCGAATATTGCGCATCAATTATACAGAATATAAAACCAACATGTAGGCGAGAAACAAAATAAATACTCTTACAGGTCAACAAGAACATCTCATGGAAGTGGTGAAACTTCGCAAACTTGTGTGATTTGGCCACGTGATGAGGCAGGATTCCCTTTCCAAAACTTTCCTACAGTGAAGACTTGAGGGTAGAAGTAGAAGTGGGGGTAAAAAAGAAAGTATGAATTTATGAAATTAAAAAATAAAGATTCTGTAGACTTGAACAAGCAACCGAGAACAATGAAAAAATTTTTGTGTTGTTTCCAAAATGGCGACCGCACGATCCTGAAGGTTTATGGGTTGATGATGATAATGACAACCATAAATTGAACATATCTAAGAATGTTACAGAACAAGGAGTCCGAGCTGAAGGTGGCAAATAATAGTTCCACTGTTATCTTTCATGTTTGACGTAAGAGACGACCAAACAATTCAATTTCTGTTGGGGAAGTTAGCAGTCTCATCCTATAGATTGTAAAAGTGACCCAAATTCAATACCGAAGTCGGATGTGTCAGCTGAGAGGCGCAGATATCAATGTCACGATGTACATCGTGACATAACGACTTTCGTTTCCGGACTACATCCTGTTAATCTGCGGGAACGTAGACGAATGGGAAGAAAAGCTGCGTTTTGTCAGCTTCAATTACATTAAATTTAATGATGTGTTCTATTTCCCCTTGGCAATCTTGAACTTTTTGCTATCATCTACAAAGTAAAAGTTGTTATCTTCTTTAACTTTATGAATTATAATATTTATCTCCTCCACCCCCCCCCCATGTCAAACATTCCGTTGTTGAAGAGTTGTTGACCTGTATTGAATCCATGTACACTTATTGTAATGATGTGATTGTGTTAACAGATGGATTCTGAGCCAACTACAAGTGAAGAGTTTATCAATTGAATGACGTTTCTTCCATTGTGACAGATGACGTCAGGTCTTACCATATTTAACCAAATATATGAAATATAATCAACACATCGTGTTTTGGTTTATTGTTTGATGTGTATGAGTGCTTTCATCTATATGTAGTAAGTGTACGTGTGTATGAGTGCTTTCATCTATATGTAGTACCTGTGTGTCCATTTAGTTCAAATACAATTATTGTTGCATTCCCACAATTCTAATAATAGATAAATATTTGTCTGCATTCTCAATATCAAATGTGTTGTAAAACAACTTTTAGTATGTTTAAAAAAATCCATATTCAGTCTCCAATATCCCCTGTTCATGATATCCATTATCTCCAATAATCCACTGTTCCTGATATCTAAAGTCCACAATATCCACTATTCCTGATATATACTGTCCTAAAATATACTGTACATGATAACCACTGTCCCCGACATCTACTACAACAGATATAAGCTACTCCATTATCCACTGTCCCAGATACCTAATGTCCCGATGTCCACTGTCCTAGATATATAATGCCCTGATATCTACTGTCTGTTCATAGAGAGCCATGTAATTAGGATGTTTTAGGTTACGCTAATATGGCGCTGCCATGTTTTCCAGTGTTGTGTGGGCTACTGTCTTTTCAAAGTTTGTGTTAATATCATAGTCACTGGGTAACATCCCGCGTGATTTCAAGAACAGACTTGTTGAGGCTGTCAAATGGATGTATTTATAGGATTATAAAGTGTGATTTAAAAATGATGTTTGAGTAGCTGTAGTGCTATAAATACCACAGACTGTTTACAGTTTTTCACTAGTCGACGTCACGGATTCCCGTGCACAATCAATCAAAATGGAGAATGCCATGACGTCACAAGCTGAACCTAGGCATCCATCAATTTCATTAGGTTAACAAGAAAAGCCACAGTTGGTTAGTTAAAAGTGTAAACAGTGTTGTATTAAATGAAACACTTACCTTGTTCACAATGAAAGGTAAATTGCATGGCAGATAAACTTGTTGACGTACCAACTTCTTTAATCCAATATAGGAAATCCAGAAATATAAACACCATTAGCTCATTGCAAGTTTTCTGCTCCGTCTGCTAGTGTGTCCCAATATTCGCGCGTTGGAACATGTGTCAAGTTGTTTCTTCCGTCGCGCATGCGCAAGTTATAGGATCAAGTCTCGACACAGACACGAGATTTATTTGTTTTCTAATTACTTCAGATTTTGGGGAGATCCAAACCTCGGATCTGCCTAACTTGAAAACTGAAAGACAACTTTAAAAAACATCAAGACCATCACTGTGACTCCTACATGACATTCATAGACTTAACAAAAGTATTTGACACAGTTAGTAAAGACGGACCGTAGAAGGGTATGGCAAAATATGGATGCCGACAGTGCAGAAATATATCACAATGGTGCAGCAATTGCATGATGGAATAAAAGCTAGAGTTCAGGATGATGGTGAGTTATCTGAAATGTTTCCTTTCTCAAATGAAGTAAAACAGGAATGTGTATTAGCACCTACCCTATTTATCATCATGTTCTCTGCTATGTTGGATGATGCTTTCAGAGATCTTGACTTTATGGAAAAATTGTTCAACCTTCGGCGGTTCCGAACAAAAACTAAAGTGAAATCACACACAATCAGGGATCTTCTATTTGCCGATGACTGTGCCCTAAATGCCAAATCAAAGGCTGATCTACAAAGTATTATAGACAGATTCTACAATGCCAGTAATAATTTTGGACTTCCTATTAATACGGGTACAATAGAAGTCTTGTAACAACTAGCTCCTGGCAAAAGTTTTCTCGAGTTCTGCATAAAGACAAATGGCATAGCACTGAAAGTTTTAAACAGATTCACATGCCTTGGTAGTACACTATCACAAAATGCCAACGTTGATGATGAAGTATATACATGGATCTCCAAGGCAAGCAGCACTTTCGGCAGATTGTACGCACATGTGTGGCATAGAAATGGTATTAACCTACAGAATAAGCTGAAAATTTACAGAGCAGTGGTACTTCCAGTGCTGTTACACGCTAGTGAAACATGGGCTGTGTATATACATCATGCGACTATGATGCATTTAGTATGAGGAGAAAGTAGCCTGGATTGTTTCATATTAATTCCACCACTTCCACGTCTATTAATGAATGTGTCGTATAATGTATTATGTATATATTTGGCTACTTATCCACATCACAACCACGGTCAATATCAATACACAACCATAAATCAATAATAGAAATACAACCAATAGTCTATTGAACTCCATTCCTATCATAAGATCATTATCGTGTTAGTATATCATCTAAATACCTAGATATTATAAACACATTGAAGATGCCAGAGTGTTAGTTACTAAACACAATAGGTTGTTTGGTTGGTTGCTGATCCAGCGGCTGGTGATCACATGGGCTCATGCCATTTGACCCAATGCCATTGGGTGATATATGCATGTGTTTGTGAGCTGTTTTGTTCCACATAATCAGTTCCATTTACTGTAATAGTAAAACACAATAGCAAATATGACACTACACATGTTTGGTCATATGCAGAGACACAACTGTTTAGAAAGAAAGAAATAGAGGGCAGATCACCTAGGGGAAGGAGAAAGGACAACCAAGAAGACGATGGACTGACGACATTAAAGATAACACGGAAAAGACGTTGGAAAATGCAAGCACACAACAGAGGCCCAAGACAGACAGGAGTTCAGGGAGTTCATTGGGAAGACAACGTTCTTGAGAGAATACGTCACATGACACATATATCATAGCTCAAATAACTAATACTAAAGCTTATTTCTCTTATACACCACTGTATATCATAGCTCAAATAACTAATACTAAAGCTGATTTCTCTTATACACCACTGTATATCATTTAAATAGTATATATACTTTATACATCTAGCTGTGTATTCGTCATTCACATGAAGCCGATGACCATTTGTTACATCTATTTTTAAAAATTCAGTTAGAATTTTGTCCTTGATTTCGAGTTAGTAAATGGCTAGTAAGCTCAATTACAGCCGTAAATGTCCTTGGACTGTTTGTGCATGGAATGACCACTGTAGACGGATCTTGATCTATCCGTGATTTTCTAGCTACTCTCCGTTGTTGAGCTGCTGCATATCTCCTCTTTTCACAATATGATGTGCCCTTATTTGATTATAGATAGCCATGTACATCTATTTTGTGAAAGTTCCTCCCACGTATCTTGGTCTATTTCAAAGGCTTTCTATGAGGCCTTTAACGAGTCCTTGTATTCTTGATTTATAATTTAAAATTTACATTTAAAAGGGGGGGGGGTGTTGAGGAGAGAGGGACCCCTCATTACAACTAAATCTTAAAGAAAAGATGGGTTGGGATCTCCCCAAATTCTGAAGTAATTACAAAACAAATAAATCTCGTGTCTGTGTCGAGACTTGATCCTATAACTTGCGCATGCGCGCCGGAAGAAACAACTTGACACATGTTCCAGCGCGCGAATATTGGGACACACTAGCAGACGGAGCAGAAAACTTGCAATGGGCTAATGGTGTTTATATTTCTGGATTTCCTATATTGGATTAAAGAAGTTGGTACGCCAACAAGTTTATCTGCCATGCAATTTACCTTTCATTGTGAACAAGGTAAGTGTTTCATTTAATACAACACTGTTTACACTTTTAACTAACCAACTGTGGTTTTCCTTGTAAACCCAATGAAATTGGTGGATGCCTAGTTTCAGCGTGTGACGTCACGGCATCCTCCATTTTGAATGCTTGTGCACGGGAATCCGTGACGTCGACTAGTAAAAACTGTAAACAGTGTGCTATTTATAGCTACTCAAACATCATTTTTAAATCACACTTTATAATCCTATAAATACATCCATTTGACAACCTCAACAAGTCTGTTCTTGAAAACACGCGGGATGTTACCCAGTGACTATGATATTAACACAAACTTTGAAAAGACAGTAGCCCACACAACACTGGAAAACAAGACAGCGCCATATATTAGCGTAACCTTAAAACATCCTAATTACATGGCTCTCTATGAACAGACAGTAGGTATTGGGACATTAGATATCTGGGACAGTGGACATCGGGACATTAGGTATATGGGACAGTGGATATATGGACATTAGGTATCTGGGACAGTGGATATCGGGGCATTAGATATCTGGGACAGTGGATATCAGAGCATTATATATCTGGGGCACATTATCGAGGCATTAGATATTTGCGACAGTGTAGATCATGGCATCAGATATCTGGGACAGTGGATATCGGGGCAATATATATCTGGGACTGTGGATATCGGGGCATTATATATCTGGGACAGTGGATATTGGGGCATTAGATATCTGGGATAGTGGATATCGGGGCATTAGATATCTGGTACAGTGGATATCACGGCATTATATATCTGGGACAGTGGACATCGGGACATTAGATATCTGGGACAGTGGATATCGGGGCATTAGATATCTGGGACAGTGAATATCGGGGCATTAGATATCTGTACAGGGGATATCGGGGCATTAGATATATGGGACAGTGGGTATCGGGGCATTAGATATCTGGGACATTGGATATCGGGGCATTAGATATCCGGGACAGTGGATATCGGGGCATTAGATATCTGGGACTGAATATCGGGTCATTAGATATCTGGAACAGTGAATATCGGGGCATTCGATATATGGGCATTAGATATCTGGAACAGTGAATATCGGGACATTAGGTATCTGGAACAGTGGATATCGGGACATTTGTTATCTGGGACAGTGGATATCGGGGCATTAGGTATCTTGAACAATGGATATCGGAGCATTATATATCTGGGGCACAGTGGATATCGAGGCATTAGATATTTGGGACAGTGTATATTGTAGCATCAGATATCTGGGACAGTGGATATCGGGAAATTAGATATCTGGGACTGTGGATATGGGGTATTAGATATCTGGGACAGTGGATATCGGGCCATTAGATATCTGGGACAGTGGATATCGGGGCATTATATATATGGGATAGTAGATATCGAGGCATTATCTATTTGGGACAGTATATACTAGGAACAGTTGATAGCTGGGTCAGAAGATGTTGGGACAGTCGATATCGGAGACTATTTATTGGTAATAGTGAAAAGCGGGAACAGTGGATAATGGAGTAGCTCATATCTGTGGTAGTAGATGTCGGGGACAGTGGTTATCATGTACAGTAGATTTAGGGACAGTATATATCAGGAATAGTGGATATTGTGGACTTCAGATATCAGGAACAGTGGATTATCGGAGATAATGGATATTATGAACAGTGGATATTGGAGACTGGATATGGATTTTTTTTAAAGTTGTTTTACAACGCGTTTGATATTGACAATGCAGACAAATTATTCATCTATTATTAGAATTGTGGTAATGCAACAATACTTGTATTTGAGATGAAATGGACACACGTACTACATATAGATGCAAGCACTCACACACAAGTACACTACACGTACTACATACAGATGCAAGCACTCACACACAAGTACACTTACTACATATAGATGCAAGCACTCACACACAAGTACACTTACTACATGTAGATGCAAGCACTCACACACATGAGGGACTGAACCAAAACACGATGTGTTGATTATATTTCATATATTTGGTTAAATATGGTAAGACCTGACGTCATCTGTCACAATGGAAGTAACGTCATTCAATTGATAAACTCTTCACTTGTAGTTGGCTCAGAATCCATCTGTTAACACAATCACATCATTACAATAAGTGTACATGGATTCAATACAGGTCAACAACTCTTCAACAACGGAAGAGGACAACAAAACGTCATGTTTGACATGGAAGGGTGGGGGTTGGGAGAGAATAGAGAGAGAGAGAGAGAGAGAGAGAAAGATATATATTATCATTCATAAAATTAAAGAAGATAACAACATTTACTTTCAAGAGGATGACAAAAAGTTCATGATTGCCATGGAGAAATATAACAAAACATCAAATTTAATGTAATAGAAGCTGACGAAACGCAACTTTTCTTCGTCTTCTTCTACGTTCCCGTAGATAGCAGGATGTAGTCCGGAAACGTATGCGTTGTGTCACTTTGTACATCGTGACATTGATGTCTGTGCCTCTCAGCTGACACATCCGACTTCAGTATTGAATTTGGGTCTCTTTCACAATCTATAGGATGAGACTGCTAACTTCGCCAACAGAAAGTGAATTGTTTGGTCTTCTCTTACATCAAACATGACTGATAACAGTGGAACTATTATTTGCCACCTTCAGCTCGGACTCCTTGTTCTGTAACATTCTTAGATATGTTAAATTTATGGTTGTCATTATCATCATCAACCCATAAACATTCAGGATCGTGCGTTCGCCATTTTGGAAACAACACAAAAATCCTTCCATGCCTCTCTGTTCTCGGTTCCTTATTCAAGTCTATAGAATCTTTATTCTGTAATTTCATCAATTCAGACTTTCTCTTTATCTCCCATTTCTTCTTCCATCCTCAATTTTTTACTGTAGGAAAGTTTTGGAAAGGGAATTATGCCTCATCACGTGATCAAATCTCACAAGTTTACGCAGTTTCACCACCTCCATGAGATGTTCTTGTTGACCTGCAAGAGCAGGCCTATTTATTTTGTTTCTCGCCTATATGTTGGTTGATGCGCAATATTCGCCTGTAACATTTGTTTTCAAAAGCCTGTATTCTCATCTCCATTACCGATATACTTGTCCACCTCTGACATTTGTACAAATTATAATGTATTATTAGATATTTATATAAGGTTTATCTTCACTGCTGTACTTATTCTGCTCTTCCCTCGGGCTCATAGACAGGACGGAAGCGTTTGAGGCGTTCAAACCCTCCCCAAACCCAAGAAAACCGGAACATGACCATTAGTATTAGCAAGTTGGCCAGAGGCGTCCAAAAGCGAACCCATCACTCCAACCAGCCATAGATTTTTAACCACCGATTTTTAACAAAAGGTCATAGAATTTGTCATCCAGAAAAGATTTGATACATGAAAAAGCAGGAATGACCCTTTTTATGTTAATTTCTCTCTTCCCTCCCTAATCCCCGATGAGAAGTATCTACAACCCAGTCTTCCATATGTCATTTAATCTAAACAATATATCTGTGGCTATTTCAAGCTCTTTATTTCTTTGTTAGTGTTTCCATCGCCGCTCATATAAGATTCTAAGTGTTCAATCTGGGCAATACATCTGTGGCAATTTCAAGTCTAGTCTGTATTTCTTTATCAACTTCTAGGCAATGTCCACTCACACGGATGTTAACGGGAGTTGTGTTGTCACCTCTCTTTGCCATTATATTGATTTTTCTCAACGTTTAAAAAAACAACCATTATTATTTTTACTCTTTGATTAATTTCATATTAATTATGTGACTTCGTAATTCAAATGGCAGTCACATAATTGTTCAGTGTACTCCAGCAGCTATTCATCAATTACTTCGGTCCTTAGCTTGTTAAACACATTTCTCAGTTTCTCGTGTACATGTCCAGATTTCAATAAATATTAAATTTAGTTTCATATTACCTCTATCGCAGTTTACACATATTATTTCATATTACACATACCAATGTGACCGTCGATGTGATTACTGATTAAGTTATCTTGATAAAAGCCTTTTGATCGAAACATCGATATTTGTGTGTCATTATGTGTGTCTCTCTGTGTATTAGTTAAAAGTTGTGTATTAGTTAGAAGTTGTGTAGTAGTTACAAGTTGCGTATTAGTTACAAGTTGTGTATTAGTTAGAAGTTTTATATTAGTTACAAGTTGTGTATTAGTTAGAAGTTGTGTATTAGTTACAAGTTGTGTATTAGTTACGAGTTGTGTATTAGTTACGAGTTGTGTATTAGTTACAAGTTGTGTATTAGTTACAAGTTGTGTATTAGTTACAAGCTGTGTATTAGTTACAAGTTGTTTAAAGTTATAAGTTATGAATTAGTTAAAAGTTGTGTATTATTTAGAAGTTGTGTATTATTTAGAAGTTCTGTATTAATTACATGTTGTGTATTAGTTAGAAGTTGTGTATTAGTTTCAAGCTGTGTATTAGTTACAAGTTGTGTATTAGTTAGAAGTTGTTTATTAGTTACAAGTTGTGTATTAGTTACAAGTTGTGTATTAGTTACAAGTTGTGTATTAGTTACGAGTTGTGTATTAGTTACGAGTTGTGTATTAGTTACAAGTTGTGTATTAGTTACAAGTTGTGTATTAGTTACAAGCTTTGAATTAGTTACAAGTTGTTTAAAGTTATAAGTTATGAATTAGTTACAAGTTGTGTATTAGTTAGAAGTTGTGTATTATAAGGTGTGTATTAGTTACAAGTTGTGTATTATTTAGAAGTTGTATATTAGTTACAAGTTGTGAATTAGTTACAAGTTGTGTATTAGTTACGAGTTGTGTATTAGTTATACGTTGTGTATTAGTTACAAGTTGTGTATTAGTTTCAAGCTGTGTATTAGTTACAAGTTGTGTATTAGTTACAAGTTCTGTATTAGTTAGAAAATGTGTATTAGTTGCAAGTCGTGTATTAGTTACGAGTTGTGTATTAGTTACGAGTTGTATATTAGTTACAAGTTGTGTATTAGTTACAAGTTGTGTATTAGTTACAAGCTGTGTATTAGTTACAAGTTGTGTATTATTTAGAAGTTGTGTATTAATTACAAGTTGTGTATTAGTTAGGAGTTGTGTATTAGTTACAAGTTGTGTATTAGTTACAAGTTGTGTATTAGTTACAAGTTGTGTATTAGTTACAAGCTGTGTATTAGTTACAAGTTGTGTATTAGTTACAAGTTCTGTATTAGTTAGAAAATGTGTATTAGTTGCAAGTCGTGTATTAGTTACGAGTTGTGTATTAGTTACGAGTTGTATATTAGTTACAAGTTGTGTATTAGTTTCAAGCTGTGTATTAGTTACAAGTTGTGTATTAGTTACAAGTTCTGTATTAGTTAGAAAATGTGTATTAGTTGCAAGTCGTGTATTAGTTACGAGTTGTGTATTAGTTACGAGTTGTATATTAGTTACAAGTTGTGTATTAGTTACAAGTTGTGTATTAGTTACAAGCTGTGTATTAGTTACAAGTTGTGTATTATTTAGAAGTTGTGTATTAATTACAAGTTGTGTATTAGTTAGGAGTTGTGTATTAGTTAGGAGTTGTGTATTAGTTACAAGTTGTGTATTAGTTACAAGTTGTGTGTTAGTTATACGTTGTGTATTAGTTACAAGCTTTGAATTAGTTACAAGTTGTTTAAAGTTATAAGTTATGAATTAGTTACAAGTTGTGTATTAGTTAGAAGTTGTGTATTAGTTACAAGTTGTGTATTATTTAGAAGTTGTATTTTAGTTACAAGTTGTGAATTAGTTACAAGTTGTGTATTAGTTACGAGTTGTGTATTAGTTATACGTTGTGTATTAGTTACAAGTTGTGTATTAGTTTCAAGCTGTGTATTAGTTACAAGTTGTGTATTAGTTACAAGTTCTGTATTAGTTAGAAAATGTGTATTAGTTGCAAGTCGTGTATTAGTTACGAGTTGTGTATTAGTTACGAGTTGTATATTAGTTACAAGTTGTGTATTAGTTACAAGTTGTGTATTAGTTACAAGCTGTGTATTAGTTACAAGTTGTGTATTATTTAGAAGTTGTGTATTAATTACAAGTTGTGTATTAGTTAGGAGTTGTGTATTAGTTACAAGTTGTGTATTAGTTACAAGTTGTGTATTAGTTACAAGTTGTGTATTAGTTACAAGCTGTGTATTAGTTACAGGTTGTGTATTAGTTACAAGTTCTGTATTAGTTAGAAAATGTGTATTAGTTGCAAGTCGTGTATTAGTTACGAGTTGTGTATTAGTTACGAGTTGTATATTAGTTACAAGTTGTGTATTAGTTTCAAGCTGTGTATTAGTTACAAGTTGTGTATTAGTTACAAGTTCTGTATTAGTTAGAAAATGTGTATTAGTTGCAAGTCGTGTATTAGTTACGAGTTGTGTATTAGTTACGAGTTGTATATTAGTTACAAGTTGTGTATTAGTTACAAGTTGTGTATTAGTTACAAGCTGTGTATTAGTTACAAGTTGTGTATTATTTAGAAGTTGTGTATTAATTACATGTTGTGTATTAGTTAGGAGTTGTGTATTAGTTAGGAGTTGTGTATTAGTTACAAGTTGTGTATTAGTTACAAGTTGTGTGTTAGTTACAAGTTGTGTATTAGTTACAAGTTGTATATTAGTTACAAGTTGTGTATTAGTTACAAGTTGTGTATTAGTTAGAAGTTGTGTATTAGTTAGAAGGTGTGTATTAGTTACAAGATGTTTAAAGTTAGAAGTTATGAATTAGTTACAAGTTGTGTATTATTTAGAAATTATGTATTAGAAGATGTGTATTTTTATGAAACTGATTTTTAGCTTGTTGAAAAGATGGTTAACAGAGACCACCATCAAATGTTTATACTGATTAGGAGTTAGACTTAAGTTTGTTACAACAGTAGGAATGAGTGAAATTTAAGACTAGGTGTGTGAGAATATAACTACCAAGATGAGGGATGGTACCTGTAAGTGAGGTCAAGATGAGAGATGGTACCTGTACTGAGGTCAAGATGAGGGATGGTACCTGTACTGAGGTCAAGATGAGGGATGGTACCTGTACTGAGGTCAAGATGAGGGATGGTACCTGTACTGAGGTCAAGATGAGGGATGGTACCTGTACTGAGGTCAAGATGAGGGATGGTATCTGTACTGAGGTCAAGATGAGGGATGGTATCTGTACTGAGGTCAAGATGAGGGATGGTACCTGTACTGAGGTCAAGATGAGGGATGGTACCTGTACTGAGGTCAAGATGAGGGATGGTACCTGTACTGAGGTCAAGATGAGGGATGGTATCTGTACTGAGGTTAAGATGAGGGATGGTACCTGTAAGTGAGGTCAAGTACACAGCACTGCGAGTACCGCTAGGTAGACCATGCGAGACATTTACTGAGTGACGTAGCCAAGCCACTGCATGTTTTACGCCAAGAGGAGAGGTCAATAGAGACGTTGCTAATTACTCAGATGGTGCGTGCACACACTTCTTTGAGTGGAGAACCATTGTTGCTTTTTAGCCCTTCTGGATTCACATATGTTCTCATAAAGATATATGCTGAGAAACCCGTCATTGTTATAATTGGACCCTGTAACTGGCCATTGGGGAGAGGTAACGGGCATAAATTATACAAGAATATAGACGGATCCTTCACAATGGTCCCGGTGACCAGTATACATGAAGAGGAACTCATCAAACTATAATATTCACAATGGCGTCTACGACCAGGATTCCCTAGAGTTGCGCGTATAACATCCACATGCACAGGTTAAATCTCACTTACCGTTCAGTATAATAGTACCACTGACATCGTTATACCTAGATACCCACTTCACTGATACAGGTTAAATGACACGTACCATTTAGTTTAAAAGACACGTACCATTTAGTTTAAAAGTACCACTGACAACGTTATTCAGATGCCTACTACCACTGACATCTATTTACCCAATTACCTGCTGTCATAATACAGATTAAAGGACACCATTTAATCTAATAGTACGACTGACATCATTTGACTTCGATAACTACACCACTGGTGTAGAATAACAAATACTTACGTTTAGTCTAATAGTACGACTGACATCATTTGACTTCGATAACTACAACACTGGTGTAGAATAACAAATACTTACGTTTAGTCTAATAGTACGACTGACATCATTTGACCTCGATAACTACAACACTGGTGTAGAATAACAAATACTTACGTTTAGTCTAATAGTACCACTGACATCAGTTTACCCAGATACTTACTTCACTGGTTAAGGTTGAAAGATATTTCCCTTTTTCGAGAGTTCTCACATCTAGGATCAAATCTACCTGGATAGTCTACACATTCCAAACCCTTACAGCACGGCTTACCATGGCTAAGATAACCACAACTTTCTCCAGCGATATGGCACTGTCGATGTGAAACAGGAAATACAAGAAAATTATTAAGGTTTAAGAATATCTTTAAATACTTAATCTATTTTATGACAATACAAATAGACACGCAGGTTCACATAATCTTCCTGCAAATTGTCATATGCATGCAGGATGATAAATATTGTAATCTGACTGTTAGACACACTTTTTACTTCATTATTCATTAGATACGGGTCATGAAACTATAAATACGTCAAGTAGGCACTACTGTAATATAATGAGTGATCACTACGAAGTACTAGAAGTACTTACATAGTCATAAACTTAAGGAAAGTACTTAACAACCTGTCAAGAAACATCGTAACTAACGCAGTTGCCAAATAGTCATTAGTAATTACAAGCTTTCTAAAAACTGAACACACTCCTACAAAACTCTGAGACAAGAGCAAACACCAGATCTCATCATCGACTACTCAACTATGAACACTGGACACTTTTAGACTGAACACTTTTAGACTGAACACTTTTAGACTGAGCACTGTTAGACTGAACACTGTTAGACTGAACACTGTTAGACTGAACACTGTTAGACTGAACACTGTTAGACTGAACACTGTTAGACTAAACATTATTATACTGAACACTATTAGACTAAACACTAATAGACTAAGCACTATTAGTCTAAACACTATTAGACTAAACACTATTAGACTAAACACTATTAGACTAAACACTATTAGACTAAACACTATTAGACTAAACAATATTAGACTGAACACTTTTAGACAGAACACTATTAGACTGAACACTTTTAGACTAAACACTATTAGACTAAACACTAATAGACTAAACACTATTAGACTAAACACTTTTAGACTAAACACTATTAGACTAAACAATATTAGACTGAACACTTTTAGACAGAACACTATTAGACTGAACACTTTTAGACTGGATACTTTTAAACTGAACACTATTAGACTGGATACTTTTAAACTGAACACTATTAGACTGAACACTTTAAAACTGAACACTATTAGACTGAACACTTTTAGACTGAACACTACCAGAATTAACACTAATTGACTGAACACTATTAAACTAAACACTATTAGACTGAATAATATTAGACTAAACACTTTGAGACTGAACACTACCAGAATTAACACTAATTGACTAAACACTATTAAACTAAACACTATAAGACTGAACACTATAGTGTATGTGGTAATTTTTGTTTAAAGAGAATGGTTTCACCATGGTGTGATGGGCTTACAGGATTGACACACCATACGAATTTCTAATTTTTAACGTTCAACCAGTGTGTCCTGTAATAACATGATGTCGAAGTCATTCAGGTACTTTACAGAACTAGATCGCGCTAGTTAGCGTTATTGGCGTTCCAGTATTAATTGTTACAGTTATTTTTTTGTGAATTGTAAAGTAAAGTAACCCATAGCATTTATTAATGCCGTAGGGGTGTGAGATGTTAGCGATCTCACATTTCAGAGGCCCTGTAAATGAGGGCGGTAGCCATCTCCTCTCCCTCGCAGTCTTTACTTCCCGGATTAATCCGGTACCCATTTAAGGCTGGGTCGACCCGGGAGCCGTTGCGATCTGAAAAACATTTCCGCCTCAACTGGGGAATGAACTCAGGACCACTCATATGAGAAGCCAGTGCGCTAACCACTGCGCTAACACGGCTCAAGAATTTGCGAATTGTACCGGTTTTTCAATGTGAATTTCTTCCTTCTCCTCCTCCTTCTCTTCGATGACATTTTTTTCAGATTTGATGGTGTTCCGAGTCTATTGAAACAGACGTCGACATCAGGGCATAACTCTGGCCCTTGCAGTAGGTTTCTTTGTTGTTTCCGTCACCCACGCTGTGCCCGTCCACGAACTGTGAGGGCTGAAGCTCTAGTGTTGTTTTTATGTATAACAAATATTTCCGAATTTGAATAATCCCGTAACTCATCAAGGTAGTAGGGGTACCACATTGGATGCGTCAGCACACAACAGAGTCCTACAGCGATTTCTATCTTCGACGATGCGGAGGATTGAGGAGAAATCTTGTCCTGTCCATTCCTTGATGTTGTCTGTGCATGTCTTTATTTTATCTCTTCTGCTTCTCCCACCTTCGACGTTCCCTGCAGTATTATTTTTGACAAGGAAATGTGTCTGCATATATATCTAAGCAATGCTAGTTTTTGTCGTTTCATTATGAAAAGCAATGGTTCTTGTACACCTGCATACATCTCTATTATATTTTTACGTACACATTTGTATTATGTTCCGTATAGGAAATTCGTCTGTAGCATTTGTACTCGAAAGCCTGTAATCGTTTATCCATGTCCGCAGTGTGTGTCCAACTCTCACAACCATACAGCACAACAGAAAACACCAGCTTATACAGTTTGACTTTCACTCCAATACTGATGTTGCTTCCAAATCACCGTTAACCTCAACATAGACGCTAAATCCATCACCAGCCTTATTTTTAAATTCTGCTTTGCATTTTCCATCGCTGCATATGCTGGATCGTTATTTTCGAAGGCATTTAACTCCTCAAGCTTATGTCCATTCATTATGCTGTTATATCACTATCTCCATCGATGATAAACACCTTAAACAAGTAAATGAGTTCACTTACTTAGGAAGCATTATATCGAGTGAAGGGAAAACCAGTAAAGAGATACAAAATAGATGCAACAAAACATACCAGATCCTAGGACAGATGACACGCATTTTCAAGAACAAAAATGTAAACATAGACACTAAAGTTGCATTATACAAGACTATAATTATTCCATCACTATGCTACCAGTGCCAAACCTGGACAATGACAGCACAAGACAAAAGAAAAATAGTGACAACAGAAATGACATGTCTACGAAGAATACTCGGAGTGTCATTAAGAGATATAATTAGAAACGATAACATCAGACAGATACCAAAACAATACCAGTATTGGAACACATCAAAAGACAGCAGATCAAGTGGTTTTCACACGCTTCCAGACTACCGACATATAGCATGCCACAAATGGCCATAACACATAGACATAACGGTTATAAAGCCAGAGGCAGACCATGTAAAAGATGGATTACAGAAATCAAAGAAGCCACAGGAACAAGCTTACAAACAGCGCACAAGAAGGCCATCTCCAGAGAACTCTTCCACCCCTGACCCTGCAAGGCAAACAAGGGACACAGCGTATAGATAGATAGATAGATTATGCTGTTGATTGTTGATCTGTGCTTCTGTGTCTCTTCTGTTAACCAAGAACTTGCTCTTTTCTGTTTTCATTTCGATTCCGTACTGGCTTGTAACTTTTTCTAACTTTGGTGTTAACTCTTGTAATTATTATTCTAACCCACTTATAAGATTAATATCATCAGCAAAACGCAAGTTGCAAATAGGACGACCTCCAATCGATATAGACGTGTTGTGGTCATGTAGTGTTTCCTGTATGATGTGCTCTAGGAATATGTTGAAAAGTACTGAGGGTTATTGTTTGGTTTCCCGAAGAGACATTGCGTGCATTGAAACCCCGCAAACTAGTAGCATTTCTCTACGATAATGCTCTAGTTCGCTAATGAACTCTCAGTTGTCGGGCTTAATGTGAGAGAAATTTCCCATGTAGATGTTAACGATATTCCACCTTCTACCCTGGAATGGCATGTACTCTACCTGCACCCCTCTTGTCTCTCTATCCCACGATGTTAAGTTAAATTGAAAGGTCGGTATAACTTACGATTTATAAAAATTTTTTACAAGAGTGTTCAAGAAATTCTCGTCTAACACATATACGACAAGTTTACACTGTCGAATGGGAGCTCCCGTAAAAGTCAACAACAACTTGTTGTCCAGTATATTCGGCAACGTGACGTCATCACGACAACATAGCGCCGTGTTTTCTTTGTGTGGTGCAGAGATCTGTGTTATTACTTTATCTGCCAGGTTCTTTTGTCAACAGATTCAAAGATAACACCAAAAGTGAATGTAATCTTAAGATTAGAAGTATTTATTTGGATGCTTACGACGTTAAAGTTTGTGACCGAGTTAAATGTTAGTGAAGCGCACAGTGCGAAGTTCAAACGTCAAGTACAAGTAGTGTCAACATCAGAAAAGTTCAATGAAGACCGCGAGAGAAAGCACATCTATGTAAACACATTGTAAAGACAGCTGGAGCGGAGATGGACACAACTAGGTAAATCTCACTTGCTGTGGTCTGTGCGTTACACACTGAGGGAGTCCCCCCCCCAATCACCACAGCGTATAGCGGGTTTTTAGCTCTGGATTAGCCAATAGTCTTAGCTACTATGAAATGTGTCTTTTTCGATATTCCGTTTTAAAAAAAATAATTAAATAATTGTTACAACTACGGGAATTGAACCATGAATGAAAAATCCATTCCAGTTGCTCCGAATCGCCCAGTGAACTCTTCTGCACCTGACCAACAACAACCTCCAAAAAATGTCCATCTCGTCAATACATTCAACTTGTGCACTCAATTAACTAAGAACGGACCAATCGAGACAAGAACTTTCACAACACCCACGAAATTCCCCCCCCCATCGAGTACGGAACCCTTTCTCTCTGCAAGTGTACTTCCGGTATAGGAAACCTTGACAGTAGAGTTGGGCCAGGACTATCATCGTTGTCCCTTTCTTGCCTAAGCCCATCGGGTACAGAACCCTTTCTCTTCGTGCAAATATTTCCGGTTTATTTTTTAGGTTATTATATTATCATCTTTTAAGAAAATTAAGCATGGAAATTGTGTTTTTACCCTCTGCTTGACAAGTATCTTCATATTAATTTGTGTTTTTACCATGTACTTGTCAAGTATCTTCATATTAAATTGTGTTTTTACTCTCTATTTGACACATTTCTCCATATTAAATTGTATTTTACCCTCTACTTGACAAGTAACTTCATATTAAATTGTGTTTTACTCTCTATTTGACACATTTCTCCATATTAAATTGTATTTTACCCTCTACTTGACAAGTATATTCATATTAAATTGTGTTTTTATCATCTACTTGACAAATATCTTCATATTAAATTATGTTTTTACCCTCTACTTGACAAGTACCTTCATATTAAATTGTGTTTTTACTCTCTATTTGACACATTTCTCCATATTAAATTGTATTTTACCCTCTACTTGACAAGTATATTCATATTAAATTGTGTTTTTATCATCTACTTGACAAATATCTTCATATTAAATTGTGTTTTACTCTCTATTTGACACATTTCTCCATATTAAATTGTGTTTTTACTCTCTATTTGACACATTTCTCCATATTAAATTGTATTTTACCCTCTACTTGACAAGTAACTTCATATTAAATTGTGTTTTTACTCTCTATTTGACACATTTCTCCATATTAAATTGTATTTTACCCTCTACTTGACAAGTAACTTCATATTAAATTGTGTTTTACTCTCTATTTGACACATTTCTCCATATTAAATTGTATTTTACCCTCTACTTGACAAGTATATTCATATTAAATTGTGTTTTTATCATCTACTTGACAAATATCTTCATATTAAATTATGTTTTTACCCTCTACTTGACAAGTACCTTCATATTAAATTGTGTTTTTACTCTCTATTTGACACATTTCTCCATATTAAATTGTATTTTACCCTCTACTTGACAAGTACCTTCATATTAAATTGTGTTTTTACTCTCTATTTGACACATTTCTCCATATTAAATTGTATTTTACCCTCTACTTGACAAGTATATTCATATTAAATTGTGTTTTTATCATCTACTTGACAAATATCTTCATATTAAATTATGTTTTTACCCTCTACTTGACAAGTACCTTCATATTAAATTGTGTTTTCTATTTGGCTTAATACAAATCGGTCATGCATTTCTATTTGGGTGATAGGACTTTTGTTGTGTTACCATTCTTGTTGTTTTGTCATTTCACTTGTTTTCAGTCATGATTGTTTTTTGTTTTTTTTTCATTTCTCATATTTTTTAATGCGCGGCTCTACGACATACTTGTTTATACCTATGACATTGTCACCTTGGATGTCTCTGCTGTTAAAGTTTTGCTGACTTGTCCATTTGTGAAATTGCCTTTATTTTTACCGTTTATCGTGTATTTTCTTAATAAAGTTCTTATGGCTAAAACGTTGATTTAGTATGTAATGTATACTATTATCTGTATGTTTGTATACTGAATAGTTTACTAGTCTGTGTGTTCAGAGTGTAAACCTGATCTACCGTGTGGTTTTGCACGCATACATATCATTTTCTCCCACCATCTATCCATATATTAGTTAGCTAGTTTGTTCCTTTCGTGCCGCAAGCGACACATAGGGCAGAGGTTTTGGTTCTCCATATGATGCGGTCCGCTGAGTACAGCTTTAGTTTCTGGATGTTCTTATAGCATATTAATTCCTCTTCTTTAAGAATGGTGTTTTTAAGGGTTGTTTTAGGTCTTCCTCGTTTTCTTTTACCTTCAGGTGACCACATAAGGGCTTGCTGGTTTATTCTGTTTACATCTAGTCGTAAAACGTGACCAAGGTATTTCCATCTTCGTTTTCTTATGATGTTTGAAACATACTCTTGGTGTGTTTTGTCTCTTAGATCACTATTTGTGACGAAGTCGCTCCATTTTATGTTCATCAGTTTGCGAAGACATTTGTTTTCGAAGCTGTTTAGTTTGTTGTCAATTCAACTCATCCATATATAAAACACTCAAATTGTGTTCACATAGACAAGAGATTAATGTTACAAGTTAACTAAGAAAAGCAATCATTTCTTCTCAGTTATGTCTGAGTTAGGAGTTATGTTTTTGATTCAGCATTCTACAGAACATTATACAAAATAAATGTAGGCTTAAAACGACTTACATTTTCTTGGGCAGTTGTCACAATCATCAGCAGGCCTAGCACTAGTAATAGCAACTTCATGTTGATCAACGAATAACAGTTATTTGATTGACTTCACTTGCCCTGATCAATAGAAAACAATAAATCTATAGTTACAAAAACAAATTTGACACCAACTTATATTTAATCAAGCAGAAATCTATAATTGTGGACCCATTTCACATTCGTGTACCGGGACCACAATCAACGGTAGAAAGAAGGGTAATCGAATCGACAATCATTTGACTGCATGTTTTTGTTGTTGTTTTTTTAACTTTGGAAATAGCAATCGATCATTATCATCAAGCTTCGTCTTCGCTACAAAGGTTGTCAGGTTGTCTGCAGCGAACCTCGAATTATCATCAGTCTCTTGTCTTCATGGTGTACTCTTCTAAACTATACCTTGTCCATCTCATGTTTCCCTCCGACTTGCATTATTTTATTTTATATAAATCTCACCTTTATATTTCTTCTGATTTAGTTAGATGTGAATATATTCCTCATATCATTGAAAGTACTTTGATCTGTTCCTATTTTCCTTCTAACATCCGTTTTCACATCTACCATCACTTGTGAATACAAGTAAATTTAAGTAGGAAGCCAGAGGACAATTTTTTTTAAAAATAAAAATTCTTGAGACTAACGGGAATTGAACCAGTCCGTTCTACGGCACCAAATCGCCTAGCAACAATTGCACACGCGCTCAAGATGGTCAAGTGCGGAAGAGCGCGTGTGCAATTGTTGCTAAGCGATTTAGTGCCGTAGAACGGACTGGTTCAATTCCCGTTAGTCTCATCACTTGTGAATAAGCAGTCAAATCGCCCAATGTGACCAAGTAAGACTAACAAACGTACACGCACCCGCTGAAGAGCAGAACATTGTACAGACGGCGAGGAAAAAGTTCTCATTGAAAGGACATAAAACAAAATAAAGACAGATGTCCAACCGGAATACATGTTCCTCAAGTGGGACAATGGATTCTATGACATAATTACCACTCTAAGAATTTTTTTATCGATCAGTATTAACATTTGACGTTATCGATCAGATCTTTTGATTCACACAATACCACCTTGTCTATCTATCAATCTATGTTCCTTCAGCGCCGAACACGGGGCATAAGACAGGCACCAAAGATCTCTAGTTCAAGCGATGTGATTAGTTCTTGTATGTTGTTGAGACCCATAGTCATACCCTCTTTGATGGTTGTTCAACAAGCATACCCGCTTGTGATGGTAAGAAAATATCGGACGGAATAAGAATTATATCGATTTCAGCTAATAACAGTGCGAGATAAATGGGGGGGGGGGGATAACAACCAATACATGTGCGAGAAACGGAACCTTCAAGAAAGAAATGACAACCTACCATATATGTTGCCTAAAACATTACTATTGCAAAAAGATTTGAAACGCCATTACTCCCCGCAGTCGTCTTCTTATTGCATGGTACGGATTGGGAGATCGAGTACAAGGAACTCAGTAATCCATCATGTATTACGTCTGGAGGTAGATATGATTCCAACTTGTACGAAATATATTTATCATCATCATGTGTGAAGAGTATGATATAATTCCAACTTGTATAAAGTGTATATATCACCATCATGTGTTAAGTCTTGAGTAGGATATGATTTCACCGTTTATCTCCTACGAAATTTATCTATCATCATCATCATGTGTAATATCTACTGCCTATGACTTTGTATTGTTGATATATGTTTGTTTGTTTGTTTTTCGTTCGCTCCATTGTAACCATCACGAATATCCGTGCGATTTCCGCCGGGAGCGTGATTACGTTGTGCTACCGTTATGCGCCTTGTAGGCCTAGCACATCCGATTTCGGCATGCCTTGACAATTCGGGTGGACTACCCTTAGCCTGTGACAGCCTCTATATCTGTCTCCAGGCACGCGTAGTGGCGACTCTTCGCCCAGGCGATTTTTTGCTCTCGTCTGACTCGAACGAGGTGTTCCACTGTCTATGAACTTGCCTCGTGTAATTGGACGTGATGTGCCTGTGCCCATTGGGTACTGAACCGTTTCTCATCCGTGAGCCTGGTTCCTTAAGGGGAAGAACTCAACAGAGGAGTTGGACCCTGGCTCTTTCGCCCTCTTAGCCGAGGTGTCATTCACCGACATTGTGTACTCCTTGTCCAAGTTCGAGTCTCACACCACGCGTTTGAGAGCAAGGCGTTCTCGAGCTGAGCGACCTTGTCCCAATAGCGCCTGAGCCCATCAGGTACTGAACCCTTTCTCTCTTCAAGTGTATTTCCGGTGTAGGAAAACCTGACAGTAGAGTTGGGCCAGGGCTAAATCGTTGTCCCTTTTGTGCCTGAGCGCATCGAGTACGGAACCCTTTCTCTCTGCAAGTGTACTTCCGGTATAGGAAACCTTGACAGTAGAGTTGGGCCAGGACTATCATCGTTGTCCCTTTCTTGCCTAAGCCCATCGGGTACAGAACCCTTTCTCTTCGTGCAAATATTTCCGGTTTAGCAAGGCTCGACATTAGAGTTGGATTAGGTCTTCTTGCTTTACCAAACGCCAATGAATGGGTCTGGATCTCTGCCTGTAAGGAACACAGGTAACTAGAAGCTCGTCTCGAGCTGACGGAGCTTGTAGTTCTCCTTTCCTAGGAACTTTTCATTTTCTATTTGCAGTTCGCGCTGCCCTCTAGCGCTGTTCTGCCCTTTTATTGTTTCATTGTACTCGGTATGAAATATATTTGTCTCTCGCCATGCATCTACCTTTACGTGCATTTTACATTGGCCGCCCCTCCAATGTTCGGACTGAACTGACTAGCTTCACTGTATGTCAACAGTGTCGCTATATGTGGTGCTGCTGGTGGTGTCGGAGATATTGTCTGTCTCTTGTGCAGTCAAATCTCTTTCCATCTGCTACCTCTACATTCTCGGACACGATCCCCAAATGATTTGGCCAGAATCAGCTCGAGCTGCTGTATTTCTGTTTCCATGGTGCACCGTGTGGAGGTACATTTGGGATCTTGGTTATCTGCTAACCCTGGGTCCGCCTAGAGCAATGCGTTCCCTTTGCACCCCATTGTTGATATAATTTTTCAACATCTTTTCCCCTACGTTGCAGCCAAACATCGTTGCGGAAACGGCACAATGATGATGATGTTTCACTAACATCAGCTTGGACACTGTTACATCTGTGTAACCGTGTCAATGTGAGATTGTGATCAATGTGAGATTGTTAGAATTGATAAAGATTATGTCCTGGAATGGTATCAATCAAGCCCACAGATGATGGAGAGGGAGGGGATTTGGATGTTCAACCCCCCCCCCTTTATAGGACATCAGAATATGACTTCTAACACTAGGATCTTAGACGTCAAAAATTGGTAAACTTTCGTCAAAAATTGGTAAACCTCCGCCAAAAATGGGTAAGCCTCCATCAAAAATAGGTAAACCTCCACAAAAAATGGGTAAACCTCCATTAAAAATGGATAAACCTCCACCAAAAATTGGTATCCCTTCACTAAAAATTGGTATACCTCCACTAAAATTGGTAAGCCTCCACTAAAATTGGTAAGCCTACACTAAAAATTGATAAACCTCCTCCAAAAATTGGTAAACCTTCACCAAAAATTAGTAAACCTCCACCAAAAATGGGTAAACCTCCACATAAAAATGACATTAAAATGTAATTGAAAAGAGAAAATTGCGATACAAACGGGCTAATAACATTTTCTCTAGGTAACCCCTCCCACCTTCTTATTGAGAACGTTTATACGGCACTTGTATCATTGAAGGTCGGATTGGTTTTTTTAGATCTTCACATCTGAGACAACAAAAAGTACCCTCTCCTTGCCTCTGTTACAGAATCTAAACTAGAATGTTCTATAACAAGATAACAGTAATATTCTATTACAAATTCAACATACCAGAACAACTTTCAGATTTCCTATGTCGTCTAGTACAGTCAGTGACTTCAAGTAGTATGGTTTCTGAAAACAAAAACGTTCTGTCCTTATTAAACACTATTACCACACTGATTGGTTGTTGGAAAGTAGTAATATATTATAATCAATAGAAGGTGGTACTGCTAGTAGAACATAATGGAAAATATTACTCACGTGTAAAACAGGTAATGAAGTCCTACTGAATGATGACTAAAACACTACACACTATCACTAACGGATGTAAATATGATACATATAACAAAACAAAACACAGAATATAATCTACAGATGACAGTACACAGGACATATTATAATATATTATAGTAATAAAAGGTGTCGAATAAAAAAGTTACCCGTAGTTAATAGTGTGACGTCAATGTTCCGGAACACGCAACCAATCAGAATAAAGATGTGAAAGGTGCGGGCTTTTTTTTCAAGATGTAATGGAACAATAAACTAATGCATGCGAAATATTGTCTTAATTATTACCGACTAGTACCATCCAAATTCATTACTCATACTTCCTGATGTTGTTTACGTGTTTTTCTCTGTTACTGCATCGACTATATTTTTTTTAAATCAGCCAATGGCTGTTATTAAGTTGATTAAGATGGTAATGATAAATATGGCGATACTGTTCCTCCTTCGCAAACAAATATACGCATGTGATTGACAAGATTCAACTAGGTTTGGTGTCTGTGAGTCCCGAGATGCTGATTAGTTGCATCAAGTTTTGGGGAAAAAATGTTGTAATTTTTAGCAGGAACATTTTTGTCTTGAAATGAGGGAAAACAGTCTTTCCATTTCTGTCTCTTTCTAATCTTCAACACTGTTCTCTAATCTTCTACACTGTTCTCTAATCTTCTACACTGTTCTCTAATCTTCTACACTGTTCTCTAATCTTCTACACTGTTCTCTAATCTTCTACACTGTTCTCTAATCTTCTACACTGTTCTCTAGTCTTCTACACTGTTCTCTAGTCTTCTACACTGTTCTCTAGTCTTCTACACTGTTCTCTAGTCTTCTACACTGTTCTCTAATCTTCTACACTGTTCTCTAATCTTCTACACTGTTCTCTAATCTTCTACACTGTTCTCTAATCTTCTACACTGTTCTCTAATCTTCTACACTGTTCTCTAATCTTCTACACTGTTCTCTAGTCTTCTACACTGTTCTCTAATCTTCTACACTGTTCTCTAGTCTTCTACACTGTTCTCTAGTCTTCTACACTGTTCTCTAGTCTTCTACACTGTTCTCTAATCTTCTACACTGTTCTCTAGTCTTCTACACTGTTCTCTAGTCTTCTACACTGTTCTCTAGTCTTCTACACTGTTCTCTAATCTTCTACACTGTTCTCTAGTCTTCTACACTGTTCTCTAATCTTCTACACTGTTCTCTAGTCTTCTACACTGTTCTCTAGTCTTCTACACTGTTCTCTAGTCTTCTACACTGTTCTCTAGTCTTCTACACTGTTCTCTAATCTTCTACACTGTTCTCTAATCTTCTACACTGTTCTCTAATCTTCTACACTGTTCTCTAATCTTCTACACTGTTCTCTAGTCTTCTACACTGTTCTCTAATCTTCTACACTGTTCTCTAATCTTCTACACTGTTCTCAAATCTTCTACACTGTTCTCTAGTCTTCTACACTGTTCTCTAGTCTTCTACACTGTTCTCTAGTCTTCTACACTGTTCTCTAATCTTCTACACTGTTCTCTAATCTTCTACACTGTTCTCTAATCTTCTACACTGTTCTCTAATCTTCTACACTGTTCTCTAGTCTTCTACACTGTTCTCTAATCTTCTACACTGTTCTCTAGTCTTCTACACTGTTCTCTAGTCTTCTACACTGTTCTCTAGTCTTCTACACTGTTCTCTAATCTTCTACACTGTTCTCTAGTCTTCTACACTGTTCTCTAGTCTTCTACACTGTTCTCTAGTCTTCTACACTGTTCTCTAATCTTCTACACTGTTCTCTAGTCTTCTACACTGTTCTCTAATCTTCTACACTGTTCTCTAGTCTTCTACACTGTTCTCTAGTCTTCTACACTGTTCTCTAGTCTTCTACACTGTTCTCTAGTCTTCTACACTGTTCTCTAATCTTCTACACTGTTCTCTAATCTTCTACACTGTTCTCTAATCTTCTACACTGTTCTCTAATCTTCTACACTGTTCTCTAGTCTTCTACACAGTTCTCTAATCTTCTACACTGTTCTCTAATCTTCTACACTGTTCTCAAATCTTCTACACTGTTCTCTAGTCTTCTACACTGTTCTCTAGTCTTCTACACTGTTCTCTAGTCTTCTACACTGTTCTCTAATCTTCTACACTGTTCTCTAATCTTCTACACTGTTCTCTAGTCTTCTAAACTGTTCTCTAATCTTCTACACTGTTCTCTAATCTTCTACACTGTTCTCTAGTCTTCTACACTGTTCTCTAATCTTCTACACTGTTCTCTAATCTTCTACACTGTTCTCTAGTCTTCTACACTGTTCTCTAATCTTCTACACTGTTCTCTAATCTTCTACACTGTTCTCTAATCTTCTACACTGTTCTCTAATCTTCTACACTGTTCTCTAATCTTCTACACTGTTCTCTAATCTTCTACACTGTTCTCTAATCTTCTACACTGTTCTCTAGTCTTCTACACTGTTCTCTAGTCATCTACACTGTTCTCTAATCTTCTACACTGTTTTCTAGTCTTCTACACTGTTCTCTAGTCTTCTACACTGTTCTCTAGTATTCTACACTTTTCTATAGTCTTCTACACTGTTCTCTAGTCTTCTACACTGTTCTCTAGTCTTCTACACTGTTCTCTAATCTTCTACACTGTTCTCTAATCTTCTGCACTGTTCTCTAGTCATCTACACTGTTCTCTAATCTTCTACACTGTTCTCTAGTTTTCTACACTGTTCTCTAGTCTTCTACACTGTTCTCTAGTCTTCTACACTGTTCTCTAGTCTTCTACACTGTTCTCTAGTCTTCTACACTGTTCTCTAATCTTCTACACTGTTCTCTAATCTTCTACACTGTTCTCTAATATTCTACACTGTTCTCTAATATTCTACACTGTTCTCTAATCTTCTACACTGTTCTCTAATCGTCTACACTGTTCTCTAATCTTCTACACTGTTCTCTAATCTTCTACACTGTTCTCTAAACTTCTACACTGTTCTATAGTCATCTACACTGTTCTCTAATCTTCTACACTGTTCTCTAATCTTCTACACTGTTCTCTAGTCTTCTACACTGTTCTCTAATCTTCTACACTGTTCTCTAATCTTCTACACTGTTCTCTAATCTTCTACACTGTTCTCTAATCTTCTACACTGTTCTCTAGTCTTCTACACTGTTCTCTAATCTTCTACACTGTTCTCTAAACTTCTACACTGTTCTCTAAACTTCTACACTGTTCTCTAAACTTCTACACTGTTCTATAGTCTTCTACACTGTTCTCTAGTCTTCTACACTGTTCTCTAATCTTCTACACTGTTCTCTAATCTTCTACACTGTTCTCTAATCTTCTACACTGTTCGCTAATCTTCTACACTGTTCTCTAGTCTTCTACACTGTTCTCTAATCTTCTACACTGTTCTCTAATCTTCTACACTGTTCTCTAGTCTTCTATACTGTTCTCTAGTCTTCTACACTGTTCTCTAGTATTCTTCACTGTTCTCTAGTCTTCTACACTGTTCTCTAATCTTCTACACTGTTCTCTAATCTTCTACACATTTCTCTAATCTTCTACACTATTCTCTAATATTCTACACTGTTCTCTAGTCTTCTACACTGTTCTCTAGTCTTCTACACTGTTCTCTAGTCTTCTACACTGTTCTCTAGTCTTCTACACTGTTCTCTAATCTTCTACACTGTTCTCTAATCTTCTACACTGTTCTCTAATCTTCTACACTGTTCTCTAAACTTCTACACTGTTCTATAGTCTTCTACACTGTTCTCTAATCTTCTACACTGTTCTCTAATCTTCTACACTGTTCTCTAGTCTTCTACACTGTTCTCTAATCTTCTACACTGTTCTCTAATCTTCTACACTGTTCTCTAATCTTCTACACTGTTCTCTAATCTTCTACACTGTTCTCTAATTCTCTACACTGTTCTCTAATCTTCTACACTGTTCTCTAAACTTCTACACTGTTCTATAGTCTTCTACACTGTTCTCTAGTCTTCTACACTGTTCTCTAATCTTCTACACTGTTCTCTAATCTTCTACACTGTTCTCTAGTCTTCTACACTGTTCTCTAATCTTCTACACTGTTCTCTAATCTTCTACACTGTTCTCTAATCTTCTACACTGTTCTCTAATCTTCTACACTGTTCTCTAATCTTCTACACTGTTCTCTAGTCTTCTACACTGTTCTCTAGTCTTCTACACTGTTCTCTAATCTTCTACACTGTTCTCTAATCTTCTACACTGTTCTCTAATCTTCTACACTGTTCTCTAATCTTCTACACTGTTCTCTAATCTTCTACACTGTTCTCTAATCTTCTACACTGTTGTCTAATCTTCTACACTGTTCTCTAGTCTTCTACACTGTTCTCTAATCTTCTACACTGTTCTCTAATCTTCTACACTGTTCTCAAATCTTCTACACTGTTCTCTAGTCTTCTACACTGTTCTCTAGTCTTCTACACTGTTCTCTAATATTCTACACTGTTCTCTAATCTTCTACACTGTTCTCTAGTCTTCTACACTGTTCTCTAGTCTTCTACACTGTTCTCTAATCTTCTACACTGTTCTCTAGTCTTCTACACTGTTCTCTAATCTTCTACACTGTTCTCTAGTCTTCTACACTGTTCTCTAGTCTTCTACACTGTTCTCTAGTCTTCTACACTGTTCTCTAATCTTCTACACTGTTCTCTAGTCTTCTACACTGTTCTCTAGTCTTCTACACTGTTCTCTAGTCTTCTACACTGTTCTCTATCCTTCTACACTGTTCTCTAATCTTCTACACTGTTCTCTAATCTTCTACACTGTTCTCTAGTCTTCTACACTGTTCTCTAGTCTTCTACACTGTTCTCTAGTCTTCTACACTGTTCTCTAGTCTTCTGCACTGTTCTCTAATCGTCTACACTGTTCTCTAATCTTCTACACTGTTCTCTAGTCTTCTACACTGTTCTCTAATCTTCTACACTGTTCTCTAATCTTCTACACTGTTCTCTAATCTTCTACACTGTTCTCTAAACTTCTATAATGTTCTATAGTCTTCTACACTGTTCTCTAATCTTCTACACTGTTCTCTAATCTTCTACACTGTTCTCTAGTCTTCTACACTGTTCTGTAATCTTCTACACTGTTCTCTAATCTTCTACATTGTTCTCTAATCTTCTACACTGTTCTCTAGTCTTCTACACTGTTCTCTAATCTTCTACACTGTTCTCTAGTCTTCTACACTGTTCTCTAATCTTCTACACTGTTCTCTAATCTTCTACACTGTTCTCTAGTCTTCTACACTGTTCTCTAATCTTCTACACTGTTCTCTAATCTTCTACACTGTTCTCTAGTCTTCTACACTGTTCTCTAGTCTTCTACACTTTTCTCTAGTCTTCTACACTGTTCTCTAATCTTCTACAATGTTCTCTAATCTTCTACACTGTTCTCTAATCTTCTACACTGTTCTCTAGTCTTCTACACTGTTCTCTAGTCTTCTACACTGTTCTCTAGTCTTCTACACTGTTCTCTAGTCTTCTACACTGTTCTCTAATCTTCTACACTGTTCTCTAGTCTTGTACACTGTTCTCTAATCTTCTACACTGTTCTCTAATCTTCTACACTGTTCTCTAATCTTCTACACTGTTCTCTAATCTTCTACACTGTTCTCTAATCTTCTACACTGTTCTCTAATCTTCTACACTGTTCTCTAGTCTTCTACACTGTTCTCTAGTCTTCTACACTGTTCTCTAATCTTCTACACTGTTTTCTAGTCTTCTACACTGTTCTCTAGTCTTCTACACTGTTCTCTAGTCTTCTACACTGTTCTCTAGTCTTCTACACTGTTCTCTAGTCTTCTACACTGTTCTCTAATCTTCTACACTGTTCTCTAATCTTCTACACTGTTCTCTAATCTTCTACACTGTTCTCTAGTCTTCTACACTGTTCTGTAATCTTCTACACTGTTCTCTAATCTTCTACATTGTTCTCTAATCTTCTACACTGTTCTCTAGTCTTCTACACTGTTCTCTTATCTTCTACACTGTTCTCTAGTCTTCTACACTGTTCTCTAATCTTCTACACTGTTCTCTAATCTTCTACACTGTTCTCTAGTCTTCTACACTGTTCTCTAATCTTCTACACTGTTCTCTAATCTTCTACACTGTTCTCTAGTCTTCTACACTGTTCTCTAGTCTTCTACACTTTTCTCTAGTCTTCTACACTGTTCTCTAATCTTCTACACTGTTCTCTAATCTTCTACACTGTTCTCTAATCTTCTACACTGTTCTCTAGTCTTCTACACTGTTCTCTAGTCTTCTACACTGTTCTCTAGTCTTCTACACTGTTCTCTAGTCTTCTACACTGTTCTCTAATCTTCTACACTGTTCTCTAGTCTTGTACACTGTTCTCTAATCTTCTACACTGTTCTCTAATCTTCTACACTGTTCTCTAATCTTCTACACTGTTCTCTAATCTTCTACACTGTTCTCTAATCTTCTACACTGTTCTCTAATCTTCTACACTGTTCTCTAGTCTTCTACACTGTTCTCTAGTCTTCTACACTGTTCTCTAATCTTCTACACTGTTTTCTAGTCTTCTACACTGTTCTCTAGTCTTCTACACTGTTCTCTAGTCTTCTACACTGTTCTCTAGTCTTCTACACTGTTCTCTAGTCTTCTACACTGTTCTCTAATCTTCTACACTGTTCTCTAATCTTCTACACTGTTCTCTAATCTTCTACACTGTTCTCTAATCTTCTACACTGTTCTCTAGTCTTCTACACTGTTCTCTAATCTTCTACACTGTTCTCTAATCTTCTACACTGTTCTCTAATCTTCTACACTGTTCTCTAATCTTCTACACTGTTCTCTAATCTTCTACACTGTTCTCTAATCTTCTACACTGTTCTCTAGTCTTCTACACTGTTCTCTAGTCTTCTACACTGTTCTCTAATCTTCTACACTGTTCTCTAATCTTCTACACTGTTCTCTAATCTTCTACACTGTTCTCTAATCTTCTACACTGTTCTCTAGTCTTCTATACTGTTCTCTAGTCTTCTACACTGTTCTCTAGTATTCTTCACTGTTCTCTAGTCGTCTACACTGTTCTCTAATCTTCTACACTGTTCTCTAATCTTCTACACATTTCTCTAATCTTCTACACTATTCTCTAATATTCTACACTGTTCTCTAGTCTTCTACACTGTTCTCTAGTCTTCTACACTGTTCTCTAGTCTTCTACACTGTTCTCTAGTCTTCTACACTGTTCTCTAATCTTCTACACTGTTCTCTAATCTTCTACACTGTTCTCTAATCTTCTACACTGTTCTCTAGTCTTCTACACTGTTCTCTAGTCTTCTACACTGTTCTCTAGTCTTATAACTGTTCTCTAGTCTTCTACACTGTTCTCTAATCTTCTACACTGTTCTCTAGTCTTCTACACTGTTCTCTAATCTTCTACACTGTTCTCTAATCTTCTACATTGTTCTCTAAACTTCTACACTGTTCTATAGTCTTCTACACTGTTCTCTAATCTTCTACACTATTCTCTAATCTTCTACACTGTTCTCTAGTCTTCTACACTGTTCTCTAATCTTCTACACTGTTCTCTAATCTTCTACACTGTTCTCTAATCTTCTACACTGTTCTCTAATCTTCTACACTGTTCTCTAATCCTCTACACTGTTCTCTAATCTTCTACACTGTTCTCTAAACTTCTACACTGTTCTATAGTCTTCTACACTGTTCTCTAGTCTTCTACACTGTTCTCTAATCTTCTACACTGTTCTCTAATCTTCTACACTGTTCTCTAGTCTTCTACACTGTTCTCTAATCTTCTACACTGTTCTCTAATCTTCTACACTGTTCTCTAATCTTCTACACTGTTCTCTAATCTTCTACACTGTTCTCTAGTCTTCTACACTGTTCTCTAGTCTTCTACACTGTTCTCTAATCTTCTACACTGTTCTCTAATCTTCTACACTGTTCTCTAATCTTCTACACTGTTCTCTAATCTTCTACACTGTTCTCTAATCTTCTACACTGTTCTCTAATCTTCTACACTGTTGTCTAATCTTCTACACTGTTCTCTAGTCTTCTACACTGTTCTCTAGTCTTCTACACTATTCTCTAGTCTTCTACACTGTTCTCTAGTCTTCTACACTGTTCTCTAAACTTCTACACTGTTCTCTAGTCTTCTACACTGTTCTCTAATCTTCTACACTGTTCTCTAATCTTCTACACTGTTCTCTAGTCTTCTACACTGTTCTCTAGTCTTCTACACTGTTCTCTAATCTTCTACACTGTTCTCTAGTCTTCTACACTGTTCTCTAGTCTTCTACACTGTTCTCTAGTCTTCTACACTGTTCTCTAATCTTCTACACTGTTCTCTAATCTTCTACACTGTTCTCTAGTCTTCTACACTGTACTCTAGTCTTCTACACTGTTCTCTAGTCTTCTACACTGTTCTCTAGTCTTCTACACTGTTCTCTAATCTTCTACACTGTTCTCTAATCTTCTACACTGTTCTCTAGTCTTCTACACTGTTCTCTAGTCTTCTACACTGTTCTCTAGTCTTCTACACTGTTCTCTAATCGTCTACACTGTTCTCTAATCTTCTACACTGTTCTCTAGTCTTCTACACTGTTCTCTAATCTTCTACACTGTTCTCTAGTCTTCTACACTGTTCTCTAGTCTTCTACACTGTTCTCTAATCTTCTACACTGTTCTCTAATCTTCTACACTGTTCTCTAATCTTCTACACTGTTCTCTAATCTTCTACACTGTTCTCTAGTCTTCTATACTGTTCTCTAGTCTTCTACACTGTTCTCTAGTATTCTTCACTGTTCTCTAGTCGTCTACACTGTTCTCTAATCTTCTACACAAGTTCTCTAATCTTCTACACATTTCTCTAATCTTCTACACTATTCTCTAATATTCTACACTGTTCTCTAGTCTTCTACACTGTTCTCTAGTCTTCTACACTGTTCTCTAGTCTTCTACACTGTTCTCTAGTCTTCTACACTGTTCTCTAATCTTCTACACTGTTCTCTAATCTTCTACACTGTTCTCTAATCTTCTACACTGTTCTCTAGTCTTCTACACTGTTCTCTAGTCTTCTACACTGTTCTCTAGTCTTATAACTGTTCTCTAGTCTTCTACACTGTTCTCTAATCTTCTACACTGTTCTCTAGTCTTCTACACTGTTCTCTAATCTTCTACACTGTTCTCTAATCTTCTACATTGTTCTCTAAACTTCTACACTGTTCTATAGTCTTCTACACTGTTCTCTAATCTTCTACACTGTTCTCTAATCTTCTACACTGTTCTCTAGTCTTCTACACTGTTCTCTAATCTTCTACACTGTTCTCTAATCTTCTACACTGTTCTCTAATCTTCTACACTGTTCTCTAATCTTCTACACTGTTCTCTAATCCTCTACACTGTTCTCTAATCTTCTACACTGTTCTCTAAACTTCTACACTGTTCTATAGTCTTCTACACTGTTCTCTAGTCTTCTACACTGTTCTCTAATCTTCTACACTGTTCTCTAATCTTCTACACTGTTCTCTAGTCTTCTACACTGTTCTCTAATCTTCTACACTGTTCTCTAATCTTCTACACTGTTCTCTAATCTTCTACACTGTTCTCTAATCTTCTACACTGTTCTCTAGTCTTCTACACTGTTCTCTAGTCTTCTACACTGTTCTCTAATCTTCTACACTGTTCTCTAATCTTCTACACTGTTCTCTAATCTTCTACACTGTTCTCTAATCTTCTACACTGTTCTCTAATCTTCTACACTGTTCTCTAATCTTCTACACTGTTGTCTAATCTTCTACACTGTTCTCTAGTCTTCTACACTGTTCTCTAGTCTTCTACACTATTCTCTAGTCTTCTACACTGTTCTCTAGTCTTCTACACTGTTCTCTAAACTTCTACACTGTTCTCTAGTCTTCTACACTGTTCTCTAATCTTCTACACTGTTCTCTAATCTTCTACACTGTTCTCTAGTCTTCTACACTGTTCTCTAGTCTTCTACACTGTTCTCTAATCTTCTACACTGTTCTCTAGTCTTCTACACTGTTCTCTAGTCTTCTACACTGTTCTCTAGTCTTCTACACTGTTCTCTAATCTTCTACACTGTTCTCTAATCTTCTACACTGTTCTCTAGTCTTCTACACTGTTCTCTAGTCTTCTACACTGTTCTCTAGTCTTCTACACTGTTCTCTAGTCTTCTACACTGTTCTCTAATCTTCTACACTGTTCTCTAATCTTCTACACTGTTCTCTAGTCTTCTACACTGTTCTCTAGTCTTCTACACTGTTCTCTAGTCTTCTAAACTGTTCTCTAATCGTCTACACTGTTCTCTAATCTTCTACACTGTTCTCTAGTCTTCTACACTGTTCTCTAATCTTCTACACTGTTCTCTAATCTTCTACACTGTTCTCTAATCTTCTACACTGTTCTCTAATCTTCTACACTGTTCTCTAAACTTCTACACTGTTCTATAGTCTTCTACACTGTTCTCTAATCTTCTACACTGTTCTCTAATCTTCTATACTGTTCTCTAGTCTTCTACACTGTTCTCTAATCTTCTACACTGTTCTCTAATCTTCTACACTGTTCTCTAATCTTCTACACTGTTCTCTAGTCTTCTACACTGTTCTCTAGTCTTCTACACTGTTCTCAAGTCTTCTACACTGTTCTCTAGTCTTCTACACTGTTCTCTAATCTTCTACACTGTTCTCTAGTCTTGTACACTGTTCTCTAATCTTCTACACTGTTCTCTAATCTTCTACACTGTTCTCTAATCTTCTACACTGTTCTCTAATCTTCTACACTGTTCTCTAGTCTTCTACACTGTTCTCTAGTCTTCTACACTGTTCTCTAGTCTTCTACACTGTTCTCTAGTCTTCTACACTGTTCTCTAATCTTCTACACTGTTCTCTAGTCTTGTACACTGTTCTCTAATCTTCTACACTGTTCTCTAATCTTCTACACTGTTCTCTAATCTTCTACACTGTTCTCTAATCTTCTACACTGTTCTCTAATCTTCTACACTGTTCTCTAATCTTCTACACTGTTCTCTAGTCTTCTACACTGTTCTCTAGTCTTCTACACTGTTCTCTAATCTTCTACACTGTTTTCTAGTCTTCTACGCTGTTCTCTAGTCTTCTACACTGTTCTCTAGTCTTCTACACTGTTCTCTAGTCTTCTACACTGTTCTCTAATCTTCTACACTGTTCTCTAATCTTCTACACTGTTCTCTAATCTTCTACACTGTTCTCTAATCTTCTACACTGTTCTCTAATCTTCTACACTGTTCTCTAGTCTTTTACACTGTTCTCTAGTCTTCTACACTGTTCTCTAGTCTTCTACACTGTTCTCTAGTCTTCTACACTGTTCTCTAGTCTTCTAAACTGTTCTCTAGTCTTCTACACTGTTCTCTAGTCTTCTACACTGTTCTCTAATCTTCTACACTGTTCTCTAGTCGTGTACACTGTTCTCTAATCTTCTACACTGTTCTCTAATCTTCTACACTGTTCTCTAATCTTCTACACTGTTCTCTAATCTTCTACACTGTTCTCTAATCTTCTACACTGTTCTCTAATCTTCTACACTGTTCTCTAGTCTTCTACACTGTTCTCTAGTCTTCTACACTGTTCTCTAATCTTCTACACTGTTTTCTAGTCTTCTACACTGTTCTCTAGTCTTCTACACTGTTCTCTAGTCTTCTACACTGTTCTCTAGTCTTCTACACTGTTCTCTAGTCTTCTACACTGTTCTCTAATCTTCTACACTGGTTCTCTAATCTTCTACACTGTTCTCTAATCTTCTACACTGTTCTCTAATCTTCTACACTGTTCTCTAGTCTTCTACACTGTTCTCTAATCTTCTACACTGTTCTCTAATCTTCTACACTGTTCTCTAATCTTCTACACTGTTCTCTAATCTTCAACACTGTTCTCTAATCTTCTACACTGTTCTCTAATCTTCTACACTGTTCTCTAGTCTTCTACACTGTTCTCTAGTCTTCTACACTGTTCTCTAATCTTCTACACTGTTCTCTAATCTTCTACACTGTTCTCTAATCTTCTACACTGTTCTCTAATCTTCTACACTGTTCTCTAGTCTTCTATACTGTTCTCTAGTCTTCTACACTGTTCTCTAGTATTCTTCACTGTTCTCTAGTCGTCTACACTGTTCTCTAATCTTCTACACTGTTCTCTAATCTTCTACACATTTCTCTAATCTTCTACACTATTCTCTAATATTCTACACTGTTCTCTAGTCTTCTACACTGTTCTCTAGTCTTCTACACTGTTCTCTAATCTTCTACACTGTTCTCTAGTCTTCTACACTGTTCTCTAGTCTTCTACACTGTTCTCTAGTCTTCTACACTGTTCTCTAGTCTTCTACACTGTTCTCTAATCTTCTACACTGTTCTCTAGTCTTGTACACTGTTCTCTAATCTTCTACACTGTTCTCTAATCTTCTACACTGTTCTCTAATCTTCTACACTGTTCTCTAATCTTCTACACTGTTCTCTAATCTTCTACACTGTTCTCTAATCTTCTACACTGTTCTCTAGTCTTCTACACTGTTCTCTAGTCTTCTACACTGTTCTCTAATCTTCTACACTGTTTTCTAGTCTTCTACGCTGTTCTCTAGTCTTCTACACTGTTCTCTAGTCTTCTACACTGTTCTCTAGTCTTCTACACTGTTCTCTAATCTTCTACACTGTTCTCTAATCTTCTACACTGTTCTCTAATCTTCTACACTGTTCTCTAATCTTCTACACTGTTCTCTAATCTTCTACACTGTTCTCTAGTCTTTTACACTGTTCTCTAGTCTTCTACACTGTTCTCTAGTCTTCTACACTGTTCTCTAGTCTTCTACACTGTTCTCTAGTCTTCTAAACTGTTCTCTAGTCTTCTACACTGTTCTCTAGTCTTCTACACTGTTCTCTAATCTTCTACACTGTTCTCTAGTCGTGTACACTGTTCTCTAATCTTCTACACTGTTCTCTAATCTTCTACACTGTTCTCTAATCTTCTACACTGTTCTCTAATCTTCTACACTGTTCTCTAATCTTCTACACTGTTCTCTAATCTTCTACACTGTTCTCTAGTCTTCTACACTGTTCTCTAGTCTTCTACACTGTTCTCTAATCTTCTACACTGTTTTCTAGTCTTCTACACTGTTCTCTAGTCTTCTACACTGTTCTCTAGTCTTCTACACTGTTCTCTAGTCTTCTACACTGTTCTCTAGTCTTCTACACTGTTCTCTAATCTTCTACACTGTTCTCTAATCTTCTACACTGTTCTCTAATCTTCTACACTGTTCTCTAATCTTCTACACTGTTCTCTAGTCTTCTACACTGTTCTCTAATCTTCTACACTGTTCTCTAATCTTCTACACTGTTCTCTAATCTTCTACACTGTTCTCTAATCTTCTACACTGTTCTCTAATCTTCTACACTGTTCTCTAATCTTCTACACTGTTCTCTAGTCTTCTACACTGTTCTCTAGTCTTCTACACTGTTCTCTAATCTTCTACACTGTTCTCTAATCTTCTACACTGTTCTCTAATCTTCTACACTGTTCTCTAATCTTCTACACTGTTCTCTAGTCTTCTATACTGTTCTCTAGTCTTCTACACTGTTCTCTAGTATTCTTCACTGTTCTCTAGTCGTCTACACTGTTTCTCTAATCTTCTACACTGTTCTCTAATCTTCTACACATTTCTCTAATCTTCTACACTATTCTCTAATCTTCTACACTGTTCTCTAGTCTTCTAAACTGTTCTCTAGTCTTCTACACTGTTCTCTAGTCTTCTACACTGTTCTCTAGTCTTCTACACTGTTCTCTAATCTTCTACACTGTTCTCTAATCTTCTACACTGTTTCTCTAAGTCTTCTACACTGTTCTCTTAGTCTTCTACACTGTCTCTAGTCTTCTACACTGTTCTCTAGTCTTATAACTGTTCTCTAGTCTTCTACACTGTTCTCTAGTCTTCTACACTGTTCTCTAGTCTTCTACTGTTCTCTAGTCTTCTACACTGTTCTCTAATCTTCTACACTGTTCTCTAGTCTTCTACACTGTTCTCTAGTCTTCTACACTGTTCTCTAGTCTTCTACACTGTTCTCTATCCTTCTACACTGTTCTCTAATCTTCTACACTGTTCTCTAATCTTCTACACTGTTCTCTAGTCTTCTACACTGTTCTCTAGTCTTCTACACTGTTCTCTAGTCTTCTACACTGTTCTCTAGTCTTCTACACTGTTCTCTAATCGTCTACACTGTTCTCTAATCTTCTACACTGTTCTCTAGTCTTCTACACTGTTCTCTAATCTTCTACACTGTTCTCTAATCTTCTACACTGTTCTCTAATCTTCTACACTGTTCTCTAAACTTCTATAATGTTCTATAGTCTTCTACACTGTTCTCTAATCTTCTACACTGTTCTCTAATCTTCTACACTGTTCTCTAGTCTTCTACACTGTTCTGTAATCTTCTACACTGTTCTCTAATCTTCTACATTGTTCTCTAATCTTCTACACTGTTCTCTAGTCTTCTACACTGTTCTCTAATCTTCTACACTGTTCTCTAGTCTTCTACACTGTTCTCTAATCTTCTACACTGTTCTCTAATCTTCTACACTGTTCTCTAGTCTTCTACACTGTTCTCTAATCTTCTACACTGTTCTCTAATCTTCTACACTGTTCTCTAGTCTTCTACACTGTTCTCTAGTCTTCTACACTTTTCTCTAGTCTTCTACACTGTTCTCTAATCTTCTACAATGTTCTCTAATCTTCTACACTGTTCTCTAATCTTCTACACTGTTCTCTAGTCTTCTACACTGTTCTCTAGTCTTCTACACTGTTCTCTAGTCTTCTACACTGTTCTCTAGTCTTCTACACTGTTCTCTAATCTTCTACACTGTTCTCTAGTCTTGTACACTGTTCTCTAATCTTCTACACTGTTCTCTAATCTTCTACACTGTTCTCTAATCTTCTACACTGTTCTCTAATCTTCTACACTGTTCTCTAATCTTCTACACTGTTCTCTAATCTTCTACACTGTTCTCTAGTCTTCTACACTGTTCTCTAGTCTTCTACACTGTTCTCTAATCTTCTACACTGTTTTCTAGTCTTCTACACTGTTCTCTAGTCTTCTACACTGTTCTCTAGTCTTCTACACTGTTCTCTAGTCTTCTACACTGTTCTCTAGTCTTCTACACTGTTCTCTAGTCTTCTACACTGTTCTCTAATCTTCTACACTGTTCTCTAATCTTCTACACTGTTCTCTAATCTTCTACACTGTTCTCTAATCTTCTACACTGTTCTCTAGTCTTCTACACTGTTCTCTAATCTTCTACATTGTTCTCTAATCTTCTACACTGTTCTCTTATCTTCTACACTGTTCTCTTATCTTCTACACTGTTCTCTAGTCTTCTACACTGTTCTCTAATCTTCTACACTGTTCTCTAGTCTTCTACACTGTTCTCTAATCTTCTACACTGTTCTCTAATCTTCTACACTGTTCTCTAGTCTTCTACACTGTTCTCTAGTCTTCTACACTTTTCTCTAGTCTTCTACACTGTTCTCTAATCTTCTACACTGTTCTCTAATCTTCTACACTGTTCTCTAATCTTCTACACTGTTCTCTAGTCTACTACACTGTTCTCTAGTCTTCTACACTGTTCTCTAGTCTTCTACACTGTTCTCTAGTCTTCTACACTGTTCTCTAATCTTCTACACTGTTCTCTAGTCTTGTACACTGTTCTCTAATCTTCTACACTGTTCTCTAATCTTCTACACTGTTCTCTAATCTTCTACACTGTTCTCTAATCTTCTACACTGTTCTCTAATCTTCTACACTGTTCTCTAATCTTCTACACTGTTCTCTAGTCTTCTACACTGTTCTCTAGTCTTCTACACTGTTCTCTAATCTTCTACACTGTTTTCTAGTCTTCTACACTGTTCTCTAGTCTTCTACACTGTTCTCTAGTCTTCTACACTGTTCTCTAGTCTTCTACACTGTTCTCTAGTCTTCTACACTGTTCTCTAATCTTCTACACTGTTCTCTAATCTTCTACACTGTTCTCTAATCTTCTACACTGTTCTCTAATCTTCTACACTGTTCTCTAGTCTTCTACACTGTTCTCTAATCTTCTACACTGTTCTCTAATCTTCTACACTGTTCTCTAATCTTCTACACTGTTCTCTAATCTTCTACACTGTTCTCTAATCTTCTACACTGTTCTCTAATCTTCTACACTGTTCTCTAGTCTTCTACACTGTTCTCTAGTCTTCTACACTGTTCTCTAATCTTCTACACTGTTCTCTAATCTTCTACACTGTTCTCTAATCTTCTACACTGTTCTCTAATCTTCTACACTGTTCTCTAGTCTTCTATACTGTTCTCTAGTCTTCTACACTGTTCTCTAGTATTCTTCACTGTTCTCTAGTCGTCTACACTGTTCTCTAATCTTCTACACTGTTCTCTAATCTTCTACACTATTCTCTAATATTCTACACTGTTCTCTAGTCTTCTACACTGTTCTCTAGTCTTCTACACTGTTCTCTAGTCTTCTACACTGTTCTCTAGTCTTCTACACTGTTCTCTAATCTTCTACACTGTTCTCTAATCTTCTACACTGTTCTCTAATCTTCTACACTGTTCTCTAGTCTTCTACACTGTTCTCTAGTCTTCTACACTGTTCTCTAGTCTTATAACTGTTCTCTAGTCTTCTACACTGTTCTCTAATCTTCTACACTGTTCTCTAGTCTTCTACACTGTTCTCTAATCTTCTACACTGTTCTCTAATCTTCTACATTGTTCTCTAAACTTCTACACTGTTCTATAGTCTTCTACACTGTTCTCTAATCTTCTACACTGTTCTCTAATCTTCTACACTGTTCTCTAGTCTTCTACACTGTTCTCTAATCTTCTACACTGTTCTCTAATCTTCTACACTGTTCTCTAATCTTCTACACTGTTCTCTAATCTTCTACACTGTTCTCTAATCCTCTACACTGTTCTCTAATCTTCTACACTGTTCTCTAAACTTCTACACTGTTCTATAGTCTTCTACAGTGTTCTCTAGTCTTCTACACTGTTCTCTAATCTTCTACACTGTTCTCTAATCTTCTACACTGTTCTCTAGTCTTCTACACTGTTCTCTAATCTTCTACACTGTTCTCTAATCTTCTACACTGTTCTCTAATCTTCTACACTGTTCTCTAATCTTCTACACTGTTCTCTAGTCTTCTACACTGTTCTCTAGTCTTCTACACTGTTCTCTAATCTTCTACACTGTTCTCTAATCTTCTACACTGTTCTCTAATCTTCTACACTGTTCTCTAATCTTCTACACTGTTCTCTAATCTTCTACACTGTTCTCTAATCTTCTACACTGTTGTCTAATCTTCTACACTGTTCTCTAGTCTTCTACACTGTTCTCTAGTCTTCTACACTATTCTCTAGTCTTCTACACTGTTCTCTAGTCTTCTACACTGTTCTCTAAACTTCTACACTGTTCTCTAGTCTTCTACACTGTTCTCTAATCTTCTACACTGTTCTCTAATCTTCTACACTGTTCTCTAGTCTTCTACACTGTTCTCTAGTCTTCTACACTGTTCTCTAATCTTCTACACTGTTCTCTAGTCTTCTACACTGTTCTCTAGTCTTCTACACTGTTCTCTAGTCTTCTACACTGTTCTCTAATCTTCTACACTGTTCTCTAATCTTCTACACTGTTCTCTAGTCTTCTACACTGTACTCTAGTCTTCTACACTGTTCTCTAGTCTTCTACACTGTTCTCTAGTCTTCTACACTGTTCTCTAATCTTCTACACTGTTCTCTAATCTTCTACACTGTTCTCTAGTCTTCTACACTGTTCTCTAGTCTTCTACACTGTTCTCTAGTCTTCTACACTGTTCTCTAATCGTCTACACTGTTCTCTAATCTTCTACACTGTTCTCTAGTCTTCTACACTGTTCTCTAATCTTCTACACTGTTCTCTAGTCTTCTACACTGTTCTCTAGTCTTCTACACTGTTCTCTAATCTTCTACACTGTTCTCTAATCTTCTACACTGTTCTCTAATCTTCTACACTGTTCTCTAATCTTCTACACTGTTCTCTAGTCTTCTACACTGTTCTCTAGTCTTCTACACTGTTCTCTAGTATTCTTCACTGTTCTCTAGTCGTCTACACTGTTCTCTAATCTTCTACACAAGTTCTCTAATCTTCTACACATTTCTCTAATCTTCTACACTATTCTCTAATATTCTACACTGTTCTCTAGTCTTCTACACTGTTCTCTAGTCTTCTACACTGTTCTCTAGTCTTCTACACTGTTCTCTAGTCTTCTACACTGTTCTCTAATCTTCTACACTGTTCTCTAATCTTCTACACTGTTCTCTAATCTTCTACACTGTTCTCTAGTCTTCTACACTGTTCTCTAGTCTTCTACACTGTTCTCTAGTCTTATAACTGTTCTCTAGTCTTCTACACTGTTCTCTAATCGTCTACACTGTTCTCTAATCTTCTACACTGTTCTCTAGTCTTCTACACTGTTCTCTAATCTTCTACACTGTTCTCTAGTCTTCTACACTGTTCTCTAGTCTTCTACACTGTTCTCTAATCTTCTACACTGTTCTCTAATCTTCTACACTGTTCTCTAATCTTCTACACTGTTCTCTAATCTTCTACACTGTTCTCTAGTCTTCTATACTGTTCTCTAGTCTTCTACACTGTTCTCTAGTATTCTTCACTGTTCTCTAGTCGTCTACACTGTTCTCTAATCTTCTACACAAGTTCTCTAATCTTCTACACATTTCTCTAATCTTCTACACTATTCTCTAATATTCTACACTGTTCTCTAGTCTTCTACACTGTTCTCTAGTCTTCTACACTGTTCTCTAGTCTTCTACACTGTTCTCTAGTCTTCTACACTGTTCTCTAATCTTCTACACTGTTCTCTAATCTTCTACACTGTTCTCTAATCTTCTACACTGTTCTCTAGTCTTCTACACTGTTCTCTAGTCTTCTACACTGTTCTCTAGTCTTATAACTGTTCTCTAGTCTTCTACACTGTTCTCTAATCTTCTACACTGTTCTCTAGTCTTCTACACTGTTCTCTAATCTTCTACACTGTTCTCTAATCTTCTACATTGTTCTCTAAACTTCTACACTGTTCTATAGTCTTCTACACTGTTCTCTAATCTTCTACACTGTTCTCTAATCTTCTACACTGTTCTCTAGTCTTCTACACTGTTCTCTAATCTTCTACACTGTTCTCTAATCTTCTACACTGTTCTCTAATCTTCTACACTGTTCTCTAATCTTCTACACTGTTCTCTAATCCTCTACACTGTTCTCTAATCTTCTACACTGTTCTCTAAACTTCTACACTGTTCTATAGTCTTCTACACTGTTCTCTAGTCTTCTACACTGTTCTCTAATCTTCTACACTGTTCTCTAATCTTCTACACTGTTCTCTAGTCTTCTACACTGTTCTCTAATCTTCTACACTGTTCTCTAATCTTCTACACTGTTCTCTAATCTTCTACACTGTTCTCTAATCTTCTACACTGTTCTCTAGTCTTCTACACTGTTCTCTAGTCTTCTACACTGTTCTCTAATCTTCTACACTGTTCTCTAATCTTCTACACTGTTCTCTAATCTTCTACACTGTTCTCTAATCTTCTACACTGTTCTCTAATCTTCTACACTGTTCTCTAATCTTCTACACTGTTGTCTAATCTTCTACACTGTTCTCTAGTCTTCTACACTGTTCTCTAGTCTTCTACACTATTCTCTAGTCTTCTACACTGTTCTCTAGTCTTCTACACTGTTCTCTAAACTTCTACACTGTTCTCTAGTCTTCTACACTGTTCTCTAATCTTCTACACTGTTCTCTAATCTTCTACACTGTTCTCTAGTCTTCTACACTGTTCTCTAGTCTTCTACACTGTTCTCTAATCTTCTACACTGTTCTCTAGTCTTCTACACTGTTCTCTAGTCTTCTACACTGTTCTCTAGTCTTCTACACTGTTCTCTAATCTTCTACACTGTTCTCTAATCTTCTACACTGTTCTCTAGTCTTCTACACTGTTCTCTAGTCTTCTACACTGTTCTCTAGTCTTCTACACTGTTCTCTAGTCTTCTACACTGTTCTCTAATCTTCTACACTGTTCTCTAATCTTCTACACTGTTCTCTAGTCTTCTACACTGTTCTCTAGTCTTCTACACTGTTCTCTAGTCTTCTACACTGTTCTCTAATCGTCTACACTGTTCTCTAATCTTCTACACTGTTCTCTAGTCTTCTACACTGTTCTCTAATCTTCTACACTGTTCTCTAATCTTCTACACTGTTCTCTAATCTTCTACACTGTTCTCTAATCTTCTACACTGTTCTCTAAACTTCTACACTGTTCTATAGTCTTCTACACTGTTCTCTAATCTTCTACACTGTTCTCTAATCTTCTATACTGTTCTCTAGTCTTCTACACTGTTCTCTAATCTTCTACACTGTTCTCTAATCTTCTACACTGTTCTCTAATCTTCTACACTGTTCTCTAGTCTTCTACACTGTTCTCTAGTCTTCTACACTGTTCTCTAGTCTTCTACACTGTTCTCTAGTCTTCTACACTGTTCTCTAATCTTCTACACTGTTCTCTAGTCTTGTACACTGTTCTCTAATCTTCTACACTGTTCTCTAATCTTCTACACTGTTCTCTAATCTTCTACACTGTTCTCTAATCTTCTACACTGTTCTCTAGTCTTCTACACTGTTCTCTAGTCTTCTACACTGTTCTCTAGTCTTCTACACTGTTCTCTAGTCTTCTACACTGTTCTCTAATCTTCTACACTGTTCTCTAGTCTTGTACACTGTTCTCTAATCTTCTACACTGTTCTCTAATCTTCTACACTGTTCTCTAATCTTCTACACTGTTCTCTAATCTTCTACACTGTTCTCTAATCTTCTACACTGTTCTCTAATCTTCTACACTGTTCTCTAGTCTTCTACACTGTTCTCTAGTCTTCTACACTGTTCTCTAATCTTCTACACTGTTTTCTAGTCTTCTACGCTGTTCTCTAGTCTTCTACACTGTTCTCTAGTCTTCTACACTGTTCTCTAGTCTTCTACACTGTTCTCTAATCTTCTACACTGTTCTCTAATCTTCTACACTGTTCTCTAATCTTCTACACTGTTCTCTAATCTTCTACACTGTTCTCTAATCTTCTACACTGTTCTCTAGTCTTTTACACTGTTCTCTAGTCTTCTACACTGTTCTCTAGTCTTCTACACTGTTCTCTAGTCTTCTACACTGTTCTCTAGTCTTCTAAACTGTTCTCTAGTCTTCTACACTGTTCTCTAGTCTTCTACACTGTTCTCTAATCTTCTACACTGTTCTCTAGTCGTGTACACTGTTCTCTAATCTTCTACACTGTTCTCTAATCTTCTACACTGTTCTCTAATCTTCTACACTGTTCTCTAATCTTCTACACTGTTCTCTAATCTTCTACACTGTTCTCTAATCTTCTACACTGTTCTCTAGTCTTCTACACTGTTCTCTAGTCTTCTACACTGTTCTCTAATCTTCTACACTGTTTTCTAGTCTTCTACACTGTTCTCTAGTCTTCTACACTGTTCTCTAGTCTTCTACACTGTTCTCTAGTCTTCTACACTGTTCTCTAGTCTTCTACACTGTTCTCTAATCTTCTACACTGTTCTCTAATCTTCTACACTGTTCTCTAATCTTCTACACTGTTCTCTAATCTTCTACACTGTTCTCTAGTCTTCTACACTGTTCTCTAATCTTCTACACTGTTCTCTAATCTTCTACACTGTTCTCTAATCTTCTACACTGTTCTCTAATCTTCTACACTGTTCTCTAATCTTCTACACTGTTCTCTAATCTTCTACACTGTTCTCTAGTCTTCTACACTGTTCTCTAGTCTTCTACACTGTTCTCTAATTTTCTACACTGTTCTCTAATCTTCTACACTGTTCTCTAATCTTCTACACTGTTCTCTAATCTTCTACACTGTTCTCTAGTCTTCTATACTGTTCTCTAGTCTTCTACACTGTTCTCTAGTATTCTTCACTGTTCTCTAGTCGTCTACACTGTTCTCTAATCTTCTACACTGTTCTCTAATCTTCTACACATTTCTCTAATCTTCTACACTATTCTCTAATATTCTACACTGTTCTCTAGTCTTCTACACTGTTCTCTAGTCTTCTACACTGTTCTCTAGTCTTCTACACTGTTCTCTAGTCTTCTACACTGTTCTCTAATCTTCTACACTGTTCTCTAATCTTCTACACTGTTCTCTAATCTTCTACACTGTTCTCTAGTCTTCTACACTGTTCTCTAGTCTTCTACACTGTTCTCTAGTCTTATAACTGTTCTCTAGTCTTCTACACTGTTCTCTAATCTTCTACACTGTTCTCTAGTCTTCTACACTGTTCTCTAATCTTCTACACTGTTCTCTAATCTTCTACATTGTTCTCTAAACTTCTACACTGTTCTATAGTCTTCTACACTGTTCTCTAATCTTCTACACTGTTCTCTAATCTTCTACACTGTTCTCTAGTCTTCTACACTGTTCTCTAATCTTCTACACTGTTCTCTAATCTTCTACACTGTTCTCTAATCTTCTACACTGTTCTCTAATCTTCTACACTGTTCTCTAATCCTCTACACTGTTCTCTAATCTTCTACACTGTTCTCTAAACTTCTACACTGTTCTATAGTCTTCTACACTGTTCTCTAGTCTTCTACACTGTTCTCTAATCTTCTACACTGTTCTCTAATCTTCTACACTGTTCTCTAGTCTTCTACACTGTTCTCTAATCTTCTACACTGTTCTCTAATCTTCTACACTGTTCTCTAATCTTCTACACTGTTCTCTAATCTTCTACACTGTTCTCTAGTCTTCTACACTGTTCTCTAGTCTTCTACACTGTTCTCTAATCTTCTACACTGTTCTCTAATCTTCTACACTGTTCTCTAATCTTCTACACTGTTCTCTAATCTTCTACACTGTTCTCTAATCTTCTACACTGTTGTCTAATCTTCTACACTGTTGTCTAATCTTCTACACTGTTCTCTGGTCTTCTACACTGTTCTCTAGTCTTCTACACTATTCTCTAGTCTTCTACACTGTTCTCTAGTCTTCTACACTGTTCTCTAAACTTCTACACTGTTCTCTAATCTTCTACACTGTTCTCTAATCTTCTACACTGTTCTCTAATCTTCTACACTGTTCTCTAGTCTTCTACACTGTTCTCTAGTCTTCTACACTGTTCTCTAGTCTTCTACACTGTTCTCTAGTCTTCTACACTGTTCTCTAATCTTCTACACTGTTCTCTAGTCTTGTACACTGTTCTCTAATCTTCTACACTGTTCTCTAATCTTCTACACTGTTCTCTAATCTTCTACACTGTTCTCTAATCTTCTACACTGTTCTCTAATCTTCTACACTGTTCTCTAATCTTCTACACTGTTCTCTAGTCTTCTACACTGTTCTCTAGTCTTCTACACTGTTCTCTAATCTTCTACACTGTTTTCTAGTCTTCTACACTGTTCTCTAGTCTTCTACACTGTTCTCTAGTCTTCTACACTGTTCTCTAGTCTTCTACACTGTTCTCTAGTCTTCTACACTGTTCTCTAATCTTCTACACTGTTCTCTAATCTTCTACACTGTTCTCTAATCTTCTACACTGTTCTCTAATCTTCTACACTGTTCTCTAGTCTTCTACACTGTTCTCTAATCTTCTACACTGTTCTCTAATCTTCTACACTGTTCTCTAATCTTCTACACTGTTCTCTAATCTTCTACACTGTTCTCTAATCTTCTACACTGTTCTCTAATCTTCTACACTGTTCTCTAGTCTTCTACACTGTTCTCTAGTCTTCTACACTGTTCTCTAATCTTCTACACTGTTCTCTAATCTTCTACACTGTTCTCTAATCTTCTACACTGTTCTCTAATCTTCTACACTGTTCTCTAGTCTTCTATACTGTTCTCTAGTCTTCTACACTGTTCTCTAGTATTCTTCACTGTTCTCTAGTCGTCTACACTGTTCTCTAATCTTCTACACTGTTCTCTAATCTTCTACACATTTCTCTAATCTTCTACACTATTCTCTAATATTCTACACTGTTCTCTAGTCTTCTACACTGTTCTCTAGTCTTCTACACTGTTCTCTAGTCTTCTACACTGTTCTCTAGTCTTCTACACTGTTCTCTAATCTTCTACACTGTTCTCTAATCTTCTACACTGTTCTCTAATCTTCTACACTGTTCTCTAGTCTTCTACACTGTTCTCTAGTCTTCTACACTGTTCTCTAGTCTTATAACTGTTCTCTAGTCTTCTACACTGTTCTCTAATCTTCTACACTGTTCTCTAGTCTTCTACACTGTTCTCTAATCTTCTACACTGTTCTCTAATCTTCTACATTGTTCTCTAAACTTCTACACTGTTCTATAGTCTTCTACACTGTTCTCTAATATTCTACACTGTTCTCTAATCTTCTACACTGTTCTCTAGTCTTCTACACTGTTCTCTAATCTTCTACACTGTTCTCTAATCTTCTACACTGTTCTCTAATCTTCTACACTGTTCTCTAATCTTCTACACTGTTCTCTAATCCTCTACACTGTTCTCTAATCTTCTACACTGTTCTCTAAACTTCTACACTGTTCTATAGTCTTCTACACTGTTCTCTAGTCTTCTACACTGTTCTCTAATCTTCTACACTGTTCTCTAATCTTCTACACTGTTCTCTAGTCTTCTACACTGTTCTCTAATCTTCAACACTGTTCTCTAATCTTCTACACTGTTCTCTAATCTTCTACACTGTTCTCTAATCTTCTACACTGTTCTCTAGTCTTCTACACTGTTCTCTAGTCTTCTACACTGTTCTCTAATCTTCTACACTGTTCTCTAATCTTCTACACTGTTCTCTAATCTTCTACACTGTTCTCTAATCTTCTACACTGTTCTCTAATCTTCTACACTGTTCTCTAATCTTCTACACTGTTGTCTAATCTTCTACACTGTTCTCTAGTCTTCTACACTGTTCTCTAGTCTTCTACACTATTCTCTAGTCTTCTACACTGTTCTCTAGTCTTCTACACTGTTCTCTAAACTTCTACACTGTTCTCTAGTCTTCTACACTGTTCTCTAATCTTCTACACTGTTCTCTAATCTTCTACACTGTTCTCTAGTCTTCTACACTGTTCTCTAATCTTCTACACTGTTCTCTAATCTTCTACACTGTTCTCTAATCTTCTACACTGTTCTCTAATCTTCTACACTGTTCTCTAAACTTCTACACTGTTCTATAGTCTTCTACACTGTTCTCTAATCTTCTACACTGTTCTCTAATCTTCTACACTGTTCTCTAGTCTTCTACACTGTTCTCTAATCTTCTACACTGTTCTCTAATCTTCTACACTGTTCTCTAATCTTCTACACTGTTCTCTAGTCTTCTACACTGTTCTCTAGTCTTCTACACTGTTCTCTAGTCTTCTACACTGTTCTCTAGTCTTCTACACTGTTCTCTAATCTTCTACACTGTTCTCTAGTCTTGTACACTGTTCTCTAATCTTCTACACTGTTCTCTAATCTTCTACACTGTTCTCTAATCTTCTACACTGTTCTCTAATCTTCTACACTGTTCTCTAGTCTTCTACACTGTTCTCTAGTCTTCTACACTGTTCTCTAGTCTTCTACACTGTTCTCTAGTCTTCTACACTGTTCTCTAATCTTCTACACTGTTCTCTAGTCTTGTACACTGTTCTCTAATCTTCTACACTGTTCTCTAATCTTCTACACTGTTCTCTAATCTTCTACACTGTTCTCTAATCTTCTACACTGTTCTCTAATCTTCTACACTGTTCTCTAGTCTTCTACACTGTTCTCTAGTCTTCTACACTGTTCTCTAATCTTGTACACTGTTTTCTAGTCTTCTACGCTGTTCTCTAGTCTTCTACACTGTTCTCTAGTCTTCTACACTGTTCTCTAGTCTTCTACACTGTTCTCTAATCTTCTACACTGTTCTCTAATCTTCTACACTGTTCTCTAATCTTCTACACTGTTCTCTAATCTTCTACACTGTTCTCTAATCTTCTACACTGTTCTCTAGTCTTTTACACTGTTCTCTAGTCTTCTACACTGTTCTCTAGTCTTCTACACTGTTCTCTAGTCTTCTACACTGTTCTCTAGTCTTCTACACTGTTCTCTAGTCTTCTACACTGTTTTCTAATCTTCTACACTGTTCTTCAATCTTCTACACTATTCTCTAATATTCTACACTGTTCTCTAATCTTCTACACTGTTCTCTAATCTTCTACACTGTTCTCTAATCTTCTACACTGTTCTCTAATCTTCTACACTGTTCTCTAATCTTCTACACTGTTCTCTAAACTTCTACACTGTTCTATAGTCTTCTACACTGTTCTCTAATCTTCTACACTGTTCTCTAATCTTCTACACTGTTCTCTAGTCTTCTACACTGTTCTCTAATCTTCTACACTGTTCTCTAATCTTCTACATTGTTCTCTAATCTTCTACACTGTTCTCTAGTCTTCTACACTGTTTTCTAATCTTCTACACTGTTCTCTAATCTTCTACACTGTTCTCTAATCTTCTACACTGTTCTCTAAACTTCTACACTGTTCTATAGTCTTCTACACTGTTCTCTAATCTTCTACACTGTTTTCTAATCTTCTACACTGTTCTCTAATCTTCTACACTGTTCTCTAATCTTCTACACTGTTCTCTAATCTTCTACACTGTTCTCTAATCTTCTACACTGTTGTCTAATCTTCTACACTGTTCTCTAGTCTTCTACACTGTTCTCTAGTCTTCTACACTATTCTCTAGTCTTCTACACTGTTCTCTAGTCTTCTACACTGTTCTCTAAACTTCTACACTGTTCTCTAGTCTTCTACACTGTTCTCTAATCTTCTACACTGTTCTCTAATCTTCTACACTGTTCTCTAGTCTTCTACACTGTTCTCTAATCTTCTACACTGTTCTCTAATCTTCTACACTGTTCTCTAATCTTCTACACTGTTCTCTAATCTTCTACACTGTTCTCTAAACTTCTACACTGTTCTATAGTCTTCTACACTGTTCTCTAATCTTCTACACTGTTCTCTAATCTTCTACACTGTTCTCTAGTCTTCTACACTGTTCTCTAATCTTCTACACTGTTCTCTAATCTTCTACACTGTTCTCTAATCTTCTACACTGTTCTCTAGTCTTCTACACTGTTCTCTAGTCTTCTACACTGTTCTCTAGTCTTCTACACTGTTCTCTAGTCTTCTACACTGTTCTCTAATCTTCTACACTGTTCTCTAGTCTTGTACACTGTTCTCTAATCTTCTACACTGTTCTCTAATCTTCTACACTGTTCTCTAATCTTCTACACTGTTCTCTAATCTTCTACACTGTTCTCTAGTCTTCTACACTGTTCTCTAGTCTTCTACACTGTTCTCTAGTCTTCTACACTGTTCTCTAGTCTTCTACACTGTTCTCTAATCTTCTACACTGTTCTCTAGTCTTGTACACTGTTCTCTAATCTTCTACACTGTTCTCTAATCTTCTACACTGTTCTCTAATCTTCTACACTGTTATCTAATCTTCTACACTGTTCTCTAATCTTCTACACTGTTCTCTAATCTTCTACACTGTTCTCTAGTCTTCTACACTGTTCTCTAGTCTTCTACACTGTTCTCTAATCTTCTACACTGTTCTCTAGTCTTCTACACTGTTCTCTAATCTTCTACACTGTTCTCTAATCTTCTACACTGTTCTCTAATCTTCTACACTGTTCTCTAATCTTCTACACTGTTCTCTAATCTTCTACACTGTTCTCTAATCTTCTACACTGTTGTCTAATCTTCTACACTGTTCTCTAGTCTTCTACACTGTTCTCTAGTCTTCTACACTATTCTCTAGTCTTCTACACTGTTCTCTAGTCTTCTACACTGTTCTCTAAACTTCTACACTGTTCTCTAGTCTTCTACACTGTTCTCTAATCTTCTACACTGTTCTCTAATCTTCTACACTGTTCTCTAGTCTTCTACACTGTTCTCTAATCTTCTACACTGTTCTCTAATCTTCTACACTGTTCTCTAATCTTCTACACTGTTCTCTAATCTTCTACACTGTTCTCTAAACTTCTACACTGTTCTATAGTCTTCTACACTGTTCTCTAATCTTCTACACTGTTCTCTAATCTTCTACACTGTTCTCTAGTCTTCTACACTGTTCTCTAATCTTCTACACTGTTCTCTAATCTTCTACACTGTTCTCTAATCTTCTACACTGTTCTCTAGTCTTCTACACTGTTCTCTAGTCTTCTACACTGTTCTCTAGTCTTCTACACTGTTCTCTAGTCTTCTACACTGTTCTCTAATCTTCTACACTGTTCTCTAGTCTTGTACACTGTTCTCTAATCTTCTACACTGTTCTCTAATCTTCTACACTGTTCTCTAATCTTCTACACTGTTCTCTAATCTTCTACACTGTTCTCTAGTCTTCTACACTGTTCTCTAGTCTTCTACACTGTTCTCTAGTCTTCTACACTGTTCTCTAGTCTTCTACACTGTTCTCTAATCTTCTACACTGTTCTCTAGTCTTGTACACTGTTCTCTAATCTTCTACACTGTTCTCTAATCTTCTACACTGTTCTCTAATCTTCTACACTGTTCTCTAATCTTCTACACTGTTCTCTAATCTTCTACACTGTTCTCTAATCTTCTACACTGTTCTCTAGTCTTCTACACTGTTCTCTAGTCTTCTACACTGTTCTCTAATCTTCTACACTGTTTTCTAGTCTTCTACGCTGTTCTCTAGTCTTCTACACTGTTCTCTAGTCTTCTACACTGTTCTCTAGTCTTCTACACTGTTCTCTAATCTTCTACACTGTTCTCTAATCTTCTACACTGTTCTCTAATCTTCTACACTGTTCTCTAATCTTCTACACTGTTCTCTAATCTTCTACACTGTTCTCTAGTCTTTTACACTGTTCTCTAGTCTTCTACACTGTTCTCTAGTCTTCTACACTGTTCTCTAGTCTTCTACACTGTTCTCTAGTCTTCTACACTGTTCTCTAGTCTTCTACACTGTTTTCTAATCTTCTACACTGTTCTTCAATCTTCTACACTATTCTCTAATATTCTACACTGTTCTCTAATCTTCTACACTGTTCTCTAATCTTCTACACTGTTCTCTAAACTTCTACACTGTTCTATAGTCTTCTACACTGTTCTCTAATCTTCTACACTGTTCTCTAATCTTCTACACTGTTCTCTAGTCTTCTACACTGTTCTCTAATCTTCTACACTGTTCTCTAATCTTCTACATTGTTCTCTAATCTTCTACACTGTTCTCTAGTCTTCTACACTGTTTTCTAATCTTCTACACTGTTCTCTAATCTTCTACACTGTTCTCTAATCTTCTACACTGTTCTCTAAACTTCTACACTGTTCTATAGTCTTCTACACTGTTCTCTAATCTTCTACACTGTTTTCTAATCTTCTACACTGTTCTCTAATCTTCTACACTGTTCTCTAATCTTCTACACTGTTCTCTAATCTTCTACACTGTTCTCTAATCTTCTACACTGTTGTCTAATCTTCTACACTGTTCTCTAGTCTTCTACACTGTTCTCTAGTCTTCTACACTATTCTCTAGTCTTCTACACTGTTCTCTAGTCTTCTACACTGTTCTCTAAACTTCTACACTGTTCTCTAGTCTTCTACACTGTTCTCTAATCTTCTACACTGTTCTCTAATCTTCTACACTGTTCTCTAGTCTTCTACACTGTTCTCTAATCTTCTACACTGTTCTCTAATCTTCTACACTGTTCTCTAATCTTCTACACTGTTCTCTAATCTTCTACACTGTTCTCTAAACTTCTACACTGTTCTATAGTCTTCTACACTGTTCTCTAATCTTCTACACTGTTCTCTAATCTTCTACACTGTTCTCTAGTCTTCTACACTGTTCTCTAATCTTCTACACTGTTCTCTAATCTTCTACACTGTTCTCTAATCTTCTACACTGTTCTCTAGTCTTCTACACTGTTCTCTAGTCTTCTACACTGTTCTCTAGTCTTCTACACTGTTCTCTAGTCTTCTACACTGTTCTCTAATCTTCTACACTGTTCTCTAGTCTTGTACACTGTTCTCTAATCTTCTACACTGTTCTCTAATCTTCTACACTGTTCTCTAATCTTCTACACTGTTCTCTAATCTTCTACACTGTTCTCTAGTCTTCTACACTGTTCTCTAGTCTTCTACACTGTTCTCTAGTCTTCTACACTGTTCTCTAGTCTTCTACACTGTTCTCTAATCTTCTACACTGTTCTCTAGTCTTGTACACTGTTCTCTAATCTTCTACACTGTTCTCTAATCTTCTACACTGTTCTCTAATCTTCTACACTGTTATCTAATCTTCTACACTGTTCTCTAATCTTCTACACTGTTCTCTAATCTTCTACACTGTTCTCTAGTCTTCTACACTGTTCTCTAGTCTTCTACACTGTTCTCTAATCTTCTACACTGTTCTCTAGTCTTCTACACTGTTCTCTAATCTTCTACACTGTTCTCTAATCTTCTACACTGTTCTCTAATCTTCTACACTGTTCTCTAATCTTCTACACTGTTCTCTAATCTTCTACACTGTTCTCTAATCTTCTACACTGTTGTCTAATCTTCTACACTGTTCTCTAGTCTTCTACACTGTTCTCTAGTCTTCTACACTATTCTCTAGTCTTCTACACTGTTCTCTAGTCTTCTACACTGTTCTCTAAACTTCTACACTGTTCTCTAGTCTTCTACACTGTTCTCTAATCTTCTACACTGTTCTCTAATCTTCTACACTGTTCTCTAGTCTTCTACACTGTTCTCTAATCTTCTACACTGTTCTCTAATCTTCTACACTGTTCTCTAATCTTCTACACTGTTCTCTAATCTTCTACACTGTTCTCTAAACTTCTACACTGTTCTATAGTCTTCTACACTGTTCTCTAATCTTCTACACTGTTCTCTAATCTTCTACACTGTTCTCTAGTCTTCTACACTGTTCTCTAATCTTCTACACTGTTCTCTAATCTTCTACACTGTTCTCTAATCTTCTACACTGTTCTCTAGTCTTCTACACTGTTCTCTAGTCTTCTACACTGTTCTCTAGTCTTCTACACTGTTCTCTAGTCTTCTACACTGTTCTCTAATCTTCTACACTGTTCTCTAGTCTTGTACACTGTTCTCTAATCTTCTACACTGTTCTCTAATCTTCTACACTGTTCTCTAATCTTCTACACTGTTCTCTAATCTTCTACACTGTTCTCTAGTCTTCTACACTGTTCTCTAGTCTTCTACACTGTTCTCTAGTCTTCTACACTGTTCTCTAGTCTTCTACACTGTTCTCTAATCTTCTACACTGTTCTCTAGTCTTGTACACTGTTCTCTAATCTTCTACACTGTTCTCTAATCTTCTACACTGTTCTCTAATCTTCTACACTGTTCTCTAATCTTCTACACTGTTCTCTAATCTTCTACACTGTTCTCTAATCTTCTACACTGTTCTCTAGTCTTCTACACTGTTCTCTAGTCTTCTACACTGTTCTCTAATCTTCTACACTGTTTTCTAGTCTTCTACGCTGTTCTCTAGTCTTCTACACTGTTCTCTAGTCTTCTACACTGTTCTCTAGTCTTCTACACTGTTCTCTAATCTTCTACACTGTTCTCTAATCTTCTACACTGTTCTCTAATCTTCTACACTGTTCTCTAATCTTCTACACTGTTCTCTAATCTTCTACACTGTTCTCTAGTCTTTTACACTGTTCTCTAGTCTTCTACACTGTTCTCTAGTCTTCTACACTGTTCTCTAGTCTTCTACACTGTTCTCTAGTCTTCTACACTGTTCTCTAGTCTTCTACACTGTTTTCTAATCTTCTACACTGTTCTTCAATCTTCTACACTATTCTCTAATATTCTACACTGTTCTCTAATCTTCTACACTGTTCTCTAATCTTCTACACTGTTCTCTAAACTTCTACACTGTTCTATAGTCTTCTACACTGTTCTCTAATCTTCTACACTGTTCTCTAATCTTCTACACTGTTCTCTAGTCTTCTACACTGTTCTCTAATCTTCTACACTGTTCTCTAATCTTCTACATTGTTCTCTAATCTTCTACACTGTTCTCTAGTCTTCTACACTGTTTTCTAATCTTCTACACTGTTCTCTAATCTTCTACACTGTTCTCTAATCTTCTACACTGTTCTCTAATCTTCTACACTGTTCTCTAGTCTTCTACACTGTTCTCTAGTCTTCTACACTGTTCTCTAGTCTTCTACACTGTTCTCTAGTCTTCTACACTGTTCTCTAGTCTTGTACACTGTTCTCTAATCTTCTACACTGTTCTCTAATCTTCTACACTGTTCTCTAATCTTCTACACTGTTCTCTAATCTTCTACACTGTTCTCTAGTCTTCTACACTGTTCTCTAGTCTTCTACACTGTTCTCTAGTCTTCTACACTGTTCTCTAGTCTTCTACACTGTTCTCTAATCTTCTACACTGTTCTCTAGTCTTGTACACTGTTCTCTAATCTTCTACACTGTTCTCTAATCTTCTACACTGTTCTCTAATCTTCTACACTGTTCTCTAATCTTCTACACTGTTCTCTAATCTTCTACACTGTTCTCTAATCTTCTACACTGTTCTCTAGTCTTCTACACTGTTCTCTAGTCTTCTACACTGTTCTCTAATCTTCTACACTGTTTTCTAGTCTTCTACGCTGTTCTCTAGTCTTCTACACTGTTCTCTAGTCTTCTACACTGTTCTCTAGTCTTCTACACTGTTCTCTAATCTTCTACACTGTTCTCTAATCTTCTACACTGTTCTCTAATCTTCTACACTGTTCTCTAATCTTCTACACTGTTCTCTAATCTTCTACACTGTTCTCTAGTCTTTTACACTGTTCTCTAGTCTTCTACACTGTTCTCTAGTCTTCTACACTGTTCTCTAGTCTTCTACACTGTTCTCTAGTCTTCTACACTGTTCTCTAGTCTTCTACACTGTTTTCTAATCTTCTACACTGTTCTTCAATCTTCTACACTATTCTCTAATATTCTACACTGTTCTCTAATCTTCTACACTGTTCTCTAATCTTCTACACTGTTCTCTAAACTTCTACACTGTTCTATAGTCTTCTACACTGTTCTCTAATCTTCTACACTGTTCTCTAATCTTCTACACTGTTCTCTAGTCTTCTACACTGTTCTCTAATCTTCTACACTGTTCTCTAATCTTCTACATTGTTCTCTAATCTTCTACACTGTTCTCTAGTCTTCTACACTGTTTTCTAATCTTCTACACTGTTCTCTAATCTTCTACACTGTTCTCTAATCTTCTACACTGTTCTCTAAACTTCTACACTGTTCTATAGTCTTCTACACTGTTCTCTAATCTTCTACACTGTTTTCTAATCTTCTACACTGTTCTCTAATCTTCTACACTGTTCTCTAATCTTCTACACTGTTCTCTAATCTTCTACACTGTTCTCTAATCTTCTACACTGTTGTCTAATCTTCTACACTGTTCTCTAGTCTTCTACACTGTTCTCTAGTCTTCTACACTATTCTCTAGTCTTCTACACTGTTCTCTAGTCTTCTACACTGTTCTCTAAACTTCTACACTGTTCTCTAGTCTTCTACACTGTTCTCTAATCTTCTACACTGTTCTCTAATCTTCTACACTGTTCTCTAGTCTTCTACACTGTTCTCTAATCTTCTACACTGTTCTCTAATCTTCTACACTGTTCTCTAATCTTCTACACTGTTCTCTAATCTTCTACACTGTTCTCTAAACTTCTACACTGTTCTATAGTCTTCTACACTGTTCTCTAATCTTCTACACTGTTCTCTAATCTTCTACACTGTTCTCTAGTCTTCTACACTGTTCTCTAATCTTCTACACTGTTCTCTAATCTTCTACACTGTTCTCTAATCTTCTACACTGTTCTCTAGTCTTCTACACTGTTCTCTAGTCTTCTACACTGTTCTCTAGTCTTCTACACTGTTCTCTAGTCTTCTACACTGTTCTCTAATCTTCTACACTGTTCTCTAGTCTTGTACACTGTTCTCTAATCTTCTACACTGTTCTCTAATCTTCTACACTGTTCTCTAATCTTCTACACTGTTCTCTAATCTTCTACACTGTTCTCTAGTCTTCTACACTGTTCTCTAGTCTTCTACACTGTTCTCTAGTCTTCTACACTGTTCTCTAGTCTTCTACACTGTTCTCTAATCTTCTACACTGTTCTCTAGTCTTGTACACTGTTCTCTAATCTTCTACACTGTTCTCTAATCTTCTACACTGTTCTCTAATCTTCTACACTGTTATCTAATCTTCTACACTGTTCTCTAATCTTCTACACTGTTCTCTAATCTTCTACACTGTTCTCTAGTCTTCTACACTGTTCTCTAGTCTTCTACACTGTTCTCTAATCTTCTACACTGTTCTCTAGTCTTCTACACTGTTCTCTAATCTTCTACACTGTTCTCTAATCTTCTACACTGTTCTCTAATCTTCTACACTGTTCTCTAATCTTCTACACTGTTCTCTAATCTTCTACACTGTTCTCTAATCTTCTACACTGTTGTCTAATCTTCTACACTGTTCTCTAGTCTTCTACACTGTTCTCTAGTCTTCTACACTATTCTCTAGTCTTCTACACTGTTCTCTAGTCTTCTACACTGTTCTCTAAACTTCTACACTGTTCTCTAGTCTTCTACACTGTTCTCTAATCTTCTACACTGTTCTCTAATCTTCTACACTGTTCTCTAGTCTTCTACACTGTTCTCTAATCTTCTACACTGTTCTCTAATCTTCTACACTGTTCTCTAATCTTCTACACTGTTCTCTAATCTTCTACACTGTTCTCTAAACTTCTACACTGTTCTATAGTCTTCTACACTGTTCTCTAATCTTCTACACTGTTCTCTAATCTTCTACACTGTTCTCTAGTCTTCTACACTGTTCTCTAATCTTCTACACTGTTCTCTAATCTTCTACACTGTTCTCTAATCTTCTACACTGTTCTCTAGTCTTCTACACTGTTCTCTAGTCTTCTACACTGTTCTCTAGTCTTCTACACTGTTCTCTAGTCTTCTACACTGTTCTCTAATCTTCTACACTGTTCTCTAGTCTTGTACACTGTTCTCTAATCTTCTACACTGTTCTCTAATCTTCTACACTGTTCTCTAATCTTCTACACTGTTCTCTAATCTTCTACACTGTTCTCTAGTCTTCTACACTGTTCTCTAGTCTTCTACACTGTTCTCTAGTCTTCTACACTGTTCTCTAGTCTTCTACACTGTTCTCTAATCTTCTACACTGTTCTCTAGTCTTGTACACTGTTCTCTAATCTTCTACACTGTTCTCTAATCTTCTACACTGTTCTCTAATCTTCTACACTGTTCTCTAATCTTCTACACTGTTCTCTAATCTTCTACACTGTTCTCTAATCTTCTACACTGTTCTCTAGTCTTCTACACTGTTCTCTAGTCTTCTACACTGTTCTCTAATCTTCTACACTGTTTTCTAGTCTTCTACGCTGTTCTCTAGTCTTCTACACTGTTCTCTAGTCTTCTACACTGTTCTCTAGTCTTCTACACTGTTCTCTAATCTTCTACACTGTTCTCTAATCTTCTACACTGTTCTCTAATCTTCTACACTGTTCTCTAATCTTCTACACTGTTCTCTAATCTTCTACACTGTTCTCTAGTCTTTTACACTGTTCTCTAGTCTTCTACACTGTTCTCTAGTCTTCTACACTGTTCTCTAGTCTTCTACACTGTTCTCTAGTCTTCTACACTGTTCTCTAGTCTTCTACACTGTTTTCTAATCTTCTACACTGTTCTTCAATCTTCTACACTATTCTCTAATATTCTACACTGTTCTCTAATCTTCTACACTGTTCTCTAATCTTCTACACTGTTCTCTAATCTTCTACACTGTTCTCTAATCTTCTACACTGTTCTCTAATCTTCTACACTGTTCTCTAAACTTCTACACTGTTCTATAGTCTTCTACACTGTTCTCTAATCTTCTACACTGTTCTCTAGTCTTCTACACTGTTCTCTAATCTTCTACACTGTTCTCTAATCTTCTACATTGTTCTCTAATCTTCTACACTGTTCTCTAGTCTTCTACACTGTTTTCTAATCTTCTACACTGTTCTCTAATCTTCTACACTGTTCTCTAATCTTCTACACTGTTCTCTAAACTTCTACACTGTTCTATAGTCTTCTACACTGTTCTCTAATCTTCTACACTGTTTTCTAATCTTCTACACTGTTCTCTAATCTTCTACACTGTTCTCTAATCTTCTACACTGTTCTCTAATCTTCTACACTGTTCTCTAATCTTCTACACTGTTGTCTAATCTTCTACACTGTTCTCTAGTCTTCTACACTGTTCTCTAGTCTTCTACACTATTCTCTAGTCTTCTACACTGTTCTCTAGTCTTCTACACTGTTCTCTAAACTTCTACACTGTTCTCTAGTCTTCTACACTGTTCTCTAATCTTCTACACTGTTCTCTAATCTTCTACACTGTTCTCTAGTCTTCTACACTGTTCTCTAATCTTCTACACTGTTCTCTAATCTTCTACACTGTTCTCTAATCTTCTACACTGTTCTCTAATCTTCTACACTGTTCTCTAAACTTCTACACTGTTCTATAGTCTTCTACACTGTTCTCTAATCTTCTACACTGTTCTCTAATCTTCTACACTGTTCTCTAGTCTTCTACACTGTTCTCTAATCTTCTACACTGTTCTCTAATCTTCTACACTGTTCTCTAATCTTCTACACTGTTCTCTAGTCTTCTACACTGTTCTCTAGTCTTCTACACTGTTCTCTAGTCTTCTACACTGTTCTCTAGTCTTCTACACTGTTCTCTAATCTTCTACACTGTTCTCTAGTCTTGTACACTGTTCTCTAATCTTCTACACTGTTCTCTAATCTTCTACACTGTTCTCTAATCTTCTACACTGTTCTCTAATCTTCTACACTGTTCTCTAGTCTTCTACACTGTTCTCTAGTCTTCTACACTGTTCTCTAGTCTTCTACACTGTTCTCTAGTCTTCTACACTGTTCTCTAATCTTCTACACTGTTCTCTAGTCTTGTACACTGTTCTCTAATCTTCTACACTGTTCTCTAATCTTCTACACTGTTCTCTAATCTTCTACACTGTTATCTAATCTTCTACACTGTTCTCTAATCTTCTACACTGTTCTCTAATCTTCTACACTGTTCTCTAGTCTTCTACACTGTTCTCTAGTCTTCTACACTGTTCTCTAATCTTCTACACTGTTTTCTAGTCTTCTACGCTGTTCTCTAGTCTTCTACACTGTTCTCTAGTCTTCTACACTGTTCTCTAGTCTTCTACACTGTTCTCTAATCTTCTACACTGTTCTCTAATCTTCTACACTGTTCTCTAATCTTCTACACTGTTCTCTAATCTTCTACACTGTTCTCTAATCTTCTACACTGTTCTCTAGTCTTTTACACTGTTCTCTAGTCTTCTACACTGTTCTCTAGTCTTCTACACTGTTCTCTAGTCTTCTACACTGTTCTCTAGTCTTCTACACTGTTCTCTAGTCTTCTACACTGTTTTCTAATCTTCTACACTGTTCTTCAATCTTCTACACTATTCTCTAATATTCTACACTGTTCTCTAATCTTCTACACTGTTCTCTAATCTTCTACACTGTTCTCTAATCTTCTACACTGTTCTCTAATCTTCTACACTGTTCTCTAATCTTCTACACTGTTCTCTAAACTTCTACACTGTTCTATAGTCTTCTACACTGTTCTCTAATCTTCTACACTGTTCTCTAGTCTTCTACACTGTTCTCTAGTCTTCTACACTGTTCTCTAATCTTCTACACTGTTCTCTAATCTTCTACATTGTTCTCTAATCTTCTACACTGTTCTCTAGTCTTCTACACTGTTTTCTAATCTTCTACACTGTTCTCTAATCTTCTACACTGTTCTCTAATCTTCTACACTGTTCTCTAAACTTCTACACTGTTCTATAGTCTTCTACACTGTTCTCTAATCTTCTACACTGTTTTCTAATCTTCTACACTGTTCTCTAATCTTCTACACTGTTCTCTAATCTTCTACACTGTTCTCTAGTCTTCTACACTGTTCTCTAGTCTTCTACACTGTTCTCTAATTTTCTACACTGTTCTCTAATCTTCTACACTGTTCTCTAATCATCTACACTGTTCTCTAATATTCTACACTGTTCTCTAATCTTCTACACTGTTCTCTAATCTTCTACACTGTTCTCTAATCTTCTACACTGTTCTCTAATCTTCTACACTGTTCTCTAGTCTTCTACACTGTTCTCTAATCTTCTACACTGTTCTCTAATCTTCTACACTGTTCTCTAGTCTTCTACACTGTTCTCTAGTCTTCTACACTGTTCTCTAGTCTTCTACACTGTTCTCTAGTATTCTACACTGTTCTCTAATCTTCTACACTGTTCTCTAATCTTCTACATTGTTCTCTAATCTTCTACACTGTTCTCTAGTCTTCTACACTGTTCTCTAGTCTTCTACACTGTTCTCTAGTCTTCTACACTGTTCTCTAGTATTCTACACTGTTCTCTAATCTTCTACACTGTTCTCTAATCTTCTACATTGTTCTCTAATCTTCTACACTGTTCTCTAGTCTTCTACACTGTTTTCTAATCTTCTACACTGTTCTCTAATCTTCTACACTGTTCTCTAATCTTCTACACTGTTCTCTAATCTTCTACACTGTTCAAATCTGTTCAGAGGTTTTGATACCCGCACTGATCTGACCCTGATCTGATTGTGGACTGTACAGAATATAGAACACTAAGTGTGATGAGTCACATAACCAAAATACTACTCAAGATAATACATGAACGAATTAAAACCAACCAAGTAAAACCGAGGTATGTGAAGCGCAATTCGGTTTATAGGAAAAAACATAGGAACCAGAGAAGCTGTACTTAGTATATTTTGACAGATTAACTCTTTTCACCTTCGGTGCCTATGAAACCTCATGGGAGTACGTTGGCAGGATCGAGTACCAGACACGGAAATCTTTCAGAAGTCCTGTTTGCAAAGCATCCATGCACTGCTGACTAGATCCAAACACCGCTGGGCTGGCCACATCGTCCGTTTGCCAGACAAGTGCCTTCCAAAAATGATTATTCTATGGGCAGTTGTGCGAAGGTAACCGTTCACGCGGAGGGCAGAAAAAGCGCTTCAATGATCACCTAAAAAAAACTCTCAAGCACTACAGCATCCATCATGTAGCTCCTGGGAGACTACAGCACTTGATCTTTCAGCCTGGTACACCCAGATTGCTGCTGGCATCACTAAATTTGAAAAAAAAAACACTGCGGGAAATCTACAAGCGCACGCAGGACAAATCCAAAAATTCTCCTACCACAAACCCCCAGTACTCCTGCATGCACTGCAATAGAACTTTCTGTGCACGAATCGGACTCATCTGACATCTACGAACTAACAAACCAAATTAGACAATTACCAATTTATTATTATTATTTTTTCTCATCGCATTTATTGTTTTTCATGCCATGTTCATCTTCGCTTGCGAAGGAGGAACAACATCATCACTTAGTATCCGACTAGTGATATATAAATACATAGAAGTTCAAATACGTTTCTATACTTACTTCATAGACTACAGCAAGGCCTTTGACAGAGTCTAACATGAAAAATTAATCGAATGTTTTCAAGAAATAGCCATAGATGGAAAAGACATCAGACTGATTAGAAACACATATTGAGAAGACTGCTTCAGTTAATGTGAAAACAGCTACTCATCATACATAGAAATAAGAAGAGGAGAAAGACAAGGGTGTATTTTATCATTCAGCCTAGTTAATATCTACACAGAGAATATCCTTAAATATATAGGAGGAATGCCAGGTCTCAAGATCAGCGGGGAAATAATTAACAACCTGAGACATGCAGATGACACTGTTCTTTTAGCAGAAAGTGAACATGCACTACAAAGACTAATAGAACAAGCCGATAAATCAAGCAAAAGAATATTGACTGGATCCAAAATATTGACATCCAAAAAACAAAATTCATGATAATCCACAAAGTCACAAAAAAATAGTTGCCACTTTCCCTATACCTGCGTTTATTTCATTATTTAGGGAAAGAGTAGATGTAATTGTGGATCCTAGGTAACAAAAGTTGTAGATTTGCTTTATATGAGTGTTGTTTAAGGGGATATTTGTTGGTACTCTAGATCGCTGACACAATGGCACAGTTTCAGTGATGCTTGATATCATAAAGAAATGGGTAATGAAGTTGTGCTAATCACAGGAAACACATATAATAACACAAACAAATCGACGTTTCGAAAAAAGGCCTTTATCAAGAAAACACCCACAACAAAATATGACGAACAAGAACGATACCATCTTCCTACAATTTTCTACTGCGACCTCGTAATTTGTTATTATTATTATTATTGATCGGTAATGTATTCTCGTGTTGCTTCCTACGTTCATTGATCTTTTTTTTTATTTCTAGCCACGTAAACGTTAATAGTTACTTTTTTGTTGTGCATGTAGTCTTCATAAGGCATTTTGGTCAAAACGTCGATTTGTGTGTGTTATTATGTGTGTTTCCAGTGACTAGCAAAACTTCATTACCCTGTTCCAAATTTCGCCAGTCACGTTTGATAAAATGAGTCATTGAAGAATATTTAAAACATAAAGTGTATTGTAAAACAAGCGATTCAATGAGGGAAGAATTAAATCAAGAACTCCCTGACAAGTTTTATAAGAGGCTGGAATTATATTAGTCATATACTTGCAATGGATGAAAACATATTTCCTACACTAATCATCATGTGGTAGACATAATGTAAAAAAAAACTTAGGTCGCCGAAAAGAAACTCCACGCAGACAATAAACAGAAAAAGGTCAATATTGGACATTAGCAATACTTCTTATAGAAGCTTCATGGCACGTCATCTTTACAATACTGTAGTCGTAACCTTCGATAACAGTTACAATGTTATTCCGACAGGCCGATGTTGTACTTGAACTAGTTACGGTTATGGCGTGGGTGGGCGGAACAGCAAAGAAACCTGTCGCAAGGGCCAGAGTTGTGCCCTGATGTCGACGACTGTTTCGGCAGCATTGGACTCGAAATACCATCGAATCGAATGGCTACTGGAACAGAGGGCGGAGCACTTATGGGAATGCCCCATGTGCTGTGAGGCCAGTTTCTAATCAAGAATCATTAGCAATACACAACAACTACAGCAACTTGCAACGAAGTACTCAACATGGAAATAAATTACTATTGCTCTATGTATCATATATGGTCCAAAAGGAACTAAGTATTAGATAATTACCGGAGGTGGGGGGGTGGGGTGGGGTAAGCTTCCCTCACTGGTTTTACTTACCATAACGGTTTCACCTGTAAAAAATCAAGTCATAGACTACTTCTTCGATTTCTTCGCCTGACTCTTGTACTCTTGTAAAAATTCTAGTGACTAATGGGAATTGAACCAGTCCGTTCAACGGCACCCAATCGCCTAGCAACAATTGCACACGCGTTCTTCCGAACTTGACTAACCGCATCTCAATGATCTCATTTTAGATGCGGTTAGTCAAGTTCGGAAGAACGCGTGTGCAATTGTTGTTATGCGATTTGGTGCCGTTGAACGGACTGGTTCAATTCCCGTTAGTCTCTAGAATTTTTTTTAATTGTTCTCTGGCTTCCTACTTAAATTACTTGTACTCTTGTACAGATGTTTGGGAGCATCTCTGGGGAGTGTCCAGCAATAGTCAGCCAGCATTGCAGTTGACAATTTTCCCTGGAATCTTTGTTCCATTGTTGCGATATCTTGATGAAAACGTTCACCATATTCATCACTGACCATGTCACAGTTCTCAGGAAAGAAATCCACATGGGAATGAAGGAAGTGTATCTTTAGTGACATATTGCAGCCAAGTCTCTAATACTTCATCAGCATGTCTTCTACTCGTTTCTTGTAGTTTTCTACCCTAGCATTACCAAGAAAGTTGGTTGACAGTAGGGAAAAAACATTCCAGGCTTATTTCGCATCACCCTGTAGCAAGTGGTTAAACCGTCATCCTTTACGAGCTCTCGAATATGTGGACCCACACAAACTTCCTCTTTAATATTTTCTTCACTGTCTTTTTTTCTCATGCATTTTATGGAATTTTTCATGCAGATATCAATACAAGGTAACTGAGTGAAATGTAACAACAATTGTACTTACGTGAAACACTCTTGTGTGCACATCATTACCCATTAGTTTTAGTTATAGTCCGTTGTGTCTGAGTGAAGCGATTATAATAAAAACATGCAGGTATCAGAAAGCTGGTGAAGTCTGATCCATGGCTTTCACGAAATTCGTGATCGAACCTATTTTGATGTGAAAAGATGGCAGCGGATTTTGTGAGGCTCGAAATTAATCCAGAGCTAGGGGCTGGATACTCTTCTCTCCAACTGCTACATTTTGACTGCAAATCCATTCCTTCCGCAAGTAGTGCAATTCCCTTGCTCGGCTATTCCACTCACAAGAAAAGCACATGTATATTGCATATCCCTGCTGCAGTCCCATTAAAAGGACAACTACCTTCAAATCACCATATAGATGTCAGCTGTACTTGTTATACTCATTGTAATTCAGTGTATGTTTTAAGTTATCGTATATCTCTTCCATGAGGGAAGCATATTTTAATGGAATAGACGGAAGAAGGTTCCAATTGTGCAAAAGCACAGCCTTAAGACTCAGTTTCGACGTGTCTACACATAGTCTCCATTCTTGTGGGTTATGAGTTATTTTTAAGGCATTCACAAGGCCATAAGTATCGTAACAGAATACCAGATTGCTTTCCTTTCTTGAGAAAGTCTCCAACTTCTGTTGGCGCTTTGATATGAAGTAATAGTGACAACTTCTAGGAAATTTCATTGTTGGAGTCCTGATCCGAGCAATTCTGCTTTGTTCTTGGATAAGTCCAAATCACGAACCAGATCATTTAGTTATTCTTGTGTTATTCTGTGTCGGGGTTGATGATGCACCAGTGAAAATCTAGATCACTACATGCTGACGGACCAGGAGAAGAACAGGTCGGCTCAACCTTGTCCTCATCAGATGAATCAAAAGAATATTCTGCTGGAGGCTCTGGAATAGGAAGTTTTTAACCATGTCGAACTAGTCTCAATACACACAGAATGTTTGAGTAGACTATTATTGACTTCTTTTGCTTCGTTATTCCACCAGAAAGAAGATGAACCAAACAGAAGTAACAGTCATTTATGTGGTTGCTTGGCTCTCTCCACACCATGGGGACTGCACACGGCATTGATGGTCTTTTGCCATTCAACCAATGTCCAAGGTTTGCCTGATCACCAATCTTGCATCCGAAGTAAAGATGATTTGCCTTGTTCATTTGAGAACTGAATCTTTTCTCCTGTGTGGCAAATGTTGCTTCCCGAAGATATGGCAGAAATTGTCCAGGAAATTAAGGCACTGTCGATGCCTTAGTGTTCTGTATTGTACGTAAATGGATAAAATAATATCAGTTTTATGTAACAGTAGCTTAAATTGTCAGCCAAAAAGTCTGAAATATTTTAAATGCTCCACCTTTCCGGCTGGGCGTCATATAGTACACTGCTGACGTCAACTTACTTCAGCAGCCGCCTGGTAGTAGTATTGCAATGCATCAGAAAATGATGTCATCAACTATGCATGATATGTTCATGATCGTATAATGCAATGTGATGTAATGTATGTTACATAATTCTAGTGTTATTTACGATTTCGTTGCAGTCATACTGGATAAATGTACACGTTGAAACATTAAAATTGAACTATGTGAAATATCTTTTTTTTTAAAAGAGCCAATTCATGTTTTTAATGTTTATGTTCGTTTTTAGCACATTATGATACTGCATATTAGAGCCCTTTTAGTCAGTAACGATGCCAATGTTGACCAGTGTTCTTGAAGCAGAGCTCCAAGGGGAGCAGAAGAGGCAGACCAACAAGACGATTGCCTAGTGATATCAAAGAATGGCCTTATCAATGCTTATCAATGGCCCAAAGTAATACTGGAGGACTGAATGATCAATCATGTATTTCTGCTAATATTGTTTTACCTAATAGTTTTAGCCAGTAATTATCGGAAAACAAATATAAATAGGGTTAAACAGTTTTACATTGCACAATACACAGGATCGACGGTTCTATCAAGAAATGGGCCAACAAACACATATTTGAATCGCTAAATCAAACGCAAACTACATGCACCACTAAAGCAGCGCTTTAATACACAGTATACAGGAATGGAAATAAACAAATATAAATTTTGTTATTCCATTCTGTGCTTGTTCGGTGTTCGTGATAAGGAGCTTTTTGGTCGCAACGTCGATCCTGTATATTGTTCAACGTACAACTCCTATTTAACCCTATTTATATATATTGTTTTAATTTACATACGGTGCACAATTTTACTGCAGTCGTCAGATCACCGTATAGTCGTATCAATCAGCTGAGTTAGAATTAGTGTATATATATTATTTGATAAAAGGTAATACTGTTGTAAAACTGTATAACAATAATACTTACGAAGAAGACAGGTGTTGTAGTTTTACTTGACGACTAACAGGTTATCATTATCGTTCTATGGGGTGTTAACACGAAACAAGTACACATACAAGTATACGCGCACGTTGAAAATGTCTTCTGTACTGTAATTTGTATTTTTTCGTGTTTACACACTATATAGTCCGATAATGATAGTCTGTTAGTCGTCGTCAAGTAAAACTGCACAACGTGTTCTACGTAAGTAAGACTACAGAACCTGTATTCCACGTAAGTAAAACCACACAACCTGTGTTCCACGTAAATAAAACTACACAACATGTGTTCTACGTAAGTAAAACCACACAACCTGTGTTCCACGTAAATAAAACCACACAACCTGTGTTCTACGTAAGTAAGACTACAGAACCTGTGTTCCACGTAAGTAAAACCACACAACCTGTGTTCTACGTAAGTAAAACTACACAACCTGTGTTCAACGTAAATAAAACCACACAACCTGTGTTCTACGTATGTAAAACTACACAACCTGTGTTCCTCGTAAATAAAACCACACAACCTGTGTTCTACGTTAGTAAAACTACCAACCTGTGTTCTACGTAAGTAAAACTACACAACCTGTGTTCTACGTAAGTAAAACTACACAACCTGTGTTCTAGATAGTCATCATGTGACATGATGTGATCTCGGTAGGTCATAATTTATGGGATCTTCTTCCTGAAAGTAACGGCAATCTACAGGAGTATTGTGCCAAGAATTTCCATATGGTCTACGGATGCGAAGCATGGACAGTAAACAACACTGTATGAAAGAGAATAACGGCTTTTCAATTAAAGTGATTTTGGAGAGTCATGAGAATTCAATCGACAAAAAGAAAGTCAAACCAAGAGGTGCTAAACAAAATCAACTTCCAAGAAGTCTGGCTTCTAAACACTGTGTTGAGAATAAGGTTAGGTTTTTTTCGGCCATGTAAAGAGACACAGTGACATGGAAATTGTACTACTGGAGGGAGTGACAGACGGCAGCAGAAGCAATGGTCGTACAAGATGCGGTTGGACATGATTTCCAAGAATGCATGTATATATCGCTGGAGGTGACAGGAAAATTCACTCAAAACCGAGAAGATTTCAAGAGATTCATAAGAAAGACAGTGTTCTGGAAAGAATGTGTCACATAACAAAAACATTTACCAGAATAAAAATGATATTTAGATCTGTCACATGAATGTGAGTATGTAGTTTTAACCCGTCGTATTATGTTGCGATACAGGCCTTTTGTTCGAAAAGCCGGTTTTCGTGTGCTGCAATTTGCTTTTCCCCGTGATTACAAAAATGTCATCATCTTTTTTCTAGCTTCGCCAGTTGGATATTCTCACATATAGTTATGGGATATTTTAGGGAAACATGAGAAACACAGTTTGTGATTGTGAATTCATTATCTGTGTGAGGTAAGTGACGGTAACTAGTGTTAAACTGACTATCTGTGTGAGGTAAGTGACGGTAACTAGTGTTAAACTGACTATCTGTGTGAGGTAAGTGACGGTAACTATTGTGAAATTGAAACTTGCCTGACAGGTAACTGAGCATAGCTCCACACGTAAACTGAGTTAACAATGGATTCTCAAGTAACTGGAAATTTTCATTGTTTCACAATATCACTTCTCAGGGTGTTGAGGGATTTTATTTACCCATCTTTTGGCTACATTCATTATACTAAAGGTTATACTATGATATGCTGAGAGGAGGGAGGGAAGAGGGTTTGGTGAATGTTAAAATGAGGCAGGTTATTGAGTATTACAATGAAACAGGTTAGTGAGTGAGTGATACAATGAGACAGGTTAGTAAGTGCTACAATGAGATAGGTCAGTGAGTGATTCAATGAGACAGGTTAGTGAGTGTTACAATGAGATAGGTCAGTGAGTGATTCAATGAGACAGGTTAGTGAGTGTTACAATGAGACTGAAAATGCAAATGCGTTGTAGCGCCGTTGTATTTGCGCCAAGGTCCGACACATCTGTCTTCAGCGTAGAACTGTTTATCAATAACAATAAAAGCAAAAATAATAATACACATAACCCTGTTACAGTCCTAGTGGTGTCACTTTGAAACATTTGATGCAGAAAAATCTCCACGGGTCACTATCCTCTACGTCAGGGCTATTCAATTATATTTACTCGGGGGCAAAATGTAGAAAAAGGGAATAATCAAGGGCCAGATTTATAAAAAACACATTGAATGGTTTTATACAATTAGGTTTTTATACCTTTATTTCACTGTTTTAGCAATGATCCTCGTGCTACTTACTAGGCCTCTGCGGGCCGCCAATTGAATAGCCCTGCTCTACGTCCAGTAAAATGGCACGCGATAACAGCTGTGTTTTTCTGAAGCCTTTTCATTGTAGAAGTCTTGGAGAGAATTTAGGGATCGCTGTAGAAAAAGAATCAATTGTTGGTTTGAGACATTAAGTATGAGTGTATGTTAATGAGCGAAAATTGTTGAATAGGAACATGCAACATTCGAACATGGAACATTCAAACATCAGATGCCTGCGGTAAACTACAAGAGTTAACCCAGGAATTCGATTTATATCAATGGAATATACTAGACCTAGTAGTGATTACATGGAATATACTAGACCTAGTAGTGATTACATGGAATATACTAGACCTAGTAGTGATTACATGGAATATACTAGACCTAGTAGTGATTACATGGAATATACTAGACCTAGTAGTGATTACATGGAATATACTAGACCTAGTAGTGATTACATGGAATATACTAGACCTAGTAGTGATTACATGGAATATACTAGACCTAGTAGTGATTACATGGAAAATTTCAGGCAAGTTTATAACGGATGAAGAACGTGAGTTGTGGTATAGCGGTGATGAGAAGTTACTTAAGCATGGAGCCGATTTTATCGTTCATATGGGCAGGGTAAATATGTAAACAACACACTGATAACGATAAGAATCGCTGCGACACCTGGTAATATGACCATCATTCCGGTTTATGCACCTACGTCCCTGATGACGATTGATGATATCGATCTATTCTACGATCAATTTGATAAGCAAGTCATAAAATAGATTTAGAAAAGATTTACTTATTGTACAAGGTGACAGGTGTGCTAAAATGGGCCCAGATGCATATGACAATTGGGCCGGTATGACGGGAAAATATGGTTTCGGAGTGATTAATGATCGCTGTGGATAAATTTGCTAACATTAACAAACTAACTGTGGCTAGCACACATTAGCCTTCATAAAATTTCAAGAAGAACAACTAGACATGCACGATCAGGACAATTGTATAATCAATCAAACTTTATTCTGGTTTCTGTCTGGTTAAAATCGGCCATAAATCAAGCAAAGTCGAGATTATTCCTGGCTGCTGATATAGATAACGATCAAAATATGGTTTTCATGACCATTTAAACTTCATCTAAATAGAACTACCACCGTAACCGCGGGAATTGTCTAAGATTTGACTTAGAAAAACTAAAGGCGACAGAAACAGATGACCTGTTCAAGGGAAAAATAGGAGATAAATTTGCAACTTTGAACTATAGAAGAAGGACATCTACTCATTGACTGAGAACCTGAACGCAGTGTTAATTGACACAGCAACAATGCTACTTGGCAAGGAACACACATTTAGTAAATACTGTGTAGCTGAAGACATTTTAAACTTATGTTATAGCTGGAGAGAGCTAAAAAAAGGACAGAAAATAGAATTCACTGGCAGCTTGGACGTATAGTGCCCTGAAAAACAAATATTTAGAACTAAAATTTAAAAAGGTTAAAGAAAACTAGATCAATGCACAATGTGATTACATTAACAACAACATGTCACAGTGTCATAGTAAAACAACCTTTGAAACCTTCAACAAAAATAATCACACAGCAAAGACAGCCCACAATTTCTATTATAGAAGACAAAAATGGAGAACTACTGAATATAAAAGAAGATATTTTAATAAAATGAACATACTATTGTAGAGAGTTGAAAAAAATCATCACAATATACCAAGTAATGACACAATAAACGTTACCTGTCTAAATAACAGAGATATTATTAGATACTATTATTATTAATATATATTGGAGACAGATTATGAGATGAAATGGAAAAAGCAATTTGTTCACTGAAAACGGCAAATTTCTAGCAATTTACAACATCCCAGCGTATTGCTGATACATGGAGAAGTGATTAATTAAAGTCATAACAATAATATGTCAGAAGATTGGGTCTACGAACAAAAATGGTCTGAAACATGGACACAATCGTTACTAATATCACAAAAATGGAGATTTGAAATTGTGTAAAAACTATAGAACAATCAGTCTCATTTCACATTCAAGTAAAGTTATCCTGAGGATTATACTAAATAGATTAAATCATAAAACGAAAGAAATCTTTGCAGAGGAACAGGCCGGATTCAGGAACAACAGAAATACTGTAGAACAAAATTTCAATATATGTCTAGTAAGTGGAAAAACACAACATCAACGCTATATATTTCATAACTTTACTGATATAATAAAACTTTTGACCGTGTTTGACATAAAAGACTTGGAATACCATGATAGAGTTTCATATTGACAATAACATCGTTGTCATAGAGTCACTATATAAAGAAACAACAAGTTTTGTGTTCATAGACAATGAAATCGGTGAATTTTTCAGAACAAGTGCTGGAGTTCAAGAATGATGCTTATTTTCACAAACACTATTTAACATCTGCCTAGACACAATCATGAGAGAAGCAATCATGTTAGATGAATTCTATTCTGCAACATCGATTGTATGTTGCCACATTTCTAATATCTGCTTCGCTGATGATATGGATCTAATGGCGACAACAGAGGCAGAATTACAAGAGTTAACAACAAGGCTGGAAATATCTAGCAAAAAACACATCATGGAGATCAATGCAGATAAGAGTAAAATAGCGCTCGTGTGTTGCCGGGACCCGAAAGGGGAGCAAAGAATAGCAACACTGTTTACCTTCCACGCATGTCGTAAAAGGCGACTAAGGAGGTTATGGGATGCAGTTGGCTGTTGGTTGTCAGTGACCCAAAGCCATGCTGAAGTCGGATGTGTCAGGCTGAAAGGCGCATATATCGCAGCAGTGCTGTAAACTATGACACAACGCATTCCGTTCCCCGGACTACATCCTGCTACTCTGCAGGAGTTTGAGATCGAACGCAGAAGAAGAAGAGTAAAATAGTGGTGACTGGGAGCACTTATTAATGACAATCAATTAAAGCTTAACAATCGAAAGCTTGATGAGGTTTCGACTTTTGCTTATCTGGGAGCACATATTAGTGGTGATGGTGAATCAAAAGCTGAAATTAAAAAATATTGGCAATGACCATGGCCGTCATGACAAGATTAACAACAATTTTAAAAAACAGGATCACACCCCCCCCCCCCTCCACTTCCGGTGTTCAGACTAATTTAACACATCTTTATCTTTGCTTTTATCAATGTTTCTATATTGCCCTTCTAATATCCCTGCCATAGGCAATTGTGCATCCGGACCGTTCAGAAAGCAATGACAAACTATTGAACGTATTTATATTACCTAGAAAATCACTAAAACCAAAATATGCCATGAATAGGATACGCTACCAATCTCTTATATATTGCTGTGAGTTCTAAACTCTAAACTGGGGACTTAAGAGAGAAAAATTCAGGCGTTTTAAAACAAATGATATTGAATTATGTTGGGTTATCTGTTACCGAGGACATAAGACCAATAGAATTAATGTGTTAACGGGTCAACAAGAACCATTGTTAACAATCGTGAAATTTGGTAAAAATCCGGTGGTATGGTCACGTAAGTGAACATTCTTCAATGACAAGAGATGTTCTTCAAGGTACAGTGGCGTATTGAAGAAAAAGAGGCGGTCAGAAGAAGATATGACTGTATAATATCAAGGACTGAGACAGGGTGTGAGGATAGAGATATGTGGAGATCTTTTCCCATGAAATGTTTCAATGGGATACCCTGCCTCTGATGGGTTATCTGACACCCCCGACTCTGATGGGTTATGTGACACACCCGTCCCTGATGGGTTATGTGACACCACGCCTCTAATGGGTTATGTGACACCCCGCCTCTAATCGGTTATGTTACACCCCCGTTCCTGATGGGTTATGTCACACCCTCGACTCTGATGGGTTATGTGATACCCCCGTCCCTTATGGGTTATGTGACACCCCCGACTCTGATGGGTTATGAATTTTATTATTATTATCCTGTACCATCCCGATGAGTTTGAAAACTTCAAACCATGACCAGTCGATGATATTATCCTGTACCATAATGATGAGTTTGAAAACTTCAAACCCTGACCAGTCCTTGATATTACCCTGTCATGTTTGAGTGTAAAGCAGTGTATTCTGGGCTAGGGACCAGTAAATTAGTTCCTTGAAAATACAAACAATGGCTTGACGATCCACATTTGATTCGACGGTCCTATATTTCTCACTCTTTCTTAATATCTACTACACGCCTTATTGTCTGTATGACTGTCAGTATTCTTAAGCACTTTAAATTTAACAGTCACTTTCCGATGACATCATTGGTGTTGCCATGGATACTAAAATGATGATGGGAAATTAAAAATATTTGTTTATTAAATGGGGGAATAAAGGTCTGCCCGAGATACAACAGTTGTAACCGAAGGAATGGCCACAACTAAGACAGGAGTCTATGTTAGTTCTTTATATCTATGACATGTTTGATGACATGTTTGATGACATGCCAGCTTAAATGACATGTTTGAAGTCATACAATCTAGTATCCTATGGGTCTTTCATAGTTACACTTATGATTTTAATGATTGGATACTGGATTTTATAGCGGAAAATTGGTACCGTGTTTGGAATGAGCACGTCAAATCGATCATGTGTTACCGGTTCTCCTAAGGAGGAAAAAAAATCGTGTGTTGCCGTGGGTCCCTAAAGGGGAGGCAAGAGTAGCCACAATGTTTACCTTCCACGCATGTCGTCATAGGCAAATAAAGAGGTTAAAGGGAGGGTAGGGGGAAGGTAGTTGGCTGTCCCATGCCATATATGGTCAAAGGTCAACGAGAAGCCATGCAAAAATCATATGGGTGTGACCGAAAAGCGCAGATATCGCAGCAGTGCTAATAACATGGCAAAATGCACTCCGTTCTCCGGACCACATCCTGCTAAATTGCAGGATTTTGAGAACGAATGCAGATGAAGAAGAAATATATACCCTTAAATAGGTATAACATTGGAGGCACCAAAATATGTGTTGGTCAGTGTTATAAAACGTTATCGACAAAAAACATGATGATGATAAATACACATTTCTTTAACGTTAAAAGTTGAAAGCATATGCTACTGAAGATTTGACACATGATGATGATAAATATATTTCTCGCAATGTAAAAGTTAAAAGCATATCCTAGTCAAGATTTGACACATGATGATGATAAATTAGTTTGTTTGGTAGTTGCAGCAGGAAGCATATAGGGCAGATGTTGTGATTCTCAATGTGTTGCGTTCCGCTACCTGGAGTTTTAGTTGTGTGGTCTTGCAGCCTGTTTTTTCTCCTTCTTGAAGTATGGTGTTCTTTAGGGTTGCTTTATGCCTTCTTCGTTTTCTATAAACCCCAGGTGTCCAAATAAGGGTTTGTTGTTTATTCTGTTTTCATCTAGTCTTAAAACGTGTTTCATGAATAATGGATGTTTTACGATCGCGTCTATTAGGACACAGATCAACTGACCATAGCAAGTACGAAAACAACTACTCCCATCTTGAACCGGAACCGCAAAAACTGATGATAAATACAGTACATGATTTGAAAGTTAAAAGTTGGAATTATATCCTAGTCAAGACTTATCTAATGTCTTTGCCAGCATCTTCCAGTGGACACGCCCCCCCCCCCCAACCTGGACTCGCCTCATCAATTCTGTATTTTATAACTAGCGATTTTCTTAGTTGCAACTTATGGCAGTGAGACTTGGACAATAAATATAACAACGGTAAAAATAATATCGGATTTCGAACTTAAATGTTACAAGACAATATTAAGAATTTCCTGGACAGAAAAGATAAGTAATAGTGAGGTTTTGAATATGCTGAATTCAGAAGAAGGATGGCTGGTGAATACAATTTTACATAGAAAACTGAAATAGTCTGTACATAAAAAAAAACACAATAGCATGGAAAGATGTATATTAGACGGAAGAATTCCGGAAGGTAAAAGAAGAGGTAGACCTGGATGGAGATGGACAGACGACATCAAAGACTTTTTCAAGATATCATTGGAGGAGATAAGCAGATTGACACAGGAAATAGAGTTCGGTTCAGAACATCAACTGTAAAGTCAACGTTCTGGAAAGAATATGTCACGTGATGACGAGCGGATTTTCTAGGTTATATTTACACTCATTGGGATTCTTAACAATCTGGTTATTCGTCTATTCGTCTATCTGTTACTGGGCCTGAACCAGAAAGATGATTGTGAGACACATTCAACAATATATATATATATATTCATGTAAATAAATATATTTAAAACTGCTTCATTAAATATAAGTTGTTGGCTTTATAAAACTCAAATTTGATTATTTTCAACTTGTTATTTTGTCGTTGTCCACAGATCAAGGGAAGCAACGACAATCAAATAACTATTATTACTTGACCAACATGAAATTGATGTTACTAGTCTTGTTGGTTTTGATGGTTGGAGAAGCTGTCGAGTCTTGTAAAGTAAGTCGTTTTAAAGAGATATGCTCATCGTGTTGACTATAGTTGATTTTCTTGACCACTGTCCGAGCTGAAATTTAATAGCTGCAATATATATCACAAAAGTAAACACGTGTCCACTTTGTGGTGAGTTCAATGAAACATTCGGTAAATAATATGGTGCAATAACACAATTTGTGCAGAGATAAATATCTTGTGTCCCAGTGTCGGGAAACAATTCGAAACTGGAAATGGGTTGGGGTGGTGGAGAAGATGGGGACGGGGAACTGGGGTAACACAAGACAAATATCACAATGAACAGGAATAGATACAAGTATTACACATATTAATCAAGAAAACTAAATAGCTACGTGACACAGCGACAGGCGAAATGTTGATTCAAAGCCTTCTTCAGAGCGAAAGACAAGAAACGGAATAAAGTACATTTATAATTAGAAAACGTTTAGTGCACTGTTGATTTCGTGTGTTGTCTTTCATCCTAATGAAGGCTGCTAGTCGAAACGTCCTCTGTCGCTGTGTCTCGTTGTTAGTTTGTTTTATTAACTAATTTTGGCAATACTTGTGCATATTTCTATTCTTTTCTACAATTTGTCCAGCCTGTGGTCATTTCTAAGAATTAGTCAGAGATTATCATATCTTGTGTATTTGTCATTTGTGTTTAATTCTACTCATTTATCGGCGTTGTTTCAGTCTACAGATGTATCAGTGGTGCTCTATTCTATCAATTTGTAACTATTGCCTAATTATACATATGCATCACTCTTGCGCTCTATTTTACTTAAGCATCACTGGTGCTCCATTCTATTCATGTAACACTGGTGCCGCATATATCTATCTATTTGCTAAAGCCTTTGTTGCTTTTCACTTCAGGGGTAGAAAAGTTTTCTGGAGATGGCCTTCGTGTGTGCTGAGTATATTGTGGGAATTCTCGCCTCTTTGATTTCAGTGGTCCATCGTTTTCGTGGTCGGCCTCTAAGTCTGCCTTCACTGTATCTGTGTAGCATAGATTGCTGTGGTATGCTGTCTGATGGTAGTCTGCTGATGCGTGTAAACCATTTGATTTGTTGTCTCTTAATATATTCCGTGATTGAGGTGGTGCCGGTTTTTTGTCGAATGTCCTCTTTTTTCACTTTGTTTCTTAGCGATATTCTTAGGTTTCTACGTAAGCATGCCATTTCAGCTGTCACAAGTTTACGTTTGTCGTGTGCTGTCGTTGTCCATGTTTGGCATTGGTAGCACAGCATTGGTATAATAATCGTTTTTAATGTGTTATTTTGGTGTTTCAATCTACCTTTTTGTTTCTGAAGATTGTTGTCATTTACCCAAGGCAGGGGTTGTAAGCTTTATTACATCTATTGTGTATTTCTTTGCAGCTATTGTCGTAAGATGTTATATTGCTTCCTATGTTTCTTTTTCTTTCTATTCTTCCTATCTTCATTACTTCGGTTTTTGGTGCTTCTCTTTTGGTAGGATGGTGCTTAATCCTACTAATTTATAACTGTATTCCATTATACACATACAGAAAATCTTGTGCTCTATCATATTAATGCAAAACTGTCTTCTCTCCTACTCATGCAGCACAGGTCTTCTCTCCTACTCATGAAACACTGGTTCTCTAACCTACTCATGCAATACTAGTTCTCTAACCTACTCATGTAACACTAGGTCTCTAACCTACTCATGCAACACTGGTTCTCTAACCTACTCTTGTAACACTGGTTATCTAACCTACTCATGCAACACTGGTTCTCTAACCTACTCTTGTAACACTGGTTATCTAACCTACTCATGCAACACTGGTTCTCTAACCTACTCATGCAACACAGGTTATCTAACTGACTCAAGAAACACTAGTTCTCTAACCTACTCATGTAACACTAGGTCTCTAACCTACTCATGCAACACTGGTTCTCTAACCTACTCTTGTAACACTGGTTCTCTAACCTACTCATGCAACACTGGTTATCTAACCTACTCATGTAACACTGGTTCTCTAACCTACTCATGCAATACTGCTTCTCTAACCTACTCATGCAACACTGGTTATCTAACTGACTCAAGAAACACTGGTTCTCAAACCTACTCATGTAACAGTAGTTCTCTAACCTACTCATGCAACACTAGTTCTCTAACCTACTCATGTAATACTAGTTCTCGAACCTACTCATGCAAGATTAGTTCTCTAACCTACTCATGTAACACTAGTTCTCTAACCTACTCATGTAACACTGATTCTTTAATTTACTCATTCAACATTGGTCTTCTCTCCTCCTCATGCAGCACAGGTCTTCTCGCCTACTCATTCAACACTGGTTATCTAACCTACTCACGAAACACTAGTTCTCTAACCTACTCATGTAACACTGATTCTTTAATTTACTCATTCAACATTGGTCTTCTCTCCTCCTCATGCAGCACAGGTCTTCTCGCCTACTCATTCAACACTGGTTCTCTAACCTACTCATGCAACACTGGTTCTCTAACCTACTCATGCAACACTAGTTCTCTAAACTACTCATGCAACACTGGTTCTCTAACCTACTCATTCAACACTGGTTCTCTAACCTACTCATGCAACACTGGTTCTCTTTTCTGCTCATGCAACACTGGTTCTCTTTTCTGCTCATGCAGCACTGGTTCTCTAACCTACTCATGCAACACTTTTTCTCTAACCTACTCATGCAACACTGGTTCTCTATCGTATTCATGCAACACGGGTTCTCTAACTTACCCATGCAACACTGGTTCTCTAACCTACTCATGCAACACTGGTTCTCTATCGTACTCATTCAACACTGGTTCTCTAACCTACTCATGCAACACTGGTTCTCTATCGTACACATGCAACACTGGTTCTCTAGCCTACTCATGCAACACTGGTTCTCTAACCTACTAATGCAACACTGGTTCTCTACCCTACTCATGCAACACTGGTTCTCTAACCTACTCATGCAACACTGGTTCTCTATCGTATTCATGCAACACGGGTTCTCTAACTTACCCATGCAACACTGGTTATCTAACCTACTAATGCAACACTGGTTCTATAACCTACTCATGCAACACTGGTTCTCTATCGTATTCATGCAACACGGGTTCTCTAACTTACCCATGCAACACTGGTTCTCTAACCTACTCATGCAACACTGGTTCTCTATCGTACTCATTCAACACTGGTTCTCTAACCTACTCATGCAACACTGGTTCTCTAACCTACTCATGCAATACTAGTTCTCTAACATACTCATGTAACACTAGGTCTCTAACCTACTCATGCAACACTGGTTCTCTAACCTACTCTTGTAACACTGGTTATCTAACATACTCATGCAACACTGGTTATCTAACCTACTCATGCAACACTGGTTCTCTAACCTACTCTTGTAACACTGGTTATCTAACCTACTCATGCAACACTGGTTATCTAACCTACTCATGTAACACTAGTTCTCTAACCTACTCATGTAACACTGATTCTTTAATTTACTCATTCAACATTGGTCTTCTCTCCTCCTCATGCAGCACAAGTCTTCTCGCCTACTCATTCAACACTGGTTCTCTAACCTACTCATGCAACACTGGTTCTCTAACCTACTCATGCAACACTGGTTCTCTATCGTATTCATGCAACACGGGTTCTCTAACTTACCCATGCAACACTGGTTCTCTATCGTATTCATGCAACACGGGTTCTCTAACTTACCCATGCAACACTGGTTCTCTAACCTACTCATGCAACACTGGTTCTCTATCGTACTCATTCAACACTGGTTCTCTAACCTACTCATGCAACACTGGTTCTCTAACCTACTCATGCAACACTGGTTCTCTATCGTACTCATGCAATACTAGGTCTCTAACCTACTCATACAACACTGGTTCTCTAACCTACTCTTGTAACACTGGTTATCTAACCTACTCATGCAACACTGGTTATCTAACCTACTCATGCAACACTGGTTATCTAACCTACTCACGAAACACTGGTTCTCTAACCTACTCATGCAATACTGGTTATCTAACTGACTCACGAAACACTGCTTCTCTAACCTACTCATGCAACACTGGTTATCTAACTGACTCACGAAACACTGGTTCTCTAACCTACTCATGTAACAGTAGTTCTCTAACCTACTCATGTAACACTGGTTCTCTAACCTACTCATGCAACACTGGTTCTCTAACCTACTCATGTAACACTGGTTATCTAACCTACTCACGAAACACTGCTTCTCTAACCTACTCATGCAACACTGGTTATCTAACTGACTCACGAAACACTGGTTCTCTAACCTACTCATGTAACAGTAGTTCTCTAACCTACTCATGTAACAGTAGTTCTCTAACCTACTCATGTAACACTGATTCTTTAATTTACTCATTCAACATTGGTCTTCTCTCCTCCTCATGCAGCACAGGTCTTCTCGCCTACTCATGCAGCACTGGTTCTCTATCCTACTCATGCAACACTAGTTCTCTAAACTACTCATGCAACTCTGGTTCTCTACCCTACGCATGCAAAACTTGTTCTCTACCCTACTCATGCAACACTGGTTCTCTATCCTTCTCATGCAGCACTGGTTCTCTATCGTACTCATGCAACTCTGGTTCTCTAACCTACTCATGCAACACTTTTTCTCTAACCTACTCATGCAACACTGGTTCTCTATCGTATTCATGCAACACGGGTTCTCTAACTTACCCATGCAACACTTGTTCTCTAACTTACTCATGCAACACTGGTTCTCTATCGTACTCATTCAACACTGGTTGTCTATCGTACTCATGCAACTCTGGTTCTCTAACCTACTCATGCAACACTTTTTCTCTAACCTACTCATGCAACACTGGTTCTCTATCGTATTCATGCAACACGGGTTATCTAACTTACCCATGCAACACTTGTTCTCTAACTTACTCATGCAACACTGGTTCTCTATCGTACTCATTCAACACTGGTTCTCTAACCTACTCATGCAACACTGGTTCTCTATCGTACACATGCAACACTGGTTCTCTAGCCTACTCATGCAACACTGGTTCTCTATCCTGCTCATGCAACACTGGTTCTCTAACCTACTAATGCAACACTGGTTCTCTACCCTACTCATGCAACACTGTTTCTCTATCCTGCTCATGCAACACTGTTTCTCTATCCTGCTCATGCAACACTGGTTCTCTAACCTACTCATGCAACACTGGTTCTCTAACCTACTCATGCAACACTGTTTCTCTATCCTGCTCATGCAACACTGTTTCTCTATCCTGCTCATGCAACACTGGTTCTCTAACCTACTCATGAACACTGGTTCTCTATCCTGCTCATGCAACACTGGTGTTCCAACCTACTAATTTATCACTGGTGCTCCACTCTGCTTATGCATTACTGGTGCCCCATTATCTCTCAAGCACTGTAGGATTGACCCAATGTCAATACCACATTTATTGTAAGTCCATCCTGGAATGGTTACATCAGATAGGGTATTAAAGAATTTGAACAGAGTAGAATTCTGCAGGAGATTTAGAAGACAAAAACGAAATGAGAGACTAGAATTATTCACTCATATTGCAACAGATCAGTCGGTGCTGGGAATGGATTCATCAACCATCTGATGACATAAAAACAATCACATCTGAGGACATACACACAATCACATCTGAGGACATACAAACAATCACATCTGAGGACATACAAACAATCACATCTGAGAACATAGAAACAATCACATCTGAGAACATACAAACAATCACATCTGAGAACATAGAAACAATCACATCTGAGAACATACAGTCACAACTGAGAACATACAAACAATCACAACTGAGAACATACAAACAATCACATCTGAGAGCATACAAACAATCACATCTGAGAACATACAAACAATCACATCTGAGAGCATACAAGCAAGCACTTCTGGGAACATAGAAACAATCACATTTGATGACATACAAACAATCACATCTGAGGACACACAAACAATCACATCTGAGGACATACATACAATCACATCTGAGAGCATACAAACAATCACATCTGAGGACATACAAACAATCACATCTGAGAACACACAAACAATCACATCTGAGGACATACAAATAATCACATCTGATGACATACAAACAATCACATCTGAAATCATACAAACAATCACATCTGAGGACATACAAACAATCACATCTGAGAACATACAAACAATCACATCTGAGGACATACAAACAATCACATCTGAGAACACACAAACAATCACATCTGAGGACATACAAACAATGACATCTGAGAACATACAAACAATCACATCTGAGAACATACAAATAATCACATCTGAGAACATACAAACAATCACATCTGAGAGCATACAAATAATCACATCTGAGAACATACAAACAATCACATCTGAGAGCATACAAATAATCACATCTGAGAACATACAAACAATCACACCTGAGAGCATACAAACAATCACATCTGAGAACATACAAACAATCACATCTGAGAACATACAAACAATCACATCTGAGAACATACAAACAATCACATCTGATAACATACAAACAATCACATCTGAGGACATACAAATAATCACATCTGAGAACATACAAACAATCACATCTGAGGACATACAAACAATCACATCTGAGAACATACAAACAATCACATCTGAGGACATACAAACAATCACATCTGAGGACATACAAACAATCACATCTGAGAACATACAAACAATCACATCTGAAAATATAGAAACAATCACATCTGAGAACATACAGTCACATCTGAGAACATACAAACAATCACATCTGAAGACATACAAACAATCAAATCTGAGAACATACAAACAATCACATTTGAGGACATACAAACAATCACATCTGAGGACATACAAACAATCACATCTGAGGACATACAAACAATCAAACCTAATTTACAACTTTTTTCAAAGTCTTGCTCATCGTCACTTGTGAAGGAGGAATACCATTATCATCAAATTTGCCAAAATCTGACTGTAAAGTCATTCATGTAACTGGCGTGTCACGGAAGTCATGTGTGTAACTGGCGTGTCACGGAAGTCATGTGTGTAACTGGCGTGTCACGGAAGTCATGTGTGTAACTGGCGTGTAACGGAAGTCATCAGCCTGGAACACAGCAGATTCCTCTAATACAAGACTCTACACATTTTTGTGTGTACGATTTACCATAATATAAGTTATATGCCAAATTAGTTGTATTTTTATAAATACATAAACTTCATTTGATCTTTCAACCAACATGAGGGTGGCATTTGCTCGAATACCGGAATAGAATGTAACACGGACATAGTGTGCTGCCGGGAAGATGATCTTTGTTTAGAAATCACCTTAGTTGAATCGGGGGACGTTAAATTCGTCACTAAATGTGTACGCGTTATGGACCATTACAATTAGTATGCAAGGGGTATGTATTTTTTAATTATATTGTTTTTAATATTTGACATTATTTTGATTTTTTTTTGAATAAATTTCTTGGAATGGAATAAGATTGTTCACCTACTAAGAAGCATTATATCGTGCGAGGGGGAAACCTGTAAAGAGATATAAAATAGATAACAACAAAACATACCAGACTCTAGTACAGATGACACGTATTTGTAAGAAAAACAAAGGAAACATAGACACTAAAGCTGCATTATACAAGACTATTATTATGCCATCACTGTGCTACTGATGCCAAACCTAGACAATGACAGCTCAAGACAAAAGAAAAATAGTGTCAGCAGAAATGACATGACTATCAAGAATACTTGGAGTGTCATAAAAAGATGGAATTAAAAACGATAACATCAGACAGATAACCAAAACATTACCATTATTGAAATACATCAAAAGACAAAAAATCAGGTGTTTTTCACACGCTTTCAAACTACCAACAGATAGCATTCCACAAATGACCATGACGCATAGGCATCACAGCTATAAAGCCAGAGGCAGACCATGTAAAACATGGATCACAGAAATAAAAGAAGCCACAGGAGCAAACATACAAACAGCACACAAGAATGCCATTTCCATAGAACTCTTCCACCCCTGACGCCGTAGGGAAAACAAGGGCCACAGCTTATAAACAGAAAGACAGACAAGCAGGCAGACAGACAGGCAGATTAGACTGATTAGATAGATAAATTAGATAGATTAGATAGATAGATAGATAGATTAGATTAGATAGATAGATAGATTAGATAGATAGATTAGATAGATAGATAGATAGATTAGATAGATAGATTAGATAGATAGATTAGAATAGATAGATAGATTAGATAGATAGATTACATAGATAGATATATTAGATAGATTAGATAGATTAGATAGATAGATAGATAGATAGATAGATAGATAGATAGATAGATAGATAGATAGATAGATAGATAGATAGATAGATAGATAGATAGATAGATAGATAGATAGATAGATAGATAGATAGATAGATAGATAGATAGATAGATAGATAGATAGATAGATAGATAGATATATAGATAGATAGATAGGATATAGGATATAGGATAGGATAGGATAGGATCGGATCAGATTAGGTAGATAGATTAGGTTAGATAGATATTAGATAGATTAGATTAGATAGATAACTAGATTAGAGAGATAAATAGATTAGATAGATTAAATAGATTAGATAGATTAAATAGATTAGATACATTAAATAGATTAGATACATTAAATAGATTAGATAGATTAAATAGATTAGATAGATAAATATATTAGATAGATACATAGATTATATAGATAAATTGATTATATAGATAAATTGATTATATAGATAGATTAGATATTTAGATTAGATAGATATATAGATTAGATAGATTAGATTAAAGTAGATAGATTAGATTAGATATATTAGATTATATTAGATAGATTAGATTATATTAGATTAGGTTAGGTAGATTAGATTAGATAGATTAGATAGATTAAATAGATTAGATACATTAAATAGATTAGATAGATTAAATATATTAGATAGATTAAATAGATTAGATAGATTAAATATATTAGATAGATTAAATAGATTAGATATATTAAATAGATTAGATAGATTAAATAGATTAGATATATTAAAAAGATTAGATAGATAAATAGATTAGATAGATAAATAGATTATATAGATAAATAGATTATATAGATAAATTGATTATATAGATAGATTAGATAAATAGATTAGATATTTAGATTAGATATTTAGATTAGATAGATAGATTAGATAAATTAGATTAAAGTAGATAGATTAGATTAGATAGATTAGATAAAATTAGATAGATTAGATTAGATTAGATTAGGTTAGGTAGTTTAGATTATATAGATTATATAGATTATATAGATTAGATACATTAGATAGATCAGATAGATTAGATTAGATTAGATAGATTAGATTAGATAGATTAGATTAGATTAGATAGATTAGATAGTTTAGATAGCTTAGATAGGTTAGGTAGGTTAGATAGATAGATAGATAGATAGATAGATTAGATAGATTTCTCGGGGCAGATGAAGAATCTTTAAGTCTAGCTATTGTTTTTGTCTCTGCTTTCGCTGTGAAGGCGTCGCAGGACCGAATGACGATCTTTCTTTGGGCTATGGCACGTTTGGTCGCTCGATATGCAGTAACATTGTGACGTCTTAGAACTTTGGTAACTCCTTCAATCCACATTCTTCTTGGTCTTTCTCTGCCTCTCGCTGTTTCCATTTTCATGTTTTATGCTCTTGTCGCTGGTCAATAATGATTCCTTCTCATTAAGTGACCGAACCATGTCTGTGTCTGCATTAAGTGACCGAACCATGTCTGTGTCTGTTTTTCAATATATATTTGATCACAGGTGTTGTTCCAACAGTTCTTGTAATCTCTTCATTCCTCATATGACCTGTTCTTGTAATCTCTTCATTCCTCACATGACCTGTTCTTGTAATCTCTTCATTCCTCACATGACCTGTTCTTGTAATCTCTTCATTCCTCACATGACATGTTCTTGTAATCTCTTCATTCCTCACATGACCTGTTCTTGTAATCTCTTCATTCCTCACATGACCTGTTCTTGTAATCTCTTCATTCCTCACATGACATGTTCTTGTAATCTCTTCATTCCTCACATGACCTGTTCTTGTAATCTCTTCATTCCTCACATGACCTATTCTTGTAATCTCTTCATTCCTCACATGACCTGTTCTTGTAATCGCTTCATTCCTCACATGACCTGTTCTTGTAATCTCTTCATTCCTCACATGACATGTTCTTGTAATCTCTTCATTCCTCACATTACCTGTTCTTGTAATCTCTTCATTCCTCACATTACCTGTTCTTGTAATCTCTTCATTCCTCACATGACCTGTTCTTGTAATCTCTTCATTCCTCACATGACCTGTTCTTGTAATCTCTTCATTCCTCACATGACCTGTTCTTGTAATCTCTTCATTCCTCATATGACCTGTTCTTGTAATCTCTTCATTCCTCATATGACCTGTTCTTGTAATCTCTTCATTCCTCACAATACCTGTTCTTGTAACCTCTTCATTCCTCACAATACCTGTTCTAGTAACCTCTTCATTCCTCACATGACCTATTCTTGTAATCTCTTCATTCCTCATATGACCTGTTCTTGTAATCTCTTCATTCCTCATATGACCTGTTCTTGTAATCTCTTCATTCCTCACAATACCTGTTCTTGTAACCTCTTCATTCCTCACATTACCTGTTCTTGTAATCTCTTCATTCCTCACATTACCTGTTCTTGTAATCTCTTCATTCCTCACATGACCTGTTCTTGTAATCTCTTCATTCCTCATATGACCTGTTCTTGTAATCTCTTCATTCCTCATATGACCTGTTCTTGTAATCTCTTCATTCCTCACAATACCTGTTCTTGTAATCTCTTCATTCCTCACAATACCTGTTCTAGTAACCTCTTCATTCCTCACAATACCTGTTCTTGTAATCTCTTCATTCCTCACAATACCTGTTCTTGTAATATCTTTATTCCTTACATGATCTCTTCTTGTTCTGTTTGCTTTTTGTAGACATATCATGTCACACTTAATAAGCTTTCTCTGTTCATATTCAGTTAGTTTCCATGTCTGACACTGATAACACAGTGTTTGTATGCAGGTTGCATATATGGTATTGATTTGTGTTTTAAAATTGGTGTGAGGTATCTGAAAATAGTAGACAAAATGGACACTGTATATTAAATATAATTGCCGTTTGGTAATTTCCTCCAACATTATATTTTAAGGACTTACCATAGAACTGGGAAAATGCAACTTAATACCGAAATATGTGACAGGGTAGACCTGTACCTTAGTTATAGTTAGCAGACGGTTCAAATAAAGATCCGTGGTAAGCTTACAGATAGAGCACATACCTTTCACTTATAATCGTTTTTTACATATCATCTTTATTTCAACCAGTGTATCGTCAATGATCACTGGTTACATGTCATCTTTATTTCAACCACTGTATCGTCAATGATCACTGGTTACATGTCATCTTTATTTCAATTAGGGCACATTACCTAAGATCATTTGCTTAACGACATGTATATTTTAACACGGGTGTTTCGTTATGAGGAGGTATAACTTCCTTTCTAGACTCGCTGGAGTGTTGCTGGGGACCGAAAGGAGAGCAAAGAGTAGCAACATTGTTTACCTTCCATGCATGTCGTAAGAGGCGTTTAATGAGATTTTTAGCATAGTTAGCTGTCCTATCCCACTTATGATCAAATTGATTAGGAGATTATGCTAAGTCGAATGTGTTTGCCCAAAAGGGATACACATCGCATCGCAGTTAAGCTGTAAGGTATGATACCACGGAACCTCCAGACTACATCCTGCTACTATATAGAAGTTTGAGTAAGATGAAGACGAATCTCTGGAGCAACGTGTTCTTGGAACATGACAGACGCTGTACAATATATATATAATGTTTATCATTGACTGTAACTGATCTTGGTACTGTGATATTCTGCCACAGAGATGTATAACTGATCTAGGTAATATGACATTCTGCCACAGAGATGTATAACTATTCAGGGGCCGTAGGTATGTCTTCAGTAAGAGGGTAGCCTGGAAAGGTTCCGCTAAAAAAAGTTATTTTACATTTACCCAACTGTATCTTTTTCATGGGATTTGTGGAGGCATTTACTTTAAAACTGAAAGAAACGGCAAACTACTGAACATAATCATATTGCTTATAAAATAACTGCAGCTAAAACATGCTGGGTTGATGGATATGTTTTGAGTAGGGTACACTACCAATTTATTTTGAAATCCCTGAAAGCGGAGGGGGATTATCTGCATTGAGGCTAAGATCCTAGCACTTAATATCATATTCTGATTTCTTGGGGGGAAGGGGGGGGGTTGAACATTTTGATTATATCCCTAGCATTAATTGTTAATTTCGGAGTATTAGGCGTTTTTCTATAGAAAGGTATAACTCCATTCCTGTTTTTAATTATTCTTGCAGTCTAAAATGTGTAATATAGAGAGGTATAACTTTAAACTTGGTCCTAATTATTCTTTAGCCTGAAATATGTACTATAAAAAGGTATACCTCTATCCCTGGCCTCAATTATTCTTGGAGTTTGAGCGCTGTACTGATGATGTTCGTCTGTCGTGATCGACGAACGATGACCAAAAACTGAACCATAGTAATAATAACAATAGGTAATACAAATAATAAAGTTAATAGTGCGTTTTTAAATGACTAACAAAACCAATGCGCGCACAAAATGTTCTTTTACAAAATTGACAACAATAGAGGGTGTCTATGTGAGGTTGAGATGTTTTTTTTCTTTTCTACGTGCCCGATTCCGTCTTGCAGTATCTTGTCTGGACTCTTCCGCCGCTAGTGCTCTCGTTCTAATGCTTTAACGCCATGCTGTTTTATCCTGAGCGATGCTCTCCAAACGCCTACGTCAAATGTTAAGATGTTTCAGTGATGATTTAAGCGTGTCTGTGGAGCGCTTTTTCTGTCCACCAGCTTTTAGAAATCCTGCCTTGAGTGCTCCATAATATATTTGTTTTGGCAAACGCGAGTTCTCCATACGCACAAGATGGCCTGCCCAGCGTACATGCGCCTTCATAAGTAGTGTAAATGACGAGCGCTGTACTATAGAGATTTATACCTATATCCCTGACCTCTATTATTCTTGGAGTCTAGACGTCAAGCTATAGAGAGGTATAACTCTACCCTCAGTCATAATTATTCTTGAAACCCGATCGTTATACATTAGAAAGGTAGTCTTCTTTCGGATTCAGATAATCAGATAATCAGGATGTACGTTCCTGTGATTTGAATTAGAGAATGAATATGTATGTTGTACTAGTTTCTGGCACCGCTGCGATATGTGTGTTGTACTAGTTTCTGGCACCGCTGCGATATGTGTGTTGTACTAGTTTCTGGCACCGCTGCGATATGTGTGTTGTACTAGTTTCTGGCACCGCTGCGATATTTGCATTTTTCGGCTCAGCTCAGAATTCGACAGGTTTTTAATTTGTGTGGACTTTAATATCCTGTAACAGTCTTCTATTATGCCACCATTCACCTGTATGTACCTGCTCTGCGCCATGAACGTTTATCACCCCCTGTGTTCTTGGACATTACAGGCCACAACATTTCACTGAATGACAGTTTTCAGTATGGAAACTGTAGCAGAGGTAGTTGATCTTAGCTTGACTACATCTATCCTAGAGAACGCGTATTCTGTCAGAAAACTCATCTAGTGTAATTAGATACCCAGTTGTCATTTATACACTTGAATAGGTAACCGCAAATTAAATGCTATCAATGTGCATCTTCAAGGCGAGAAACAAATGACGAAGGATGATAACTGCTACAGTTAAACAGTAATGTGGAGGTGGCACTTTGTGATGATAACTGCTACAGTTAAACAGTAATGTGGAGGTGGCACTTTGTGATGATAACCGCTACAGTTAAACAGTAATGTGGAGGTGGCACTTTGTGATGATAACTGCTACAGTTAAACAGTAATGTGGAGGTGGCACTTTGTGATGATAACCGCTACAGTTAAACAGTAATGTGGAGGTGGCACTTTGTGATGATAACTGCTACAGTTAAACAGTAATGTGGAGGTGGCACTTTGTGATGATAACTGCTACAGTTAAACAGTAATGTGGAGGTGGCACTTTGTGATGATAACCGCTACAGTTAAACAGTAATGTGGAGGTGACACTTTGTGATGATAACTGCTACAGTTAAACAGTAATGTGGAGGTGACACTTTGTGATGATAACCGCTACAGTTAAACAGTAATGTGGAGGTGACACTTTGTGATGATAACCGCTACAGTTAAACAGTAATGTGGAGGTGGCACTTTGTGATGATAACTGCTACAGTTAAACAGTAATGTGGAGGTGGCACTTTGTGATGATAACCGCTACAGTTAAACAGTAATGTGGAGGTGGCACTTTGTGATGATAACTGCTACAGTTAAACAGTAATGTGGAGGTGGCACTTTGTGATGATAACCGCTACAGTTAAACAGTAATGTGGAGGTGGCACTTTGTGATGATAACCGCTACAGTTAAACAGTAATGTGGAGGTGGCACTTTGTGATGATAACCGCTACAGTTAAACAGTAATGTGGAGGTGACACTTTGTGATGATAACTGCTACAGTTAAATAGTAATGTGGAGGTGGCACTTTGTGATGATAACCGCTACAGTTAAACAGTAATGTGGAGGTGGCACTTTGTGATGATAACTATCTGTTTTAAAAGTCATTTGTTAAAATGATCCACGCAACAATATATATCTATATATAACCTGTATATGCTACCTGACAATGTTATGCGAAGAAAACATACATTCTCTATTAACGTTTCTCTATTAACTATTATCTATATTTAAATTCTCTATTACTTCAAAATATTATTTTTATTATCTCAACGCAGGATAAATTTGATGTATTGTTTATCTAGTTCCTGTCAAAACTGATGTTTTATAATCTTAATCCGTCTAAAACTTGATATTTTGTTACCTTGCTCCATATCAAATTATGTTCTTGATTCTTGATTAGAAAACTTGCCTCACAGCACGTGGGGCATTCCCATAAGTGCTCCGCCCTCTGTTCCAGCAGCCATTGGAATCGATGGTGTTTCTAGTCCAATGCCGCCGAAACATACGTCGACATCATGGCACAACTCTGGCCCTTGCGACAGTTTTCTTTGTTGTTCCGCCAACCCACACCGCGCCCGTAACTAGTTCAAGCACAACTAGTTCGGCATGTCGGAACAACATTGTAACTGTTATCGAAGGTTACGACTAAGTGATTTTATAGATGACGTGCCATGAAGCTTCTATAAGAAGATAACCTCAATATAAAAGCATGTCATCTACTAAGTTTTTCTGTTGCATGGTTGGTTTTTCAAATTATGTTTTCTTATCTACCTCCATGTCAAACTTGATGGGTTTTTTTTATCTTCTTCCATGTCAAACTTGTTGGGTTTTTTTTATCTTCTTCCATGTCAAATTTCATGTTCTGTTATCTTGCTCCATCTCATATTTTATGTTTTGATATTTTTCTTCATGTGATTTTTTGTCATCATCCTCCGTGTCAAACGTGATGTTGGCTACCTTCTTCCATGTTACTTTGGATGTTTCGTTGTCTTCCTCCATTGTTGAAGCGTTGTTGACCTGTATTCGATTCAAGAACAATTATTGCAATGATGTGATTGTGTTGGCAGATGAATTCTGACAGAAAAAAACAAATACAGAGGTTTTCAAGTGAATGACGACTCTTCCATTGCTACAATTGACGTCATCTCGTACCATATTTAACCAAATATAACACATTTTATCCAAGCAAACATTTTGTAGAGTAAACATTTGTCGTGAGAAGTGAATGAAGCTTTGAATGGATATGTACGGTCATGTTAAGTCCTGAATATTATGAATATTTTTAAACTTGATGAGAATGGAGACACTGGTTCGTCTTAGTCAGATGACACTTTATCCTGACTAAATACCGTATTGATCTGCATAAAAAGTATACTTTACCATGACTGTTAAATAGCGGTATTTTCTTTGAAATTTTAGTATGCGGTTACAAATATTGCTTGTAGGAACTTATTCTCATTGCATCCTCACTCCATCACGGTGCTACCAATGTCAAATATGGACACTAAGAACACAAGATAAAAGAAAGCATTTCACGACAGAAATATCGTGTTTAACGTAGAATTCTGGATGTTTCGGCTGTGGTGTGGGTATAGAAAATGTGTATAGTCTGTGGCATGCTTGTGGTTATTATAAGGTAGCACACCGAGATAATATGTGTAAGCATAGAGCTAGTGAAAAGGCGGCTGATCGCCCTCCAGACGTTGTGATTCCTATTAGAAATGTGTGACATATTAGAAATGTCTGACATATTAGATACCGTTGTCTAAGAAAAACGTGTGGGCAAGAATGTCTCGTAGAACTCGGAAGCCAATCTGGTTTACAACTTCAGAAATTATAGAAGCCTGTAGAAATGTCATCTCTTCGGCCGATGGCCACCCGCTGTCATGAGCCTTCAGTATCGGTACGAAGCCTCGCATAGCAAATATTGTCCTACATTTAACCGTTTACTGTACTGTCTCTGTGAAAGAAATAGCTCCGCTTAGAGTACAGATAAAAATGAAAAATATGTGGGCAGCATGGAGCCCTTAGGTGACGTAGAAGTGCTTCTTCTGAATGCACAAAGTAAGACTAATGATGCCGCATACAAGAAACGCAATCGCAAACTTGCAATCAATATCCAGAAATATGCTTGCTGTGCAACAAGTGGGGAAACCCTAGAGCTGAAGCACCGGTGTTGCTCCGAATATTTCAGAGTAATCGAGTACCTACAACAATTCTTCAGAGACGAAATCCTGTAATACCTGGATTCTTTCCAGATGGGCGAAGCAATAGATAGTGATGGAGCGGATGACCCCAGTAAGTTTATTTTGGTCCACAATACAAAAATTGTGCCTATGATACAATTGTATGCAGTAAAAAACACAGTCAGACTGGCTAACCCTATTTGTCGCATCTCCATTCCATTTGACGGAGAAGGGAAAGCAAGAGCTAGGATCTATGACAGTGCAACGTACTACAAAGATGCAGACGGAGCCACCAAGTATTAACATCTGCTGCTCGGTGGGGAGCTAGTGTCAGAGCACAACTGTCATCTCCTTGCACCGCGTTTGATCTGTAGCAGGATTTCGAAGTTGACAGCAGTCTGTATTTTGCAGATTGGTCTCTCTTTGCCTGCAGAGTTGGAATTGTTGACAGTGGAGCCATCCCCACCGTAACACAGCATAAGTCTTGCAGATATCTTTCCCGATGATGAACATGTGTAGACACTGTGCAAGAAGGATTCTTTGGACGACATCCTGCTAACTTTCAGGAGTTTGAGAATGAATGGAGAAGTGCAACAAACAGACATAATACACCAAATGATTTCCGGAACGAACGAAGAAGATTAAAGTTATGATATATCAGGGAATTTTACATACACATAGAATAGCGACTAACTTGGCCCTTGGAGGCAACTTGGCAGGCACTTGAGTTTTGAGCATATATGCATAATTTGTGAGAGGGGGCAATCTAGCCACAAAATTTGAAACTTTTCTGAAATATGTCACTACTATGTCTTATGGTGAGCACTAAAAGAATAGCGATACAACGTAACATGTGGACGTCAAACACACTAAGAAACACCACAAAAATCAGGTTGTTCAACTCATTGCATACGTAAGCCCGTTATAACGGGACAGAGCCGGCACCCTTTAAGGACGTAGGCTCGCTATAATGGGACTCCATATATAACCTCCAAATTGGCCTTGTTTGGTTCGTAAATAACAAGTATTATTGTTCTTACAATTCTTATATTTTTATATTGTATATGAATTTCACATTCAATTATCTTTCTTTTGATACCTTAAATGACTTTCCATAGCTAATACTTTGTTTTCAGGAAGCTTGCGCCTGAATCATGATGGGGTCCAAAAAGTTAGCCTAAAATTAATTACGTCTAAACCCCGGGTATAATTACGTGTTGAAAGAGTTAACTCCAACATCATCCCTATTCTATCATATGGATGCGAAAGTCGGAAAGCCACAAAATCCACAGATAAAAGACTGGACTCCTTTGAAAACAAATGCCTACGTACCATTCTGAACGTTAAGTGGAGTGACTTTAAATCTAACACTACTATAAGAGAGGAAAGCAAACAAACCTATATATCTTCCTTCATTAGACAAAAACGGTGGACTTACATCGGTCATGTTCTCAGAATGAACAGCCTAAGAATTCCCCAGCAGTCACTATATTGGGTGCCACCTGGAGTAAGAAGAAGAAGGAGACCTAGAGAAACTCTACGAAGAACCATTAATAGAGAAGGCATGTCAATGGACTTAAACAACACGCAATAATTGAAAGAACTGGCAACACAAAGACAGAAATAGAAAGCTATGGTTTATGCCCTATGCGCCGCCTATGGCCCTGGAGGAACATAACATAACATAACAATACTGTTTTTCTTCCATGCATGTCGTAAGATGCGACTACGGAGGTTAAGATGGGAACTTCATTATGTTCGATTAACATTTGTAGGCATAATCAAGCATGTTGTTAAGCTTTGCTAATATTACCGAACATAGTGTTGACTGGCCAAGCCTAATTCCTGCGTGAGCATCCCCGCGACTTATGCGCGATTCTGGCCCTGGTTTTTCCTGAGCTATGTTGTTTACGATGTTAACATGGTGTTAAAGCCTTGTATAGAGGTATTGGACATGTTGTTGTGGTCCTTAAACAAGTGCTAAGCAATTTGTATAAGCAAAAATATAACAGAATAATAACAGAATACAGCAGAAGTGCTCATGGCTGGTGAGTGTTGCTAAGAAGTGTGCTCCAGAAGTTCTCATGGCTAAACCCTTACGAGGACAGAGAAGTGATATTAATGCTATACATTTGTAATATATTTGCTTAGCATATGTGTAGCATTTGTTATATATTTGAGGTTTATTGCTGTACTGCGACGTGCCCCTGGCTGTGTTGGCGTGATATAATCACAGCCTTTCAAGTGACTGGAGAGAACATGTGGTTTGCCACTTGAGGGACTTGCGGCGCTTATAATAGCACGTCAAAGATAATATGAGTTCACCATCTCAATTGCTTAGTTTGTAAATATATCTCCGCCTCACGATAAACTCAGCAATTGAGATGGTGAATTTGATGACAGACATTTTTTGGCTGAAGTAGGCCAAACTATAGATGTTCTCAGTATGTGTATTCTGAAAGCCGTATCTTGTTACAGTCATTTAGTATAGTGTTTCTGTAAGAGGGCAACATGTTGACCAAATGTTAAATCACTCTATACTATAGAACTGTGTCAAGACGTGGCTTTTAGAAGGCACATGTTATTACAGTAATTTAATCAGGAGACTTCAGAAGCCGAACTACACCACTATTATAACAGAAGTACAACATAGAAGCAAACAAATATAACTCCACTCAAATATAAAATGCAGATACAACATAGAACACCACTCAGAGCTATTGTATTATTTTAATATCATCCAATTTGCACAATAAATAAGAATGACTGATTGCTGTCAACAAAACGCATTAGATGGTTTCATGCCCGAAACTTGGCCTCTGGTTAGAATAAATTGTCTTTCTTCAACGTCTAGAATACCAATAGAGGTCCACTTAGGTTCTTCACAGCATTGGCATGCTACTGCTAAAAAAAATAATAAAAAGCAGGTTTTACATTATTTAAAAAGCTTCGAAAGGGAATTCTCGAGACTAACCACCCTGAGTTTCCGTCTACTGGCTAGTTATTTTCATAATGTGTCATTCATTCGCATGGCTTCTCACAGTCCATTTCAAGACCTCCAGTAGTCACTTTCACGGCTTCAAGTCAGCTAGGCAACAACAGACTGGACAATATGAGGACGCTAGAACAACCACCAATCACCCAAATCACAATAATTAAAGACACCTAGACAATGTACGCCCTCTCAAAATTATTGCTGTACTATAATATAAATACAAATAAAAAGGTCAGGTTATATATTAATAAACGTCACCAAGCTCAAATAAAACCATCTGCTCTTAGGTTGAAAGATATGGAACAAAGAGATACTGCTCTGAAAATAAACAAAGGATTTCACCAGGCAACTTGTGCGCGTTGAAGTCTTCACAAACCAATAGCATCTCTCTAGGCAGCTCTTACATGTAACTGGGAAAATACCAGTATGATTTCGGTGCAGATGATATAGTTGTACACAGATAAAACATAATCTGATACTGATAAATCTATATTAGACTCAGATCTCTTGTTGAAAGGGCGTGGAATGTACAGCTGTTAATCCCTGTATAAAGAGAACGGGTCTGGTGAAAGTATACATCCTTGTCTAAGTCCTTTTTTTATTTGTTGAAAGGACGTGGAATGTTAGAGATGTTAATTCTAAACAAAATAACCAAAGGGCTGTTATCATAACTCCAATACAGCAACATTTATTTTTTTTAAACTGGACTTGATGTATCGATATGTGAGACTGCGAACGAGTAGAAAATGTTTAATTAGTTGAACACTTTGAACATATGAAAAGTCACGTGACTGTTTCCAACTTAACAGGAAAATTGAAAAATGTGGAGCAGAATAATATAAATAGCATGAATCCATGAATTATTGAAGAGAAATAAAAAAACCATTGAATAAGATTCGTTCAGCTGAGATTAATTCGCTCGAAATATCTAGCTGAATTCTCAAGCATTGGAAGGTGGAAGGGTGGTTCTCAAAAAATGTAGGGAAAACATGCAGGGATCTGAGACAAAAACGGCATGGGTTATAAGAAATGAACGCCAGTACGCGAAACGGAAGGTTGTGGACAGACAGAATATCTAACGCCACATGTAATGGACATGAAATAATTGACTGTATATGAAAGACAAATCTGTAGACATACGGGATGTAGAAGAAGTATACAAAAACACAGTAAGTTAACATCAAAATAAACAAAAGATTCCACGTTCCAGTATCACATCCGTGACCTCATCAACACAAGACAAATGACTAACAGCTAAATAACGGAGTATAACTGAAAACTAGTAACAGCAATAGACTGTGATGGTTCCAAGACTTAACATTTACCCCATACTGTTATATCCTACACTTCAGCACAGACAAGAACTCATAATTCACAAAAGTAGTATTCTTCATGCATAATAGGCCTCGGGTGAGACGGGTGAGGTTTTCTAACCCAAGGAACAAAATACTGGTTACGGAGAGGTCTGCAAGGGTCGTACTATGCCGCGTCAGGTTACTTATCTGGATAATATATAATCCAGAGAACAAAATACTGGTCGTGCAAAGACCATACTGAGGTCGTAAAAGGTCACAGCATGCCGAGTCCTGTTATTTATCTGGATAATATATACCACAAATAAAAATATACGGGTCGTGCAAAGGGTGTTATGTTGGCTTTTTCCTCCGAAACATTTCCACTGGGTTTTCTGGTTGTGTGAACCCGGTACAACAACGGATAATACCGACGCGTTGTGTCATTAATCACACATGCCATCATGGTTATATTTGTTTAGCAGTCATTTTCTGCTGATTGTAGAAAATTCGTGCAGGTGTAACATAAAACGGTGAACATGTAGGGTCATGGAGCGGGAGTGTACTGGATAGGCAACGGGTGGGTAAGCATGCTTGTGTAGATATCAAACATATATTATATATATATATATATATATATATATATATATCGTCGAATGTAGTATTACTTTGCTTTATCAGTTCAATAGCGTATACTATTTTTGTATTATTCTAGTTAGCTATATTTCGCAGAAGAAAGCGCTGGACATTCTGAACAGAGTTAACACCTTACCACCATTGACAGCTGACACCCATTAATAACTGATAAGGTGGTAAATAAATTCCACGAACTCAGCCGATCTTATCACCCAGACAGAAATCACCCGATTGTCAAGGAAATAACACAGTTTTTAATACGCGGAAATGATGCTGGATATCCATAAAATAAGTAGTAGTACATGGTCAGCAAAAAACGTGGGGGAGTAAATCCGTTCGTTCAATTAATATACCTCATATACCAAAAATGTTCTCAGTATATTTGCACTAGCTTCTATCATATTCTACAATGTTTAATATATTCTTAGTATGTTCTCACTAAGGTATTCAACTATGTTCTCAGTCGCCCCTTCAATAATGTTCTCTCTGTGTTTTAAGCTATTCTTCTCTACCAACAGTGCTAGTATTAACATATTCTCATAGCGAAAACATCATATTTATCAATTTTCTAAATTAGCAGGCCATACGAAACCACATTTCACCACAATTGCACTAATGTCATAACGTGTTAAACAAGTTTTTGTTTTTGGAACACCATAATTTATCACATTTCACAACTAAACAATTTACTTTTAGCACTTTTCGAAATGATCAATGACACTTGTTGTCACTTTTCTATTCTTGCAGTAGTGTATTTCACGACTTTTATGTGCCAACAGGGAGATAGAAATCACGATACTTCCATTTAACAAACGTCATGTTTTATCAGATGTATAAAGTATCAGATCATACGAAACCACCTCTCACTAACACCACAGCGCATTTGACATGTTTTCTTTTTGTGTGACTTCATCATTTATCTCTCTTTCAACTAAGCAAGTCACGTTTAGTGATTTTCGTTATGTTTTATCACTTTTCTGAATTAACAGGCCATACAAAACCACATTTCAATACTGTAGCACTAACACCATAACGTATTTGTAATGTTCCTATTTGTGGGCCTCCATCATTTAGTAGTTTTTCACAACTAAGAAACCACTTTTAGTGATTTTTGTTATGATAAAATCAGTGCTACAAATTATCATACCATATCGAACCGACTTGAAATACTTTTGCACTAACAACACAACACATTTTGATATGTTCTTTATTTGAAGGCCTGCGTCATCTATCACTTTTTCACAACGTCCACTTTTAGTGATGTTCGTTATGTTTTATCATATGTCTAAGTTATCATACCATACAAAACCATTTTTCAGTACGTTTCAATTAACAACACACCTATTGTTATGTTTCTATCTGTGAGACTTCATCATTTATCGTATTTTCACAAGTAGGCAAGTTTGTGGTTGCGCCTTTCGGTGTGATAAAAAGCAATATTTGTCAGATTTCTATAGGTACAGTTGCGCATATCACGACATTTATGCACAAAACAGAGTTCCGATGACCATATTTCCATATGGCAAACTTTGGATGGAGTTCGCGAATATAGTTAAAGCACCTCGGGCGAACTTACGACAACTCCAGTAAGAGCACGTTAAAATCGCGAGAATACACTGAGAACTTAATTTAACACAATAGAGAGTCCACTGGGTGAGCGTAGTGACCTTCTTCCTTTTCTTTCGTTCACTTGAAACATGTCTATATCTGTAATTCTGTCTCCTTAATAAAACTCACTGTCTTTTGTAGTTCATACAGTGTCCCATAGAGTTTTGATTCCAGTGTTGTTTCCTCTGGCCAATATGTCTGCCTCAGCGTTTCATGCTCAGAACACTCTTGAAGTATATGTTTGGCACTCTGTGCTGCCTATCCACATGTACACATGGCCGTGTTGCCAATCTTGAACTTTGTGTACATGTGACTGCGGAGTCTGTTGTGTCCTGTTCTGAGACGTAGAATTGTAACTTGGTCTGGTCTGTTCATAAAATGATAGTCATCTTGTGTTGGTGTTTGTGGCTTTCTTATTGACTTGATCATCTGTTTTTTTCTGATGGTAGGTGATTGGTATATCTGGTTGGTCTTCGGCAGCACCTTCCTTAGCCAGTTGGTCTTCTTTTTCATTTCCTGGTATTCCACAGTGAGAGGGTATCCACTGCATGGTTACCCTATACTGGTAAGACAATTCGCTAAGTAATTTTCTCAAGTCTGTTAGTTTTCCAGACTGGAGAGCTTGAAGCACTGACCTTGCATCTGTCAGAAATACCACAGGCTGTAGGTCAGAGTTGGAGTTCAGCAGTTTTCTTAGCTGCCAAACTAATTGCCAGGATTTCAGCATCATAATTATTGCAGAATTTTCCTGTTGGTGTTCTGATGGTATCTCTAGGCGTGTGTGGATATTCTATATATACACCTGCACCTCCATTCCTCTCGGCATTCTGTTCAGACCCATCTGTGTATACTCTGACCCATATATCTTGTGGATATCCTTCATCCAGGAAACTGAGGGTGACTGTCCTTCGCTGCACACTGTTCTGTTCGTCCTCGCTTAGTATTCCTTTCAAATGGGTCTGTATGTATATTGGCATTCCATGCCTTTCACTCCACGGGATTTGTTCTGGTACAGGCCTTAAGGGGCTGTCAACTTCAGGTAGGTCTGTAAGTTGTCTGCGGAGTTGTTTAGCTTGATGGATAAAGCTGCTTCTTTTCAGTCGCTCCATTGCTAGATTTTGGAATCTTTCCTTCATTGGATGACTTGGCATACACAGAAACTTTTCTGCTTGAATTAGTACTTTTGTGTCTCTGCGTTCGCCAAGTGTTTGCATTCTTCCCATTTTCTGCATCTCTGCTATGGGTGTTGATTTCATTGCTCCCAACATTATTCTAAGTGCCTGGTTTTGCACTTTATCTAGATCTTGTAATGTGGTGTTTGATGCAGAACACCATGCAGCTGAACCATATTCTAGGTGTGGTCTTATGCCTTGCTGGTAAACTTTACTGAGTATATTCCCACTGGCTCCGGATGTGGTTCCACTTAGTTTTCTCAGGATAGCTAACTTCCTCCTGGCTTTTATTGTTGCTTTGTTTATGTGCTACTTTCATATCAGTTTATCATCAAAAGTAACTCCGAGGTATGTGGGTTGTTTGTCTTCTTTCAAGAGTTCTCCATCTATTTTGATATGACCGGCTTGTTGTTTTGGTGAGAGGGTAAAGAGTTTAGTGCTGCACTTATCTGTGTTAATGCTGATGCACCATCTATTAGCCCATAAGGTTAGAGCATCGATATCTCTTTGTATTTGTTTAGTGGCCACTGTCGCATGTTCTTCCGTGCACAATATCACCAGGTCGTCAGCATACATATGACCTGATATTTTTTTTTAATCTAATAAAACATGAAGTTTGCCAAACGGAAACATGGAAATATGAACCCTGTTAGAACATAAAAGTAATGAAATGCGCAACTGTAAGTATAGAAAAGAGCCAATTGCTGCCTTTTATCATATCGAAAAGTGCTAAAATAAGTTTCACGTTGTGTGAAAAGTGATAAATGATGACGCTCCACTTGGAAAACTTGTCGAATACGTTATGGGGTTAGGGAGAATGTTGTTGAAAAATTGTTTCGTGTGGTATGTTAATTTAGAAATCTGACGAAACATGAAGTTTGACATATGGATATTTCTTAATTCAAAAGGTGTTTGTGCATAAATATAGTGGTATGCTCACGTGTAAGTATAGACACGAACAGAATGCTGTCTTTGAATATATCGAAAAGTGCTAAAAGTTTGTCTCGTTGGTAAAAGTGATAAATGATGTAAGTATACAAATAAATACAATGCAAATGAATTAGGCCGTTAGTAAAAAAAAGTGCTGCCATATGCTTTCGTATGGCTTGATAATTCAGAAATCTGATAAAACAAGAAAATGTGCCCACTGGAAAAGTGATAGAAGTCGATTACCTAGTTGTGAGAAGTGATAACTGACGAAGATTCACAAATTAAAAAAGAAAAACTTGTCAAATGCACTATGTTGTTAGTGATGAAGTTCTGACTATGTGGTTTCGTGTGCGATGCTAGTTTATAGAACTGATAAAACATGGAGTTTGCCGTATCCAAAAGTGTTAAAAGCCGTTGCCTAGTTGTGAAAAGTGATAACTGCCGACGATCCATAAGTAAAAAAACTTGTCAAATGCATTATGACGTTAGTGAGAGAGTAATGAAATGTGTTTTCTTATTAAATGCTAGTTTAGAGAATTGATAAAACATGAAGTTTATAATATGGTAATTTGAACCCTGTTGGTACATAAATGTAGTGAAATGCGCATCTGTAAGGATAGAAAAATCAACAAATAGTGGATTTGATTATATCGAAAAGTGCTAAAAGCAAGTGCCTTGTTTTGAAAAGTGATAACTGACGAAGTGCCACAAATGAAAACATGCCAAATGCTTTTTGTTGTTATGCATGTAGTTGCGTCTGTGGGTCTCACCAATGGCCCATTAGACAAACTACCCATGCAACAGAAAACCTTAGTAGATGACATGCCGTTATATTGAGGTTATCTTCTTATAGAAGCTTCATGGCTCGTCATCTATACAGTTATGCTTCTTGTGCTGTTGTTTTGTTGTTGAATTGTGTTTCATGTTTACTTGAATATATGTATGCACCCTCTGTGGTTGGGGGGGGGGAGCCAGAGATGTACTGTGCAGCACCGGGGAGGAGGGAGCTGGCAGCACTGTTTTTTCCTATGCTGAGACCCATTATAGAAGCACAGTGACTCAAGACGTGACAATCCTTTTAACTTGAAAATTTGGTTGCATGCCTAGAGCAATCGAGAAGTTCGGCATAACCAGTAGTCTTTTGGTGGCGGGGAATGAGCACAGTGAACCCTATTTTGGCTACAGTGGCTCGGAGCAGTGCATAGGTTGAAACCTACCTTCCTAGAAGTGCGATATTTATTCTCTGGCTCTTTCCCAGGGTGGGCGGAAATCCACAGTCTTCCCAGCAATATAATGCTATTTAATAGCATTGGTCAAAGGGCATGAGCCCATGGACTGTTGGATCAGCAACGAACCAACCTTTATGTTGTTAGTAAGAAATTGCGCGATTGCTAGTGTATTCTCCGATTTAACAGCTGTTGGCAAACTCAAAGGCTTCCCCCACCATAATGAACCAGAAAAACCTGACTTTGATTACCACAAAAGTTTCGTTAATAGCGGTAGTCTGACAAGTCATCTGTTAAGAATTCAAGCAGCGTAAAGTAATTTGACGTTGGATATTTTTCTTTGTCTTATTTTATTCAAAAATAAAATATTCAAGTGTTGCATTATATTTGAAATTGTCCATGTATTCATAAATAAAGTATGTATTATATATATCAGAAGAATATGGTTGTCTACTTTTCTATTTCGTGTCTGTGTTGTATTAAAAATTGTAGTGTGTTAAGTGTATTTATTATTGTGCATCCCTGCCTAAAATGCGTTTCTTAAATTCAGGTGAGCCAGGGGATATCAGCAGCGGAACTTGACAGGAGATGCCAACACGGGCTATTGACATGGGATATCAGGAGGGGGTCTTGACGGGATATCAACAATGGATAGCATCAGCAGATCTTGACAAAGGATATTAGCAGAGGATATCAGCTGCAGATCTTGACGGGATATCAGAAGGGGATGTCAGCAGCGGATCTTGTCAGGAGATATCAGTAGGGGATCTTGTCAGGGAATATAAGCAGGGGTCTTGACAAAGGATACAAGCAGCGGATCTTGACAGGGGCTATCAGCAGAGGATCTTTACAGCTGGATATCAGCAGAGGATCTTGACAGGGGATATTAGCAGGTGATCCTGACAGGGGATATCAGCAGGTGAACTTAAAAGGATATCATGTGAGGGGATATTGACAGAGTATATAACCCAGTGATATTGACAGGATCTATATATGATAAGTGCTGGGATTATTATGCGATTAGTGATAAATGATACCTGTTCATAAACATAAACTTGTCAAAGTGATGAATGATGCAGGCCCACAAGTAAAAAATATCTCAAAATGTGTCATGTTGTTAGTGCAAATCTATTGAAAGTCGGTTTCGTATGATATGATAATTTAGAAACAATAGCAAAATTCAAAAAAATGTTTTTCCTTAGTTGTGAAAAATGGCTAAATGACTGAGGCCCACAAATATAGACATCACAAATACGTTATGGTGTTACTGCTAAAGTATTGAAATGTAGTTTCGTATGGCCTGTTAATTTAGAAAACTGATTAAAACATAACGAAAATCACTAAACAGGACTTTCTTAGTTGTTAGAAAGTGGTTTTGTATGACCTGATAATTTAGACAACTGATAAAACATGACGTTTACTATATTGATGTATGGTGATTTGAGCCGTGTAGGCATATAAAAGTAGTAAAATACGCCCCTGTAAGAATAGAAAAGCGACTATTAGTGCCTTTTATCATTTTGAAAAGTGCTAAAATAAAGTTTCCTAGGTGTGAGAGTGATAAATTATGGTGTTCCCAAAAAACATTAGTCAAACATGCTATGATATTAGTGTGAAAATGGTGAAATGTGGTTTCGTCTGACATGCTAATATAGAAAATTGACAAACATAACATTTACGCTGTGGAAAAATGTTAATATGAGCCCTGTTGTTAAATAAATATAGCTTAAAACACAGAGAGAACATTATTGAAGTGACGACTGAGGGCATAGTTAAAGACCCTAGTGAGAACATACTAAGAATATATTAAACATGGTATAATGTGATAGAAGCTAGTGCGAATATAATGAAAACATTTTTGGTATATGAGGTATATTAACTGAACGAACGTTCTCATGCCGCAAGGTTTTTTTCTGGTTTTGTACTACTATTTATTTGATGAATGATCATAAGATTTCCACATATTAAAAACAGTGTTATTTTCCTTGACAATCGGATGATTTCTGTCTGGGTGATAAGATCGGCTGAGGTCGTGGAATTGATTTACTGCTTTATCAGTTGTTAATGGGTGTCAGCTTTCAATAGTGGTCAGGTATTAACTATGTTTAGAATGGCTTGCGGTTTCATGTATGAAATATAGCTAGTTATAATAATACAAAAATAGTGTACGTTATTGAACTTATAAAATTAAAGTAATACTACATTCGACGTATGTATATATATATATATATATATATATATATATATATATATATATATATATATATATATATATATATATATATATATATAAGACCATGTTGGCATGTTTGGTTAATGACACAGCGCGTCGGTATTATCCGATGTTAACCGGGTTCACACCACCAGATAACCAGTGAAAAGGTTTCGATAAAGATCCCAACATAACACCCTTTGTATGACTCGTTTATTGCTATTTGTGTTTTATATTATAAGGATAAGTAACAGGGCGCGACATGGCGTGACCATTGCACGACCTATCCGTACTCAGTATTTTGTTATTTGGGCTATATATTATTCAGATAGATAACATGGCGCGGCATGGCATGACCTTTGCGCTACATGTGCACGACCTCTACACGACATCTCTGTACATAGTTTTTTTTTCTTTGGGCTATATAATCTCACTCGTCTCACACGGGTAATGACCCCCATCCTCGGCTCAGTATACTACAATAATACTATTCACGTATTGCAAGACTTATAAATTAGCTCAAACTATTATACACTTAGCAAATACACGAACTTATCATTCACGTATTCCAATACTTACATTTTCGTCATATCAGTACATAGCTTTGGATATTTAAACCCAACATCCCAATGGTATATAGCCCATTTAGTACACTTTTCAGCTTTGATACAGCAAACCGGACTACTTTCACAGTTTTGATTTGACTCTGTGCAGGGTAGTGGTGGTGTCTGGAAATATGCAGCGACTAGACACATTAATATCAAGATGAAAGGTATTTCTGACTTCATATTAGTGCGATACATAGTGCGAAATATTTGATACATTAAAATCATCGTAAGTGCTGAAGACGGATGTGTCGAGACATTTCTACAATTAAAAACGGTGAATCAACGTATTTAATTTTCTCTAGTCTAGATCCTGTTGGAAATCTATTGTTCTGCTGGAAGTCAGTCCCAGTGGAAGCATGAGAATTAACGTTAAATCAGAAGATGTTATAGGAAAAGGTTTATTTGGTTTCATATTCGCGATAATATTTTGTAATATTGGTTATCATAATGTCAGTGTCATATACTTATCATATAGACAAACACCAAATAAATCTAACATAAATGCAACATAGCACACGTTGGAGATGTGTCTAGATCTAAGGAGATATGTCTCCTATTTTTTTTTTAAAACAAACATGTGAACATTAACACCAAAATCGCACTATATAAAACGATCACTATTCCAACAATCACAAAAGTGGATACTAACAACAATAGAGAAAATAAAAATTTTTACAACGGAAGTGACTTGTCTACACAAAATTCCATTATATTCTTCCGCCCAGAAAGCATTGATATACAGACACGATAGATACAAAGCAAACGGTAGACCATGCAAAAGATGGATTACAGAAATAAAAATGTTTCGAAAGCAAACATATAAGAAGCCCACAAAAATCTCTCCAGAGAACTCATCTACCCAATGGCCCAGCGCTTCAAGGTTTAAAGTGGTATAAAGCGAAAAGACGGAAAGAAGAAAAAGTTTTCATATCTGTCCACAGGCTTCCGTCTAGGATTCCTCCTATTGTTTGTGCTCTGTGTGGTTAGTTATTATTTATGTCAACAGCTTACTGTTTCCTGTACTGTCAATAATTTCTTATAAACCATACCGGGTGGAGTTAGTTCTCATGTCTATCCACAGTCCTCTCTCTAACATTGTAAATAATGTATTATATTTGTGATACACAAGTGGCATCTATATGTGTGACATAGTATCTGGTCGTATGTGAGCCTGGAGGTGGAGTTGGCAGTTACGAAACTATCTCTAGCTGTAAGTTTGACTAAACGTTGTCTCTAGTTCTTGTCTCAGCAAACTTTACTCACTAGTTCTTATAAGTCGGACGAAACTTTATTCATAGTTAATGTAAGTCTGATTACACCTTATCTTTATTTCTTGTTGGACTAGTGTGATGTCACACTGTTCCCTGTAAACCAGCCATTACACTGAAAAGGGAAATATCTTACTAATTGATGCTAGAAACTAAAACCGCACTGGTTTCGTAACATTCGGTCGTGCTGAGATTGTCAGATGATCAGAAATTGGTGTCAATTAATGTATTATAATCTTGCCGTCGCCTTGTTGAAAGACATTCCTGAATGAAAAAGTGAAACGGTAGGCATTTGGACGAAATAGGAGATGGATTAAGCAATCGGTGTCAAGAAAACCGTGATCCTAGGGAAATAGTAGACGACTGTCTATTGTGAGGTGTGAAACGAAACCCGCACTGGTCGTAGTACAGTCTTGCCGACGTAATAGGAGATTTACCAAGTGAGTGGGTGTCAAGAAAAGTGTCATCCTATGGAAATGGTAGAAAACTGTAGCGGGAGTAGTGATAATCTTAGTCAGATAAAATCTCAAAGTCAGGGGAATGACCAGTCATCTGTCTGTTGAAGTGGGCGGTAGATAGCCTTTTGAGGGGGAAATTAGCAAGTTGTGAATTAAGAATTTGTGTCAATATTAAGTGAAACTGTCATATTTGACGGACATATAGATGAAGGGTCGCCCCAAAATCAAATTGACAGGAGATGGCAATTTTGTATCCGTGCTGTGAGCAGATATGCTAGAGCCAGACGAATGGGATGTTTTGACTCAAAAGCGGGTGCGGGCTATCTTTCAACATTAAATGGGATGTTGATACTTCACTTGAGAGCAGTAAGGTCAGCAGGTCAGTCGACTCGGAGGCCTGTAGTCGGGCAGTCAGTCAGGGTCCTAGAGCAGGCCAGTTAGAGGAACTTAGAGTCCAGAGTTGGGATTGTGAGACCAGGTGCTGTGTCATACAGCCGAACAGACTCGTCGTTTGAGACGTGGTCTTAGTTCGGTTGGAGACCCGTAGCAAGAGGGACTTGTTATCACCCCCTGAGGTGCACTGAGGCACTAAGGTTTAGACCTGACAGAAAGCAATGTCCAGAGTTAGGACATAGAGCAAATAGTCGGAGTCCCTGGATAAAGTCAGAGATCGCAGTTTCCGAAAGTGCTAGAAGATCGAAGCGGGATAGCTGCCAGATCTAGATAGAGTCTATAGAATATACAGTAGAATATTGTTATATGCAGTTTCCGATGTATAACTTACAATGCACGAGTTACCAGGGCAGATTATTGTTATTGCCAACGTAATATTGTAACTTGTAAATAAACTATTGTGTTATGCTTAGAGTAAATAGTTGGACCTTCTATGTTATCACATTGAAATAATGTACTACTGTCCGTTGAGGACAAACTGTCACACCACAGATGTTAATGAACGGCTACAGATAGTGATACCTTCTGGTCCCTATATGTCCGTATCAGTTGCTGATACAACACACGCCAAGAGAGAAGAAAGCTAACGACATCTGATCCTGGCACCAGAGAACAGAAACTTATTGTTCTAATGTATCTGACGAATAACTCGTTACTGATAGACTAACCGGTTACTGATACATTGCAACTGAACTTTAGTCTCTAGCTGCTGAAAGTCTCACTAAACTTTCTCTGTGGTTGTTAAAAGTCGGACTAAACTTTGTCTCTAGTTCTTGAAAGTCTGACTAAACTTTATCTCTAATTCTTGTAAATCTGACTAAGCTTTAACTCTAGTTTGTGTAGTCTGACTAAACTTTATCTCTAGTTTTTGTAAGTCTGACTAAACTTTGTCTGTTTTGTTTGATAGTCAATGTTTGATGCGTCCCACTTATGACATATTTAACAAAAGGGAACATGATATCTTGTACAAAGCATGCTGAAACTACATTAACTTAATAGCTAGACCAGACAACGTTTAAAAGAGCCAGGCACGTCAAATATATTGAATTTCTTTCACTGAAGCGACTTACTGGAGCTGGTGATGGAGAGGATGGACATGGTAGCACAGGCATTAGTAATATAATTACCACAGTCAACTGCAATATTAACGCCATCCTCTCGACAACAGCGGAATTCAATTTTTTGTGTAATTTTCTGAAAGTGTTAGAAAACAACATTTAATATGGCAGCAGAATAATGAATCTTGAATTTCATAAATGCAACAACATGGACCACAGTTCTTGTTATAAACGTAATAAGTTGACAAAATGTCTTCCTGTACATGGAATACATGGACCACAGTTCTTCTGTATTTCTTGAACTTCCTTTCTTTAAAATGAAGTAGTTCGGCGAATTAAACACGTTTAACATGTTTTATAGCTTCAGTGCGACATTTATTTTGTTTGATCTGACACAACCGGATGTAGTATGAGATTTTAAATCAAGAGAAATCGTATTAGTTAACTTGATTCTGTGAACTTCTTTGACCAGCAACATGTCTCCCGGGATTCTAGTCAAATAGAAGGACAAAAACAGTTGACGTGTATAGAGAGCTGCTATTTATTATTTTTATTATTAGCTCCCTCAAATAAAGCCAATTGTATCAATCGTGCGCTGGTGTCGATCTTATTTTGAATCACTACCCAATTCGATCGAGCCATGTGTATGAAGCAGACACGCTAACCCTAACTGTCTTTATCAAGCTGGTCTACTAATAACTCTATCACCGCGCTTGTTTTTGAAGCGGGCCCAATAAGAACTCTATCACCGCGCTTGTTTATGAGCGGTCCCATTAATAACTCTAAGACAGAGCTATGTTAAGGAACCGAGCCCACAAACAATTCTACCTTCGAGCCGACAGGATAGACTAAATACATTGTACAAATGTTTTTAAATGTTTTAAATTGTATTAAATACATTTACAATTGTTTTCAATTTAATAGGAAGCTTTCCAGACGATAGTATTATTGTTTTCCTATACGAAATATATTCTACGATCCATGGCCATGATGGATGTACCACACAAGAACAATCTGAGCAACAAAGAGTATTCCACGATATGTACAAGGAATTACAGGCCAACTTGTACCATCCTGTGCTGTTGTGTATCTTCTAAATTGTGCGATCATTGAACTAACTGCTATCACTTTCCTTTTTGTCTCTATCATGCAATAAGATTCATGGCATCATTTTCCCATGACTCATTATCAATGCCTGTGTCATGCATATCACGTTTGCATGTCTTTGTGCCGAAGTAGAGCTCGACTCTGAGATCTTTTCTCATACTGTAATTCTCTATAAAATAGATACCTCGCCATTCTTCCAACTTCGATTCTTCTAGTGTTTCCCAGCCATCTGAGACTACGCAAACTGATAACACAGAAATACTTTGGTATTGCTTGTTCTTTCCAATGCATCAAGGTTTTGTCCTACAACGCAACTCCACGAATTCTACGTGTGCACATCATGTGAAAGTTGTTTAATCGTATCTACTGGTGCATATGGGTTGTCCGTGTTTCACTGTCGTAGGAGGAGATGATAAAAACCATCTTGGTAACCAGAAATTTATGCAATTGTTTTTTCATTATTTCCTTATGCAATTTATTTACCGATTTTAACCTAGCTCCAAGCACCAATTGAAGCAGACAGTATGGTTAATCAAGACCTTATTGGATGTGGAGTGCCCAGCTTGAGACCGGCTTCAGTTGATTAATGAACACAAATGTGTCTCATAGTGTGTGAAATCTTATACAATCATCATCTCTCCCTGATACAAGAAAGATCCGATGGCAGTAACAAAATATGTCCAACCACCGTGCGATAGCAACCCCATCAGTCCATAAATCATGCAATAGCAACCCCATCAGTACAACCACCTGCAATATCAACCCCATCAGTCTAACCACCATACAATAGCAGTCAGTTCCCCTAGTATATGACAACCCAATATCGCGAGTATTTTCTCTAGTGGACGCCTACGTCTCTTTACGAGTAAATGTCCACGTCTCTATACTATTGGAAGCCGACTCTATACATTTGAAAACCTACGTCTCTATATTATTTGAAGCCCACGTCTCAATACTATTGGAAAGCCCACGTCCATATTATTGGAAGCCCACGTCCATATTATTGGAAGCCCACGTCCCTATTTTCGGAAACCCACATCTACAATGTTGGAAGCCCATGTCTCAATACTATTGGAAGCCCACGTCCATATTATTGGAAGCCTACGTCCATATTATTGGAAGCCCATGTCTCAATACTATTGGAAGCCCACGTCCATATTATTGGAAGCCCACATCTCAATACTATTGGAAGCCCACGTCTAGTTAGTTAGTTAGTCGTCGGATCATCATCATTGCAAACTGGACACATCCATAGTTGCTCCGATCTCTCCTTGAGTGTATCCGCCATCACACTTCTGCTGACAGTACCGGTCCTATGCTGGTTGACCATCATTCTTCTGCGCCCTCCAAAATGTTCACCTCTAGCAACACCGCATTTCAATCCCTGATCTTTAATCCTAGCCATTGAAAAGGAATCATCATCCACATTAGTCTCACTCTCGCGTGTTATATCTCTTAAGGAGTTCAAAACTTCAGTGTGATCCATTGCCCCATCGTCCTTTGCCACAATCGCACACGATGCCAGTTGATCCGCTCTTTCATTGCCTCGAACGCCCACATGTCCTGGCACGAAAATAAATGTAACCGCTTTTAAATTCGCATTTCTCAAGGCCTCAATCCACTGTTCGCGAACGAGACCCACTTGTACCTTCTTAATCATACTCATAGAGTCACTCAAGATGCAGACCTGCGTTACTTTCTGTGTGCGTAGCCACTCAAATGCCTTGGTCACCGCCATAGTCTCCATGGTCATACTACTCGTAGTGACCGCAAAGGCACCACTTTCCTCCTTGATCGTTTTACCTGCTCACTGAGCTGTAAAGGCCCAAGCACTGCGAACATGCCTAATTACAGATCCATCAGTGTATATAATCACATCCCCCTCTTTGGTATTCTCACTGATTAAAGCCTGCACTTCTTTCTCCACAGCTGTGGGACACCATTCTCTGCATTCCCTGCTAAGTGATATTACTACTCTCAAACAAGTTTCGAAATCTGTGGGTAGACCTATCTATTCCGCACCTGCTGCCACATCCTGTAATCTGCACACGCTTTGTATTACATCCTCAGCACGTCCCATCCACAACCTTCCTCTCTTGAGTCTGCTGCCTTTAACTTTCTGTATTTCGGAATGCAACGGGTGTTCCATATCTGCATGTATTTGAAGGTACGCCCGTGCACGGCAATACTGTAATCTATGCTCAGCTGTTGGGCAGTCAAGTAGGTATCGCATAGCTCTTGTCGATGTGTCTCTTGTGCATCCCAGAATGATACGCATTGCTGCATTCTGGACTCTATCCAGTCTTTCGATCTGAGTTTGGCTAAGAGTCAGAATTGCCAGTGCATATTCCACCACAGCCACAACCAAACCCTGGTACAAAAGAAATAACAATCTTTGCTCACACTGCGCAGCAGCCATAACCTTCATTGCTGCTAAGCCTTTGCCTGCCCTTATGATAATGTGGTCAACATGTTCCCTGAAACTCAGGCTTCTGTCAAAAAACACACCCAGATATCTCATTGTGCTAGTTATTTCTAAACTTTTCCCGGACAACGAAACTTGTGGCATGGGTGTCTTTACCATGTGATTGTTCAAGGAAAACCACGTCACGAATGCCTTAGACGGATTAACCACTGCTCCCGTATCTCGACACCAATTTGTCAGTCTGTCCAGCTCCTTCTGTAGTTCCACGACGCACTCTTCTCGATTTCTGCCCTGTCTATACACCAGAATATCATCGGCATATGACATCGTTCTGCCAACACCTGTGATTTGATTGCCACCGATATGTACTGTGTATACATTGAAAAGTACAGGAGATAGAGGCGATCCCTGTGGCAGGCCAGGGCTAATAACCGTTGGTGTAGATATCCAGTTACCACACTTAAGAACTACAACCCTGTGCATCAGGGCGGCGCCAACCCAACGCACGACAAAAGAATTAACTGCAATATTTAACAGCTGGTGCATCAAGATATCCAAGGACACCCTATTGTACGCATCCTCAAGGTCTATTGCGACCGCACATGTCTCCATGCGCGAATGGAACCCCTCAAAAACATCCTGCGCAAATATGGCTGCATTCTGCCATGTCTTCTTTCCTGGACGATATCCTCCTAACAATGTTGGTAAACACTTATTTCTTTCAAGATAACACGATACCTTCCGGGCCACAATTTTTTCCAAAAGCTTGCCAATCGTATTCTGCATAGTTATTATTCTGTAGCCATGTATCCTGGTGTGGTCCTTCCCAGGTTTGTGTAGTGGAACTAAATAGCTGTGCAACCAGTCTTCTTTCACTGTGCCCTTTAGAAGGCATTTATTGAACATGTCCGCCAACTCTCCCAACTCCTCATCCGTTCTTCGACTAATGTCTATACTATTGGAAGCCCACGTCTCAATACTATTGGAAGTTCACGTCTACACTATTGGAAACCCACGCCTCAATACTATTGGAAGCCCACGTCCATATTTTTGGAAGCCCACGTCTCAATACTATTGGAAGCCCACGTCCATATTTTTGGAAGCCCACGTCTACACTATTGGAAGCCCACGTCTACACTATTGGAAGCCCACGTCTACACTATTGGAAGCCCACGTCTACACTATTGGAAGACCACGTATACACTTTTGGAAGCCCACGTCTATACTATTGGAAGCCCACGTCTCAATACTATTGGAAGCTCACGTCTACACTATTGGAAACCCACGTCTCAATACTATTAAAAGCCCACGTCTCAATACTATTGGAAGCCCACGTCTACACTATTGGAAGCCCACGTCTACACTATTGGAATTCCAAGTCTCTTTACAAGTGAAATAAAGCTAGGAAGTCTCTTTATCTGACGTATTCTACTTATACTCCTTCCGTTCTGGAGACTGTTTCTCAGAGCATTGCAAACCACTGAGAGTTGGTGTTTTCTGTTGTACACCACTGAAAGATGGTGTTTTCTGTTGCACACCATTGGAAGCTGGGGTTTTCTTGGTATAAAGTAAAGCTTTGGTGAAACCTTTCAATTATGGAAAAATATACGAGAGTCTTAATGCTCATAATTCCTGGGAAGCAAAAGGTAAAGTTGTGAAGTAGAGTCATAGCACACGGTTTACCATAATTGTCTAGTCAATGGTTGAGCAGAAATGTCTGATTAGTCGCCTGACGCATTTGCTGTGTAGCGACATTCTCAGAGCATGAATGATTGTACCCTTCGACTTTGAGTAAGTATTATTTCCAACCACGAACAATGAATGGATTCAAAACTCATCTTTTCTAGTGAGCGGTGAACGACTTAACTTTACACAACCACGGCTCCTGTGGATTCAAACAAACCAAGAAACCAGTATGTGTGACTGCCAAAGAAGACTTTATTTAGAACATGGTACTCCCAATATAAGAAAACAATTTACTTGACTGGAATTTTAATTTGTTAACTTCTTCATGTTCGGAAATAAATCTTTCTGTCTTCATTCAATCAAACAATCTAAAACAACCAATCAGTCAAGTCCTTAGAAACATAGAGTGTTTAGAAATCCTTTTAGTGCAAATGTCACGGACAAGGATTTTCCATTTGTCTCTGTCTTTGTATATGTTCTAAACTGCTGCCCATGTGATTCTCATGTATGTCAGGTCTTTCATGTTCTCTCCACGTCTCCTGTTGTAGTCGCAGAAGCTTATCTCGTATAATAGTAAACACACAAAGATGAGGCAAACAACCATGTCTACGTCGTTTTATCGCTGCCAAAAAGTGGTCCTTGTTAATCTGAATGTTTATTTATCTGTTGCAGGAAAAATACATTGTCTTTTTTCTATATAACTAACTATTAGCAAACGCCTGTGGCACTAGTATTCAAAAACCTCAATAATTCTTGAATATCTGACAGTATACGAGTTTTTTATAATATAGAACAGAACAAAAAATACGACATAAACTACAGACATTTGTGAAGAACTCTTCAAGCAAAGTCATCATCATCATCAGCAGGGTGGCGTATTCGGTCATGGCTCTCCACAGCTCTCTGTCCACAGTATAATGTATCAAAGTCGTTGTTGTTTCTTTGCCGTGCCAGGTTGTCAAACTGTCTAATATTTTCTCACGTTGTCGCCCTCTGTCTCTGGTGACTTCAATCTTGCCTGTTGAGATAATGTTCTCTAAACCTGCCTGTCTCATGAAATGGTCAAAAAAAGAAGATTGCCTTTTTCTTATATTCTTGATTAAGGTCCGTTTCGCATTTAACTCTTTTAACACCTCTAAATTAGTTTTTCTGGCAGCCCATGGTATTCTCAGCATTCTTCTGTAGAACCACATCTCTATTGCCTCCAATCTCCCACTTTCCAGTTTGTTTATTGTCCAAGACTCGCACCCATATGTTAGTATAGGGGTTATATAGCACTGCAGAACTCTCATACTCACCTCTAATGACAAGCAAAGTAGAAACGCGAAATAACCCAAGGAATGTACCCCACTCTGATAGAAGGCTTCTTCTCGGAGCATTGCATAATGCTGAGTGTTGGAATGTTCTGGGTATAACATAAAACTATGGACAAATAACCACCACTGGAAGTATGTTCGAATAGCTTGTAATTTTTGCAAATTGAAAAAAAACAATAAACGATATAACGATATGCAGTAGCATACTAATAGATTAAAAACTTACCAGAAAACTGTATAGTGTCGTTGAAGTATGCCACACTTACCAAACAATGGATACGTTAGTGATATCGCTTCCTAAGAAAGGCAACCTAAAACTATGCAAGAAATACAGAACTATTTGTCTAAACACAAATTCTAGCAAGATGATGCTATAGATCAGTCTGAACAAAATAAAAGCTAAATCAGAGGAAATATTAGCAGAAAAGCAGTCTCGTTTCCATAAAAACACAATTACCACAGAACAGATTAATTTAACCTAAAATATTGAAATAAAGCATTTACAACATTAACGTGCTTTTAATTCTAATTTCATTGATTTTTTACAAAGGCATCTAGTCAATAACTTCGACACAAACATCACAGAAGTTATTTTACTCTGTATAAAAATTCAAGCGGTGATATTTTTATAAATAATGCCATTGGTGAATTTGTCGACGAATAAAGGAGTGCGTCAGGGTTGCATACTTTCCATATTACATTTTAAGATGTATCTTGAATATATAATGTAGGAGACATTACAAGATCTCCAGACATCAATAATCATTGACGGTAGATCACTTTGTAACTTTCATTGTGCCAATGATATCGATCTCTTGACTGGTTCCGAATCTGAACTCCAGGAACTCAGCTCAAAGTTAGAAGACTTTAGTCGGAAATATGGCATATAAATTTGCATTGATAAAAGCAAGATACTGGTGACTTATGCTACCAAGCAGGATCTGACGAATATCCAGTTCAACTTCCACAAATTAAGGAAGACACCACCTTTAAATATCACAAGAGACTGGTGACTTATGCTACCAAGCAGGATCTGACGAATATCCAGTTAAACTTCCACAAATATTAAAAGAAGTTACCACCTTTAAATATCACAAGAGACTGGTGACTTTAAATATCACGGATCCCAAATATGAGATGACGGCAACTAGCGAAATTAGCTTACGTTAAGACTCGAGATGGTGATGATTGTCAATGTTGAATGTGATTTAATAAAGATAACTAATACAGTAAAGATAAATCTATAAAGCAAGTATATGACGCGTTTATTAGATGTTATTTAGAAGTTGATTGGCTGTTTCGTAGGACAATAAAATAATAATCAATCAATAATATCAATAAAACCCATAACCCTTCAGGGTCGTAGGGGTACCACATTGGAAGCATACTACATTGAATTAGAGAATGAATATGTGTGTTGTACTAGTTTCTGGCACCGCTGCGATATGTGTGTTGTACTAGTTTCTGGCACCGCTGCGATATTTGCATTTTTCGGCTCAGCTCAGAATTCGACAGGTTTTTAATTTGTGTGGACTTTAATATCCTGTAACAGTCTTCTATTATGCCACCATGCACCTGTATGTACCTGCTCTGCGCCATGAACGTTTATCACCCCCTGTGTTCTTGGACATTACAGGCGACAACATTTCACTGAATGACAGTTTTCAGTATGGAAACTGTAGCAGAGGTCGTTGATCTTAGCTTGACTACATCTATCCTAGAGGACGCGTATTCTGTCAGAAAACTCACCTAGTGTAATTAGATACCCAGTTGTCATTTATACACTTGAATAGGTAACCGCAAATTAAATGCTATCAATGTGCATCTTCAATGCGAGAAACAAATGACGCAGGATGATAACCGCTACAGTTAAACAGTAATGTGGAGGTGGCACTTTGTGATGATAACTGCTACAGTTAAACAGTAATGTGGAGGTGGCACTTTGTGATGATAACTGCTACAGTTAAACAGTAATGTGGAGGTGGCACTTTGTGATGATAACTGCTACAGTTAAACAGTAATGTGGAGGTGGCACTTTGTGATGATAACTATCTGTTTTAAAAGTCATTTGTTAAAATGATCCACGCAACAATATATATATATAACCTGTATATGCTACCTGACAATGTTATGCGAAGAAAACATACATTCTCTATTAACTTTTCTCTATTAACTATTATCTATATTTAAATTCTCTATTACTTCAAAATATTATTTTTATTATCTCAACGCAGGATAAATTTGATGTATTGTTTATCTAGTTCCTGTCAAAACTGATGTTTTATAATCTTAATCCGTCTAAAACTTGATATTTTGTTACCTGGCTCCATATCAAATTATGTTCTTGATTCTTGATTAGAAAACTGGCCTCATGGCACGTGGGGCATTCCCATAAGTGCTCCGCCCTCTGTTCCAGCAGCCATTGGACTCGATGGTGTTTCTAGTCAAATGCCGCCGAAACATACGTCGACATCATGGCACAACTCTGGCCCTTGCGACAGTTTTCTTTGTTGTTCCGCCCACCCACGCCGCGCCCGTAACTAGTTCAAGCACAACTAGTTCGGCATGTCGGAACAACATTGTAACTGTTATCGAAGGTTACGACTAAGTGATTTTATAGATGACGTGCCATGAAGCTTCTATAAGAAGATAACCTCAATATAAAGGCATGTCATCTACTAAGTTTTTCTGTTGCATGGTTGGTTTTTCAAATTATGTTTTCTTATCTACCTCCATGTCAAACTTGATGGGTTTTTTATCTTCTTCCATGTCAAATTTGATGGGTTTTTTTTAAATCTTCTTCCATGTCAAACTTGATGGGTTTTTTTTATTTTCTTCCATGTCAAACTTGATGGGTTTTTTTATCTTCTTCCATGTCAAATTTGATGGGTTTTTTTAAATCTTCTTCCATGTCAAACTTGATGGGTTTTTTTTTATCTTCTTCCATGTCAAATTTCATGTTCTGTTATCTTGCTCCATCTCATATTTTATGTTTTGATATTTTTATTCATGTGATGTTTTGTCATCATCCCCCGTGTCAAACGTGATGTTTGGCTACCTTCTTCCATGTTACTTTGTATGTTTCGTTGTCTTCCTCCATTGTTGAAGCGTTGTTGACCTGTATTCGATTCAAGAACAATTATTGTAATGATGTGATTGTGTTGGCAGATGAATTCTGACAGATAAAACCCATACAGAGGTTTTCAAGTGAATGACGACTCTTCCATTGCTACAATTGACGTCATCTCGTACCATATTTAACCAAATATAACAAATTTTATCCAAGCAAACATTTTGTAGAGTAAACATTTGTCGTGAGAAGTGAATGAAGCTTTGAATGGATATGTACGGTCATGTAAGTCCTGAATATTATGAATATTTTTAAACTTGATGAGAATGGAGACACTGGTTCGTCTTAGTCAGATGACACTTTATCCTGACTAAATACCGTATTGATCTGCATAAAAAGTATACTTTGCCATGACTGTTAAATAGCGGTATTTTCTTTGAAGTTTTAGTATGCGCTTACAAATATTGCTTGTAGGAACTTATTCTCATTGCATCCTCACCCCATCACGGTGCTACCAATGTCAAGTATGGACACTAACAACACAAGATAAAAGAAAGCATTTCACGATGTCAATCATTTCCAATACCGATGTTCTCCCATGCCACAATGTTTAGTTGTCAAGAATCACCCCTCTTGCTTGTCAGCTTGCCTGTTGCTACGATATGTTCCATATTTCCTCTTTTCATGATGTGTACAGAAAATGTGGACTTTCTTTCTGTAGCCGCTAAACAACTCTCTATTGGAATTCTTCATTACCTTTTTATATGCCCATGATAACACTGTGCTATAATACCACATCTCTGCTGCCTCTATATAATTTTTTTCATATTCTGATGAGTGTCTTAGAATCACTCCCATACATCAGAATTGCTTCTATTTCTATATCTTCTTCTTCATCGTTCATTCTCAAACTCCCACTGGATATCTTTTGTAGATGGACTATGGTTCTATTAGATTTCCATAAGGATGTAGTCCAGAGAATGTAATTGCGTTGTGTCGCCTTTTTATTTGCGCCAAATGGCTCGACACATCCGTCTTCGGTGGATAATTCTATATAATTTCTGAGAAATCTGCTTCTCATCTGTGCGTGGGTGTGTGTGAAATACTTGTGCAACTATTAATATCTCAACCCAATATAAGGCTGTGTTACTTAAAGCATTTACTTTCCAGAAAACTATTAACTGATTACTATAAATGGGCCTTCTTAAATAACTAGCTTGTATATATGCGAGCTCCTCTAGGCAAATACCTCAGGCGAAGTTCTCACATCCCAGTTAGAAATATCAGCGCCGCAGGCTGAAAATCTACAACACTTAACAGCTCATAGCCAATCACTAACTGATTCCCATGCTGCCCGCAGGACTTCATTAGCCATAGCCCTGTTTAAATTATTAGCGCCCCATTCCTAGAATAGATACACGAGCCCAATGTGGCCTTGGCGAGCGGCCTCACACAGGGCTACATTAGGTATCATTTTTGTAATATTAAGTATAATTTGTCTTCCTTGAGATGGATAGGCCACCACAGCCTAAGTATGGACAGCTGGGATTGCCGTAAATAGGGTTGAAACTAAGCAACATGCGCTGCCTGCTGCCGGGCCAGGGATTGCAACGTGCGTAGGTCTGCCATGAATCCTGATAGTTACAAATGGCCAGCTTGTATTAGAAATGTAACGCGTTGTATACATGCAATGCAGGGTAAAATACATGCCGATGGCTAACCCTCGGCTCCACAGAGCTTTGCGGCAAGAGCTGACTAGGGAATTATTGATGGATACATCTCCGCAGACTGCAGAAAAGTGCAAGAACACGGAGATATTCGGCTGTGGTGTGTGTATAGAAAATGTGTATAGTCTGTGGCATGCTTGTGGTTATTATAAGGTAGCACACCGAGATAATATGTGTAAGCATAGAGCTCGTGAAAAGGAGGCTGATCGCCCTCCAGACGTTGTGATTCCTATTAGAAATGTGTGACATATTAGAAATGTGTGACATATTAGAAATGTGTGACATATTAGAAATGTGTGACATATTAGAAATGTGTGACATATTAGAAATGTGTGACATATTAGAAATCTGTGACATATTAGAAATCTGTGACATATTAGATACCGTTGTCTAAGAAAAACGTGTGGGCAAGAATGTCTCGTAGAAGTCGGAAGCCAATCTGGTTTACAACTTCAGAAATTATAGAAGCCTGTAGAAATGCCATCTCTTCGGCCGATGGCCACCCGCTGTCAAGAGCCTTCAGTATCGGTACGAAGCCTCGCATAGCAAATATTGTCCTACATTTAACCGTTTACTGTACTGTCTCTGTGAAAGAAATAGCTCCGCTTAGAGTACAGATAAAAAATGAAAAATATGTGGGCAGCATAGAGACCTTAGGTGACGTAGAAGTGCTTCGTCTGAATGCACAACGTAAGACTAATGATGCCGCATACAAGAAACGCAATCACAAACTTGCAATCAATATCCAGAAATATGCTTGCAGTGCAACAAGTGGGGAAACCCTAGAGCTGAAGCACCGGTGTTGCTCCGAATATTTCAGAGTAATCGAGTACCTACAACAATTCTTCAGAGACGAAATCCTGTAATACCTGGATTCTTTCCAGATGGGCGAAGCAATAGATAGTGATGGAGCGGATGACCCCAGTACGTTTATTTTGGTCCAAAATACAAAAATTGTGCCTATGATACAATTGTATGCAGCAAAAAACACAGTCAGACTGGCTAACCCTATTTGTCGCATCTCCATTCCATTTGACGGAGAAGAGAAAGCAAGAGCTAGGATCTATGGCAGTGCAACGTACTACAAAGATGCAGACTGGGCCACCAAGTACGCGTATTAACATCTGCTGCTCGGTGGGGAGCTAGTGTCAGAGCACAACTGTCATCTCCTTGCACCGCGTTTGATCTGTAGCAGGATTTCGAAGTTGACAGCAGTCTGTATTTTGCAGATTGGTCTCTCTTTGCCTGCAGAGTTGGAATTGTTGACAGTGGAGCCATCCCCACCGTAACACAGCATAAGTCTTGCAGATATCTTTCCCGATGATGAACATGTGTAGACACTGTGCAAGAAGGATTCTTTGGACTACATCCTGCTAACTTTCAGGAGTTTGAGAATGAATGGAGAAGTGCAACAAACAGACGTAATACACCAAATGATTTCCGGAACGAACGAAGAAGATTAAAGTTATGATATATCAGGGAATTTTACATACACATAGAATAGCGACTAACTTGGCCCTTGGAGGCAACTTGGCAGGCACTTGAGTTTTGAGCATATATGCATAATTTGTGAGAGGGGGCAATTTAGCCACAAAATTTGAAACTTTTCTGAAATATGTCACTACTATGTCTTATGGTGAGCAGTAACAACAGTACTAAAAGAATAGCGATACTACGTAACATGTGTTGTGGGTCAAAGGGCATGAGCCCATGGACCGCTGGATCAGCAACCAACCAACCAACCAACGTAACATGTGGACGTCAAACACGCTAAGAAACACCACAAAAATCAGGTTGTTCAACTCAATGCATACGTAAGCCCGTTATAACGGGACAGAGCCGGCACCCTTTAAGGACGTAAGCCCGTTATAACGGGACAGAGCCGGCACCCTTTAAGGACGTAGGCTCGTTATAATGGGACTCCATATATAACCTCCAAATTGGCCTTGTTTGGTTCGTAAATAACAAGTATTATTGTTCTTACAATTCTTATATTTTTATATTGCATATGAATTTCACATTCAATTATCTTTCTTTTGATACCTTAAATGACTTTCCATAGCTAATACTTTGTTTTCAGGAAGCTTGCGCCTGAATCATGATGGGGTCCAAAAAGTGAGCCTAAAATTAATTACGTCTAAACCCCGGGTATAATTACGTGTTGAAAGAGTTAACTTCAACATCATCCCTATTCTATCATATGGATGCGACAGTCGGAAAGCCACAAAAGCCACATATAAGAGACTAGACTCCTTTGAAAACAAATGCATACGTACCATTCTGAATGTTAAGTGGAGTGACTTTAAATCTAACACTACTATAAGAGAGGAAAGCAAACAAACCTATATATCTTCCTTCATTAGACAAAGACGTTGGACTTACATCAGCCATGTTCTCAGAATGAACAGCCTAAGAATTCCCCAGCAGTCACTATATTGGGTGCCACCTGGAGTAAGAAGAAGAAGGAGACCTAGAGAAACTCTACGAAGAACCATTAATAGAGAAGGCATGTCAATTGACTTAAACAACACGCAATAATTGAAAGAACTGGCAACACAAAGACAGAAATAGAAAGCTATGGTTTATGCCCTATGCGCCGCCTATGGCCCTGGAGGAACATAACATAACATAACATAATAATACTGTTTTTCTTCCATGCATGTCGTAAGATGCGACTACGGAGGTTAAGATGGGAACTTCATTATGTTCGATTAACATTTGTAGGCATAATCAAGCATGTTGTTAAGCTTTGCTAATATTACCGAACATAGTGTTGATTGGCCAAGCCTAATTCCTGCGTGAGCCTCCCCGCGACGTATGCGCGATTCTGGCCCTGGTTTTTCCTGAGCTATGTTGTTTACGATGTTAACATGGTGTTAAAGCCTTGTATAGAGGTATTGGACATGTTGTTGTGGTCCTTAAACAAGTGCTAAGCAATTTGTATAAGCAAAAATATAACAGAATAATAACAGAATACAGCAGAAGTGCTCATGGCTGGTGAGTGTTGCTAAGAAGTGTGCTCCAGAAGTTCTCATGGCTAAACCCTTACGAGGGCAGAGAAGTGATATTAATGCTATACATTTGTAATATATTTGCTTAGCATATGTGTAGCATTTGTTATATATTTGAGGTTTATTGCTGTACTGCGACGTGCCCCTGGCTGTGTTGGCGTGATATAATCACAGCCTTTCGAGTGACTGGAGAGAACATGTGGTTTGCCACTTGAGGGACTTGCGGCGCTTATAATAGCACGTCAAAGATAATATGAGTTCACCATCTCAATTGCTTAGTTTGTAAATATATCTCCGCCTCACGATAAACTCAGCAATTGAGATGGTGAATTTGATGACAGACATTATTTGGCTGAAGTAGGCCAAACTATAGATGTTCTCAGTATGTGTATTCTGAAAGCCGTATCTTGTTACAGTCATTTAGTATAGTGTTTCTGTAAGAGGACAACATGTTGACCAAATGTTAAATCACTCTATACTATAGAACTGTGTCAAGACGTGGCTTTTAGAAGGCACATGTTATTACAGTTATTTAATCAGGAGACTTCAGAAGCCGAACTACACCACCATTATAACAGAAGTACAACATAGAAGCAAACAAATATAACTCCACTCAAACATAAAATGCAGATACAACATAGAATACCACTCAGAGCTATTTTATTATTTTAATATCATCTAATTTGCACAATAAATAAGTATGACTGATTGCTGTCAACAAAACGCATTAGATGGTTTCATGCCCGAAACTTGGCCTGGTTAGAATAAATTGTCTTTCTTGAACGTCTAGAATACCAATAGAGGTCCACTTAGGTTCTTCACAGCCTTCACTTGCCAGTGCTAAATAAAATAATATGAAGCAGGTTTTACATTATTTAAATAGCTTCGAAAGGGCATTCTCGAGACTAACCACCCTGAGTTTCCGTCTACTGGCTAGTTATTTTCATAATGTGTCATTCATTCGCATGGCTTCTCACAGTCCATTTCAAGACCTCCAGTAGTCACTTTCAAGGCTTCAAGTCAGCTAGACAACAACAGACTGGACAATATGAGGACGCTAGAACACAAAGAAAATCACAAAAGTCAGTTACAATAAACCTGACTGGACAACACAGAGGACGCCAGAACAACCACCAATCACCCAAATCACAATAACTAAAGACACCTAGACAATGTACGCCCTCTCAAAATAATTGCTGTACTATAATATAAATACACATAAAAAGGTCAGGTTATATATTAATAAACGTCACCACGCTCAAATAAAACCATCTGCTCTTAGGTTGAAAGATATGGAACAGAGAGATACTGCTCTGAAAATAAACAAAGGATTTCACCAGGCAACTTGCGCGAGTTGAAGTCTTCACAAACCAATAGCATCTCTCTAGACAGCTCTTACGTGTAACTGGGAAAATACCAGTATGATTTCGGTGCAGATCATATAGTTGTACACAGATAAAACAATATGATACTGATAAATCTATATTAGACTCAGATCTCTTGTTGAAAGGGCGTGGAATGTACAGCTGTTAATCCCTGTATAAAGATAACGGGTCTGGTGAAAGTATACATCCCTGTCTACGCCCTGTTTTATTTGTTGAAAGGACGTGGAATGTTAGAGATGTTAATTCTAAACAAAATAACCAAAGGGCTGTTATCATAACTCCAATACAGCAACATTTATTTTTTTTAAACTGGACTTGATGTATCGATATGTGAGACTGCGAACGAGTAGAAGATCTTTAATTAGTTGAACACTTTGAACCTATGAAAAGTCACGTGACTGTTTCCAACTTAACAGGAAAATTGAAAAATGTGGAGCAGAATAATATAAATAGCAATAATACATGAATTATTGAAGAGAAATAAAAAAAAATTTGAATAAGATTCGTTCAGCTGAGATTAATTCGCTCGGAATATCTAGCTGAATTCTCAAGCAATAGTGAATAATACAAAAATAGTGTACGCTATTGAACTTATAAAATTAAAGTAATACTACATTCGACTTATATATATATATTTGTATATATATATATATATATATATATATATATATATATATATATATATATATATATATATATATATATATATATATATATATATATATATATATATATATATATATATATATATATATATATATATATATATTTACAAAAAAGACCATGTTGGCATGTTTGGTTAATGACACAACGCGTCGGTATTATCCGATGTTGACCGGGTTCACACGAACAGATAACCAGTGAAAAGGTTTCAATAAAAATCCCAACATAACACCCTTTGTATGACTCGTTTATTGCTATTTGTGTTTTATATTATAAGGATAAATAACAGGGCGCGACATGGCGTGACCATTGCACGACCTCTCCGTACCCAGTATTTTGTTATTTGGGCTATATATTATTCAGATAGATAACATGGTGCTGCAGGGCACGACCTTTGCACTACATGTGCACGACCTCTACACGACATCTCTGTACATAGTTTTTTTTCTTTGGGCTATATAATCTCACTCGTCTCACACGGGTGATGACCCTCATCCTCGACTCAGTATACTACAATAATACTATTCACGTATTGCAAGACTTACAAATTACCTCACACTATTATACACTTAGCAAATACACGAACTTATCATTCACGTATTCCAATACTTACACTCTGTTCTCTTGAGTACATAGCATTTCTTGTTTCCACCCTTCCGTCACATGGAATATAACTATTTTAGTACACGTGTCACCTTTCCTACAGCAAACCGGCGTTTTTTCACAGTCGTCATCTAACTTTGAGCAAGGTGGTGGTGTCTGGAAATATGCAGCGACTAGACACATTAATATTAACATGAAAGGTATTTCTGACTTCATATTCTAAATTATATTTTCTAGTATTAGTGCGACAAATATTTGATACATTAAAATCATCGTAAGTGCTGAAGACGGATGTGTCGAGACATTTCTACAAATAAAACGGTGAATCAACGTATTTAATTTTCTCTAGACTAGATCCTGTTTGAAATCTATTGTTCTGCTGGAAGTCAGTTCCAGTGGAAGCATGAGAATTAACGTTAAATCAGAAGATGTTATAGGAAAAGGTTTATTTGGTTTCATATTCGCGATAATATTTTGTAATATTGGTTATCATAATGTCAGTGTCATATACTTATCATATAGACAAACACCAAATAAATCTAACATAAATGCAACATAGCACACGTTGGAGATATGTCTAGATCTAAGGAGATATGTCTCCTATTTTTTTTTAAAACAAACATGTGAACATTAACACCAAAATCGCACTATATAAGACGATCACTATGCTAACAATGCCAAACGTGGATACTAACAACAATAGAGAAAATAAAATTTGTTACAACGGAAGTGACTTGTCTACACAAAATTCCATTATATACTTCCGCCCAGAAAGCATTGATATACAGACACGATAGATACAAAGCAAACAATAGACCATGCAAAAGATGGATTACAGAAATAAAAAAGTTAACGAAAGCAAACATATAAGAAGCTCACAAAAATCTCTCCAGAGAACTCATCTACCCATGGCCCAACGCTTCAAGGTTTAAAGTGGTATAACGCGTTTCGCTTTAACGACAGAAAGAAGAAAAAGTGTTCATATCTGTCCACATGCTTCCGTCTAGGATTCCTCCTATTGTTTGTGCCCTGTGTGGTTAGTTATTATTTATGTCAACAGCTTACTGTTTCCTGTACTGTCAATCATTTGCCATAGACCATACCGCGTGGAGTTAGTTATCATGTCTATCCACAGTCCTCTCTCTAACATTGTAAATAATGTATTATATTTGTGATGCACGAGTGGCATGTATATGTGTGACATAGTATCTGGTCGTATGTGAGCCTGGAGGTGGAGATGGCAGTTACGAAACTATCTCTAGCTGTAAGTTTGACTTAACGTTGTCTCTAGTTCTTGGCTCACTAACCTTTACTCATTAGTTCTTATAAGTCTGACGAAACTTTATTCTTAGTTAATGTAAGTCTGATTACACCTTATCTTTATTTCTTGTTGGACTAGTGTGATGTCACACTGTTCCATGTAAACCAGCCATTACACTGAAAAGGGAAATATCTTACTAATTGATGCTAGAAACTAAAACCGCACTGGTTTCGTAACATTCGGTCGTGCTGAGATTGTCAGATGATCAGAAATTGGTGTCAATTAATGTATTATAATCTTGCCGTCGCCTTGTTGAAAGACATTCCTGAATGAAAAAGTGAAACGGTAGGCATTTGGACGAAATAGGAGATGGATTAAGCAATCGGTGTCAAGAAAACCGTGATCCTAGGGAAATAGTAGACGACTGTCTATTGTGAGGTGTGAAACGAAACCCGCACTGGTCGTAGTACAGTCTTGCCGACGTAATAGGAGATTTACCAAGTGAGTGGGTGTCAAGAAAAGTGGCATCCTATGGAAATGGTAGAAAACTGTAGCGGGAGTAGTGATAATCTTAGTCAGATAAAATCTCAGGGGAATGACCAGTCATCTGTCTGTTGAAGTGGGCGGTAGATAGCCTTTTGAGGGGGGAAATTAGCAAGTTGTAAATTAATAATGTGTGCCAAGACTTAGTGAAACCTTCAGATTTGACGGACATATAGATGAAGGGTCGCCCCAAAATCAAATTGACAGGAGATGGCAATTTTGTATCCGTGCTGTGAGCAGATATGCTAGAGCCAGACGAATGGGATGTTCTGACTCAAAAGCGGGTGCGGGCTATCTTTCAACATTAAATGGGATGTTGATACTTCACTTGAAAGCAGTAAGGTCAGCAGGTCAGTCGACTCGGAGGCCTGTAGTCGGGCAGTCAGTCAGGGTCCTAGAGCAGGCCAGTTAGAGGAACTTAGAGTCCAGAGTTGGGATTGTGAGACCAGGTGCTGTGCCATACAGCCGAACAGACTCGTCGTTTGAGACGTGGTCTTAGTTCGGTTGGAGACCCGTAGCAAGAGGGACTTGTTATCACCCCCAGAGGTGCACTGAGGCACTAAGGATTGGACCTGACAGAAAGCAATGTCCAGAGTTATGACATAGAGCAAATAGTCGGAGTCCCTGGATAAAGTCAGAGATCGCAGTTTCCGAAAGTGCTAGAAGATCGAAGCGTGATAGCTGCCAGATCTAGATATAGAGTCTATAGAATATACAGTAGAATATTGTTATATGCAGTTTCCGATGTATAACTTACAATGCACGAGATACCAGGGCAGATTATTGTTATTGCCAACGTAATATTGTAACTTGTAAATAAACTATTGTGTTATGCTTAGAGTAAATAGTTGGACCTTCTATGTTATCAAATTGAAATAATGTACTACTGTCCGTTGAGGACAAACTGTCACACCACAGATGTTAATGAACGGCTACAGATAGTGACACCTTCTGGTCCCTATATGTCCGTATCAGTTGCTGATACAACACACGCCAAGAGAGAAGAAAGCTAACGATATAGGATCCTGATCCTGGCACCAGAGAACAGAAACTTATTGTTCTAATGTATCTGACGAATAACTCGTTACTGATAGACTAACCGGTTACTGATACATTGCAACTGAACTTTAGTCTCTAGCTGCTGAAAGTCTCACTAAACTTTCTCTGTGGTTGTTAAAAGTCGGACTAACCTTTGTCTCTAGTTCTTGAAAGTCTGACTAAACTTTATCTCTAATTTTTCTAAGTCTTATTTTACTATGTCTCTAGTTCTTGTGTAAGTCTGATTAAACTTTATTTCTAATTCTTGTAAATCTGACTAAGCTTTAACTCTAGTTTGTGTAGTCTGACTAAACTTTATCTCTAATTTTTCTAAGTCTTATTGTACTATGTCTCTAGTTCTTGTAAGTCTGACTAAACTTTATCTCTAATTCTTGTAATTCTGACTAAACTTTGTCTGTTCTGTTTGATAGTCAATGTTTGATGCGTCCCACTTATGACATATTTAACAAAAGGGAACATGATATCTTGTACAAAGCATGCTGAAACTACATTAACTTAATAGCTAGACCAGACAACGTTTAAAAGAGCCAGGCACGTCAAATATATTGAATTTCTTTCACTGAAGCGACTTACTGGAGCTGGTGATGGAGAGGATGGACATGGTAGCACAGGCATTAGTAATATAATTACCACAGTCAACTGCAATATTAACGCCATCCTCTCGACAACAGCGGAATTCAATTATTTGTGTAATTTTCTGAAAGTGTTAGAAAACAACATTTAATATGGCAGCAGAATAATGAATCTTGAATTTCATAAATGCAACAACATGGACCACAGTTCTTGTTATAAACGTAATAAGTTGACAAAATGTCTTCCTGTACATGGAATACATGGACCACAGTTCTTCTTCTGTATTTCTTGAACTTCCTTTCTTTAAAATGAAGTAGTTCGGCGAATTAAACACGTTTAACATGTTTTACAGCTTCAGTGCGACATTTATTTTGTTTGATCTGACACAACCGGATGTAGTATGAGATTTTAAATCAAGAGAAATCGTATTAGTTAACTTGATTCTGTGAACTTCTTTGACCAGCAACATGTCTCCCGGGATTCTAGTCAAATAGAAGGACAAGAAACAGTTGACGTGTATAGAGAGCTGCTATTTATTATTTTTATTATTAGCTCCCTCAAATAAAGCCAATTGTATCAATCGTGCGCTGGTGTCGATCTTATTTTGAATCACTACCCAATTCGATCGAGCCATGTGTATGAAGCAGACACGCTAACCCTAACTGTCTTTATCAAGCTGGTCTACTAATAACTCTATCACCGCGCTTGTTTTTGAAGCGGGCCCAATAAGAACTCTATCACCGCGCTTGTTTATGAGCGGTCCCATTAATAACTCTAAGACAGAGCTATGTTAAGGAACCGAGCCCACAAACAATTCTACCTTCGAGCCGACAGGATAGACTAAATACATTGTACAAATGTTTTTAAATGTTTTAAATTGTATTAAATACATTTACAATTGTTTTCAATTTAATAGGAAGCTTTCCAGACGATAGTATTATTGTTTTCCTATACGAAATATATTCTACGATCCATGGCCATGATGGATGTACCACACAAGAACAATCTGAGCAACAAAGAGCATTCCATGATATGTACAATGAATTACAGGCCAACTTGTACCATCCTGTGCTGTTGTGTATCTTCTAAATTGTGCGATCATTGAACTAACTGCTATCACTTTCCTTTTTGTCTCTATCATGCAATAAGATTCATGGCATCATTTTCCCATGACTCATTATCAATGCCTGTGTCATGCATATCACGTTTGCATGTCTTTGTGCCGAAGTAGAGCTCGACTCTGAGATCTTTTCTCATACTGTAATTCTCTATAAAATAGATACCTCGCCATTCTTCCAACTTCGATTCTTCTAGTGTTTCCCAGCCATCTGAGACTACGCAAACTGATAACACAGAAATACTTTGGTATTGCTTGTTCTTTCCAATGCATCAAGGTTTTGTCCTACAACGCAACTCCACGAATTCTACGTGTGCACATCATGTGAAAGTTGTTTAATCGTATCTACTGGTGCATATGGGTTGTCCATGTTTCACTGTCGTAGGAGGAGATGATAAAAACCATCTTGGTAACCAGAAATTTATGCAATTGTTTTTTCATTATTTCCTTATGCAATTTATTTACCGATTTTAACCTAGCTCCAAGCACCAATTGAAGCAGACAGTATGGTTAATCAAGACCTTATTGGATGTGGAGTGCCCAGCTTGAGACCGGCTTCAGTTGATTAATGAACCCAAATGTGTCTCATAGTGTGTGAAATCTTATACAATCATCATCTCTCCCTGATACAAGAAAGATCCGATGGCAGTAACAAAATATGTCCAACCACCGTGCGATAGCAACCCCATCAGTCCATAAATCATGCAATAGCAACCCCATCAGTACAACCACCTGCAATATCAACCCCATCAGTCTAACCACCATACAATAGCAGTCAGTTCCCCTAGTATATGACAACCCAATATCGCGAGTATTTTCTCTAGTGGACGCCTACGTCTCTTTACGAGTAAATGTCCACGTCTCTATACTATTGGAAGCCGACTCTATACATTTGAAAACCTACGTCTCTATATTATTTGAAGCCCACGTCTCAATACTATTGGAAAGCCCACGTCCATATTATTGGAAGCCCACGTCCATATTATTGGAAGCCCACGTCCCTATTTTCGGAAACCCACATCTACAATATTGGAAGCCCATGTCTCAATACTATTGGAAGCCCACGTCCATATTATTGGAAGCCTACGTCCATATTATTGGAAGCCCATGTCTCAATACTATTGGAAGCCCACGTCCATATTATTGGAAGCCCACGTATACACTTTTGGAAGCCCACATCCATATTATTGGAAGCCCACATCTCAATACTATTGGAAGCCCACGTCTAGTTAGTTAGTTAGTTGTCGGATCATCATCATTGCAAACTGGACACATCCATAGTTGCTCCGATCTCTCCTTGAGTGTATCCGCCATCACACTTCTGCTGACAGTACCGGTCCTATGCTGGTTGACCATCATTCTTCTGCGCCCTCCAAAATGTTCACCTCTAGCAACACCGCATTTCAATCCCTGATCTTTAATCCTAGCCATTGAAAAGGAATCATCATCCACATTAGTCTCACTCTCGCGTGTTATATCTCTTAAGGAGTTCTAAACTTCAGTGTGATCCATTGCCCCATCGTCCTTTGCCACAATCGCACACGATGCCAGTTGATCCGCTCTTTCATTGCCTCGAACGCCCACATGTCCTGGCACGAAAATAAATGTAACCGCTTTTAAATTCGCATTTCTCAAGGCCTCAATCCACTGTTCGCGAACGAGACCCACTTGTACCTTCTTAATCATACTCATAGAGTCACTCAAGATGCAGACCTGCGTTACTTCCTGTGTGCGTAGCTACTCAAATGCCTTGGTCACCGCCATAGTCTCCATGGTCATACTACTCGTAGTGACCGCAAAGGCACCACTTTCCTCCTTGATCGTTTTATCTGCTGACTGAGCTGTAAAGGCCCAAGCACTGCGAACATGCCTAATTACAGATCCATCAGTGTATATAATCACATCCCCCTCTTTGGTATTCTCACTGATTAAAGCCTGCACTTCTTTCTCCACAGCTGTGGGACACCATTCTCTGCATTCCCTGCTAAGTGATATTACTACTCTCAAACAAGTTTCGAAATCTGTGGGTAGACCTATCCATTCCGCACCTGCTGCCACATCCTGTAATCTGCACACGCTTTGTATTACATCCTCAGCACGTCCCATTCACAACCTTCCTCTCTTGAGTCTGCTGCCTTTAACTTTCTGTATTTCGGAATGCAACGGGTGTTCCATATCTGCATGTATTTGAAGGTACGCCCGTGCACGGCAATACTGTAATCTATGCTCAGCTGTTGGGCAGTCAAGTAGGTATCGCATAGCTCTTGTCGATGTGTCTCTTGTGCATCCCAGAATGATACGCATTGCTGCATTCTGGACTCTATCCAGTCTTTCGATCTGAGTTTGGCTAATAGTCAGAATTGCCAGTGCATATTCCACCACAGCCACAACCAAACCCTGGTACAAAAGAAATAACAATCTTTGCTCACACTGCGCAGCAGCCATAACCTTCATTGCTGCTAAGCCTTTGCCTGCCCTTATGATAATGTGGTCAACATGTTCCCTGAAACTCAGGCTTCTGTCAAAAAACACACCCAGATATCTCATTGTGCTAGTTATTTCTAAACTTTTCCCGGACAACGAAACTTGTGGCATGGGTGTCTTTACCATGTGATTGTTCAAGGAAAACCACGTCACGAATGCCTTAGACGGATTAACCACTGCTCCCGTATCTCGACACCAATTTGTCAGTCTGTCCAGCTCCTTCTGTAGTTCCACGACGCACTCTTCTCGATTTCTGCCCTGTCTATACACCAGAATATCATCGGCATATGACATCGTTCTGCCAACACCTGTGATTTTATTGCCACCGATATGTACTGTGTATACATTGAAAAGTACAGGAGATAGAGGCGATCCCTGTGGCAGGCCAGGGCTAATAACCGTTGGTGTAGATATCCAGTTACCACACTTAAGAACTACAACCCTGTGCATCAGGGCGGCGCCAACCCACCGCACGACAAAAGAATTAACTGCAATATTTAACAGCTGGTGCATCAAGATATCCAAGGACACCCTATTGTACGCATCCTCAAGGTCTATTGCGACCGCACATGTCTCCATGCGCGAATGGAACCCCTCAAAAACATCCTGCGCAAATATGGCTGCATTCTGCCATGTCTTCTTTCCTGGACGATATCCTCCTAACAATGTTGGTAAACACTTATTTCTTTCAAGATAACACGATACCTTCCGGGCCACAATTTTTTCCAAAAGCTTGCCAATCGTATTCTGCATAGTTATTATTCTGTAGCCATGTATCCTGGTGTGGTCCTTCCCGGGTTTGGGTAGTGGAACTAAATAGCTGTGCAACCAGTCTTCTTTCACTGTGCCCTTTAGAAGGCTATTATTGAACATGTCCGCCAACTCTCCCAACTCCTCATCCGTTCTTCAACTAATGTCTATACTATTGGAAGCCCACGTCTCAATACTATTGGAAGTTCACGTCTATACTATTGGAAGTCCACGTCTCAATACTATTGGAAGTTCACGTCTACACTATTGGAAACCCACGCCTCAATACTATTGGAAGCCCACGTCCATATTTTTGGAAGCCCACGTCTCAATACTATTGGAAGCCCACGTCCATATTTTTGGAAGCCCACGTCTACACTATTGGAAGCCCACGTCTACACTATTGGAAGCCCACGTCTACACTATTGGAAGCCCAGGTCTACACTATTGGAAGACCACGTATACACTTTTGGAAGCCCACGTCTATACTATTGGAAGCCCACGTCTCAATACTATTGGAAGCTCACGTCTACACTATTGGAAACCCACGTCTCAATACTATTAAAAGCCCACGTCTCAATACTATTGGAAGCCCACGTGCATATTTTTGGAAGCCCACGTCTACACTATTGGAAGCCCACGTCTACACTATTGGAAGCCCACGTCTACACTATTGGAAGCCCACGTCTACACTATTGGAAGCCCACGTCTACACTATTGGAAGCCCACGTCTACACTATTGGAAGCCCACGTCTACACTATTGGAATTCCAAGTCTCTTTACAAGTGAAATAAAGCTAGGAAGTCTCTTTATCTGACGTATTCTACTTATACTCCTTCCGTTCTGGAGACTGTTTCTCAGAGCATTGCAAACCACTGAGAGTTGGTGTTTTCTGTTGTACACCACTGAAAGATGGTGTTTTCTGTTGCACACCATTGGAAGCTGGGGTTTTCTTGGTATAAAGTAAAGCTTTGGTGAAACCTTTCAATTATGGAAAAATATACGAGAGTCTTAATGCTCATAATTCCTGGGAAGCAAAAGGTAAAGTTGTGAAGTAGAGTCATAGCACACGGTTTACCATAATTGTCTAGTCAATGGTTGAGCAGAAATGTCTGATTAGTCGCCTGACGCACTTGCTGTGTAGCGACATTCTCAGAGCATGAATTATTGTACCCTTCTTCTTGTTGACTTTGAGTAAGTATTATTTCCAACCACGAACAATGAATGGATTCAAAACTCATCTTTTCTAGTGAGCGGTGAACGACTTAACTTTACACAACCACGGCTCCTGTGGATTCAAACAAACCAAGAAACCAGTATGTGTGACTGCCAAAGAAGACTTTATTTAGAACATGGTACTCCCAATATAAGAAAACAATTTACATGACTGGAATTTTAATTTGTTAACTTCTTCATGTTCGGAAATAAATCTTTCTGCCTTCATTCAATCAAACACAATCATTCAGCCAAGTCCTTAGAAACATAGAATGTTTAGAAATCCCTCTAGTGCAAATGTCACGGACAAGGATTTTCCATTTGTCTCTGTCTTTGTATATGTTCTAAACTGCTGCCCATGTGATTCTCATGTATGTCAGGTCTTTCATGTTCTCTCCACGTCTCCTGTTGTAGTCGCAGAAGCTTATCTCGTATAATAGTAAACACACAAAGATGAGGCAAACAACCATGTCTACGTCGTTTTATCGCTGCCAAAAAGTGGTCCTTGTTAATCTGAATGTTTATTTATCTGTTGCAGGAAAAATACATTGTCTTTTTTCTATATAACTAACTATTAGCAAACGCCTGTGGCACTAGTATTCAAAAACCTCAATAATTCTTGAATATCTGACAGTATACGAGTTTTTTATAATATAGAACAGAACAAAAAGTACGACATAAACTACAGACATTTGTGAAGAACTCTTCAAGCAAAGTCATCATCATCATCAGCAGGGTGGCGTATTCGGTCATGGCTCTCCACAGCTGTCTGTCCACAGTATAATGTATCAAAGTCATTGTTGTTTCTTTGCCGTGCCAGGTTGTCACACTGTCTAATATTTTCTCACGTTGTCGCCCTCTGTCTCTGGTGACTTCAATCTTGCCTGTTGAGATAATGTTCTCTAAACCTGCCTGTCTCATGAAATGGTCAAACAAAAGAAGATTGCCTTTTTCTTATATTCTTGATTAAGGTCCGTTTCGCATTTAACTCTTTTAACACCTCTAAATTAGTTTTTCTGGCAGTCCATGGTATTATCAGCATTCTTCTGTAGAACCACATCTCTATTGCCTCCAATCTCCCACTTTCCAGTTTGTTTATTGTCCAAGACTCGCACCCATATGTTAGTATAGGGGTTATATAGCACTGCAGAACTCTCATACTCACCTCTAATGACAAGCAAAGTAGAAACGCGAAATAACCCAAGGAATGTACCCCACTCTGATAGAAGGCTTCTTCTCGGAGCATTGCATAATGCTGAGTGTTGGAATGTTCTGGGTATAACATAAAACTATGGACAAATAACCACCACTGGAAGTATGTTCGAATAGCTTGTAATTTTTGCAAATTGAAAAAAACAACAATAAACGATATAACGATATGCAGTAGCATACTAATAGATTAAAAACTTACCAGAAAACTGTATAGTGTCGTTGAAGTATGCCACACTTACCAAACAATGGATACGTTAGTGATATCGCTTCCTAAGAAAGGCAACCTAAAACTATGCAAGAAATACAGAACTATTTGTCTAAACACAAATTCTAGCAAGATGATGCTATAGATCAGTCTGAACAAAATAAAAGCTAAATCAGAGGAAATATTAGCAGAAAAGCAGTCTCGTTTCCATAAAAACACAATTACCACAGAACAGATTAATTTAACCTAAAATATTGAAATAAAGCATTTACAACATTAACGTGCTTTTAATTCTAATTTCATTCTTTTTTTTACAAAGGCATCTAGTCAATAACTTCGACACAAACATCACAGAAGTTATTTTACTCTGTATAAAAATTCAAGCGGTTATATTTTTATAAATAATGCCATTGGTGAATTTGTCGACGAATAAAGGAGTGCGTCAGGGTTGCATACTTTCCATATTACATTTTAAGATGTATCTTGAATATATAATGTAGGAGACATTACAAGATCTCCAGACATCAATAATCATTGACGGTAGATCACTTTGTAACTTTCATTGTGCCAATGATATCGATCTCTTGACTGGTTCCGAATCTGAACTCCAGGAACTCAGCTCAAAGTTAGAAGACTTTAGTCGGAAATATGGCATAGAAATTTGCATTGATAAAAGCAAGATACTGGTGACTTATGCTACCAAGCAGGATCTGACGAATATCCAGTTAAACTTCCACAAATTAAGGAAGACACCACCTTTAAATATCACAAGAGACTGGTGACTTATGCTACCAAGCAGGATCTGACGAATATCCAGTTAAACTTCCACAAATATTAAAAGAAGTTACCACCTTTAAATATCACAAGAGACTGGTGACTTTAAATATCACGGATCCCAAATATGAGATGACGGCAACTAGCGAAATTAGCTTACGTTAAGACTCGAGATGGTGATGATTGTCAATGTTGAATGTGATTTAATAAAGATAACTAATACAGTAAAGATAAATCTATAAAGCAAGTATATGACGCGTTTATTAGATGTTATTTAGAAGTTGATTGGCTGTTTCGTGGGACAATAAAATAATAATCAATCAATAATATCAATAAAACCCATAACCCTTCAGGGTCGTAGGGGTACCACATTGGAAGCATACTACATTGAATTAGAGAATGAATATGTGTGTTGTACTAGTTTCTGGCACCGCTGCGATATGTGTGTTGTACTAGTTTCTGGCACCGCTGCGATATGTGTGTTGTACTAGTTTCTGGCACCGCTGCGATATGTGTGTTGTACTAGTTTCTGGCACCGCTGCGATATGTGTGTTGTACTAGTTTCTGGCACCGCTGCGATATGTGTGTTGTACTAGTTTCTGGCACCGCTGCGATATGTGTGTTGTACTAGTTTCTGGCACCGCTGCGATATGTGTGTTGTACTAGTTTCTGGCACCGCTGCGATATGTGTGTTGTACTAGTTTCTGGCACCGCTGCGATATGTGTGTTGTACTAGTTTCTGGCACCGCTGCGATATGTGTGTTGTACTAGTTTCTGGCACCGCTGCGATATGTGTGTTGTACTAGTTTCTGGCACCGCTGCGATATTTGCATTTTTCGGCTCAGCTCAGAATTCGACAGGTTTTTAATTTGTGTGGACTTTAATATCCTGTGACAGTCTTCTATTATGCCACCATTCACCTGTATGTACCTGCTCTGCGCCATGAACGTTTATCACCCCCTGTGTTCTTGGACATTACAGGACACAACATTTCACTGAATGACAGTTTTCAGTATGGAAACTGTAGCAGAGGTCGTTGATCTTAGCTTGACTACATCTATCCTAGAGAACGCGTATTCTGTCAGAAAACTCATCTAGTGTAATTAGATACCCAGTTGTCATTTATACACTTGAATAGGTAACCGCAAATTAAATGCTATCAATGTGCATCTTCAAGGCGAGAAACAAATGACGAAGGATGATAACCGCTACAGTTAAACAGTAATGTGGAGGTGGCACTTTGTGATGATAACCGCTACAGTTAAACAGTAATGTGGAGGTGGCACTTTGTGATGATAACCGCTACAGTTAAACAGTAATGTGGAGGTGGCACTTTGTGATGATAACCGCTACAGTTAAACAGTAATGTGGAGGTGGCACTTTGTGATGATAACTGCTACAGTTAAACAGTAATGTGGAGGTGGCACTTTGTGATGATAACCGCTACAGTTAAACAGTAATGTGGGGGTGGCACTTTGTGATGATAACTGCTACAGTTAAACAGTAATGTGGAGGTGACACTTTGTGATGATAACTGTTACAGTTAAACAGTAATGTGGAGGTGGCACTTTGTGATGATAACTGTTACAGTTAAACAGTAATGTGGAGGTGGCACTTTGTGATGATAACTGTTACAGTTAAACAGTAATGTGGAGGTGACACTTTGTGATGATAACTGTTACAGTTAAACAGTAATGTGGAGGTGACACTTTGTGATGATAACTGTTACAGTTAAACAGTAATGTGGAGGTGACACTTTGTGATGATAACTGTTACAGTTAAACAGTAATGTGGAGGTGGCACTTTGTGATGATAACTGCTACAGTTAAACAGTAATGTGGAGGTGGCACTTTGTGATGATAACTGTTACAGTTAAACAGTAATGTGGAGGTGGCACTTTGTGATGATAACTGTTACAGTTAAACAGTAATGTGGAGGTGGCACTTTGTGATGATAACTGCTACAGTTAAACAGTAATGTGGAGGTGACACTTTGTGATGATAACTGCTACAGTTAAACAGTAATGTGGAGGTGGCACTTTGTGATGATAACTGTTACAGTTAAACAGTAATGTGGAGGTGACACTTTGTGATGATAACTATCTGATTTAAAAGTCATTTGTTAAAATGATCCACGCAACAATATATATATATATATATAACCTGTATATGCTACCTGACAATGTTATGCGAAGAAAACATACATTCTCTATTAACTTTTCTCTATTAACTATTATCTATATTTAAATTCTCTATTACTTCAAAATATTATTTTTATTATCTCAACGCAGGATAAATTTGATGTATTGTTTATCTAGTTCCTGTCAAAACTGATGTTTTATAATCTTAATCCGTCTAAAACTTGATATTTTGTTACCTGGCTCCATATCAAATTATGTTCTTGATTCTTGATTAGAAAACTGGCCTCATGGCACGTGGGGCATTCCCATAAGTGCTCCGCCCTCTGTTCCAGCAGCCATTGGACTCGATGGTGTTTCTAGTCCAATGCCGCCGAAACATACGTCGACATCATGGCACAACTCTGGCCCTTGCGACAGTTTTCTTTGTTGTTCCGCCCACCCACGCCGCGCCCGTAACTAGTTCAAGCACAACTAGTTCGGCATGTCGGAACAACATTGTAACTGTTATCGAAGGTTACGACTAAGTGATTTTATAGATGACGTGCCATGAAGCTTCTATAAGAAGATAACCTCAATATAAAGGCATGTCATCTACTAAGTTTTTCTGTTGCATGGTTGGTTTTTCAAATTATGTTTTCTTATCTACCTCCATGTCAAACTTGATGGGTTTTTTATCTTCTTCCATGTCAAATTTGATGGGTTTTTTTTAAATCTTCTTCCATGTCAAATTTCATGTTCTGTTATCTTGCTCCATCTCATATTTTATGTTTTGATATTTTTATTCATGTGATGTTTTGTCATCATCCCCCGTGTCAAACGTGATGTTTGGCTACCTTCTTCCATGTTACTTTGTATGTTTCGTTGTCTTCCTCCATTGTTGAAGCGTTGTTGACCTGTATTCGATTCAAGAACAATTATTGTAATGATGTGATTGTGTTGGCAGATGAATTCTGACAGATAAAACCCATACAGAGGTTTTCAAGTGAATGACGACTCTTCCATTGCTACAATTGACGTCATCTCGTACCATATTTAACCAAATATAACAAATTTTATCCAAGCAAACATTTTGTAGAGTAAACATTTGTCGTGAGAAGTGAATGAAGCTTTGAATGGATATGTACGGTCATGTAAGTCCTGAATATTATGAATATTTTTAAACTTGATGAGAATGGAGACACTGGTTCGTCTTAGTCAGATGACACTTTATCCTGACTAAATACCGTATTGATCTGCATAAAAAGTATACTTTGCCATGACTGTTAAATAGCGGTATTTTCTTTGAAGTTTTAGTATGCGCTTACAAATATTGCTTGTAGGAACTTATTCTCATTGCATCCTCACCCCATCACGGTGCTACCAATGTCAAGTATGGACACTAACAACACAAGATAAAAGAAAGCATTTCACGATGTCAATCATTTCCAATACCGATGTTCTCCCATGCCACAATGTTTAGTTGTCAAGAATCACCCCTCTTGCTTGTCAGCTTGCCTGTTGCTACGATATGTTCCATATTTCCTCTTTTCATGATGTGTACAGAAAATGTGGACTTTCTTTCTGTAGCCGCTAAACAACTCTCTATTGGAATTCTTCATTACCTTTTTATATGCCCATGATAACACTGTGCTATAATACCACATCTCTGCTGCCTCTATATAATTTTTTTCATATTCTGATGAGTGTCTTAGAATCACTCCCATACATCAGAATTGCTTCTATTTCTATATCTTCTTCTTCATCGTTCATTCTCAAACTCCCACTGGATATCTTTTGTAGATGGACTATGGTTCTATTAGATTTCCATAAGGATGTAGTCCAGAGAATGTAATTGCGTTGTGTCGCCTTTTTATTTGCGCCAAATGGCTCGACACATCCGTCTTCGGTGGATAATTCTATATAATTTCTGAGAACTCTGCTTCTCATCTGTGCGTGGGTGTGTGTGTGAAATACTTGTGCAACTATTAATATCTCAACCCAATATAAGGCTGTGTTACTTAAAGCATTTACTTTCCAGAAAACTATTAACTGATTACTATAAATGGGCCTTCTTAAATAACTAGCTTGTATATATGCGAGCTCCTCTAGGCAAATACCTCAGGCGAAGTTCTCACATCCCAGTTAGAAATATCAGCGCCGCAGGCTGAAAATCTACAACACTTAACAGCTCATAGCCAATCACTAACTGATTCCCATGCTGCCCGCAGGACTTCATTAGCCATAGCCCTGTTTAAATTATTAGCGCCCCATTCCTAGAATAGATACACGAGCCCAATGTGGCCTTGGCGAGCGGCCTCACACAGGGCTACATTAGGTATCATTTTTGTAATATTAAGTATAATTTGTCTTCCTTGAGATGGATAGGCCACCACAGCCTAAGTATGGACAGCTGGGATTGCCGTAAATAGGGTTGAAACTAAGCAACATGCGCTGCCTGCTGCCGGGCCAGGGATTGCAACGTGCGTAGGTCTGCCATGAATCCTGATAGTTACAAATGGCCAGCTTGTATTAGAAATGTAACGCGTTGTATACATGCAATGCAGGGTAAAATACATGCCGATGGCTAACCCTCGGCTCCACAGAGCTTTGCGGCAAGAGCTGACTAGGGAATTATTGATGGATACATCTCCGCAGACTGCAGAAAAGTGCAAGAACACGGAGATATTCGGCTGTGGTGTGTGTATAGAAAATGTGTATAGTCTGTGGCATGCTTGTGGTTATTATAAGGTAGCACACCGAGATAATATGTGTAAGCATAGAGCTCGTGAAAAGGAGGCTGATCGCCCTCCAGACGTTGTGATTCCTATTAGAAATGTGTGACATATTAGAAATGTGTGACATATTAGAAATGTGTGACATATTAGAAATGTGTGACATATTAGAAATCTGTGACATATTAGATACCGTTGTCTAAGAAAAACGTGTGGGCAAGAATGTCTCGTAGAAGTCGGAAGCCAATCTGGTTTACAACTTCAGAAATTATAGAAGCCTGTAGAAATGCCATCTCTTCGGCCGATGGCCACCCGCTGTCAAGAGCCTTCAGTATCGGTACGAAGCCTCGCATAGCAAATATTGTCCTACATTTAACCGTTTACTGTACTGTCTCTGTGAAAGAAATAGCTCCGCTTAGAGTACAGATAAAAAATGAAAAATATGTGGGCAGCATAGAGACCTTAGGTGACGTAGAAGTGCTTCGTCTGAATGCACAACGTAAGACTAATGATGCCGCATACAAGAAACGCAATCACAAACTTGCAATCAATATCCAGAAATATGCTTGCAGTGCAACAAGTGGGGAAACCCTAGAGCTGAAGCACCGGTGTTGCTCCGAATATTTCAGAGTAATCGAGTACCTACAACAATTCTTCAGAGACGAAATCCTGTAATACCTGGATTCTTTCCAGATGGGCGAAGCAATAGATAGTGATGGAGCGGATGACCCCAGTACGTTTATTTTGGTCCAAAATACAAAAATTGTGCCTATGATACAATTGTATGCAGCAAAAAACACAGTCAGACTGGCTAACCCTATTTGTCGCATCTCCATTCCATTTGACGGAGAAGAGAAAGCAAGAGCTAGGATCTATGGCAGTGCAACGTACTACAAAGATGCAGACTGGGCCACCAAGTATTAACATCTGCTGCTCGGTGGGGAGCTAGTGTCAGAGCACAACTGTCATCTCCTTGCACCGCGTTTGATCTGTAGCAGTATTTCGAAGTTGACAGCAGTCTGCATTTTGCAGATTGGTCTCTCTTTGCCTGCAGAGTTGGAATTGTTGACAGTGGAGCCATCCCCACCGTAACACAGCATAAGTCTTGCAGATATCTTTCCCGATGATGAACATGTGTAGACACTGTGCAAGAAGAATTCTTTGGACTACATCCTGCTAACTTTCAGGAGTTTGAGAATGAATGGAGAAGTGCAACAAACAGACATAATACACCAAATGATTTCCGGAACGAACGAAGAAGATTAAAGTTATGATATATCAGGGAATTTTACATACACATAGAATAGCGACTAACTTGGCCCTTGGAGGCAACTTGGCAGGCACTTGAGTTTTGAGCATATATGCATAATTTGTGAGAGGGGGCAATTTAGCCACAAAATTTGAAACTTTTCTGAAATATGTCACTACTATGTCTTATGGTGAGCAGTAACAACAGTACTAAAAGAATAGCGATACTACGTAACATGTGTTGTGGGTCAAAGGGCATGAGCCCATGGACCGCTGGATCAGCAACCAACCAACCAACCAACGTAACATGTGGACGTCAAACACGCTAAGAAACACCACAAAAATCAGGTTGTTCAACTCAATGCATACGTAAGCCCGTTATAACGGGACAGAGCCGGCACCCTTTAAGGACGTAAGCCCGTTATAACGGGACAGAGCCGGCACCCTTTAAGGACGTAGGCTCGTTATAATGGGACTCCATATATATAACCTCCAAATTGGCCTTGTTTGGTTCGTAAATAACAAGTATTATTGTTCTTACAATTCTTATATTTTTATATTGCATATGAATTTCACATTCAATTATCTTTCTTTTGATACCTTAAATGACTTTCCATAGCTAATACTTTGTTTTCAGGAAGCTTGCGCCTGAATCATGATGGGGTCCAAAAAGTGAGCCTAAAATTAATTACGTCTAAACCCCGGGTATAATTACGTGTTGAAAGAGTTAACTTCAACATCATCCCTATTCTATCATATGGATGCGACAGTCGGAAAGCCACAAAAGCCACATATAAGAGACTAGACTCCTTTGAAAACAAATGCATACGTACCATTCTGAATGTTAAGTGGAGTGACTTTAAATCTAACACTACTATAAGAGAGGAAAGCAAACAAACCTATATATCTTCCTTCATTAGACAAAGACGTTGGACTTACATCAGCCATGTTCTCAGAATGAACAGCCTAAGAATTCCCCAGCAGTCACTATATTGGGTGCCACCTGGAGTAAGAAGAAGAAGGAGACCTAGAGAAACTCTACGAAGAACCATTAATAGAGAAGGCATGTCAATTGACTTAAACAACACGCAATAATTGAAAGAACTGGCAACACAAAGACAGAAATAGAAAGCTATGGTTTATGCCCTATGCGCCGCCTATGGCCCTGGAGGAACATAACATAACATAACATAACAATACTGTTTTTCTTCCATGCATGTCGTAAGATGCGACTACGGAGGTTAAGATGGGAACTTCATTATGTTCGATTAACATTTGTAGGCATAATCAAGCATGTTGTTAAGCTTTGCTAATATTACCGAACATAGTGTTGACTGGCCACGCCTAATTCCTGCGTGAGCCTCCCCGCGACTTATGCTCGATTCTGGCCCTGGTTTTTCTGAGCTATGTTGTTTACGATGTTAACATGGACATGTTGTTGTGGTCCTTAAACAAGTGCTAAGCAATTTGTATAAGCAAAAAATATAACAGAATAATAACAGAATACAGCAGAAGTGCTCATGGCTGGTGAGTGTTGCTAAGAAGTGTGCTCCAGAAGTGCTCATAGCTAAACCCTTACGAGGGCAGAGAAGTGATATTAATGCTATACATTTGTAATATATTTGCTTAGCATATGTGTAGCATTTGTTATATATTTGAGGTTTATTGCTGTACTGCGACGTGCCCCTGGCTGTGTTGGCGTGATATAATCACAGCCTTTCAAGTGACTGGAGAGAACATGTGGTTTGCCACTTGAGGGACTTGCGGCGCTTATAATAGCACGTCAAAGATAATATGAGTTCACCATCTCAATTGCTTAGTTTGTAAATATATCTCCGCCTCACGATAAACTCAGCAATTGAGATGGTGAATTTGATGACAGACATTATTTGGCTGAAGTAGGCCAAACTATAGATGTTCTCGGTATGTGTATTCTGAAAGCCGTATCTTGTTACAGTCATTTAGTATAGTGTTTCTGTAAGAGGACAACATGTTGACCAAATGTTAAATCACTCTATACTATAGAACTGTGTCAAGACGTGGCTTTTAGAAGGCACATGTTATTACAGTTATTTAATCAGGAGACTTCAGAAGCCGAACTACACCACCATTATAACAGAAGTACAACATAGAAGCACACAAATATAACTCCACTCAAACATAAAATGCAGATACAACATAGAATACCAATCAGAGCTATTTTATTATTTTAATATCATCTAATTTGCACAATAAATAAGTATGACTGATTGCTGTCAACAAAACGCATTAGATGGTTTCATGCCCGAAACTTGGCCTGGTTAGAATAAATTGTCTTTCTTGAACATCTAGAATACCAATAGAGGTCCACTTAGGTTCTTCACAGCCTTCACTTGCCAGTGCTAAATAAAATAATATGAAGCAGGTTTTACATTATTTAAAAAGCTTCGAAAGGGCATTCTCGAGACTAACCACCCTGAGATTCCGTCTACTGGCTAGTTATTTTCATAATGTGTCATTCATTCGCATGGCTTCTCACAGTCCATATCAAGACCTCCAGTAGCCACTTTCACGGCTTCAAGTCAGCTAGACAACAACAGACTGGGCAATATGAGGACGCTAGAACAACCACCAATCACCCAAATCACAATAAATAAAGACACCTAGACAATGTACGCCCTCTCAAAATAATTGCTGTACTATAATATAAATACAAATAAAAAGGTCAGGTTATATATTAATAAACGTCACCAAGCTCAAATAAAACCATCTGCTCTTAGGTTGAAAGATATGGAACAGAGAGATACTGCTCTGAAAATAAACAAAGGATTTCACCAGGCAACTTGTGCGCGTTGAAGTCTTCACAAACCAATAGCATCTCTCTAGGCAGCTCTTACATGTAACTGGGAAAATACCAGTATGATTTCGGTGCAGATCATATAGTTGTACACAGATAAAACATAATCTGATACTGATAAATCAATATTAGACTCACATCTCTTGTTGAAAGGGCGTGGAATGTACAGCTGTTAATCCCTGTATAAAGAGAACGGGTCTGGTGAAAGTATACATCCCTGTCTAAGTCCTTGTTTTATTTGTTGAAAGGACGTGGAATGTTAGAGATGTTAATTCTAAACAAAATAACCAAAGGGCTGTTATCATAACTCCAATACAGCAACATTTATTTTTTTTAAACTGGGCTTGATGTATCGATATGTGAGACTGCGAACGAGTAGAAAATGTTTAATTAGTTGAACACTTTGAACATATGAAAAGTCACGTGACTGTTTCCAACTTAACAGGAAAATTGAAAAATGTGGAGCAGAATAATATAAATAGCATGAATCCATGAATTATTGAAGAGAAATAAAAAAACCATTGAATAAGATTCGTTCAGCTGAGATTAATTCGCTCGAAATATCTAGCTGAATTCTCAAGCATTGGAAGGTGGAAGGGTGGTTCTCAAAAAATTTAGGGAAAACATGCAGGGATCTGAGACAAAAACGGCATGGGTTATAAGAAATGAACGCCAGTACGCGAAACGGAAGGTTGTGGACAGACAGAATATCTAACGCCACATGTAATGGACATGAAATAATTGACTGTATATGAAAGACAAATCTGTGGACATACGGGATGTAGAAGAAGTATACAAAAACACAGTAAGTTAACATCAAAATAAACAAAAGATTCCACGTTCCAGTATCACATCCGTGACCTCATCAACACAAGACAAATGACTAACAGCTAAATAACGGAGTATAACTGAAAACTAGTAACAGCAACAGACTGTGATGGTTCCAAGACTTAACATTTACCCCATACTGTTATATCCTACACTTCAGCACAGACAAGAACTCATAATTCACAAAAGTAGTATTCTTCATGCATAATAGGCCTCGGGTGAGACGAGTGAGGTTTTATAACCCAAGGAACAAAATACTGGTTACGGAGAGGTCTGCAAGGGTCGTACCATGCCGCGTCAGGTTACTTATCTGGATAATATATAATCCAGAGAACAAAATACTGGTCGTGCAAAGACCATACTGAGGTCGTAAAAGGTCACAGCATGCCGAGTCCTGTTATTTATCTGGATAATATATACCACAAATAAAAATATACGGGTCGTGCAAAGGGTGTTATGTTGGCTTTTTCCTCCGAAACATTTCCACTGTGTTTTCTGGTTGTGTGAACCCGGTACAACAACGGATAATACAGACACGTTGTGTCATTAATCACACATGCCATCATGGTCATATCTGTTTAGCAGTCATTTTCTGCTGATTGTAGAAAGTTCGTGCAGGTGTAACATAAAACGGTGAACGCGTAGGGTCATGGAGCGGGAGTATACTGGATAGGCAACGGGTGGGTAAGCATGCTTATGTAGATATCAAACATATTATATAAATATATATATATATATATATCGTCGAATGTAGTATTATTTGCTTTATAAGCTCAATAGCGTATACTATTTTTGCTGGACATGCTAAACAGAGTTAACCCCTTGCCATCATTGACAGCTGACACCCATAAATAACTGATAAGGTGGTAAATAAATTCCACGAACTCAGCCGATCTTATCACCCAGACATAAATCACCCGATTGTCAAGGAAATAACACAGTTTTTAATACGCGGAAATGTTGCTGGATATCCATAAAATAAGTAGTAGTACATGGTCAGCTAAACACAATAACGAAAATAAAACTACGCCTGTTTGGTCATATAAAGAGACATAACTGTTTAGAAAGACAAATAATGGAGGGAAGAGTACCTGGGAAGAGAGATTCTACAATGAATAACATATTCTTAGTATGTTTTCACTAGGGTCTTCAACTATGTTCTCAGTCGCCCCTTCAATAATGTTATCTCTGTGTTTTAAGCTATTCTTCTCTACCAACAAGGCTAGTATTAACATATTCTCATAGCGAAAACATCATATTTATCAATTTTCTAAATTATCAGGCTATACGAAACCACATTTCACCACAATTGCACTAATGTTATAACGTGTTTGACAAGTTTTTATTTTTGGAACACCATAATTTATCACCTTTCACAACTAGACAAACTACTTTTAGCACTTTTCAAAATGATCAAAGACACTTGTTGACACTTTTCTATTCTTGAAGTAGTGTATTTCACGACTTTTATGTGCCACAGGGCGATAAAAATCACGATACTTCCATTTAACAAACGTCATGTTTTGTCAGATGTCTAAAGTATCAGATCATACGAAACCACTTCTCACTAACACCACAGCGCATTTGGCATGTTTTCTATTTGTGTGACTTCATCATTTATCACTCTTTCAACTAAGCAAGTCACGTTTAGTGATTTTCGTTATGTTTTATCACTTTTCTGAATTAACAGGCCATACAAAACCACATTTCAATACTGTAGCAATAACACCATAACGTATTTGTAATGTTCCTATTTGTGGACCTTCATCATTTATCAGTTTTTCACAACTAAGAAAACCACTTTTAGTGATTTTTGTTATGTTATATCAGTTTTACAAATTATCATACCATATCTAACCGACTTGAAATACTTTTGCACTAACAACACAACACATTTTGATATATTCTTTATTTGTGGGCCTGCGTTATTTATCACTTTTTCACAACGTCCACTTTTAGCGATGTTCGTTATGTTTTATCATATGTCTAAGTTATCATACCATACAAAACCATTTTTCAGTACGTTTCAATTAACAACACAACTATTGTCATGTTTCTATCTGTGAGACTTCATCATTTATCATATTTTCACAACTAGGCAGGTTTGTGGTTGCACCTTTTGGTATGATAAAAAGCAATATTTGTCACATTTCTATAGTTACAGTTGCGCATATCACGACATTTATGCACAAAACAGAGTTCCGATGACCATATTTCCATATGGCAAACTTATGTTTTATCAATTTTTGCGCCCAGTGTAGCAGAGACAGCATGGGGTCTTGCATTTTGTGTTAGGACGAAAAAACGTCATCGTTCTTGATGTTGATTATCAAATTTTTATCGTCATATATACACAATTACAGATAAAATTCAAGAGGCTTGGTGTGGTTTTTAAAAAAAATTATTAATGTAACACATAAATATCATATTAGTTTAAACATTCAACAAGTTATTTTGTAATGTAGCGTCGCCTTCTTCTATTTTTCCTACCACTTAGCCAAAGTCAGGATTTTAGAAATTGGTTGGAGTTCGCGAATATAGTTAAAGCACCTCGGGCGAACTTACGACAACTCCAGTAAGAGCCCGTTAGAATCGTGAGAATACACTGAGAACTTAATTTAACACAATAGAGAGTCCACTGGGTGAGCGTAGCAGCCGAAAATGGTTATTTTCGTTGGCATGAAACATACTATCTAGGTAAATTACAAAAACGATAAAGTAAACCGTGTAAAGTAGTACAGTTATTATAAATTGCAGTATGTTTCAAAGTATACAAACAGAGGTGCTCAAAAGATGTATGAAATTAGTTAGAAACTGCTGACATGTGAATTATATATTCTAATGCAGAAAACTGACAGAACATAAAGTTATCTACATGGGAATGTATGTTAGAATATGCGTCCTGGTGTTAAGAAAATTAGTGAAACAGTGCCTTGTGAGTATATTAAAGAGACAACTTGTGAGTTTGGACATATGGAAAAGTGCTAAAAGTGTTTGATTTGTTGTGGAAATCGATAAACGTTATTGATCCATAACCACAACTATATGAAAAAGCTGTGTGAAGTTAGTGAGAGAGTGTTAGAATATGATCTGGTATGGCGAATTAACTTAAAAACGTATACACATGAAATTTAATCTATAGCAATATGGGGACAGGAATTCTGGTGTTAGGGAAAAGTAGTGTGCTGTATGTCTGTGAGTACAGAAAAGAGTCAACTACTGACTTTAATCATGCGGAAAATTATTTAACGTGTGTTGACTAGTTAAAAGCAGTAAGCGCTGAGAGTTTGTAAACAGAAGAATATTTTATTGTGTATGAAATTAGTAAGAAAGTGTTGCAATGTGATTTGCTATGACCTGATAATTTAGAAACTTAATCAAACATCCAGCCTGATACATGGAAACGTGTCAATATGGACCCTGGTCGTAGAAAATCGATAAAACGTGACGTTTGACATATGGCGATATGAGTCATGTTGTTCGAGAAGAGTAGTGAAATGTGCCTCTGTTAGTAAAAAACAGCGGCAATCCGTGACTTTGACCATATCCAAAAGTGATGGAAGTGGTTTTAACAGCTGCGAAAAGTGTTAAAAATCTCATTCTATAAACAGAAGCCTATAACAATGATATATGAATTTAGTGATAAAGTGCGGAAATGGGCTTTGGTATGCTCTGATAATTCAGATAACCGATAAAACATGAGGTTACCATATGGAAACATAATAAACATGGTAACATAAGACATGATGGTAAAGAAAGTAGTGAAGTGTACACATGTAAGTATAGAAAAGCGGCAAACCATGACTTTGCTCATATAAAAAATGGCTAAATAAGGTTTGCCTAGCAGTGGAAATTGATAAATGAAGACGTCCCACACATAAAAACATGTAAAACGATGTATGAAGTTAGTGGGAAAAATACTAAAATGTGCCCGTGAAAGTATAAAACAGAGACAAATAGTGTTTTTGATCATATGGAAAAAAATCTAAAAGTATATGGCTAATTGTGAGACGTGATAAATGATGAAATACCACAAATAAAAAACATGTTAAAGGCATTATGGTGTTTGTGAGAAAGTGCTGAAATGTGCTTTCATATGACCTGATAATTTTAAAAAACTACTAAAACATGAAGTTTGCCAAACGGAAACATGGTAATATGAACCCTGCTAGAACATAAAAGTAATGAAATGCGCGACTGTAAGTATAGAAAAGAGCCAATTGCTGCCTTTGATCATATCGAAAAGTGCTAAAATATGTTGCAAAGTTGTGTGAAAAGTGATAAATGATGTCGCTCCACTTGGAAAAATTGTCGAATACGGTATGGAGTTAGGGAGAATGTTGTTGAAAAATTGTTTCGTGTGGTATGTTAATTTAGAAATCTAAAGAAACATGAAGTTTGCCATATGGATATTTGTTAATTCAAAAGGTGTTTGTGCATAAATATAGTGGTATTCTCACCTGTAAGTATAGACACGAACAAAATGCTGTCTTTGAGCATATCGAAAAGTGCAAAAAGTAGTTTGTCTAGTTGCGAAAAGTGATAAATGATGTAAGTATACAAATAAATACAATGCAAATGAATTAGGCCGTTAGTAAAAATAAGTGCTGTCATCTAATTTCGTATGGCTTGATAATTTAGAAATCTGATAAAACAAGAAAATGTGTCCACTGGAAAAGTGATAGAATTCGGTTGCCTAGTTGTGAGAAGTGATAACTGACGAAGATTCACAAATTAAAAAAAGAGAAACTTGTCAAATGCACTATGTTGTTAGTGAGAAAGTTCTGACTACGTGGTTTCGTGTGCGATGATAGTTTATAGAACTGATAAAACATAAAGTTTGCCGTATCCAAAAGTGTTAAAAGCCGATTCCTAGTTGTGAAAAGTGATAACTGGCGACGATCCATAAGTAAAAAAATTGTCAAATGCATTATGACGTTAGTGAGAGAGTGATGAATGGCCTGTTTATTTAGAAAACTGATAAAAACATAACGAAAATCACTAAACAGGACTTTCTTAGTTTTTAGAAAGTGGTTTTGTATGACCTGATAATTTTGACAACTGATAAAATATGACGTTACTATATTGAAGTATGGTGATTTGAGCCGTGTTGGCATATAAAAGTCGTAAAATGCGCCCTGTAAGAATAGAAAAGCGACATTTAGTGCCTTTTATCATTTCGAAAACTGCTAAAAGCAGTTTGTCTAGTTGTGAGAGTGATAAATTATGGTGTTCCCAAAAAAATAAGTCAAACATGCTATGATATTAGTGCGAAAAGGGTGAAATGTGGTTTCGTCTGGCATGCTAATATAGAAAATTGACAAACATAACATTTACGCTATGGAAAAATGTTAATATGAGCCCTGCTGTTAAATAAATATAGCTTAAAACACAGAGAGAACGTTATTGAAGGGACGACTGAGGGCATAGTTAAAGACCCTAGTGAGAACATACTAAGAATATATTAAACATGGTATAATGTGATAGAAGCTAGTGCGAATATAATGAAAACATTTTGTTATATGAGGTATTTTAACTGAACGAACGTTCTCACGCCGCAAGGTTTTTTTCAGGTTTTGTACTACTATTTATTTGATAAATAACCATAACATTTCCACGTATTAAAAACAGTGTTATTTTCCTTGACAATCGGGTGATTTCTGTCTGGGTGATAAGATCGGCTGAGTTCGTGGAATTTATTTACTGCTTTATCAGTTGTTAATGGGTGTCAGCTGTCAATAGTGGTCAGGTATTAACTATGTTTAGAATGGCTTGCGGTTTCATGTATGAAATATAGCTAGTTAGAATAATACAAAAATAGTGTACGCTATTGAACTTATAAAATTAAAGTAATACTACATTCGACTTATATATATATATATGTGTATATATATATATACAAAAAAGACCATGTTGGCATGTTTGGTTAATGACACAACGCGTCGGTATTATCCGATGTTGACCGGGTTCACACCAACAGATAACCAGTGAAAAGGTTTCAATAAAAATCCCAACATAACACCCTTTGTATGACTCGTTTATTGCTATTTGTGTTTTATATTATAAGGATAAATAACAGGGCGCGAGAGGCGTGACCATTGCACGACCTCTCCGTACCCAGTATTTTGTTATTTGGGCTATATATTATTCAGATAGATAACATGGTGCTGCAGGGCACGACCTCTACACGACATCTCTGTACATAGTTTTTTTTCTTTGGGCTATATAATCTCACTCGTCTCACACGGGTGATGACCCTCATCCTCGACTCAGTATACTACAATAGTACTATTCACGTATTGCAAGACTTACAAATTACCTCACACTATTACACATTTAGCAAATACACGAACTTATCATTCACGTATTCTAATACTTACACTCTGTTCTCTTGAGTACATAGCATTCCTTGTTTCCACCCTTCCGTCCAATCGAATATAACCATTTTAGTACACTTGTCACCTTTCCTACAGCAAACCGGCTTTTTTTCACAGTCGTCATCTAACTCTGAGCAAGGTGGTGGTGTCTGGAAATATGCAGCGACTAGACACATTAATATTAACATGAAAGGTATTTCTGACTTCATATTTTAAATTATATTTTCTAGTATTAGTGCGACAAATATTTGATACATTAAAATCATCGTAAGTGCTGAAGACGGATGTGTCGAGACATTTCTACAAATAAAACGGTGAATAAACGTATTTAATTTTCTCTAGGCTAGATCCTGTTTGAAATCTATTGTTCTGCTGGAAGTCAGTCCCAGTGGAAGCATGAGAATTAACGTTAAATCAGAAGAAGATGTTATAGGAAAAGGTTTATTTGGTTTCATATTCGCGATAATATTTTGTAATATTGGTTATCATAATGTCAGTGTCATATACTTATCATATAGACAAACACCAAATAAATCTAACATAAATGCAACATAGCACACGTTGGAGATATGTCTAGATCTAAGGAGATATGTCTCCAATTTTTTTTTAAACAAACATGTGAACATTAACACCAAAATCGCACTATATAAGACGATCACTATGCTAACAATGCCAAACGTGGATACTAACAACAATAGAGAAAATAAAATTTGTTACAACGGAAGTGACTTGTCTACACAAAATTCCATTATATACTTCCGCCCAGAAAGCATTGATATACAGACACGATAGATACAAAGCAAACAATAGACCATGCAAAAGATGGATTACAGAAATAAAAAAGTTAACGAAAGCAAACATATAAGAAGCTCACAAAAATCTCTCCAGAGAACTCATCTACCCATAGCCCAACGCTTCAAGGTTTAAAGTAGTATAACGCGTTTCGCTTTAACGACAGAAAGAAGAAAAAGTGTTCATATCTGTCCACATGCTTCCGTCTAGGATCCCTCCTATTGTTTGTGCCCTGTGTGGTTAGTTATTATTTATGTCAACAGATTACGGTTTCCTGTACTGTCAATCATTTGCTATAGACCATACCGCGTGGAGTTAGTTATCATGTCTATCCACAGTCCTCTCTCTAACATTGTAAATAATGTATTATATTTGTGATGCACGAGTGGCATGTATATGTGTGACATAGTATCTGGTCGTATGTGAGCCTGGAGGTGGAGATGGCAGTTACGAAACTATCTCTAGCTGTAAGTTTGACTTCTACGTTGTCTCTAGTTCTTGGCTCACTAACCTTTACTCATTAGTTCTTATAAGTCTGACGAAACTTTATTCATAGTTAATGTAAGTCTGATTACACCTTATCTTTATTTCTTGTTGGACTAGTGTGATGTCACACTGTTCCCTGTAAACCAGCCATTACACTGAAAAGGGAAATATCTTACTAATTGATGCTAGAAACTAAAACCGCACTGGTTTCGTAACATTCGGTCGTGCTGAGATTGTCAGATGATCAGAAATTGGAGTCAATTAATGTATTATAATCTTGCCGTCGCCTTGTTGAAAGACATTCCTGAATGAAAAAGTGAAACGGTAGGCATTTGGACGAAATAGGAGATGGATTAAGCAATCGGTGTCAAGAAAACCGGGATCCTAGGGAAATAGTAGACGACTGTCTATTGTGAGGTGTGAAACGAAACCCGCACTGGTCGTAGTACAGTCTTGCCGAGTATTACAGAATGTGTGCCAAGACTTAGTGAAACCTTCAGATTTGACGGACATATAGATAAAGGGTCGCCCCAGAATCAAATTGACAGAAGATGGCAATTTTGTATCCGTGCTGTGAGCAGATATGCTAGAGCCAGACGAATGGGATGTTTTGACTCAAAAGCGGGTGCGGGCTATCTTTCAACATTAAATGGGATGTTGATACTTCACTTGAAATCAGTAAGGTCAGCAGGTCAGTCGACTCGGAGGCCTGTAGTCGGGCAGTCAGTCAGGGTCCTAGAGCAGGCCAGTTAGAGGAACTTAGAGAGTCCAGAGTTGGGATTGTGAGACCAGGTGCTGTGCCATACAGCCGAACAGACTCGTCGTTTGAGACGTGGTCTTAGTTCGGTTGGAGACCCGTAGCAAGAGGGACTTGTTATGACCCCCAGAGGTGCACTGAGGCACTAAGGATTGGACCTGACAGAAAGCAATGTCCAGAGTTATGACATAGAGCAAATAGTCGGAGTCCCTGGATAAAGTCAGAGATCGCAGTTTCCGAAAGTGCTAGAAGATCGAAGCGTGATAGCTGCCAGATCTAGATAGAGTCTATATAATATACAGTAGAATATTGTTATATGCAGTTTCCGATGTATAACTTACAATGCACGAGATACCAGGGCAGATTATTGTTATTGCCAACGTAATATTGTAACTTGTAAATAAACTATTGTGTTATGCTTAGAGTAAATAGTTGGACCTTCTATGTTATCACATTGAAATAATGTACTACTGTCCGTTGAGGACAAACTGTCACACCACAGATGTTAATGAACGGCTACAGATAGTGACACCTTCTGGTCCCTATATGTCCGTATCAGTTGCTGATACAACACACGCCAAGAGAGAAGAAAGCTAACGACATAGGATCCTGATCCTGGCACCAGAGAACAGAAACTTATTGTTCTAATGTATCTGACGAATAACTCGTTACTGATAGACTAACCGGTTACTGATACATTGCAACTGAACTTTAGTCTCTAGCTGCTGAAAGTCTCACTAAACTTTCTCTGTGGTTGTTAAAAGTCGGACTAAACTTTGTCTCTAGTTCTTGAAAGTCTGACTAAACTTTATCTCTAATTTTTCTAAGTCTTATTTTACTATGTCTGTAGTTCTTGTGTAAGTCTGATTAAACTTTATTTCTAATTCTTGTAAATCTGACTAAGCTTTAACTCTAGTTTGTGTAGTCTGACTAAACTTTATCTCTAATTTTTCTAAGTCTTATTGTACTATGTCTCTAGTTCTTGTACGTCTGATTAAACTTTATCTCTAATTCTTGTAAATCTGACTAAGCTTTAACTCTAGTTTGTGTAGTCTGACTAAACTTTATCTCTAGTTTTTGTAAGTCTGACTAAACTTTGTCTGTTTTGTTTGATAGTCAATGTTTGATGCGTCCCACTTATGACATATTTAACAAAAGGGAACATGATATCTTGTACAAAGCATGCTGAAACTACATTAACTTAATAGCTAGACCAGACAACGTTTAAAAGAGTCAAATATATTGAATTTCTTTCACTGAAGCGACTTACTGGAGCTGGTGATGGAGACGATGGACATGGTTCCACAGGCATAAGTAATATAATTACCACAATCAACTGCAATATTAACGCCATCCTCTCGACAACAGCGGAATCCAATTATTTGTGTAATTTTCTGAAAGTGTTAGAAAACAACATTTAATATGGCAGCAGAATAATGAATCTTGAATTTCATAAATGCAACAACATGGACCACAGTTCTTGTTATAAACGTAATAAGTTGACAAAATTTCTTCCTATACATGAAATACGAAATACATGGACCACAGTTCTTCTTCTGTATTTCTTGAACTTATGTTCTTTAAAATGAAGTAGTTCGGCAAATTAAACACGTTTAACATGTTTTATAGCTTCAGTGCGACATTTATTTTGTTTGATCTGACACAACCGGATGTAGTATGAGATTTTAAATCAAGAGAAATCATATTAGTTAACTTGATTCTGTGAACTTCTTTGACCAGCAACATGTCTCCCGGGATTCGAGTCAAATAGAAGGACAAGAAACAGTTGAAGTGTATCTCTATAGAGAGCTGCTATTTATCATGTTTTATTAGCTCCCTCAAATAACGCCAATCGTATCAATCGTGCGCTGGTGACGATCTTATTTTGAATCACTACCCAATTCGATCGAGCCATGTGTATGAAGCAGACCCGCTAACCCTAACTGTCTTTATGAAGCTGGTCTACTAAGAACTCTATCACCACTCTGTGTTTATGAAGCGGTCTCACTAAAAGCTCTATGACCGCGCTTGATTATCAAGCGGGCCAATAATAACTCTATCACCGCCCTTGATTATCAAGCGGGCCAATAATAACTCTATCTCCGCGCTTATTTATAAAGCGGGCCCACTAATAACTCTATCACCGCACTTGTTTATGAAGCGGACCCACTAATAACTCTATCACCGCGCTTGTTTATGAAGCGGACCCACTAATAACTCTATTACCGCGCTTGTTTATGAAGCGGACCCACTAATAACTCTATCACAGCGCTTGTTTATGATCGGTCCCATTAATAACTATATCACTGCGCTCGTTTATGAGCGGTCCCATTAATAACTCTATCACTGCGCTTGTTTATGAAGCGGACCCACTAATAACTCTATCACCGCGCTTGTTTATGAAGCGGGCCTAATAAGAACTCCATCACTGCGCTCGTTTATGATCGGTCCCAATAATAACTCTATCACTGCGCTCGTTTATGAGCGGTCCCATTAATAACTCTAAGACAGAGCTATGTTAAGGAACCGAGCCCACAAACAATTCTATCTTCGAGCCGACAGGATAGAATGAATACATTGTACGAATGTTTTTAAATGTTTTAAATGGTATTAAATACATTTACAATTGTTTTCAATTTAATAGGAAGCTTTCCAGACGATAGTTTTTATTGTTTTCCTATACGAAATATATTCTATGATCCATGGCCATGATGGATGTACCACACAAGAACAATCTGAGCAACAAAGAGTATTCCACGATATGTACAAGGAATCACATGCCAACTTGTACCATCCTGTGCTGTTGTGTATCTTCTAAATTGTGCGATCATTGAACTAACTGCTATCACTTTCCTTTTTGTCTCTATCATGCAATAAGATTCATGGCATCATTTTCCCATGACTCATTATCAATGCCTGTGTCATGCATATCACGTTTGCATGTCTTTGTGCCGAAGTAGAGGTCGACCCTGAGATCTTTTCTCATACTGTAATTCTCTATAAAATAGATACTTCGCCATTCTTCCAACTTCGATTCTTCTAGTGTTTCCCAGCCATCTGAGACTACGCAAACTGATAACACAGAAATACTTTGGTATTGCTTGTTCTTTCCAATGCATCAAGGTTTTGTCCTACAACGTAACTCCACGAATTCTACGTGGGCACATCATGTGAAAGTTGTTTAACTGCACGTTTAAATGCACGTATCTACTGGTGCATATGGGTTGTCCATGTTTCACTGTCGTAGGAGAGGATGACCAGAAATTTATGCAATTGTATTTCCATTATTTCCTTATGCAATTTATTTACCGATTTTAACCTAGCTCCAAGCACCAATTGAAGCAGACAGGCTGATCAAGACCTTTTGGCCGTGGAGTGCCCAGCTTGAGACCGGCTTCAGTTGATTAATGAGCCCAAATGTGTCTCATACTGTGTGAAATCTTATACGACCATCATCTCTCCCTGATACAAGAAAGATCCGATAGCAGTAACAAATTATGTCCAACCACCATGTGATAGCAACCCCATCTATCCATAAATCATGCAATAGCAGCCCCATCATTACAACCACCTGCAATATTAACCCCATCAGTCTAACCACCATACAATAGCAGTCAGTTCCCCTAGTATATGACAACCCAATATCGCGAGTATTTTCTCTAGTGGACGACTACGTCTCTTTACGAGTAAATGTCCACGTCTCTATACTATTGGAAGCCGACTCTATACATTTGAAAACCTACGTCTCTATTTTATTTGAAGCCCACGTCTCAATACTATTGGAAAGCCCACGTCCATATTATTGGAAGCCCACGTCCATATTATTGGAAGCCCACGTCCCTATTTTCGGAATCCACGTCTACAATATTGGAAGCCCATGTCTCAATACTATTGGAAGCCCACGTATACACTTTTGGAAGCCCACGTCCATATTATTAGAAGCCCACGTATACACTTTTGGAAGCCCACGTCTATACTATTGGAAGCCCACGTCTCAATACTATTGGAAGCTCACGTCTACACTATTGAAAACCCACGTCTCAATACTATTAAAAGCCCACGTCTTAATACTATTGGAAGCCCACGTGCATATTTTTGGAAGCCCACGTCTACACTATTGGAAGCACACGTCTACACTATTGGAAGCCCACGTCTACACTATTGGAAGCCCACGTCTACACTATTGGAAGCCACGTCTACACTATTGGAAGCCCACGTCTACACTATTGGAAGCTCACGTCTACACTATAGGAAACCCACGTCTCAATACTATTAAAAGCCCACGTCTCAATACTATTGGAAGCCTACGTGCATATTTTTGGAAGCCCACGTCTACACTATTGGAAGCCCACGTCTACACTATTGGAAGCCCACGTCTACACTATTGGAAGCCCACGTCTACACTATTGGAAGCTCACGTCTACACTATAGGAAACCCACGTCTCAATACTATTAAAAGCCCACGTCTCAATACTATTGGAAGCCCACGTGCATATTTTTGGAAGCCCACGTCTACACTATTGGAAGCCCACGTCTACACTATTGGAAGCCCACGTCTACACTATTGGAAGCCCACGTCTACACTATTGGAATTCCAAGTCTCTTTACAAGTGAAATAAAGCTAGGAAGTCTCTTTATCTGACGTATTCTACGTATACTCCTTCCGTTCTGGAGACTGTTTCTCAGAGCATTGAAAACCACTGAGAGTTGGTGTTTTCTGTTGTACACCATTGGAAGCTGGGGTTTTCTTGGTATAAAGTAAAGCTTTGGTGAAACCTTTCAATTATGGAAAACTATACGAGAGTCTTAATGCTCATAATTCCTGGGAAGCAAAAGGTAAAGTTGTGAAGTAGAGTCATTGCACACGGTTTACCATAACTGTCTAGTCAATGGTTGAGCAGAAATGCCTGATTAGTCGCCTGACGCACTTGCTCTTTAGCGACATTCTCAGAGCATGAATTATTGTACCCTTCTTCTTGTTGACTTTGAGTAAGTATTATTTCCAACCACGAACAATGAATGGATTCAAAACTCATCTTTTCTAGTGAGCGGGTGAACGACTTAACTTTACACAACCACGGCTCCTGTGGATTCAAACAAACCAAGAAACCAGTATGTGTGACTGCCAAAGAAGACTTTATTTAGAACATGATACTCCCAATATAAGAAAACAATTTACTTGACTGGAATTTTAATTTGTTAACTTCTTCATGTTCGGAAATAAATCTTTCTGCCTTCATTCAATCAAACACAATCATTCAGCCAAGTCCTTAGAAACATAGAATGTTTAGAAATCCCTCTAGTGCAAATGTCACGGACAAGGATTTTCCATTTGTCTCTGTCTTTGTATATGTTCTAAACTGCTGCCCATGTGATTCTCATGTATGTCAGGTCTTTCATGTTCTCTCCACGTCTCCTGTTGTAGTCGCAGAAGCTTATCTCGTATAATAGTAAACACACAAAGTTGAGGCAAACAACCATGTCTACGTTGTTTTATCGCTGCCAAAAAGTGGTCCTTGTTAATCTGAATGTTTATTTATCTGTTGCAGGAAAAATACATTGTCTTTTTTCAATATAACTAACTATTAGCAAACGCCTGTGGCACTTGTATTCAAAAACCTCAATAATTCTTGAATATCTGACAGTATACGAGTTTTTTATAATATAGAACAGAACAAAAAGTACGACATAAACTACAGACATTTGTGAAGAACTCTTCAAGTAGAAACGCGGAATAACCCAAAGAATGTACCCCACTTTGATAGAAGGCTTCTTCTCGGAGCATTGCATAATGCTGAGTGTTGGAATGTTCTGGGTATAACATAAAGCTATTGACAAATAACCACCACTGGAAGTATGTTCGAATAGCTTGTAATTTTTGCAAATTGGAAAAAAAAAACAATAAACGATACAACGATATGCAGTAGCATACTAATAGATTAAAAACTTACCAGATAACTGTATAGTGTCGTTGAAGTATGCAACAATTACCAAACAATGGATACGTTAGTGATATCGCTTCCTAAGAAAGGCAACCTAAAACTATGCAAGAATTACAGAATTATTTGTCTAAACACAAATTCTAGAAAGATGATGCTAAAGATAAGTCTGAACAAAATAAGAGCTAAATCAGAGGAAATATTAGCAGAAAAGCAGTCTCGTTTCCATAAAAACACAATTACCACAGAACAGATTAATTTAACCTAAAATATTGAAATAAAGCATTTACAACATTAACGTGCTTTTAATTCTAATTTCATTGATTTTTTACAAAGGCATTTAGTCAATAACTTCGACACAAACATCACAGAAGTTATTTTACTCTGTATAAAAATTCAAGCGGTGATATTTTTATAAATAATGCCATTGGTGAATTTGTCGACGAATAAAGGAGTGCGTCAGGGTTGCATACTTTCCATATTACATTTTAAGATGTATCTTGAATATATAATGTAGGAGACATTACACGATCTCCAGACATCAATAATCATTGACGGTAGATCACTTTGTAACTTTCATTGTGCCAATGATATCGATCTCTTGACTGGTTCCGAATCTGAACTCCAGGAACTCAGCTCAAAGTTAGAAGACTTTAGTCGGAAATATGGCATAGAAATTTGCATTGATAAAAGCAAGATACTGGTGACTTATGCTACCAAGCAGGATCTGACGAATATCCAGTTAAACTTCCACAAATTAAGGAAGACACCACCTTTAAATATCACAAGAGACTGGTGACTTATGCTACCAAGCAGGATCTGACGAATATCCAGTTAAACTTCCACAAATATTAAAAGAAGTTACCACCTTTAAATATCACAAGAGACTGGTGACTTTAAATATCACGGATCCCAAATATGAGATGACGGCAACTAGCGAAATTAGCTTACGTTAAGACTCGAGATGGTGATGATTGTCAATGTTGAATGTGATTTAATAAAGATAACTAATACAGTAAAGATAAATCTATAAAGCAAGTATATGACGCGTTTATTAGATGTTATTTAGAAGTTGATTGGCTGTTTCGTGGGACAATAAAATAATAATCAATCAATAATATCAATAAAACCCATAACCCTTCAGGGTCGTAGGGGTACCACATTGGAAGCATACTACATTGAATTAGAGAATGAATATGTGTGTTGTACTAGTTTCTGGCACCGCTGCGATATGTGTGTTGTACTAGTTTCTGGCACCGCTGCGATATGTGTGTTGTACTAGTTTCTGGCACCGCTGCGATATGTGTGTTGTACTAGTTTCTGGCACCGCTGCGATATGTGTGTTGTACTAGTTTCTGGCACCGCTGCGATATTTGCATTTTTCGGCTCAGCTCAGAATTCGACAGGTTTTTAATTTGTGTGGACTTTAATATCCTGTGACAGTCTTCTATTATGCCACCATTCACCTGTATGTACCTGCTCTGCGCCATGAACGTTTATCACCCCCTGTGTTCTTGGACATTACAGGACACAACATTTCACTGAATGACAGTTTTCAGTATGGAAATTGTAGCAGAGGTCGTTGATCTTAGCTTGACTACATCTATCCTAGAGAACGCGTATTCTGTCAGAAAACTCATCTAGTGTAATTAGATACCCAGTTGTCATTTATACACTTGAATAGGTAACCGCAAATTAAATGCTATCAATGTGCATCTTCAAGGCGAGAAACAAATGACGAAGGATGATAACCGCTACAGTTAAACAGTAATGTGGAGGTGGCACTTTGTGATGATAACTGCTACAGTTAAACAGTAATGTGGAGGTGGCACTTTGTGATGATAACCGCTACAGTTAAACAGTAATGTGGAGGTGGCACTTTGTGATGATAACTGCTACAGTTAAACAGTAATGTGGAGGTGGCACTTTGTGATGATAACTGCTACAGTTAAACAGTAATGTGGAGGTGGCACTTTGTGATGATAACTGCTACAGTTAAACAGTAATGTGGAGGTGGCACTTTGTGATGATAACCGCTACAGTTAAACAGTAATGTGGAGGTGGCACTTTGTGATGATAACTGCTACAGTTAAACAGTAATGTGGAGGTGGCACTTTGTGATGATAACTGCTACAGTTAAACAGTAATGTGGAGGTGGCACTTTGTGATGATAACTGCTACAGTTAAACAGTAATGTGGAGGTGGCACTTTGTGATGATAACTGCTACAGTTAAACAGTAATGTGGAGGTGGCACTTTGTGATGATAACTGCTACAGTTAAATAGTAATGTGGAGGTGGCACTTTGTGATGATAACTGCTACAGTTAAACAGTAATGTGGAGGTGGCACTTTGTGATGATAACTATCTGTTTTAAAAGTCATTTGTTAAAATGATCCACGCAACAATATATATATATAACCTGTATATGCTACCTGACAATGTTATGCGAAGACAACATACATTCTCTATTAACTTTTCTCTATTAAGATACTGGTGACTTATGCTACCAAGCAGGATCTGACGAATATCCAGTTAAACTTTCACAAATTAAGGAAGACACCACCTTTAAATATCACAAGAGACTGGTGACTTATGCTACCAATCAGGATCTGACGAATATCCAGTTAAACTTCCACAAATATTAAAAGAAGTTACCACCTTTAAATATCACAAGAGACTGGTGACTTATGCTACCAATCAGGATCTGACGAATATCCAGTTAAACTTTCACAAATATTAAAAGAAGTTACCACCTTTAAATATCACAAGAGACTGGTGACTTATGCTACCAATCAGGATCTGACGAATATCCAGTTAAACTTCCACAAATATTAAAAGAAGTTACCACCTTTAAATAACAAAAGATACTGGTGACTTTAAATAACAAAAGATACTGGTGACTTTAAATATCACAAGATACTGGTGACTTTAAATAAAACAAGATACTGGTGACTTTAAATATCACAAGATACTGGTGACTTTAAATATCATAAGATACTGGTGACTTTAAATATCACAAGAAACTGGTGACTTTAAATATCACAAGACACTGGTGACTTTAAATATCTCAAGAGACTGGTGACTTTAAATATCACAAGAAACTGGTGACTTTAAATATCACAAGACACTGGTGACTTTAAATATCACAAGAGACTGGTGACTTTAAATATCACAAGAGACTGGTGACTTTAAATATCACAAGAGACTGGTGACTTTAAATATCACAAGAGACTGGAGACTTTAGATATCACAAGATACTGGTGACTTTAAATATCACAAGATACTGGTGACTTTAAATATCACAAGAGACTGGTGACTTTAAATATCACAAGAGACTGGTGACTTTAAATATCACAAGAGACTGGTGACTTTAAATATCACGGATCTCAAATATGAGATGACGGCAACTAGCGAAATTAGCTTACGTTAAGACTCGAGATGGTGATGGTTGTCAATGTTGAATGTGATTTAATAAAGATAACTAATACAGTAAAGATCAATCTATAAAGCAAGTATATGACGCGTTTATTAGATGTTATTTAGAAGTTGATTGCCTGTTTCGTGGGACAATAATAATAATAGAGACTATTGAATTTTAAATTAGTGTCACTATTTTTGAAACAACCAATTAAACAAGAACATTTAAACTGTGGATAAACAACCAATCGTATATTGGTATCTAATAAAGAATAGCTAAGTGGGTGGTCCTGAATTTAATCAATCACCGAATCTAAGCTATTATCTTGGGTAACGTTGGACAGCCCACCTTGCTTTTTCTGCCATTCATGTAAAGTTATTCTATTTCTTTACTATCGGCTGCCAAAACTGCTTCTCTATGTTGAGCTGAAGGTGGGTAAACCATCTGAAGGTGACCAAAGAAGCACTACAAGGACTCGTTAAAGACCTCACTGAAAGCGTTTGAAATAGACCAAGACACGTGAGCACAAAATAGGTTATGCGATACTTACTTGATTGCCCAAATGCAGAACAAAGAATACAATTATGCAGGACGCGAGCCTACCTACAAATTACCTCTGATAAGGAGCATACTCTACGCCCTGAAATTCTCAAAGTGAAAAGCAGTCGACTTAAGAGAGTAAACTCTTAGATGGGCTTGGAGAGGACATTACACAAAGTATGTGCCAGTTGGAGGATATGTTACCTGATACGGAACGTGGTCGGAGGTGCAGGCTCTGATCTGCGAGAATTCCAGGGCCTGACAATCCTTTTGACTTGAACATTTGGTTTCATGCCTGGAGCAATAGAGAAGTTTGGCATAACCAGTAGTCAATTGGTAGTAGGTAATGAGCACAGTGAACCCTATCTTGGCTACAGTGGCTAGGAGCAGTGCATAGGTTGAAACCTACCTTCTTGGAGGTGTGATAGTTATTCTCTGGCTCTGTCCCGGGGTTGGCCGAAAATCCACAGACTTCCCAGCAATATAATGCCATTTAATGGCATTAGGTCAAAGAGCATGAGCCCATGGACCGCTGGATCCGCAATCAACCAAGCAAATGGATGTGCTCGCAGACTGCGACACATGCCTGTATACTCAGTGACTTGATGAGCATCATTGTGAAAGAGCAAGCGGGATGCATTCGGGAACAGTGAAGGATTTTGTGAAAAATCACTGTGCGCGGAAAGTGGCTTATATCTTTGATTCCGGGACATGCGGGGGTCTGGGGTAATGAGAGGGCAGATAGTTTGGTAGCACACGCAGCTACTACGGCTGTTGGCAGAGCGATGGATCGAGCAGATATTTTTAACACGTTGCGAAAAACGCGAGAAAAATGACTGTATAAGTAACGATGACTCTTGTTCCTGACAAAAATAAGAGAGCTTGGTTTGAAATGTGGTGTCGCTAGAAAGGAGCAGTTTCGTTGACGAGGAAGAATGATGGTCAATCAGCTGGGACTGAGACTGTCAGTCAACGTGTAATTGGAAATACACCAAAGAAGAGATCTGAGCACCTATGCGTTTGTCTGGAGTGAAAATTTGCCCGGAATACATTTAGGCCTTATATTGATTGCCCGGTTTGCAATGACACTAACTAACTATTATTCGCCAATGAGTCTGTTCTTTTAATTACCTCTGACCCCTCAGTGACTAGATCAGCATATCCATGTAATGCTTTAGACAACCGAGTGGATACATGATTTGTTAGAGTATGCTTTTTATTCATATATCTCGCCGTTATATACAGCCATCATCATCATTAAGTGCCGTCTCCGCAACGAAGGTTGGCTGCAACGGATCTCCAACATCCCATGTCTTTTGTCTTGGTGGTGCATTCTGCTAGACTGTAACCTGTCCATCGTTTGATGTTACTCTCCCACTTGTATCTCTGCCTACCTCTTGTTCGCCTCCCTTTGACTTTACCCTCAAGTAAGGTCTTCAATAAGGTGTCATGTCTTTTAATGTGTCCAAAATAATTTTTTTTGCCTGATCTTTATTTCTCTTAGTAGTTCTTTCTTCATATTAAGTATCTTTAGCACCTCTTTATTTGTTTTCTTCTCTTTCCATGATGTTCTCCCTATTCTTCTGTATACCCACATTTCAAAGACATCAATTCTGTCTTCTAATTGTTTATTTAGTGTCCATGTTTCTGAGCCATACATTAATATAGAGTAGATATAGCATTTTATAATTCTCATTTTTAATTTGTTTGTAATTTGTTTAGATGTTAATATTTTCCTCATGTCATTGAAGGTACTTTTAGCCACTCCTATTCTCCTTTAATATTTTCCTCGTGTCATTTAAGGTACTTTTAGCCACTCCTATTCTCCTTCTAACTTCTGTTTGAAACTCTTTCATTTGTGACTATGTGTCCAAGATATTGATAATGCTTTAGTTGTTGTAGTTTCTAGGTGCTAAAAGTGATTTATCTAGTTGTGATTAAACATATAACATGAATTTTGTTATATGAAAATATGTAATATGAACCGTGTTGGAACATAAAACCACTGTAATTTGCCTTTATAAGTCTAGAGATGTGTAAAATAGTGAGTTTGCTCGTTGCGAAAACTACGAAAAGTCACCTATCTAGCTGTGCAAAGTGATAAATGCATTGTGATTTTGTGTAAAAGTAAAGTAATGTGGTTTCATATTGCGTGATAATTTAGAAACTGATAAAACATAATGTTTGTCATATGGACATGTGTTAAAAGCGGTTTACCTATCTGTGAATAGTGATAAACAGAAGCTAGTGCGAATATACTGAGAATATTTTGTTATATGAGTTTATATGAACAACCAAAAACGACAAATAGCCACTCCATAATTCTGAACCTCTAATACTACTTAGCTCGTGAATTACACGAAAAATGTCCCCGTGTTGACCTTTTTGTATATTTTTTGTTATCTCCCCTTGCCGATAAGCTGCGTCAGGTTCGTGGAGTTTAATTGCCTCGTTATCAGTTGTTAATGGTGGCAGTTGTCAAGGGTGGATGTCTTTGTTAGTGTGTTTTATGAATGGTGTGTGTTATAATCCTGAATACGTTTATTTTAACTGGTAGCTTTTGTAATAAATAAAGTAGTTGTATTTAAATGTAAATAATTCAACATGTATAAGAAAATGAAATGTGATAAACACATGTTACATTCATGACACACGTGATTAATGGTGAGAAGGCATGGGTGCTAACCATGGTATCATGCTGTGCCGCGGTGTGATGACAGGTGTCATCTGGGCGATGACCCCACGCGATCAGGTGGTAAGCCCACACGGCCGGTCGGTGATCTCGCGATGGCGCGGTATAGCACGACCTTTATACGCCCCGTATTTTGTTCTTTGATCTATATATTGTACAGATAAGTAACATGACACGACCTGCACGACCTCTGCACGACCTGCACGACATCACCCTATAGTGTCAGCTGTCGTTACCTCGCATTAACGGGGGAATCTTGTAAGGGAATTTCTTCGAGTTTCTGGTGAGTCACTATATGTATGTATGTTTATATATACAATCAAACACAGCTATATACTTGTTTCAGGTATATGAAAGATATACATAATTATTTTGTTCATTATAATAACTTAAAGTGTCTGACACACCATTAATTCCCACAATCAGATAACAGGGCTTGTGAGTACTCGCTGTGGTCTGTTCACACGCACGGAGCGAAGAAAAGCCATTAGTGTCAGCTGTCGTTACCTGACGTTATCGGGGGAATCTTGTAAGGGAATTTCTTAGCGAAAATTATTTAAAAGTTTTTCTGGCTCAAAACAAAGATTATGTAAGCCAGCTTATAAATATGGTAATATTTACATTATTGAATTGAATATCGAAAACACCCAGAAAAAAATAATTCTATTGGATACCAAACAATATTTTGTGAAATATATCTAGTTGTTAGAATAAATATGGTTGCTCTATACACGATCTTGCATACACCACGCCCAACCACTCGCTAATCAGTGCACACCCGCTCTATGACCCTACGCTTTCAGCGCTCTCGCAACACGTGCAAGACCTCGCTATGACCTAGAGAAAAGCCCCAGCATGCCACCATCAGATAAGGTCATGTTAACAACCGGCACTCACCAATACAAGAGGGTGAAGGTGGGGTTATGCTGACCTCATTCACTGATAGTGGAAATTTTCTTTATCATGACCACTATATGGAAAACCACACTACCAACCACCCCCCCCCCTCACATACACACACATTTTGACCGGGTTCAGCCGCCGGGTCCGATGACCGGAGTCGACCGGTCGATAACCTCGCCGCGCGGTGACCTCGTCGTCCTATTGGCTGTGGATTGCTGTGGTACCACGTGGTGCCACAGCAACTGATCGATATCCTACAGCAACTGATCGATACCCACAGTCCACAGCTACTGATTGATTCATACGTCTAATACTACTAACGTGCATTGGGGAGTATAGAACAGGGAGACTATGGGTACACAAAGTGTACTAGGGAGTGTAGAAAAGTGAAACTATGGGTGCATAAAATGAACTTGGTAGCGTAGAAAAGTGAGACTATGGGTACATAAAATGCACTTGGGAGTGTAGAAAAGTGAGACTATGGGTACGAAAGTGCACTTGGACGTAAAAGTGCCCTTGAAACCATAGACACATTGCGAAGTGGAAATGAGTATAAATAATAGTTACTGTGTATGTGGCTGAAACTGGAACAGAAATGAAGAAAAATAACACTAAAAGCAATGAAAACAGAACAGACATAAAAATGGAAATGTAGATAGAGTATATAGATTGGTTGTATTTAGGCCTCGTACTAACCAAAAAAGATGAAGAAAGGGGCCAATATAAATCATGAAGACAGACAAAATGCACAAAAGTGGAGAGGCAGATAGAAAATATTGTGCAAAAAGACAGAAAAAAAGAAGAAAATGAAAGTTAAAATCCCTGAAGAACATAGAACAGCCACGAAGGTGGATATGAGTCTGGAGAATATTGATTGTACATATAACTAAAACTGGCCACGATGATGACGAACAGGGACATTATAAATTCTGATTACAGATAAAAGGGGACGAAAGTGCTTTAGTAACTATCAATTCTTGATTCTTTATTACAAACTAGCAACCCAGAATACGGGACATTCCCATAAGTGCTTCGCTCTCCTTTCCAGCAGTGATTCGAGTGTGTGTAGAATCAAAGTCCCAATTAGATGTTTATGTGATCTTCGGTTCTTTCCAAAAAGAGTACATTTTCCTCCCTTATCTCTAATCACTTCTATTTCTGTCATTCTTTGTAGGTGTATGTTTTCAGTCTCATTGTCAACGTGTTAATTTTGCAATGAATTTATGACTGCTTTAATTAAGTCAGCTTTATCTATTCGCAGTTCTGTGCCGTCAATTACAGCATTACCTGCCAATGGATTAGCCCTTTCCTTTCCCCTGACTCCGGCGTGAAACGGGAAGTTTATCCAGTAATGCTCTGTACAACTGCGTTGTTCAATAACGCAACATATTACTTTCTCAGGATGCTATTTTCTATCTTGCGCAGCATGCATTGAGATCAAGTGAGTATTACCGAGTGGTTTGATGTATCATTTATCAACCAACTCATTGCTGCTGTAACCTATTTTCATCATCATGCTTGATGTGATAGTAGAGTATGCAGATGATATCTCAACCAACTTTAAGCCGTTTCTATAGGCAACAAAACCTCAAACGCATTTATTTGTATTTCTATTGACTAAGCTATATGTGTATATAACTATGTCTTATGGTTTAGAGTGTAACTGGGCGAACTCTTTTACTGTAACGTCTGCCATGATACCAGTCCATTTCCGACACGATTTATCTTGTTGAATTATTACGTTAGTAGGTGAATTTTTCTCAATGTCTACCTGTTATCTCATTATGTGACCTACTATCCATCACTATGGCCTGCTATCCCTTGCTATGACCTTATATCCCTTGCTATTCCCTGCTATGACCTGCTATCAACTCTTCTGCAGTTCTTCAGAAATAATACGATACATGACAATCTAGACCAGTGAGAATATGGGTAAATAAAATGGAGAAATGTGCAGATGTATAAAGAGAAAAGTGATGCAGCAGGTCATTGGGACATAGAACAGACAATTACGTTAAGATTAGGATAAAAAATATTGGTTTGTTATATGACTGAAACTGACGGCGAAGATCAAGTAGTAGCCCAATATAATCCATGACGACAGAGAGAGGGTGGTGAACATGCGTTTAGACAACACAAATATGCGAATATGCCCTCATTAAGGGAGGCATTTGAATTGAATAGAGAGAAATGTGATGGAATGTTACATGAAGACATGAACAATACGAAAGTGGAGATTAAGAGATGAACAACGGCTGGTTATATAACTGAAACTGGCCAGGAGGATGAATAAGAAAAATTATAATCCACGAAGACAGAAAACGTAGTGAAAATGCGCTTGGGCCCATAGAAAAATGAAAATATTGGTCCTAGAGGGGAGATGACCATCTAACTAGAAAATATTTTTACTCTTTACGGCATCCCGACGAAATACGTCAATATCATGAAAGCTTTCTACTCCGATACGGCTTGTTGTGTAAGAACAGAAAGTGGTTTTTATCCAGCTGGTTTCCAGTAACAATGGGAGCAAAACAAGGTTGTGTTTTGTCCCCAGTACTGTTTTGCATCGCGATTGACTGGGTGGTAAGCAAATGCACAGACCAAAACCAACTATGAATCAAATGGGTAAACAACAAAACCCTGGAATATCTAACCTTCGCAGATGATATTGCTCTACTGAGTTCAACTCACCAAGATCTCCAAGAAAAAAAGAAAGATTCAAATTTTTCGCGCAACAGATAGGCCTTCAAATAAACACACGTAAATCGAAAATCATTAACATTATCGGCCTGACATAATCAATTAAACTAAATGATAATATACTAGACAACGTTTCAAATTTCGTATATTTGGGAAGCAAGATAACAGCAGACGGGTATACCAACTCAGAAATCAAGACTCGAATCGCTCTTGCCTCCAACTCATTTAACAAACTCTCAAAAATCTAGAGATCGAAGATCGCAAGTAAACACACCTACTGCAATTATTCAATGCAAGTGTGATTCCATCATTGACATATGGATGTGAAAGTTGGACATCTACCGCAATAATGGATAAGAAGTTAGTTGCTTTCAAAAATAGATGTCTCAGAAAAATCACAAATACTAATTGGAAAGACTTCAAATCAAACGACATACTCAGAGAGGAGACAAAACAGGAATATGTGACGAACATCATCAGAAAACGTCGCTGGTCATACATCGGCCACATTTTTAGAATGAAGGAATACATAATTCTACGACAAGCCTTCATGTGGACACCAGACGGAAAAAGAAAACAGGGTATACCAAAAACAACGCCCAGATGAACTGTTATGAATGAATTAAAATCAACAGGCATAAATGCGCAAGATCTGCAATCCTTGGCAACTGACCGACAGGCATGGAGAACTATGACATTCGCCCTATGTGCCAAACTTGGCAAAAGAGGAACTGACTGACTGAGAGGGGAGATAGTTGGGATGATTAAAGCGATAAGCAAGCAAAGTGGCGATATGTTCGAGAAAAGAGATGAATCATGGCCTTGAGAGTGTAGAAACCTGACAATGTGGGACATGTTGAATGAGAATGAGCTAACATGACAGCGAATAAACTAGATAATGTGGAATATGGATAATGTGGAATATGGATAATGTGGAATATGGATAATGTGGAATATGGATAATGTGGAATATGGATAATGTGGAATATGGATAATGTGGAATATGGAGAATGTGGAATATGGATAATGTGGAATATGGATAATGTGGAATATGGATAATGTGGAATATGGAGAATGAGAATATGGAGAATGTGGAATATGGAGAATGTGGAATATGGAGAATGTGGAATATGGATAATGTGGAATATGGATAATGTGGAATATGGATAATGTGGAATATGGAGAATGAGAATATGGAGAATGTGGAATATGGAGAATGTGGAATATGGATAATGAGAATATGGATAATGTGGAATATGGATAATGTGGAATATGGATAATGAGAATATGGAGAATGTGGAATATGGAGAATGTGGAATATGGAGAATGTGGAATATGGAGAATGATAAAAGCGTATTTTACTATAGAACACTTCTATTTGTCCGACTTAGTATTTTACTATATAACCCTTCTATTTGTCCGACTTAGTATTTTACTATAGAACCCTTCTATGTGTCCGACTTAGTATTTTACTATAGAACCATTCTGTGTGTCCGACTTAGTATTTTTACTACAGAACCCTTCTGTGTGTCCGACTTAGTATTTTACTATATAATCATTTTTTGTGTCCGACTTTGTATTTTACTATATAAGCCATTCGTGCACTAGGCAAATGACAAGTATTTTACTATATATCCCATCTATGCGACAAGCATACAAGTACATAAATATTTTATTATATACCCCATCATTATGGGCCAAGAAAATAATCACATTTTCTATATATCCCATCTGTTGTGTCTGATGATACAGATAAAAAGACCGTATTTTACTATATATCCAATCTGCGTACCAGGCAAACAGCTTAATAACCAATAGTTTACAATATATGTCATCCGTGCGCCAGTCAGAACCGATCAAAAACCTATATTTTATATTACACACCATCTGTGTGCCGTCATGAGTAAGTCATGGGGACCCACAGCCACTCGCACCAACACAAAATAATATTGCACTATGACGAATAGCATGTACCAGACAAAAATTAATAGATTGGGGTATTAGTGAGTCATGGGAACCTTCTGCCATTTCCATCAACATGTACACATTTTTAAATACGATGAGTATCATGGGCCAGGAAAAACAGTATATTTAAATTTGTATATTAGTGAGCTATAGGAACCCTCGCCATTTCTGTGTCGTCATGAGTGAGTCAAGGAAACCCGGGTCCACTTTCACCAGCATGAAATAATATTACAATATGATGTGTCAGGCAAAAAAAAATATATAAAAACAAAATTGGGGTATGAGTGAGTCATGGGAACCTTCTGCCACTTCAACCACACGTAATAATATTTAAATACAATAAATAACATGTGCCATGCACATACACACTAAATTAAAAATATGTGTTATGGGTGAGTCATGGGAACCCGGGCACTTCCACCAACACTTAATATTTCAGATATTCTGTACGATGTTTTAACATTCCTGAGTTACGCCCCTTAGATACAGCCTGACATTAATCCTTGCTGCTAGGATTTTCCTTATTTGTCTTTAGTGCCAGCCAAAAGCTCCATTTAAACCGCTCCATTTACTACTCACCATTTACATTCACCATTGACGAGATTTTAACTGTGTGTCCCGCAGCGTCATCTATGCCAACGTTTGCAAGCGTTGCACTATAACATATATAGGTGAGACTGTATGGAGACTTGCAGATATATTCTGTGAACACCCGTACAGCGTAAAATACACTATTGGGGTACTTCTTCAATGGCATGGGCCATCGGGGCGCCCAGAATAATCAGGTGACTGTTATTAAGGTATGATTCTCAGACGACAGGACCCGTCAAACGTTTTAGAACCACTATGTATATATATATATATATAATATCCATTTGTTTTGATGTTTGTCTCGTTTGACATTCACTTGGGCGTGTTCTGTTTATTTCCTGTCTATGGTGTTTCACCTCTGACCCAGTGTCTACCTTTCTGGACTATCTCCATATACAATTTTCTCATGTGAGCGTCTATAATTGTCTTACTTGTCATTTTTTGTAGTGCATGTAGACTTCATTAGGACATTTTGGTCGAAACGTCGACTTGTATGTGTTATTATGTGTGTTTCCAGTGATTAACAAAACTTCATTACCCTGTCCCAAGATTCACCTGTTGCATTGATTATATATAACACTGGTCAACATCAAATTTGCTGTCTGTGGTTTTTTTTAAACAGATTTATGATATTTTTATTGTGCTGAATCCAAAAATCACATTGGTTTTGCTCAATCAGGTCAGGTTTTTTATCTAGCACCACATGATGTTTTTTTTAGGTGGGTCATATTCCATGTCACATCAATCAGTAAAACGACAATTGATTTCCACACATTTTATTAAAAGTGGGTGTTTTGTTTTCCTATTTAAAAAGACAAATGATATAGAAAGCAAGTATTTTATTGTCACATGTATGAACATTTTCACGCCATATGTTGCAAAATTTATTAATCTGTCTTGGAATATACAAATTATGAAGATTTCGCATGTTTAAACTTACTAGTAATGCTAATTTTTTTTTTGTATTTTCTTTTAGGTTTCAAGTGATTCAAATGGCTTCAACTAGAAGATCTTGCAGAAATAAGCCTAATCTCTTCTGCTACATCTGCGGTGAATACACCCTCGTTCCTAATTAGGAATCCAGTCACAACTTTCGTAAAGCAAGCTTACTATGCGTATTTTTACCAAAATGAGTTTAACGATCTTGTTCGTGATCTAAATTTGTCGAAGTCCTCAGCTGAACTCTTGGCATCCAGATTAAAAGAAAAGAACCTCTTGTCTGACAGTACACGCATCACTTTTTATCGCAACATACATCAAGAGTTTCTCCATTTTTTCTTCGAAGAGAAGGACTTGGTGTACTGTACAGATATTATTACCTTCTACAGAAGCTTGGAGTGCAACATTATGAACCCTGAGATTGGAGACTCACCCAAACAGTTCACCCAAAGCCAAGGGCAAGGATGGTGGCTGTCTCACTTACTTGTGACACGCTTTTCCAAGATTAACCAAAGAGAGATTGAAAGATGACCTTTTTGATGGTCCTCAAGTTCGTCAGCTCATCAGAGATCCTGAGTTTGAAAAATCAATGAACAAATTGGAATTGGAAGCATGGAATGCCTTTGTTCTGGTTGTGAAGAGTTTTTGGGGCAACACCAAAGCTAGTAACTAGCAAGAAGTTGTCAACAATATTCTGACTGAATTCAAAAACCTTGGATGCAACATGAGCATACAAATGCATTATTTATTTTCACATATGGATCGGTTTCCCGAGAATCTTGGATCAATGAATGACGAGCAAGGAGAGAGGCTCCATCAGGACATAAGAGCGATGGAGACCAGGTATCAAAGAGATTGGGATGCAGTAATGATGGCTGATTACTGCTAGACTCTGAAGAGAGTCGTCCCTGCTGCTGAGAATTCGAGAAAGTCGAAGAAATTGAAGTATATGTCTTGAATTTTGCTCAGTTATGACATAATTTACATGTCCTTACCTTTTTCAATGTCTTCTCTTCATTTATATAATAACATGTTTGTAAAATTTAATAAATAGATTTGGTTAAATATTTTTTATGTGAGAAATTTAACACATAAATTAACTACTAACGTCACCAAAATGTAGTTATGAATAGAAGATGCCATGCCAGTTAGGGTCAGAGTGACTCAGAAGCCATGCTGAAGTCGGATGTGTCAAGACGGAAGGTGATAAAATTCAACCCCAGCTGTGGTTGAAACCGAAACTGAACCGAAGATTGAGATAGGAAATACTAAAAATATATTCAATTGCATTTTGACCTGAAACAAATACATGAAATCGACGTTTCGAACAAAAAAACCTTTATTTATATTAAGACAAGCAACAATGGAAGGTAACAAAAAGATACCCAGAAGGCTACATGAAATCATATAATAGAAACTGATGTTTACATTCTAGATTTTCAACTGGCACATTTATAATCTGCAGTTTATATGTCTCAGACTGATCTCACGATTACGACACTGCAAGTCACATGTAATCATCATCATCAGGTGCCATGCCGGGTGGCGTAGGCGGTCATAGCTCTCCACAGCTCTCTGTCCACAGTATTATGTATCAAAGTCGTTGTTGTTTCTTTGTCGTGCCAGGTTGTCAAACTGTCTAATATTTTCTCACGTTGTCGCCCTCTGTATCTGGTGCCTTCAATCTTGCCTGTTGTGATTATGTTCTCTAAACCTGCCTGTCTCATGAAGTGACCAAAAAAAGAAGATTGCCTTTTTCTTATATTCTTGATTAAGGTCCGTTTCGCATTTAACTCTTTTAACACCTCTACATTAGTTTTTCTGGCAGTCCATGGTATTCTCAGCATTCTTCTGTAGAACCACATCTCTGTTGCCTCCAATCTCCCACTTTCCAGTATGTTTATTGTCCAAGACTCGCACCCATATGTTAGTATAGGGGTTATATAGCACTGCAGAACTCTCTTTCTCACCTCTAATGACAAGGTCATATTATACAGTATATTTTTCATTTTTCTGAATGTTGTTTTTGCCTGTCCTATTCTGCATCTTATTTCTGTTGAACTTCTTCCATCTGCTGTAATAATTGTACCTAGATATTTGAATTGGTGGACCTGTTTTAATACTATATCATTCACTATGATCTTGCAAGGTGTGTTATTTTCTTTCATTGAAATAACCATTACTTCTGTAGTCACATGTAGAACTGGATAAAACAAAATATAACAGGTAGGAGGCAACACAAATACAATCAACAGTAATACAAACAACACGTGATTCGAAAAAAAATTTGAAATGTATTTTTTTCATCCTAATTTTAATCAATTAATCAACAGTGGTGTCAGTTCCTTTTAACCTCTTGTAAATTTTATTGTGGCTTCAACACCATTAGCTCTCATTTTCTGGAGAAAAAATAAAAGATTTACATTTTAAAATAAGTTATGTTATTTTCTTTTATATGCATTATAATTAATATTTGCCAATTGCTAGCAATGACGACTAGCTTCAGACTTGTGTTGTTGCATCTCTCTAGTGGGTATGGCTATCCATCGCTGGCAATGACGACTAGTTTCAGACTTTTGTTGTTGCATCTCTTTGGTGTGTGGCTATCCATCGCTGGCAATGATGCCAAGTTTCAGACTTGTATTGTTGCATCTCTCTGATGGGTGTGACTGCTCATCCTAAGCGCTGGATGACGCCAGAAAAATTCTTCTCCTTCCAGGGCCAGATAAATGCAACATATTATATGTAACAACACAACAGCTCACAAACACATGCATATGTCACACAATGGCATTGAATTGTAAGCCATGATCCCATGGACGGCTGGATCATAAGTGTAAACAATAATATCTCAATCCGAAGAATTCTCATTAGAACCTTGGCTTCTGAATCTATATGCACTGAACTGTCAGTCACATTTCCTGGAAACTGTGATAACTACTTCAATGGAAGTTTTACACTTGATAGACTTACTTTACCACTTTTCTACAGGTTCTATGTCCCCCTAATGTACATACCCATTTAAATAGCCTTCTCTGCCTTGCCCAGCCACAACTGACCCCTATTTAATCTGTTTCCTTTGATCTTTCCTTTGATTATCATGTAATGGATGCTTCTTGTCAACACTAATGCACAGGTATGAACAAGCACGTCAAATATCCGCTCTTTGAACCATAGTAGGATAATTTCTTAAAGAAGCGCATTGCCATTATTTCTGTATCTCTGAGGCATTCAAGAATCTACGCATCTCGTCATTCTGTATCCTATCAAGTATATTATTCTGTCTGGGGATCTCCCTGGCGTAGTGGTTAAGCTGTTCGCCTTGTGTTCAAAAGGTCACGGGTTCGAATCCGGCTCGTGTCGTCGAATAAGGTGTATTTTTTCGGAGATCTCTGTACATTATCACTTGAAGCTACGGAGTTACGTGCTATGAGTGATACACTCGGCAGGCGACCTGCCGCTTCGTTGAGAGAGATGGGGTGCATATGGGAAACCGAGTACAGTGAAGTCAATCTTCTACAGCTTTAAAACCTTTTTTTATATTATTCTGCGCTGGACTTTCACGACAGCCAAGGCATACTCAAACACCGACAGAACTAGCCCTTTACATAGGAAGTGGAAGACGTTCGTTGTTTACAAAAAACAGTGGTGATGTCTGTGGTATGCTTGACTGTGACTAATATGTGTTATGTGTGCATTGAATTGTCTACAACACTTTGAGCATGTGTGGGAGGAGTCTGGGAAACATTGAGCAGGTATTTCCTTTCTTCAAACATGTTTTTGTTGTGATGCGTGATGTACGAGGTCCTCTGCTGCACCACTATTGATTCTCTGATGTCAGTCAGATATGTCTTGTGCAAGACTCTCACATTAATTTTTTTATTGTTGATGTGAGTCAGTGATGTTTTAATAGTGTCTTTAAAACGCTTCTTCTGTCCGTGCGGGAATGTCTTGAGTTCTCCACACAAAGTTTTGGTAAACAATGATCTTACATGCGGACCAAATGTCCAGCCCAGCATGTTTGTGCCTTCATCAACATTGTGTATATGCTTGCAGATTTTGATTTCATCAGTACTTCACTGTCTGGTATTTTTTCCCACAAATGAATGTTAAGTATTTTACGAAGACAGATTACTAACTACAAACAGAGAGACACAACCAGAAGCAGCACCACCATCACAACTGACATTCAAGTGTAGTAACAGATATACCGAAACATAGACTCCATCTACGACCGTCCTCTCAATAACGATGTCCAGATCGTCAATCTTTTGTCTCTCAATCATCACATTGCCTTCAATCTTTAATATGGTCTGAAAAAAATATGATAAACAGAGAATTATGGTAACATGTTTTGTGTGAATATTGAGTGTTGATTATTGATTGTTAATTCCTTTTTATTGATTATTTAAAAATACGGTGGTGCATTCCTTACCTTTTTAAAAAAATCATTATTGACACTACATGTCTTGTCCAGAGCGACATCTGTTCACATCAGAAGAAGGGATTACTTCATCATCATCATGTGTCAATAGATATGTACAGATAAAAAGATTACTTCATCATCATGTGTCTGGTGCTACTTGCTCACAGCTAAAAGGATTAATTTATAATCATGTAAAGCGCTACCTGCTCACAGCTAAAAGGATTAATTTATAATCATGTAAAGCGCTACCTGCTCACAGCTGAAAGGATTACTTTATAATCATGTAAAGAGCTACCTGCTCACAGCTGAAAGGATTACTTTATAATCATGTAAAGCGCTACCTGCTCACAGCTGAAAGGATTACTTTATAATCATGTAAAGAGCTACCTGCTCACAGCTGAAAGGATTACTTTATAATCATGTAAAGAGCTACCTGCTCACAGCTGAAAGGATTACTTTATAATCATGTAAAGCGCTACCTGCTCACAGCTAAAAGGATTACTTTATAATCATGTAAAGCGCTACCTGCTCACAGCTAAAAGGATTACGTTATAATCATGTAAAGCGCTACCTGCTCACAGCTAAAAGGATTACTTTATAATCATGTAAAGCGCTACCTGCTCACAGCTAAAAGGATTACTTTATAATCATGTAAAGAGCTACCTGCTCACAGCTAAAAGGATTACGTTATAATCATGTAAAGCGCTACCTGCTCACAGCTAAAAGGATTACTTTATAATCATGTAAAGCGCTACCTGCTCACAGCTAAAAGGATTACTTTATAATCATGTAAAGAGCTACCTGCTCACAGCTAAAAGGATTACGTTATAATCATGTAAAGAGCTACCTGCTCACAGCTAAAAGGATTACGTTATAATCATGTAAAGAGCTACCTGCTCACAGCTAAAAGGATTACGTTATAATCATGTAAAGAGCTACCTGCTCACAGCTGAAAGGATTACTTTATAATCATGTAAAGAGCTACCTGCTCACAGCTAAAAGGATTACGTTATAATCATGTAAAGAGCTACCTGCTCACAGCTAAAAGGATTACGTTATAATCATGTAAAGAGCTACCTGCTCACAGCTGAAAGGATTACTTTATAATCATGTAAAGAGCTACCTGCTCACAGCTGAAAGGATTACTTTATAATCATGTAAAGAGCTACCTGCTCACAGCTGAAAGGATTACTTTATAATCATGTAAAGCGCTACCTGCTCACAGCTAAAAGGATTACTTTATAATCATGTAAAGCGCTACCTGCTCACAGCTAAAAGGATTACGTTATAATCATGTAAAGCGCTACCTGCTCACAGCTAAAAGGATTACTTTATAATCATGTAAAGCGCTACCTGCTCACAGCTAAAAGGATTACTTTATAATCATGTAAAGAGCTACCTGCTCACAGCTAAAAGGATTACGTTATAATCATGTAAAGCGCTACCTGCTCACAGCTAAAAGGATTACTTTATAATCATGTAAAGCGCTACCTGCTCACAGCTAAAAGGATTACTTTATAATCATGTAAAGCGCTACCTGCTCACAGCTAAAAGGATTACGTTATAATCATGTAAAGCGCTACCTGCTCACAGCTAAAAGGATTACGTTATAATCATGTAAAGCGCTACCTGCTCACAGCTAAAAGGATTACTTTATAATCATGTAAAGCGCTACCTGCTCACAGCTAAAAGGATTACTTTATAATCATGTAAAGCGCTACCTGCTCACAGCTAAAAGGATTACGTTATAATCATGTAAAGAGCTACCTGCTCACAGCTAAAAGGATTACCTTATAATCATGTAAAGCGCTACCTGCTCACAGCTAAAAGGATTACGTTATAATCATGTAAAGCGCTACCTGCTCACAGCTAAAAGGATTACTTTATAATCATGTAAAGCGCTACCTGCTCACAGCTAAAAGGATTACTTTATAATCATGTAAAGCGCTACCTGCTCACAGCTAAAAGGATTACGTTATAATCATGTAAAGAGCTACCTGCTCACAGCTAAAAGGATTACTTTATAATCATGTAAACAGCTACCTGCTTACAGCTAAAAGGATTACTTTATAATCATGTAAAGCGCTACCTGCTCACAGCTAAAAGGATTACTTTATAATCATGTAAAGAGCTACCTGCTCACAGCTAAAATGATTACTTTATAATCATGTAAAGAGCTACCTGCTCACAGCTGAAAGGATTACTTCATCATCATCATGTGGCAAGAGTGACCTACTGATCGCTGAAAGGATTACTTCATCATCATCATCATGTGGCAAGAGTGACCTGCTAACAGCTAAAGGGATTACTTCATCATCATCATGTGGCAAGACTGACCTGCTCACAGCTAAAGGGATTACTTCATCATCATCATGTGGCAAGACTGACCTGCTCACAGCTAAAGGGATTACTTCATCATCATCATGTGTGACAAGATACCTACTTGCAGCTAAATGGATTACTTCATCATCAGAATGTGCCAACAGATACTGACTGCTGACGGGGCTACTTCAGCATCATCGTGTCAAGAATCTTCTTTACGGACCTCCTGAACATCTCACGATTCTTGGGGATGTGACCATCTGCATCCACAGTGTTTGAATGTCCAAAAGTCTTTTGATCAACCTCGCTGTTGGTTGTCCCTTCCCCTACTACTAGTAACCATTCCTTACATGACATGTTTTTCCACGCTGTCAGGTTTCTTTATATGGCTATGGACAAGCTCTCTGCTTACTTGATACAATTGTATCTAGTTGTATCATGGTTTACTGCATATGTGTGACATATGAGCCTCTCAGCACGACACATCCGACTTCAGCACATCATATAGGCCACTTTGACCTTCTATTTAAGGGAACACCCAGCTTCACCAGTAGCATAAACTTTTACGACATGCATGACAGGTCAGTGTTGCAATTCTTTGCTCCCCTTTCAAGCAATCGCAAAACTCAAAGGGTTAAATGTTTTTTTTAAAGTTTAATGGCGTAGACGATTGACTTCATTTTTTGAGTTGTATTACATCTATTCCATGTCAAGCAACGAAACACTGTGCAACTTGTTGAGAGTACCACGCACAGCAAGTACCCCATAGCTTCAAGCAAATATCTCGGATTGGGAGGAAGGGAAATCAAAACTGTAAACAGGACGTCGCGAGAAGAATTCGAACCACCGATTCCTTGAGCACAACACGAACCTCAACCACTATGTCAGGACGTCAGGGGAATGAATAAACACGGTATTAAGTATAAATTACAACATTGACGTATTCTGTATTAAATGCTAACGTCCTCCAGTCTTCTGTCAAACAGGAACTACATACATACCTTGACACGTTTTCCTATCAGACTAACTGTCTCAACCTCAACGTCTTCAATGAATCTGGTCTCAGCTGTCTGAAATATTCACATACAAAAATACGTACACATACATTGCAAGATATGAACACATTAAAACATGCGTACACTGGAATGTGTGCTAGGTAACGGAGCTCTCGTAATTATTATTTTACCATATCCAAGCCTGTAGATAAGGGGGAGTTGCTGGGGGTACTCACAACTCCCTTTCACTTGCGATTTTTCACCAAAATGTCAGCGAATCTTTCATCAGAAAGAGAAATTTATACACACAAATGTCATCTAAATTTTTTGTCAGGCAAAGAAATGTACACACACAAATGTCATCTAAATTTTTTGTCAGGCAAAGAAATGTACACACACAATGTCATCTAAATTTTTTGTCAGACAGAAATTTACACACACAAATGTCATCAAATCTTTCATCAGACAGAGAAATTTGACATCATTAATAGGGGGCATTGTTGATATTTGACATCGTTGATAGGTGGCATCGTTGACATATTGGCATCATTGATACCTGGCATCGTTGATATTTGGCATCGTTGATACCTGACACCGTTGATATATTGGCATCATTGATACCTGGCATCATTGATACCTGGCATCGTTGATAGGTGGTATCGTTGATAGGTGACATTATTTATAGATGGTATCGTTGATAGGTGACATCATTGATACCTGGCATCGTTGATATTTGACATCGTTGTTATGTGGCATCTTTGATATTTGACATCATTGATAGGTGACATCGTCAATATTTGGTATCGTTGATAGGTGACATCGTCAATATTTGGTATCGTTGATAGGTGACATCGTCAATATTTGGTATCGTTGATAGGTGACATCGTCAATATTTGGTATCGTTGATAGGTGACATCGTCAATAATTGGTATCGTTGATAGGATGAAAGTGGCAATCGTAACTGATATCTTCAACAAATTTCAAACACTATGAGGTCTACAGCGCTTATATTCCTACGACATTAAGGCGTGATATTTGCTTATGTTTCAGTTCTTAATTTATTTTAGCATATACCTTTATCAGGACGCAGCATTCAGATAACGTTTTTTCAATGTAGTAGTTCTTTATGAAATATTTGCCTTTAATAAGTTGCCATTGCTTTCTGGGCGATCTGGTTACCCAAATGCTGCTTCGGCTGAATTGAAACAATACGTTGTGATTCTGAGACGTGCTCCCTAAATAACAGATGAAGCCCCGGATTTAGGAGATTTCGAAAAAAAAAAAACGTGCATCTGAATTTCAGATGTCAAGTTCCATTACTGTGATATTTGCTTCAGAACCATGTGACATTAGAGGCCGTGAGATATGACCTTTTTGTTGTTCATTTTAACAAGTAGGTCACTATAAACAAGCAATTGCTGTTGTGTTCAGTGAAGGTTCTCGTCGTTTATACAACCCCGTTGACTTGAGGTATCACTCTTGTAAAGTCAGCAATACGTATTTCAAAAAGAGCAATTCACAATCATGAGAAAATTCAAACAGTATCCTTTTTTAACTGAATTTTTTTTTTAAAAACTGCCGTAACATTGTCTTCCGCGTGCAAAAATAAAAATGTGTAATTTTTAAAAAAAATTGTTATATATTAGCTTTACAAATAGGACGAATACACAGATTCACCGATTCGACCACCATACATTTGTCAAGATAAGAACAAATATAAAAATTGGAATTAAAATATACGAAAAAATACTACATTGGAGGAAAGTATGTAATCATGTATGTTACCATAGAAGAAATAGATGGAAGTAAAGTAGAGTGAAACATAAATATATGCTTGACGCTGAGGTAAGTGAGTAAGTGAGTGTGTCTGTGTGTGTGCGTGCGTGTGTGTGTGTGTCATGTGACATATTCTTTCAGAAAGTGGTCTTCCTCCTGTTATCCACTCGGTCGCTGGCAAGTTGCCCCGCTTCCTCTAGCGACATGTGCATGCATTCCTGAATCTCTTGTCCAACGACGTCTTGGTCGGCCTCTGCCTCTACTGCCGTCCCCTCCAACGACACCTTTTCCATGCCATCGTGTCTCTTCAAATGGCCGAAAAAACATAACTTCTTTCTTAATATGGTGTTTAAAGCCAGCCTTCTTGAACCTAATACAAATTAAAATTAAAATCTCTATCCTGATTTTCGAAGACAAGATTTTAATTTGTGACTGACTTGTTAATCCTACTTCTTATACTTGTTCCTACATTTACATTATCTACCTGTTCCTACATTTACATTATCTACCTGTTCCTACATTTATATTATCTACCTGTTCCTACATTTACATTATCTACCTGTTCCTACATTTATATTATCTACCTGTTCCTATATTTACATTATCTACCTGTTCCTACATTTATATTATCTACCTGTTCCTATATTTATATTATCTACCTGTTCCTACATTTACATTATCTACCTGTTCCTACATTTACATTATCTACCTGTTCCTACATTTACATTATCTACCTGTTCCTACATTTACATTATCTACCTGCTCCTACATTTACATTATCTACCTGTTCCTACATTTACATTATCTACCTGTTCCTACATTTACATTATCTACCTGTTCCTACATTTACATTATCTACCTGTTCCTACATTTACATTATCTACTCATCTCTCTAGCTTCTGTGACTGGCTTTGCGAGCCGATATAAGTCATCATCATCAAGTACCGTCTCCGCAACGAGAGTTGGCTGCAACAGACCTCCAGCACCCTCTGTCTCTTATTTTGGTGGTGCACTCTGCTAGACTGTAACCTGTCCATCTTGTGATGTTACTCTTCCACTTGTATCTCTTCCTACCTATTGATCAATTTACCCTCAAGTAAGGTCTTCAACAAGGTGTCATGTCAAGGTGAAATATATTTCAAGGAACAGTTCAGTTGACTGTATGATTGTGTTTTCGTTTGGAGAATGCATCACGACAAGTTATCCGTGAAGGCATATAACCAAATGAGATTATAAAGCCAGAGAAAGAACATGTAAAAAATAGATGGAAAACGACAGGGAAATCTTGAACAAACATAGTCATAGCACAGCCGAGACAATACATCTGGCTTTAAAACGCAATTTCGAGCTCCAATCACCCCCTAGAGTGGATAAAAGTGGATAACAAACCACCTGGGGAAAGACAATAGACTTACCTGTCGCAACATGATTGCCCGGTTCTATGGCGGCATGGTATACAGCGCGTCTGTGACGACCAAGGTACCGAGTTCAAAACAAGCTTCAGGCAGTTGTACATCCGGATCGTTCAGAAAGCACTGGCAAACTGCTATATGTAAATACTGCCAAGAAAATCACTACAGCCAAAAATGCTGGGTTATTCTGACAAATCCTGTATAGGATATGCTACTAATGATTTAATTTTTTTTTCATCTCAACATGCAGATTATATTTATGTTGTGCTCTATCTCACTCCCATCTATTTCTTCTATGGTAACCTAGATGACTATATACTTTCCCCCAATGTAATTTTGTTTTTATTTTTCCAGCTTTTGTGTTTGTCCTTATCTTGACAACGGCATTGTGGTCGAAACGTTGAATATGTGTTCTATTTGTGAAACTGATATTTAGCCTTTTTTTTTGGTTTGTTTGGTTTTTTTATTTTTTTTGTTTTTTTTTATTTTCTCTTTTTCCTTTTGTCTTTTTTTGTGTGTGTTGTTGTTGTTATTTTACAAATTTGTATTTACAACTTTTGAATGATTAATCCGTTACGTCCACAATACAGTATAATATACGAAGGACTGATTCAGGACATGACAGTTTTAAAATTACATATTATTGCATACATACTCGAGATTTTGGTGGATACAAATGGTCTTTTCTGAAGTGTGTTGGCCGTGATTTGCTGTGTCAACACATTCATACTTGATTGTGTGTATGGAAACACACGATAGTGGTACTTGAGTTCCAATCTCTAAACACTGTAACACTTTAAGTGAACAGTCTATTCGGTCAATGTAAAACATGACAAGACAAATCTAGTTTTGAATATATTAACAAGATATATAAACTGTCAACGGCGTATGGCTGCCACTGGAGACATCATCACATAAAAAAAACCCTATCATCTCTGTGCTCAGACATTCGGATGAGCGTAAAGAAATCTTGCCAAATCATTCCTTGATATTGTCAATCCAGGATTTTCTCCTACTGTCCTTTCTCCTTCAACCCTCAACCTGTGGTTCTAAATACCGTACAATTCCATTATAACAACTTGGTACGGACCAATGAAATTTGTATGTAGTAACAGATCCTCGCTATATACGGGCGGGGGGGGGGACTCCTTATTTTATGACATTTTTATCCATTGTCGACCTATGCTTAATAAAAAAAATGTCATTGACTTTCTTTGCGGGTCAACAAGGGTTACTTAAGCTTTACTGATTACTTCATTCTTCTTCTTCTGCGTTCGTTCTCATACTCCTGCAGATTAGCAGGATGCAAGCCGGAGAACGGAATGCGTTTTGTCATGGTTTACAGCATTGCTGCGATATAGCGCCTTTCGGCCTGACACATCCGACTTCAACATGGCATTGGGTCACTGACCCTATATGGGATGGGACAGCCAACTCCATCCGATAACCTCCTAAGTCGCCTTTTGCGACATGCGTGGAAGGTAAACAGTGTTGCTATTCTTTGCTCCCCTTTCAGGCCCCGGCAACACACGGGCGGCTTTATTGATTAAATAAAGAAGGTGATGATAATCCCACCGCTAATCCTCCTTACTAATAATCTGCAATGAAGCGATGATTCATCAAGCGCCCACGTTATAGCTATTGCAAATCAAATACTTGCTGTAAACTGGTTTATGACCACATACATTTTTTTTATGTATCACACAAATTGAAGGATAGCTTAGTTGTGACAGTCGATAACACGAAATTAGCTGGAGTTTTAGAACTAAAAGATTATAATTTGGAAAAAAAACTGTTAACATGAAAGTCGTGGGCTGGAGTTCAAGGACTAAAAGATTCTAATTAAGAAAAAAACTTGTTAACATGAAAGTCGTGGGCTGGAGTTCAAGGACTAAAAGTTTCTAATTTGAAAAACTGTTAACATGAAAGTCGTGAACTGGTTTGCTGTTTCTCGCCAGTTCCCTCATTTGATCAGAAACTCCTATTATGTTGTTCAAGGACTAAAAGATTCAAATAAAAGTTGCTAATATCAAAGTATGTAAGAAGTAAAAGTTTATGTTTTTGAAAGAACTACTGTAAAAACGGATTTGGAAATATAACTCTGTTAACGATTTATATTTGGTATGTACAAGCAAGCCCTTCTTCAATATATATTCCATAGACAGACATTTCCACAAGTAATCAACCGCTACTCTCTTCAAAACTGTATATGTAATTCGTCTTAGTCAGAGAAGGTCACGCTGGATACATTAGCTTTACAGAGCTCTCCAGACATCACGCTCCTCAGAATTTCGTAGTATTGTAAATAAAATCACGCCCTGCCAATTTTTTTAATTTATAAATCCAGGATTATCTCTATCTCCTCTTCTCCTTCCACCCTCGACTGTTTCTTGCAAAAAAATTTTAAGTGTGATTCGTGGCTCCGTACATGCTCAAACTAAACAATCATACGTTGTTTCACCACCACTAAAAGTGGTTCTTGATAACCTGCACGTTTGTTTATTTGCTGCCGGATAAATATATTTGTCTTGTGGTCTATACAACTAATTTCGCCCGTGTGTTGCGGAGCCCGAAAGGGGAAAAAAGAATAGCAACACTGTTTACCTTCCATGCATGTCGTAAGAGGCGACTAAGGAGGTCATGGGATAGAGTTGGCTGTCCCATCCCATATAGGTTGTGACCCAAAGCCATACTGAAGTCGGATGTGTCAGGCCGAAAGGCGCTATATCGCAGCAATGCTGTAAACCATGACAAAACGCATTCCGTTCTCCTGACTACATCCTACTAATCTGCAGGAGTTTGAGAACGAACGCAGAAGAAGAAGATACAACTAATTCTTAACGTACATCTGCAGCATTGTTTTCAAAAGCTTGAATCATTCTTTCCCTGTCTGTAGGTAGGAAGGCAACTAGATATTGTCATCCATAAGGTAGAGTGACAACTAAACGATGTCAAGATTTAGTGACAGTGGTTGTATACGAAACTAGAATGTTCAATATTTACCTTATCTCCTGCTGTAGTTTTAATCACCCATTGCTCTCCATCTTTAGATATTTCAACAACTGGTTTGCTGTTTCTCGCCAGTTCCCTCATTTGATCAGAAACTCCTATTATGTTGTTATGTAAGAAAAATACATGTTGTAATGTAATAAATATACATGTTGTTATGTAAGGAACATAATGTTCTTATGTAAGGAACATACATGTTGTTATGTAAGGAACATAATGTTCTTATGTAAGGAACATACATGTTGTTATGTAAGGAACATAATGTTCTTATGTAATAAATATACATGTTGTTATGTAAGAAACATACATGATGTTATGTAAGGAACCTACATGTTGTTATGTAAGGAACATAATGTTCTTATGTAATAAACATACATGTTGTTATGTAAGAAATATACATGATGTTATGTAAGAAACATACATGATGTTATGTAAGGAACCTACATGTTGTTATGTAAGGAACATAATGTTTTTATGTTCTTGATTCTTTATTATAAACTAACATCACAGCAAGTAGGGTACTCCCATAAGTGCTCCGCTCTCCGTTCCAGCAGCCATCTCAGTGTATGTAGACTTAGAGTCCCAGTCATGTGTTGATTACCTGATCTAGAGACTTTCACACAAAAAATTACTTTTCCTTCCCTCACCTCTAGATACTCCCATTTCTAACATTCTCTGTATGTGTACGTTCTCGGTCATTGAATTTATTACTGCCTTGATCAAGTGTGCTTTATCTCTTCTCAGCAATGTGCGTCTATTGCGGCATTGCCTGCCAATATGTCTGCTCTCTCGTTTCCTCTAACCCCAGCTTGACCAAGGCAGTATTTCCATGTAATGCTCTGGACAGTTGAGTTGTTTAATAAGTCCCACCATTCTTTTCTTAGCATGAACTTTTCTATCTTGCGCAGCATGCTTTGATAGTCTGTGAATTTTACCTAGTGTATTGATGTATCAACCAATTAAGTGTTGCTGTAACTCCCTCTATCTCCATCCTCATTAAAAACAACGCTAAAGCTTCAGCCCTCACAGTTCGTGGACGGGCACAGCGTGGACGGGAGAAACAACAAAGTTTCGGCAGCAATAGACTCGGAGCGTATGTTAGAAATATGCAATTGCTTGAGGTTTGTATTTGAGAAATAAATGTATATGTTTTGATTCTTGATTAGGAACAAATGTCACAGCACTAGGGCATTCCCATAGCATGAACTTGCCACTCTGCTTGCCGTTCCGTCAGCCATCTAAAAGTGTATAAGCTCAGTGTCCCAGTCAGTTGCTTATTACTCGTTCTTCTTATCTTTCCTGAGAGGGAGCACTATCTCCCATTACGTCTAGTCATTCCCATTTCTACCATTCTCTGAATATGAACATTGTCACGTTCGACTTCCTCCTCGTCTTCTCGTAGGGTATCCATGACTGCTCTAATCAATTCAGTCCTGTCTCTTCTTATCTCGGTGCCGTTCACCAAAGCTTTACCAGCCAACACATCAGCTTTTTCGTTTCCCCTGACCCTAGCATGACCAGGACAGTAAATCCATGTAATGTTATGCGCATTGCCGAGAAGAGTGACCATTCAGTTCTGATCATACACTTTTCTATCTTGCGCAGCATACTTTGAGAGTCCGATAGAATCGCCGAGTTTGTTGGTAGTTGCGTCGCTAGCCAAATGAGAGTTGCTGTCACCGCTTCTATTTCCATTCTCATACTTGATGTTGTAGTGGGGTAGGCAGCTGACTTCTCAGCTAATTCCATGTCATTTTAGTAGGCCACGAAACCCCAATCACACCTGTTTGTTTCTTGCGTTACTGAGCCGTCTATGTAAATTATTATATTATGTGGCTTCGAGTACTACAGTATGAGTTCTTGGATCATTTCCTCTGTTCTGTTGGCCGCCAAACGTCACCCATTCACAGCCTCTTCCCACTTCCTCCAGCTCACAAACTCTGAGTAGGGTATCTTCTACTTCTGCCATCCAGGACCTTCCTCTCTTCATTCGCCTTCCTTTTGTGTTGTCTAGAGTTTGGTGTAAGACATGATGATCATTATTGGCAACCTTGAAGTATTCTTTAACGTGGGTTATTTTATGTCTTGATTTGATGCTAGGTAGGTCTAGAATAAACCTCATGGCCATGATATGTGTATCTCTTGTGCATACTGGGACAACTCTCATGGCTTCATTGTGAACTCTCTCCAATCTATCCACCTGTGTTTGCAACAGTGTCAATAAACCTAAACCATAGTCCAGCACAGATAATACCACTGCCTGAATCATCTGAAAAAGGGTTCTCTGCGGCATCTCTGCAGATGCCATGATTTTGACTGCAATGACATATTTCGCAGCTTTCTGAATGACATTGTCCACACGTTTCCCGAAAATGACTTCTATAAAAAGTGATGCCTAGATATTGCATAGTCTACTTCCTACCAATGTTGATGCCCATCCAGGAGACTTCTGGTAATGTGTCTGTGACTATTTTGTTGCTCAGTGAGAACCAGACGATGTTTGCCTTGGTGGGATTGATAACTGCCTTGTAATTAGTACACCAGAGGGACAAATCTTCTAGATTACGCTGGACGTCATCAATCATATCTCTTCTGTTTCTGCCGAGCTTGTATAGCAAGAGGTCATCCGTATATGTTAGTATCCTGCCGGGCCCAGCGTCTTGAAGCTGCGCTATTTTATATGTGTAGACGTTAAATAGTACAGGTGGTAGTGGCGATCTCTGTGGTAATCCAGGTGATATAGTTCTGATCTCCGATGTCCAGGATCCCAATCTCAGAGCAATAGGTCTGGACATCAAGACCATTGCTATCCATCGAATTATCCACCAGTCGATGCTGAGTTCGCTTAGCAGATGTATTAGCTGGCCAAAGCTGACTCTGTTGTAAGCATCTTCTAGGTCGACCGTGGCAACCACTGTTTCCTTCTTTGCCTGAAATCCCTCGTAGATGTCATAGGCGAGGAATGCCGCATTTTTAGTTGTGTCTCTCCTCGGTATGTATGCCCCTAGAGTGTCCGGAAGTAGGCCTCAAATCCCAGTTTTCTAGCGATTATCCTCTCCAGCACCTTGCCGTAGTCATTTTTTAAGGTAATGATACGATAATTCTTGATGTCGGAGGTGTCTTTGCCTGACTTTACCAGGGGGAGAAGGTATCTATGTAGCCACTCTTCTGGTATGCGTCCTGTTTTCAGACTTGTGTTGAAATCATCAACAATTGTTTTAAGCTGGTCGTCTGCAATATCTTTCAGGAGACTGTAGCGTATTCCATCGGGTCCTGGTGTGCCATCTGATGTTTTCTTTATGGTCTCTTTTACATTCTCCAACGAGACTAATTCCTCATCAGCGATATCGTTTGTTACCAGCGGTGCTGTTAAAGTGGACGTTATAGTCTTACGTTCATCAATATTGTTCTGGGCTGATTATTGGAGGTATCTGCTGAAGATAGCGCCGCCCTTCTGCTTATCTGTGGCTAGTATAAGCCCCGATTCGTCCTTCAAGCACACGTTTAATTTTGTGTCAGGTTTTCGATTCATTGCCTTGTTTAATTTCTAAAATGTGTATAGAGCACTGTCGGTTGACACATCTTGTGCGACATTACCCCAGCGTTCTCTCTTAGCTTCCTTTACGATTTGTTTAAAGGCTTCAGTGTTCTTCTTCATAGTACGCTCCGACTCATTTCTGCTTTCCATTGTGGCTTGTTTCTTTCGTCTCTTATGTTGCCACTCCCTAATACTTTGTTTCTTCTTTATCCATGCATGATGAAAAAGAAGCCAATGTATATGTAAGTAAATGTAACTATAAAACAATAAATGTTATGTAATCAGTGTAAGGAACACAATTGTTCCCATAGATAACATTTGCATAGAAAATAAGACAAATATACTTGTCCGGAAACAAATAAACATGCTTGCAGGTTGATAAGAAATATATAAATAAAAATATATGTAAAATATATTAAATATTAGTTTTACGAGAACAAAAAAAAATATAACGATAAAGACAGGTTGGTCGACATGTTGATTCAAGTACAATGGTGAAATATCTCAAATTTCCAAATATACAGATCTTATTATCAGGTGTATATAAATAATAGGGTATGCACAGGTATATTTTTTTAGCATCCATGTTTAGGCAAATATTTGTTCTTTAACGTCTTCGCGCACCCGTCATGTCAATTGATGCTCAGATTACCTATTCAGTATCTGTCAGTGTATAGCGGTTGATGCTCAGATTACCTATTCAGTATCTGTCAGTGTATAGCGGTTGATGCTCAGATTACCTATTCAGTATCTGTCAGTGTATAGCGGTTGATGGTTTCGGTTTTACGTCGGTTCAGTATTCTTTTAGAAATATTCTTAAGATGGTCCCTCCGTGCTACGCTTATCCTCACTCCCTCCGTGCTATCCCTATCCTCACCCCCTCCGTGCTACCCTTATCCTCACTCCCTCCGTGCTACCCTTATCCTCACTCCCTCCGTGTTAAGCTTATACTCACTTCCAATTCACGCATCCCGTTACTGAATCATGTTTATTTACCTCAAAATCCTTAGATCGACAGACTCTCATAGAGTAACTCGTGTTTCACGGGAAAGTGAGAAAATTATTAAAGTCTAAATTTGAAATAGCCTCGGCTGCATTTTACAAATTAAATAACATATGGAAAAACAGAATGAGTACAGTAGTGACGATAAACTTATATAAATCTCTAATAATATCAATTACTTTGCACGGATAGTTACAGAGGTAATGTAGTGGAGAATACAGGCTTTTGAAAATAAATTTTACAAGCGAATATTGCACATCTATTATTCATTCATTTTCCTTTTGCGCTGACGTTAGCGCATGGGGCAGAGGTCAGATCTCTCAAATTCTGTCTGTTCAAAGCTGTTTAACTGGCTGCAGCTCTTGAATAGTATGAATATTTGTTGTTCTACTTTCTCTACGTATTGTTCTTCTGAGTGTTTTTTTTTGGGGGGGGGGGGGTCTACCCCTTGCTCTTTTGCCTGTAGGTACCCATTCAAGATATTGGTGGTGTATTCTGTTGGTGTCTGCGCGTAGGACATGCCCGATGTAGGACCAACGGCTTTTTCTGATAACATCTGTGATGAAACTTTGATGTGTCTCTTCTCTGATTTTATCATTCGATTTGCTTAGGTATTTGCTTATATTCATGAAGCATCTATTATACAGAATGTAAAATCAGCAATATTATGTGAGAAACAAAATAAAATATCTTGCAGGTAAGAACAAAATATCTCATGGCGGTGTAGGGAAACGTCGCAAACGTGTGTGGATACATGTGATTACACACGATACCTTTTCCAAAACTATCTTACAGGGAACAATTCAAGAAGGACAAGGTGGACAAAAGAAGGTATGGATTGATAATATTAAAGACTGGACAGGATTAAGAGTCTCAAAATTGAAACACGAAACTGAAAACAGAGAGGCTCGGCGGAATGTTTGTGTTGATGTTTCTAGAGTTGCAGTCCTACGATCCTAGAGGGTTATGGATTTGATGGTAATAATGACAAAATTAATAGATAAAAGCGATCGTACTTAAAGTATAAAAAGTACAAACCTAAGGCATCCATATAAGGCTCTATATTTTCCACAGACGTGCAATTCCATCTTCCAATCAATGCCTCGGTCATGTTGGTTTCTTGATGTACAGTATAGCGATCTGACACATACAAAATTATTACTGAAATCATCAATGTCAAACCCATAACTCTTTCGTGTTCTATGGGTGTCATCTTGCGAGGGACAAAACACAAATATATCGCCTCAATCTTTATTCTACATTCCTTTTATTTATTAAGGAGCATCTTAATCTCGTGCAATTTTCAATATCATAAATCTGTTATTTCCGTATTGTCCATTATTTTACCATCCATTATCTGTCCCTTTAGTACAATCTTACATAGTATTACAGAAATGTAGGAGATTAGCTCCACAATATTACATAGTATTACAGAAATGTAGGAGATTAGCTCCACAATATTACATAGTATTACATAAATATAGGAGATTAGCTACACAATCTTACATAGTATTACATAAATATAGGAGATTAGCTCCACAATATTACATAGTATTACATAAATATAGGAGATTAGCTACACAATCTTACATAGTATTACATAAATATAGGAGATTAGCTCCACAATATTACATAGTATTACATAAATATAGGAGATTAGCTACACAATATTACATAGTATTACATAAATATAGGAGATTAGCTCCACAACATTACATAGTATTACATAAATATAGGAGATTAGCTACACAATATTACATAGTATTACATAAATATAGGAGATTAGCTCCACAACATTACATAGTATTACATAAATATAGGAGATTAGCTACACAATATTACATAGTATTACATAAATATAGGAGATTAGCTACACAATATTACATAGTATTACATAAATATAGGAGATTAGCTACACAATGTATCACTTGTCAGTATGTTTTTAACAGATGACGCCACATGACTTATTTATTCCAAGCACAAAAGTACTTCAAACTTCGTGAATTTATTCATATTACAAATATTTAAAGCTTCCGTTTTCTTCTACACATATTCCCGTAATAATTGTAAAATGGGTACCAGAACACAGTTAAATGGCAAAAACGGGCGAACTGTCGCTGACTCAGCATATCAGTCAACTAATCAGTTATCACAGACACTTACGGACTTACCAGCTGTCTCTCCGTGAGAGTCAATGTCGGGAAAATTGAATGTACATACCATCAACGGCTGATGATTTCTATATTCACGTCAGCACTTATGTTTACCCGGGTGTTCTTCTTCTTCTTTCCTTCACTTGAAACATGTCTATTTCTGTGATTCTGTCTCCTGAATAAAACTCACTGTCTTTTGTAGCTCATACAGTGACTCATAGAGCTTTGATTCCAGTGTTGTTTCTTCTGGTCAATACGTCTGTCTCCTCGTTTCATGCTCAGAACACTCTTGAAGTATATGTTTGGCACTCTGTGCTGCCTGTCCACATGTACACATGGCTGAGTTGCCAATCTTGAACTTTGTATACATGTGACTGCGGAGTCGGTTGTGTCCCATTCTGAGGCGTAAAATTACAACTTGTTCTGATCTGTTCATAATGTGATAGTCCACTTGTGTTAGTGTTTGTGGTTTTCTTATTGACTTGATCATTTGTTTTTTCTGATGGTAGGTGATTGGTACATCTGGTTGGTCTTCGGCATCACCTTCCTTAGCCAGTTAGTCTGCTTTTTTCATTTCCTAGTATTTCACAGTGAGAGGGTATACACTGCTTAGTTACCCTATACTGGTAATACAGTTTTTTAAGTCTGTTAGTTTTCCAGACTGGAGAGCTTGAAGCACTGACATTGAATCTGCCCCGAATACCAGAGGTTGTGGGCCAGTGCTGGGATTCATCAGTTTTTCAGTTGCTACCCTAATTGCCTGAACTTCTGCATCATAATTATTGCAGAATTTCCCTGTTGGTGTTCTAATCGTATCTCTAGGCTTGTGTGGATATTCTATATATACACCTGCACCTCCATTCCTCACTACATTATGTGCTGATCCAACGGTGTATACTCTGACTCATATGTCTTGTGCATATTCATCGTCCAGGAAACTGATGGTGCACACTGCACATTTCGCTTCACACTGCTCGTTTCGTTCTCGCTTAACATTCCTTTCACGCGGGTCTGAATGTATATTAGTATTTCATGCCTTTCACTCCAAGGGGTTTGCTCTGGTACAGACCTTAAGGGGTTGTCAAATTAAGGCAAGTTTGTAAGTTAATTACGGGGTCCTTTTGTTTGGTGGACAAAGCTGCTTCCTTTCAGTCGCCCCCCATTGCTAGATTTTGGAATATTTCCTTCATTGGATGACTTGGCATACACTGAACCTTTTCTGCTTGTATTAGTACCTTAGGGTCTCTGCGTTTCCCAAGTGTTTGCATTTTCCCCATCGATACCATCACCTTGAAGTGGTGATGAGGCTTGGTTCAGTCATCAGGGGCTGAAAACTAAGACAGGTCGGGCTGTCCCACTCGAGCAGGACCACAGTCTTGCCCAAGTAAGTAGGGTGCTCAAAACAGAGACAACCAGACAAAAGGAGCAAAATTAAACAGGATGCCAAGTTCAGAACACAATTTGAATATGTCTATTACCAGGATGTGACTCGGATTTTAGAATAGTCATGTTGTCACATATCAAATATATCACCACTTGGTTGATTCTGAATTAATCAACATTTCTATGCCGTAGAGAACATGCCGTAGAGGACATGCCGTAGAGGACATGCCGTAGAGGGGCAAATATCGCTGCAAATCTGGATCCCGTGATGTAAGACACTGTGTTCTCTACATTTATAACTGCAAACCGTTTAACTTAAATAGGATATTTATTATTGAACTATTTACACCTAAATCTATCTATTCACAAAGCTATCATATTTATACCTAAACTATCTACATATACATCTATCTATTCACAAAGCCAGTATATTTATAACTAAACTATCCACAGATAAATATATATATATATATATATATATTCACAAAGCTAGCATATTTATTGTTGAACTATATACACATAAATCTATCTATTCACAAATCTAGCATATTTATTGTTGAACTATATACACATAAATCTGTCTATTCACAAAGCCAGAAAATTTATTATTGAACTATATACACATACATTTATCTATTCACAAAGCTAGTATATTTATAACTAAACTAGTCATACATAAAGATGCTGGAAAATAAAGAGGTTTTGTCATCTACGATCGCTATGCACGTCAGCATGCACCTTATAAAGAGCAAACACAAATATAGTTACTCATAATTCGAATATATTTATAACAGAATTAGCCACGCATAAATGTATAAATATTTTTAAGATGTATGTATAAATGTACATATCTAGGATATTTATAACCAGAATATGTGAGATAAATCTACTCACATCCAGACAGTTGATTACTGTTCTTCTGTGGCGGATAAGCAAGATGATGATGCTGTTCAATGATGACCAGACCTGAACAGCCTCACGGCCTGCTCATTACGTTTAGTCGTTGGGTGTGTTCAACTACAATATACGATCACACACTTCAAAACCAGGGGCTCTCCCTGGGGTGATGAGTTATATATATTTATATAGTCACTTCCGCCCCTGTGTTACCGGGTTATGAAAGGGAGTAAAGAATATTAATGTTTTCACTTGTCATATATATTGTAAAAGACGATTAACGAATGTTGTCTTGGGGCTAGCAACAGGTCGTAGATTCTTAGCGACCAAACATGGTCAACAATATTATACGAAGTCGGAGGTGAGAGGCGCAGATATCGCTGCAAGCCTGAACCCGTAATGTAACACGTTTTGTTCTTTTCATTTATATTTACACCCTGCTAAACTTAAATAAGATATTTATTAATAAAGTATCCACACATAAATCTATCTGTTCACGAAAACTAGCATATTTATATGTGAACTATCCACACATAAATCTATATGTTCACGAAACTAGCATATTTATATGTGAACTATCCATACATAAATCTACCTGTTCACGAAACTAGCATATTTATATGTGAACTATCCACACATAAATCTACCTGTTCACGAAACTAGCATATTTATATGTGAACTATTCATACATAAATATATATCTCTACACACAGCTAACGTCTTTATAGTAGAATTCTACACACATACATGTTTTCACAAAACTAATATATTTATAATTGAACTATGAAAACATAAATTTATCTATTCACACAGTTAGCATATTTATAATTAAACTATCCACATATAAATTTATCTATTCCCACAGTTAGCATATTTATAATTGAAATATCCACACATAAATTAATATTTTCGCAAAGCTTTAGGTAACCCTGGTACAATGAAGTCAATCATCTATGCCTTTCGAGCATCTAGGAGGCACCATTGCACAGAGGAAGTATACGCCATTTGTTCGCAATTCCTGGGGTTCTCAAACAAACAAACAAACCTTTTTATTTATTTTTTTCTATATTTACTTATTTTACGCAGTTTTCCTGCAATCTTCCGTTTATTCAATAAATGATCTTCCCTGTTTCGAAGCCGAGGATTCGTGACGGGGGAAAGGGGGAAAAGCTTTGTATTAGTGTTCTTTTCTATTGTATGTCCTTAATCTCAAGAAAATATAAGGACCTGCACGGAGTGCTACACGACTTTCCTTAATAACCAATAAATATGGATATTTATGATACTTACTGCAACGTTGAAAGTAGTTGAACAGTCGTGAAGTTGCTTAAAACAAAAAATTCTTAGGTCAATCAACGTCTGCTCATGTTCGTGCGCTACAAAGGTCAGTAGGTCAATGACTGGCTCATCGTCTGTAACAACAGACCAACATCAACTACTTGTACAGTCATTGTTCTGAAGTTGTATGTTTTATCTGTTAGTGGCACTTATCTCAAGCTACAGATAAAATGTAGACTTGCAACTTGATCATGCTTTCCTCCAATACCCCAACCCTAGAAACAGTAACAGATTTAAATATGTGACATATGTTGAACAAAAGATAAGAATGACATGCTAGAAATGAGGACATCCGTTCATGATGACACCAGTTTCAAACTTGTGTTGTTGCATTTCTCTTGTATGTGCGGATATGACGTCTTCTTCTTTTACGTGATCAATTGTTAAGCACCGAGACCAATATTGGGCATATATAGAGCGGTTTGTTTTAGGTCATCTTTGGTTCCTGATACTACACAACAACTGATGACGCGTCTGTACTGATGCCACACATTTGATGACTTGTCTATACTGATACTACACAACAACTGATGACGCGCCTGTACTGTTGCCACACATTTGATGACTTGTCTTTACTGATACTACACAACAACTGATGACGCATTTTTATGTATATAACTTTAACAGCTGTTTCCTTTCAAATCCATATATTTCCCAATGGATCCTTGAAAATTTCAAGATGCCCCGTGATTTTTATATTCTGCGTCTATTTAAATTTGTACATCAGTTTTTTTTGCCAAAACAAAATTGTGTAAATAAAACACAAAGTTGTGCATTTTTACAAGGTATATTTTTCTTATTTATTTTCACTTTTGTTTGGTTTTCTAGAAAAAGCCATATTCTGTATTGATACTACTTTAGTTTATTTATTCATTCAGTTTTGCATTAATTAAACTGATAAGAAACATCTGATTAAATAACTGTAAGGTCGTGGTATATCCTTAAGAAATATATGGATAAATAACTGGAAGGCTGGAAAGTTGCTGTTGATGGATTACCAGAGCCGTGAAATCCACTATTTTTAATTCTTTAGTGCTCTGACAAAACTTAAATTGAACTAGCGTATGCAGATGAAGTGGGCATACCTCACTAGAAGTGGTAACGGGTAAAGGTAATCCATAGCTTTTAACTGCCGTAGGGGTGTGAGATTGTAGTGATCTCACATTTCCGTGGCTCTGCTGAATGAGGACGGTAGCCATCTCCTCTCCATCTCAGTCTTTACTTCCCGGACTGATAAGGTACCCAATTAAGGCTGGGTGGACCTTGGAGCGTTGCCGCCTGAAAAACATTTTCGCCTCATCTGGGGAATGAACCCAAAACCACTCATATACGACACCAGTGAGCTAAACACTGCTCTACGTATTTTACTGAACGAAAGAAAAAAACATTACGGAATACATTATAGACAAAAAATGGTACCCGTCCCCTATATTGAACATTAAGAGCACATTATAGATAAAGGAGTACCCCCACCCATATAAATATTAGGGAATACTTTATAGAGAAATGGGTATCCCTCCCACATGTAACCATTAAAATATAATTTTTTTTTTAAATTCTCATATTATGCATCTATCTATCTATACGGCGTGTCCTATACAGAACGTTGTTCTCGATATCATACTGTAAGCTTCTCTGTTCTGTGCATGCTGTCCAGCCTTAACCAGTAACAACGTTTTACCCGGATGAGACCACGAGGGGATGCCTTTGGGATTTGTTTATCAGCTAGCCTTGGGAGTTGTACGCGAATAGAGCAAAAACCCTATGCATTCGAGGTGGTGTTAATGTCAAGTGTTTATGGTGTAAGCTGACATCTTGACAAATTTATGAACGTTCGTGCTGCTCAGTTAGATTTTTTGTTAATACTTGTAAATATTACGATTTTCACTGTACGCTTGTGATGGGAAAAAATACGGCATACGGGCCTAATCCGGCCTTCTTAACCATTTTCGGGCCCTCCATGCAGATTTAAAAGTACTATATATGCCGGCACCAGAGCTAAAAAAACATACTGTTAGAGTTCCAAAAGACATTTTAAAATAACTTTTTTGGGACCTCATACCACACGAAGAAACCAAATCGTTCTTGCCGACGTCAAAAGTTGTCAGTTTTATTTTTACGTGTATGCAAGATTGGAGATGGAGTGAAGGTTGGAAAATAAATTGGAAAGAGTTGGAGTGGAGAAGAAGAACTTTTAAGGAAAGGATGAGGGGTGATGCATGAGAGGGAAATGATGAGGTGGAACGAGAAATGCATGATATTTAAGAGTGTAGGCGATTGAAACGAGGCAGTAACGATATTTAAGAACGTTGGAGGGGAAATGTGGAAGGAAGGGTCTTTTAAAGATGTGAGGTGGTGGCTAGGGAGCTAGGAACATGCAAGGACCTGGGGAGTGTAAACGAAGGAGTACGTGTTTTAATCGGTTTACTGGAGATCATAGTAATGATGACCGATGCAACATCTGGACTTGATATATATCTTCTTTGATTAGCTGTTTTATTAATTGATTTGATCTGTCAAACATTATCTCAGTTGTAAAACTAACGATTGTCTTCATCAAATAGTCACTGGCCCAATAATCATTTTCTAACGAAACAATTGACTTCAACTGTCAACACTCTATAATTTCAGTGAAGGAGGAAGATTGTCTTGTGGTATGTTTTATTAGAACATCAACATATTGGCATCCGACTACGTAAGTCATTAATCGTATGCATAGGCCTAATATTGTACAATCAGGGTTTCTTTATTTATATTAGGGTTTAGTTGATTAATCTCATTTTTATTAGGTTTGTTACATTATTATTATTATTTTATATTAGGATTCAGCAGATTCATCTAATTTATATTAGGATTCAGCAAATGAATCTTATTTATATTAGGGCGCCGCAGATGAATCTCATTTAGTGTTAGTGCTCTTATTTAGGTTAATCTTATTTATATTATCATTCAGCAAATTATTATTTATGTTAGTGTTCCGAAAATTAATCTTGTTTATATTAGGTCTCTTCGGATTTATATTATTTCTATTATGGCTCTTCTGATAAATAATTGATATATTAGGGTTCAGCAGATGAACCTTATTTATATTATGAAGCCTTCAGTATATATAAAACGATGACATCTTCTGTCGTGTTATCACATGTCGACTGTTGTAGTTCAAGTTGCATTTTCCCATTGTTTCATGTTCTCCACTACCTGCCCAGAGTAATGATGCCTTGTACATAGTGTTCAATGTCCTCCCCCAGTGTCTCCCCACTCCACTCCTCTAATTAAAGAAAACACTCCACTCCTCTAACTAAAGAAAACATTTCACTCCTCTAACTAAAGAAAACACTCCACTCCTCTAACTAAAGAAAACACTCCACTCCTCTAACTAAAGAAAACACTCCACTCCTCTAACTAAAGAAAACACTCCACTCCTCTAACTAAAGAAAACACTCCACTCCTCTAACTAAAGAAAACACTCCACTCCTCTAACTAAAGAAAACACTCCACTCCTCTAACTAAAGAAAACACTCCACTCCTCTAACTAAAGAAAACACTCCACTCCTCTAACTAAAGAAAACACTCCACTCCTCTAACTAAAGAAAACACTCCACTCCTCTAACTAAAGAAAACACTCCACTCCTCTAACTAAAGAAAACACTCCACTCCTCTAACTAAAGAAAACACTCCACTCCTCTAACTAAAGAAAACACTCCACTCCTCTAACTAAAGAAAACACTCCACTCCTCTAACTAAAGAAAACACTCCACTCCTCTAACTAAAGAAAACACTCCACTCCTCTAACTAAAGAAAACACTCCACTCCTCTAACTAAAGAAAACACTCCACTCCTCTAACTAAAGAAAACACTCCACTCCTCTAACTAAAGAAAACACTCCACTCCTCTAACTAAAGAAAACACTCCACTCCTCTAACTAAAGAAAACACTCCACTCCTCTAACTAAAGAAAACACTCCACTCCTCTAACTAAAGAAAACACTCCACTCCTCTAACTAAAGAAAACACTCCACTCCTCTAACTAAAGAAAACACTCCACTCCTCTAACTAAAGAAAACACTCCACTCCTCTAACTAAAGAAAACACTCCACTCCTCTAACTAAAGAAAACACTCCACTCCTCTAACTAAAGAAAACACTCCACTCCTCTAACTAAAGAAAACACTCCACTCCTCTAACTAAAGAAAACACTCCACTCCTCTAACTAAAGAAAACACTCCACTCCTCTAACTAAAGAAAACACTCCACTCCTCTAACTAAAGAATCCACTCCACTCCTCTAACTAAAGAAAACACTCCACTCCTCTAACTAAAGAAAACACTCCACTCCTCTAACTAAAGAAAACACTCCACTCCTCTAACTAAAGAAAACACTCCACTCCTCTAACTAAAGAAAACACTCCACTCCTCTAACTAAAGAAAACACTCCACTCCTCTAACTAAAGAAAACACTCCACTCCTCTAACTAAAGAAAACACTCCACTCCTCTAACTAAAGAAAACACTCCACTCCTCTAACTAAAGAAAACACTCCACTCCTCTAACTAAAGAAAACACTCCACTCCTCTAACTAAAGAAAACACTCCACTTCTCTAACTAAAGAAAACACTCCACTCCTCTAACTAAAGAAAACACTCCACTCCTCTAACTAAAGAAAACACTCCACTCCTCTAACTAAAGAAAACACTCCACTCCTCTAACTAAAGAAAACACTCCACTCCTCTAACTAAAGAAAACACTCCACTCCTCTAACTAAAGAAAACACTCCACTCCTCTAACTAAAGAAAACACTCCACTCCTCTAACTAAAGAAAACACTCCACTCCTCTAACTAAAGAAAACACTCCACTCCTCTAACTAAAGAAAACACTCCACTCCTCTAACTAAAGAAAACACTCCACTCCTCTAACTAAAGAAAACACTCCACTCCTCTAACTAAAGAAAACACTCCACTCCTCTAACTAAAGAAAACACTCCACTCCTCTAACTAAAGAAAACACTCCACTCCTCTAACTAAAGAATCAGTTGTGGCAAATAGTAAAACAGTTGTTCCGCTTGTAAATATGGTACAAGACACCCCCCCCCCCCCTGTGCCCAGAATTAGGGAGGCGAAACAAGAACCCTAGGTTCAAAAAAAAACCTGGAATCAAAAAGTTCAACAATTACCATGGGATGCAAGACACTAAAGGATGATGGTGGTTTAGCTACCCCTGCCCCATTAATGATTATCCATAAATGTCAGAAAATAAAAACACTCACGACAAATGAAGAAATTACCTTTTAGAAGTTACCCCCCCCCCCCCCCCACACACACACACTCTATCAACTTTCCTGGGTTGGACAAAGAGAGAGAAAGATTGGAAAATTCTCACAAACCTTCTCCGCAACCCCATTTTGTTCGACCATACCGTTTAGTTACATTATACTTTCTTCTTCATCGTTCATTCTCAAACTCCCGCTGTATATCTTGTGGCAGGGTAATAGTGCTACAACATTTCCAGCAGGATACAGTCCAGAGAATGGGAATGGGTTTGGTCGTCGTTTTATTTGCCTTTTATTTGACAACACATCTGTCTTCGGTGGTTTAATGTTCTTTAAAATGATCCTCTGAAACTGAGGGGAGAGTTTTTCTTAATTACAGGGTTACAATCTTTGCTTGCCAGGGCACGCCTCATTAAACCTAAGACAGTAGTCTATTTTAGTTATATCAGGGCGTGTTAGCTTTTATCGTTGCATGACATTATCGACTGGGATGAAACTAGATTAGAATGCCAGTTCCATGACCATCTACATATACACGAGTGACAGCTTTATGACCATCTACATATACACGAGTGACAGCTCCATGACCATCTACATATACACGAGTGACAGCTCCATGACCATCTACATATACACGAGTGACAGCTTTATGACCATCTACATATACAAGAGTGTCAGCTCCATGACCATCTACATATACACGAGTGACAGCTTTATGACCATCTACATATACAAGAGTGACAGCTCCATGACCATCTACATATACAAGAGTGACAGCTCCATGACCATCTACATACACAAGAGTGACAGCTCCATGACCATCTACATATACAAGAGTGTCACTTCTTGGGCGTCATAGAAAGGGAAATTCTATATCCGCTAAACCCGTTGTTGCCTTTCGGCGTCAAGGGTAGAAGAGTTCTCTTGAGATGGCCCTCTTGTGCGTTAAGTATATTGTGGACTATTTCGCCTGTTTTATTTCAGTGGTCCATCGTTTTTGTGGTCGGCCTCTAGGTCTGCCTTCACGGTATCTGTGTAGCATAACTTGCAGTGGTATGCTGTCTGATGATGTGTTCAAACCATTTGATCTGCTGTCTCTTGATATGTTCCAAGATGAGGTGGGGGGTTGCTGGTTTTTTTTTGTCGAATGTCCTCATTCCTCATCCTGTCTTTTAGCGATATTCCTAGAATTCTGCGTAAGCATGCCATTTCAGTTGTCACAAGTTTACGTTTGTCTTGAGCGGTCGTTGTCCATGTTGGAAATGGTAGCACAGCGTTGACATAATAATCATTTTGAATAGTGTTATTTTGGTGTTTAAATCTACATTTTTGTTTCTGAAGATTGGTGTCCTTTGTCCTAGGGCTTGGTATTCTTTATTACATCTATTGTGTATTTCTTTGATGTTCTTGCAGTCTGTTGTTATATTGCTTCCTAGGTATGTGAATACTGTCGCTTGTTTAAGTCTGTTGTTTTCAATATATATGTGTGTGTGCGCATGTGTGTGTGTGTGTGTGAATGTGTGTGTTTCTTTCTGTTCTTCCTATCTTCATTACTTAGATTTTTCTATATTTATCTTGATGTTAAAGGTATGGCATGTTTGATGTAATCTATCCATTTGTCTTTGTAGTTATACAATAGCATCATTATATAAATATCTGATGATGCCACTAGTGCTTGGTCATTTGCAATTAGTAGTTCGTTTAAGGTATCCTTCAGATTGTTTTCTTGTGTTTGCTAATTTTGCAGATGTGATATATTCTATGTATATTATAAACAATAGGCGGGTTAGTACACATCCCTGTCTAACTCCCGAGTAAATTTGACAAATAATCAGATGTACTTGTGCTCGTTCTTACTGCTCATTGAATATTGTCGTAAGGTATTTAATGAGTTTGCCTCTCTTTTGGAGAGGCGTGCCTCTTTCAACCAGCGGACAAAGTCCAATTAGGTTATATTAGGACACACTACCATAAAATATTAGAAGTAACAAAGACCCCATCGATATAACCAATATCTTACTATTGGCGTATATGCTCTGATATAGGCTTAAATGTAGGGGAACTCCAAACGTTTGTAGTGTTATCTATAGCTGTGCTCTATCTACTTGGCCCACGTAAGCCAAATACAAGTCATAGTTATGTTCTTTCGTTCTTTCGGAAAGTTGTTTGATGGTGAAGATTGTATCTGTACAGCTTTTATTTTTCCGAAAGAACATTTGTGCGTTGTGGAGTTGTGGTTCTATATATGTATTCTTCCTTCTCTCAAGTATATTGCTAAAGACTTTTCCTATGTGGTTTAAGGGTTAAATACCTTTTAACGTAGTGCAGGCCCTCACACTGTCTTTTTTTCTTCCAGATTAGAACAATCGCCGCTGTATTCCCCTCCTGTGGTGTATTTTGTGTCTTCCATATCATATTGAACAGTCTGTGTAGCCACTTTATACCTGTCCCTGTTAGCATTTTTATTAGGTATATATGTATGCTGTCTATTCCTGGTGCTTTGCTTGCTGTTTGATGAATGTTTAACTGCGTCTTCAATTTCGGATTTCAGGATGTGTGATTCTAGATATTTTTATATTCTATTTATTGTTGTAATCACTCTTCTTTTACGTTTAACAGTTACTTGAAGTATTTTTTCCATATTTCCATGATTTCTTGGGGCCTATTTAGTATGTTACCTTGTTCATTGTTGATTTTTTTTCTGTTGGTTCGTGTCTTTTTTACTTCTCATGTTTTGTACTTTCGTGTAGAATATCTTTGGTACGTTTTGTCTATCCTTGTTGGCCATTTCTCCATATTCTTGCCATGACTTAACTTTCGCAGATTTGATGATTTTCTTAGTGGTAACCTTTGCTGTCTTGTATGCTAAGTAATCTTAATGTGTTTTGCTTGTTGCCCATTTCTTATATTTTGTATTTTAACTGTTGTTGCGTTCTTTACCTCTTCTGTCCTCCATGCTGTTATCTTTGGTTTCGTGACTTTGTGGTTTTTATATCCGCATATATTTCCTGTTGTTTGAATGATGGCATTTTGAAATATTTCCATTCTACTTCTGTGTGCTGGGTGTTTTCTTGTAGCTTTTCCAATTTTTCGTTAACGTTTTGGGTATATTTTTCGCGTATGGTTTTTCCTTCCAATTTCTGTATATCTAGTTACCCTTGGGGATTTTTTTGTTCTTGTTATTTTTCGCTATGTTTGTTTTGACTTTTATTATTACTGCTTTATGGTCAGTATCTTCACACATATTAGGTATTACTCGTGCGTCTGTTATTTTTTGTGTACTATTTTTTATGCGTGTGAGTATGAAGTCTATCTGACTCTTGCATTCCAATAGTTTATAACCGTTGTCGTTAACCTTGTTTTTTATATCACCGAAAGGTCCTTTATATTTCTTTATTCCTTCTCTGTTTGCCCCTATGTGTGAATTAAATTATTCCATAATATATATCATCTTCATTGTTGCTGTTATTAATTAGTCTGCTTTCATCCTCAAATAACTCATCTCTGTCGTTTTCGTTGTTTGGTGTGTTACAAGGGGCATAGGCCTGTATAAATATTGTGTTTACTCTGTCTATTGTTATCGTGACCGCTGTTCAACGTTAGTCCTGATGTATGAAGCAGACAATGCCCTTTGATAGTGCTGGATCTATAAGAAACCCGACTCCTAGTTTAGCTTTGGAAACTGGTCTATTGTCTATCCTCAGGTGAATTATTGTTGATCGCATTCACACTTGCCTTTAAGCGTAGGGGTGGTATCTTAAGCTGTCGTTTCAAGGCCAGATGTGTCGCCGAGGCTGAATTAGTCCATGTTTATTCAAGGTTATCTTAATGTTTTCTATCCACCATTTTCTTGGTCTACCTTTGGCTTTACGCCCGGATATTCTTGTATTATATGCTCTTATTGGTATTTGGTTTGGCTTCATTCTCATAAGGTGGCCGAACAATTGTACTTGCTGTCTCTCAATATGTTCGATACATGATATTATACCAACTCTTTTCCTAATTTCTTCATTTCTTATTTTATCTAGTTTGGTAACCATTGCAGCTTTCCTCGGACACTGCATTTCACATGTGACGATTTTTCTTTGCTGCGAAGCTGTTAAAGACCATGTTTGACATTGGTAGCAGAGTGTTGGTATAAAAATTGTAGATATTATTTGTATTTTAATTTCCATCTTGATCTTTGGATGAAGAAGTAAAAGGTGAAAGTTAGTAAGTCACTGTGTTTGCTTTGTGACACCTTGTTTCTATTTCTCTGTCTAGTCTTCCATTTTCGGAAAAAATGTTGCCTAGATATTGAAACTGGTTCAACTCCGCTAAATATAAACGTGTAATCTTGGTACACTTTCTTGCAGCCTTTGTGTTTAATTCGTGTGTGTGATCATTCTAGAACCTTTGATTTCTTTCATTTCATCTATAAGATCTTATTTTTTTTAATTTCTCAGTTCGCAAATATTGATTATAGCATATTTAATGTAATGTTTTTGTATTCGCTGTTTAGTGTTTGTTTCCGGAAAACCCACCATTTAACTAAGAATGCCTTGAGTTCTCACTGTCGGATTGCTAAATCTGTCGCAGTGTTGTATCGGGAAAACCTCACCTGGGTACGCTGTGATCTCTAATTAACACATACATTAATGAGTCCACCTATTCCAGATGAAAAATCCCGAAATACCAAACTACAAATCCGTTTGTGACGAATGAAAATCAACACAACCGTCGTCTCATGCCATTTTAAGGGTAATTGTTACCAATAAAAGCCGGGATTTCCTTGTACAGTATTTAGCCAGGCCTTCTACAGAATAGACCTACATGCTGATCTCACACAACGTCACTCACTATTGCGACAAATCATTTGATTATTAATGCATTCTTTGTATCGCCAAGCCATTGAAACGCGTGGGGAAAAGTCCGATATCCATAATATGTACTCACTGCAGCAAAACTGAAATCCAACAGGAGAAGCTTGTATCCGGCTAATGAAATTTTGCTAATCACTTGAAACACACATAATAACACACAAATCGATATTTCAACCAAATAGCTTTAATCAAGAATACATTTAGAAGAGAAAATGACAAGTATGAACGAGACTATTTAGTTCACATGGCACAGAAAAATATGGATACAACCAGGGAGGGTTAAAACTAGAAGGTCATAGTGAAATAAGACAAATGGAAGCTTGACAAATAAAACCCAAATATCATGGAAACCAGAATTTTGGTAAAATATGATAATATCCATGATATCGCGATGGTACGCCATTTCTGTCTTGTTTTACATATATTTGGGTGTGTTTTGTATTTTTTCGTTGTTTTGTTTCAGTCCTGACCTTCTAGTTTTAACCTATCCGGGTTATATCTATATTTAGCTCCGTCATCTGAACGTTAATAGTGCCGTTCTTGCTTGTCGTTTTTGGTCTGAATATATTCTTGATTAAAGCCTTTTGGTCGAAAGTTCGATTTTTGTGTGCTATCCTTTTAGTTTCAGGTTATTAGAAATACTTCATTACCTTGTTCCAAAGGTCCGATATAGCAATTAACGTGAACACTTCATGAGATCAGTGCGCAAAACTAACCTGGAGAAGTAATCTATCTTAGGAATAATACAGAAAAGTGGTTCAGAGCGGGAAATCCCGAAGAAAACAACAAATAAAATGTGACGGGTGATTATTCTTTATTTCTAAATGTCAATGCTCTATTTCAACTTATTGCATAGTTTTATTGCAATAATATTAACAATTTTTGTTACAACAGCAAAATATATTGAAAAAATAGGAACCAAGATGTCCAGCATGCTTCTTCTCACGGTTTCTCTGATATTGTTGCTGCTGGGTATAACGTCCGTCAATTCTTGTGCGGTGGGTATATGCCTTTTTAAAAAATGTTTAAGAATTTGTGATAAAACACACCTTTTCCCGTGATTTTATAGTCTGTATTGGTGGTAAGATTGTTCACAGGTGTGTGTGTTTGTGCGTGCAAATTTGTTGGACATGTCATCTGGTACGTATGTCATATCATCGCCTGCCAACAGAGTGCCAAACATATACTTCAAGAGTGTTCAGAGCATGAAACGCTGAGGCAGACATATTGGCCAGAGGAAACAACAATGGAATCAAAACTCTATGGGACACTGTGTGAACTACAAAAGACAGTGAGTTTTATTAAGGAGACAGAATTACAGATGTAGACATGTTTCAAGTGAACGAAAGAAGAAGAAGAAGAATCGCCTGCCAAAGATACTTCTCTATGGTAAGTTACACAAGGGCATGCGAACTCAATTTTGGCAAATTAAGCGCTACAATTGTGACAGAGTAGTCTTTTAGACGGAACTGAGTAGTCGCTGACAGTGTGTCACTTGCATAAGTGTGGTCAGGAAGAGCTCTGAGAACTCCGGTGCTGTCGACCAGGTTTATCAAAGGAATATAACATGAGGTACTCCAATAAGATACTTCAATAAAATATAGAGACACTTCATATATTCAATATATACAGTCGTTTAATACGTATTTCATGTATAATGTAATATATACTGTCGTTTAATACGTATTTCGTGTCCGATTTAATATATACAGTCGTTTAATACGTATTTCGTGTCCGATTTAATATATACAGTCGTTTAATACGTATTTCGTATCCAATTTAATATATACAGTCGTTTAATACGTATTTCGTGTCCAATTTAATATATATACAGTCGTTTAATACGTATTTCCTGTCTAATTAATACAATCAGCACATTATATCTGGAGTTATGAATTATAACAATTAATTCTAGCACACCTATAAAAAATACAAACAGTATTTGATTCACGCGTCTATTTGAGATTTAAACCGTCTCTCAGCTAAATAACTCTATCTTATTCACACTGCATATCTATCCTTATATCTATCCTAACTTCTGAGTTCACAGCCAAATCCGTTGTTCCACAACTCGGATCACGAATACGTAATCCCTCGAAATCCTCGAGTACCCTAGTCTCTAAGACTGGTCTTAAAGTCCCTCTAGCCTTTAGCACGCTGTGCTTACAATTGGGGATAAGCATTTCGCCGGAATTGTGGCATATATTGATTGCTGAAGTCAAAATCAACTGCCCGATTCGGTAAACCATATACTGAATGGGAAAATCTTGAAAAATCGAGATCGGTAGCTTTTTGACAGAATGTGATGCCAACACTGGGAATACAATCTGATGCCATTTTATTTGTGATGCAGATTGGCAAGGAAAACGATATGAAAAGATCTTGAGATGGAAATTTAAGCAATCTCTAGTCTTCTGTGTCGTGGCGAATCGACAAGGCAGTTGTTTGTTTGTTTTGCGTTCGCTCCATTGTAACCATCACGGATATCCGTGCGATTTCCGCCGGGAGCGTGATTACGTTGTGCCACCATTATGCGCCTTGTAGGCCTAGCACATCCGATTTCGGCATGCCTTGACAATTCGGGTGAGCTACCCTAAGCCTGTGACAGCCTCTATATCTGTCTCCAGGCACGCGTAGTGGCGACTCTTCGCCCAGACGATTTTTGCTCTCGTCTGACTCGCACGAGGTGTTCCACTATCTATGAACTTGCCTCGTGTAATTGGACGTGCTGTGCCTGTGCCCATTGGGTACTGAACCGTTTCTCATCCGTGAGCCTGGTTCCTTAAGGGGAAGAACTCAACAGAGGAGTTGGACCCTGGCTCTTTCGCCCTCTTAGCCGAGGTGTCATTCACCGACATCGTGTACTTTTGTCCAAGTTCGAGTCTCACATAACGCGTTTGAGAGCAAGGCGTTCTCGAGCTGAGAGTCCTTGTCCCAATAGCGCCTGAGCCCATCAGGTACTGAACCCTTTCTCTCTTCAAGTGTATTTCCGGTGTAGGAAAACCTGACAGTAGAGTTGGGCCAGGGCTAAATCGTTGTCCCTTTTGTGCCTGAGCCCATCGGGTACGGGACCCTTTCTCTTTGCGAGCATATTTCCGGTTTAGGAAGGCTCGACATTAGAGTTGGATTACGTCTTCTTGCTTTACCAAACGCCAGTGAATGGTTCTGGGTCTCTGCCTGTAAGGGCCACAGGTAACTAGAAGCTCGTCTCGAGCTGACGGAGCTTGTAGTTCCCCTTTCCTAGGGACTTTTCACTTTCTATTTGCAGTTCGCGCTGCCCTCTAGCGCTGTTCTGCCCTTTCATTGTTTCATTGTACTCGGTATGAAATCTATTTGTCTCTCGCCATGCATCTACCTTTACGTGCATTTTACATTGGCCGCCCCTCCAATGTTCGGACTGGACTGACTAGCTTCACTGTATGTCGACAGTGTCGTTATATGTGGTGATGCTGGTGATGTCGGAGATATTGTCTGTCTCTTGTGCAGTCAAATCTCTTTCCATCTGCTACCTCCACATTCTCGGACACGATCCCCAAATGATTTGGCCAGAATCAGCTCGAGCTGCTGTGTTTCTGTTTCCAGGGTGCACCACGTGGAGGTACATTTGGGATCTTGGTTATCTGCTAACCCTGGGTCCGCCTAGAGCAATGCGTTCCCCTTGCACCCCGACAAGACAGTGAATCATGTTTATTATACTATTTGTCAATAGTATTTTCAGTGAAATTATCGTTTCAACAGATTAAACATCGGAAAAGTCGACACGTATGTTCTTTATATGTGATTATTAAATTATTCTACGATGTTTCCATTATGTAAAATATATAATAGTCAACAGATTTTACAGCTTACGATCGATCAGAATACGGTAGGTCTAGATCGAGATAGGTCTAAATTTGACTTTATGACTGTCTCACACGTCTCGTATCACACACACACACAAATAAAACTTACACCAATATATATAGAATTTAATTCTTAATTTATATGTGCAAATATTATTTAAATATCTGTAACAATAAAGAAGTTATCGCAATTTCAAAATAGCCACCAATGATTGCGTTACATTTCAAAAACCAATTCCACGGCAGTCAGCGACACAAGAAACATTGCGTAATTGTAAACACAGCGTGCCTAACGCTAGTCTCCATGACTAGTCCTCCCCAACAAGTCGTCAGGTCTCAACCAAAACCGAAAAGTCCCTGTCTGGTGAACTCATCCAGTTCCCAGTCCTCCCGAATGAATCTCCTGTTTTCCAGAGAAAACCTCTGGCCAATCGTAATTCTCCTTTATGATGTTCTTACATTTCTTGTACAAGACCCGTCCTCTTCGTAGTATGCTTGACCAGGGTAAGTTATCACAATGAATAAAATCCCCGGTAGACATTTCTGTCCGGAGTTTGCGTGTGTCAATATGTGGCCGGATGAGTCAACCTTCGTTAACGTAAAAACAATGTCATTTGTCCTCCCGTGCAGTATTCCGATAATGTTCATCGTCACATCTGGCAGAGATTCGTCTATGCCAATTCGTGATAAACAATATTGTTACACACAATCCTAGAGCGTATGAATTTCTCAGACCTCTGTCTGGACCTTAGCTAACAACATCCTCTTACTATTTACTTGCGCTACTTTTTCATAGACATTCTGTGTGGTATATCTAAACAAAATGTCTGCCACGCCACATAGCATCACATAAGTACTCGTTAAAAATCTCACTGAAAGTCTTTGAACTAGACAAAGATACATGGAAGAACTTGCAGAACATAGATCTACATGGCCCACTACAGTCAAATAATAGCGTAGGATCTTGTGAAAGAATGATAAATGCAGCAGCTCAACGACGGAGAGTATTTAGAAAGTCACGGATAGATTTAAAAAAAAACACTATCTACAGCGATAATTCCATTCCCGAACTGTCCAAGGACATTTGAGGTCAAAATATGGCTTATTAGCCATCTACGAATTCATAGTCAAGGACATAACTCTAAATTTGAAAAGTGGATGTAACAAATGATCTCCATCACTTGTGATGGACGAACAACAACAACAATGTGTGTGTATATATGTGTGTGTATATGTGTGTGTATATATATGTGTCTGTACACATGTCTCATAGATAATGACCATTTATTAATATTTGCAGTTTGATTGGAACTGTAAGAAGACCGGAGATATCTGTAACGAGCCAATGAACTGTTGCAATGAACAAGAGACTTGTGTTGAGCCAAAAATATATTTTCATGGACAAAAAGTGTGTGGACTTGCTTGAGACAGTTCGTGTAGAGATAATTAAGACAGGGTGTGTAGATGTGTTGAAGACGGGCTCTCTAGATGTGTTTAAGACATCATACATGCAAAATGCAGATATGATTAGTGGAAACTGTTGATGATAATTGGTCGCTAGTTGATTATTGTTAATTTTTACTGTTACTGTCATGATAGTTGTTGTTGGTGTTGTTGTTCTTCTTGTTGTTGTTGTTGTTGATGGTGTTGTTGTTGTTGTTGTTGGTGTTGTTGTTGTTAGTGTTACAGATAATTAGTTTTTAGGTTCTTCATAGACAACAATTCGTGTGCAGTCGGAATGGGTTCCAGGAGATTCGTGTAATTCATTTCTACTAAAATGTCCAATTTGGACAAGTGGTCATCAACATGGATCGTAAGCCCCTCGTGGGGGCGGGGGGGGGTGAAAACATACAGGAGAAGCATGGAGATAAATGTTGAACTTGAACCCACAGCCAAGTTCTGGGGATTGGGGGGGGGGGGGCACATGAAGGTAACTATATAATTTTTCATGTGGGTGGTCAAAGACGAAAATCATGTTGACTCACGTCGTCAAGGCGATTGGATGCATTCTAGCTGGCCTGGTTAAAATTCCATATGCTGCATGATTTTCTGTATATTATGTAACTTTTTATTACCTTGAAGGATTTCCTACTCTGCTGTCATGTATTTAGAACTAACTAAAAAATGGAGGTTCGAGAGGATTGCTGGCAAAATGGCCTGCTTATTTGGCTATTTTACCGGCTTCTCTGAGAGAAGGAGTTGGACCAGTGTCTCTCACAAACTCTGTGCTGTCATCACTCGGTTTCGTATAGAACGTATAGACAACAACCGCCTCCCCCCTTACACACACACCAACCGATGTTATATATACGTCTTCGGTTACAGGGGGGGGGGGTGGAGTTCACAGAAGCCACTTCATCCCATTCCCGTCTAAATCCCTGCTCACTGTCTCCTCGGAAACTTCCACCCAGGGACACGTTTCAATATTCGAAACGAAAGAGCACATTGGGTGATAAATCTTCACGGCATAAGCAGATACTCGCACTCGTTTGCTAAGGTAAACTTAACTGAAAAAAATGCTGAAATCGGATGTGATGGATCGGAAGACACAAATATCGTTGCTGCTCTGTAAACCAGCAGCACAACGTACTTCACGCTACCCGGCAGAAAACACACTATTTCGTGTCGACTATCAGAGAATGAAGAAGAGAAGATTATACAGTAGTAAATCTCCAACATCATTGTCTATATAGAACATTAAGACACCTGTTTATAGAACCTGTTTATAGAACCTGTTTATAGAACCTGTTTATAGAACCTGTTTATAGAACATATCTTGTAATATATATCTAACAATTAATGTAATCTAGTCTTCCTAATGTTCTCTTACTGGCAACTTTTGTCGCGTAGTGTCTTTCCAACTTCCAGCTTTTCTCTTGCCTGCTTTATCTTTTATTGACATTTTGTAGACAGATCTAGGAATTAATTATATTATCACAGGAAGGCCAAACATAAACAATTTATTAAATAACAAGATACCACCGAAGTCCCATGTGTCGGGCCATTGTGGCGAATATAACTGGGACGAAACTTATTTCGTTTTCAGGTCTACATTCTGCTGGAAATCTAGGACAGTTCTCCTGCTATAAGATGAATCAGGTGGAAGTTTGAGAATAAATGCACACAGAAAAACCCAGAAAACTACATGATTATTGTTGTTAAATCATAGAAATATAAGATCAATGCTCAACGAGAAAAAAAACCCAGAAAACTACATGATTATTGTTGTTAAATCATAGAAATATACGATCAATGCTCAACGAGAAAAAAAACCCAGAAAACTACATGATTATTGTTGTTAAATCATAGAAATATAAGATCAATGCTCAACGAGAAAAAAACCCAGAAAACTACATGATTATTGTTGTTAAATCATAGAAATATAAGATCAATGCTCAACGAGAAAAAAACCCCAGAAAACTACATGATTATTGTTGTTAAATCATAGAAATTTAAGATCAATGCTCAACGAAAAAACAAACCCAGAAAACTACATGATTATTGTTGTTAAATCATAGAAATATACGATCAATGCTCAACGAGAAAAAAACCCCAGAAAACTACATGATTATTGTTGTTAAATCATAGAAATATAAGATCAATGCTCAACGAGAAAAAAACCCAGAAAACTACATGATTATTGTTGTTAAATCATAGAAATATAAGATCAATGCTCAACGAGAAAAAAACCCCAGAAAACTACATGATTATTGTTGTTAAATCATAGAAATTTAAGATCAATGCTCAACGAGAAAAAAACCCAGAAAACTACATGATTATTGTTGTTAAATCATAGAAATATACGATCAATGCTCAACGAGGGAAAAAAAACCCCAGAAAACTACATGATTATTGTTGTTAAATCATAGAAATATACGATCAATGCTCAACGAGAAAATCTAAGTATTCTTTATATATAGTTGTGGTGGAGATACCTGAACTATGACCTCCAGTATTTTTGATTGTCGTATATCTCAAATAACCAATATGGAGTTACGCGGTTCATCACCAAAAACATGTATTTTTGTTTACCTAAATATACTGTTTATTTTAAATAATTTCGCTCAATGCAAAGAAGATAACAGAAATGCATATCAACAGAAGTGAACTCGCACCTACAATGGACATTGGAACACGCACCTACACAGAACAACTACAAAATATCAGCAAGTTTGATTATTTCGGAGCTATCATCAAAGCCACAGAGGATTGCTCAACAGAGATATGAAAAAGATTAGCAATCTCCCTAAAAAAACATAATAAATGACAAATCTATAGCAAGGGGTAAACAGAAAAAAAGTTACAACTATTAAGAAGCTACATTTTTCAAATGGCAATATATAGTTGTGAGGCGAGATCAATGACATTCGCAATGGAAAAGATCATATAGACATTTGAAATGAAATATTAAAGAAAGACATTAAGAATATCATAGACAGAGAGACAAACAAACGCACACGTCAAGACCTGAACATAGCAGAAGAATGGCTTCTCAAAACTATTAAAACAACTCAAGCTAGCATATGTTGGTCATATACAATCTGTACTTAGATACAATCTGTACTTAGATACAATCTGTACTTAGATACAATCTGTACTTAGATACAATCTGTACTTAGATACAATCTGTAACTAGATGCAATCTGTAATTAGATACAATCTGTACTTAGATACAATCTGTACTTAGATGCAATCTGTACTTCGATACAATCTGTACTTAGATACAATCTGTACTTAGATGCAATCTGTACTTAGATACAATGGTTTAGAAAGATTAATCATGGAGAGAAAATGTCAAGGAAAGCGAACAAGAGCACACAAGACTAAGATGGACACAGGATATCATAGATCTTATGAATATGGGCAAAGGCCGACCAAGACGCCGTTGGACAAAAGACATTCAAGAATGCATGCGCATGTCACTGAAAGATGCAGGACAACTTGCTCAAGACCACGGAGAATTCAAGAGATCCATAGGAAAGACTACGTTCTGGAAAGAATATGTCACTTGATGATGATGAACATGGCACTGGAAGTAGCAGCAAAGTTTACACAGAACCGAGAGGCTTACAGAGTGGTAGTTGGAACAACGTTCTGTAACATTATTTGTGCTAGAACTGGTTTAAAACAAATGCAATGCGAGAAAATGAAATAATAATTGAAATAAAAGTATTTCTATATCGCCCGAGTGAATATTTCTAAACATACGCATCACAACATTGATGCCGTACTACTAGTTGTAAATAAATCACCACATTATTCCCTAATGCACTTCTCTCTGCACTGAGCCGTGAATGAACAAGCACTTCTCACGTGCCAAATTACAGACCCATCAATGTAGATCAGAGCCTGAACTTCTGAATCTGTTTGCACTGGAATGTCATTGTCACTTTTACTGGAAAGTGAGATTGCCTCTTCAATGGAACTTTGGAATTTTCTTTTCATTCGTCTCAATAATCTTCTTTTTCTTTCACTTTATATCCATTTATGACCGGCAGCGTCATGAGTAGAAGAGTTCTCTGGAGACTGGCTTGCAGCGTCAGGAGTAAAAGAGTTCTCTGAAGTCTGCCTTGCAGCGTCAGGTGTAAAAGAGTTCTCTGGAGTCTGCCTTGCAGCGTCAGGTGTAGAAGAGTTCTCTGTAGTCTGCCTTGCAGCGTCAGTCTCTGAAGACTGCCCTGCAGCGTCAGGAGTAAAGAGTTCTTTGGAGACTGCCTGCAGCGTCAGGAGTAGAAGAGTTCTCTGAAGTCTGCCTTCAGCGTCAGGTGTAGAAGAGTTCTCTGGAGTCGTCCTTACAGCGTCAGTCTCTGGAGACTGCCTTGCAGCGTCAGGAGTAAAGAACTCTCTGAAGTCTGCCTTGCAGCGTCAGGTGTAGAAGAGTTCTCTGGAGTCTGCCTTGCAGCGTCAGTAGTAGAAGAGTTCTCTGGAGTCTGCCTTGCAGCGTCAGTAGTAGAAGAGTTCTCTGAAGTCTGCCTTGCAGCGTCAGGAGTAGAAGAGTTCTCTGGAGAGTCAGCGTCAGAAGAGTTTGTAGGCTGCCTTTATGTCTTGCAGCGTCATTGGTAAATTAGTTCTCTTGAGATGATTTATGTGTGCTTCATATATTTCTGTAATCCACCGTTTGCGGTGTGACCCTGACTTTGTATCCATTGTGTCTTTATAGTAATGCTTTTTTATAGCGATGTCTGGTGGTTGTCTGGAAGCATGTGAAAACAACTTAAACTATTGTCTTCTGATGTACAATAGTACTTACATAGAGCACAGATTTTTGATGTTTCACTTGAACACAACAGATGGAGTATCACTAAGATTAAGGGGTTATGTATGAGGTATAAACACGAAAACATTCAAATTACAATATACAAGACATTTTCAACGTTTCGAACAGTTAAACGTTCTCAAGAACTTTCTCAAGAATATATAAAACAAACAGTGAAAAACAATTATTGTCATCATCAGGTGCCATGCCGGCTGGCGTAGGCGGTCATGGCTCTCCACAGCTCTCTGTCTACAGCATTATGTATCAAGATCGTTGTTGTTTCCCTGCCGTGCCAGGTTGTCAAACTGTATAATATTTTCTCACGTTGTCGCCCTCTGTCTCTGTTGCCTTCAATTTTGCCTGTTGTGACTATGTTCTCCAAACCTGCCTGTCTCATGAAGTGGCCAAAATAAGAAGAGTGACTTTTTCTTATATTATTGATTAAGGTCTGTTTCGCATTTGACTCTTTCAACACCTCTACATTAGTTTTTCTGGCAGTCCATGGTATTCTCAGCATTCTTCTATAGAATCACATCTCTATTGCCTGTAATTTCCACACTTTCTAGTTTGTTTATTGTCCAATACTCGCACCCATATGTTAGTATAAAGGTTATATAGCATTGCAGAACTCTCTTTCTCACTTATAATGACAAGGTTATATTACACAATATATTTTTCATTTTTCTGAATGTTGTTTTTGCCTGTCCTATTCTGCTTCTTATTTCTGTTGAACTTCTTCCATCTGCTGTAATAATTGTACCTAAATATTTAAATTGGTGGACCTGTTTTAATAATATATCATCCACTTTGATCTTGCAAGGTATGGTATTTTGTTTCTTTGAAATAACCATTACTTCTGTTTTCTTGATATTTAGGACGAGGCCTTTCTTTTTACTTTCTGTGACTACTACATTAATGAAATCTTGAAGGTTTTCCTCCCTTTTTACAATAAGAACCGTCTGATAAACAATGAAAACAGTAAAAACAATGTTACTACCACAGAAGCACCTAGATACACAATTGACATGTAAATAATATAAAATTCAAGATGACAATTATGTATGTGGAGTCATGGAAGTCAGTTTTGTTGAAAATTGAACGAGATATGATAACAGATATTGCAAATTATTACCCAATACAGCATGGATAGCAATACAATAAGGACCACACCAACACAGATTTAAACAAATGAATGATTGGAGTTAAGTCCAAAAAGCTTGAAGGTACCAAACTGAAAAATAAATCGATTTTCAAGAGCATACCTAGATCTGTTCAGTGCAGAATTTACCTATAAGCTAAAAAAGCTATAGCTTAGGGTCCCACTTTCTTGCAAAATCATGATAGCACTGATATATAATATCTGGACTTAGAAAGGGCCCCATGTCTCAAATAGCTTAGGGCCTTATCGTCTAAATCCGGCGCTGATAGTGGTGCAGGATCTTAGTGCAGAGTCTGGATATCGAGGGCACAATGATGACTATCACCATTGAAATGAATGGCGACAGAGTAAGTTCGTATAAACCTATAGCAGGGCAATTACATGAACATTATGGATTTAAGTTGTCAGTTGATCGAAATATAGAAAATGCTGATAATGTTTGTTGTATTCATTGCGATAAACCATTCGTACATCATAGATCTAACACATCGCTTACTTATCATCTTCAAAACAAACACCCGCTACAGTACCAGAAACTTCAGATTACAAAGTCAGCTTCATCTAGTAAGTTGATAGCGGCATCGTCATCTACTTCTCAGCAGACTAATCTGAGTCAGTTTTGTATCCAGTCTGATCGTCCAGTGAGTGCTACCGTACAGCATGATATTAAAATATCTCTTGCAAGTTGGATAGCTAGTAGTGGCAGCCCAATATCGATAGTAGAAGATGACGGCCTTCAGCAAGTATTACACAGCTGAACATATCCTGCAAGACTGCATTACACTAAACCAGTTAAAGAAAGAACACTGGCCCACATAGATGGATATCCACAGAAAGATGTATGGGAGCACTGAGGAGCTTTCAAATACAGCAGCATTTATTAAGAAAACAGGACTTGCTGTGTAAACATGTCAAACTCCGAACGAGAAGAAGAAGAAGCAAGTATTACGTATAGCGCTTCAAAATGCAGACTACAAACTACCGTACAGACGAACTAATGATAAATTGTTGAATGAGATATATGACAGCAGAAGTGTTAAAGAAGTAGTGAAAAACACACCTGCAATTGCGCTGACGTCCGATTTTTTGGACATCTCTTGGGAATTAAAGTTACTGTGGTATCACTGGATTACTGATGACTGGGATTTTCGAATTATTGTTCTTACATTTGTGAATGTTGTTGAACGTCAATATTGTTCTTACATGTGTGAATGTTGTTTGAACGTCACTATTGTTCTTACATGTGTGAATGTTGTTGAACGTCACTATTGTTCTTACATGTGTGAATGTTGTTTGAACGTCACTATTGTTCTTACTTGTGTGAATGTTGTTGAACGTCACTATTGTTCTTACATGTGTGAATGTTGTTTGAACGTCACTATTGTTCTTACATGTGTGAATGTTGTTTGAACGTCACTATTGTTCTTACATGTGTGAATGTTGTTTGAACGTCACTATTGTTCTTACATGTGTGAATGTTGTTGAACGTCACTATTGTTCTTACATGTGTGAATAATGTTGAACGTCAATTATTCTAACAATGTTGCCGAATTCTACAAGCAGTTTGCAGCAGAATGGGAAATAAGAAAATTAAGGCTTTTGTCACAGACAATGCACTGAATATGGTTTTGGCTATTAATCAAAGATGTTTTGCTCATATTCCGTGTATGGCTCATAACCTGCAGTTGAGCATATTCCATAGATTTAAGGCCGCAGATACCGAAACATTATTTGGTAAATGTCGAAAAAATATGGGCCAATTTAAACATAGTGCTGCCTACACTACCGAATTACAAAGTTGTGGTGAATCACCATTACGCAAATTACAGCAAGATATTCCAACAAGATGGAACAGTATTTTTGTGATGTTGCAAAGTCTGCTGCAGGCCAGAGAAGCAATAACCGTCTACATGTCACAAGAAGAAAAGCAGTATAAAGGTACACAAATGTTAGATAGTGATTGGGAAAAGATGTCAAAATACATCGAAGTTTTAGACTTGTTCTGTCAGGCAACGGTCCTACTTTGTGATCAACAGTATGTGTCGTGTAGCTGTGTATTGCCACTGTTATCTTCATTGACAAAGTACATGATTGTAGATGATGATGGCCCAGGCTACATAGCCAGATTCAAGACAGCTTCTATTGATGACTTGAAACAACGTGTAGCTGGTATCTTGACAGGATTTACGTATAAGCTAAACAAGCTATAGCTTAGGCCCCCCCCACTGTTTTGTGGGCCCCAGCAATATTATATTTGGCCCTGACATATCTTCTTCTTCAGCGTTCATTCTCAAACTCCCACTGGATCTCTGTCCTACTAGATTTCCAGCAGGATGTAGTCCAGAGAATGGAAATGCGTTGTGTCGCCGTTTTATTTGCACCAATGGTCCGACACATCCGTCTTCGTCGGAGGCCCTGACATATAATATCTGGACTTATAAAGGCCCCCCCCCCCCAATATCTCAAATAGCTTTGGGCATTATCAAGTCTTAATACGGCGTTGGTTGGTATGACCACTATTTAAATATTACAGATTGCACCAGCACTTGCTCCACGATATAAAAACTTGAAGTGCTTGTCAGACGATTCAAAAGAACGAACTTGGTCGCTTATTGGGCGACAGTTAGCAGTTAGTCTGAATGATGATCTATTGCAGGCTAATCATCATACTGACAGTGCCAATGAAACCATATGCGAACCTAAATCAAAGCGCGTTAAGCTGATGGAGTCTGACTCATACTCAGAAGAAGGTGTTGACACTGAAGATGCTGCTGATGAGCTACACTGCTATAAAAACGAGAAAAATATTGCTGAATCGGTTGATCCACTACAATGGTGGAACCTTAATGAACATAGATATCCGAAGTTGACATTATTAGCCAAGACTTGTCTGTGCATACCTGGTACCTCAGTTCCGTGTGAACGTTTATTTAGCTCTGCTGGTTACACTGTCAATAAGACACGTTGATCACTCGAACCAAATACCGTTAATATGCTGGTGTGCTTGCATAGTTGGTTATCTGATGACATGTGAACGAGAAAATTTTGGGCTATTTTGTTAAATAAATCTCAAATATTTGTCCATATCTATAACAGACTACAGATTTTTTGGTTTAATCGAAATTATCTATTAATTAATCGTTAATTTTATAAAAGTTAACTATTAAAATTAAATTAATCGTTACCAGTCCTAGTTTATTGATAATGTAGTTGAATATAATATACTATAATTTCATCTTATTGTACTTTTCTTGTTGTCTTGTTATCACAAACTTTGATCAGAGCTTTGCTAAAAGATTGGAGACAGACGTGGTTTATGGAAAGTAATTCATACAGAAACTAAATACCACTTTCCCCCTCAAACGTAGCCTTGTTTTTCCACCAATCACAGTGCCCACATTGGACATGCACTTCTATTTAAAACATGTCTTCCTTGTAAGTCGTCAGCTCTCCAACTACAAGAGCACTTGTGCTTATCAATCATCATCAAGTGCCGTCTCTACAACTACTAGAGCACTTATGCTTATCAATCATCATCATCAAGTACCGTCTCTACAACGAAGGTTGGCTGCAAAAGATCTCCAACATCCCCTGTCTCTTGTTTTGGTGGTTCACTCTGCTAGACTGTAACCTGTCCATCTTGTGATGTTGCTCTCCCACTTGTAGCTCTGTCTACCTCTTTTCCCTTTGACTTTACCCTCAAGTAAGGTTTTCAATAAGGTGTCATGCCTTTTAATGTGTCCAAAATATTTTATTTGCCTGATCTTTATTTCTCTTAGTAATTTTTTCTTCATATTAAGTGTTTTTAGCACCTCTTTATTTGTTTTCTTCTCTTTCCATGATGTTCTCCCTATTCTTCTATATGCCCACATCTCAAAGGCATCAATTCTGCCTTCTAATTGTTTATTTATTGTCCATGTTTCTGATCTATACATTAATATAGAATAGATGTAGCATTTTATAATTCTCATTTTTAACTTGTTTGTAATTTGTTTAGATGTTACTTTTTTCCTCATGACATTGAAGGTACTTTTGGCCATTCCTATTCTCCTTTTAACTTCTGTTTCACATCTGCCATCATTTGTGACTATGTGTCCAATATATTGATACTGTTTTACTTGTTGTAGTTTCTCTCCATGTGTGTTTATGTTTAGCTCTTGTTCTTTTCTATCCTTGCTGATTATCATGGATTTTGGTTTTTTTTATATTTATATCAAGTTCATATTCATTACTTGATTTATTGACTTGATTTATTAGTCTTTGTAGTTCATGTTCCCTTTCTTCAATAAGGTCTTCAATAAGGTGTCATGCCTTTTAATGTCTCCAGAATATTTTATTTTCCTGATATTCATTTCTCTTAGTAAATCTTTCTTCCTATTAAGTGTCTTTAGCACCTCTTTATTTGTTTTCTTCTCTTTCCATGATGTTCTCCCTATTCTCTTATATACCCACATCTCAAAGGCATAAATTCTGTAAAAAGCATACATACACGCACAAAAACGTTATACACGTACACACACCAAAGACTGAAACCAATCAATGTTTACTTTGATCAAATGTATATTTGGTTAAATATGGTAACACATGACGTCATATGTAACAATGGAAGAGTCGTCATTCACTTGAAAAACTTTGTAATGGTAGATATCCCAGAATTCATCTCCTGTCAACACAATCATATCATTTCAATAATTGTACATGGATTCAATACAGATCAACAACTCATCATAAATCGAGGAATATAACACAACATAATGGGAATAGAAAAAATATCAAATTTGATATGAAGGATAGCAAAACATCATGCTTGATATCCAGGAAGATAACAAAACATGAAGTTTGACACGGCGGAAGATAACAAATCTACAAGTTTGATATGGAGGAAGATAACAAAGCATCAAGTCTGACCTGAAAGAAGATAACAAAACATCAAGTTTGATATGGAGGAAAATAATAAAACATCACGCTTGACATGGAGGAAGATAACAATACATCAAGTTAAGTTTGATATGGTGGGAAATAACAAAACATCATGCTTGACCTGGAGGAAGATAACAATACATAAAGTTAAGTTTGATATGGTGGGAAATAACAAAACATCATGCTTGACCTGGAGGAAGGTAACAAGACATCAAGGTGAAGTTGAAGGAAGATTAAAACATTACACTTGACATGGATGAAGATAAAAAAAACATCAATTTTATGTGGTGGAAGATAACAAAACGCCTAGTTTGAAATGGAGGACGATAACAAAACATCAAATTTGATATGGAAGAATATAACAAAACATTAAGCTTGACATGGAGGAAGACATCAAGACATCAAGTTTGACATGGAGGAAGACATCAAGACATCAAGTTTGACATGGAGGAAGACATCAAGTTTGACATGGAGGAAGACATCAAGACATCAAGTTTGACATGGAAGAAGACATCAAGTTTGACATGGATGGAGACATCAAGACATCAAGTTTGACATGGAAGAAGACATCAAGTTTGACATGGAGGAAGACATCAAGACATCAAGTTTGACATGGAGGAAGACATCAAGACATCAAGTTTGATATGAAGACATCAAGACATCAAGTTTGACATGGAGGAAGACATCAAGACATCAAGTTTGACATGGAGGAAGACATCAAGACATCAAGTTTGACATGGAGGAAGACATCAAGACATCAAGTTTGACATGGAGGGAGATAAGAAGAAATCATGTTAGATATGCAGCGAGATAACTATACATCAAGTTTTATATTGACGAAGATTTAAAAAAATTCCGTTTGACAATGGAAGAAGAGGAAAAACATCCAGAAAATACACGAAATTATTTAATCTGAACTTGAGAAAGATAGCAAAACATTAAATTTTATATGGAGGGAAATAAGAAAGCATAAATTTTGACATGGGGGAAGATAACATATCAAATTTATCATTGAGAAAGATAACAAAACATCAAGTTTGATGTTAACATGTACCTTTAGATTTCTCAAGTTCAGGTTGAATGGAAAGTCTACCGTATAGTTGTCAATATCCACAATGTATTACGTATCATCTAGAGTATATAAGGTGGAGATATAGTCTATCGTCCTGTAAGACATATCCTGGAGCAGATTGTGATTCTGACTACGAGCTCCTAGCAGCAGACATAGAAATCAGACTCAAGAGGTTAACAAAAACCGCTAGACGCATTAGATACAATACTAGAGCAATACCAACATAATACAGAGTTAAGGTGCCGAACAAATTTAATACACTGACGGCCATTGAAATAGATATAACACAAGATGAACTCGTAAACAACATTAGATACTCAGTAGATATTATCTGCACATGTTCACATACCATTCAGAGTGACAAAAAGAAGAGATCGCATCAGAGATGAAACATTACTACTAATAAACAATAGGGGAAAAAAATAAAATCACTAAAAGGTGACAAATAAAAAAAGGGATTTAAGAAACAAACCAAAGAAATCAGAAGAAATATTAGACAGGACAAGAAAAACTACATCGACAACAAGTGTAAAGAAAATGAACAACTACAAGAACAGAGGGAAACCAGAATCATGTTTTAAAAACCAGAATCATGTTTTAAAAACCAGAATCATGTTTTTAAAAAAAATTGACAGCAAAATTTCAACCAGCTACTCAAGCAATTGAAGACAAGTCAGGACCTTCTCCTAACCCTACGCACTAAACACACTAACCGAAAATAAAGACATTCTGAACAGGTGGATTGTAGGGAAATTTACCAAGATCTAAAAATAGCCATAGAAGCCATGGTCTCAAACACCAAACACAAAAACAGAACTTGAACCAGAATCCATTATAGAAGAAGTATGTTGAGTAATTAAAAACGTATGAACTGGCAAGTCACCAGGGTGAGACTATTGTTGCAGACGACAAGCAGAAGTAGAATCCAGTGTCCATCATGCCATCTCTGTTAAGATATTGAAAAATGAAATATGGACAAAAGAGTGCAACATCTGTTTCATAAACAACGCAAAGGTATTCGCCTGCGTAACACACCAGAAATTATGGAACATAATGGAAAGCATGGGCTTCCACACAATCTTATATCGCTCATTGAAATGCTTTATCATTAACAACAGGCTTCTGTCCGCCTCGAGGAAGAATCATTTGACTGCTTTGAGGTCTACAAAAGGAGTTAGACAGGGATGCTTCCGCTCACCATACCTGTTCAACACATACGCAGAAAACATCATGCGAAATGTACGAGAAGACCCACGTTATCAACATTTTCAATCTATTAATAAAGTAGGGTGTGAAATTTTAGGAATTATGTATGCAGATGACATCACACTAATATCACGGAGCCCTACGGGTTTACAACATGTAAGTCAGTCAAACATCATAGAGGGACATAAAATCTTTTTCTCAATTAAAAAAAAAACAAAGACAGAAATAATGTATATCAGCAGAGATAAAGTAACGCCTACAATAGCTGACAAAGAACAACTATAAAATATCAGCAACTTTGAATATATTGGGTCAACAATCAACACCACAGTAGACTGCTCAGCAAAGATTCAAAATAAATTAGCAATGACCCTATTTTTAAAAAAAAACATCGCAGAAGAGAAAACTATGCCCAGGGGCAAAGAGAAAAATAAAGTAACAACTATTAAGAAGCTATATCTTTCCAGTGACAACATATAGTTGTTAGATATGAGCAATGACATCTGCAATGGAAAAGAAAATATGGGGATTCGAAATGAAATGTTATAGAAAGGTCCAAACAGTATCATGAACAGAAAGATGAACCGAACTACCGCAGACTTCCGCAGAGACAGGAACATAGAAGAATAATGGCTTATCAAGACTAAAAAAAAAATTCAAGCGAATATATTTCAGACATATAAAGAGACACAAAGGTCTAGAAAGATTAATCATGGGGGGGGGGAGAGTTTCAGGAAAGGCCAAGACTTCGATGAATATATGGCATCGAGGATCTTCTGAATTTGACAAAAGAAGAGTCTGGGCAGCTTTCACAGAACTGAGAGGTTTACAGTGGCAATGAAGACAGTGTTCTGTAAAGGACACACCACAAAAATAGTGTATATCGTTTTTGAAGACATACAATTTATTAGGTATCCTCTATTGTATATTGATGTCATGCTGTATAATCCATTATGGTATTTCGGAGCTCATGGCCGTGTGGTTAGAACGCCGTCCCGGGGTTTGAGGTCCCGGGTTCAATCCAAGGTTGGGACAGGATATTTTCTTTTGGCGGTACAATCAAAATCCTTCCGGTACATGCCGCGGCGTCTGCTATTGCAAATCGGCCTTTATTTCCATAGCCCATATAAAGCCTCCCTGCACTCCTTCACAGGAAAACATGCAGTAACAAAAGTTTAAAGTTTTTTATGTTATATCGAATTCATGCTCTATAATCCATTATGTATCCACTATGTTATATCGAATTCATGCTCTATAATCCATTACGTATCCACTATGTTATATCGACGTCATGCTCTATAATCCATTATGTATCCACTATGTTATATCGATGGCATCCATATACGATTATTGTCGTTGCTCGCTGGTTCTCTTTTTCTCACATTTCTCTCTTTGTTTTGTGTAGACTGTGTGTAATCAATCAATTGAATCAATGGAAATATAAGACCTGTGGACTTGGAATACAGCCTTCTAAAATTATTGTTCTTCTGCTTTCATTCTCAAACTCCTGCAGATCAGCGGGGTGTAATCCGGAGCAAGAAACGAGTTGTGTCATGGTTTACATATCTGCGCCATTCTGCTTGGCGTTTCCGACTTCAGCAGGGCTTTGGTTCAATTTGACCCTATTTGGGATGGGACAGTCAACTCCACCCCAATAACCTCTTTAGTCGCCTCTTACGACATGCATTGAAGATAAGCAGTAATGCTGTTCCTTGCTCCTCTCTCAGGTTCGGTAACACACGGGCGAGCCTTCTAAAATTATTCATGTGTCATTTCCCTTGTTTTTCATTGATTATCCACATAAGGTATTCATATAGTGATCAATGGTTGTCGATACAAGGTATTCATATCATCATTATTAAACCCATAACCCTTCAGGGTCGGAGAGGTACCACATTGGATGCCTCAGCACACAGAGTCCTCCAGCGAATTATATCCTCAGCGATGCGGATGAGTGTAGAAATATCTTTCCCTGTCCATTCCTTAATGTTGTCTGTCCATGCCTTTATTTGCCCCCCCCCCCTCTGCTTCTTCCACCCTCGACAGTTCCCTGCAGTATTGTTTTTGACAAGGAATCGTGCCTGCATACGTGTCCGAACCATGCTAGTTTTCGTAGTTTCACTATTGAAAGCAATGGTTCCTGAACTCCTGCACACATCTCTACTTTATTTCTTACGTACACATTGGTCTTATGTTCCCTATAGGAAATTCGTAGAATTTGTCTGTAACATTTATGATTATCCATTGTAGTATTTCAGTGGGCAAGGTTTAGCTAGTGGTCCCCATCTCCTCTCCAGCTGGTATTCATATAGTGATCAATGAAAATCAGGGAAATGTTAGCCACTTTAGAAGGATGTTTTCCAGTGATTCAGCTGTTCGTATATTTACGTATGGTCAATTGCGATTCATAGGTGAAACGTCTCTACATGCAGCTAGATGCAGCTCTGCCTCGTTTAGCTCTAAAATCATATTTCTAGCTAAACTTCTTTAGATGTACTTAGATGCACTTCTGCATATCATCTAACTAGTGTCAATCTCTACAATCTATTTTCTATCATCTAACTAGTGTTAATCTCTACAATCTATTTTCTATCATCTAACTAGTGTCAATCTCTACAATCTATTTTCTATCATCTAACTAGTGTCAATCTCTACAATCTATTTTCTATCATCTAACTAGTGTCAATCTCTACAATCTATTTTCTATCATCTAACTAGTGTCAATCTCTACAATCTATTTTCTATCATCTAACTAGTGTCAATCTCTACAATCTATTTTCTATCATCTAACTAGTGTCAATCTCTATAATCTATTCTGTATCATCTAACTGGTGTCACTCTCTACAATCTATTCTATACCCTCTATAGCAATCGTTCCCAAACTTTTTAAAACCATGGCGCCTTTAACGTTCAGATTATTTCCGGCGGCGCCTTTAATATGATGCAAAACGTATATTTTTCAATTTATTATCCGTTTTGACGACGCTGCTGCGGCGCCCCTGGTCGCCATGGCGCACACTTAGGGAAACCCTGCTCTAGCGTATATCCTCTGGTGGACCTTCTTTTCGCTTACAGAGGTGACAAAAACCTCGGGGATTTATTGATATTGAGTCACCTCAAGCCAGACGTTCCTAATCATTTCGACATAATCAGGTGCAAAACGTAAGATACATTACACCTTTGTTTATGTAACCCAGGCCGGGTCTCGGGTCTATCATATTCTCTATAACCATCTCCATCATTGAATAAGAAAGTTCCACATGTGTGTCTCGCCACATCAGTTATGCCATCATCTGCAAGCATTGAACCATGACGTACATAGGTGATACAGGAAGGAGGCTTGCAGACCTATTCTGTGAACATCTATTCAACATCACAAACAAGAAAGGCATTCCTATTGTAGACGACTTCAACGGCATGGGCCATCGTGGTGCATATTCAGATGATGACAATTAAGTCGTGCTTGTCGTATAACCGGACCCGTATATATATATATATATATATATATATATATATATATATATATATATATATATATATATATATATATATATATATATATATATATATATATATATATATATATATGGCACGATTGAACATTTTGTATTTTGGGACCAATTCCTGTCAGTTGTACGGATGACGTCATGTGTTTTTCCATCATTCCTCTGTTTTTCATGTTTCACCGTTATTTGAGTTTGTTGTGTCTGTTTTCTGTTTGTGTTTCTTCACCCTTGACTTTCTAGTTTTAACCCTTCATGGTTATATACATATTTTGCTCTACCATGTCCCATGAATAGTGTTATTCTTACTCGCCGTTTTTGTTTTATGTAATCTTGATAAATGCCTCGATGTCAAAACATCGATTTGTGTGTGTTATTATCTTTGTTTCCAGTGATTAACAAAACTGCATTACTCTGTTCCAAGCTTCACCTGTTGGATTTCAGTTTTACTGCAGTGAGTACATATTATCGACAGATTTATTAAGCTCAGACATTATCCGCGAATATAATATCGCTTTTTTAAAAAGATTATCTCTGATTTTCTAATGTGATATGTATGCTTACACGTAAATAAATAAGTGCACATTATCTTTATTAACTTGTGAAAGGTATTTGTTGACAATTATTATGAATATTGAAAGTCTAAAAACGAAACGAAAAATTCTTGGGTAATTTTAAAGAAGGAATTTGTGTATTAGTTAATCTTATACTTTATTTATGTTTGCTTGTTGGATGATGATGATGATGATGATGATGATGATGATGATGATGATGATGATGCTTATGTTGCTGGTGTCGATGTTGATAATGACAACCATTACGATAATGCTTTGACGAGGATGGTGATGGTGACAACGATGATGATAGTGACGAGAATGGTGATGGTGACAACGATGAGGACGATGGTGACAGTGATTATGATGATGGTAGCAATGATGATGATGGTTATGACAATGATGATGACGGTGATTAAAGTACTATCGGACTCGTTGAAACAGTCAGATGTTTATGCTTCGAGTCGGATATAGTTTGTGAAGGTGGTAAGTATAGTTCCAATCATACTCATGACATGAAACTTAATAATAATCGAAAGCAAGCCTCCAGAAGATTATAATATCCCCACCTATCTATGTATTTATAAACCCGTAACCCGTCGGGATAGTAAGGGGCAATACATTGGATGCTTCATCGCTTCAGCTATTTCTGTCTTCAACGATGCGGATGAGTGAGAGGAAATCCTGTCCTGTCCATTCCGTGATGTTTTCTGTGTTTATAATATCCTCCTCTGTGTCTTCCTCCTTCGACGGTTCCCTTCACTATTGTTTTTGGCAAGGAATCTTCTCTAAATACATGTCCAAACCATGCTAGTTTTCGTCGTTTCACCGTTTTCCGGACTACATCCTGCTAATCTGCAGGAGTTTGAGAACGAACGCAGCAGAAGAAGAAGAAGAATACTATTGAAATCAATGTTTCCTGTGGACCTGTATACATCTCTATCTTATTTCTTACTTACACACTTGTCTTATTCTCTCTATAGGAAATTCGCAGAATGTATTCACCTGGTGGAACAGAGTGAAAGAGCGATTAATTCACACTCTCTTGAAGTGTCACCATACTGACAATATTTTGTATTGGTGTCCGTTGTTTTCACACTCTTTTACTGCCTTACATGGTCCTGGGTTAGTGGTCCTGGGTTCATTCCCCAGTTTAGGCGGAAATGTTTTCAGATTGCAACGGCTCCCAGGTCGACCCAGCCTTAAATGGGTACCGGATTCATCCGGGAAGTAAAGACTGCGAGGGAGAGGAGATGGCTACCGCCCTCATTTGCAGAGCCTGTGAAATGTGAGATCGCTAGCATCTCACACCCCTACGGCATTAATAAATGCTATGGGTTACTTTACATTTTTTACTGCCTTACATGATCCAGCCACAAACATATATAGCTATATTTAAATTAAGGAGATGGATTATAACGTGATTGTGGTGATATTGATGATGGTGACAGCAAGGATCATGATGATGGCGATGATAATCATTACGACAACGATTATGACGGTGATTGTGATGATGTTGATGTGGCTGATAACTTTACTGATGATGAAGATTATGATGATGATGGTAAGCCATTACGAGTATATGCTGACAGGAACCTACCCTTCCCAGAAACCTTTTCTGTTGCGACATTTCCTTCTCCACGGCCAATAACTAACAAAGTAACATACATGAGGGCTGCAGCAACGTCTACTAGCACTACAATCTCCATCAAATGGTTCGCAATATTTCTGTCAATATCAACAATAAACGTAAAAGATACTGTCTTTTATTTGAAAAATATTATCTCTGGTTCTCTATTGTCCAGTCTCAGAGAAGAACATAGCGCATTTTTTATACATTATTTCGATTCACTATAGTGGACAATCAACTAAGAATATCTCGCTTTTTTAAGTATTATCTCTGTGATTCTCTGTTATATTATCTCTGTGATTCTCTGTTATATTATCTCTGTGATTCTCTGTTATATTATCTCTGTGATTCTCTGTTATATTATCTCTGTGATTCTCTGTTATATTATCTCTGTGATTCTCTGTTATATTATCTCTGTGATTCTCTGTTATATTATCTCTGTGATTCTCTGTTATATTATCTCTGTGATTCTCTGTTATATTATCTCTGTGATTCTCTGTTATATTATCTCTGTGATTCTCTGTTATATTATCTCTGTGATTCTCTGTTATATTATCTCTGTGATTCTCTGTTACAGACAATCAGCTAGGAATATGACAGAGTGAATGGATTGGCTGCCACCGTAGTGTGACCAAGTTACGAAGTGTGACAGAGTAGTTTCTCACCGAGTATGTCAGATAACTAATGTGACAGTGACATAAAGTTGTGGTGACCAGGTCACCAAGTGTACAATGAGAGGTCCAAACCAAAACTCTGGCATCTCTGGTGCTGTGGCCAGTTGTATTCCTATGAATCTCTTTCCAATATCAACAAGTACAGAGGCACTTCTTGTCATAGATATATAATAAAGTAGTATAACCGGGATTAGAATGATTGCAGCCCCACCTCATCTCACTCTCCTGATTTGAGTGCCCTAGCTACCGCGAATTTGACAGAGACGGTAAACAGAGGCCCTTTAGAACGAATGGTGTAAAATAATACCACCCTGGGTCACCCGCCGATGCCGGGTCCCTGTGTAAGTCGTCCAGCCATCCATGAGCAGGCTGGTAGAATGAGCACGGTGCAGATGGCCCCACTAGCCAGGTGGGAGCTAGCCCGGGAGCTAGCCCAGTGCTAGTTCACGATCTAGCCAGGGGCTAGCTCACGTTCTAGTCCAAGATCTAGCCCAGGACCCGGCAGGAGTCTGCGCAGCAAGATATAGAATGGGGGTTCACAGACACTGTGCGGGCGATAGCTCCCGCTCAAGCCCAGAGCTAACCCACGACCTAGCCAGGGGCTAGATAACGCTCTAGTCCAAGCTCTAGCCCTGGCGAATGCCAAGAACCTGGATGCCCGACTCATCCCGTCTTTTACCTAACATGCGAAACTAGGCCCCTCTACTGTGCGGCGCATAAGACTCCCGAGATGGTAGTTATGAAGAATAAACCCTGCCTGGAGCCCGCATGCCGAACCCCTCCCAGCTTCAATCTACTAGACGAAGCTAGGGGTCTCTACTCCGCGGCGCATAAGACTCCTATAATTGTCAACGTCAAAAACAAAACCTACCTGGAGCCAGAGTGTAACAAATTGCGCAGCTTCAACCTTTCAGGCAAAGTTAGGGGTCTCTACTGTGCGACACATAAGACTTCCGAGATGGTATATGTGAGGAGCAAGCCCCTCTCAGGAACCCGGGTGCACAACTTGACTCAGATAAAAACCTATCAAACGAAGCTAGGGGGCTCTATTGTGCGGCACACACACACACTCTCTCCCAAGATCGCCCATTTGTAACTATCAGCGTCTCTGGTGGGATCACACTCCCCGGCTGGAAGGACATCGATGTATTCGATAGGTTCTGTGTGTATTCCGTCAGGCAGGACCCGGTGCTTGTCATAATAAGCACTCAGGCCTAGTTTGTTCTCATGGTAGGAGGTCATCTGCCCGTTATGCATTCGGAACCCACGGTCTCAGCTCGGTCAATACTGCCTTATAAGACAGCCTTGTAGCTCCCCCAAGTCATGTTGTTCAGCCGGACTGACATACCCTTGCTTGAGTGTTTAGCTTTCTCATGGCACCTTCCTGGTAAATAGATTTTTTTCTGCATTTGCATTGTTCGGCGTTCACGAAATAGCACTTACTGCACATAGCAATCGCTCGGTGACCTTCAAACTCGAGTTTGAATAAGCCTGGAGTTCGGTTGCTCCAGGTGTCCCAAGACAGCTAGTCTTTCTTACACCTATTGAACTTACTTCACAGCTCAGGCCTTACCGGCTCCTCTAGCGTGTTCGTACTCAAGGCGAAGTACAGACTGTCAATATCCATTTCGATAAGCTCGAAGTCTTGCCGATCAACAAACTTGTCGAGGAATTCATGATCCTTGATTAGGAACGAGCGTCACAGCACTGGAAGGGGGGACATTCCCATATATGCTATGTTTGCCGTTCGGTCAGCCATCTAAAAGTGTATAAGCTCAGTGTCTCAGTCAGTTGCTGATTACGCATTCTTCTGATCTTTCCGGAGAGGGAGCAATTTCTCCAATCACCTCTAGTCACTCCCAATTCTACCATTCTCTGAATATGTACATTGTCAAGTTCGACTTCCTCCTCGTCTTCTCGTAGAGTATCCATGACTGCTCTAATTAATTCAATCCTGTCTCTTCTTATCTCGGTGCCGTTCATCAAAGCTTTACCAGTCAACACATCGGCTCTTTCGTTTCCCCTGACCCCAGCATGACCAGGACAGTAAATCCATGTAATGCTCTGCGCATTGTCGAGAAGAGTGATCCATTCAGTTCTGATCATACACTTTTCTATCTTGCGCAGCATACTTTGAGAGTACTCTTGTTTGATCCTGAGTTTGGCTAACTGATAGACCGCAATATCGACCTGTAAGTGTTTGTATATCGATACAATAGGCTCGCGACTTGCGATTCCGTACGCACCGGATACTTCTGTAATGTCATCAAACCAGGTTGAGCGTAAGTGTCCACAGTTACTTCGTTTTTTTTAAATAACTTACGCTGTTATTCCTTTCCAGTGTAGCGATTTGTTTCACATAAGCAGCATTGCCCAGAAGCTTAAAGGCTTCAGCAAGGAGCGCTTTCTCTTTGTCCACATCCCCAAACGTCTCGCGGTTGTGACCTGTTCTACAAATGATTCCCGACTTCAGCATGGCTTTGGGTCACTGACCCTATATGGGATGGGACAGACAACTCCATCCCATAACCTCCTTAGTCGCCTTTTACGACATGCGTGGAAGGTAAACAGTGTTGCTATTCTTTGCTCCCCTTTCGGGCCCCGCAACACACGGGCGTTTGTAAGTTTAAACTAAGACCTTTTTGTTGATAAGTAACTACAGTGACACTAGAACTTGTATACGGGTTATTGTATCATAGGCATATAGTGTATCATAGGTATATAGTGTATCATAGGCATATACTGTATCATAGGCATATAGTGTATCATAGGCATTATATAGTGTATCATAGCAATATAGTGTATCATAGGCATATAGTGTATCATAGGCATTATATAGTGTATCATAGGCATATAGTGTATCATAGGCATATAGTGTATCATAGGCATTATATAGTGTATCATAGGCATATAGTGTATCATAGGCATTATATAGTTATCATAGGCATATAGTGTATCATAGGCATTATATAGTGTATCATAGGCATATAGTGTATCATAGGCATATAGTGTATCATAGGCATTATATAGTGTATCATAGGCATATAGTGTATCATAGGCATATAGTGTATCATAGGCATTATATAGTTATCATAGGCATATTGTGTATCATAGGCATATATTGTATCATAGGCATATAGTGTATCATAGGCACATATTGTGTCATAGGCATATAGTGGATATGGGTTATTGTATCATAGGCACGGTTTTGTAAGGGATATGGGGAAGGGGTATAGATCCATGTTTAGTGTATGAATTAATACATTCAGTCGGACAGTATTTCCAGGATTGTGTACCACACTCGTTTCCGAGCCTGGTTATGTGGGTGTTCAGAACAACGAGTGATCACATCGGTTGGCTTGCACTGGTACTGTGTCCAGTGGTAGACCAGTGGATAGTCCTGACATTTTTAATACCTTACTAGAGACGGAATATGCGGGTTAGGTTGATAAACTTAATGTGTGTGGTGAGATTAATTAGGGTGATTAAGTTAATGATGGTGTTGAGGTTAATGTGTGTGATGAGGTTAATGAGTGTGGTGATTAGGTTAATGAGGCTGATGACATTAATGAGTGTTATAAGGTTAATGAGGGTAATGAGGTTAATGCGGGTGTAGAGGTTAATAATGGTGGTGATGTTAATGTGGGTGGTGATGTTAATGTGGGTGGTGAGGGTAATTCGGTTAATTAGGGTGATGAGTTTAATGTGGATTTTGAGGTACATAAGTGGGATGAGGTTAATAAAGGTGATAATATTAATGCGGGTGGTGAAGTTTTTGTGGGCGATGATGTTAATGAAATGGGTGAGGTTAATGAGGTTGTTGAGGTTAATGTAAGTGCTGAGGTTAATGAGGGTGGTGCTGTTATTGACTCGGATGACGACAGTGTGAGTCTGAGAATAATGGCGTTAATGATTGATAAACTGAAGATCGGAGCGATGTTAATGAGGATGATGAAATTAATGAGTTTTGTGTTAATCAGACTGTTGATGTTAATGTGTGTGATTAAATTAATGAGTATGGTAATGTTAATTAGGTTGATGCTGTTAATGAGTATGCCAAGGGTGATGAAGTTAATGAGGGTGGTGACATTAATGAGGATGATTACGTTAATATTGGTGATAAGGTTAATGATGGTTGTGAGGTTAATGTGAATGATGACATTAATGTGGGTGATTATGTAGATAATGATGTTCAGCAGAGGGGTGAGGTTAGTGTGGGTGATGACGGTAATGAGTAGGACGAGGGTGATGAGGCTATTGTGTGCGATGATGTGAATGAGCGTGGTGAAGTTAAATTGGGTGATGACATTAATGAGGATGATGAATTAATTAGGTTAATGTGGTTAGAGATGTAAATGAGTGGGATGCGGTTAATTTAGTGTGATTAAGTTATAAGGGTATTGTCGTTAGTGTGTGGTGATCTTAATGAGTTGGATGACGTAAATGAGTGTGATAAGGTTAAAGAGTGTGATGAGGTTAATGAGTTGCGTGAGGTTAGTGAGGGTGATGAGGTTAATGATTCGGATGAGGTTAATGAGGCTGTTGGGGTTAATGAGTGTGATGAGGTTAAAGAGTGTGATGATGTTAATGATTCGGATGATGTTATTGGTTAATGACGTTAATGTTTGTGGTGAAGTTAATTATATTCATGATGGTAATGAGAGTGGTGAGATTAATGACTCGGATGAGTTTAATGAGGGTGTTGAGATTAATGTTGGTGATGAGGTTAAAGATTTGGGTGAGGTTAGTGATGGGGATGAGGTTAATGTGAGTGATGAGGGTGATACAGTTAATTAGTGTTGTGAGGTTAATAAATGTTATAAGTTTAATTAGTGATATGAGGTTGATTTAGAATAATACGGTTAATGGGTGATTATGTTTATGATTGTGATGTGGTTAATGAGATTGATGATGTTAATTAAGGTTACCAAGTTAATGGGGCTCATTAGGTTTATCAGATTGCTGAAATTAATGATGGTGATGAGTTTAAGGAGATTGATGAGATTAATGAGGGTAATTAAGTTAATGGGGTCATTGGGTTTGTGGGGTGATGATGTTAATACGAGTGATGGTGTTATTGGATGATGATGTTAATGCTGGGTGATGATGTTAATGAGGATAATGAGTGAGATTGGGGTGATGATGTTAATGAGGATAATGAGTGAGATTGGGGTGATGATGTTAATGAGGATAATGAGTGAGATTGGGGTGATGATGTTAATGAGATTAATGTGGTTACTGAGTGAGATGAAGCCAATGATTGTAATTAGGATAAGTATGGTGATGAGGTTGATGAGGTTAACTTAGACGAAATAAATGTGGGTGATGATATTAATGAGAGAGGTGAGATTAACGATTCGGATGAGGTTAATGGGGATTGTGATGTTAATGATTATGATGAGGTCAATTGGTGGGATAATGTTAATGATTGTGATGCTGTTAATGACTCGGATGAGGGTAGTGGGGATTTGAGGTCAATGTGGTTAATGAGGGAGATCAGAATAATGAGTGTGTTAATGAAATTGATGAGTTTAATGAGGGTGTTGAGATTAATGTGCGTGATGAACCTATATGCGCATACAGGAATTATTTACTGCATCCAGCCACTGTTCCTGAAAGTACCCCGCCTGAACTTTCACAATCTTGATCATGGAGTCACTGGGTATACAGGCATTCTCGCAGACAGTCCCCGAGCACACCCAGTTCAAAGCGTCGGTTACCGCCAAAATCTCCATTGTCATGCTGCTTGTCGTCTGCGCGAATGCACCACTTTCCTTTCTGATTGTCTCTTCCCATCTTTGAGCAGTGAAGGCCCAGGCACTCCTGATGTGTCTCTCAACCGACCCATTTGTATATATAATCATATAATCTTCCCGGAAATTCTTACCGATCAGAGCGAGTACCTCCGACTCCATCACTGTCAAACACCAATCCCTGCATTCTCTAATGAGTATAATTATCACTTTGAAGGCTGTCGGACAATTTAAGGGTGCCCGATTCCATTCCGCACCAGGTAGCACATCCTCCAATCTGCACACACTCTATAATATACACTATAATATACACTATAATATACACTATAATATACACTATAATATCCTCTGCGCGCCCCATCCACGACTATCCTCTCTTAAGTCGACTGCCTTTCACTTTAAAAATTTCAGTGTCTAGATAGTGCTCTTTATCAGCGGTGATTTGTAGGTAGTCCCGCGCCCTGCCCATTTATATTCTTTGCTCTACAGCTGGGCAATCAAGTAAGTATCGCATAGCCCATGCCGGCGTATCTCTCGTACACCCCAGAATGATTCGCAGTGCCTCATTCTGGATTCTATCCAAACCTTTCTGTTTGAGTTTGACTCAGTGTCATAATCGCAATTGCTTACTATTCCACCGCCACCACCAATCCCTGATACAGTAGAAATATCATCCTCTGTTCACATTGAGCAGAAGCCATAACTTTCATCACCGCAAGACCTTTATAAGCCTTTACAATGATGTGGTCAACATGATCTTTGAAACTCAGACTGCTGTCCAACATAACCCCCCAAGTACTTCATTGCGCTGGTTCTCTCGAAGACATCCCCTCTCAAAGTAACCGATGGTATGGACATATTTACTATGTAATTATTTAGGAAAAACCATGTTATCGATGATTTTTATTGATTAACAAAAGCTCCAAAATTACTGCACCATTCCCCTATACGATCAAGCTCTTCCTTCAAATTCCTGGCGATCGTTTCTCTATCTCTGCCCTGCCTATATACCAAGATGTCATCAGCATAAGACATGGTTCTCCCTGGTCCTGCAATCTGACAGCTTGTAATTTGAACTGTATACATATTAAATAATACTGAGTGTGAGGTCAATGTGGTTAATGAAGGAGATACGATTAATGAGTGTATTGAAGTTATTGAGATTGTTGAGGTTAATGTGAGTGATGCGATTAATGACTCGGATGAGTTTAATGAGGGTGTTGAGGTTAATGTGAGTGATGCGATTAATGAATCAGAGGAGTTTAATGAGGGTGTTGAGGTTAATGTGAGTGATGCGATTAATGACTCGGATGAGTTTAATGAGGGTGTTGAGGTTAATGTGGGTGATGAGATTAACGATTTAGGTGAGGTTAGTGATGGTGATAAGGGTAATGCGATTGATAGGGTTAATGGAGGGGGTGTGATTAGATTTATGAGGTATTGAGGTAAATGATTGAAGAGGTTAATGAAAGTGATGAGCTTAATAAGAGTGGTGAGTTTAATATGGGTGATTAGTGTGATAAGGTTGATTAGTTTGTTGAGGCTAATGAGAGTGATGAGGTTAATTATGGTTATGAGGTTAATGGTGCCATTTGGTTATGAGGGTGATGAGATTATTGAGGGTGATGAGGTTCATGGTGGTGATTAGGTTTATGAAGGTGATGATTCCTCTTCTATATCCAGTGTGAAGGATCTGGGTTTGCGGCGCAGGTTGCCAGGGACGAGCGTTGTCGTGAGCTTCGGAGAATGTGCGATTGAGACAATGTTGTCTTGGAAGAATATGGGATTGAGAGAATGTTGTCTTGGGAGAATTTGGGATTGAGAGAATGTTGTCGTGTGAGAATGTGGGATTGAGAGAATGTTGTCGTGGGAGAATGTGGGATTGAGAGAATGTTGTCGTGGGAGAATATGGGATTGAGAGAATTTTGTCTTGGGAGAATATGGGATTGAGATAATGTTGTCGTGTGAGAATGTGGGATTTAGAGAATGTTGTCGTGGGAGAATGTGGGATTGAGATAATTTTGTCTTGGAAGAATATGGGATTAAGAGAATTTTGTCTTGGAAGAATATGGGATTAAGAGAATTTTGTCTTGGAAGAATATGAGATTGAGAGAATGTTGTCTTGGGAGAATATGAAATTGAGACAATGTTGTCTTGGGAGAATATGAGATTGAGAGAATTTTGTCTTTGAAGAATATGGATTTGGGAGAATGTGAGCTTCAGAGGATGTAGGCTTGAGAGAATGCCAATGAACAGAATATAGAACTGTCAGTCATAGTGTGATGATGGATACTCTCAACTGAAGATCGGAGCACCCGTGGGCGTGTCCGGAGTTAAACAATGATGATCCGACAACTAACAAACTAGTGTCCCATGATTACCTCATTCTGCCACATGATTAGTATACACTTCCGGGTCAACTATCTCATCATTCTTCTGTCACATGATTAGTATACACTTCCGGGTCAACTATCATCATTCTTCTGTCAGATTTGTTGAACCCTACACCGAACTTGCACGTCTAGCATGCCCTGCTCCACCGAGTAGTCTGTCAAAAAAATGACAAATGTGCAATGTCTTCTGGTCTGCATCTCTTTGTCATCCATGGGGGTCATGTGACAGACGACAAAGTTAAGAAATTGAGACAAGATGTGACGGCGATTTTTGTCACAGCTTGTCAGTACCCCCCCCCCCCCCCCAACGTTCCTTAATCTTCTCCTAAGACATGCTTGGAAAGAAGAGATTTGTCTTATTCTTTGATGTCTGAACTTGAAGTCCGTGTCCCTTTTACCACACGGGGTGAGTATTTTTAAACATTCATATTTTCCTTTTAACTTCTGTTTCACATCTACCATCATTTGTGATTATTTATCCAAGATACAGGTAACGGTCTCTATGTTGGGATATCTTCCCATGTATTTTGGTGTTTAGCGTTTGTTCCTCTTCGATTCTGTTAATTTAATAATTAACACATAAAATCAATAGAGATGTCCTTTAAACTGGAGACATACATTTTCTAGTATAAAAACGACAACAGACGTATCAAATATATTTTTAAAAACTTACTCCCCAGCAAGACTCGACAGCTTCCTCAACTATCAAGACCACTAGTAACATTAACATCAACTTCATGTTGGCCAAATAATGATAGTTATTTGATTAACGTCACTTGGCTTGATTTTTGGAAAACATTGAAAAGTATAACAAGTTACACATAATGAAATGTCAATTTTATAATGATCTGCTTACACTTAATAAAACAGAATTCCGTTCATAGAAATTGATCATTCATAAAAATCTTATTTAGTGTGTCCCTAATAGTTTCTCACAGTCATGTACTGAATTCAGAATCATTGACAGATCGACGGATAACCAGATTTCTAGGAAATCAATTAACACAAATAAATTGCGTTATAAATACTGGTCAACATGATATAAAAACTCTTTTATAACCCTGACGCTGAAAGGTAACAAAGGGTTTAGTGAATAGATAGATAGACAAGTCAGATCACTTGCCCGTATGTTCAGCAATATTTTCCTGGTGTTGTTTCTGAGAATCTGTTTTCTCGTTTTCTGTTTGATAATTTTCTCGTTTGTGTGACATTTTTGGTGATCTTTTTGGTGCTACGATAAAGACGGGAGGGGGGGGGGTAGAGAGGTAGTCCTCTTTTTTTTGTTAACTAGTATTAAATGTCGTGTTCTTATATTCTAATTCCGAGATGGGATTTGAACCCCTCACCATTTATTTATGCGATTTGTGTCAATGAAGATCAGTTCTCTGTTGTCTCCACATCTGAGATATCCAAAGTAAATTAAAGTACTACTAAAACATTACATTCTAGAATTTTCTATAACAGATAATTGTAATTTTCTATAACAAAATAATTGTATTTTTCTATAACAAAATTAAGTTTCTATAATAATGGAATTTTAATTTTCCATAGAAAATAATTGTTATAGTCTATACGAATGTTGCGGCCTGTGTGCCTCAGTGCGTGGTGCACTGGCTTCCTAATCTAGTGATCCAAAGTTCAACATCAGCTGCTAGACCGACCCTGCACCTTATCTAAAGAAATGGGTCCCAGATCTTCTGGGAATGTAAATATGGTGAACGTGATAACTGGCAACATCATATAATAGATGCGTACCATTGATAAATGATTGAAAAAGACAAGCCTAGCACCTAATTATCTCATACCCCTCAAGCGTGAATAATAGAAACTGTACATTTGTGTTCCATAACAAAGTCAACATACCCAAATAGAATGTAGATCTCCGGTGTAGTTCTAGCACAGTCAGTTACTCTTAGTGGTGTTGTTTCTTAATGCACATGTTCTGTCATTGGTATTAGATAATGACAGTATTACGACGCTGATTGGTTGTTGGAAAAATTGTAATAGGGATTACTTTATTTCCTTCAAACGTTCAAATTAGTTCAGCAGTATATCAAATTTTCTGATAAAAAAGACAGAAGTGTTCTTAGTATTTTTACATAAACAACCAATCAGAAAGAACCACTATTAACATCGATTTTGCGTGTAGTTTGTGCTTGATTCAACCTGTAATTGCACCAAGCTATAGTAGTAGATATGTCCGCCTCTGTGGTAGCCATCCCATCTGTGACAGCCTACGTGAAGGTAAATGTAGATCCCTTGGCAGCTACCTGTTGTGGGGATTAAGATAAATTATTTTTTACTAAGCAGGAGCACCATTAGATGGGTGGCCATTTTCCTTCATTTTTGTGTTTACTTTCCCTACCTCATCGATTCGTCGACTGGAGGAGCAGTCGTGTCAGCCGACAAATCATGAGCCAATTTTTTTTTTGTTAGGGTGTGCTTTTGAACCTGACACGCTGTAACCCAGTGATAGTATCCGCTTTAGAACAATAACAGCAATAACGATAAAAGAAGTAACAATAATAACAACAGCAATAACAATAATAAAATAACAACAAAAACAACAAACGGCCAAGTTACCAGGTTCAAATCCCGCCACAATCAATTCTGCATCCGAAAAGTTCTTAAAGCAATGGCAAACTACTAATATATCGACATTTCCTTTACAAAATCACTACATACACAAAATGTTGGGTTTGTGACTACATCTTGAAGGGGATATGGCGTCATTTTAAAAAAAACAAAACAATTTTACTGTGTTAACTCAGTGTCTCCCAATTTTTATTTCATTTTCTTGTGTTAGCTCAGTCTCTCAAACTTATTCCTGCCACAGTCCACTGTCGTATAGATTTTATAGACCAATGCTCTCAACCCAACTCCCACAACACTTCGGACATATTCAAAGAAGTGGGCTGACTTGCTGGTTACAAATTCAATTACGATAAACTCTTGCGATATAGACAAAAGAGAGAGCATGAAAACAACACACAAATGCTAACTAAGGGACAATACCGGATTCCAAGAATCATCAATGATCTGCAAAAATTAAAATGTTTAATCAATCTGTGACACATACATCTTCAGGCGTTCACAGTCTCTGATTTTCCCGTATTATTTTAGCATGTTCTAGCTCCCTTCTGGTGTTTAGTGTAGGAGTCAACACCCAACTATTTTGTGTGTATGTGTTGTAGGTATCAGTGAATTTCAACACCAGGTCTGAAATATTGATATTGACTTCCTTTCATCTCTTTTCAAGTTTAGACACGATGGAAGCAAAGTATGTAAACAATAGGGACTAACTTTATTGTTAATATGTCAGCTAATTTATAATGCTTTATGCTGCGTAGCCCTGGACTGTCTACGCGAGACAAGCTCGACAGCTTAAAACTCGTTACACCTTCCGTGCCTAAAAGAAATATCATGGAATTGATAAATTACAAGACACGGAAATTTTCAAATGTCCCCCTAAGTAACGCATCCACGCCCTGTTCATTGTGTACCACTTCCGCTGGACCGATCACGTCATCCTTATGCCGGACAAACGCTTCCCAAATAAGTTTGTTCTATGGGGAGCTGTTCGATGGCAAACGTTCAAATGAAGAGCAAAAAAAGCACTTCAAGGGTTACTTAAAGAACTCCTTCAGACACTGTAGCATTGATCCTAGCCTATGTGATACTACAGCTCTTGATCGCTCAACTTGGCACACCCAGATCACCGCTGGATTCACAAAATTGGAACACGACAGAACACTGTAGGCAATCTTCCAGAGACAGAAACGGAAGGAAAGATCTGAAATGTGCTTACTCAGGACTATCTGCACGCATGCACGTTAGCTAGTAAGTTAATTAGTTAGTTAGTTAGTTGGTTGGTTGGTTGGTTGGTTGGTCGGTCGGTTGGTTGGTGGTTGGTTGGTTGATTGATTGGTTGGTTGGTTATTCCTCTAGTTCGAAAGATTGTACATAGGGTGGATGCCATAGATTTCCATGTCTCGCGTTTCATTGCAATTTATTTTAGGTGTTATTGTTTCTGATACCGATGATGAATCTTTCTCTTGCAATAGTTCTACGTAAGGTTTCTCTTGGTCTTCCTCGTTTTCTCTTGCCCCTACTACACATGCTTGCTGCAACACGTTCTGCAACCATTCTTTCCTGGCACAGATTGGACTCCTCGGGCGTTTACGAACTCAGAAACCTAAACCAAAATAGACAAACATTATTGTGTTTTTTTTCTGTTTTTCATTTTTCGTCACATATGTTAGTTGTTTTTCAAGTTTTTAAGTTTTAAAAGAAATCTGACAAGGTGGCAGACAAACTGCAACTGACTACCATGTTCAGAATATAATTGAATTAGTTGACGAAAGATTTTGCACCTGGGAGAAACTAATGACATCTGAAGGTGTCTTTCAAACTTCTTTATTCAAAACATCTTGCTGTTTAACAGAATTACACGGTCGACGTTGCATAATATTCACAGATATATTGTGAGTGATGTGATATCGATAACTTAAATTTCTGTGTCACAAATTTCCTAGAATTTAATCAACTTTGGATGTTGTCACCCACGTGCCGTAACTTGTGATCATGTGATACTTGATGAGTGAGTGACGGATGAGAAGGTACACGGAAATAGACGACTATCATCGATTCATACACTTCTTCGTTAACACGCGTTATCTTCGGATGGTTAATGTAGGAGACAGTACTCCACTATTTTATGAGCATGTTCTGGTTGTCACCGGGTGGTTATTGTAGGATAAGACAACCCCCACTATTTTGTGAGCATGTTATATTTGTCACCGGGTGGTTATTGTATGATAAGACACCCCCACTATTTTGTAAGCATGTTCTGGTTGTCACCGGGTGGTTATTGTAGGATAAGACACCCCCATTATTTTGTAAGCATGTTCTAACCATCTTCGGATGAATAGTGTAGACGACTACATATTTTCATTTCATGTTCATTCTTTAATAGTTTTGTTTATTGACAACCTGTTTCCAAATACATGTAATTATATCTATAAATATTAAACGATTTATTTGTTTGACATAAAAGTCCACGATTTCTGCAAGACAAAACAGCATTTAATTGTTTAGTTTAATGACTTGTTTATGATTGGCCTATCATTTAACAACAACGAAATCAATTACCACATCGGAGTGTGGTATTGAATGACTTGTTTATGGTTGGTGCACCTCACACTATTTGATTTCAACATACGTGTAGGTTTTATTTTATGCAACCACCAATTCGTTTTCCAGGGAGGGAGTGGAGTCATCTGTATATAACTCTTGACTATGGTGATTATCTGTAATCAGTATGACGCATTTCCACTACTAATTGTTTTATGGCAGATCAAAGATAGATGTTGATTGCACGTTCTGTACAGATCATATATTATTGGTAGGAATTTTAACGAACAAGTTGGACACGAGTTACTTTTTACAATGGGGCATGTGCTAATTATGTTATATTTTTTAAGGGAGCGTGGGCTAAAGGAAGCAAATTAACACTCAATGGCGATGTCATAGTAGAAATTATAACTAGCATTGTATTACCATCAAGTGCTTTTAATAAATTGTCTAATATCTGGAGGCCGAAGTCAATTCGCACACTCACGAAAATGCGCTTATTTAATTCCGGTTTCATTCCAGTGCTGGCATATGGATGTGAGAGCTGGAAAAGTTCTTTATCTTCAGTAAAAAAAACTATTGAGTTTCGAAAATAAATGCCTTCGTAGGATAATTAACACCCACTTGAGCGAATTCAAATCTAACGAAACAATCAGAGAAGAGACACATCATAACTACATCACAGATGTTATTAGAAAACGTCGTTGGTCCTACATCGGACATGTCCTACGCTCAGACAACAACAGAATACACCACCAATCTCTTGAATGGATACCTGCAGGCAGAAGAGTAAGTGGTAGACCAAAGGAAACACTCAGAAGAACAATACTTAGAGAAAATAAAACAAACATTATTCATACTATTCAAGAACAGCACAGAATAGCTTTGAACAGACAGAATTCGGGAGATCTGACCTCTTCCCTATGCGCTAACTTCAGCGCTAAAGGGAAATGAATGAAAATGAATGAGCTGAATATGTTATCTTCTTGAAGAAATACATATTTTAGCTGTAGGTTTTCCCTTAAAATGAAATACCATAGTCATGACTCCTACTTTGAATGGGGTCCAATGTTGTGGTACAGGTGGGCTTCTGTGTGTTCTCGAGCTTGAACAACAATTCCGACATCAGATCTCGTGCTGGACTATTAATAGCTTCGTTGCTACTATATCGTTTCACATATACAATGCTGCCCTCTAGCGCATGTTGGCGTTTCCATATTCTATATGAACTGTGAAGATCGCCATATTCCAGCAAGATTTCACCATATCAAAATATAGACATTTACCGCCCTTCCAATGTTTCTGCATTTTTATCTGACCGAGACGAAATGCACAGATGCGGTACGTCAGTGTGTGTGAACATTGCTACTGGGTGTGTTAGTGTATATGCGTGACGTCACTGTGTGTAGACATTGCTACTGGGTGTGTTAGTGTAGATACGGTACGTCAGTGTGTTGACATTGCTACTGTGTGTATTAGTGTAGATGCGGTACGTGCCTGTGTGTCGACATTGCTACTGTGTGTGTTAGTGTAGATGCGGTACGTGCCTGTGTGTCGACATTGCTACTGTGTGTGTTAGTGTAGATGCGGTACGTGCCTGTGTGTCGACATTGCTACTGTGTGTGTTAGTGTATATGCGGGACGTCACTGTGTGTCGACATTGCTACTGGGTGTGTTAGTGTAGATGCGGGACGTCACTGTGTGTGGACATTGCTACTGGGTGTGTTAGTGTATATGCGGGACGTCACTGTGTGTCGACATTGCTACTGGGTGTGTTAGTGTATATGCGGGACGTCACTGTGTGTCGACATTTCGACTGGGTGTGTTAGTGTATATGCGGGACGTCACTGTGTGTCGACATTGCTACTGGGTGTGTTAGTGTATATGCGGGACGTCACTGTGTGTCGACATTGCTACTGGGTGTGTTAGTGTAGATGCGTACGTCACTGTGTGTCGACATTGCTACTGGGTGTGTTAGTGTATATGCGTGACGGCACTGTGTGTATACATTGCTACTGGGTGTGTTAGTGTAGATGCGGGACGTCACTGTGTGTGGACATTGCTACTGGGTGCGTTAGTGTAGATACGGTACGTCAGTGTGTTGACATTGCTACTGGGTGTGTTAGTGTATATGCGTGACGTCACTGTGTGTCGACATTGCTACTGGGTGTGTTAGTGTAGATGCGGGACGTCACTGTGTGTCGACATTGCTACTGGGTGTGTTAGTGTAGATGCGGGACGTCACTGTGTGTCGACATTGCTACTGGGTGTGTTAGTGTATATGCGTGACGTCACTGTGTGTCGACATTGCTACTGGGTGTGTTAGTGTAGATGCGGGACGTCACTGTGTGTCGACATTGCTACTGGGTGTGTTAGTGTAGATGCGGGACGTCACTGTGTGTCGACATTGCTACTGGGTGTGTTAGTGTAGATGCGTACGTCACTGTGTGTCGACATTGCTACTGGGTGTGTTAGTGTATATGCGTACGTCACTGTGTGTAGACATTGCTACTGGGTGTGTTAGTGTAGATGCGGGACGTCACTGTGTGTCGACATTGCTACTGGGTGTGTTAGTGTAGATGCGGGACGTCACTGTGTGTCGACATTGCTACTGTGTGTGTTAGTGTAGATGCGTGACGTCACTCTGTGTCGACATTGCTACTGGGTGTGTTAGTGTAGATGCGTGACGTCACTGTGTGTAGACATTGCTACTGGGTGTGTTAGTGTATATGCGGGACGTCACTGTGTGTCGACATTGCTACTGGGTGTGTTAGTGTAGATGCGGGACGTCACTGTGTGTGTACATTGCTACTGGGTGTGTTAGTGTATATGCGGGACGTCACTGTGTGTCGACATTGCTACTGGGTGTGTTAGTATATATGCGGGACGTCACTATGTGTCGACATTGCTACTGGGTGTGTTAGTGTAGATGCGTACGTCACTGTTTGTCGACATTGCTACTGGGTGTGTTAGTGTAGATGCGGGACGTCACTGTGTGTCGACATTGCTACTGGGTGTGTTAGTGTAGATGCGGGACGTCACTGTGTGTGGACATTGCTACTGGGTACGTTAGTGTAGATGCGTACGTCACTGTGTGTCGACATTGCTACTGGGTGTGTTAGTGTAGATGCGGGACGTCACTGTGTGTGGACATTGCTACTGGGTGTGTTAGTGTAGATACGGGACGTCACTGTGTGTGGACATTGCTACTGGGTGTGTTAGTGTAGATACGGTACGTCAGTGTGTCGACATTGCTACTGGGTACGTTAGTGTAGATGCGGGACGTCACTGTGTGTCGACATTGCTACTGGGTGTGTTAGTGTAGAGGTTTGGGAAATACTTCCTGTCTCTTTGCAGATAATTCTCATTCCATCTACAGCCTCCATGGACACGAACCTAAAAGTGTTGACCAGGAATACAGCAAGACCAGCTGTATTTCTATTTCCAGTGTGCACCAAGAAGAGATACTATTTGGATTTTGGTTATCTGCTAACTATGGGTCCGCACGAGAGCATTTCGAGATCAATTACATCCCTAGGATGTACTTAATTCAACCAAGAATTGATTTATTGAATTTAGCACATCCACATTTCAATTTTTTCTTTTCCACTTTCAGCATTGAAGAGGGTATAACGTGTGTGTCGTGTAACATCTTTTACGTAATCATTTGCAAACGTTGCACCGTTGCGTACTGTGGGGGAGACGGGCAGAGGACTTGGAGATCGATTACATCGACTTCTTCACAGGATCAACAACTAGTCTGGAACTTCTGTCCCTGACCACTTTAACAGCGCAACATACCGCCGGTATTCCGTTGATGTCTAGATGAACAACATCAAGTCGTGCTCCTCTGATGATCTCGGACTCGATATACCCTTGAGAATCGTCATACTCTCCAATTCTACACATTTGGGATTAACATTCATCATTCATTTCTGTGGATATCGTGCAATGTTCTGACATGCTTTCTGTTTTGTTTTGACAAGATCTGTAATGTTTCCTCACCACACTTTCAATCCACAAACACTAGACGACTGGAATTCATTCCAAACTTCTGAACGATTTCCCACCGAAGAAGGATGAGTCGGGCCATTGGCGCAAATAAAACGACGACACAACGCATTTCCATTATCTGGACTACATCTTGCTGGAAATCTAGAATGGATCATGGTCCTGCCACAAGAGAGATCCAGCAGGAGTTTGAGAATGAACGCTGAAGAAGAAGAAGAAGAACGATTTCTACACTTCTTTTTACACTTCAAAATAGTAATTTCATGGAGTGATATGATATATCACTCTGCATCGACTTACATAACTTCCCGCAGTTATGCTCCAGTTAATAAGTGTCCGCCAACAACAAATAATTTCCAAGGCAACTTTCCTTCTCATCACAGTGAACACCATGTTAATTCCTTAAACATATCTCTCTTCCGTATACAAATATAACACTTAACGGTGATTGAACTCCCCATATTTAATCACAATGAAAATACCACAACTTTACACAAACTTCCACGAATCCTAACATGCATACTAGTAAAGCTTTCTCGAGGTACCTTGCCCGTCCTTTGGACAGTTCCTGGACTAACTTTTGATACATTTTCTAAATAGCCTTGCCTCTACGGCTTCGAAATGAATAGGGTTCACAAAATTGTTCAACGACATATTTGTTCTCACTTTAAAACATTTGTTATGTCTTGATTTGCCAATATTTGTGTATTGTAATGTGTATGTTTTCTTGTGTGCACATCATTACCCACTAGTTTTAGTTATAGTATGACGTGTCTGATTGAAGCGATTATATAAACCTGTGTTTTACGTAAGTCTACTTGATTTTCCAGACAGTTCGCCAAATTTAACCCTTGCACTTCTTTTGTCCTTCAACTAATTCTATTTATAATGCTTTTTCTGCACAATTAGCGAATATTACTAGTAAACAAGTTATTTTTCTAGTAAACTAACTGCTTATCCCAGGTTACTTCATCATCTCATGTTTTTTTTAATGTAACTTTTAGACATAAACAACCTATTTATTCTTCGTCTGAAACGTCCAGGTTGCTTCAATTTCACTTGAGCGATACATTCTTGCGTAGTTAAATGTCATCAACTTGTCAAACGAGTTTTTCAAATGAGTTTTTTTTTAACCAGTCTGCCAAAATATAAGATAAATAATTCCGTCACTCACACCTGAGACTTCCCAAACTTTTGTTTCTCTACAAGATCTCAATAAACTAGAAGTAGTGGTGTGCGCTGTCACGACCACTGTCAATTCAATTGCAATTAGAGCAATTCAATGGAGAAAAGATATACGCTTAATTGTCATTGGTAAAATCAGGGGACAGATTTCAGAAACTTCACAGGTAGACATCATCATCAAGTGCCGTCTCTGCAACAAAGGTTGGCTGCAACAGACCTTCAACATCCCCTGTCTCTTGTTTTGGTAGCGCACTCAGCTAGACTGTACTGTCCATCTTTTGATGTTACTCTCCCACTTGTATCTCTGCCTACATTTTGTTCGTTTCCTTTTGACTTTACCTTCAAGTAAGGTCTTCATTAAGGTGGCATGTCTTTTAATGTGTCATATTCGCACACGATCTAGATATTGCGTGGGTAAAATTCTTGTCGTATGAGAACAAATAACAATAGACCCATCTACAGATGACTGATACGTTAGTTTTCATAGTGAGGAAATAATTTATTTTGCACATTTATTTGGTCAGCTATGCTCTAACAAATTTGACACTGTAAAGTAATGAGACTATGCCTACTGAATTAACATGAAAAATGTCGACATTAATCTACTTTAGATATTGTATGCGCTCCCATCAACAGAAATCCTATATTTTGCAGTTTTCTGTTTTAAATACTGCCAAGAATTTTAAAAAGTATAAAGTTTTAACAATAAATATGCCTGGCCTGTCTCTTCAATTTTTAAAAAAGTTGTGAGTTGCAGATCCCAATTTCTCAAGTCTGGACACATGTAATTTTAAACCAGCCACTTGATAATAAACATGTCAAATCTGTAACGCCCCATACAGATCATCTGTCAGAACAATGACGGGGTTGTCCTTGTGGGTGAAATAATTGTTTTCTCCAAACATATCTAAAAGCTCACTTTTATGTACAGAAGTTTCAGGTGTGCACTATCCTTGGTTAAATTCTTTATTGGATCGTCTTTCTTAGGCTGTCTACTCAGTTCAACACTGTCATAACTTCACCTTCCTGAGGTAGCTGCACAGGGAGAGCACCATATAAACATTTATATGACGATGTATACATGTTGAGTTTCCAGTGATATTATGGTTATGGATACGCCTATTGGTCCAGTATCGCCGACTTCAGAAAATCTTCAGTGGGGGACTGGGCTCATCACTGTTAACGTAATTTTTATCTGTTTTTTTTTTCTTTCATAATCTTTACAAATCCCGTTGTTAATCGCAAGACAGCATTTGTTTTCTGTCTGGGATTTCTCCCATAGCATATACAGCTCCAGGACTGAAAGACAATATTTCCTACAATTGGTAGTGTAGGTTTTGCCGTTGAAGATGCAGTCATCTTCCTCCAAAAGAATGACATGCAAATGTCTTTCTCTTACTAAAATTGGTCGTTGCCCTTATGAAATCTCCATGAAATGACTTTGCTTTTAGGGACTCACAGAGATGCACTACAAGCTGGTCACAAGTGCTCGAGAGGCAGGCTTTAATCTTTCAATCTGTGACCGTGTCACGTCCTGCATCTTATGCTTTCGTGATTGTCCCCAGCATCGAGTTTCTTTATCACTCATGAGTTTGTTTTCCAATATCTCACCACTAGAACATGTTCTGACTTGGGGTGAAATTTGCAAGACACTGCAGCTGGGTCATTAGGCAGGGCCCGAATCCACTTAAAGTAGCGATGTTCTTCGGCATCTTTCAAGATAATTGTTGTGGCCGTCGAGATGAGACAAGATAGTGTGGTAGAAAAAGATAAGACAAAGAAAGAGAGACCTGATTATACCGCCATTCACATACAAAATACAGACATATATGCACATACACGATACACATATCCAAACACGCTCACATATGTAAAGATTAAACACATACAAAAGTTGTGCAATTAATTATCTTTTTTGGGTTAAATGCAGTAACACATGACGTCATCTGTAGCAATGTAAGAGTCATCCTTCACTTGAAACATTCTGTAATGGTAGCTATACCAGAATTCATCTGTCAACACAATCATATCATTATAATAATTGTACATGGATTCAATACAAGTCAACAACACTTTAACAATGGGGGAAGATACAGAAACATCAAATTTGATGTGAGGAAATATAACAAATCATCAAGTTTGACATGAGGAATATAACAAAACATCGAGTTTGAATTTGAGGAATATAACGAAACATCATTATATATATAGTTTGATATAGTTTTATGTGGATGAAGATAATAAAACATCAAGTTTGATATGGAAGAGAATTACAAAATATCAAATTTGACATGAAAGAAGATAATGAAACATCATGTGTAATATGGAGGTAAATAACGGAATATCAAGTTTAACAGAAGATCAATTATCACGTGACATATTCTTTCCAGATCGTAGTCTTCCTTATGGATTCTCTGAACACTGCACGATTCTTGGCGAGTTGACCTGCTGCAGTTAGAGACATGTTCAAGCAATCTGATATATCACCATCGTTGTCTTTGGCGCCTTCATCCCTTGTTGCCGTTAACTCTGACTTCATCTCTTAATCTTTCCATGCTGTTATGTCTCTTATTATAACCAAAACAAATACAGTTTTCTTACTAAGATGTTGTTAATGAGCCAGACCTCTTCGACTTTTATTTAACTTAACACTTCTTGGTTTGTCGCTTTATCTGTTCATGGTATACGTAAATTTCTTTCTGTTGCATCTCATTACGAAAACATAATTTCTCTTCGCTATTGTTTTATTTAATTTCCACGCCCATGTCTAATGTAACATAACATTGATAACAAACAAATTACTTTGACAAAAGAGGTAATAACAAAATATCACTTTTGATATGGAGGAGGCTAAAAATACATAGTGTTTCGTGGGAAGGAAGATAATAAAACTGTATGTATGATATCATGGGAGATAATAAAACTGTGTGTTTGATATATGGGGAGATAATGGATCAACTTTGATATGGAGGAAGGTAACACAATATAAAGTTTGATATTGAGGGAGATAACACAATATTAACTTTGATAAAGAGGAAGATAACAGAACATAGATTTTGACATGGAGGGAGAAAACAAAACATCAAGTCTGATATGGAGAGATATAACAAAACATCAAGTTTGATATGAAGAACGATAACAAAACATTAACGTTGATATGGTTGAATGTAACGAACATCAAGTTTGATGTGGAGGAAGATAACAAAACGTCGAGTTTGATACGAAGGGAGATATCAAAATTGTATGTAGGATATGCATGAAGATAACATAATATCAAGTATGATTAGGAAGAAGATAACATAACATCGAGTTTGATATGAAGGAAAATATAAAAATAATTCAGTTTGATTATGAAGGGAGATACTTACTTATTCGATTTCCGAGTTACGAGCTTTCACTCTTTCTTCCATGTGAAAGGTGAAAACTGAATGAAGATTTTACGTTAACTTCTAAGTTGCACTTTTACTGACTATTTTTGTGTCAATAAACATAGTTCACATGGCAGCCCCATAGGTACTCATTATCGCTCACCGGGTATATTGTTTTTATTGTTTCCAACATCCCCAGGAATTACGATCAATTAACTCTTGCTTCCTATATGCAGTGGTGATGGTGGTGTTAGTTTCTGTAGATTTATTTCATACCCAGGAGACAATTTTTCAGTGTAATGTCGTGCATAGTGAAGAAGAGTCTTACTCAAAATGGGTCTATTTTATGCGACGAGCTAGTGTGTTATTTTATGCGACAAGATGGTGTGTTATTTTATGCGACAAGATGGTGTGTTATTTTATGTGACAAGATGGTATGTTATTTTATGCGACAAGATGGTGTGTTATTTTATGCGACATGATGGTATGTTATTTTATGCGACAAGCTGGTGTGTTATTTTATGCGACAAGATAGTGTGTTATTTTATGCGACATGATGGTGTGTTATTTTATGCGACAAGATGGTATGTTATTTTATGCGACAAGATGGTATGTTATTTTATGTGACAAGATGGTATGTTATTTTATGTGACAAGATGGTATGTTATTTTATGTGACAAGATGGTGTGTTATTTTATGCGACAAGATGGTGTGTTATTTTATGTGACAAGATGGTATGTTATTTTATGCGACAAGATGGTGTGTTATTTTATGCGACATGATGGTATGTTATTTTATGCGACAAGCTGGTGTGTTATTTTATGCGACAAGATAGTGTGTTATTTTATGCGACATGATGGTGTGTTATTTTATGCGACAAGATGGTATGTTATTTTATGCGACAAGATGGTATGTTATTTTATGCGACAAGATGGTGTGTTATTTTATGCGACAAGATGGTGTGTTATTTTATGCGACAAGATGGTATGTTATTTTATGTGACAAGATGGTATGTTATTTTATGCGACAAGATGGTGTGTTATTTTATGCGACAAGATGGTATGTTATTTTATGCGACAAGATGGTATGTTATTTTATGTGACAAGATGGTGTGTTATTTTATGCGACAAGATGGTGTGTTATTTTATGTGACAAGATGGTGTGTTATTTTATGTGACAAGATGGTTTGTTATTTTATGTGACAAGATGGTGTGTTATTTTATGTGACAAGATGGTATGTTATTTTATGCGACAAGATGGTATGTTATTTTATGCGACAAGATGGTATGTTATTTTATGCGACAAGATGGTATGTTATTTTATGCGACAAGATAGTATGTTATTTTATGTGACAAGATGATATGTTATTTTATGTGATAAGATGGTATGTTATTTTATGCGACAAGATGGTATGTTATTTTATGCGACAAGATGGTATGTTATTTTATGCGACAAGATGGTATGTTATTTTATGTGACAAGATGATATGTTATTTTATGTGACAAGATGATATGTTATTTTCTGTGACAAGATGGTATGTTATTTTATGTGACAAGATGGTATATTATTTTATGCGACAAGATGGTATGTTATTTTATGCTACAAGATGGTATGTTATTTTATGCTACAAGATGGTGTGTTATTTGTCCACGTACTGTTCATCACTATTTGTACGATGATCTTCGCCGTCGGTGAATGCCCCCCCTCCACCACGCACTTATCTACGGACTTGTACTGGCAATGTTTTTCATTAGTGTATTTCACATTCACATTCTTCACTTGCCAATACATCAATAGTATTGGTGTACTTTCAACAATACATCAATAGTATTGGTGTACTTTCAACAATACACCAGATAACTGATTGCGCCCTGAGTATTTTTAGCGTTTTGACGGAATTAAATTGTGTTCGTTCTTGTGTGTTTTTTATTTTCACATGCATCACCGGAATAAGAATATTAAACATAAATGAATCGAGAATGCGATTATCACAAGCTAATTTTTTTAATCAATAATAATGTTAATATTTAAAAATGTATTTTAACACGCAAATAAAATGTGTGAGTGACTAATTAATATTATTTCGGACATAATTTTTGACCTTTTAAAACTTTCTATCAATAACTTCCACTTAAAGTGTATTAGTTTGGAGATAATCCAATTACGAACTCAAAAATGTATAGTATAAATTTATAGTGCATCAAACATTTGTTATTTAGAACAAATTTCTACATCGACCCATGAAATTAAGCATAGATTGTCGGACACAAATGTGGCAGAATTTTCTTACAAATAGCATAACTTTGCAATCAATCAATAAATAAACCCGTAACCCTTCATGGACGTAGATGTTTGGATGCTTTAGCACACAAATTCCTTCAGAAATTTCTATCCTCAGTGATGCAGATTAAAGAAGTAAAATCTTGCCCTGTTCATTGATCGTGCCTCTTCATGCCTAAATTTGCAAACACGATGCTAAATAGCTGTTGCAAGTAATTGTCAGGATGGATTTCAATAATAAATACCACCAAAGTAAATAAAATAGTTATTATTTTACGAAAATAAGTAAATTCGAAAATATATATACAGAATATAATGAATAATGAGGTCACATACCCCATGTTCAAAACTTGTCAATAACTTACAAAATTGATATTAATACACATCAAAATCAAGTAAGAAGTAAAGTGGACATATTGCACTTTCGATTGGAGCAATCCTTATGTTGATATAAATGTCGAAAATGACAAAATAAATGCCACAAACTGCAAGACTCAATCTTCGGTCTCAAGACATAACGATTATTTAATGACTCATAAGAGTCTTTCTGGCTATATCAGTTAAAACCACAAAAAAAGACACATATCGTTTTCTCTAACATTTCTACTCACATTGTCATGAATGTACATTTACGTCGGCAGACATTGGTAAAACGGACCCTGTGACATACAAACAAATGTTCCACAGCAACCATAACGATCATTTGTGCAGGTTTGTTGCCTCTTTAAGCAAGGCTGTTGATATAAATGGTTATCGACATGACAAATATTTTTCTCCAATGAATATCTATTGATGTATATCTATTATGTTGTATATCTCTGCGTCTAGATACATTATTTTTAGTAAGTTACGAAGACTGCCCTCCATTACACAATTTAAGGTTGTCCATGAATTTATATTTATATTTTCTGAATATTTCAATTACATTAGGTTAATGTATGCATAATATGTACAACAGACTTGGAAAAGTTGTGTATTAATGTTTTTTATGGGCGTGGTACTGTTTTAAAACATCTGGCTCTCAAGGGGAAAAACAGTTAAAGAGTGAACACAAAAATGGCGTAGTATTTAAGTTGAATTTGTTTGTTGTATAAAAAGAACTACATCATTTTATTGTTGTTGTTGTCAATATCCACATGCTGCGGGGTAGTTCTACTCTTAGCGGCACAATGTTATTCTAAAAAAGTGCAGTTCTTCTAAGGCTGATTTAGTGATACATACAGTGGGTTATAGTCTCCGGTAAGTGACTATTAAGGGTATCTGTACGAGTTTTTTCCTGGCAGTTGAAAGGTAAGGGAAGTCAATAAGGAGGTGTTCCACTGTTTCGTTGGAATGAGAGCAGTGTCTACAAATTGGTACTTGCTGCGGTCTGATACAGTATAAATTAATATTGACTCTTGTGTTCGAAACTACAAAACCGTGTAATATAGGATGTGATAAAATTATCATGGCACCAAATTGTCGTTCGTGGTAAAAATAACTCTTCATGTACTATACCGCTGCAAATATTAGATTAGGTGGCCAGATCTTTCCCTTGATGTGCTTACCTTACCTAAATCATTCATCAGGTTTTCTGACATCTGGCTTCACGGTCGTGGATAAAACTTCAATACAGATGGGAAACTACTAAACAATTATATATATATTAAAAAGGTCATCGCTTTCATTGCAATTTCCTTATTTTTAGATGATTCGTATGACGTTTCTGCATAACATGTTTGAAGCACCACTAATGTTGTAGATGTAATAGCATGTGGAGTGGCAGACCGTGTGTTTGGATTACGTCAGACGAAATGTCTACGACAGTAGTAGCATAAGTAAATAACAAAAAGATGAGGTTTAGTCAAAGACCAGACAGAAGTCTTAGAAACTTATATGACGTATATAGAAGTATAAATAAATTCAAGTAGGAAGCATGAGTCATGAGGATAAATGAAAATAATTCCCAATAAAAGATGTGGTGCGGTCAAGACTTTCAGCCTGTGTACTCAAGTCACTGAGAACAGACAAATCGAAACAAGGACTATTACAACATTAACGAACATCCCGTACAAGTATTAAAGTATCCTCAGGAACACAAACACAGAACTTGCATATTCGTTCAATTCCCGTCAGCTGACAGAAGTATAACAATATTATTTATCACAGGTCCGTATCGGGTCCGCGAGGGAACATAAGAGACAGACATGTCGATCAACATGGTCGGGGATATTGCACGAAGAGACAAAAAACATTTCTCACAGTCAGCTAGGCGGACCTGTCATTCCAGGTAATGCAAGTACGCGCTCAGCTCACATAAACAATACTGACAGACGGAAGGTCTGAGAGATGTCAATCGTATTGTTGACACATCTGGAAACAAGTAGATTCTGACTGGTCAACAAATATGCAAAAACAAACATAACTTAGAGGCGGACTGTCATTCCAAGTAATGTTAGTAAGCGCTCACATAAACAAACATGAGAGACGGAAGGTCTGAGAGAGACGTCTGAGAAGGTCAAGTATACGACGAGGAGGCGGGACTAAGAAACTGAGGGATTTACTGATCGGCCAGGGATTTACTTTTAAAAACACGGACTTGAAAGAGGCCAGGAAGGACACCCTGATATATCAATATGGACATCAGTCCTATGTTGAAAGGAGCGGGCCTCGACCAAATGAGGCGAAATCACCATTAAACTAAAAAAGGCCAGGGAGTCGGAGGATTCTCGATTCGAGGGTGGACATTCGAGGGTTCACAGCTGGACAGGTCGGTCCAGAGTTCGATAGTCAGAGCAGAAGCTGAATAGTCGGCTGTAGAGCATCTCGGACTTAGATTCAGGCTCGAGTTTGGAGGCTCGAGTAAGAGAATTCAAATAACTACATGTTCGAGATCCAGATCGAAAGAAGGTAAAGTAGGATAGTTAGAAGAGTAAATTGTTAAATACAAGTGAGATCTTGTCAAGCACCAGTGAAATTAGTACTAGACGGTAGAGAGACGGTCTAAAGTCTCTCCAGTTTGCGAATCTAGTGTTGTGTGTAATTCATGAATGTGCTAGTGTCATTTGTATAACTCATGTCAAGCAAAAGTAGGATTAGACTGTAGAGAGACGGTTGAAAATCTCATTAGTTAGCGAACTTAGTGTTATTCGTAGTCTAGGATGCGTTAGAACTAGCTGTATAACGCAAGTATTGTTATATCCCATTAAAGTCTAGAATATATCATGGAGGCCACAACTTCAGATGATGATTGCTGTAAGTGTACATTTTGGACTTTTAAATCATATATTAAACATCTGTACATACCATGACACGAAGTATCCCGATGTTTTATTGAGATATAGAAGTAATCTCGGGAATAAATCTGGTCACAGAACTAGTTCCAAAGAGTATTGTTTAAGACGATGTCGTAATATTGTGTCACACTATTGTGACGCAAAGCAGTTAATCTGTCACACTTGGTGACTTGGTCACACTATTGTGACGCAGCTGACAATCTTTTTAACTGTCACACTGTTTTGACTACTGTCAAACGGAAACTGTCACATCGATATCCTTGCAGCCATTTATTTATACATCCCTAATCAAAGAAATAGTACTGACTCTTCGGTAACTGTAGGTATATTGCGCCTCCGAGGACCGTGAAAGCCTTTTCTTTGAAGGTCATCGTTTAGAGGAGTTATTGACTACAACATCATTGAATTAACATCCCTCACCGATTTATTTAACTTTATTCCCCTTCCCTAACTAGTTTCTTCTCATTATCCTATTTGGGATTTTTCTCGCATATTTATCCTCACACTATAATCTTGTACATGTCTATATTCATTGTTCTATGTAATTGTATGCGTCTATATATGCATTTTAGTATACAATGTATGTATATATGTGTGTGTGTGATTTCTACTTGTGTTTGTAAATATGTATATGTGGATAATGGATATTAGTTTTTGAAAGTTGATAGGTCTATGTATATATTTATTTCCCTAGATAGATGGATCAATAGTGAGTTGGGTATAAATAGGTAGGGAGTTAAGTAGATAGTCAGATTAAATTATATTGGATTGGATCAAATCATATTAGATTAGATTAGATTAGATTAGATTAGATTAGATTAGATTAGATTAGATTAGATTAGATTAGATTAGATTAGATTAGATTAGATTAGATTAGATTAGATTAGATTAGATTAGATTTATATTAGATTAGAACAGACATAGTTAGAAATTTATTGGTTGATGATTGATTGATTGATGTTTACTTTTGCATTTACATTCCAACAGGATTCAATAGGTGTCACTGACATCAATAGGTTTACCACTAGCACTAGCAACATTAACGTCATGTTGGTCAATTACGGGTCGTTATTCGATTGGCGTCACTTGTCTTTACCTTTTTTTAAAAATATTGCAAAATATAACAAGTTACAAATAATGAAATGTAAGTTTTATAAAGATATCAATTTATATTTATTCAAATATACCTCTATTTTTTGTGAGCATGTCTGATAATCATGTTCTGGGTTCAGAATCGGGGCAGATACATTGGTAACGATATTGTTCTTTCTTTCTTTCTTCTTTTACCCTTTACGGGTGTCGAGGGAGATAAAATGCTCTTGTTCTCGTTTTTCTGGCGGATTCAGATAATGCTATTAAGGTGTTCGTGTAATGTCTCTTTGATGTTGTCGATCCAGCGTACTCTAGGTCTACCCCCGGCTCTTCTTTCAGTTGTTAACGAGACTGTTAAGAAAGTATATTTTAAAATTAAATATTACCTTTAATCTAGGGATAAGTAAAGCAGTAATTTTCCACTGGCTTTCTGCTGGTTTGTTTATGGTATTCTCCACTAGCCTTTGGCTACAAATAGCCCGACCTACAAAATAGTAGTGGTTTAATTTCAGAGTGGCCTTCTCTTAGGCCTTAATCGCATTAATATGTTGTGTTTCCTTCTGAGTCATTAACAAGATTTGCTTACTTCCAACTTATAATTCACCCGAATTCGAGTGTTGAGATGTTATATCGAACCAATTCTTTTTTATGGTTGTGAAGCTTGGACTGTAAACAAAAACATTCAAAACGAACTGGAGGATACAGAGATGTGGTTTCTGAGAAGAATGATGAAAATACTATGGACAGCTAAGAAAACTAATTCAGATGTTCTCATTGATGCTGGCATGAAAAGATCACTTATATCAAACATTAGGGGCAGACAGTCAAGGTTTCTAGGGCATGTGCTGAGGAGAACACATCTTGAACACTTGGTAACCACTTGAAAGATCAAGGGGAGAGGAGATAGGGAACAACAAAGAGAGAAGTTGCTAGAAGGACTAGTACTGTGGCACGATAGAATTTCACCAACTGAGCTTATTGACAACACAAGGGGAAGAAAGTCGTGGAGAAACATGATAACCTACGCCATTCGGCATGGCACTTGATTGATTGATTGATTGAACTTATAATTTGTAAGAAATGTATTTATCAAATTATAGAGTAGGATATGGCTCCAACTTTTTCCAATAAGGCATTGATCAATATACGATTATTAGATATTATAAAGATATTGTCTAGGGTTGTTCAGGGAAGGTCATAGAAATTGTCAGTACTTGTGGGATTCTCTGTTCTTCCTCGGATGAGAGTCATATTATCGTAAAGATGATTATGGTAGTCAATCTAAACTAGAATTTCTTCTGCGTTCGCTCTCTGATAACAAATACGGGAGTTCGTGTGATTTCCACGAGAGTGACGTGGGGGTGCGTGAAGTACGTTGTGATGTTGGTTTCACAACGGAACTGCGTTGTTTTGCGCCTTCCCGCTCAACAATGATGCGTTTTTGACGTGCTCTAATTTTCTATGACAAAATAATAGTAATATTTTATAACAAAGTCAACATACCAGAAAACTACAGGTTTCATATGTAGTCTAATACAATCATGGACTTGAAGTAATGGGGGTTTATGTAAACAAATGTTTTGTTGTCTTTATTACCCACATTACTTCAACGCTGGTTGGTTGGTGCAGGTTAATAATAAAGAAGTGTCAATTAAACGTCGATACTACTCAAGTAGTCAATCAAAGCAATTTTACTGCTAATGTCATTTTTATTTCTCGATAAACAACCAATCAGAAGCGGGATTTCCATGTCAATTTCACAAGTAGGATGTGCCTAATTCAATCAATAATGTATTTATTGAATTACGCACATCCTTATTTGAATTGTTTCTTTTCCCCTTTCAGCATTGAAGAGGGCTTCACATTTGTGTCGCGTAATATCTCTTACGTGAATATTTGCAAACGTTGCACGGTGACGTACATAGGGCAGACGGGCTAGAGACTTGGAGATCGATTGTCACCATTTGCACAAAATCAACCACCTGTTCTTCTGTCGCTGACCACTTTAACGGCGCTGACCATCGGTGTTCTGTTGATGTTCAAGTGACCGCCATCGAATCGTGCTCGACTGATGACCGGACTCGATATACGATTGAGAACCGATACATCCACCAATTTGACCCACTAGAACCCATAGGAATTAACATCCATCATTCATTTCTGTAGATATCGTGCAATGTTGTCATTTTATTTTTATGTATTATTGCCAATTTTCTGTTTCGTTTCGTCTCTATCCTTCTAATTTGTTTCATTATTCATACTCTTTAGGATGTCATGTCTCGCCGTTATTTAAAACTTTACTTTAGCAATTTTTCCAACAATGAGGTGTTGAAAGGTCAAATGTGAGACGGTGGTTACTTAATAATATCAGAGAGACAATATATATATTGTTTATTTGAACACATTATGAGACTGGGTGGTCTTGGAAACATAGATACAGCAGACAAGAGAGGACAACTCGATAAAAATTTGATAATCTGACATTGAGGTATGGCAATGGGCCAACAACGATCATTATACAAAATACTGGAAATAGAGAAATCTGGATAACTATGATCGCCTACGTCAGTCGGCACGGCACTCGATGATGAGACATTATTATGTGAATGTAGACAGAACCGTTTCTTGCTCGTCATGTGTTATGTTGTTTCCTGTGAGCCGAATTATTGGCAGGCAATGCGGCCATCGACAGTACACTGATGAGAAGAGATAAAGCAGACTTGACTCATCATCATCAAGTATCCTCTTTGCAATGAAGGTTGGCTGCAAAAGAGCTCCAAATCCACTGTCTCTTGTTTTGGTGATGTACTATGCTAGACTGTAACCTGTTCATCTTGTGATGTTATTCTTCCACTTGTTTCTCTGTCTAACGCTTGCTCGCTTCTCTTTTACTTTACCCTTGTAAGGTCAACAAGGTGTCATGCCTTTTAATGTGTCCAAAATATTTTATTTGCCTGATCTTTATTTCTCTTAATAATTCTTTTCTTTATATTAAGTGCTGTTACAACCTATTTGTTTGCATTCTTCTCTTTCCATGGTGTTCTCCCTATTTTTCTATATATCCACATCTCAAGAGCATCAATTCTGTCTTCTAATTGTTTGTTTAGTGACCATGTTTCTGAGCCATACATTAATATAGAATAAGTAGAATTTTATAATTCTCATTTTTAACTTGTTTAAGACTTGATTAATGCAGCCATAAATTCATTGCAAAACTAAGACGATGTCTATGAGGCTGACAAAGTACACATACAAAGAATATCAGAAATGGACGTGTCTAGATGTGAGGAAAGGAAAAGTAGTATTTTTATTTTGAAAGACCCGAAAATCGCGTACTGTACACTTGACGGGACTCTGAGACAGCATACACTGGAATGGTTGCTGGGACGGAGCACTTTTGAGAGTGCTGTGATGATAGTTTTTAAATCAAGAATCTTGATAGTTTTTTTATCCACTAGTCAATGTGGGCCTATACATACATGCTGTTCGTACGTCGTAACCGACGATGATTACACAGCTCAACTAGGATGATAATGAAAATGATGATATCTGCGATGTGTATACAAAATGGACAATCTAAATTTTCTGTGACTCCCTCCCTCACCCCCGTCTCTACCACAACAGTCAATTTTTCTTTAAAAGACTATTTCCTATCATGTGAAATATTTAGAGAAAGCAATAAGTTATTTAGTCCTACTGTCATAAAAGAGGAGGGAGTGGGAATTCTTCCATTTATTTTTGTGGTTGTTTTTTTTAAATATTCCTCTTTGTGTTAATTATGAGGCCATATTTTTTTAAACATTTAAGATTCTCAATATTAATTGGTCAAAAATAAATGAGATAGACGGCTGAGTTGCTCACATAATTAAAAAAAAAATTTTGTTTGTCTATGGACATCAAGTTTTATTAGGCTTCATGGGTTAAAATAACAAATTACCAAGAACATAACATTTCTTGATATACACAAGGTGGCCGTTCGGCGTATATTTTATGACAACATATAATGTATTATATATATGACAACATAAATGCCTTATGCAGTACATATATTCCATCACACAACAATCTCAATCGGAGTTACCGACCTCTGTGCGACTTGTGATTTGCAGATGAAATTGATCTTATGGGCTGGCGTGGAAAAAGAACTTCAAGATCTTCTAAACTTTAAGAAACTGGCAAAACTTATGGTATGGAAATAAACATCGAGAAAAGCCAAATAATGGCAAACAGAGATGACAAACACGACTTGGGTTAATCTGGATGAATGGACAGAAACAAGATGAAGTTGATACTTTTAAATACTTGGGATCTTATATGTGCAAGGATGTAAGCACTACCAATGAAATAAAGACTAGATTTGAAATAACCCCAGCTGCAATGTCCAGATTAAATACCATATGTAAGAGGAAAAATAAATATAGTAGTGAAAATAGGCCTATATAAATCTTTAATAATACCCATTCTTTGTACGTATGTGAGAATTTGACAATTATAGTAGAAATGAAAAGAAAATACAGGATTTTGACAACAAAGACTACAGACTAATACTGCGTATCCATTATACAGAACATAAAACCAATATGTATGTGCGTGTGTGTGAGCGCGCTTTGCGTGTGTAGCAAAAGAAATACTCTTGCAGGCCAACAAGATCATCTCATGGCAGTGGTGAAGCGTCGCAGACGTGTGTGGTTTGGCTGAGTGATGAGGCACGATTCTCTTTCCAAAAATGTCCTGCAAGTAACAGTTGAGGATGAAGAAGAAGAGAGGAAGAGAAAATATGGATGGATAATATTAAAGACCGGACATAATTATGATTCTCCACACTCAAACAAAGAACTAATAACAGAGAGGCGTGACGAAAAATATATGCTGATGTTTTCACAGTGACATCCCTACCATCATGAAGGGTTATGGCTTTGAAGGTGATGATATACATGAGCGTATGAGGTTGGTTCTCTTGGGTTTTTTTTATTTTTTTTATTGCATTTGATATTGGCAACTTTGATATTAAGTGGTGGCAACGCTCCCCGGAAGTAATCCGGAAGTATGACTAAAAAACTGCAGACAATCTGAAACAGACATTAGGCTAAGGAAGGAAAATATTTCAGAATGCCGGTAGGACAATTTAATTACAAACTTTATCATTTAGATTATACTCGATAAAACTAACCATAATCTTGTCAAGGAAATATACTAGTGTTCTATTTGACTAACGGGTGAGATTTTAAAAGTAGGCATAATCGTAATGTTTATTAGTTTATAAGATCTTCTTCAGGCTGTGCAGACACGCCAGATTCATATCATCACGCCCCTTGTTTGTTTAAAAAAAATAAAACTTTTCATATTTTTATTATTATTTATTTCTACGTGTTTTCGGACAAGATTTGAAGAAAATAATCATGTAATTGATTTAGTAAATGAAAGAGTCGCATGGAGACAGGGGTTGCTTATCCAATTATTAGTAATTATACTTGGACATCTGGGATTAGCGTGTAAGTAACAGTAAATTAGTAAAGTAACGTGTTTGGAAAATTTTGCTTAAGCCTTAAGCGATCCATTTCTTGTGTCAGGGTTTTATTCAGTGGTATCATCGTTATTCATGTTTGAAACTAGATTTATTAAGTTCTTTAGCCATTTTTCCTTTCATATATGTAACTTTTAAGAGACCTGGACATGGCAGAAAACAGCAATTATTATGTTTTTTAAAACATCATTTGTTCAAGTTATGTAAATTAGCCAACATTTTAAATATTAATTAGTTGTACTTGCATCTGAGAATTACAGCTACAGGTGCAGTATGTCTTTGCGAATACAAAAAAAAATAGTTTCTGTGGTATTTTATTATGTTTAATAGATATATAATTTATTTTCATTATAATTATGCAAATTAGCAGTCATTTTGAATATAAATTAGTTCTGTGTCAATCTGAACATTCCATAAATGTGATCAACATAAGCGTCTTGTCTTCACGAACACAAAAATGTATAGTTTGTGTATTAATTATATTATTGAAGATAATTCAGAAATTATCAGCTCAGCTACATTTTGTGGTCACAAGTTTTATTTATATTTTCCTTTATGTTTCATGTAAATTATTTAGTTGTCAAATTAATTTGAAAAAAATGCATAACTTTTTTCAGTGTTGACGTACATACTTGGCTGACATATCGTTGAATTGCAATTTTAAGGGCTATCCAACTATATTATTTGTAATTATGTAGCATTATTTTGATTATTGTGTCCAAGTACCTACTTAACTTACTTAAATTTAACTAATTAGACTCAAACTAGTCAAATAATCTTTACGTTAATTATTATACTTTATAAAATATTCCTACCAAAAATACTTTGACATATATTTTGTTTATTTATTATTATGAGATAACGATATTGAGGTCTAGAGAACATAGATGCAACAGACAGATAGAAGGACTGAGATCGAGGACGATGACATGAGAAAATAGATAATCATGACTTGGCAAAGACTGATGAAAGAGTTAAAGTGAAAAGATAGGCCTAGTTAGTAATTTAAATTACCTAATTGGGCCAATACATATATTAGAAATATAATTGAAGAGATCTTTAAATTATAATTGGCTACGACAGTAATCTTAGCACCTGATAATGATGACCAATCCTAATATATGTAATGTAAGCTATGGTATTGAAGTTTTGTAAGTGAAATCTCTTAGTTGCTGTTCTTCTTCTTCAGCATTCATTCTTGAACTCTCACTGGATTTCCCATGTAGCAGAGCCTTGGTCATACTAGATTTTCAGCAGCAAGTAGGCTTAGTCCAGAAATGGAAATGCCTTGTGTCACTATTTGCTTTGCACCAATGGCCCTATGCATCCATCTTCAGCAGAAGATGCTATTATCTTCATTATTTTATGCAATTTGTTATATGTATACAGGGCCGACCCCTTTACACAGCTAGTAATCACGGAACATTTGCAAGGATTATTATTAAATTCAGGGGGGAGGGGAGGGGGGACATAAAAAAGGTCTTTCGTCCAGCTTTGTGTATGCAATCTCCTCTTTTCTTTTTCATGAGAAATGTGATGACCTTTTTGTGCAGAAAATTTGTGGGGGAGTTACCCACTTTTTAGCTAAATATTTACTATTAAAAGTCATGTTCTTTATCTTTCGTTCACTTGAAACATGTTCTATATCTGTAATTCTGTCTCGTGAATAAAACTCACACTTGAAACATGTTCTATATCTGTAATTCTGTCTCATGAATAAAACTCACACTTGAAACATGTCTATATCTGTAATTCTGTCTCGTGAATAAAACTCACACTTGAAACATGTTCTATATCTGTAATTCTGTCTCATGAATAAAACTCACACTTGAAACATGTTCTATATCTGTAATTCTGTCTCCTTAATAAAACTCACTGTCTTTTGTAGTTCATACAGTGTCCCATAGAGCTTTGAATCCAGTGTTGTTTCCTCTGGCCAATATGTCTGCCTCAGCATTTCATACTCAGAACACTCTGGTAGTATATGTTTGGCCCTCTGTACTGTCTGTAAACATCTCCTTGTCACCAATCAGTCATGTTCTGATCTCTTAATTGGAGGGGGGGTGTGGTTATGACCCCCCCACCCCTTGAGTGTGTACCAACTATGTTTCATCCTTTATAGATGACAAAGCATATGATCATGTAAAATATGAGAAGCATCATTGTAAATTGACAGTATGCAGTACAAATATGCTGTAAAGGTGGTTGTCATTTTTTAAATAGCATGTTGTGACCTCTGGTGAGTAACACTGACATCAAAATAAAAATAATGTACATTTAAAAAGAAATAAACAAAATATAATTCATGCAATAATTCATATCATCATCAAGTGCCGTCTCCGCGACGAAGGTTGGCTGCAACGTATCTCCAACATCTCCTGTCTCTTGTCCTGGTGGTGCACTCTGCTAGACTGTAACCTATCCATCGTGTAATGTTACTCTCCCACTTGTATCTCTGCCTACCTCTTGCTCGCTTCCCTTTGACTTTACCCTCAAGTAAGGTCTTCAATAGGGTGTCATGTCGTTTAATGTGTCCAAAGTATTTTATTTGCCTGAACTTTATTTCTCTTAGTAGTTCTTTCTTCATATTAAGTGTCTTTAGCACCTCTTTATTTGTTTTCTTCTCTTTCCATGATGATCTCCCTATTCTTCTATATACCCACATCTCAAAGGCATCAATTTTGTCTTCTAATTGTTTATTTAGTGTCCATGTTTCTGAGCCATACATTAATATGGAATAGATGTAGTATTTTATAATTCTCATTTTTAACTTGTTTGTAATTTGTTTAGATATTAATAATTTCCTCGTCATTGAAGGTATTTTTAGCCATTCCTATTCTCCTTTTAACTTCTGTTTCACATCTGCCATCATTTGTGACTATGTGTCCAAGATATTGATACTGTTTTACTTGTTGTAGTTTCTCTCCCTGTATGTTTATGTTTACCTCCTGTTCTTCTGTGTCTTTGCTGATTATCATGGTTTTTGTTTTTTGAATATTTATATCCAGTCCATATTCATTACTTGATTTATTGACTTGATCTATTAGTCTTTGTAGTTCATGTTCACTTTCTGCTAAAAGAACAATGTCATCTGCTAATTCATATAATAAATAATAAAACTAAAATGTTCTTACATCATATAATCATTTGTTATATTCACTTTATTAAATTCAGTTATACTTATGTCTTTGACTATAAAGTCCTAGATGGCTAATAAGTCCTATGCTGACCGCAATTAGGGCATGGGATGACCACTGCAGATGATGTTTACTCAATGCATGACTGTCTAGCTACTCGCCACTGTTGAGTTGCTGCATTTCTCCACTTTTCACAAGATGTTGCCTATTTTTTGAAACTGTAGAATGCCATGTAGTTCTATTTTGTGCAGCATATTCCTGTGTATCATGTTTTATTTCAAAGCTTTTCAGTGAGGTCTTTGACAAGTTCTTGTGATGATGATGTTTCTCCTTTGCAAGCTAAGATGAGCATGGCATGAAAAACAATAAAATGTGATGAATAGGTAGAAAAAAGCAAAACATTTGCAATTGTCAAATTTAGTTTGGGTTTGTGAGTTCATAGATGCCAGATGAGTCCGATTTGTGCCAGGGAAGTTCTATTGCATTGCATGTAGGAGTGCAGAAGGTCCAGAGTAGAAGAGTTTTAGGATTTTTCCTTCCACTTCTGTTGCTTGTAAATTGTCCTCAGTGGTTTTTCTTTTCCAAATTTAGTGATCCTAGCAGTGATCTGGGTGTGCCAAGTTGAGTGATCAAGGGTTATATTCTCCCAGGAGTTAGTATCGATGCTGCAGTGCTTGAATTTGTTATATGATCCTTGAAGCAGTTTTTCTGCCCTCCGCTTGAACGTTTACCTTCGCACAACTCCCCATAGAATAATCTCTTTGGAAGGCGCTTGTCTGGCATACGGACAATGTGTGGTTTCTGTTGCATGTGGACAGCATTTGCAATCCGCTAGTGAGGGCTAGATAGAAGAGTAGTTGGAGGATGGAAGAGTTTGGGGCTATTAGCGCTTGAAGACACCCCTGTTCTATCCAAGTGATCACTATGGCCGTTATAACTTTATGTTTCTCCGCCCCTGCCAAGGCTTTCTGACTGAAGACTTGTGGCACTGTGCTCCTGGTGATAAGGCACATTTAATACCCGTAAAACATAACAGGGCTTTTTTGACGGAGTTCTCTCTATTTTGCTAGTGCTGATCATAATTATAGCTATCAGGCCTAACTTGACCAGGTCACATCGTGAACATGTCATAGCGGTGTGTAGATATCTATTGACTGGTGTGTGAACAGTTACATTATCCAAGGTTACAGAATTTTTACTGCACACGCTTAAGAGCACATCAAAACACAAAGTTAATATTTGTAATCCTTAACAAATAAAAGTAACATCTGCGACTTGGAACATGTCACACTGTATAACACATGTCGGAAAGCATAGTTCAGTGTATTTAAATACAATTTAGTGAGATAAACGAATCCTTCTAGAGCTTTTTTTTTGCCACATTCAGATTATATGCCCTTCTGCAACTCACCATAGAGAAGTATCATCACCATGATGATCTGACATACTTACCACATGATCTTCCCAACGAATCTGACTGCATCAGAAGTGTTGATGCTAGAGACAACTGCTCTGTCAAGGAAAATTGTATCCGGAATTTTGTCTTGACATCTAATGTTCATAACCTTTCTGAAACAAGTTGTGTGAAGGTGATTTAACTTCCTCACATGTCATTTATATACAGTCCCTCACCGAAGATGGGTGTGTTGGGCCATTGGCACATAAAACGGCGACACAATGAATTTCCATTCTCTGGACTACATCCTGCTGGAAATCTAGTAGGACCATGGTCCTGTTACGGAGGAGATCCAGCGGAAGTTTTAGATTTAAAGTTGAAGAAGAATACGCAGTCCATGTTTCACCAGCATATAACAGCACAGGAATTACCAGAATCAATATAAGATAATACTGCATGAAACTTTGTTAAACACTATTAGATGATAAATTAACATCGTTTTTACTGTTTTCATTGTTTTATATATACTTGAGAAAGATCTGATGGTTCGAAACTTTGTGATAGTCCGTCGTATTCAAGTAAAACTTTCTAAAATCCTGTGTTCTATGTAAGTACTGTAGGAATTACCAGAATAAGTATATAATAGAAATGGTATGGCCTTATTCAGAGCTGCATAAGAACTACCAAGAAAGAGGACAATAACATGATAAGATGACTTTAACATCCATATACAAATTTATAAGAAATGTTGAATAATTGTACGTGAATTTTGCTACATCTTCTTTCATATTCATGTTTATATGCAGGCACACACATTAATGTTGTATTTGTATTTTTTCACCAGGCTTACCATTCACAATTTTTGAACCCGCCGAAGCTAATAGGAAACATGGCGCTGCTTCCTATACGCACACAGTACAAGGGACCAGCTGTGAAAGATAGTAAGTTTTCATTAAAGTATTCCTTGAAAAATATCTGTAGTCACTTGTGGACGCTTAACCTTTAAGACTCTGAATTTAAAATTAAGAAACATCCCCTTGGGCCTGAATTATTTTTTGGAAAATTTGCGCTATTGATGGTGAGTGTTTTGAAAACGTGATAACTTTTTTGTTTTAAAAGATATAATTTTTTCATATCTAAATAAAGGAGTGAATAGTGAATATAGTCATGTTTTTTGTTGTTGTATGTATGATATGACAGTTGTGAGCAAGTTGTGAAGTTGAACATTCGGGGAAAAAATCGCAAACGCCATTTTTGAATCGCACATATAACTTCTTGACGACCCTAATACTTGAGAAATGTGTGGAAACATTGATAAAATCCTCATAAATACCTATACTTATTGTATATATATTGTTTTATATCAAAACTAATATAATATAAACTAAAAAAACGTCTGTCCGGTCAACACTAGGTCTAGGTCGACACCCAGCGTAATTATTGTCTATGCACACATGTGGCACCCCTAATACATATGTTTTTGAACTACTACACAAACATTCTTATCAAATAACAACATATTAAACACAAAAAACAACAATTAAAACATGTAGTCACGATCACTTACCCATGCCACGCGGTACTCAATTTGATAGTAAAATACAGCAGAAAATGGCTAAAGTCGCTCTAGAAATACGTTGACAAATTCAACCGGCTTTCTCTCTCTTACAATCGTAATGTGTAAAGGAATTTGACCTTTAAACTGACACGTATTCCTAGCTTCGTATGGCAGGAATTCTACGTCATATAAGCTTTAACTTCATGAAGTTCTGTACTCGGGAATGGAGCTATATCGTATGGCGCATGATTGCAGGCAATGTGGGATGCACACGCAAGGTGCAATGTTGCGACCATAGGGTCCTAAAGAGGCAATGAAGGAGTAGACTCATTGGTGGGTAATGGCACAGTAGTGAAGAGATAGGACCAAGCTAATAATGACAATCATTGGTTTACTACAGAATGAAGAATATAGCACCGCAGGTGATTATTGTACCAAACATGAGAAAAATGGGGGTGACCACGGATGAGGGGGAGAAAGTGTGACCTCTCTGGAAAGATCTGATCACATAATCAGCATCTAAGACTAAGTCTGCATACTATTGGATTACTGCTGGAAAGGAGAGCGGAGCACTTATGGGAACGTCTTCAAGTTATAAGAACGCTACAAAGGGATTTTGAGAATACAATGGACAATTAAAAAAGATAAACTAAGAAGTGTTAAGAATAGTAATCATTAAAGAAGGTTATAACAAGATACAGTGGAATCCCTCTGTTAAAAAAGGTTATAACAACAATATACAGTGGAATTCCTGCATCTGGGTAGACAATACCTTGAAGGTAAAACACAGCATTGATTTCATGGTCAATCCAAATAAAGCAAAATATATTAGACATCAAATACATTTAATAAAGGATAATAGGCATACAACTGATAGAGGAAGAAAGAACAACCACACTAATTCAAATATACGCACCTTGCAATGATAACAACAAAGTTGAAGAAACTACTGTATTTTTGTAAACCCTCTAATATACGAAGATAAGGAAAATTAGTAAAAACATAAACGCATTGTTATTAGCATGTAAGAAGTACAACATGAAAATTAACATTAAAAATAGACGTTATGAAAATTAGCAAGTCTGCAGCACCAGTGGATATGACAATTTCATTTTGTTTTCCTTTTGCGCTGAAGTTAGCGCATAGGGCAGAGATCAGATCTCTCTCCACTTCTGTCTGTTCAAAGCTATTCTGTGCAGTTCTTGAATAGTATGGATATTGATTGTTTTACTTTCTCTAAGTACCATTCTTCTGGATATAACAATAGATAACACCAAAGTGAAACAAGTATTTAAATATCTATTCAGCTTTTTTTCTGAAAATGGAAGACAAGACAGAGAAATAGAAACAAGGTGCCAGAAAGCACACATACCAACTTTGACCATTACTTCGTCACCCAAAGATCAAGATGGAAATCAAAAGACAGATATCTACAGTTTTTATACCAACATTCTGCTACCAATGTCAAACATGGTCTTTAACAGCCTTGCAGCAGAGGAAAATTGTTACATGTGAAATTAAGTGTCAGAGAAAAGTTGCAATGATTAATAAACTAGATAAAATAAGAAATTAGGAAAAGAGTTGGTATAATATCATGTATTGATCATATTGAAAGACAGCAAGTAAAATAGTTTGGTCATCTTATGAGAATGAACCCAAACCAAATACCAATAAGAGCATATAATACAAGAATATCCAGGCATAATGCCACAAAGGTAGACCAAGAAATGGTGGTTAGAAAACATCAAGATAGCCTTGAACAAACATGGACTTAATGCAACCAATGCAACATTTCTGGCCTTGGAACAACAACTTAAGCTCCCATATCTGTGCTTAACGGCAAGTGTGAATATGATCAACCATCATTCACCTGGGGACAGACAATAGACAATCAGAAAAATATAATGAATGCATTGTGTCATGGCTTACAGCTTAGCTGCAATCTCTGCATCTTTCAGCCCGCTACAGCAGACTTCTGGACCCCTACATCATGTCAAATCTATGAGATAAGACAGACAATTCCAGCCCAGAAACCTTCTTAGTCGCCTCTTATGATATGCATGGCAGGTCACAGTGTTGCTATTCTCTGCTCCCCTTTTAGGCCTAGTTATCACAGCCAAGCTGTAACTCATGACACAGCACATCCCGTTCTCCTGACTACATCCTTCTTCTTCTGTGTCCGCTCTCATATACCCACAATGACTATATCTTGTGATTTCCGCCGGGGAGCGTGAAGTACGTTGAGCTGCAAGTTCCACAGTAGAACTGTGTTATATGCACCTCTGTTGGCTACTTGTGGTCTGGGCGTCCGAGGTCCAGCACATCCGTTTTCATCATGCCTTTAATTCGGGTATGCTTCCCTAGTCTGTGACAGCCTGTCTATCTGTTGCAATTTGACGTACTCTGCCTGTTGTCCATTGGGTACTGAACCGTTTCTCATCGGCGAGCCTGGTTCCGTATGAGAAAGAACTCAGCAGAAGAGTTGGACTCTGGCTCTTTCACCTTCTTACCCGAGGTGTCGTTCACAGACATCGTGAAACCCAAGTTCGAGTCTCACACCACGCGTTTGAGACTAAGGCATTCTAAGAATAAATGCAAAAGAAGACAGAATCATGACATGACTGACATCACATAATAACTTGCAGATGAACACTTTCAGAGTTTACACTGTAACAGTATAATTCCGCAACCATCACCAAGCATAAATTCTGATATCTATTTCCTGGTGTCTGAAACAACCACCAGTTTTTGTGAATCCTTAGTGTCCCCACCAATGCAAGCAGAAATTAAACAGTGGTCATTTGGTTGCTAGTGCATTTGTGTTTTAATTTAGCATTGGGACATGACATGCAAAATGTGTGATTGTGTTGTTAGTTTGTTTAAATAATAAGTGGTTATGTTGTTAATATGTTTAAATAGTGTGTGATTGTGTTGTTAGTTTGTTTAAATAATAAGTGGCTGTGTTGTTAATATGTTTAAATAGTGTGTGATTGTGTTGTTAGTTTGTTTAAATAATGAGTGACTGCATTGTTAGTTTGTTTACAACTTTAATTTTTCACTTCCTGTCTTCTAATTATAGCATCAGACTTTGACATCATTGATGAAGCTATTTATTTCTTCAAGGCGAACATTTTCTTTCGCAACTATGAAATCAAGGTAGGTAATTTTTAATGATAGTTGCTTTTAATGTTAGAATTTGTAGTGGATAGGTATAGTATGTACCTCAGATGGTAAAGATACCAGGTTTCATTTTTGAGCAGGTAGTTCTGCTTCCTGTTATTCAGAAAAAATATCCTCTACCTATGTAGGAAAGTTTATCAACAAATCTCCATCTTGTCCTATCTTTGGCTATTATTTAGAGCTCTTTTCATGTTCTGCCAAGACTTCTGTGTTTCAGCATCTATTTTTTTCCTCCAGGTATTTCTTGGTCTTCTTATTTTCCTCTTTCCCGTGAATTCAAGGACAATGCCTGTCTTAGTTCTTCCTCCACCGGGATTTTTCAGTTCTTTGCATGGGTTTCTCATCAGTTAGTTAGTTATTCCTCTAGGGCCAAAGATAGGGCGGATGTCATAGATTTCTCTCGTTTCATTGCAATTTGCTTTAGATCTTCATTGTTTCTGATACCGCTGGTGAAACGTTCCCTTGTAATAGTTCTACATAAAGTTTCTTTTGGTCTTCCTCGTTTTCTGTTTCCTTTTGGTGACCACATCAAAGCTTGACAGGGGAGTCTTTCAGTATCCATTCGTAGTGCGTGTCTAATGTAATTCCAGCGGCGCTTTCTAATATAGGTGGATATGTAACAGTATCACCTAGGTCTGAATTCCCACCTCTTGGAAATGTACCGTAATATGAGAGTAGAGAGTCTCACACATTCTTTTGGGGATAATAGAGAAGTGGACAGACCGGGACACATTAGGACCACTGAAAGCAGAGGGTAGCAATTAACGGGGATTGATATCATATAATGAATCTTGACCCGTCTGTCCGAAAATGTTAATGGAAACATGAAATACAACGGGCAGAACACGCCCAAATTGTACACCGCAGTCAACATTGCCGGCGGTAACAGAACACAGAGAGATCACCGGATTAGATTCAGACACTTTTAAGTACGTATCGGGATGGATAGGGCGACTGTGATGTGTATGAACGCAGAGATTGGTTGAAAGAGGAGAGCTGGGGGGAATCAGTTTTTAGTTAGTTGGGGGAGTTAGATCAGTTTGGGGGGGGGGGGTCAGTTTTGAAATCAGAAGGCAGTTGAGTTTTGGAGTTCGGAGCGCACGGTTGAGCTCGGAACTGGGGAGTCTGAGTTTGGGCCAGTGCCCGAAGAAGGAGACTGTATTTTCAGAATAGATCCATACTTTTGGATACGCTTATTTGGTTGAAGATCCAGAATATTTGGATACACCTATCTTGTTGAAAGATTCCAGCAAAATTGGATACACATATTTTGTTGACAGAGTCTAGGTTATTGGATACAAGTATTTTGTAGAAAGATTCCAGAATATTGGATACACCTATTGTTGATAGATTCCAGAATTATTGGACTGTCAGATTTTCATTGAGAATTGATATTATGCTTTTTCTTTATTTGACGAATGTAGTAAATAAGGTTCACTATATGGGAATTTGGAGTTACAGAGTTGTAACGTTGTTTCATGTATGTTACGCTTGGATATAACATCAGCACTTAATACGCTACCACAGATATTCTTATTTTGATTCTTGTCTGACAACTGTGTTTCATTTGAAGTCTGACCAACGTATGTTCAGTAGCCTTTTAAGACATTTATTTTCAAAGGTGTTTATCATCAGTGGTCTTATCATATTATTTGAATTCTATCCTACCCCTGCATCCATTGATAAAAGTTTATTGTTTTCTGGTTGTAACTTTTGTTCTACATGTCTCTGGGCCATTCAATAACACTGATTTAATATTTACTGCATCCATTGATAAAAGTTTATTGTTTTCTGGTTGTAACTTTTGTTCTACATGTTTCTGGGCCATTCAATAACACTGATTTAATATTTAGTTCAATGCTGTAGTTGGATGTGTTGGGCCATTGGTACAAATAAACAACAATACAGCACATTTCTGCTTTCTGAACTCCTGTGGAAATCTAGTAGGACCATTACCCTGCTATGATAGAGATCCTGTGGGAGTTTGAGGATGAACATCAGAGAAAAAAAATTCAGTTCAATACTCTTTAGTTTTGTATTTGATGTAATTTCTTTAAATTTCCATGTTTCTTAGAGTTTCCTCCTGCTTTTTGTATTCTTGCGCGCTGAGATTCATATCTGTTCCTCCATCTGTTTATGTTGCTTCTAAAATATGTGTCTTCTTCTGCGATCAATTTTCTATACTCAGAAACCTATACGAGAAGCACAATTAACATACGGTAATACTGTTATGAACCATATATTACTGTTGTGTACCACACACAACAAAATACAAGTAAGAACAGCACTGTTCACTTTCACATGACAGAGCTAAATAGAAAGAGAATTTAATATTGAAGATACTGAATAGTTTGGTACGGTAGAAAGTCAGAAGTAGAAGCTGATACACAGTGCTGAGTGTGTTGTGTATATCAATGATTGCTATTGGCTGATACACGGTGCTGAGTGCGTTGTGTATATCAATGATTGCTATTGGCTGATACACGGTGCTGAGTGTGTTGTGTATATCAATGATTGCTATTGGCTGATACACGGTGCTGAGTGCGTTGTGTATATCAATGATTGCTATTGGCTGATACACAGTGCTGAGTGCGTTGTGTATATCAATGATTACTATTGGCTGATACACAGTGCTGAGTGTGTTGTGTATATCAATGATTGCTATTGGCTGATACACGGTGCTGAGTGCGTTGTGTATATCAATGATTGCTATTGGCTGATACACGGTGCTGAGTGTGTTGTGTATATCAATGATTGCTATTGGCTGATACACGGTGCTGAGTGCGTTGTGTATATCAATGATTGCCATTGCAACCCAACTTTGTACTTGATGATGTCTAATTTTTATTAGATTTTTAGTAATAGTAACATTTCGTTACTTTTATTTGCTGTTATTACTGTTGCAAGACATTTGTGTCTTACATATTTGTGTGACTTATTTTTCTTCCAGAGCGAGGCTGACAGGACGTTAATCTACATCACCCTGTACATCAGTGAGTGCCTTAAGAAGTTACAACGAGTAGGTATTGCTTTGACTTTGTGAAATTATTCTATTACTGGTGTCCAAAATGAAGGCAAGGAATAGTAATAGGTTATAATTCTGCTACTTGTCATCCACATCATAAAATGCAACTAAGCATTTTGAGTTTGGCTACCTCACCCCATGTTCTCTGCAAAGTTTCTGCAAAAAATGAAGAAAATCTCTGCAAAGTTTCCACCAAAGTCGAAGCATGTCCAAATCGTGGTTCAGCACACTACAGTAAAGCTAGTAAAACAATCGTTAGAGACTCGCAAAATCTCTTGAGTAATCTTCCCATCAAAAAATAATGCTAGAAACGCACTAATGTGGAGCTGGAAGTCAAACTTAGCTGCCTGGCTTGGGAGGGGGAGGGGTGGCTTGAGTGATAAACTTATACTCTGTTCTAGCATCATCACAACCATGATCAGCATACCCCACCACTCCAAATTTCCTGTACTGTTTTATTTCAAATTAAAGACAAAGTCTCTACATTTGAAGTCAGTCATGTTTTTATTAAAATTATTTGGCTGGTAGTGGTATTATTCCCAGTCAAGTTTTTATTCAAATTATTTGGCTGGTAGTTGTTTGATTCCCAGTCAAGTTTTTATTCAAATTATTTGGCTGGTAGTTGTTTGATTCCCAGTCAAGTTTTTATTCAAATTATTTGGCTGGTAGTGGTTTGATTCCCAGTCAAGCATGAACTTGTTTATATCAGAAACAACTCCTCAGTCGATCCAGCAGTATAAAATGGGTAACGGAACAAATATGGAAGAATAGATGCGGCCAGCAAAATACTGACCATATCACCAGAACATTTTTTGCGCAACAAAATAATCTAGACCTAACACTAGACTTTGCCATGTGACTCATAGTAGTGTGAAATGGAACATTACTTTAACACACAAACATAGGAAGTCACATGAGAAATATGGCTACAAGGAAGCTTGTTTGTACACACTTCACCATCTGTATGTAGACACTTCACCATCTGTATATACACACTTCGCCTTCTGTATGTTCACACTTCACCATCTGTATGTAGATACTTCACCATCTGTATATACACACTTTGCCTTCTGTATGTTCACACTTCACCATCTGTATGTATATCTTTCAGAAACTGTTGACAGATTTTGTTATCAAAAAGTGTAGACATCTTGTTAATATTTTCCCTTCCTAGTGCTCATCCAGAAGTCAGGGGGACAAGGAGATGTACACTTTAGGAATCTCCAACTTCCCCATCCCTGGGGAAGCTGGGTTCCCACTGAATGCCATGTACAGCAAACCAGCTAACAAAGCCGAGGATGGTAAGAGCTGTTGCTATATATCTATTCCTGACACTTCTTCTGCGATCAATTAAACATCTTGTCCAATATTGGTCATGTATAGAACGGTTTGTTTTGGGTCATCTTGGATTCTCCACAACTTGTATTGTAGAGACACTCATGTGGGCCAGTGAAACTGGGACAATCCTGTAGTATGTGTTCGGGCATCTTTGTTACTACTCTGCAAATGCAAGCTGCAGACTTGCTGATACCGATTCAGAATAAGTGTGATTAGCACTAATCCTTATTTAAACCACAGAGCAGAAAACATTATTTCCCTTTAAGGTCAGTTTAGGACACACAATCGAGATACACTTACATTTTTGCTTTAAGTCTGAAATGAAGATAAGATAACTACCGGTATAGTTCAATTACCTCCAAGTTTATTTCCTTGAAACGTGGGAGTAGAAGAGTTAAAAAAAAAAAAAACTTTTAAAAATTATTGCTCTTTTATGTTCATTCTCAAACTCTTGACAGGAAATAGTCTAGAGGATGGAATGTGATGTGAATGTACGAAGTAGAGAGTCCGAAAGGGAGCAAAGAAAAGTAACACTCTAATTTGCCATTCATGTCATTAGAAGTGATCAGGGAAAAGTGGAAGTGGGATTGACTTGCCCTACCATGGTAGGTCAGTGATCCAACACCATGCTGAAATTGGATGTATCAGTATCACACTGTTTGCTCTAGTATTATTTCCTTCTAACTGATATGGGTTTCAGAATGGACACAAGAATATGCTGTGTCATATTCTTATCTGCATATTTTGATTCACTACTTCCAACTTCAGAACATTAATATAGCTTGAATATTGATTAAAATCTTGTAGAATTTTCTGCGTTCATTCTTAGACTCTAGCAGGATGTGGTCTGGAGAACAGATTGCTTTGTACCATGGCTTACAGCTTTGCAAACTTCATTCCAGAACCTCCTTAGTCGCCTCATATGGTATACATCGTAGGTAACAGTATTGCTATTATTTGCTCCACTCTCAGACCCCCCCACCGACAATGAAACTTTTAGTGTGTTCATTCTCATACGTGTCTCGATTTTCTACAGAATCTGTAATGTCTCTTATCTGTCGCCTCGTTTTAAGTGGCCCGTACCCAATCTCAAATTTGGTTTCTTCACAACTAATACCAATAAACAATGTCAATAGACTGTTTTTCATGTGGGCCATAATTTTAGAATAACATACTATCCCGTATGAGTTATTTTTAGTAATACTATAGCTACAGTTGTTATATTTCTGAAGTATCATATTGTCAAATTTGATCAGCAAACTGCTAAGAATCAACCGTCTTTAACCCCTAATATTTGTATAACTGTGATTTGTTATTTTTGCTGTCCATGGTAATCATTTCAAAGGTGTTTATGCTCTTTGCCACTGATATTTAATACTTTAGTGTTTCTATAATGTTGCTAGATGATACACGCAGCTGGTACATAATGGGCATGCTTTCCAATAGAAGCACAGCTCTGGTATGTCATGCGATGATTTTACAATCATATCTTCACAACAGTTATAGTATCTTCTTCTGCGTTCGTTCTCAAACTCCTGCAGATTAGCAGGATGTAGTCCGGAGAACGGAATGCGTTGTGTCATGGTTTACAGCATTGCTGCAATATCTGCGCCTTTCGACCTGACACATCCGACTTCAGCGTGGCTTTGGGTCACTGCCCTTATATGAGATGGGACAGCCAACTCCATCCCATAACCTCCTTAGTCGCCTTTTAAGACATGCGCGGAAGGTAAACAGTGTTGCTATTCTTTGCTCCCCTTTCTGGCCCTGGCAACACACGTGAGAGTTATAATATAATGAAGAACAATTTATATAAGATTGTAGTAATTTTAGGCGAACTGTATGTTTGTACATTAGCTCTATGATTTCCCGTGTGGTGACATGCCCAAAATGTTAACAAATTGCAACACTGATCCATCATGCATATCATAAGAGGAGACTAAGTTGGTGCCAAATGGAACTCGAGTACAGCAAACCAGCGACACCGCGCATTTCCATTCTCTGGACTGCATCTGCTGGAAATCTAGTGATCTTACTATTAGTCTTACTATAAGAGAGATACAGTGGGAGTTTGAGAATGAACGCTGAAGAAGAAAAAGAGCTCATGTTTCTATTTGTACAACTTAGTGGTTCTCAAGTGCTTTATTTCATACCCAAAAGAGTGTCCAACATTCAGCAATCTGCAATGTTTTGGGACAAAGCCTCATACTCAGAGGGGTGTAAACGAGTATTGTACAGATAAAGGAATATGTGTACAAGAGGAGAGGTTCACTTTATTTGTATGTCATCCACTAGGAGCTTGCTGTTATTTGGTGGTAGATCTGGTAAGACCTTCAAATGTAGAAGATATAATATGCGGGGTGTCTACCAAGTCACTGTGCACTCATATGATGGTGATATTCCTCCTTTGCAAGCAAAGATGAGCATGGCATGAAAAACAATAAACATATGTGGTGAACAAGTGATGAAAAAAAACCATTAGTGTCTGTCTATTTTGGTTTAGATTTGTGAGTCCGCAGATGCCAGAGGAGTCCGATTCATGCCAGAGGAGTCCGATTCATGCCAGGGAAGATCTCTGCAATGCGTGCAGAGGGTCCGAGTAATAACATTTATGGATCTTTTGTTTCATGTTGCCTTGTTTTTATTTTTTTAACATGTGCTGCAATCTTGCTTCTTACATGACAAACACTCATTTGTAGATACCATGAGACAGTACCTCCAACAGCTGAGACAAGAGACAGGGATCAGGTTGCTAGACAAAGTCTTTGACCAGAATGATAAGCCTAGCAAGGTGAGTAGTGTTGTTGTTTACTATCCCCAACATTTGCGAGCAATTAGCTCTTACATCCTATGTGCAGTGGGGTAGTTTCTATGAGCTTTCTTTCATACCCAGGAGACTACAGCTTCTGGCTTAGTACAATGCCTTTTGAAGAAGACTTCTACTCAGAGGGGGTATACATCTGGCTGGGGGTAGGGGCATAGGAAATTATGCTTGCTCTCCATGTTTGTTTGCTTCAATCTCCAGGAATTATAAGCAATGAAGCTCTTGGTTAATGTGTGGTTCAGCATGCAGCTCATTGAGAGGAACAGTGTGCATATGGGGGTACCAAGTACAATGGAATCAAATTTTCTGATTTTCAATCTTTTTTTAAAAAAAATTCTGCACCTCTGAAATAGTAAGAGTAACATAATAGAAAAGATATTTGTACAAGAGAGAATGTACATATCACAACAAAATCTCAGCACGCTTCTACATTACTTCATGGTTCAGTCTAAAATAGGTCTAAAACAACTCTACATTACTTCATAGTTCAGTCTAAAATAGGTCTAATACAACTCTACATTACTTCATGGTTCAGTCTAAAATAGGTCTAAAACAACTCTACATTACTTCATAGTTCAGTCTAAAATAGGTCTAATACAACTCTACATTACTTCATAGTTCAGTCTAAAATAGGTCTAATACAACTCTACATTACTTCATAGTTCAGTCTAAAATAGGTCTAATACAACTCTACATTACTTCATAGTTCAGTCTAAAATAGGTCTAATACAACTCTACATTACTTCATAGTTCAGTCTAAAATAGGTCTAATACAACTCTACATTACTTCATAGTTCAGTCTAAAATAGGTCTAATACAACTCTACATTACTTCATAGTTCTGTCTAAAATAGGCAACACTTGAAACAGAATAATGATGTTTTGCTAACGACTAGATACAAGATTTGCCTGTTGTATTTCAGTTTTTCTGAGGTAAAATTATCAGTCTAAAATATGACAGATTATATCAGATTCCATGTTAAATAGAATTAGAAGACAATGAGCACACGTGTTTGCCCAGAGTACATCGATTCATTCAACTAAACTCAAACAATTTTCTATTCAGTCCTTTCATGCACCACTCACTGAAAGTATTGCACCTTATCCAGCTAAGAGGTTGCATTTTATTATCAGTGTTTACCACCTCCGAACTAAAGTAACACAAGTTTCTTTTGAATTCATTCTCAAACTCCTGCAAATTAGCAGGATGTAGTCCATAGAACGGAATATGTTGTGCCATGGTTTACAGCTTGGCTGTGATATCTGAACCTTTCAGCCTGACACATCTGACTGAGCATAGTTTCTAGGTCACTTTGATCCTATATGAAATGGGACAGCCAACTTCACTCTAAAGCTTCCTTAGTCACCTCTTACAATGCATGGAAAGTAAACAGTGTTGCTATTCTTTGTTCCTCTTTCGGGTCCCAGAACACGGGTGGTCTAACAGACTAAAAGGTTTGGTCCCACATACCACAAGAAAAAACGCAGAAAGTTTTCAGTAATGCAATTTTACATGACAATAAAAGTAACAACAAAGTACGTATATAAAAAATATAACTCACTTTTTTCTAAATCTTTCAGTGGTGGCTATGTTTTGCCAAGAGGAAGTTCATGGATAAAAGTCTATCTGCTCCTGGATACTGAAACCCATCCGTCTGTCATCACATGATATACGATGTATTGGTTATTATATAATTGTTTTATCAAAATTGCTTATTGTTTTGAATGTGTCCATTATTTGTAAGAGGAAGAGGTGGCCAAAGAAAATCTGGATTAACAACATTAAGGTATGGTCTAGGTATATTTTTTTTACTCATCCAAATTGATCAGGACAGAAATCATTGGAGGGTGTCTATGCTGATGTCTATCTAATGTAGCACCTGATGGGTTGTGACTGAAGATTATCCTCAGCACACAGCAGACAAGTTCATAGATGCTCTGATTCCCGTCTCAATAAATCCATCAGTGTATTGGCTGACAGTTCCAGTTCAACGCTGATTTATCAGTATCTTCGTGTATATCTATTATGTTTTTCTTTACAGGCTGTTCCAATCTTTATACAAATCTCACACAGTCTTGAGAGCGATCCACACTTTTGAAAATATTCTGAGCAGACTAGTGGTGAAACAGCGTCAATTTGTTTGGTTTCGACATGTAACAAGACATGGCTCAATTACTATAATTATTTTTCAAAGTAGTCATGGGTGGAAGGAGAAGAAGGGGACAGAAATTTCTAGATTGATAACATCAAGAAATAGTCTGTGCATTATTTTTCTACACCATTATGAATAGTTGAGGATGATTGTTCGTCCATCACAAGTGATGATGACCATTTGTTACATCCATTTTGAAAATTCAATTTGTTATGTCCTTGATTAGCCCTATTCGAGTTGTAAATGTCCGTGGACAGTTCGGACATGGAATGACGACTGTAGACGGATCTTAGTCTATCCGTGACTTTCTAACTACTCTCCGCTGTTGAGCTGCTGCATTTCTCCTCTTTTCACAAGATGATATCTTTTTTCTTTTAGAACGCCATGTAGATCTATTTTGTGCAAGTTCTTCCCATGTATCGTGGTCTATTTCAAAGGCTTTCAGTGAGTTCTTTAACGAGTCCTTGTATCGCTTCTTTTGGCCACCTTGAAATCGTGTGCCCTTCTCCAGCTCACCATAGAGAAGTATCTTTGGCAGATGATGGTCTGGCATACGCACCAAATGAATATGTTTGACGAACAAATTTTGGTTGAGGATAGAGATGTTTGAAGAGCTTTTTGTGCTGATGTCTGCAGTGTGCCAATCCTGACTGGTTATGGATCTTCTTATTAACGCATGAGCTATGTCAGATAGATCCATTGATATGTAGTACCTACTGACACTGGCCATGCTTGTCAATGTATCATCTCACTCATTGACAGCGTACAACTGCTTAAATTTTGCAGAGCATGTTCATTGAATGATGACAGGTTATAGGCCTATGAATATTAGAAGGGGGCGGGCAGACAAAAAAAGCTAGTATGGAAGTTTGCAATAAACACCACAGAATTCTTGCTATTCATGCTAGAGAACTATCCGGCTACAGTTTTCATATCTTTGTTTGTTGTTCCTTAAATAACATCAAACATTGAAAATGTGTCTACGTGAATTTCCGTGGTTCATGTGGGTATTATATAAATATACGTCATTATTTTGCCTCAGTTCTGCAAATTGTATACACGTATACAATTCCAATAATAACCCTTTATTATTGAATTATGACGAATTATTGCAAACTTTAAACGAAAGAGAAATGATAGTGTTACGTTGTATTTTTTCTAACAGATTAAATGCATTCCTTCATATTAAATTCGTCATTTCGTGAATAATTTGCATTCTACACAAAATAAAAACACCAGAGTAAAATATTACGTCATTTGTGTGCTGCCAATACATTACAAAATGAAACACATGTCAAAGTCAGGTGTTATTTTAGTGACACATGCTTTTTTTCCCAGTGATCTAATGGACTCCTGCCATATGGCTCAATACCATATAATGATATCTGTGTTTTTTCTGACCAATACTATGCTGTCTGTGCGCAATAGCAACACTATAAAAAATAATAAAAAGTAAAATTGAAATAACGGTAGTGAGATGTCTATGAAAAATGCTAAATGTAAAAAGGTGTGCTGTCTCATTGAGAGGAACGAAGCAGGACTATACATAGGGAAAATCAGAGTACAATGAATTCACTCATCTTTGTCTTATGGGCTCTTCTTTTTTTTTTAGAAAGAACAAAATAAGAAATGACGATATTAGGAAGTGCCATGACTTATTATTAACTATTTATTATTAACTCAAATTATTAACTCAAAAATATATCATGCATCTCGAAATATTTACATGAAGTTACAATAACATCACGGGAAAATATTACATGATCTGCACTTTGCCAATAAATTATTCCAGTGAGAATTAACTTTAATGTATTCTGGTTTTTCAAGATTTACATCAATCTCATTTGTTTAGCTACATATACACAGTAAGTATTTCTTTCTTGATAAATGTTGCACTCCATCTTTCTTAGCAGGAGCAGCAGCTGCCTGCTGTAAGTATCACTCATAGCACGTAACTCTGAAGCATCAAAGATAATCCCTCACGGATCTAAGATTATCAGATCAAATGAGATGTGTCAGGAAAGCTATAATGTCACCAGAAGAGACCGACAGAGAAATGAAGATATTGGGAAAGAAATAAGACTATCTCAAGTTAAGACATCTCAAGACAGCAAACCAAATGGTTTGACCACTTCATGAGAATGGAATTAATGCAAGCAGCTCTTCTTCATGTATACAACAGCAGAAGATCGGGCTACAGGGCACAAGAACTAGGTGGGTGGAGACAATCAAAGACACCTTTAAATAGACAATGGCCAAAAATAGAAAATTCCAACTTCCTTCCATGACACTGAATGGGACATTCACAAATGATGATAGATATATCTTAGGAAAAAATGCATTTGTAAACAATGCATCACTTCCCGGATTTGAACCTGTGACCTTGTTAAGAAAACAAATTGCTTAATATGTTACTGAGATTCCATTTTTAATTCGGGAGAACATGTATTCAAACAATAATTATTGTGTGCACAAACAATAATTCACACACACAAAAATATGTCATGCCAATTTATTAACACAAATATTTCATAAACTTATTTACACAAAAATTTTGCAACAATGAACGAATTGTGAAATAGCGTGTATAATAAATGAAAACAGTTGAACAGTCAATTATTATGAAACTGCGTCATCTGAGTGTTTAAGTCTACATCAAGCTAGACAAGAACTGCTCTCACTATAACCATCTATACAAAACACCCTTATATAGAAGTCTATCACAACTACAGAGAACATGCAGAATTTACAGACTGGCACTTGCCGCCCAAGAGTCATGACACTGAATATCCAAAGAATTATAAAACTGTTATATAAACTATTAATCTCATAACAAATTAGTTCCGACCAACATGTGGACAGGCAGCACAGAGTGCTAAACATACTTCAAGAGTGTTCTGAGCATGAAACGCTAAGGCAGACATATTGGCCAGAGGAAACAACACTGGAATCAAAGCTCTATGGTCTATGTATGAACTACAAAAGACAGTGAGTTTTATTCGGGAGATTGAATTACAGATATAGACATGTTTCAAGTGAATGAAAGAAGAAGTCCGGACCTACAAAATATTTGTCACAAGTTACCGGTATTCGCATTATAAAAAATGAAAAGTGGATTTTGAAAGGTATCTTTAGATACACACTGAATATTCCAGAGTGTTGGTTACTAAACACAATAACAAAAAGAAAACAACGCCTGTTTGGTCATATAAAGAGACATAACTGTTTAGAAAGACAAATAATGGAAGGAAGAGTACCTGGTTAGAGGAGAAGGGGCAGACCAAGAAGACGATGGACTGACGACATTAAAGATAATATGAATACATCGCTAGAAAATGCAAGACAGAGAGAGGTTCAGAGAGTTCATTGGGGAAGACAACGTTCTGGAAGGAATACGTCACATGGCTTGTCTTTAGGTAGGGGATGTTGTTATCAATTGTATGCACCATAATGAAACTCCATTGTGCCAGAAACGCTGCAAAAGAGACAACCAGAAAGCTACAAACATTCAACAGATCTATATATAAAATATTTATTTTTAATGATACAGTGGAATCCCTCTATAGTGTATCCTTTTATAACAAATTTCCTTATTTAACAATGCTTTTCAAATTCTCAGTTATATGTATCCTTCCGAGTAGAAGGATTCTCCAAAAGGCATTGCATTAACCTGAAAAGTCTCCTGAGCTTGATAGAAGCTCTGAGAAACCACCACACTGCTAGTAATTCCTGGGATCTAAATAAATGTTTGTACTATATTGTTATAATGGTATTTGATTGTGTAAGGCCACCAATGAAGAAAGAACTAAATGGACACTAGTAGAGATAGAACTCAAACAATGGACCTGTAGATAGGACACATATTCGGAAACCCACTGAAAATCACTGTAAGATATGCATTGTTCTGGAACCCACAGGGAAAGCTACATGCACATACAAAGAGAATAAGTAGGAAAGAATAGCTATAGATAGGACACAGTGGAGGTTGCATTCTTGTAGGAAGTTGAGGGATGAATACATTATTAGAATAGTTGATAATATCCACACACACACAAAAGCAGAACAATTGACAAGGCATATTTTTGTGTGGAAGATGACCAGTCTCTGTCAATGGATATGGGATATTGAAGACCTGGTGACCACAACTATGGAAGAAGCAGGGCAGTTTGCACAGAACTGAGATGCTTAAGAAGTGGCAGTGAGGACAACAATCTGTAAAAGACATGTCACAGAAGAATACCAGTCTCATGCAGAAATCTGATGTGCTAGGCTAACATTGTGCAAATTAAATGGAAACACAATGCACTCCACTCTCCCTGGTAGAAATATCGAGCTCAAACAGCAATAATACCAGTCTCTGGTTACTTGCTTTTCTACATTCTTATTTTACAATATTTGCTTATGAAGAATTGGTATTTTTTTCATGCACTCGCTAACACATCTTAGAAAAATATACCAGTGTCAGACAATAAACAAACACCTTTCACATTTATTTTGTTTCTTGTAAATCGATTTTCCCAGTCAAACACTTTACTTCTAATAATAAAATATCTCTATCAGGCTGGTCTTCTTAGCTACTTTCTATAAACATATAGTACTATGTAAGGTAAAGGTGGGTCCCATGGTAGCAGCCTGCTGTCAGGGATGAAGTAACTTTTCATGTACTAAGCTGCAGCAACTATTAGGTGGGGTGGCCAGTTCCCTTCCATGTGTGTTTACCTCCCCTTAACTCATGCATCAGGTACTCATTTACAGCTGAGTGGACTGTATTTTTTCTGTCTGGGCATGCCATTAAGCAAGTCGACTATCAGCTAGGCTGCCATACTATAAAGTGTTTGATAAAACAGCTCGTAACATCATGGTAAGCAAGCTCACTATCAACTAGGCTGCCACACTCTATAGTGTTTGATAAAACAGCTCGTAACATCATGGTAAGCAAGCTCACTATCAACTAGGCTGCCACACTCTATAGTGTTTGATAAAACAGCTCGTAACATCATGGTAAGCAAGCTCACTATCAACTAGGCTGCCACACTATAGTGTTTGATAAAACAGCTCGTAACATCTTGGTAAGCAAGCTCACTATCAACTAGGTAACTAGGTTTCATGCTGCGTGTTTTAAGAGTTTGAATGAAATCTTGTGGATAGTTGCTGCCTATTCTATCTTCTATGTATGAATGATTGTACAATGGAATCCCTCTATAACACATTCTTTTATACCAAATTTCCCTATATAACAACACTTCAAAATCCCCAATTATATTTATTCTATATTGTTTGTACTGTATATGCCGAATTTCTGTTATTACATACATATTTTGTCAGATCAGACCAAGTTGTTATAACAGGATTCCACTGTATTGTATTCAAAATGTTGATCATCTCTGCATATTTGCCAAATGAAATTGTGGGATTGTCATAAAATATAACAAGGGTTGGCCGTAATACTCCATTCATTCATTTTACTTTAGCGCTGAAGCTAAAGCATAGTGCAGAGGTCAGATCTCTCCAATTCTGTCTGTTCAAAGCTATTCTGTGCATTTTTTTTTAATAGTATGGATATTGATTGATAATACACAGTTTGTCACAAAATAATTCGTTTGAATGAAGAAGAATTGGAATGAACTGGCTTCTGTTACACAAATCGGTCTGGACTTTACGATGTTAGTTGATTAATCCAACGATCGACAGAGTGACCCAGACTTGATTAGAGAAACACCCTCCATCAACGGACGTCACTACCGGAAGTCCTCTATAGGACAAATTAATTTCCACAAGAAAAGTTAGAACAGATTCTTAAAATTTGCATTTCCAGTGCTGGAGTAACAAAGTTAGCATGGTCTCTGCCCATTGTTACTGCATCTCATGGAGGTAAAGTTCCCTTGTGTTCTTTTAAAAACTTTGCAAGCAGAAGTTATAGTAGGATATTGGAGATATGTCTGTTATAGTAGAATAATGGAGAGATTGTTATAGCAGAATATTGGAGAGATGTCTGTTATAGTAGAATAATGGAGAGATTGTCTGTTATAGTAGAATAATGGAGAGATTGTCTGTTATAGTAGAATATTGGAGAGTGTCTGTTATAGTAGAATATTGGAGAGATGTCTGTTATAGTAGATAATTGGAGAGATGGTCTGCTTTCGTAAAATTTTGGAGAGATGCCATTTCAAGGTCAGGTAGCCTTCAGAAGTCATATCGAGGTCAGGTAGCCTTCAGAAGCCATATCGCAGCAAAAAGTAAAGATCCACAAAAAATATGACAGTTCCTAGGATGAGGCCGGACATCATTTGCTGAAATCAAATTGAGAATATGTATAATATATGTATAGCTGCTTCTTGGTTGTTGTTTTTTTCAAACTCCCACCAGATCTCTCTCTAACAGTAGGACAATGATCCTACTAGATTTCAACTTTCATTCTCAAACTCCCACCAGATCTCTAACAGTAGGACAATGATCCTACTAGATTTCTAGCGGGATGTAATCCAGGGAATAAAAATGAGTTGTGTTGCTTTTTTATTTGGGCAAATGGCCCAACATATTCGGCTTGGTGATGATGAAATGATCCCTTTACCTGTGAGCAGGTAGCTCTTAAAAGTACATAGTATTTCAAAAGCATAGGTCATGATAAATTTGACTTCAGCATGGCTTCTGAGTCACTGTGACCCTATATGAGGTAGGACAGACAACTCTGTCCCATAATCTCCTTAGTCGCCTCTTACAACATGCTTGGTAGGAAAACAGTGTTGCTATTCTTCACTCCCCGTTCGGGTCCCAACAATATGGCCGGATATCTGTAGCCATACCTTGCAACGTGTTCCTATACCACATGCTAGTCAACCTCAAATCTAGCCACGGTCAAACTTGCTTAACCTATTTTGCTTTAACCTGTGTCGCTTTCGACATAGCCACATACTTTCATTTACATGGGGTAGACACTTGCATACAGATTTTACTCTTGATCATATCAATGACATGCGGAAAATACTTTCAATGACATGCGGAAAATATTAACATCGAAATAAATCACAAACTAAATATAATTATAAAATGCTACATCTATTCTAATTTAATGTATGGCTCAGAAACATGGACAATGAACAAACTCAATGACAGAAATGAAACCTTTAAGATGTGGATATGTAGAAGAATAGGGAGCACTTCATGAAAAAAGAGAAATAAGAAGTTCTAACAACACTTTGTATGAAAAAATAACCAATAAAGAAAATAAAAATCAAACATATAAAGTATTTTGGATGTATTAAAAGACATGACACCTTGTTGAAGGCCGTACTTGATAGAGTCTAGCATGAGGTAAGTAAAGATACAAGTTGCAGATCATGAGATGGACAGGTTAGAGTCAAGCAGACTGCACCACCAAGGCAAGAAACTGGGAATGTTGGAGGTTTCTTGCAGCGAACCCTCAATACGGAGATGGCACGTGATGATGATTAAAAAACTTGTCTAAACAATTGAGCAGCTAGTGATTTAATCATTTTAACCTTTAGAACCCCAAAATAAAATTATAAATTTTTCCCTCAGGCTAGCTGTTCCTATTGTATTTATGTTCTCATAATCAAACTAAATAAAATGGACTGAACAAACATAAAACATGTAGATGTCACGATGTCGCATTGGGTCTAGGATAACATACAACGTAATTATATTGAATGCTGATCTGCGGTAACCCTAATAAATTCTTTCACTTATCTAGACCTATACTATTTATTCTATTCTATAAATAACTAATGTTCTCATAATATTTAAACAATTAACACTAGGAAAAGAAAAATAAAACACATTGATGTCAATTACCATGCAGCCTGGTCCGTTCTAGACTTCATCCAGAAATAATTCAAATGGACACACTCTTCAATTATTATTATATCCAATGTAATATCTAAATGTCTGAATCGATTATCCTAAACTAAAATGTTAATAATATTTGCCTTGAAAACAAATGTAATTCCCAATAATTTCTCATCGTTGGAATTAGAATTAATGAAAATTTCATTCAATATGACATTCATCGGGACATAAATAAAGGAATGAGCAAGGTGGATGTAAGTAGAGCAAGGTGGATGTAAGTAGAGCAAGGTGGATGTAAGTAGAGCAAGTTGGATGTAAGTAATCCTAGCTTCGGATGGCACGAAACATTTGTTATGTGAGCCTAATTTTGTGTAGTTCAATACTGATGGATCTGACACATAGCAATGAGCGTATGGGTATACCTCCGGGGCATACCAGACAAATATTCGTGGGTGTATCTACACGCCTGTTGGCCCTACAGTTTTAAAGTATATTTCTATCATTTAATTTCCAATGTTTCCTAAATGAAATACAGTGGAATCCCTCTATAGTGCATTCTTTTATAACAAATTTCTCTATATAACAGCACTTTTCAAAATCCCCAATTATATTTATTGCATATTGTTTGTGCTGTATATAGCGAATTTCTGTTATTGCATATATATTTTGTTGGTCAGGATCAATTGTTATAACAGGATTCCGCTGCATTCAGTTTTAAAGCATCTTTACCAATGATTTCCTGCATGTAAAATGTTTGTGGGTCCCACCAGTGGTCCACTAGACAAACCACTCATGCGAAGTGTCTGTGTTCTCAGCAATCGCCCACTATGCAACAGAAAACTTTAGTAGATGTTAGTTATTTCTCTAGGGCCAAAGATGGCACATAGGTCAGATGTCATAGTTTCCATGTCTCTTATTTCATTGCAATTTGCTTTAGATCTTCATTGTTTCTGATACCAATGGTGAAAAGTTCTTGTAATAGTTCTATGTAAAGTTTCTTTTAGTCTTCCTCGTTTTCTCTTGCCATTTGGTGACTACATCAAAGCTTGCCAGGGAAGTCTTTCGGTATCCATTCGTATCATGTGTCCGATGTAATTCCAGCAACGCTTTCTAATATAGGTGGATACATATTCTTGTTCTGATTCTTGTCTGACAACTGTGTTTGATTTGAAGATTTGATTTTGTTTGATTAGTAGATGACATGCCAGTATATTGACGCTTTCTTCTTGTGGAAACTTTATAGCATGTCATCGACAATTATGATTTTGTTGCACATTGTGTGAGTTATTAGTTGTTGAAATGCATGCACGATCTGTGGATAGGAGGGAGCTGCATGCACCATCTGTGGTTGGGAGGTAGATTCCTATAACTGAAGCCCACCAGAAGGGCACGTTAACTCAGGATGTGATACGCCTTTTGCCTTGAACATTTGGTTATATGCCTGGGACCAAAAAGTTTGACACAGACAGTAGGCAATTGGTGGCAGGGAATGAGTACAGGGAACTCTAACTTGGCTGCTATAGCTTGGAGGCATGCATAGACATAAACCTACCTTTCTAGTGGTGTGATAAGTTATTTTCTAACTCTGGTCCAGGGTTTGTAGAAAATTCAGCTTCTTTTTCTGCACTCATTTCTCAAACTTCTGCACATTAGCAGGATGTAGTCCAGAGAACGGAATACGTTATATCATGATTTTAAGCTTAGCTGCAATATCTGCAGCTTTCAACCTGATGCAACTCCCCAGCAAAGTTAACACATCTATATATCACAAAATGGAATTGGATCAAAGGGCATAGAGAGTCCATGGACCGCTGGATCAGCAACCAATTAACCAACAAATGATTTGAGTTTTTGTCTGAATAGTTCAATAACAGTTCTTCAGCATTCATTCTCAAATTTCAACTGGATCTCTCGTGTAGCACGACAAATGTCCTACTAGATTTCCAGCAGGATATAGTACAGAGAATGTAAATGCATTGTCACCATTTTATTTGTGCCAATGGCCAGACACATTGATCTTCTTTTCTGAATAACAGTATATGCTTCAATTCTATTTTCAAAGATGTACTTACAATTGCAAAAGCTTTGCCTATAACCAGTTCTGCCCCCTTGTATCCAAAAGCAAATCCAGCAGCGACGGTGATCAAGAAATTAATAATCGATATGATCTGCCTGTTCATGGCTTTCACTGAAACATTGGATATGTACAAGAATGAATATCTTACTGTATTTACATTGCAAAATCAAATTTTAATACACTATCATCTTCATAGTTCTTCAGTCAGTTATCAGGTTACAGTACCAATGGCTTTAATGCACTGTGAAATTCACTTCTGGTTATCCATAGAAATACCTCAGGTTTGGAAGTAGACCATATTTTCTGGTCATCCATAGAGCACCTCAGGTTTGGAAGTAGACCATAGAGCACCTCAGGTTTGGAAGTAGACCATAGAGCACCTCAGGTTTGGAAGTAGACCATAGAGCACCTCAGGTTTGTAAGTAGACCATATTTTCTCCCTCTTTTCTTGGTAGAATTCTTCTGTGTTTGTTCTTAAACTCCTACATATTAGCACGATGTAGTCTGGAGAACAGAATGTTCTTAAACTCCTACATATTAGCAGGATGTAGTCTGAAGAACAGAATGTGTTGTGCCATGGTTTACAGCTTAACTGCAAAGTCTATGCCTGACACATCTGACTTCAGCGTGGCTTCTCTGTCACTTTTGCTCGAAATGTGATGGGAACTCCACCTCAAAACATCCATAGTCATCTTTTACGACATGCTTGGTAGGTAACAGTGTCGCTATTCTTTGATTTCCTTTCAGGACCCTGCAACACATAGACGGTTGATGACTGAATTCATTGAAGCAACTTACCCACATATCTCCTCAACATTTATGCAGAGAAGATAATGAGGAATGTAAGAAATGACCAACTGAGAAATAACTTCGACCCACTCAACATCAGAAGTCATGAGATATAAGATATGCTGATGATACAACATTATTGGCATAGTCAAGCAGACCTCGAACATCTCATAAACTCTATTAAAGAGCATAATGAAAAACAAAACTTATTTCTGAATAGAAATAAGATCAAGATTAGGACAAGTGACAAATCCACTAGCAAGTTCTCAATCAGTATCAACAACAGCAAATTAGAAAGAGTCACCATTTTTGAAGTACTTGGTTCTCTTATCAACAGTATCAGTGATTGCTATGAAGAAGTCAGGATGAGGTTGGCTATAGCATCAAAGAAGCTGATACAAATGGAAAACATGGTTGAGCTGCTGAAAAACTAACATTCTTAAGTCCTTGCATATTCCCAGTGGCAATATATGGGTGTGAATCCTGGACAATCACCAACAAAGTGAAAAATAAAATAGCAGCATTTAAAACAAAATGTTACATAAAATCCCCAGAATACCATGAACCAAAAAGATCACCAATATTGAGATCCTGAGAGAAATGAATGTAAAAGAAAACTGGCTAAACAGCATGGTTCTTTCCAGAAAACTACAATATTTTGGCCATATCAAGCACCATGACAGCCTAGAGAAGGTCATAATGGAAGGAATAATGTGAGAGAGATGAACAAAAGCCAGACCCAGATGAAGATGGATACAAGACATCAAAGAACACCTGAACATGTCAGTAACAAAAGCACGAAGACTGGCTCAGGATCGACAGAAGTTTCGAAAGGCTGTGATGACTGCGACTTCATGTTCAAGATATGCTGCCTGATGATGATAATGACCCACGAGTAGAAACTGCTAAGCAAGAAGAATTGATTGCAAAAGAACAATATTTTGATATAGTGATTTAATTCCCCTTTTGTACCTTCAAAGCTTTCATTACTACAAACCTATATATCTATATATATTCCTTCAACACCTAATTCAGTGCATTGGGCAGAAATTCGAGTTCTCTAGTTCAAGGGATCTGATGTTAATGTAATTCTTGGATGTTGTTGAGACTCATGTTAATACACGCTATGATGGTTGTTCTGCATAAAATATTACTTGGTCTTTTTCTTTTGTCATCTGGTACCCATTTTAATGCTTATAGTGGCAGTCTGGTTTCATTCATTCCAAGTACATGTCCGATATAAGTATGTTTCGATCATAAATCTCCATTTATTTACAAATTTCTGCTGTTTTTTCTGCTTGATACATAATTCTAACATTCCAATATCCAATTTAAGGATATCTCGTGGTCCCATGTAACTAGATTTGATCATCATTGGTGTTTGGTGTGAGTTTGTTTCTGTAACAGCTTCTTAGACCTGTTGATCAACCTTGACGTCCAATCTGTATTTTTTAAGATGACCACTTCCAACAGAATACAAACAGAAACAAAAGCATCTAGCATATTGAAGGAAGTAGATATGAAGATAAAAAGTTTCAAGGAATTAAAAAAAATTGAATAGTTGCACACCGCCAAAGATGGAAGTGTTGGCCATTCACGTAAATAAAATGGTGACACACCTCTTTTCCATTCTCTGGACTACATCCTGCTGGAAATCTGGTAGGATCACTGTCCTGCTGCAAGAGAGATCCAGCGGGAGTTTGAGAATGAATGCTGAAGAAGAAGAATCATTGCACACAAGTCAAAAACTGCCAATTGCTATCTAATTGGTTCCATCACGTCTGTGATCATGATGGCATACAGTGCAGACCACAGAACATATTCTGCAAGACTTTCATTTTTCTTTTTCGCTGAAGTTAGCGCATAGGGCAGAGGTCAGAACTCTCCAATTATGTCTATTCAAAGCTATTCTGTGCAGTTCTTGAATAGTATGAATATTGGTTGCTTTACTTTCTCTAAGTATTGTTCTTCTGAGTGTTTCTTTTGGTCTACCCCTTGCTCTTTTGCCTGTAGGTATCCATTCAAGAGATTGGTGGTGTATTCTGTTGGTGTCTGCGTGTAGGGCCAACGGCGTTTTCTGATAACATCCACAAGACTGCATTACACTAAATCAGTTAAGGGATGAGCACTGGCTCACTGGGACAGATAACCACAGAAAACTGTATGGGTGTCTTGAGGAGCTTTCAAATTAGCAGCAGTAATCAAGAAGACATACAACAATTCTACAAGGACTTGAACACAGCTATGAAACAATGCAAACAACATGAAGTAAATATTGTCATGGGCGATATGAATGCTAAGGTAGGGGACAGCCAAGACAAGGGTGTTACTGGCAGATTTGGATTAGGCACTAGAAACGAAAGAGGTGAGGTCCTGGTAGACTGGGCCAGAAATAATAATATGGTGATAGGAAATACATTCTTTTCTCATCACCCAAGACGGCTATGGACATGGAAAAGTCCAGATAATAAGACACGCAATCAAATAGATTACATCATAATAAATAAAAGATTCCGAAATTCACTGAAGTCTGTTAAGACACATCCAAGTGCTGATTGTAACAGTGATCATGTTCCAGTTGTGGGAAAGATTAATATTAGGTTAAAGAGATTAAAAACTACAAGGGCAGATAACACACCTAATGTGAATAGGCTGACAAAGAATGCAGAATTACAAGAACAGTATAACATAACAATTCAAAATAGGTACAATGCGATAGAAAAAATAGAAACCATTGAAGAACAGTGGACGATGTTAAAAGAATCATTGCAGCAAACATCTAAAGAGATCCTGGATGACAGAAGATATTTTGAATATGATGAAGAAAAGAAGTCAGATGAAGAAAACATCGAAGAATACAACAAGATGAACAAAGAAATTAAACATAAGTGCACCAAGGCTAAAGAGGACTGGTTAAACGCAAAGTGCAGTGAAATAGAAAAACATTATCATAGAAATACAAGTGATACACATTTACAAATAAAGGAATTAACAGGCAAAGGGCAGGCTCACAAGACTGGGTGTCTGAAATATAAGCAGGGACACATACTAATAGGAGAAAATGAAGTCATGCACAGATGGGAAGAATATATTAAAGAATTGTACGAAGATAACAGAAATGATATTAACATAAATTACAACAATGAAGGTCCAAGTATTTTAAAAGCAGAAGTAAAGGAAGCCATACAACACTTAAAAAACAACAAATCATCGGGTCCAGACAAGATTACAAAAGAAGAATTAGAAGCCCTGGGAGATTATGGTCTTGAAATTATCAAAATGTTAAATGACATCTACAACAGTGGCTATATTCCATCAGATTTGCTACAATCAATTTTTATAGCCCTACCAAAAAAACCTGGTGCAGTAGATTGCGAAGACCACAGAACAATTAGTCTTATGAGTCAGATGACCAAGATTCTACTGCGCATAATAATGAGGCGTATAAGAGGAAAAATAAAACCAGAGATAGCAAACGAACAATGCAGATTCGTAGAAGGAAAAGGCACAAGAAATGCCCTATATATAGTAAGAACATTAATGAAGAGGGTACAACAAGAAGTAAAACAAGACCTTTATCTGTGCTTCATAGATTACAGCAAAGCATTTGACAAGGTGTAGCATTCAGAGATTATAAAATTGCTAGAAAGTCTTAACGTTGATGGGAAAGATCTAAAAATAGTAAAAAATATGTATTGGAAACAAACAGCTGCGATGATAGTTAACAACACTATAGGTAGATTTCAAAAGATAGAAATGGGTGTCAGGCAAGGTTGTGTAATGTCACTGGACCTTTTCTCCCTGTATACAGAATACATTATGCAAAATATAGAAGATATGTCCGGAATAAAAGTGGGAGGATACAATATAAATAACTTGAGATAAGCTGATGACACAGTACTGATCGCAGGAAGCGAACAAGAACTGCAAGCCCTATTAGATAAAGTAGTGAAGGAAAGTGAAAACAAAGGCCTCAGTTTAAAAAAGTAGAAACCAGAAATAATGGTTGTATCAAAGAGACATACACCACCAAGATGCAACATAATAATTAATAACACAAAATTGGCACAAGTTGAAAAAGTGAAATATCTTGGCACCCTGTTAACATCAGAAGGTAGATGCTCAAGTGAGATAAAGAGCCAAACAGCACAAGCCAAATCAGCATTCCAAAAAATGAGAACCATTTTTTGCAATGGAAGTCTATCGATGCAGACCCGAATTCGGGTGCTGAGATGTTATATCGAACCGATTCTTTTTTATGGATGTGAAGCATGGACTATAAACAAGAAAATTCAAAGTGAATTGGAGGCTACAGAAGTTTCTGAGAAGAATGATGAAAATACCATGGACAGCCAAGAAAACTAATGCAAAGGTTCTCATTGATGCTGGTGTAAAAAGATCAATCATATCAAACATTAGAGGCAGACAGTCAAGTTTTCTAGGGCATCTGCTGAGAAGAACACAGCTTGAACACTTAATAACCAGGGGTGCAAAGGGAACGCATTGCTCTAGGCGGACCCAGGGTTAGCAGATAACCAAGATCCCAAATGTACCTCCACGCGGTGCACCCTGGTAACAGAAATACAGCAGCTCAAGCTGATTCTGGCCAAATCATTTGGGATCGTGTCCGAGAATGTGGAGGTAGCAGATGGAAAGAGATTTGCCTGCACAAGAGACAGACAATATCTCCGACACCACCAGCATCACCACATATAGCGACACTGTCGACATACAGTGAAACTAGTCAGTCCAGTCCGAACATTGGAGGGGCGGCCAATGTAAAATGCACGTAAAGGTAGATGCATGGCGAGAGACATAGATTTCATACCGAGTACAATGAAACAATGAAAGGGCAGAACAGCGCTAGAGGGCAGCGCGAACTGCAATTAGAAAGTGAATAGTCCCTAGGAAAGGGGAACTACAAGCTCTGTCAGCTCGAGATGAGCTTCTAGCTACATGTGTTCCTTACAGGCAGAGACACAGACCCATTCATTGGCGTTTGGTAAAGCAAGAAGACCTAATCCAACTCTAATACCGAGCCTTCCTAAACCGGAAATATGCTCGCGAAGAGAAAGGGTTCCGTACTCGATGCGCTCAGGCACAAAAGGGACAACGATTTAGCCCTGGCCCAACTCTACTGTCAGGTTTTCCTACACCAGAAATACACTTGAAGAGAGAAAGGGTTCAGTACCTGATGGGCTCAGGCGCTATTGGGACAAGGACGCTCAGCTCGAGAACGCCGTGCTCTCAAACGCGTGGTGAGAGACTCGAACTTGGACAAGGGGTACACGATGTTGGTGAATGACACCTCGGCTAAGAGGGTGAAAGAGCCAGGGTCCAACTCCTCTGTTGAGTTCTTCCCCTTAAGGAACCAGGCTCACGGATGAGAAACGGTTCAGTACCCAATGGGCACAGGCACAGCACGTCCAATTACACGAGGCAAGTTCATAGACTGTGGAACACCTCGTTCGAGTCAGACGAGAGCCCAAAAGATCGTCTGGGCGAAGAGTCTCCACTACGCATGCCTGGAGACAGATATAGAGGCTGACACAGGCTAAGGGTAGCCCACCCGAATTGTCAAGGCATGCCGAAATCGGATGTGCTAGGCCTACAAGGCGCATAACGGTGGCACAACGTAATCACGCTCCCGGCGGAAATCGCACGGATATCCGTGATGGTTACAATGGAGCGAACGAAAAACAAACAAACAAACTTAATAACCACTGGAAAGATCAAAGGGAGAAGAGATAAAGGTCGTCAAAGAGAAAAGTTACTAGATGGGCTTGTATCGTGGCACGGTAGAAGCTCACCAACCGAGCTTATTGACAACACAAGAGACAGAGAGTCGTGGAGAAACATGATCGCCTACGCCAGTCGGCATGGCACTTGATTGATTGAATCAAGAAAACCAGACTTGCTGTGTTAATAAGAAGAAGAATTGCTATCTAACGAATGTTTTTGGTTTTAGTTGAGTACAAACTTCTGGTTTTCGCCTTGATTAGATCTAGAGTGACGACCATTCTTCTTCTGCGTTCACTCTCTGATAACCAACACAAAAGTTAGTATAATTTCCACTGATGAGAGTGAAGTATACTGTACTTCTGGTTTCACAACAGAGTTGTATTATTTTGTGCCTTCTGGCCCAGCACATCTGTTTTCTGCATGATGACCATTAAATCATTTGGACAGCAGAAAGCATAAATTAAAGATACAACAAAATGTAATTTCTCACCTTCCTGTTTGAAAGTAAACTTAGTCTTTGCCTGAAGACAGAAATGATATAGTATAGTCAATCAGTATAAATTCTGAAGACAATGTAATAATTTCATAATGCAAAATAAATAGATGTACTTTAATTCAGCCCACACAAAATAAATAAATGTACTTTATTTCCGCCCACACAGAATAAATAGATGTACATTATTGCTGTACACACAAAATAAATGTACTTTATTTCTGCCCACACAAAATAAATAAAAGTAATTGATTGCCATCCACACATAATAAATATAAATAATTTATTGCCACCCACACAAAATAAATATACTGTTCAAAAAAGAAATGCAACATTATTTAAAATGTCTACCAAAATTTTATTTTATGGAATTAATGTTTCAACCTTGGCATGGAAAAACTTTCAGACTTTAACTAAACCAAATCCATCTCCAGTCATTCCTAACGGACCACTGACAATGCTAGTTAGCCCACTTCAGTCGGTCCCGGCAATGCCAGTCTGTAAGAACAATACCTCTGTAGAGTCTTCTAGCCCAAGAGCAGCGTTGTGCAGCCTGACAGTCTGATCTGAACTGAAATTCGATGAGCTGCTGGCATTGACTGGACCTTGGAGGACACAGATGCAACTCAATTTGTGAGGTGAAGTAGCCGTATGAAGCAGTCTTCGGCAGGAGTTTTGACTGGATCTTCCACTGCACGGCCGGTCTGCCACTGAGCCACTTTGTTGAAATCACTCCAATGGCAGCTACTGGTGCTTCTAATCACATTAAATTGTCTCATCACTACACTTTGTGATAGTCCAGTCTGTAAGCATCCAATGATGATGTATCATTGTTCTGTAGTCAGATGAGACATACTTTCGCATTGAATTTTCAACTGAATTTATTTGAGGGCCATCATTCTGTTATAGGCATTCAATAATAAAGTCAGAGATTTTTGTGTTCAGTAAGTTTCACGGGATTCTCATGACCTGTCACAAGTTGTTGCCACAAATGTTTTGACCTTGACCTCTTTCATGGCTCACCTCATGAATAATGAGGTGAGTACAATTCAGGTAACCACATGTCCAATCAGCGAATATCTTTTATAAAAGTACCTCCCAAAAATGTTGCATTTCTTTTTTTTTTATCAGTATAGATGTACTTTGGTGCTGACCACAAACAATAATAGAATAATTTATTGCCACCCACATAAAATAAGTTCTTTATTGTCTATTGTCTGTCCATAGGTGAACGATGGTTGATCGTATTCAGACTTGCATTTAAGCATAGTGGTGGGAACTTCAGCTGTCGTTCCAATGTCAGATGTGTCGCCTTGGTTACATTAGGTTCATGTTTGTTCAATGCGTATCTTGATGTTTTCTATCCACCATTTTTGGGGTCTACTTTTGGCCTTATTTCTGGATATTATTTTTTGCAACCCACACAAAATTCAAAATCCAAAAGTAAATTCGTAGATGTACTTTAGCGTCACCCATACAAAATAAACGATGATGATTGTTGTTCGTCCATCACAAGTGATGATGATGACCATTTGTTACATCCACTTGAAATTTAGTTGAAGTTATGTCCTTGACAATGAGTTTATAAATGGTTAGTAAGCTCTATTCTAGCCAAAAATGACCTTGACAGTCCAGGTACATCACTGTAGATGGTTTTTTATCTACCTGTGGCTATCTAGCTACTCTCTGTTGTTCAGCTGCTGTATTTCTCCTTTTCACAAGATGCTGCACCTTTTTTGACTGTAAAGTGCCATGTAGCTCTGTTATGTGCAAGTTCTTGCCATGTATCTTGGTCTAGTTCAAAGGTTTCAGCGAAGACTTTAACGAATCCTTGTAGCACTTCTTTTGGCCACCTTGAGAATATATCCCCTTCTGCAACTCACCACAGAGAATATCTTTAACAGGCCATGATCTGGTGTACATACCACATGACACGCCCAATGAATCTGTGTCTGCATCAGGATAGTGTCAATGCTAAGGATACCAGATCTGTCAAGGACTTTGTATTCGGAATCTTGTCTTAGCATCTGATGTTCATAACTTCTTTGAGACAAATTGTGTGAAAGTACAAACACTTACGACATAGATAGCAGATAACAGCATTACTCTTCTTTGCACTACTTTTGAGCTAAAGTAACAGCCAGCAATTAGCGTTATATATCAAGTGACATATTCTTTCCAGAACATTGTCTTCATCATGGATACTCTGAATGCCTTTCTGTCTCTGGCAATCAGGCCTGCATTGACCAGAGACATGTTCATACATTCATCATTGTCGCTGGTCCATCATCTTCTTGGTCTTCTTCGCTTTCCTGGTACTTTGCCCTCCAGAGTCAGCCATTTGATGCCATCATGTCTCTTTAAATGTCCAAAATACTGTAACTTCCTTCTTATGATTGTATTATAATTAACATTAGGAAACAATTATTGACAGTATTGAAGCAGTGACATTGTCGTTTCTAATCGTCGTGTTGTATTCGTGATAAAGATCTTTTGATCAAAACATTGATTTGTGTATTATGTGTGTTACCAGTGACTAGCAAAACTTAATTACCCCGTTCCAAGTATCATCTGTTGGATTACAGTATTTACAGCAAAACTTAATTACCCCGTTCCAAGTATCATCTGTTGGATTACAGTATTTACAGCAAAACTTAATTACCCCGTTCCAAGTATCAACTGTTGGATTACAGTATTTACAGCTATATTTACATATGATTAATTTTATGCTAAATGGTTGCATGCATTCATGTGAATGGATGTCTGCATACATAAAATGGTGAAACATACCTTCCACATATATAAATAATAGACTCTACTGAGTGGGTCACTTCTTAAATGAGAAAGCTTTCTTTCAAACTCAGAAGGATAGTTAGTTAGTCATCGGATCATCATCACTGCAAACTGAACACATCCATAGTTGCTCCGATCTCTCCTTGAGTGTATCCGCCATCACACTTCTGCTGACAGTACCGGTCCTATGCTGGTTGACCATCATTCTTCTGCGCCCTCCAAAATGTTCACCTCTAGCAACACCGCATTTCAATCCCTGATCTTTAATCCTAGCCATTGAAAAGGAATCATCATCCACATTAGTCTCACTCTCGCGTGTTATATCTCTTAAGGAGTTCAAAACGTCAGCGCGATCCATTGCCCCATCGCCCTTTGCCACAATCGCACACGATGCCAGTTGATCCGCTCTTTCATTGCCTCGAACGCCCACATGTCCCGGCACGAAAATAAATGTAACCTCAGAAGGATGCTACTCTCAAAAGAAAGCTTTGGACTAACCTCCCAATGTACAAAGGAAACAAGATCTTTATTGTTCATAATTCAGAGAGTTGAAATAAACACAACAAAACAATTATCAGCCCAACTCAAACAAAAACTACAGATGAAATCAAATGTGCTGGGTCATTGGAGTTCAAGGAAAACAGAGATGTGGTGCAATGCTGTTCTTTCAACTACATTCTGGAAATCTAGTAGAACCATTGTGCTACTATAAGAGGGATCCAGCGGAAGTTTGAGAGTGGATGCTAACAAACACAAAACTCTACTTCAGCTTATTTCAACTTATTTTGAGGATTCAACCCCTCCCCCACCCCCAGGAAACATCCACCCCCACTCCAATGGTTTTCAAATAAAAAGGTTACAGTCCCACAAAAATGAAAAGGAGGAAAACTACCCTTGTCTTAGGTAAACCCCCCCCCCCCCCCCTTACAAAAGACATATCTATGGCTCTGCATGCGCACTAATTTCAGCAAACATACAAAAGCAATAACTACAAATATCTGTAACTGCATTCCTACCTTAGGATCCACATTCCGAGTTATTCTTCTGTATTCCTTGTTTTCCTGTTCTATTTTTAGTTTCTGAATTCTAGCTTCCAGTTCTTTGTTCTTTAAAATACAGATTGAACACAATTAAATTAAAGAAATTTATCCCAATGGAAAATAAAAAGCAAATAATAAATTAAATCTCCATACTAACATTTTGTTACCAATGTCAGATGTGGACATTAAAGAACATGAGAGAAAGCTTACTATGCGTGAAATGACACAGCCAAAGAAAGATGTGTTTTATTGGTGCAAATAAAACAGTGAAACAACACTTTTCCATTCTCTGGACTATATTCTGTTGGCAATCTAGTCAGACTATTGTCGTGCTATAAGAGAGATTCAGCGGCAGTTTGAGAATGAATGCTGAAAAAGTAGATGTCCAAGAAAAGTCCTGTAGGGAATGAAGAGATTACAAGAACTGTTGAAACAACGTCTGTAGTCAAATATATTGAAAAATAGTGACTGACAGGTCTAATAGTGACTGAAATGGTTCAACCACTTAATGAGAATGAACCCTTATTGGTCAGCAGCAAAAACATAATGAAAATGAAAACAACAAGAGATAGAGGAAGACCAAGAACAACGTAGATTAAAGAAGTTACCAACGTAGTGAGATGTCACAATATTACTGCATATTAACAACCACATGTGCCATAGTCTGAAAACCAATCGTTATTCGATCCTACAAAGCCTTACAACAAAATCAGAGAAATGACAATAGTGAATACTGATAGATAAATGGTAAAGAAGTTTCTGGTCCACTTCCGTAGACACAAATATGGCACAGTGATTAGTTTCAATCTCCATAAAATACAAGCAATACAGCTCTTGAATACTTTTTTTCATTCGTTCTCAAATTTCCACAGGATCTCCATCATAGCAGGACAACAGTCCACAAAATTTCCAGCATGATGTAGTCCAGAGAACGGAAATGCATTGTTCCACCATTTTATTTGTGCTGGTGGCCAGACACATCCACAATGGGAGGAGCAATGGGAAGGTTTCTCTAGAGTTTTCATTCATACCCAGAAGGCTCCAACTCTCAGCGGTGAGCAATGCTTTGAGAAAGGGGATAAACTAACATGGTAAATAGGTTTTCCGAAAAGGAGGCCCATTTTCATTCTTGTGTTTGATGATTACAAGAACATCTACAACTTGAGACAAGTCTCCTGGATTAACTCTAAAGGTGTATATCTATATCATCATCATCTAGTGCCGTCTCTACAACAAAATTTAGCTGGAACAGACCACCAACATCCAATCTCTTGTTTTGGTGGTGCACTATACTAGACTGTAATCTGTCGATCTTGTGATGTTTCCCACTTGTAATTCTGCCTATCTGTTGCTTCCCTTCGACTTTACTCTCAAGTACGATCTTCAGCGTGGTGTCATGTCTTTTAATATGTCCAAAATACTTCATTTGTTTGATATTTATTTCCTTTAATAGTTCTTTTTTCATACAGAGTATTGTTAGAACCTCTTTGTTATTGTTTGAACCTGTCTTCATTACTTCCATCTTTTGAGTTTGAAATTACAAAGTTGTGTAATTTTGAAGACAGATGTGCTGGGCCACTGCCGCAATTAAAATGGCTGCACAAAGTATTTTTATTCTCTGGACTACATAGTGCAGAAATTTAGCAGGACCATTATCCTATTACAAGAGAGATCTAGTGGGAGTTTGAGAATCAATGAGAAGATGAAGAAGACACAACTAACTTCAGTATGATTTTTACCTGTATTGTCACACCCAAAAAGGGACCACAGAACTTACTTTCCAAACATATCATAAGAGGCAACTAAGGAGGTTTTTGGGGTTTGATTGGCTGTCCCATCCTAAGGAAAGTTCAAGAGATGTGTGACAGGCAGAAAGGTACAGCTCTCACAGAAAAGCGGTAAACCCCACATTGTGTTATATGGACTACATCCAGCTAATCTGCAGGAGTGTGAGAAATAATACGGAAGAAATATTGATTTTTTACATTTTGACCAATTGGATAAGACAGTAAACTCCACCTAAATCTTCTTAGTCTCCACTTACAGCATGCATGGCAAAACATAGTGTTGCTATTCTGTGCTCCCCTTTTGGATATTGGTAACACTGGTTTTAATTTGTTCATATTTTATTCTGGTTTAAAATACAAATACAGTAGAATCTCTCTATAGTGCATCCGTCTAAAACAAATTTCCCTATTCGAATACACTTTTTTTTTATTCATTCTCTAACTTCAACTGGATCTTTCTTATAGCGAAACAATGGAACTGCAATGCTTCCAGCAGGATGTATACCAGGAAATGGAAATACATTGTGTCACTGTTTTATTTGTGTCAATGGATCAACTCATCTGACTGGTGTTACAGCACTTTTCAAAATCCCTAATTATATTTATTCTTTACTGTACTTCTTCTTTGTTCATTCTCAAACTCCCACTGGATCTCTCTTGTAACAGAACAATGTTCCTAGTAGAGTTCCAGCAAGATGTAGTCCATAGAATAGAAATGCTTATTGTTGCCGTTTTATTTGCGCCAATGATCCAACACATCCATCTTCGGCTGGTTCTTTACTGTACTGTATATAGCTAATTTGTTATTACATAAATATTTTCTCAGTTCAAACCAAGTTGTTGTAATAGGATTTGACTGTACTGATATGTGGCACCTCTATGAACCTGAAGGGTTATAGGTTTGATGATGATGATTATTTTGAGAGGAACAATTTGGGGTGATAAAGAGTGAAAGTAACTTACTCTTGGTTCTAGAGGAGCAGGCTGAGGTACAAACTGTGCATCTTTCACAACTTCATGTAAACTCACTTTATGACCTTTAGAGAATTCAAACAATAATCATAACTGTTAAATTTTCTGTATAAGACATTTGTTCATGTGGAACAAAATAATACCGGCTGTAAAATGTGTCAGAATCTGACATACACACGTTTCATAGAATGCAATAGTAGGAAAGCGCAGATGATGTAATAATTTAATGTTGCGTTTTTGGTGTGTTCTGTGTAGGACACAGAATGGCTGGTTTATTCATGCGAATGAATCGGTTTAATAGTACTTTTTTTTTTAAAGAATACAATCGCTAATCTATCTTTAATTTGAACAGTTGCTAGCAGTTAGACACTGTTCAAGATGAATGGGTAACATTAGAATTAGTAGATGTGTTTATAATGTGTAGCATAAAAGTCACAGAAGATACTGATGCAATCATAAGTGTACACATTTTATTTCTCCCAACATGAAGTGATATTACATTCTATGGAAACCGTGTACACCAGATATTCTGGTGCATTTTACAAGCCGGTACTATTTTGTCCCTCATGCACCACGACATTTATTGAACTATTGCTGAATTTGTAACTGTCACTTATAAATAAAAATAGTACTAGCACTCCACCAAAGATGGATGTGTTGGGCCATTGGCGCAAATAAAACAGCAACACAACGCATTTCCATTCTCTGGACTACATCCAACTGGAAATCTTGTAGGACCATTGCCCTGTTACAAGAGAAATCCAGTGGGAATTTGAGAATGAACGCTGAAGAAGAAGAAGTACTAGCACTAAATTTGGTTCCAGGTGGCATAAAAAAAGAGAGACCCAGAGAAAGTCTTCGCAGAACTATCAAAGAGGGTATGACTGTTGAGGGTCTCAACAACATGCAAGAACTACACACAGAAGCATCACAACGCTCAAACTGGAGAGGCCTGGTTTCTTCCCTATGCACTGTATTCGGCACTGAAGGAGCATAGATACATCGATCTCATTAACAATAAAATATGGACAATCAACTAGTCTATGCATTGAACCACCAAGTTTAAGCAAGTTAAATTTGAGATTGGCCTACTGACCTCTCTACCACTGAAGCTTGTTTCTTTGAAGATATATAACTGAATTAACCAAAACTGTGTTGAGTGGGCACCTATGGCTATGTCGATAGTGATACCTACAGCTGTGATAAGGTCAAGCATGCCTGACTGTGGTTAGCTTTCAGGTTGAAGTACAGAATGGATCCAGTCTTCTCATATGGCTGGCCTACTAGCGATATGGTTACAAACTTCCACCATTCAATTCCAGTGCTAAAACAGTGAACTAATCAGGTATTGTGGCAAAGACAGATGTGCTGGGTCATCAGTACAAATAAAATAGTGCCACAGCACATTTCCATTCCCAGAACTACATCCTGCTGGAAATCTAGTAGGACCCGTATCCTGTTACAAGAGAGATTCAGTGGAATTTTGAGAACGAACCCCAAAAAAATGTTAGCTGTTTCAACGTTATCATCATTAGGTTATGTAGAAAATTTCTATATTAGTTTACAAACAATGTCTTCTGTTTAAGAGGATGTAGTTAGGCATACAGAATATGTTGCATCTAGGTTTACAGTTTGGCTGTAATAGCTGTATCTTTCTGCCTGAAGCATCAGATTACAATATTTGTGGGTAGTACCCACTGGGTACACAGTTTGTCTCATTTCCTTAAAATCTGTAACAGCAAACTCTTCTGCGTTCATTCTCAAACTCCTGGAGATTAACAGGATATAGTCCAAAGAAGGGAATGTGTTGTCTCATGGATTACAGCATATGTGCGATATTTGTCTCTTTCTGCCTGACTGGGCCCCGATACAAATTATTCATTAAGAAATTTTAATTATTGAATAAGAAATTTGGCCCTACCCTCGTTTCGTAATGTCGAAAAAATATCCCTTAAAATCTTAGTTGAGATACACGCCGTTTTGTTGTCCAGCCGTAGAATATCTGTACACTGTTTTTTAAGATCATCATTCACGCAATTACATTTAATTGTCTTTTCAATAACTTGTCGTATTTGCTGTGTAACCTGAAATTGCGGTTCAACAGCAGATCTGACTTCCGGCGCCATTTTGATCAGTCATGTGATTATATTTCGTTTCAGGTGAGCACGTTTCATTTTCGTTATTTATTCACCGATACTGAACTTCTCTTCTTCTGCAGTTTCCTATGCTCATAAGTCTATACAGGAAAGTGGCCGCCTCCATGAATTCATTCGTCAGCAGGAGATCCTCACTTTGGGGATGACATAAGTGAACATGATTTTCTACAACTCTGCATATCGCTATTGTTATAATTCTTATTCGGCAGTGTTTTGTCGAAGCCTAAAATATGAGCAAATAATAACAAGACTGACACAACACGGCATGCGTGTTGTAAGAGAAGACTAAGAAAGTTCTAAAACTCAACTATTTTAACTCAGCAAAGGGTTGGGGCAGGAGTGTATAGGGATAGTACTTCACGGTGAGTGGCAGCCGCTTCCCCTCAGAAAGGCCACGGTCATATGTAGTTATCCCACTCCTGTCTAGGTCACGTCGTATGGCTCTGCATGTGTACAGTAGCAACCCTTGGCTAGTCTACAAAATACATGAAGCTACTCAGCAATGGAACGTCTTCCCTTACTGGAGAAGTTGAAAGATCGTAGTATCGACAACGACTTCGAAGGCGAGAGTTGAAAAAGTCCCGTATTGGGCTAAAGTCACATCAAGGATGATAACTGATAGCGACCAGAACCGACTCAGAAAGCATTGACAAATATCTGATATCTATACAATACAAAGAAACCCATGATACGAACCAACGCAGATGTCCACAAAGACCTCACATAGAAAAAGAATGGCTCCACAAAACTATCAAAAATAGAAAACTAAAATATTTCGGACATATAAATAGACACGGTGGTTTAAAAGGATTAATCATGGAGGGCAATGTTCCAGGAAAGAGAACAAGAGTCAGTCAAGACTACAATGAACACATGACCTCGAAGACCTTCTGAACATGGCACTGGAAGAAGCTGGACAAGAACCGAGATGCTTACAGGGTGACAGTGAGGATAACGTTCTGTAAAGAACACGCCACATTGAGAAAAACAGCCAGCCGCCTGAAAAAATCACCACACACAGCATGTAAATCAGTACTTTCAGGGGATAATTTCCAAAGATTTGCAGAGAAAAAAACTCACTTCATAAACAAGGCGTCCGATTGGGACCGCTACCTCTGGAACACAAGGCAAATGGCTTAAGCCAAATGGAGTAGTGGTCACCCGTGTATTGTCGGGGCCTGAGAGTTCAGAAAATAATAGCAACACTGTTTACCTTCCATGCATGTCGTAAGAGGTGACTAAGCAGGTAATGGGATGGAGTTGGCTGTCCCATCCCATATAGGATCAATGACCCGAAGCCATGCTAAATCGGATATGTCAGGCCGAAATGCATAGATATCACAGCAGTGGTGTAAACCATGACACAACGCATGCCGCTCTCCTTGCTACATCCTAATAATTTGTAGGAGCTTGAGAACAAACGCAGAAGAAGAAGAAGGGGTGGTGGTGTTGTACCCCACCCTAGCAAATCAGAACATGACTTTTTGGTCCTTGGAACTGGGACCAAATTTTTGTCAATAGGCAAACATACACACGGAAATGTATGAATGCCCTTTTTTCAAAGGTGAAACCCCTTCCTAATGAAGAACACATCTACGGCACTGCCAAGCCCTTTATTAAACAAGACGTTAATAATACACTTATGATGATGATGATCCTCCTCCGCAAGCGAAGATGAGCATGGCATGAAAAACAATTAATGCGATGGAAAAAATATAATAATAATTAGAATTGGTAATTGTCTAATTTGGTTTGTGAGTTCGTAGCTGTCCGATTCGTGCACGGAAAGTTATATTGCAGTGTATGCAGGAGTGCTGAAGGTTCGGGGTAGGAGCATTTTCGGATTTGTCCTTCCGCTTCTTGCGCTTGTGGATTGCCCGCAGTGTTCTTTCTTTTTCAAATTTCGTGATGCCAGCAGTGATCTGGGTGTTCCAGGCTGAGCGATCAAGTGCTGTAGTCTTCCAGGAGCTAGGATGCAGTGATTGGGGGCGCTTTTTAAGTGATCATTGAACCGCTTTTTCTGCCCTCCACTTGAATGTTTACCTTCGCACAGCTCCCCATAGAATAATCTCTTTGGAAGGCGCTTGTCTGGCATAAGGACGATGTGGACAGTCCACTTCTAAGAATGGATCAAATACAACAATTATGAATAATATTCAATTTAAACAACTAAGGAAAAGAAGTAGTTCTCCGGTGGATTCCAGACCCCTCACAAATCATGAAAAATGAGATAGCAATAAAAAAAAATTGGAAGTAACTGTCAACAACAGATAGACGATTTGGGATCATTTCCAGAAATCGTTCAGGACCAGAAAGGGGAGTAAAGAATAACAACATTGTTTACCTTCCATTCACGTTATAAGAGGCGACTAATGAGGTTATGGAGTGGAGTTGGCTTGCACATCACATATAGGGTCAAAGTGACCCAGAAGTTATGCTGAATGATTGTTTGTTCCCTTCTTTTTCCAAGCCTGTAGATATCATGGTCTTGTTGGCTACATGGGCGAGCTGAGAACAAAAGCTGAAGAATAATAATTTTCAGAAATGAAGTCTATCATTAAAAGCTACATTAATATGGCATTGAACTCAGCTCGCACATGTAGCCAACAATACCTTGATATCTACAGGATTGGAAAAAGAAGGGAACAAACAATCATTGTTAGATTGAGAACAGGCCACAACAGACTCAAACAACTCATGTACATGCAATTTGGAGTTAGCGACACCGGTATATGCCCTTGCGGATAATCTCCAGAAAATATATGCTATATAACTCCACACTGCCACGTCACAAGAAGATAATATGGCCATCTGAAACAGATTTAGGCTGGAGACCAAGGTAGTAGAAAATGAACATTATTATTTATTCAAGTATTTAAAAAGTACAAGCGAAAACTGAAATGATGGGCAGAAGAAAGGTTGATGGGTAAGTTTGGGGATTAAAACTTTATCGGTAGCATGCATCTTTCAGCCGCAAACAAGAGTGGCTTTTGGCTATACCATAGCCCTACCGTATAATCATAAAAAGGTATAGGGCCTAGGGCATAAGTGGTCAAAGTTCAGGCTATTATTTGACAATGGTATACCAGGAAAACAACTGCCCGTGTATTATCGGGCCTGATAGATAGCAAATAAAAGCAGTATTGTGACATGCCACGCATATATTGTAATGATGTTTATGTTGGAATAGGCTGTCCCACTCCATAGGTTAAAATGAATTAAAAGTCGGAATGAAATCGAATATATCCAAAAGATATTGCAGAAATTCTCTGGACTTTGTATTAATGTACAGGAGTTTGAGAATTAACGCAAAGGGAGAGAAAGATTATTTCCAATGCATATTTTTCTGACGCCTTTATGTGCATTTTCTACCGTATTAGCATACTCTGTCAGGTCAGTCTTTGTGAAAGAATAACTGGAGTTTTGGTATGTTATGCTTAGTGTTGGTAATACGCTCAGTGGCGTAGCGAGGCGGGAGGCGGAGGTGCGGACCGCCCGGGCGGCATCATTGGGAGGGCGGCAAATTTATTTTCGTCTTTCACAATCACTGACATATTTTTTCATGTCACAAGGGCGGAAAATTATGATTCCGCCCCGGGCGCCATTGACCCACGCTACGCCACTGTGTACAAGTCTATGCATTTCTGCAAACCAGTCGATTTTAGTTCTTGATTAGAAATTGGCTTCACGGCAGGCGGGACATTCCCATAAGTGCTCCGCCCTCCGCTCCAGCAGACATCCCAGTGTATGTAAACTCAGAATCCCGGTCAGATGTTGATTGTGTGATCTTCGTGACTTTCCAAAACATGTATGCATATTCCAATGCATAGGGTAATTGCAGCCAGGTGCGATGAATATTTTAACCCCCCCCCCCCCCCCCCCCATCGTCTGAAAAGGATTTTAAAAATTCCGAGTAAAATTTTACAAGTTTATTAATATTATCGATTTTATCCACATTTAACAAAAATAGAAATAAATTTTAAAATGTAAATTTAAAATTACAAATTCACTTTGCGAGCTTTTTGACTAGCGAAGTTATTAATGACTGTGTCGAAGCTCACATCATTGACCAGCTCATGTTCGATTGACATAATTGCGAGTTTGTTTAATCTCCTGTTGCTCATAGTTGACCTGCGATCGTTTTTGATTAATTTGAGTTTGGAGAAACTTCTTTCACGTGTAGCTATACTAACTCCAAGAGTTAGGAACAGACACAGTAAGATGACAATGTTGGGTACTGAATGGGAAAGCTGAGGTTTCTTAATGAAGACAAGTAATTCCATAGGCCCTAGGTCCTTTAAGTTCATGACCGAAGATGCTGCGACAAAATTCATTAGTCACTTTCTCTCGAGTAAAAAAATCATCCTTGTCGATGTCATCATAAAGGAGCGTTGTGAAGATCAATGTCGACTCGATCGTCTAACAATTGCTTTGGAGAAAGAAAGCCAAACTTGTCAGCAACCGCATGCATTTCTGCAATTCTTGGTGAACTCTCCTGATTCACTCTGTCCATGGAAGCGCATATTTCCAACCAAAGTTCATTTCTGTAGCTTAACCCGGCATCGGCGGCTTCTTCTCCAGGCATCTTCTTTTTACGACGTATTCGCTGCTGTGGCTCCATAGGGATTCCAAGTTCGGAACACACCAACTGCGCATAGCTCAAACTCGCATCGGTTACTCTTTCCCTCGAAGTTGTGAGGAATTCACTCAAAGCTTTAATTTTTTCTGCACAATCCTGAACGCTCAAACTCTTCTTCTACATATATGCCTGCGTGTCATTTATTTTCATTAAAACTGGAGCCAAGAACAGAACCCTAGATACGTCAAGAACGTGAATTACTGCATCGCCACCAGCAAGCTGTCAGCCGCGGACTCGTTTCCGAATTTTCGGTTCTCTCAGTTAAAATTTCAAGTGTTTCCAGAATCTTCAGAAAGTGGCTTTTAACCATTTTGACCATTCTGTGTCAATAAAGTCGATAAAAGAATCTTCAACAGACACACGTGGCCAAATGTGCTTAAAAAGAAAAAAATATTTTTTGTAATGCTGCGGGGGTATCAACTTTGGCACGACAGAGACACTTAAACCCCATTTCAAAGTTTTAATTATTTTGAGAGGCATTTTGATGCCCATCAAGTCTTAATGTCCGGTGCGACCGCAACCCCCCCCCTCCCTGCACCACCCTTGGTACTCCTCTGGAACCACCATAAACAACAAGTATCGGTACACTATGAGATAACTGAATAATCTTCAAACGAAAACAATAGTAGGCAACATGATTGAAGATATGTACCCCAGAGAAGCATGGATACAAGTATATACCGACGGATCCGCAACCAGAGCAGTAAAGAATTGAGGTGCTGGCGTGTACATAAAATATCAAGAAAAAAAAATGAATCCACATGTTCATCAACTGGAATATTCTGCTCCAACTACTCTGCAGAAGTACAGGCTTTAAACATTGCTGCAGAAATAATTAAAAACACAAGTCAATGCCAGCAGGGAATATTTCTTACTGATGCTATGTCTGTCCTACAAGCCCTTGACAGCGATAAACTGCCAGACCTGAAGAAAGCCATGCGAGAAGTGAGCACCCAAAGAAGAGGGACGGAGAGGGACGAACTTGAGGCCCTTGTTAAGGACGGAAATTTCACTGTCAGAGAGACTCAGGTCAGCAGGAATACAGACCACCCGGGTATTAGTGGTATTGAGGCAAGGTAGAGGTAAATTGACTGCCTCAGTAGGACTAGAACGGGGGAAAACAACGTGAGATGTGGAGTGGAGGGAATTAAGTGAATTCTAGCGACACCACATTTCAAACCAAATTTCTTGCTTCCTATGTGCAGTGGGATGGTTTTTCTGAGTTTTCTTTCATACCAAGAAGACTTCAGCTTTCGGCTTAGTGCAGTGCCTATTTAAAGAGACTTCTACCCAGAGAAGGTCTATAATTGTATAGATGACATGCTACAAAGCTTCCATAAGAGAGTCTCAATATAACGGCATGTCATCTACTAAGGTTTTCTGTTGATTGGTGGTGCTCTTATGGTAATGGTGCTCTTCTTTCAACCGCGGACATGATCCAATTTCGCTCTTGTTCTTCTGCGTTCGTTCTCAGACTCCTTATCAGCTTTATGTAGTTCGGAGAACGAAGTGCATTGTGTTATAGCGTACATCTTAGCTGCGATATATGCGCTTTTCGGCCTTTCAGATCCTACTTCAGCATAGCTTCTGCGTCACTTTTAGACTTACGTAAAACACAGGTTTATATATCGTCTCAATGGGACACCATAGACTATATCTAACACTAGTGGGTAATGATGGGCAATGATGAGCACATAAGAAATCCTAAAAATTACAATACACAAATCATATGGTGTCCCATTGAGACGATATATAAACCTGTGTTTTACGTAAGTCTAATTGTTGTTACGTTTCACGCAGTTACCTTGTATTGCGTCACTTTTACTCTTTCTGGGATGAAACAACCAACGAGAGCCCAAGACGTGCTTAGTCGACTCTTACAACACGATTGGCAGGTAGCAATGTTGCCTTTATTTACTCCAATTTATGACGCCGGAAACACTCAGGTGACAATTTGATTGTATCATCAAAGTTTTTAACCATCAGCTTATAATAATAGAGGACTTGTTCTAGTAATCCAGCCACCGCAAATTCAAGAGTATGTGTTTAAGAGTGTGTTTCTGAACCAAAACTGCCTTGGTGTATAATACATCACGTTTTTATCATACCAATTTTATTATTTGAGCACCTTAAGGGAATCAACACGTGATATATTCTATCCAGAAAGTGGTCTTCCTTATAGCTCTATTGAATTCTCCTCGGTCTTGAGCAAGGTGTACCTCCTTCTTTAGGGCAGACATTCCTGTATGTCTTCTGTCCAAGGGCGTCTTGGTTGGCCTTTACACCTGTTACCTTCTATCGTCCCTCAAATATCACTATCTCCATACCGTCATGTCTCTTAACATGACCGAAAAAGCTAGTTGTTCATTTAATATGGTTTTCAGAAGCCAGCCCTCTTGTGCGATGATTGTGCTTTGTACCTCCTGGTTTTGTTTTTCTTGCTGCGCATGGTTTTCTCAGAACTATTCTGTAGAATTTTAATACAAATGATGTTGTTATATTGGACAATGTTTTATTTAGTACCCATGTTTCGCATGCTTTGCATTCGTCGTTACTGGAAACACACATGTTTGTAATAAGCACAATTTGGTTCTTATTTGGTTCACAAGGGATATCATTCTAATTTTCAGTTTTTGTACACAGAAATCATGGTCAACCTACGTATGCGTTTTTCATAATAATATCTTTAACATTTTAGAGATGCATACAACAGATAAAAGAACAAACTATTTGTTTAATTTATGTTTAAATTCAAGATGTAGCAGGAATACATTTCTTCTCTTTTTTTTGACACAATAATTAGTCTTCCTCTTCTCGTTCGCAGTTTGACGTGTCTACACGGCAAGTCCTGTTTTCTTAATAAATGCTGCTGTATTTGAAAGCTCATCAGTGCTCACATACATCTTTATGTGGATATCCATCTCCGTGGGCCAGTGTTCTTACCATAACCGGTTTAGTGTATTGCAGTCTTGCAGAATATGTTCAGTGGTCTGTGCTGCCTGCCCACAAGGGCGCAGAGGTGATGGGACCAGTCTCAGTCTATTTAAGTGCCTGTTTAATCTGTTGTGTTCTGTTCTAAGGCGAAAGGTAATAACCTGTTCTGCTCTGTCGAGATAGTGGTAATTGTCTTTTGGGTGTCAACTTTCCTGATGGTTTTGATGAGTGTTTTTTTTTCTTGGTAGGCGATCTCTTGGTCTATTTGTCCCTGTGTTGCTCCATCCTTTGCCAGTCTGTCTGCCTTTTCAATTTCCTGGTATGCCACAGTGGGATGATAACTAATAAGGGGAGAATAATTAGTTGAAACAAATTTGTTGACAAATGTTCTTATTATCTCCCTTTGATTGCAAACGTAAAACCACCTTTTATATAATGTCAAGTTCTCGGTTTACTGTGATTAAATTAGTGTTTTTTGTTTACAAATATTAAGCATTATGTTAAATCAAAGTGATTATCTAAGACACAATAGTCAAGTTTTCTTCCTGTAAACAGAGCCCTTTTTCTATCTTGTAGAGTTCACGAAAGTAAGATTGCTGCTAAGATGTCAAAATTAGGACCTATAAGAAAAGACAAAAACAAAAACATTGCGTGGTGTTGACTGTGATATGTGTTTTAAATCAGTGGTTGGGCCGAAAAATCTTTACTAAACTGTGTATGGTAGATTTACGATCAGCCCGTATAATGAAGACTGTGCTATTTATGATAGATCAGTGGTCAGCCTGTGTGATGTGGAGTGTGCTATGTATTATAGATCAGTGGTCAGTCAGTGTGGTGCGGAAACCAGAAAATGGAGCTCATATTAGTTGCACTATTACCTGACATGCAAATCGTAAATGGTGACTAAGAAAGTTTTGAGGGTTGAGTTAGCTGACCCATTCCATTGACGGTCTAGTGATCCAGTGATCCAGAAGTCACAGTATTTCCTAGTCAAAAAGGTGGCTTTAGCTTAAGGCTGGAGATGGATTTAGCTGATATGTCAAGACCAACTATCATTTGGAAAAACAAAATCAATGCTATAGATTCATACATGTCTACAAGAACCATTACTTTCAATATTAAACGTTTGCGGTTGCATCTGTGGGTCCCACAAATGTTACACTAGACAAACCACCCATGCAATAGAAAACCTTAGTAGATGACATGCCGTTATATTGAGACTCTTTTATGGAAGCTTGTAGCATGTCATATATACAATTATAGACCTCCTCTGAGTAGAACTCTCATTCAATAGGCATGGCACTGAGCTGAAGTCTCCTGGGTTTGAAAGAAAGCTCATAAAAAGAATTACCGCACTGCACATAAGAAGTAAGAACTAATAGCGCACATTTCTTGTGGTTCCGAATCAGTCAATCAATATTAAATCGACAAATATATCTACTTGCATGGTTTATACTTCTATTGATAAGGGGGGGGGGTAACTCCCTTCCACTCTTAAGAAATCATAAAATGTTTTTTTATTGCTAGTAATTTAGCCAAATGGCGGGTGAAACCCCTCCCGTAACGATTTTCTTTTACAAAAAAGGTAATCACCCCTTTCTCAGTAAAAAGATGGAATTATTTCATACAACAACGGAAGAATGCCTTTTTTACATTCGTTTTTTAATGTAAAACCCCTTCCACATCGAAAACGTCTCTACGGCCCTGATAGTTATCTATGGGCCTTAATGAACTCCACATCAAAATCCACTTAGTTGCTGCTTACGAACTGTTTGACAGGTAACAGTATAGCTATTCTTTGCTCCCCTTCCAGTCCCGGCTAAACAAGCGCAGTTTTTATTCACTTCTCCCAGCCAGGCCTGGTAACACAAGGGCAGTTTCTATTGGAAATTAAGTTCATTTAACTACCATTGCTTTCCGATTGTTCACTAGAAACAAATTGTCAAAGATATTCTTTCTTTTTAATTGTATCAAAGAACACATGATAACTGTGTTGGAAATCTAATTTATTCATTGGATAACAGACTCCTGACAATCACATAATATTTTGAAATACTTTAATACGTCTACAGAAAATACGTTATGACCACTGATCTATGTATAAATAGATTTAAGCCTTTACAATCGCCTGCGCTTAGTGTTACCATGCCCCCGTGTCAAAAAGCGTGTCAAACTCGTAAACATGATCACACTTCTCTTGTTTTCACGAAGCTATACCAAGTGTGTTGATTCGAACACGTGACACATTCGTTATATGCCTATTAGTAAACTGATAGAATCCGGGACACGTCACAACTGGGCGAGTTATCAGGCAGCGATTTAAAACCAAGACAATTTCCGTGAGAATGTGACTAACACACATATCTGCCATTTACATAAACAAATGCATATTTCCGCTATTATAGTGAGAAATATATTTATCAAGTCAAAATATTTTAAGTTTACATTAAAAAAAACTCAACCAACACAAAATATTCTTTTATAGTGTGAATATGCGTTATTTTTTTAAAGTAAATGCTCTCTCAATCATTAAGTTTTTAAAACTCATAAACTGCAATTTCGCCCCCCCCCCCCCCCCAGAAATGTGACAATTAGGATTCAGAGAATTGCAGAAATGGTATTGACTAGATGTGGTGTTCCCTCTCCGGAAAGATCAGAAGAACGCGTGATCAGCAACTGACTGGGACACTGAGCTTATACACTTTTAGATGGCTGGCGGAACGGCAAGCAGAGCATATATAGGAATGCCCCCAGTGCTGTGACACTTGTTCCTAATCAATACTCCACAGAAATTTAAAAAATCATTTTCTTGTAAAATGTTAAGTCATTAAAAACTATACATTATCACTATGTATCAAAATATGTTTTCTTTATTCCCCCCCCCCCCCCAAATGTATTCTTTACAATAAAATTAAATGAAATAATTTTACTAATAATAAAAGTAAATTACAAAATTAATTACAAAAGTAAAAAAAATGACAAAAAAGTCGAGTGAAGCACTTTCTAAGCAGCTCTCCTATACCCCCGTAATCCTCTCTCGAGGCGGTATGACATAGCAGGCGCCGACATCGAAAGCCACTCGGACGCTGAGTATAGCTCACCACTCAGCTGAGCACGTTTATGCTGTTAACATTCCGTACGACCGAAAACTTCACCCCGGTGACTTCGTCCTGTCTTAACATGTCATATGGGGAGGAACCAGCCTAGATCCCAAGCGGTACTGTGACGAGCGAGCTGACTCGACACTGGCTGAACCTTGACCCCGCGGTGGAGTCTAAGACATGCGAACGGACTACTGACACTAGTTCCCATACAAAGTCAAGAGCCAACTTTTGTAAAGTTCCGCGGGGAACTTGAACCTGATACGGACATTATCCCTTAACATCCAAAAGTTTATGTGCCACACATTTTGTTACCCGTGACAACAGTGAGGGAAGAATGTCGCGCATATTGCTTTCAAAAAACGTTTTTATAAATAGGAGAACGGGGAAAAGTTACATAAAATCTCGCAAAATAAATTATAGTTGTTAATTAAAATGATATTGCCAATTATCAGATCAAAATTTGTGTGTTTTGATGATTTATTAATATCTCATACTTATTACCACCCTTGATTTTGGAGTACATGTCCGGCTATGTCCCTTGGTAAATAAATGCTACTATCTTTAACTTCCGGTTCAAACAATGTTTTGGTTTTGCTCAATCAAGAACTCGTTGATCATAACAAATTAGAGTCGTAGAAATTAAATATCTGTGTTACTGAAACGGATTTAAAGATTTCCATATTTACATCATGATTCGTTCAACCTTATGTAATTCGGCAATGAATATCTAAAGCAAAGTGCAATGAAATCGAGAGACAAGGAAAATCTATCAATCTATTCTATTATAGAATCTTGAATCTATATATATAATAATTATTATTATTGTTAATTAGCTCTGATTGCATGTGAAATTTACCATATTGTGCTCACTAGATTCGTCTTGTCTTGCCGAACGCAAAAATGTATAATTTGGTATATATTTTAGCATTAATAACTCAGATATTTAATAATTATATTTAAAATATCTTATAATTATGCAAATTAGCCAACATTTTAATTTTTAATTAGCTCTGATTGCATGTGAAATTTACCATATTGTTCTCACTAGATTCGTCTTGTCTTGCCGCACGCAAAAATGTATAATTTGGTATATATTTTAGCATTAATAACTCAGATATTTAATAATTATATATAAAAATATCTTATAATTATGCAAATTAGCAGCCATTTTTAATTAATAATTAGCTCTGATTGCATGTGAAAATTACCATATTGTGCTCACCAGATTTGTCTTGTCTTGCCGCACGCAAAAATGTATAATTTGGTATATATTTTAGCATTAATAACTCAGATATGTCATGAATTATTGGCTCTGCTACAATTATCGGTCACAACTTTGTGCACTAATCAGCTTATATTTCCTTATATGTTCCATGTAAATAATTTTGATGCAAAATTAATTCAAAAAAATTCATAACTTTTTTCAGAATTGACGTACAGACTTGGTTGAGACATCACTGAATTGCAATTTTCAAGGGCTATCTAACTGTAGTATTTATAATGCTGTACACCCATTTTGAAAATTGTGTGCTAATGCCTAAATAATATGGTATGTAAAAGCCTTAAAATTAAAACTTAGGCCTAGGGCTTGGACAAAATTTTCAGAATTGTGCTACATAATTACAAATAATATAATTAGATATCCCTTAAAAATGCAAGTCAACGATACCTCAACCAAGTCTGTACGTCAAACCTGAAAAATGTAATGAATTTTTTTCTAATGAATTTGTCAACAAAATAATTTACATGAAACATATAGGAAAATATAAATAAAACTAGTGACCACAAAATGTAGCTGAGCTGATAATTTAAATTATCTTTGTTATTTTCAATAATACAACACACAAACTATACATTTTTTTGTTCATGGAGACAAGACACATCTATTGTTCCCATTTCTTTAATTTTCAGAAGCACACACAACTAATTAATATTTAAAAATGGCAGTTAATTAGCATATTTAAAATATAAAAATGAATTATATATCAGTCAGACAGTTCCTCTTTTGCCAAGTTTGGCACATAGTGCAGATGTCATAGTTCTCCATGCCTGTCGGTCAGTTGTCAAGGATTGCAGGTCTTGTGCATTTATGCCTGTTGATTTTAATTCATTCATAAATGTTCTTCTTAGCATTGTTTTTGGTCTTCCCTGTTTTCTTTACCTGTCTGGTGTCCACATAAAGGCTTGTCGTGGAATTCTGTCTTCCTTCATTCTAAGTACGTGGCCGATGTATGTCCAGCAACGTTTTATGATGATGTTCGTCACATATTCTTGTTTTGTCTCCTCTCCTTTGTATGTCATTTGATTTGAAATATTTCCAATTAGTATTTGTGATTTTTCTGAGGCATCTATTCTTGAAGGCAACTAATTATCCATTATTGCGGTAGATTTCCAACTTTTACATCCATATGCCAATGATGGAATCACTTACATTGAATTTTATACAGTATAATTACATACTTATATATAGTATATTTAAATACCACATAATATATACATTTTTGTGTTCACAAAGGCAATACGCATCTATTGATCCTATTTCTATAATTTTTAGGTGCATGCAGAACTAATAAATATTTAAAATGGCAGCAAATTAGTATAATCAAAATAAAAATAAATTATCAAACTATTGAATATAATTAAATGACACAGAAATTATATATATTTGTGTTGGCAAAGGCAAGACGCATCTGTTGATCCTATTTCTATAATTTTTAGGTGCACGCAGAACTAATTAACCTTAAAAATGGCAGCAAATTAGCATAATTAAAATGAAAATAAATGATTAAATATAATTAAATACCACAGAAATTATATATATTTGGGTTCAATACAAGAATCCGTAAACAAATCACGTGACAACATACCAACTTTTTAATTTCATATGCTATTGTACTATCTCGGAAACTTAAAAAGTCGTAACTTAAATTACCTATCTAGCGATTTGCGCGCAATGAACTGGCCATCCACCTCTCACTCAGTGCGCATCGTGCAATGTGTCGAATAGTCTGTATATGCGACATTTAGGAATTTTGTTCCATCTAATTATGTTAGCTATGTGTTCTGTAGAAAGCTGTCCACTGATTCTTGTATTGTACCTATATTTGTATTGGCAAAGGCAAGACGAATCTATTGATCCTATTTCTATAATTTTTAGTTGCGCAAAACTAATTAATATTAAAATCGCAGAAAATTATCATAATTAAAATGAAAATAAATGATCACACTATTGAATATAATTAAATACCACAGAAATTATATATATTTGGGTTCAATACAAGAATCCGTGGACAAATCACGTGACAACATACCACTTTTTAATTTCATATGCTATCACACTATCTCAGAAACTTAAAAAGTCATAACTTAAATTACCGATCTAGTGATTAGCGCGCAATCAACTGGCTATCCCTCCCACTCAGTGTGCAGCCTGCATGTCTAGTGGTCAGGGGCTCTCATCGTGCAATGTGTCGAATAGTGGACGCGTCTGTATATGCTACTTTTAGGAATTTTATTCCGTCTATTTATGTTAGCTGTTTATTCAGTAGAAACCTGTCCACTGGTTCTTGTATTGTACCTATATTTTTATTAGCATAGGCAAGACGCATCTGTTGATTCTATAATTTTTAGGTGCGCACAAAACTAATTTATATTAAAAATTGAAGCAAATTAGCATAATAAAAATGAAAATAAATTATCAAACTATTCAATATAATTAAATACCACAGAAATTATATATATTTGTGTTGGCAAAGGTAAGATCCTATTTCTACAATTTTTTATTAAAAATAAAAATTAGCATAATTAAAATTAAATTAAATTATCAAACTTGAATATAATTCAAAACCACAGAAATTATATATATTTGTGTTGGCAAAGATAAGATCCTATTTCTACAATTTTTAGGCGCGTGCAGAACTAATTAATATGAAAAAATGGCAGAAAATTAGCATATTGCTGCTAGAGTTTGATATGATGAGATATTGCTGCTAAAGTGCTGTCCATAGATTCATCAATAGGTTTTACCCTTCTCTCCCCACCCACCCATAACCCCAAATATTAAGGAAACTACATTCTTGCTTAATTATGTATTTTAAAAATTCACTTATCTGCCTTCTAGATCAACGTTTGTCTTAGCGTACATGACTTTCTTCTAGCTCACACATTCTGTCTTCTAGCTCACACATTCTGTCTTCTAGCTCACACACCTGTCTTCTAGTTCACACATCTGTTTTCTAGCTCACACATATGTCTTCTAGCTCACACATCTGTCTTCTAGATCAACGTTTGTCTTAGCACACACAACTGTCTTCTTGTTCACACGTCTTCAAGCTCACACATCTGTCTTCTAGATCAATGTCTGTCTTAGCGCACACATATGTCTTCTAGCTCACACTTCTGTCTTCTAGTTCACACATCTGTCTTCTAGATCAACGTTTGTCTTAGCGCACACAACTGTCTTCTAGCTCACACATCTGTCTTCTAGCTCACACATCTGTTTTCTAGCTCACACATCTGTTTTCTAGTTCACACATGTCTTCTAGCTCACACATCTGTCTTCTAGTTCACACAACTGTCTTCTAGCTCACACATCTGTCTTCTAGATCAATGTTTGTCTTAGCGCACACATATGTCTTCTAGCTCACACATCTGTCTTCTAGTTCACACATCTGTATTCTAGTTCACACATATCTTTTAGCTCACACATCTGTTTTCTAGTTCACACGACTATCTACTAGCTAACAAAGTTGTGTTCTTTCTCAAAATAGGACACTGAAGCTTAAAATTGACTTATTCAAACTTAAAGAACAAAGTGGATCAGGAAAACAACTATAGACAGACTGATTATCCAGTTGAATAAACATGTCCCTCAAAAACTTGGTAATGATGTTGTCTCACTTTTCATGTTTATTTGATCACGTGAATATATTGTTGTTGACATACTTGTCACACTACAACAATTATATTTCATATACTATATATTCATCCTTCTTCTTCTTCTTCAGCGTTCATTCTCAAACTCCCGCTGGATTTCTCTTGTAGCAGGACCATGGTCCTACTAGATTTCCAGCAGGATATAGTCCAGGGAATGGAAATGCGTTGTGTCGCCGTTTTATTTGCGCCAATGGCCCGACACATCCGTCTTTGGCGGGATATATTCATCCAAGACTGGTAACATTACCTCTGTGTCTATGTAGACAGATAGCAGAACATGTCCTGCAAGACTACATTTCATTAAACCAGCTAAAGGAGGAACACAGGCCCACAGAGATGGATATTCACAGAAAGCTGTTAATTAATTTGGCAGACCATCTCACCTAGTTGGCAGACCTATCATTGTACCCACTATATGTAGATTGCAGATTGTTCTGAAGGTATGCGTCAAGTGTAAGCAGAACATTGTAACTCAATAAGACAATCTATGGAACGGCCACCAATATAGAAAATAGTCTGTCAATTGATATTGGAGAGGTTGCAGACTTTCTTGCAGCCAATTGGCTGCCATGCTTATCCATGTGTATGTGTATATACAATAGTGCCGTTCTTACTCATGGTTATTTGCTGTGTGTCTTGATAAAGGCTTTTTGGTTGAAACGTCAGTTTGTGTGTTTATATATGTGTTTCCAGTGATTAGCAAAACTTCATTGCGCTGTTCCAAGCTTTGCCTGATGGATTTAAGTTTTACTGCAGTCAGTACATATTATCGATTTTATCCATGTGTGGTAATGTACTACACATACATGATTGATGAAAACAGACAGAATCTTGACAAATAATGGAGAAAATGGAACAATTGAAAAACAGACCTTTAATTGAATCAACTGATATCAAATAAAGCTGGGAAGGATGATATTGTGTTCCCAGATAGATCTCTCCATGGTGGTGAGAAATATGTTCCTTTCATGCCACAGTCGGCACATAGGACAGAGGTTTTGATTCTCCATGTTTTGCGGTTTTAGTTCTTGTATGGTCCTGCAGCCTGTTATTTCCCCTTCTTTAAGCATCGTGATTTTTAGGTTTGCTTTACGCCTTTCTCGTTTTATTTTACCCTCAGGCGTCCATGTAAGGGCTTGTTGGTTTATTCTCTTTTCATCTAGTCTTAAAACATAACCGAGGTATTTCCATCTGCGTTTTCTTATGACGTTTGAAACATATTCTTGGTGTGCTTTCTTTCTTAAATCACTATTTGTGACGAAATCGCTCCATTTTATGTTCATCAGTTTCCAGAGACATTTGTTTTCGAAGCTGTTTAATTTTTGATCTGTTGCTTGAGTTGATTTCCAGCTTTCTCTTTCATATGTTAATATTGAGACAATATAGGAGTTGAATAGCTTTAGCTTGGTGTTTCTTCCTAGATCTTTTGACTTTCAGATATTAGTTAGTTTGGTAAATGTGCTAGCTGCAACTGCTATGCATGTATTTATTTCTTTCATTGAGTCTCCATCAACAAACATTTGGTTACCCAAGTAATTAAAGTTGGAGACTTTTTCCAGTGTTTGGTTGTTTACTGAGATGTTATTTGTTGAACTGGTAAGTCCAGTGATTTTTTATTTATCTGAAAATATGAGAAAAATATGGCTTGGGGTTTATTATAACTATTGATATTGAGAGTTCTCATGGAGCACAATGGGAAATACAGAATAATTGCTTCAATTATGATATTGGGGTTAAAGTCAATACTATAAGTCTTTAATGCTTCATGGTTTACAACTTGTCTGTGATAGCTGCTCCTTTTGACAATATGCAAATGAACAAAATATTCAGAACAACCATTGTCATAACTATAACTATTTCTAAACTTCTGGGTATCACATTGATCTATTGCCTGGGTGTGCTGATATTCGTAGTAATAAGAGAGCAGACAGACTTGTATCTGTGAATTTAAGATAAACACTGGTGATGTACTGAAGTTTGTGGTCACTTGCTGGAGTGGACACTGGGATAGATGAGGTATCCAGGAGGTATCCATGCTGCATCCAAGGCAATTCAGTATCTTCTTCTTCTTCATTCATTCTCAAACTCCTCCAAATTAGCAGGATGTAGTCCAGAGAACGGAATGTCCTGTGTCATGATTTACAGCAATGATGCAATATCTGCGCCTTTCGGTCTGACACATGTGACTTTAGCATAGCTTTGGGTCATGTTGGCTCTATATGGAATGGGACAGCCAACTCCATCCCATAACCTCCTTAGTCGCCTCTTACGACATGCATGAAAGGTAAACAGTGTTGCTGTTCTTTACTTCCCTCTCAGACCTCGGTAACACATGGGCGGCAATTCAATATTATTTATGGTATAAATAGAACTGAGAACATGTCGAGTAGAATTAAGAGTGTTTATCCAGCTAGCTAGCCATAAGGACTATCAGCATGCATATTCTTTGACATCTTCTCAGGGAGATGGAGACTTGTGGGTTTGCCTTGAAATACAATAACATGAATTAACCAATAGCTTCATTAATATGATGTTTCTTTAGCAGAACATCATCAAACACTGCACTCCCTGTTCTGTGCAACCATCATTAAGCACTGCTACTCTCTGTTCTGTGCAACCATCATTAAGCACTGTTACTCTCTGTTCTGTGCAACCATCACAATTTCTCCACTGTCATATTAAGGAGGCCCTTTTCATCTATGTTCTTTTTCAAACTCCTTCAGATTAACAGGGTGTAGTCTGGAGAATTAAATGCACCATGTCATGGCTTGCAGCTTGGCTGTGATATCTTGGCCATTGGTCCTGACACATTTGACTTTAGTATTGTTTCTGTGTCCCTGTAAGGGATGTGACAGCCAACTCCACCCCCTAAAAGCCTGAGTCACCTCTTACAACATGCATAACATGTAAAAGTTTCAATATTATTTTCTCCCCTTTCAGGCCGGGCAACAAGGGCGAAGAAGGTTCTTGCCAGAATATTTTTTGCCTATTCATTTATTACTACGGATTAACTGTCTGTCAATATTTGATGTAAGTAAAACTGAAACTCTACATCTTTTTAAAATGTTTGGTCTCTTCTATTCTATGCCCCTTTTTGTATCATTAAAGTAAATATTAAATGTCTGTAATGAATAAATCATCAATCCACAGACAAAAGTCCACAAGTAAAAAGTACAAAGAGGAGTTTATTGGAGGTCGTAGAAGCTCAAATTCAAGGTAGTAACAATATCAGTGTATTTGTCATCCTCTATTTTGTTATATTTCTTATACTATATATTCATCCAAGACTGGTAACATTACCTCTGTGTCCATGTGGGCAGACATTGGAACATATCCTGCAAGACTGCATTTCACTAAATCAGTTAAAGGAGGAACACTGGCCTATAGAGACGGATATCTACAGAAAGATGTTAATTAATTTTGGCAGACCATCTGACCGAGTTGGCAGATGTTTTTTTTTCACCTTTTGATACAGACCACAGAGTTTGATGAATCCATTCGCTTGAAGTATTTTCTAGTGCTCTTTGGGCACTCTTCTTCTGTGTTCGTTCTTAAACTCCTGCATATTAGCAGGATGTAATCCAGAGACTGCATGATCATCCTGTCATGTTCGTCTGTCATAGTCGATAATGACGATTTGGGATAAACTGTAAAAGGTAAAGGTGATGAGTTATAAACCAGTGTCATAACACACAGTTTCCCATAAGTGCTCAGCTGTCTAGTTAGTGGTTGACCAGAAACCCCCATCAAAGATGGATGTGTCGTATTATTGGAGTAAATAAAACGGCGACTCAACGCAGAGAATTTCCATTCTCTGGACTAAATTCTGCTGGAAATCTAGTAGGACCATTGTTCTGCTGCAAGAGATATCCATTGGGAGTTTTGGAATGAACGCTGAAGAAAAAGACCAGAAACCGCCTGAAGAGGGTCCTTGACAACACTTGCTAAATTAATATGGCACCTTCCCAGAGTTTGAGCCCTGGTATCCAACTTTCTCATGTCTGGTTTAACCATGGGAGTAATTTTTATTTAAACCAGGAATAATAAATGGACCCATGTGACGTCAGTGACCCACAAAGCTGTACTAAATTTTGTTTGTTGTACTGAAAGGAGCAGATATCTCAGACAGCTGTAAACCTTGATTTGGCAGATTCTGTTCTCCAGAGTACATCCTGCTAGTTTACATGAGTTTGAGAATGAATGCAGAAGAAGAAGTAACGGTTCATGTCTGGAACGTGTGCCTACCAATGTTTACAGCGCTCATAATTTTTAAAGAATTGTCTGGTCATAATTTTTTAATAGTTTGTGACATTGCAGAATGCAATTGTTTAGTAGTTTGAAGCCAGGGAAATAATTAACGAAAATAGGAAGAACTCAGTTTTTGAAACACAGTAGGGATAGGAATTATAATTAGTTGTAGGTAAAGGTAGGCCCTATGGCATCCACCTGATGTCACGGATGAATATAACTTCATGCACTAAGCGACAGCAGCTATTAATTGGGGTGGCCAGTTCCCTTTCTTACTGTCTGTACCTCCCCTAACTCATGCATCAGGTACCCTATTACAGCTGAGTCGACAGGAGCAGTGGTCATGTCCAGCGAGAAATCACAACTGGAATTTTTGTTTGTCCGGACAAGGTTTCGAACCTGGTATGCTGTAATCCAGTGATAGCAAGCAAGCTCACTATCAACTAGGCTACTGTGCTCCTCAGAATTAGTTTTAACACTGAGCCTAACACCTCTCCCTTCCAAACTCTAGCATTATCCCTTCTCATTAAATCATGGCATAATTTCACTAACATTAGCCATTTTTGTAATTTGTGGTGACACGCTCTGCAAGTGATGTAAAATTATTGACTACATGAAAACTGTGACATAACAAACTTTCAATGAACCTGTGCATAATTTCTGAGTTCATTCTATTTTCTGCTTTTAGACGAACTATTACATAGGCACGCGTTCCAGACAAGGACAGACGTGACATTATTCTATTGATCTGCTGATGCCCAAAAGGAGATCAAAGTATAGCAACCTTGTGACCTGCTATGCATGTTGTAAGAGACAGCTAAGGAGCTTTAGGGGTGTACTTTTCTATCCTATCACATGGGTCAAAGTGACCATAAAGCCATGTTAAAGAATGAGTCTAGAGAACTGAGTTCATTATGTGTGGTTTACAGCTTATCTCGTCTTTCTGCAACACATTCCAACTTAAGAATGACTTCTGGGTTACCTTAGTATTCTATGGGATTGGTCAAGCCAACTCCAAATCCTTATTTATCTTTAACAACATACATGACAGGTCATAGTTTTGCTATTCTGCGCAACACTTTAAGATCCAGTCAACATACTGGGGGCGACTAAATCTTCATATCCATGACAAGGGGCTGGCTGTCATTTGTACTGACCCAAATAAAACATTAATTAAAGTCTATATTATTAATTTGAAGATTTGTTACAACTTTCTAATTTTCAGGGGGATTTCCCTAGTATAATGGGGTTAAGCTATTCGCCTTGAGTTCAAGAGGTCATGAGTTCGAATCTGGCTCATGTCATTTTGTGTATACAGTGGATTTTTTCAGAGATCCCTGTGGGTTATCACTTGAAGCTATGGAGTTACGTGCTATGAGTGGTACTCTTGGCAGGCGGCATGTCACTTTGTTGAGAGTGATGAGTATATAGGGGAAACCGAGTACAGTGACATCAATCCTCTACAACTTTTGAACCTTTTTTTTAACTTTTCTAATTTTCAGATGATGAGAGATAAAAAAGACAGAAAGTAGAACAGACTGCAGATAAGCATCAACAAATGACTTCAGTAGTGGAATATGAAGAGTGGAAAAGAAAAATATTAGCTGGAGCTGCTGAAACCTCTTGATGCTTTTACTAACCCTACTGCCCATGAATGTAAATAATCAGGGCTTCATGCTTGGGGTGCCAAAGAGGGAGTTTTAGTGGTGTACTTTGCTGTCCTATTACATGGGTCCTCCAATTGTGTTGTTAAATATTGTGGGTGAAGTTGGAGTTCTCAGACTTTGGCTATTGTCAGCACGTGTCTCTTTAAGGTTTCTTTGATTGTCTCCACTCTCCATCCATCTAATTCTTGGTCTTCCTTGTTCCCTGTAGCCCGATCTTCAGCTGTTGTATGCACAAAGTGCTGGTTGCTTTGGTTCCATTCTAATGATGTGACTAAACCACCTTGTTTGCTGTCTCTCAATGTAGTCTTGAGATGGTTTTTATTTCTTCTCTGATATCTTCATTTCTCCGTTGGTCTCAATGTTTGATATTTTTAACTTTTCTCAAACATCTCATTTCATGCAAATGTATTGTTAAAGCCATACCTTGCAAGGTGATTTGGTGCCACTAGAATGGGCCTGGTTCGATTCCCATTAGTCTCAAGAATTTTCACCTCACTGGGGGACTGTGTGCTAAAGATTTCAATGTGGTACCCTTATGATCCTGATGAGTGCAGGTTTATAGATAGAATAGATATTTAATGTAAATAAAATTGTTGAAGATTATATGAAGTACTTTGTCATTTTTTTAACCACAATGAATGACAGAATTATATCAAAGAATGATTGTCCAGATTTAGAGACATGTCTCAGAAATAAGAGATTTCTTCAATTCTACATCAATTGCTCTGATTCTGAAATATTTTTTGAGTCATAACCCCATTTTATAGAAACAAACTGATCTACGACCCCATTTTACGAAACAAAGTTACCCTCTACCCGAATACATTAAAACAAGGTCTTGATATAGTTAGAAAAAAACATACAAAATTACGGTTTTTTGCGTCTTTACAGATGGTCGAAAAGCTGGCCAGTGCAAAATTTCATATGAACAAGGAGACCCTCAAATTAATGAAATTGCCAAAATGCATAGTGTCTATGTTTCACACGATTTCTTTCCTAGACAAGTTTTATTGGTTGGTTGGTTGGTTGCTGATCCAGCAGTCCATGGGCTCATGCCCTTTGACCCAATGCCATTGTGTGATATATGCATGTATTTGTGAGCTGTTATGTTCCAAATAATATGTTCCATTTATCTGGCCCTGGAGAGAGAAGCATTTTCCTGATGTCATCCAGTGCTGTGCATTTAAAAAGGTTGCGGTGAACATTTTCATAGGGATGAGTGCACAGCCAACACTCTGGATTGTGTGTTGTGGTTGTATTCTGTTCAGGTGATTGTTAAGCTGTACATGTTGTGTGGTGTGCAGTCGGAAGATGATACTCTGGTCTTTTCTTCCCAGAATGTTCTTCTTCTTCTTCTTTCGTTCACTTGAAACATGTCTATATCTGTAATTCTGTCTCCTTAATAAAACTCACTGTCTTTTGTAGTTCATACAGTGTCCCATAGAGCTTTGATTCCAGTGTTGTTTCCTCTGGCCAATATGTCTGCCTCAGCGTTTCATGCTCAGAACACTCTTGAAGTATATGTTTGGCACTCTGTGCTGCCTGTCCACATGTACACATGGCTGTGTTGCCAATCTTGAACTTTGTATACATGTGACTGCAGAGTCGGTTGTGTCCTGTTCTGAGACGTAGAATTATAACTTGTTCTGATCTGTTCATAATGTGATAGTCATCTTGTGTTGGTGTTTGTGGCTTTCCTATTGACTTGATCATCTGTTTTTTCTGATGGTAGGTGATTGGTATATCTGGTTGGTCTTCGGCAGCACCTTCCTTAGCCAGTTGGTCTGCTTTTTCATTTCCTGGTATTCCACAGTGAGAGGGTATCCACTGCATGGTTACCCTATACTGGTAAGACAATTCGCTAAGTAGTTTTTTTAAGTCTGTTAGTTTTCCAGACTGGAGAGCTTGAAGCACTGACCTTGCATCTGTCAGGAATACCACAGGCTGTAGGCCAGAGTTGGAGTTCAGCAGTTTTTTAGCTGCCACACTAATTGCCTGGATTTCTGCATCATAATTATTGCAGAATTTTCCTGTTGGTGTTCTGATTGTATCTCTAGGCTTGTGTGGATATTCTATATATACACCTGCACCTCCATTCCTCACAGCATTCTGTGCTGACCCATCTGTGTACACTCTGACCCATATATCTTGTGGATATTCCTCATCCAGGAAACTGAGGGTGACTGTCATTCGCTGCACACTGTTCTGTTCGTCCTTGCTTAGTATTCCTTTCACATGGGTCTGAATGTATATTGGCATTCCATGGCTTTCACTCCACGGGGTTTGTTCTGGTACAGACCTTAAGGGGCTGTCAACTTCAGGTAGGTCTGTAAGTTGTCTACAGAGTTGTTTAGCTTGATGGATAAAGCTGCTCCTTTTCAGTCGCTCCATTGCTAGATTTTGGAATCTTTCCTTCATTGGATGACTTGGCATACACTGAAACTTTTCTGCTTGAATTAGTACTTTTGTGTCTCTGCGTTCGCCAAGTGTTTGCATTCTTCCCATTTTCTGCATCTCTGCTATGGGTGTTGATTTCATTGCTCCCAACATTATTCTAAGTGCCTGGTTTTGCACTTTATCTAGATCTTGTAATGTGGTGTTTGATGCAGGACACCACGCAGCTGAACCATATTCCAGGTGTGGTCTTATGCCGTGCTGGTAAACTTTACTGAGTATATTCCCACTGGCTCCCCATGTGGTTCCACTTAGTTTTCTCAGTATAGCTAACTTCCTCCTGGCTTTTGTTGTTGCTTTGTTTATGTGCTGCTTCCATGTCAGCTTATCATCAAAAGTAACTCTGAGGTATGTTGGTTGTTTGTCTTCTTTCAAGAGCTCTCCGTCTATCTTGATATGGCCTGCTATTTATTTTGGTGAGAGGGTAAAGAGTGTAGTCCTGCACTTATCTGTGTTAATGCTGACGCACCATCTATTTGCCCATAAGGTTAGGGCACCGATAGCTCTTTATATTTGTTTAGTGGCCACTGTCGCATGTTCTTCCGTGCACCAGGTCGTCAGCATACATTGCCACTTTGATCCCGTGTGGTAGTTCAGCAACTAGGTCATTGATGTAAACCAAGAAAAGTGTGGGTGACAGGACTCCTCCCTGGGGCACTCCATGACGCAGTAGGACTTTCTTGCTTTTACGACCATCTAATTGTACCCTGGCTCTTCTATTATGCATGTATGCTTTTACCCATTTGTACATTCTTGAGCTAACCCTGCAATTTTGCAATTTCTTTAGGAGCCCTTCTTTCCAGACCTTATCAAATGCTTTCCTGCGGTCTATCCATGCTGCTAGTACCAGTTTCTTTTCTTGGAAGGCATCCTCAATCTCTTGGGAGAGGTAGGTTGCCTGATCTTCAGTAGAGTAGCACTGTCTGAAACCTGCTTGCTGTGATACCAGAAGGTTTTCACTTTCAAGGTACCACTGCATCCTAAGATTGATAATGCGTTCCATTGTTTTACATAGACAACTTGTGAGGCTGATGGGCCTGTAGTTGGAGACTGTGTTGCCATCTTTTCCTGATTTGAGGAGTGGTATCATTGCTTCTCTCCACGCCTGTGGTACATTACCTGTGGACCGGCTTGTGTTAAAGATCTGCAGTAGCTTTGCTCTTGCTGCAATTCCCAGGTGTCTAATCATTTCATTGGACACTCCATCAGCTCCAGGGGACTTTTTCATTTTCAATTTGGATATTGCATGCTCCAGTTCTCTCATTGTGATTGGTGCCTCCATGACTTCAGGTATAGGTTCACCTTGTCCAATGTTTTGCTGGTTCTCTCAAACCTCCTGTTGTTTGTCTGGGCTGACTTTGACGTTATTGTCTTCTGCAAAGGAATCTGCAAAGTAATCAGCTGCATGTTTACCTGTTAAAATGTTTCTATCTTTATAAAGTGTGATCCTGGTATTTCTCCCTGTACCTTCATCATTTAGTTGTTTTACAAGTTTCCATAATTTCCTAGTATCTCTTTCTAGGTTCAGCGACTCTGTTTTTTCTTTCCAGCTGCTCCGTCTGGCTTGTAACTTGGCTCTTTGAAATTTAGCCTTTGTTTGCTGATATTTGTTGTGATGTTCTTGGCTAGGTCTGTTCTCAGCCTGCTGTCAAGATGTTTCCATCTCATTTTGCAGCTTTTCCAGTTCATCATTCCAGTAGGGTTTGTAGTTTTTGCATGCCCCCCTGGGTATCGTTTTACTAGCAGCATGTAGTATACATCTATTAAATTCACTCACTGCTCTATTGATGTCTTTGTCCAAGTTCATGTCCTTAACTAGAACACTGGTTAAATGCTGGTACATTTTCCAGTCTGCCCTTTTATAGTTCCACCTAGTGAGCGTGCTGCTGTCCTTGGTAAATTCATTGTGGATTTCAAGAAATACTGGTCTGTGGTCACTACCTCCAAGCTGCTTTCCAACAACACGTGTGATGTTCCATTCCAAGCCTGGTGAGTGGAATGCCAGGTCTGGTGTAGAGGTGGTGTGCCATGCTCTCGAGTAGAAGGTTGGCGAGTCTGCTGGCTGGTTAATAAGGATGAGATTATTTTCATCCTGCCAGCTCTCAAGTTCCTCACCTCTCTTGTCGATATGATCATAGCCCCAGCTCTGAGAGTGGCTGTTGAAGTCACCACACACCATAAGTCTCTCTTTGTCTGGAATTGTGTCTAGTGCCAATGGTTTATCATTTGGGCAGTAGTAGTTCAGGAGATGGAATTCTGCACTGTCTGTTTTTAGGTGGAGCATCTGGTATTCTGCCCCTTCCATATATACTTCCAGCTGACATGCGCTGATATTGTTTTTAACAAGTGTCAGAATTCCACCCTTTCGCCTGTCCTTTCGGTCACATCGGTAGCACTGGTAGCCTCTGATTTTGAAGGCTATGTCGCTGCTGAGGTGTGTTTCTTGGATACAGCATATACTAACTTGTTCTTCACTGAGGGCATTTTCAAGTTCCAATTTTTTGCTGTATCCATCTCTTTTACTGTTGACACCCTCAGCATTCCAGTGCATTATTTTTATTGGTCGTTTGTTTGTTTGGCCAGTAGCTCTATTCCCTTGCCTCCTGGCTCCTCTGGGCAATTGAGAAGGACTTCCAGTAACTGAGGTTGGGCCCTTTCGAGGTATAGGGCCCGGCACCGTCCCTGCCTGAACGTCCGCCACAGGGCAGGCACCATAACTATTTATAGATGTAGACATGTTTCCATTGTGTTTTGTGCGTGGCATCCTGATTATCTGTGCGCCTTTTGGCTGGATGCCTCCGTCTTCAGCACTCTGCTTACTAGGGCAGGACTATGGTCCTGCTCGAGTGGGACTGCCCGACCAGTCTTAGTTTCAAGCCCCTGATGGCTGAACTAAGCCCCATCACCTCTGCACGGTGCTGGTCTCGATGGAGTTCCCAGAATGTTGATGTTGTCTTTAGGATTTGGGCTGGTCTTATATTTATAGATTTCCCTCCCAGTGTTTCCCATAGCCCATCTGTTCATCCAATTTTCTTTAGTCACAGGTTTAAGCATAATTTTAACTGTGTGCATGGTTGTTTATGTATATGGCTGTTCTTGTTGAGCTCCCATCTTTGCTAGTCTGTCTGCCTTGTCATTGCCAGGTGTGTTTGAGTGGCCATATATCCACTGCATAACAATGTAAGTAGCTGGTTGGCATGGTGATATATTTCCACCAGCTCAGGCTTACAATGTCCATCACATTCTAGTGCTTGAACAGTGAACTGTGAAAATAACATTGTTTTGAACTTTTGATGGAAAGGCATCAAATATGGTCTTCATGTGGTACAATGCAACTTCTAGTGCTGTTATTTTGGCTTCATAGTTAGAATATATCTCCCCACAGGCATCAAACAACTCATCAGATGTTTTGTCTGGATATTCTATATTGACAACATAACCTGCTTTGATGGTGGCTTTAAAAGCAGACCCATCAGTATAGACATGAATCCATTGTTCTGGGTAGGTGTCTATTGTTTTCTGTGTTGCTTTCATAAGACTTACTGGGTTGGAACTTTATTTCTTAATTGTTTCTTGATTTTCGACAATTTAAAACCTGCATGTGGTGGTAAACATTTTTCTACTCTTTGCAGTTCTTGTCTCTTGTCTGGGAGGTGATAGCTGCCTTTTATTTCATCGACATGGCTCTGGACTGACTTTTGTTTTATTCTGTGGTTTGGTTGCCAGTTTTCTACAAGTTATTTCTACAAATGTAGAACCCCTTGAGATCTGGAGAAATATGGCTTCAATGGAGGCTTATGAAAGAAGCAAAAAAATGAACAAAGACCATCCAAATAAACAAGCCAGTTTTATTAAGATGCTGCTTTATCAATTTTTACTTGGAGGCTTTGAATGATAGTTTAAACAAGAAAACATGATCAGCCTTTTGATATAAATGTTGAAAATGTTTTGTGTATTGTAAATTGTAGGTTTTCTTGTTTACACATCATAACACCCTAGTTTTAGTGATAGTTTGTCGTGTCTAAGTGGACCATTCTAAAAACATGTGTTTTACGTAAGTACATTTTTAGATAAATTTAAACAAGATTATACGTGAAAGTAGATATGCTTTCAAAATAGGCAAAAAATTGCCAAATATTTCGTATTTTGCATTCATTCTCACAATCGATTGGTAGAATGTAGTCTAGAGAACAGAATGCATGTGTCATGGTCTAGAACCTTGTTGAGATATCTGCACCATTTGGCCTGTCATATTCAACTTAATCATGAGCCAGATATTTAAAATGGCAGCCATGTGAAATAGATAGAAACCCTGTGAAAGAGATAGAAACCTCGTGAAAGAGATAGAAGATGGAGATCAGTTGCAGTCAACGCTTGAAAATTAGACTTGAAATAGCCACGGCTGCAATGCCCAGATTAAATACCATATGGCAGAGCAGAATAAGTACATCAGTGAAGATACGCCTGGATACCATTGTATGCAATGTGTACCATTATAGGTCATGTCGTGGTGTGAGGCTCGGAATTGGGCGAGGGGTTCACGCTGTCGGTGAACGACACCTCGGCTAAGAAGACGAAATAGCCATGGTCCAACTCTTCTCGCGGATAAGAATAGGTTCAGCATCCAATGGGCATAGGCACAGAACGTCGAATTACACGAGGCAGGTTCACAGACGGCGGAACACCTCGCGTGAGATAGACGTGAACGACAATTGTCTTGGCGAAGAGTCACTACTCACCCACGTGACTGTCGACAGATAGGCAGGCTGTCACGGGCTAGGGAAACCTACTACCCGAATTAAAGGCATGACAAAAACGGATGTGCTGGGACTCGGATGTCTAGACCACAAAGTGAGCCAATCGAGGTACATATAACACAGTTCAACTGTGGAACTTGTGGCACAACGTACTTCGCTCTCGCCGGCGGAAATATCACGATTTATTCGTTGTGGTTATAAGATAATGAACGCAGAAGAAGAAGAATAGGCCATGCATACCATACGTACCATTATAGACCTATAAATCTAAAAAGAAATACATTTTCTATTTGTATGAGTACACAGATTTCTAGTTAAGATGTTGAGAATAATATGCTATGTAATATGTCACTGTCATTAGACGCGCTGAAGAGAGTTTCATGGCTATTCCTATATCAATCAATAAACCGTAACCCTTCACGGTCTTAGGGGCGCCACATTGGTTGCTTCAGCACACAAAGTCCTCAAGCGAATTATATCCTCAGCGATTCGGATGAGTGTGGAAATATATTGTCCTGTCCATTCCTTGATGTTGTCTGTCCATGCCTTTAATTTACCTCCTCTGTTTCTTCCCCCTTCGACAGTTCCATGTAGTATTGTTTTTGACAAGGAATCATGTCTTCATACATGTCCGAACCATGCTAGTTTTCGTCGTTTCACTATTGAAAGCAATGGTTCCTGAACTCCTGCACACATCTCTATTTCTTACGTACACATTGGTCTTATGTTCCCTATAGGAAATTCGTAGAATTAGTCTGTAGCATTTGTACTTGAAAGCCTGTAATCTTCTCAGGCCTATATAGGGACATACCACTGACTCTAAAATATTTATGCTAAGTTTGGCAATAAATAAACAGGATAGTGGAAAAATTAGAGGCAACAGTGATGTGGTTATATAGAGGAAAGTGTTGACAAGACAGAGGATTTATTTAATTGTAGTTGGATTATCCCATATGTATTCCATCCTTCTCAACAAAGCGATACGCGCCAGCCGAGAGTATCATTCATAGCACGTAATTATGCAGCTTTAAGCTAAAGATTGTTATAATTCATAGGTAGGTAGGTTAATGAGTTTGCCTCTCTTTTGTAGAGACGTGCCCCTTTCAACCAGCGGACAAAGTCCAATTAGGCTATATCAGAACACAAGCTATAATTCACGGTGATTTTCGCCATCTTTGTTAGCATATTCTTCCCCGTGTCCTTGAGTGATGGGCGTACCGAGGGGGTTGCGGTCGCACAGGGCATCAAAATGCCCCTCAAAATAATGAAAACATTGAAATGGGATTTAAGTGCCTTTGTCGTGCCAAAGTTGATGCCCCGCAACCAGTGGCGTAGTGAGGGGGGCGCGGAGGTGCGGACCGCCCCAAGCGGCATCATCGAGAGGGCGGCAAATTTATTTTCGTCCAGGCTTTCACAATCACTGCCATATTTGTTTAATGTCACAAGGGCGGAAAATTATGATCCCGCCCCGGGCGCCATTGACCCACGCTACGCCACTGAATACGCTCTGATATACCAGAGCTGGACTGCGTCTCAGGTTGAAAGTTCTTATTTCAACAGCATCATCAAGTGACATATTCTTTCCAGAACGTAGTCTTTCCTATGGATCTCGTCAATTCTCCGCAGTCTTGAGCAAGTTGCCCTGCATCTTCCGGTGACATGCGCAGGCATTCTTTAATGCCTTTTGTCTAACGGCGTCTCGTCGGCCCTTGCCCCCGTTGCCTTCTATCATCCCCTCCATTAACACTCTCTCAATGCCGTCGTGTCTCTTAAAAGGTCGTGGATGGGACGTGCTGAGGATGTCATACAAAGGGTGTGCAGATTGCAGGTTGTGGCAGCAGGCGCGGAATGGATAAGTCCACCTCGGATTTGGAAACTTGTTTGAGAGTAGTAATATCACCTAGCAGGGAATGCAGAGAATGGTGTCCCACAGCTGTGGAAAAAGAAGTGCAGGCTTTGGTCAGTGAGAATACCAAAGAGGGGGATGTGATTATATACACTGATGGATCTGTGATTAGGCATGTTCGCAGTGCTTGGGCTTTCACAGTGCCCAGGTAAAACGATCAAGGAGGAGAGTAGTGCCTTTGCGGTCACTACGAGTAGTATGACCATGAAGACTATGAAGGTGACCATGGCATTTGAGTAGCTATGCACACAGAAGGTAACGCAGGTCTGCATCTTGAGTGACTCTATGAGTATGATTAAGAAGGTACAAGTGGGTCTCGTTCGCGGACAGTGGATTGAGGCCTTGAGAAAGGCGAGCCTGAAAGTGGTTACATTTATTTTCGTGCCGGTACATGTGGGCGTTCGAGGCAATGAAAGAGCGTATCAACTGGCATCATGCGTGATTGTGACACATGACGATGGGGCAATGGATCGCGCTGTCGTTTTGAATTCCTTAAGAGATATAACACGCGAGAGTGAGACTAATGTGGATGATGATTCCTTTTCAATGGCTAGGATTAAAGATCAGGGATTGAAATGCGGTGTTGCTAGAAGTGAACATTTTGGAGGGCGCAGAAGAATGATGGTCAACCAGCATAGGACCGGTACTGTCAGCAGAAGTGTAATGGCGGATACACTCAAGGAGAGATCGGAGCAACTATGGACGTGTTCAGTTTGCAGTTAATGATGATCCGACGACTAACTAACTAACCAACCAACCAACTAACTAACCAACTGAAACAGTCAGTTACCACATGCTGAAGGACATACTGAATACAAGCTCGATGCACCTATGAACGCATCTGTGGTTAACATGACAAATACGGGACTGGAGCACCCATGAACGTGTCAAAAGTTGACATGACTCAATAGGAGATTTAAGCATGAACGCGTCCGGGGTTGATATGACTGACAACAAAGAGGATTTAATCCTCTACACAGCAACCACCAAATATTTCATATTTTAAGAGTAATCTCCCTTGCAACCTTGTAAACAACATGGCAGTATTGCATGTAGTCAGGTGGGTACCGTGTTACATTACTTTACATTTGGACGAATACATACTGCATTATCTTTCATTCAAGTAGACAACATCCACAATTAAAAATAAAGATATCGGCGTTAAAAGATACCAAGATATCTATTTCAATATTTGTAAGTGTTATTTGATAATAGTGTTCATTACAAGTATAAAATTTATACTAAAAAATTTATACTAATTTATACTAAAATTTATACTAAAAAATGTATACTAATATTTATAATAAATAATCCGTCGATAATTTAAATGAATTTAATAAATTTAATTTTAAATCCAAACAAAACTGACGATGGTTCATTCTTCTTCTTCAGCGTTCATTCTCAAACTCCCGCCAGATCTCTCTTGTAGCAGGACAATTGTCCTACTAGATTTACAGCAGGATGTAGTCCAGAGAATGGAAATGCGTTGCGTCGCCGTGTTATTTGCGCCAATGGCCCGACACATCCGTATTCGGCGGGAGATGGTTCATTTGAATTTAAGGATTGTATTAATATTACATTACTGATTATTCTTTTATAGTTGTGAAAGAGAATCGAACTAATTATCTCACGGAGTACTATGCCTATGCTTAACTATACTATAAAGTTCACTCTCAAGTTCTTCCTGCAATTTAAAGGTATTCTAGCCATAATCTGCCTCGCCTCATACTGAAGGTTACATCAGGCTGACTGAAAGATACAGAGATATCATAGCTAAAACGTCAGTGTGTTGCCAGGGCCGAAAAGGGGAACAAAGAATAGCAACACTATTTACCTTCCACGCATGTCGTAAGAGGCGGCTAAGGAGGTTATGGGATGGAGTTGGCTGTCCCATCCCATATAGGGTCAGTGACCCAAAGCCATGCTGAAGTCGGATGTGTCAGACCGAAAGGCGCAGATATCGCAGCAATGCTGTAAACCATGACACAGCACATTCCGTTCTCCGGACTACATCCTGCTAATCTGCAGGAGTTTGAGAACGAATGAAGAAGAAGAAATAGCTAAGTAAGTCTGTAACTATGACACAATACAACACATTACGTTATCTGCTAACCAGTAGGTGTCTGAGAGCGAACACACAAAAAAAGAAGCAATCACTCATATAAAACAGTGCAGCATGTCTTTTTTGTGAGTTAAGTGTAGGCCCTATATAGGACTACAAAAAAAGTGGAATTTGAAACAGGCTAGGGTAATGACGTTTTGAGTTAAGTGTAGGCCCTATATAGGACTACAATTAAGTGGAATTTGAAACAGGCTAGGTAATGACGTTTTGAGTTAAGTGTAGGCCCTATATAGAACTACAAAAAAAGGGGAATTTGAAACAGGCTAGGGTAATGACGTTTTGAGTTAAGTGTAGGCCCTATATAGGACTACAAAAAAAGTGGTTTTGAAACAGGCTAGGGTAATGACGTTTTGAGTTAAGTGTAGGCCCTATATAGGACTACAAAAAAAGTGGAATTTGAAACAGGCTAGGGTAATGACGTTTTGAGTTAAGTGTAGGCCCTATATAGGACTACAAAAAAGTGGAATTTGAAACAGGCTAGGGTAATGACGTTTTGAGTTAAGTGTAGGCCCTATAAAGGACTACAAAAAAAGTGGTTTTTGAAACAGGCTAGGGTAATGACGTTTTGAGTTAAGTGTAGGCCCTATATAGGACTACAAAAAAGTGGAATTTGAAACAGGCTAGGGTAATGACGTTTTGAGTTAAGTGTAGGCCCTATATAGGACTACAAAAAAAGTGGAATTTTAAACAGGCCAGGGTAATGACGTTTTGCTGATCAATGATAGCACACATAATAACACACATAAATTAATGTTTCGACCAAAGGTTTTTTTATCAAGAACACATTTTCAACATAATATATGACAAGAAATAACAGTATTATTCACAATCACATGACATAGCTAAATATAAGGGTAGGTCTACACAATAGAAGAGTAAAAACTTGAAGGTTTGAGATGAAACAGTATAAACAGAACTGCTGGAACAGTGGGTGGAACACTTATGGGAATGCCCCACATGCTGTGAGGCCAGTTTCTAATCAAGAACCAAGAAGAGGAACAAGTATAAACAGAATGTTGTCATATAAAAATATTGACAAAATAAAGCAAATGGAAAAATGACAGAACAGGATATGTACCCATAGGAATGACTGGCATTGATCACAAAAGTCTCTTTTGTGCCATATGATAGATGTAATGGTTCTCAAGCGAGTGCTGAGTCCAGTCATTGAGAAGAATTATGTATGTGGATGTGATTTTTCTACACTTCTCTGAATGACTGTGGACAGGGCTGTTTGGAGGGTATTTTTATGCTGATGTATCTACTGTGGCACTCCTACAACCCTGACGAGTTATGGGTCTTATTATTAGAATCCAGAGTTCCAATCTGAGTTAAATATGAACTCTGAAGGAAAAAAATACTTTATTTCAAAGAAATGTTTTTGTTTGACTTTCCTCAGAAACCTGGTAGGACTTCCTCAAATCTGCCAGCTCTGTGGTCTGCAGCGAAGAACCTTCATGTTCAGTAGTTTGTATCAACATAATTTGAGCACTTCAAAAAATAATACAGTATCAAAGTTGTCAACTATTTTTGAAAATAAAAATGTCTTTGGAGTAAATGTTCAACTACAGACCACGAGGGGGTATACTTCAGGTTGGTTAATGCTTTATTTACAAAATATTGTTTTGTTAATTTTGGCTGTTGTTATTCTTCTGCATTTACATCTGCGGTCTTCTCCAGATTAGACCAGCTGCCCCATAACCTTTGCCTAAAATCTGTGTCCTGGTCCGCTGTCTCTGCTATTTGTATGTTAGGCAGTCTTGAAGAAATGAAGTATATGGAAATATATGAGTATATGTTCAGGGGTCTGGGTTCCATGGACTCTCATTTGTGTATAAGATCCTCTTTTGGTAAAGGTGGCCCAACAGTCTACAGTGGCCTGTTCTAAGGCAAAATAGTGTGGTCTGTTGATATCTTTGGCTTCCAATTCCATTTGTTTCTTCCACTTCCATTTGTTTCTTCCACTTACATTTATGGTTTTTGCTTCTCTATATGGCCTTGGGTGTCTGTGTTGTTCGCTATTGTTATGAATTGATAGCCTTGCACTTTGGGCAGACCTATATGTGCTGAGTTTCCTCCATTGACTGTTGAAGAGTATGCATGCTAATGTTTCCAAGTAGGTGAATGAATAAGAAGGATGCACTGAAGCTACTTCTTGAGCACCTGCTAGATACGGACACTGTGATAATACATTGAGACTGAGGTTTGGAGAATTTGGTATTGAATGTGGAACTACCGGTAGTAAAACTGTTCATGTATTGCCAGGGCCTTAAAGGTAAGCAAATAATAGCAATACTGTTTACCTTCCATGCATGTCACAAGAGGTGACAAAGGAGGTTATATGGGGGAATTGGCTGTCTGATCCCGTATAGAGTCAAAGTGACCCAGAGGCCATGTTGAAGTCTGGTGCGTCAGGCCAAGAGGTGTAGATATCATGGCAAAGCTGTAAACCATGACGCAATACATTCTGTTCTCTGGACCACATCCTGCTGATCTGGAGGAGTTTGAGAAAGATTGCAGATGAAGAACTAATAAAACTGGACACCTACAGGGTAGAAATAGGAGAGCGCCTGTGTGTTGCCGGGGCCCGAAAGGGGAGCAAAGAATAGCAACACTGTTTACCTTCCACGCATGTCGTAAAAGGCGACTAAGGAAGTTATGGGATGGAGTTGGCTGTCCCATCCCATATAGGTTCAGTGACCCAAAGCCATGCTGAAGTCGGATGTGTCAGGCCGAAAGGCGCAGCTATCGCAGCAATGCTGTAAACCATGACACAACACATTCCGTTCTCCGGACTACATCCTGCTAATCTACAGGAGTTTGAGAATGAACGCAGAAGAAGAAGAAGAAATAGGAGAGTATCCAACCAAAGAACCACAGGAACCATTATCATGCATAAACTCTGACATTTGTTGAGGGTATATGAACACATATGACATTGTGTGCAATGATGTAAGGGTATGTGAACACATGACATTGTGTGCAATGATGTAAGTGTATGTGAACACATGACATTGTGTGCAATGATGTAAGGGTATGTGAACACATGACATTGTGTGCAATGATGTAAGGGTATGTGAACACATGACATTGTGTGCAATGATGTAAGGGTATATGAACACATGACATTGTGTGCAATGATGTGAGGGTATGTGAACAAATATGACATTGTGTGCAATATCTGAGGGTATATGAACTCATATGACATTGTGTGCAATGATGTGAGGGTATATGAACACATATGACATTGTGTGCAATGATGTGAGGGTATATGAACAAATATGACATTGTGTGCAATGATGTGAGGGTATATGAACACATGACATTGTGTGCAATGATGTGAGGGTATGTGAACAAATATGACATTGTGTGCAATGATGTGAGGGTATTTGAACAAATATGAGTATGCTTTGAGTGCAATGATGTGAGGGTATATGAACAAATATGAGTATGCTTTGAGTGCAATGATGTGAGGGTATATGAACACATATGATGAGTCTACCTTGAGTGCAATGATGTGAGGGTATATGAACAAATATGAGTATACCTTGAGTGCAATGATGTGAGGGTATATGAACACATATGAGTATACCTTGAGTGCAATGATGTGAGGGTATATGAACACATATGAGTATACCTTGAGTGCAATGATGTGAGGGTATATGAACACATATGAGTATACCTTGAGTGCAATGATGTGAGGGTATATGAACACATATGATGAGTCTACCTTGAGTGCAATGATGTTGGTTGATAATTCATATCTAAATCTTTGGCTCTCTGGGTAAACAGAATCTTCACCTTGTTCTGTGTGTGCCAAGTAGGACAATATTTACCAGATAATACCAAATTCTTTAATGTGGTAAAGCAATGCAGTCATATGGATTAGCACCCATTGGCGTGTCTGGTATGCCATGATGATCTGACAATTATCTAACATTTATTTACATATGGAGACATTGCATGGCACTGGAGTTTTATTTATTTACATATGAAGTCATTGCGTGACACTGGAGTTTTATTTATTTACATATGAAGTCATTGCGTGACACTGGGGTTTTATTTATTTACATATGAAGTCATTGCTCGGAACTTAAGTTTTCAGCCAGGCAGTTAGCCTCAGGGATGGGGGTTTAGGATTGTGTTCCTCTCTTTTGTTCCACTTATCTTGATTCCCACCAACCCTACTCAGTCCACTAATCCTACCCAACCCCAATACTTACCCAACCACCAAGCAAGTTCCTAGTGTGGTGCCAGTAATCTTACTAATATGAACTTATAGCAGTTCATACTCGTTTGATGCTGGCTGCTTCTGAATATAGGGGGTATTTCAGTGTTATCCCACCCTGTTCTGGTAGTTGGCAACACCGGTTTTGTCTGCAACTACGGATTCGTCCAGAGAAATTTTGGCTTTTATTGCAGCTGACTATCTAGAGGCTTTTTCAAAATCCGCAGGGGGGTGTGTTTCATTTTTTTAGAAAGGGGAGGGAGGGGGAAGTTGAAGAGGGAGTAAATGTTTTGTTACGAAGGGGGCCAGTAGCTCTTTATATCCTCAAGGATTGCTTAAAATTGGTCCTTTCCAGCTGGTAATCTTATACGCCACATAAACTTGGCCAAGTATGTTTTGAGGTGTTGTCTAGCTGTTCTGCCATGTTTTTTATTTCTCCATTTAGCGCTACCCCACATTCTCTCAACCATTTGCATGTGTACCCCTGTTTCTGGATCTACAAAATTGTATCTGTGGTTTACTCGATAATGCTTAAAGCATGCTGCGTCGATATCTAAACTCTTGTATCCTTTCCATGAGTTGGAGTGGATCGTAGACCCCCCATAAATAGACCCCCCCCACCTCTACATTAATAGCAATTGCTTGCAAGAGTTTTGTTGCATTTCTGTTCAGCACTGGCACCAACAATACTTGGCCAGTTTCATGGCACACCCAACCAAAATCCATTGTTTCAGGACTCTTCCAATGTTGTTGTTCCATTTGGAAAACAAGCTTTCGTCGATTTTGACTATTTGGTCCTCTTCTCCAATGCAACCGCCCTGTAATTTTAAAAGGGTTGACACACAAACCTCGCGTAGGAAAGCGTTCAATTCCACAACAGTGTTTTTATTAATGTGCATCTCTCGGACACACCACTTTATCAAGCTGATTTCCATAGCCCAATAATAAACAAAGCGGATAACACCCACCAGAGCAAGCTTTGAATTCTGCAAACATGTGCCACTTTGGATCTCTACATGTTGCTTGTGCTGGCGATCTGTACACATCCAGCAAATTCTCCCACCAGTGTAGAAATTCACCTTCATAGAATGTCTGAGCGCACAACTTTTTTGACGGCAATATTCCACAATCTTGCAGAAATAAGACAGCATCATTTTCTGTCTGGCAGGTTTGATATATTTGAGGAACCCATGTTTATCATCTTGAACTAACCGGAAAGTCTTTAACCAAATGGTCAGTGTTGCCAGGTACAAAATCCGAGGCGTGGACACCCAATAGTAGCTCAAACCAGTGGATAAACTTTCCAAAAGTTGCCCAAGCAGTAACCAAATTAGTGTACATGAACTATTGTTTTACTAATTTGAAAGATCTCTTTCGAGACAAAAGCTGAATGCTGTAAAATATTACAGCAGATATACTTATAGGAATGATCTAACATTCATCAAAGCTTCCATCCAAATCCACTGGGGTCATAGGGGTGCTGCTAAGGATGTGTAAACAATATTTTCTTCTGTCTTTTGCAGCATATATGAGTATATAGTCTCCAAGTCCTATTCATGCCATTATATGTCATATCATGATTTTGTCTGTTCATGCCATTATATGTCATATCATGATTTTCTATCTTCATGCCATTATATGTCATATCATGATTTTCTCTGTTCATGCCATTATATGTCATATCATGATTTTCTATCTTCATGCCATTATGTCATATCATGATTTTATCTGTTCATGCCATTATATGTCATATGATTTTCTCTGTTCATGCCATTATATGTCATATGATTTTCTCTGTTCATGCCATTATATGTCATATGATTTTCTCTGTTCATGCCATTATATGTCATATCATTTTCTCTGTTCATGCCATTATATGTCATATCATTTTCTCTGTTCATGCCATTATATGTCATATCATGATTTTCTCTGTTCATGCCATTATATGTCATATGATTTTCTCTGTTCATGCCATTATATGTCATATGATTTTATCTGTTCATGCCATTATATGTCGTCATATCATGAGTTTCTCTGTTCCATTCTCTGACATCTGATGTTCGATGCAAGACTGTTGTTTTAGACAGGAAGTTTAAAACAGGTGATATGTTAGAAGCATATCAGCTTTCTTCGTGTAACTTTCTGTGATTCTTGTAATCTTGCACACACAATTTTATTTTATTTGTGCCATATTCACTGATCTCTATAGCAAATTTGTAATATCTGTCTGTAGCTTTGTTCTAAATGTCTGTATTCTGATCTCTAGATCTGCTATAAATGTAAAAAAAAAGTGTCTGTTCATTCTCAAACTTACACTAGATCTCTTTTATAGCAGGACAATGGTCCTCCTAGATTTCCAGCAGGATGTAGTCCAGAGAATGGAAATGTGTTGTGTCGCCATTTTATTTACGCCAATGACCCAACACATTCAATTCATCTGTGGTAATGTAACAATGTAGCTGTCTATGCAAAACAATGGAACACATTATCAATCTTAGGATGCAGTGGTACCTTGAAAGTGAAAACCTTCTGGTATCACAGCAAGCAAGTTTCAGACAGTGCTACTCTACTGAAGATCAGGCAACCTACCTCTCCCAAGAGATTGAGGATGCCTTCCAAGATAAGAAACTGGTACTAGCAGCATGGATAGACCTCAGGAAAGCATTTGATAAGGTCTGGAAAGTAGGGCTCCTAAAGAAATTACGAAATTGCAGGGTTAGCTCAAGAATGTACAAATGGGTAAAAGCATACCTGCATAATAGAAGAGCCAGGGTACAATTAGATGGTCGCAAAAGCAAGAAAGTCCTACTGCGTCATGGAGTCCCCCAGGGAGGACTCCTGTCACCCACAATTTTCTTGGTTTACATCAATGACCTAGTTGCTGAACTACCACACGGGATCAAAGTGGCAATGTATGCTGACGACCTGGTGATCTGGTGCACGGAAGAACATGCGACAGTGGCCACTAAACAAATACAAAGAGCTATCGATGCCCTAACCTTATGGGAAAATAGATGGTGCGTCAGCATTAACACAGATAAGTGCAGCACTACACTCTTTACCCTCTCACCAAAACAAATAGCAGGTCATATCAAGATAGACGGAGAGCTCTTGAAAGAAGACAAACAACCAACATACCTCGGAGTTACTTTTGATGATAAGCTGACATGGAAGCAGCACATAAACAAAGCAACAACAAAAGCCAGGAGGAAGTTAGCTATACTGAGAAAACTAAGTGGAACCACATGGGGAGCCAGTGGGAATATACTCAGTAAAGTTTACCAGCAAGGCATAAGACCACACCTGGAATATGGTTCAGCTGCGTGGTGTCCTGCATCAAACATCACATTACAAGATCTAGATAAAGTGCAAAACCAGGCACTTAGAATAATGTTGGGAGCAATGAAATCAACACCCATAGCAGAGATGCAGAAAATGGGAAGAATGCAAACACTTGGCGAACACAGAGACACAAAAGTACTAATTCAAGCAGAAAAGTTTCAGTGTATGCCAAGTCATCCAATGAAGGAAAGATTCCAAAACTTAGCAATGGGGCGACTGAAAAGAAGCAGCTTTATCCATCAAGCTAAACGACTCCGTAGACAACTTACAGACCTACCTGAAGTTCACAGTCCCTTAAGGTCTGTACCAGAACAAACCCCATGGAGTGAAAGGCATGGAATGCCAATATACATTCAGACCCATGTGAAAGGAATTCTAAGCGAGGACGAACTGAACAATGTGCAGCAGAGGACAGTCATCCTCAGTTTCCTGGATGAGGAATATCCACAAGATATATGGGTCAGAGTATACACAGATGGTTCAGCACAGAATGCTGTGAGGAATGGAGGTGCAGGTGTATATATAGAATATCCACACAAGCCTAGAGATACAATCAGAACACCGACAGGAAAATTCTGCAATAATTATGATGCAGAAATCCAGGCAATTAGTGTGGCAGCTAAAAAACTGCTGAACTCCAACTCTGATCTACAGGCTGTGGTATTCCTGACAGATGCAAGGTCAGTGCTTCAAGCTCTCCAGTCTGGAAAACTAACAGACGTGAAAAAACTACTTAGTGAATTGTCTTACCAGTATAGGGTAACCATGCAGTGGATACCCTCTCACTGTGGAATACCAGGAAATGAAAAAGTAGACCAACTGGCTAAGGAAGGTGCTGCCGAAGACCAACCAGATATACCAATCACCTACCATCAGAAAAAACAGATGATCAAGTCAATAAGAAAGCCACAAACACCAACACAAGATGACTATCACATTATGAACAGATCAGAACAAGTTATAATTCTACGTCTCAGAACAGGACACAACCGACTCCAAAGTCACATGTATACAAAGTTCAAGATTGGCAACACGGCCATGTGTACATGTGGACAGGCAGTACAAACATATACTTCAAGAGTGTTCTGAGCATGTAACGCTGAGGCAGACATATTGGCCAGAGGAAACAACACTGGAATCAAAGCTCTATGGGCACTGTGTGAACTACAAAATACAGTAAGTTTTATTCAGGAGACAGAATTGCAGATATAGACATAAGAACAAGAAGTAACAATTAAAAATCATTATGCAAGTCACAAAGCAGAGTCAAAGACATCAGAGCAGACAAGAAAAAAATAGGAGGGCATCATAAGATTGACTTTTGTCATCTCTCGGAGATCAAATGTATTGATGTGGCTCTATCTATCAACTTTTCTCTGCTGTTAAGCATCACAGGATTGAATGATGATCATGCCCATGTGTTGCCTGGGTCCAAAAGTGGAGAGAAGAATGGCAACAATGTTTATCTTCCATGGATGTTGTAAGAGGCGACTAAGGAGGTTATGATGTGAGGTTGCCTGTCCCATCCATAAAGGATCTAAGTGGCCCAGAAGCCGTCTTGAAGTCAGATGTGTCCGACCACAAGTTGTAAATATCACAGTAGAGTTGTAAACTATGATTTAATGCATTCTTTTCTCTGGACTGCATCCTGATAATCTGCAATCTACCTTCTTCTTGGTGTGATAGTTTAAGGAAACTGTATCAGTAGTGGCCAATGACCACTATGATCTCTGATATGATAACAATAGTCATGCCGAAGTTACCAAAGATGATGTAATTTACATTTTTAACTCCATTGCAGGTCACAATTCAGTTGATGTCAGGAGTAAGATGACCAGGTCCACAAGATTATTATTAATTGCATCAGGGACAGCCTCTGTTGGATATTACTGGGTGCATACGACGCGGAGGTCAGAAGTTCATCAGAAAGCATGGCAGGTAGGCTATATGTTTTTATTATTAAGTAATTCCCTTGAAATGTTGGTGTGGTCTGAAAGTGGATCTCAGAATAGCAACACTCTTTATTCTCCATGCATATCGTAAAAGGTGACTAAAGAGATTATAGGGTAGAGTTGGCTGTCCCATTACATATAGTGTAAAAGTGACCCAGAAACCAGATGTTTCGTGCTGAAATCAGATGTGTCAGACCGAACAGTGCAGATATTGCAGCACAATTGTAAACCAAAGCACTACGCATTCTCTGGACTCTAGTCTGCTAATTTGTAGGAGTCACCTCCGAGGATATTCCTGTACAGAACACAATGACCCTATTCTTTGCACCCTGAAAAGAAAGTTCAGGCCCTGATTTCTACATGGGCGACAGGATAGGATAGATTGGTGGACACAGTAAATGTGGAAATAAAGTAAAATTTAACAATAAAAATTCAAGTAAAACATTAAAATAAAAGCATGCTGGGTTGGGAGTACTATTCCACTGTATTCTGGGTTGAAAGTACTATTTCACTGTATTCTGGGTTGAAAGTACTATTCACTGTATTCTGAGTTGAGAGTACCATTCCACTGCATGCTGGATTGAAAGTACTATTTCATTGAATTCTGGGTTGAGAGTACTATTCCACTGTATTCTGGGTTGAGAGTACCATTCCACTGCATGCTGGGTTGAAAGTACTATTTCACTGTATTCTGGGTTGAGAGTACTATTCCACTGTATTCTGAGTTGAGAGTACCATTCCACTGCATGCAGGGTTGAAAGTACTATTTCACTGTATTCTGGGTTGAGAGTACTATTCCACTGTATTCTGGGTTGAGAGTACTATTCCACTGTATTCTGGGTTGAAAATACTATTCCACTGCATACTGGGTGAGAGTACTATTTCACTGTATTCTGGGTTGAAATTACTATTCCACTGTATTCTGGGTTGAAAATACTATTCCACTGCATGCTGGATTGAGAGTACTATTTCACTGTATTCTGGGTTGAAATTACTATTCCACTGTATTCCATTGCTTGATTGATGAAGAGATGAGTTGGGATGTCAAGGGACACTTGTCAAAGAGTGATGCAAAAGTATACAGTCATCTCTCACTACTTCGCGGTTCATTTATCACGGGCTCAGTACATTGCGAATTGTTCTAAAATATTCATCAAAATTTTAAAAATTAGGAATTATGGCGCGAAAGTTGCTCGCACGCCAACAGAAGGCAGGGTGTGCCCACACAATGCATGTTATTTATACTATTAATATTTTATTTACATATTTGAAACTATTCTTGAATGTTCCAGTGATAAAATATGCACTTATATGGTTTCATATACACTTATTGAAATTATACATACACAAAAAATGTACGTGTGTTAAAAATGAGAGGAGGACATTACTTTGCGGTTTTTCACTTTTCGCGGCCGGTTCTGGTCCCTATTAACCGCGATAACCGAGGGATGACTGTACTAGACAAATTTATTTACTTGGACAGTGTATTCACCCTTATTCAAGTTGTGGGATACTGTTGTTGAAGGAGTGCCTTTTGTCCAGTATGACTAACTTTAGCACCTTAACAGAGAGAGAGTAGGCTCCATGTCAACGGTGGGTTTTTTTTCTGGATTTTCTCCCATAGCCTTTATAATTCATGTTGATGAATGCGAGGTAGCATCTGGTTAGTTTTCAAGCATTTCTCTATGTTATTAAATTTCTTTTGCTAGTGTCCATGCCTGACCTTGATAACACAATGTTAGTATGAAGACTGAATTTTTCTTTTTCTTTTGGTTTCAATCTATCTCGGAAACCAAAAGACAAATCATAAATTAAATCTTCATACCAACATTCTGTTATCAATATCAGACATTTAATTCGATGTCATGTGGAGGGGGGGGGGTTAGGATTGGTGTTACATGCTCATGTGAGCTGGTAGTGTCAACTTCAATTGCATTTCTGCAGAATGTGTCCATCGTTATAGTAATATAAGGTCATTGGGTGACAGTGACCGCATATCTTTTCTTGATGTAGCAGTCCTCGAGACTGTAACAAACGTACAGTATCCTTCTCTATAGCTGGCAAGCTCAGTAAACAGAAATCTGCGATTGCATTAGCCATGTTGGTTTAACGTCATGTTGTTTGCTAGTGACATGAGATTTCTGTCTATCTATCTATCTATCTATCTATCCATCCATCCATCCATCCATCCATCCATCTATATGCTGTGGCCCTTATTTGCCTTGAGGCATCAGGGGTGGAAGAGTTCTCTGGAGATTTCTGTGATGACATGAAAGATGTGCAAACTATAACATAAATTTCACGGTTGGTTGTGTGCATAACATTACAAAAGTTGGACTGTTATCATGTGAGGATGCCACATTTGCCTAATATGTACCCCCCCCCCCCTTCATTGTCAAATGCTGTCAAACTTTTACAGACCCTACTCTCTAATTGTTAATAATTTATGGAGGTCCCTAACAAGGAGGTGCTGGAAGCTTCAAATGGGGGGAGGGGGCTATTTAATAATATAAGAAAGAGAGAGAAAAAATTTGTTGACATGAGACAAGGAGGTCTGGAGAATGGTTAAAACAGGCATGAGTGAAAGCAAAAGAGATCGAAAAGGATCAAGTGAAATATTATCCTAACACAAGACAGGAATAATCCTTATAGTACGTTAACAATTTCGGGGTGGGGGGGGGGGGGGGAGAGAGTTTCTGAAAAGGATTGACAGTTGTTGACAAGAGTGAGGGGGGGGGGGTGGTGACAATAGTTTACGTAAATATTACTGTTTTTTATACACCAATTAACCCTCCATTACTCAATTTAAGTTTTTCCATGATAAAAATATGATTACTGAATATTTCAAGAGTATTAGGTTCAGAGATTCAGAATATGCCAAATAAATTAGGGAAAATGTGTATTAATTTTTCTATGGCGTGGTACCCTTTTCTCTTTAATGTGATTTTTGGAGAGAAAGGAGTGAATTTTTTTTTACAAATTTGACTTCAGAAATAAACTAAAGTGGTATCAATACTATATATTTCATTTTAAAAAAAATCGACCTAAATTGAAATAAAATAAGAAACATTTACCGTGTAAAAATGTTGTATTTGCACAATTTTTTTGGGAACAAATTATTTTGCAAATATGAATACATGAAAAATATACAAATCAAGTATCATCTACAAAATTTCAACGGTACATTTAAAAAAAAAATGGCTTTAAAGAGAAATAACTGTTAAAATTGTGAGCACAAAAGTGACGACATTTGAGTTGAAATGGCATATTGTAAAAAACAACAATGGAGATAATATATGGTATTGAATTTGAAACCGCCCGTGTGTTGCTGGGGCATGAAAGGGGAGCACAGAATAGCATCACTGTTTACCTTCCACGCATGTCGTAAAAGGCGACTAAGGAGGTTATGGGATGGAGTTGGCTGTCCCATCCCATATAGGGTGAGTGACCTAACGCCATGCGGAAGTCGGATGTGTCAGGCCGAAAGGCGCAGATATCACAGAAATACTGTAAACCATGACACAACTCATTCCGTTCTCCGGACTACATCCTGCTAATCTGCAGGAGTTTGAAAACGAACGCAGAAGAAGAAGAAGAAGAATTTGAAACATTTTTGTTAATGTAAAATGAATCATGTAGTTTTGTTCATACTTTCAAATGAAAATTTATTTTTAGTTTGTGAGGCAGTTGCTTTATACAAGCATTTTTTGAACATACTTAAAAAAAAATAAATTAGTAGCACATCCTATTCAGGACATAGCTATCAACCCAGCATTTATTGGCTGTGATGATTTTCTAGGCAATTTAAATACGTTCAGTAGTTTGCCATTGCTTTCTGAAGGTCCGGGTGCACAATTCCATATGGCGGGGATCTAGCTCGGTAGTTGTACGGCTCTGTGGCAAAGGGGTACAGAGTGACAGCCAAGGTACAGAGTTTGATCCTCGCCACAGGCATTTAAGCATCTGGACCGTTCAGAAAGCAACGGCAAACTACTAAATGTATTTATATTGCCTAGAAAATCACTAGAGCCAAAAAATGCTGGGTTGATGTCTACATCCTGAATAGGGCACACTACCAACATACTTAAGCAGGTGGGATTCCCTGAAATCTTGACAGTTGTTACCGAAGGGGGTGGGGTGATAAAATAATTGACGTAATTTATGGACAACCTGATTCTAGATACAGACTTGTGGAGATCCATGGTCACCTAAGCTATTCGGCACAGCGCTTGATGATGATGAACAAGAACGTAAAGTTTTGTGTTTAGGTAAAGCTTGACGACCTTACTTTAGGGTAAAGTCGAAGGGAGACGAGTAAGAGGTAGGCAGAGATACAAGTTGGAGAGTAACATCACAAGATGGACAGGTGGTGGTGGACAATAATCAAGATGGACAGGTTCGTCCGTCGTAATCGACAATGACCAAAACTAAATCAAAATAATAATAATAAATAATAAAAGGTGATAAAGTTAATAGTGTGTTTTAAAATTACAAACAAGTCCAATGCGAGCACAAAAAGTTCTTCCACACAATTGACCTCTGTAGAGTGTGCCTATGGGATGTTGAGATGTTTTGTCTTTTCTACTTGCCCGCTTCTGTCTTGCAGTATCTTGCCAGGTCTCTTCCGCCGCTACTGCTCCAGTTCTGAGTCTGTAACGCCATGCTGTTCTATCCTGAGTGAGGCTCTCCCAAGAGCCTATGTCAATTTTAAGATGTTTCAGTGAGGACTTGAGTGTGTCTTTGAAATGCTTGTTTTCAAGCAAATAAAATAATTGATGGACAGGTTACAGTGTAGAAAAATGCACCACCAAAACAAGAAGTAGGGAATTTTGGCGGTCTGTTGCAGTAAACCTTCATTGCATAGAATATGAAGACCTAATGATTGATGGGAATTCTGCTAGTAGGTCTGGAGTATTTTCGTTCTGGTATGTGACCTATTAAATAACGAAACTGTTTTCTTGTTAGAGTGTCGTCTGCCATGACTCCCTACCATCTACACATGAGTCCTGGTTGGTTTATTTCTGTATCATCCCACTTCTTCTTCTTCTTCTGCATTCATTGTCAAACTTCTGCAGATCAGCAGGATGTAGTCCGTAGAACGGAATGCATTGTGTCATGGTTTACAGAATTGCTACGATATCTGCGCCTTTTGGCCTGACACATCCGAGTTCAGCATGACTTTGGGTCACTGACCCTATATGGAATGGGACAGCCACCTTATCCCATAACCTCCTTAGTCGCCTCGTACGACATGCATGGAAGGTAAACAGTGTTGCTATTTTTTGCTCCCCTTTCGGGCCCATCAACACACGGGCGATCATCCTACTAAAATGACGCATTTGATTTACTGTGATTTTCATTGTTCACTTTGTGCGTACTTTTTGTTGACAGCCAATAGAAATAATGGGAACAGCTACATGCATAACTTTTGGAGTTTGGAAGGATGATTTCTAACGAGTTCACATGTCATGTATGTAGTCGATGGTCACGCATGGCTACTATAGAATATCGCGCCCGTGTTTTGCCGGGTCTCGAAAGGGGAGTAAAAAATAGCAAAACTGTTTATATTTCATGCATGTCGTAAGAGGCGACTAAGTAGGTTTTGGAATGGAGTTGTAAATCCCATACGGGATTAACGTGACTCAGAAGCCATACTGAATATCAGGCCGAAAGACGCAAATATCACAGCTAAACTGTAAACCATAATAGGTGTACATGTCATTCTGTTCTCCGGACACCTATTTTTCGGGAGTTTAAAAACGAACGAAGAAAAACATCGTACCCTAAATTCATATCCTGTCAACTGGTCACACCTTAACTGACTTTGTATTGTTCCACAATTTTTATTGGCCTGAGACACAAAGTTTACGCAAAACGATCAATGAAAATATCGAATCATCCAAAATGACTGACACGGTATCAAGCCGTATATTGTAGTAGGCTATGACTCATCATCATCAAGTGCCGCCACTACAACGATGGTTGGCTGCAACAGACTTCCAACGTCCCCTGTTTCTTATTTTGGTGGTGCACTCTGCTAGACTGTAGCTTGTCTATCTTGTGGTGTTACTCTCCCACTTGTATCTCGTGTTCGACTTTACCCTCAAGTAAGGTCTTCAACAAGATGTCATGTCTTTTAATGTGTCCAAAATATTTTATTTGCTTGATCTTTATTTCCTTTAATAATAGGCTGTGACTCAGTTCTCTTGTGCCAAGCTTGACACATAGGGCAGATGTCATAGCTATCCATTTTTGTTGATCAACAGCCAGTTGTTCCTTTTCATACCAGCTATCGTGATTTCTCTTTCGATAGTTCTTTTCATACCAGCTATCGTGATTTCTCTTTCGATAGTTCTTTTCATACCAGCTATCGTGATTTCTCGTTCGATAGTTCTTTTCAGTGTTGTTTTTGGTCTTCCCATTTTTCTTTTGCCACTCGATGACCACGTGAAGACGACGTGGTATTCAGTCTTCATTCATTCTGAGTACGTTACCGATGTATGCGTGACGCCTTTTTCTAATAACGTCTGTAAAGTATTCGTTTTGTTTCTTCTCTTAGTATCTCGTTTGACTTAAAGTCTTTCCAGTTTGTGTTTTTCCTGAGATTTGTTTTCGAAGGCAATGAATTTGTTTTCTAAAAATATAGTTTATTTCCAGTTTTCACACCCTTATGTTAAAACCGAAATAACACATGCGTTGAACAGCCGTAGCTTTGTATTAATGCGTAAGGTTTTTTTTGGCTGTGACTATAGAATCTCAATTCAGATTGGGTGAATGGACATAGGGTGACACTCCGTCTATCGAATATCATTAGTTGTTTCTCTCAGGTTTCCTGCTCCTTGAAACAACTCAGCGTTTCGAAAAGTATGGTTAACCGGATGATCAAATATATAAATTTGTAACGGATAATTTATTTTCATACTTCGTTTGAGTGTTTATTTCTAGAATTAAGGATATACTACGGATTTTACCACGTCACAATAATAGTTGGTTGTAAACACAAATCACCGGGCTTTCCTTGACAGTACTATCAGTTTTATGTTCGTTTTGAGAGGTTATACTGGTGAAAGTTAAGAACACCATGGATATATGCAAATCGTAATTAAGATATCTTGAAAGAAGTTAATTCAAAATAAGAGAGCTGCTTATCCGCATTAGAAAGAAATAGTCCACATCAGTTTTTTACACATCATGAGAAGAGGATAGATGGAACACATTGTAACAACAGGCAAGTTGAAGAGTGAGAGGAGTAGGGGAAGACCAAAGGGGAAGATGCTTGACAACCAAGCATTTTGGCATGGGAGAACATCGGTATCGGAAATGATTGACATCACACGAAACAGAGGGCTGTGGAAAGACACGATAACCAACGCCACACGGCATGGACTAAGAAGAAGAAGATACTAATAAAAACATGTTACGCTAGTTACGACTTCCTTGGACAATTTTTACCTGCAATCTGTGGCGTAGAGGTAAAAAGCGCCTCTCTGACGGACAAGGTACCAGGTTCAAAACCTGTCGTATTCAACTATGAATTTGTACCATTCAGAAAGCAATGTCAACTGTCTTTTATGTGACAAGTCCATTTCAGAGCGTTGCCCTCGCTGCCATATTGTAAAGAAAAAAAAAGCAGCAAACAGGATTTGATTAGATGTAACCCACTCTCCTCGCAACTTGAGCGGACCTGGTTCAAATCTCGTTTGCTGCGTTATAATTTTTCTTTATACTCGAGGCTTCTATATTATATCATTCATTTACTCCTGTCACTCTGTAGGCCTTCTGGTTCTTCCTGTTTACCTAACACTGTTTAGATTCATCATTTCGCTGTTTTGTATTGTCTCTCGGGCAAGTCGGTTTTCCCGAGGACATCACTATAACTGCTCTGGTTTGGAACCCGAGTCACCCTATTTGATTATTTCCCTTGGCTAAGTTTATCAATTTATGTTTATCATTGTTAATTTAAATATAAATTTGTTTAGGGGTAGGATGAGAGTTAGGATGTAAAACATAACTAGCCTTTAACTCTAACCAGACCCAAAAAACAACAACAACACAGCTGCCAACCTTGGCACATACAAAGCATTCCGTTCTCCTGACTACATTCTGCTAACCTCCAGGAGTTTGAGAATGAACCCAGAAGAAAAAGTAGACGTATCTTTTTCAAGTATGTTATTGCAGAATCAGTTTGTTATGTAAAACATAACTAAACCTAACCCTAAAAATGAATATTTAAATTAATTATTGATTAATTATTGATATAATGTTTAGTTTAATTAATCCTAAAATAAGCGGGGACACACGGATTCCAAACCAGAACACTATATACAAAAGGACAATCTATGACGTCACAAAACAGTCGGTTGTCAACATATATTTCCGGAATTTCTTTTACAGTATATTATTTTCCAAGTTATTTTCCAGAATAGCCCTGCATTCTCTGTTCCACGGAAGGGGGGGGGGTGCTATCCCAAACCTGATTTCCCATTTCGTGAGTGGGAGAGGTGCAAAGGGCATGGATCGAGAAACGGAAAGCAGTAGCACTATGGCAGAGGAATATTATGGCTGCTCAGCCCATGTAGGTTGCACATGTAGGTTGCACATGTAGGTTGCACATGTAGGTTGCACATAGTAGGTTGCACATGTAGGTTGCACATAGTAGAAAGGGAGGAAAGATAAATTTAAAACATTCAAAGAGATTGCAAAGGCGACTTAATGGGACGAATTTTGTTAGATCAAGCGTAAAGGTCACTAAAACTGTTCGCGCGCTTACACAAATCCATGAATGGTCTGACAAGACGCACGACTATTGCCGATTTCCAGAGCGCTGATACGGCCAGGCAGAAGACGGACGTGACAAAAGGTGCGGCGGTGCTGGCACACTATACCCCACAAATTGGTCAGAGAAATGTGGATGCATATAAAGAAATCATAAATAAGATTATGGACACGTATAAAAATTGAGCATGGAAAAACATATGATAATTACAGTTGAAGAAATTAGCAAGTCGCTGAAAACTACAAAAAACACAGCACCTGGACCAGATGACATTTGTCGGAGAACTGATAAGGAGTTGGGAGAGTTGACGGACATGTTAAATAATAGCCTTTTAAAAAGCACAGTAAAAGAAGACTGGTTGCATGGCTATTTAGACCCAAACCTGGCAAGGATCACACCAGGATACAAGGCTACAGAATAATAATGCAGAATTAAATAGACAAGCTTTTAAAAAAAATTGTGACCTGGAAGGTATTGTGTCATCTTGAGAGAAATAAGTGTTTACCAACGTTATTAGGTGACAGGAAAGAAGACATGGCAGAATGCAGCCATCTTTGCGCATGATGTTGGTGTTGTTGTTTTTTGGGTGGGGGGGGGGAGGGGATGTTGATTCGCTCATGGAGACATGCGCGGTCGTAATAAATCTTGAGCATGCGTACAATAGGGTGTTTCTGGATGTCTTGATGGACTGTTAAATCTTGCAGTAAATCCTTTTGTCGTGCGGTGGGATGGTGCGGCCCTACTGCACATGAAAGTAGTTATTAAGTGTGGTAACTGGATATCGGCACCAACGGTTATTAGCCCGTGTCTGCCACAGGGATTGCCTCTATCTCCTGTGCTTTTCAATGTATACAAGTACATATCACTAGCAATCAAATCACAAATGTTGGCAGAACGATGTCGTACGCTTATGACATTTTGGTGTATAGGCAGGGCAGAAACCGAAAAGAGTGCAATGTGGAACTACGGGGGGAGCTGGACAGACTGACAAATTGGTGTAGAGATACGGGATCAATGGTAAATCTTTCTACGGCATTCGTAACTTGGTTTTCCTTGAACAATCACATGGTAAAGATACCCATGCCACATATTTCGTTGACCGGGAACATATTAGAAAGTACCAGCACAATGAGATACCTTTGTGTGTTTTTTGACAGAAGTCAGGAACCTTTTCGGCGATTTTCAGGGAACATGTTGGCCACGGGACAGACAAATGCTTAGCATCAATGAAGGTTAGGGCTGCTGCCCGGTGTGAGCAGAGGTTGTTATTTCTTTTGTATGGGATTTGTGGTGGAATATGAACTGGCAATTCTGACTCTTAGCCAAACTCAGATCGCAAGACTGGATAAAATCCAAAATGCAGCAATGCGTATCACTCTTGTGTGAACAAGAGACACACCGACTAGAGATATGCGGCACCTACTCGACTGTCCAACGATTACAGTAATGGCGTGCACTGGCGTACCTTCAAATGCATGCAGACAAGGAAGACCCATTGCATTCCGAAATACACAAAGTTAAAGGTAGCAAACTTAAGAGATGGAAGTCGTGGATGGGACGTGCTGAGGATGTCATACAAAGCGTGTGCAGATTGCAAGATTTGGCAGCAGGTGCGGAATAGATAGGTCTGCCCACATATTTCGAAACCTTTTGAGAGTAGTAATAACACATAGCAGGGAATGGTGTCCCACAGCTGTGGAGCAATAGGTGCAGGAATTGATCATTGAATTCCAAAGAGGGGGGATGTGATTATATACACTGATGGATCTGTGATTGGGTGCTTGGGCTTTCACAGCTCAGTGCGCAGGTACAACGATCAATGAGGAGAGTGGGGAATCACACAGAAGGCAACATAGGTTTGCATGTTGAGTGACTCTATGAGTATCTTCTTCTTCTTCTGCGTTCGTTCTCAAACTCCTGCAGATTAGCAGGATGTAGTCCGGAGAACGGAATGCATTGTATCATGGTTTACAGCATTGCTGCGATACCTGCGCCTTTCGGTCTGACACATCCGACTTCAGCATGGCTTTGGGTCACTGACCCTATATGGGTTGAGACAGCCAACTCCATCCCATAACCTCCTTAGTCGCCTTTTACGACATGCGTGGAAGGTAAACAGTGTTGCTATTCTTTGCTCCCCTTTCGGGCCCCGGCAACACACGGGCGACTCTATGAGTATGATTATGAAGGTACAAGTGGGTCTCGTTCGCGAACAGTAGATTGAAGCATTGAGAAAGGCGAGGTTGAAAGCTAGTTAGTTTGTTCCTTTCGTGCCGCAGACCAATAGGGCAGAGGTTTTGATTCTCCGTGTGTTGCGGTCCTCTGCCTGTAGTTTTAGTTCTTGTATGGTCTTGCAGCCTGTTATTTCCCCTTCTTTAAGTATGGTGTTTGTTAGGGTTGCTTTAGCCCATCCTCGTTTTCTTTTACCTTCGGGTGTCCACATTAGGGCTTGTTGGTTTATTCTGTTGTCATCTAGCCTTAAAACGTGATCCATATATTTCCATCTGCGTTTTCTTATGATGTTTGAAATATATTCTTGGTGTGTTTTGTTTCTTAAATCACTATTTGTGACGAAATCGCTCCATTTTATGTTCATCAGTTTCCGGGGACATTTGTTTTCGAAGCTGTTTAATTTTTCGTCTGTTGCTTAGGTTTATTTCCAACTTTCAGTTCCATACGTTAATGCTGAGACAATACAGGAGTTGCATAGTTTTAGCTTGGTGTTTCTTCCTAATCTTTTGAGTTCCAGATATTAGTTCGTTTGTTGAATGTGCTAGCTGCAACTGTTATGCGTGTATTTCTTTCTTTCATTGAGTCTTCGTCAAGAAACATTTGGCTGCCCAAGTAATTAAAGTTGGAGATATTTTCCCAGTATTTGGTTGTTTACTGAGATATTATAATTTCAAGTTCCATAATTTTTTATGTAGATGTGTTAATCTGGAGGCCAATATGATCTGTTTGTATGCATAGTTTGTTGGTTATATCTTGTGTTTGTTGATGGGTAGAGTTTAAGATTGCGATGTCATCTGCAAAAGCAAGGTCAATTAAAGTGTTGTTTTTGAGCCGGTGGATGACCGCTTTTTCATCTTGAATGGTTGAAAGTTAAAGGTTGAAAGTAGTTACATTTGTTTTTTGCCGGGACATGTGGGTGTTCGAGGTAATGAAAGAGCAAATCAACTGGCGTCATACGCGATTGTGGCACAATGGGGCAATGGATCGAGCTAACGTTTTGAACTCCATAAGAGATAAAGCGCGCGAGAATGAGACTAGTGTGGATGATGATTCCTTTTCAATGGCCAGGATTAAAGATTAGGGTTTGAAATGCGGTGTTGCTTTAGGTAAATTTTATTTTGGAGAGCGCAGAAGAATGATGGTCAACCAGCATAGGACCGGTGCTGTCAGCAGAAGTGTAATGGCGGATAAACTCAGGGAGAAGACAGAGCAACTATGGACGTGTCCAGTTTGCAGTGATGATGATCCGGGGACTAACTAACTAACCCTGCATTCTGATCTCTGGCTATCTAGATATACAAAGGCAAATCCATGGCCATCTAGATATATAAAGACCAATGCATGGACATCGAAGAAAAGAGTGTTGTTACTAAAAATAGCCGATATTCTCCCCCCCCCCCCACCCCCGTACAGTATTTGCAAGGTCCTTCTTCGGAGTAAGTCTAACATGCTGATCTCACACAGCATCACTCATCTTGGCTGACATGACTGATTACTTTGCGTCGCCAGTCAATGAAAAGCACGGGAAAACGTTGGATAAGCCAATATAAATGACATGAGAGCAGCATACATGACTTCTTCTACGTTCCTTTTCAAAGTCCTGAAAATTAGCAGGATGTAGTCTGGAGAACGGAATGCATTGTTTGATAGTTTACAGATATGCTGATATATCTGATCTTACAACCTGATACATTCGACTTCAGCATACATTTTGGGTATTTTTTTGGCCCTCCCATTGGTGGGACAGCTAACTCCACCCCAAAACTCCTTAGTTGTCTCGTCCGATATGCATGGCATGTAACAGTTTCGCTATTCTCTGCTCCCCTTTTGGATCACGTCTACTCGCAGGCGTAATGTAATTTTTAGAGGGAAATGTGTTGTGACATATTTGCAACTTAACTGCAGTATTTTCAGTTTGTACCCGACAAATCCGACTTCAGCATTGCATTTTGTGGCTGCTTTGATCTAGAAGATGAGATAGCCAACCTCCTTAGTCTCATTTCATTAGTAAAACAAGGTATTTCAGCTTTACAATGAACACACAGACTATCAGACTATTGGGTACGGGTATGAAAAATAAAAAACAGATACTATATTTACCTGCTATATTTACAAGACAGTTTCAACATTAATGTCTTTTTCAATAAAATACAAGACAGACAGTAAAAATAGTTGGCATTATCACAAAAGCATTCGACGGCAGACATCCGAGGTCACAATGGCGGACGCATACACAAGTATTGTCATAGAGACGCACATTAAAAAAAAAATATGGGGAATGAGAACGAAATAAAACAACCATGTCTGAAAACAACATAAATGACAATAGAGTTCCCGCCCACAGATCTAAATAAATGAACGATCGACGCAGGAAGATAAGGATGAAATTGTGACTAGAAGAAAATGTGACAAAACAATTCTAAAACAGCAAAACACGTCGTTTCTTGAAGCCGGAAGTTGTGGTGACTGGTTTACAAGAACCACGACCTTCCCTATTTTTTGATATCTGTAAAGCCCCGATACACGAAAATGTGTTGAAAGTAGCGTACATCACAATAAGCGGTACATTCTACTTAACAAAATAATTTTCCGTAGTCGTATCAGGCAACATAGATGGCAGCTAAACAGTGTAATTATATGTTTCTTACAATTCCTGGGTCTGGGAACAAACGTGCAATATTCTTTTAATTCAGGAGTGATATAATTGTTAATTGATGCACACTGTATTGCGACATATAAAAAAAGATTGCATACGTCGACATATTTATATAAGACCTAACTGCTAAACGTAAACAGGCCTTAATTCGGTACTTTTTTGTTTATTGTCACGTTTTCCATTAGTTACTCATCATCATCAAATGCCGTCTCCGCAACGATGGTTGACAGCAACAGATCTCCATCATCCCCTATCTCTTGTTTTGGTGGTGCACTCTGCTAGATTGTAACCTGTCTATCTTGTGATGTTATTAACTTGTATCTCTGCCTACCTCTTGCTCGCTTCCCTTTGATTTTACCCTCAAGTAAAGTCTTTAATAAGATGTCTTGTCTTTTAATGTGTCCAAAATATTTTATTTGCCCGATCTTTATTTCTCTTAATAATTATTTCTTCATATTAAGTCTTTTTAGAACCTTTGTTTGTTTTCTTCTCTTTCCATGATGTTCTCCCTATTCTTCTATATACCCACATCTCAAAGGCATCAATTCTGTCTTCTAATTGTTTATTTAATGTCCATGTTTATGAGCCATATATTAATATAGAACAGATGCAGCAGTAATATATAATCCATTAGTTACTCATTTATATTAGTAGCGCAGTGGTTAGAGCACTCGCTTCGCATATGAGTGGACCTGGGTTCATTCCCCAGTTAAGACGGAATATTTTCCAGATTCAATGGCTCACAGGTCGACTCGGCCTTAATTGGGTACCTGATTAATCTGGATAGTACGGACTGCGAGGGAAAGAAGATGGCTACCGCCCTCATATAGCAGAGCCACTGACATGTGAGATCGCTAACATCTCACACCCCTGCGTCATTAATACATGTTATGGGTTAACTTTACTTTATTTATATACTTGGGCTTGCCTTGGCTATTTTTGGCGTGCGATTCCAAGTATATAAATATTGACCAACGGAAAACACGGGAATAATGAAGAAAAGTAACAAATAGACGCCTCATTAATTCGGTTAGAAGGCCTGCTGCACTCTGTCCATAGCCACGGACAAGCTATATATTTCTCACCCGAAATATCGTCGTAACTGACACTCATTCATCTTCGTTCTCAAACTCCTGCAGATTAACACGATGTAGTCCGGAGAACGGAATACGTTGTGACATGGTTTACAGCTTGGTTGCTATATCTGCGCCTTGGGTCTGACACATCCTATTTCAGCAACGTGTCTGGGTCACTTGTCTCTCTATTGGATGAGACAACCAACTCCACCTCTAAAATCTTCTTATTCGCCTCTGAAACATGTATGGCAGGTAAAAGTGTCATTATTCTTTGTTCCCCTAATGGGCCCGGTAACACAAGCGCGACGGACTCTCATTTTCTGGGAAAACAGTAACCACATTTTTTTTTATTATTTATAATCTATCCTTGAACGATATAGTGTAACTGATTACTCAGCATAACTACACGAGATGTGTGATCAACGATATTGTGTAACCGATTCCCTCGTCAATTATACAGCCCTGTAAATTTATCAGTTCTTCTTCAAAGGTGACGCTATTTACATTTTTCTGTGATCTTCATTGGTCACTGAAAATAAGGGCATACAACAAAAAATATCCGGACATAAAGTCAAACGGTAAGACAAAGAAAACGGTGGATGAAAACATCAAGATAGCTTTGAACAAACATGGACTTAATGAAACCACAGCGATACATCTAGCCTTGGAACTACAGCTGAAGATCCCAGTTCAAGACTTAACGGCAAGTGTGGATACCATCAACCACCTTGGGATAAACAACTCTGTGTTTCTCTGTGTGAGACTCTGTGTATAATAAAAAAAGATTGCATATGCCTACTCAACGAAAGCTGTCTCAATCATACGATGAGGAACACAATCATACAAAGAAGAACAAGTAATATCCACAATGTGCAGAGAAGCAAATACAATTAAGATTAAGATAATCACTTACTGAAAGAAATGCAGAAATGTAATTATCATGGGAACATTTTTACAGACGACGGAAGAATGGAAAAGAAATCGAGGACAGGAATTCAAAAATTTTCCAACAAGAAGAGATAATGTGAGGAATGAAGAGATTACAAGAAGAGATCATGTGAGGAATGAAGAGATTACAAGAAGAGATCATGTGAGGAATGAAGAGATTACAAGAAGAGATCATGTTAGGAATGAAGAGTTTACAAGAAGAGATCATGTGAGGGATGAAGAGATTGCTCGAACGCTTGAAACATCATGAACATCTGTGGTCAAATATATTGGGGGGGGGGGAACAGACTGAAATGGTTCGGCCACTTAATGAGAATGGACATTGGTCGGCATCAAAAACATACAACATGAAAATGAAAACATCAAGATGCAGAGGAAGACCAAGAAGAATTGTGGATCGAAGGAGTTACCAATACTCTGATACGTCGCAATATTACTGCATATCAGGCGACCAAACGTGTCATAGTCCGAAAACCGATCGTCATTCACTCCTGCCACGCCTTACATATACCGTACGTAGTTGTTTTTATTTCAGCATTCATTCTCAAAATTCTTCTAGTTCTCTCTTGTAGCAGGACAAATATTCAGCAGGATTTAGTCCAAAGAATGAAAGTACTATGTGTGGTCGTTTTATTTGCGCCAATGGCCCGACACACTAGACTTCTATAGAAGTTGACAGGAAAATCAGATAAAAGGCAATAGATAGATAGACTGTGTGTCTACAGCGAATGAAAATAACGGGATAAGCCAAATAGCGTCACTTATGAAGGATGAGTACGGATGCGTCCACATGACTGTATAATTTGACTAGGGGCTCTCATGTACACAGAAGAGTTCCTTCCTTATCGCGGTCATTAGTCCCTGTATAATTTCCAACGTCACGTACAAGAGGGCAAACCAATATATTATGTTAGGCATGTCAAGTGGTCACAACAAAATGAGAAAACACTGGTACACTGAATTCAGGTTATGTACAACGGGTCTGTGTCACATCAACCTGTAGAATACATCGAGACAACAAGTCTTGTAAGACTTCTCAATTTGTAGACTTTATGAGTTAGACATAGACACACCAGATTCGAAGAGAAAATGTGTGGTATATTGTTTCTAAAATTGTGTGTTTATTATCAAACTCCCATTTGATCTCTCTTATAGCAGGACAATGATCATACTAGATTTCCACCCCCTTTTTCTTCTTTTCGCTTTATACCTCTTTATGCCTTGCAGCTTCAGTGGTGGAGAGTTCTCTAAAGATGTCCTTGTGTGCTTCGTTATGTTTGTTTTCGGTGACTCTTTTATTTCTGTAATCCATCGTTAAAAGAGGCATCCCCTGTACACAGCAGTGACCAGAAGACACAGAATTAGAAACGATGTCATAAGAGAAAGAGTGGGTGTCATCTCAATTCTACAATACATACAAAACCAACAGATACAATGGTTTGGTCATCTGGAAAGAATGCCGTGTGATTCATTAGTTTATAAAGCATATACGAAGAGAGGAGAAGCAGAAAGAAGAGCCAAGGGTAGATCAAAGAGACATTACACGAACATCAAATAACATTATCTGAAGCTGCTAGAAAAGCGAGAACAAGAACATTGTATCTCCCTCGACACCCATAAAGAGTAAAAGGGGAAGAAGAAGAAGAAGAATCCATCGTTTGCAAGGTCTGCCCCAGGCTTTGTATCCATCGTGTGTGTGTAGTAATACTTTTTGAGGGACACTATCTGATCGTAGTTTTTGTCTGAAGATTTAGTCCACAAAACGGAAATGTGTTGTTGCGCCTTATTTATTTCTTCCAAATAGCCTGATAATCCGACTTCGGTGTGGTAACTAATTCATTTAGTGTTTTTACTAAAGAAAACTCATAATGTAACAAACGGAATTTGAGCCATATTCTTTCAGATGACATCTACACACGCCTTGCAACTTGAATCAACACGTTTTCCGTCTTATTGATTAAATAATCGATGGTTCTATATTATATTAGTGTATTTAACCACTTCCACTGAACGGTCAACGTCTGTAACCATATCTCTAGTAGACCAACCGTACGAGAGAACTGGTTCCCGTACGTATGGCAGAACTGAAACATACCATCCGATTAACTTAGAGAATGTATAGTTCAAGCATGAAAGAGAGAGAGAGAGAAAGATTATCGCAGGAAAGAAATGTTAGAAGAACAAGACAAATTGTAATTCTACGCACCAGAACGGGACACAACCGTCTCTGCAGTCACATGTACACAAAGTTCAAGATTGACAACACGGCCATGTGGACAGGCAGCACAGAGTGCCAAACATATACTTCAAGATTGTTCTGATTATGAAAATCTGGGGCAGACATATTGGCCAGAGGAAACAACACTGGAACCAAAGCTCTATGGGCCACTGTATGAACTTCAAAAGACAGTTTTATTCAGGAGACAAAATTACAGATATATACATGTTTCAAGTGAACGAAAGAAGAAGAAGAATTGTCAATCCATACTTTCTTTACATTCTCTTATCTTCCTTCCTCAAATGTTCTCTGCAAGATAGTTTTGGAAAGGGAAACCTGCATCATCTTATACTGCGAAACGTGGACATTGTATGCTAGACATGCAAGAAAGTTAAATCATTTCCATCTTACCTGCCTACGTAAATTACTAAACATCCATTGGTGGGACAAAGTACCAGACTACGAGGTCTTGGAAAAATCAACCTCAATAAGCATCCACACAATACTTATGAAGGCGCAGGCACGCTGGGCAGGCCATCTTGTGCGTATGGAGAACTCGCGTTTGCCAAAACAAATATATTATGGAGAACTCAAGGCAGGATTTCGAAAAATTGGTGGACAGAAAATGCGTTTCAAAGACACGCTCAAGTCATCCTTGAAACTTCTTAGCATTGACGTAGGCGCTTGGGAGAGCCTCGCTCAGGATAAAACAGCATGGCGTTACAGCGTTAGAACGGGAGCACTAGCGGCGGAAGAATTCAGACAAGAAACTGCAAGACAGAAGCGGACACGTAGAAAAGAAAAAACATCTCAACCTCACACAGATACCCTCTATTGTTGTCAATTCTGTAAAAGAACATTTTGTGCGCGCATTTGACTTGCTAGTCATTTAAAAACGCACTATTAACTTTATTATTTTATTATTTATTGTTATTATTATTATGGTTGAGTTTTTGGTCATCGTCGATCACGACGGACGAACATCATATGGTCTCACTTGTGTATACGTGCGCCCAAAGTGATGGGAAAACACGTTAGTTAATATACGTGGATGCTGTGAGCTCAATTCCTCTCACGATTATAATGTATATTTTCGTTTTAAATGCCTGAAATGTTGTAGTTTAAATCTCAAATGGATAACTCCAACTGAAAGATAAATTGTGCAAGTATGTGAACCAAATAAACATATGATTTGTCATAGCTGACGGAATTCTTTCGTTGTTAATCTTCAAGTTTTTAATTTGACCTGCTTAAATTATCACCATATTCAAGGTGGAAAAATACTCAAGGTGATTGAAATTAATACATTATTTGAGCTTCTTCCTTCAAAATTAATATTAAATGACCACCTAAGTCTAACGTATCCGATTTCTGCATATTTTCTGTTCCAGTTCGTTTTTATCTATCTATCTATCTATCTATCTATCTATCTATCTATCTATCTATCTATCTATCTATCTATCTATCTATCTATCTATCTATCTATCTATCTATCTATCTATCTATCTATCTATCTATCTATCTATCTATCTATCTATCTATCTATCTATCTATCTATCTATCTATCTATCTATCTATCTATCTATCTATCTATCTATCTATCTATCTATCTATCTATCTATCTATCTATCTATCTATCTATCTATCTATCTATCTATCTATCTATCTATTGTCTGTCTGTCTATATATAATATATGTATGTCTATCTATCTATCTATCTGTATCTATCTATCCATCCACCCATCTATCTTATCCATCTAATTTATCTATCCATCCATTTTATCAATGTATTCATCATCGATCCATTTTATCCATCTATCGTATCTATCTATCTATATCCATGCATCCGTCTTATCTATATATCTATCTATCCACCCATTCACCTATCTTATCTAGCCATCACCCATTTATCGTATCTATATATTCGTCCATCCATCTATCCACCCATCTATCTTATTTATCCATCTATCTTATCTGTCCATACATCTATTTATCTTATCTATTCATCCATCTTATCTATTCATCCATCTATTTATCTTATCTATTCACCCATCTTATCTATCCATCCATCTATTTTATCTATCCATCCATCTATCTTATCTATCCATCCATCCATCTATTTTACCCATCCATCCATCTATTTTATCTATCCATCCATCTCTTATCTATCTATCCATCCATCCATCTATTTTACCTATCCATCCATCTATTTTATCTATCCATCTATCTATTTATCTGTATGTTTGTCTGTGACCAATCGTCAAATAATACTTAATAGCAGAATCAATACAACGCAGAATCAGCCCTCTTACCTGATGTTTTTTATTATTGCCGTGGTTTTAGTTGGTCACTATTTATATACTTTGTGTCGTCTACCCAAGCCGACCAACGAGATGCGTGGAAATAATCGAAAACATGTTCCAAAAGGCTTGACCTGTTGGTAGGTCTTGTATTGGCCAAAGTTACAATCTGTCGGTCCATCTATCTATCTGTCTTTCTTATCTGTCTATTTATCTATATGTCTGTCTATCCATTCAGACATTATTAATTTCATCCGCCTATCTATTTTCCTAGCTGTCTGCCTGCATGTTTCCTATCTATCCATTTATCCTAATCTGTGCAAATTAATTGACATACGCTGTAATCTAGTATTTCCTTATCTAATCTCTTTCAAAGCCTTTCTCGGCACAGGTTTTCAACAAATCTTACCTATTCTACTCAAACCGTTCCTTTCATTTTGTGATTTGGTTCTTGTTTGGAACACGTGTCTCCCTGCATATGTTAGGATTAATTAATCTAAATATTATATCAATAATTGATTTAAATATTCATTTGTTAGGTTTAGTTATGTTTTACATTAGTTATATTTTACATATGTTTTACATAACTAACTGATTCTGCAATAACATGCTTAAAAAGGGTATGTTTTCTTCTACATTCAGGGCCGGATTTAGACTTGATAGGGCCCTAAGCTATTTGAGATATGGGGCCCTTTAACGATTAAGAATACATAGATAATGAAAGTAAAAAATTTTTGGGGTTCCCCCAAGAAAGTGAGGGCCCTAAGCTATAGCTTGTTTAGCTTATAGGTAAATCTGGCACTGTCTGCTTTCATTCGCAAACTCTTGCAAATTAGCAGAATGTAGTCTGGAGAACGGAATGCTTTGTATGTGCCATGGTTGGCAGCTGTGCTGTGATATGCTCCTTACGATCTAACACATCCGACTCCAGCATGGCTTCTGGGTCACTTTGACATAAATGGGATGGAGCAGCCAACTCCACACGCAACCTCCTTAGCCACCTCTTTTGACATGCATGGTAGGTAAACAATGTTGCTATTCTTTGCTTCCCTTTTTTGGGGCCTGGCAACACCCTGGCAAAAGAATGCATTAAAATAACTAATTCAGATGAACAAGTGTTCCGTACAAAGGGAAATAATTTGGATCAAACAACCTTTCAGATGCCTGCTGCTACTGCAGGTAGTGGATTCTGCTTTGTACACAGAATCACCCGGAGAATGCTACACACTCACATAAATATGTTATAGTTGCCTATAATTGTTTGAAAATGTGCCGTGTTTGTTCAGGAATCATCACCGACACGTTAGTTTTTGGTGTAGGAGAAACTTCCAGCAATGAAATATGTAAATGAACGTTGCAGACCAAGTAGGCAGTACTGTGTAGTAGTAGTCTAGAAATAAGTGAAATGGGCTAGTCTCGTCTCTGATTAACTATACGGTAAATATAACAACACGATCATATATTTTAGTTACGTAGATTGTGTTTAGATCTGTCATTTGTAACAGTTTAACTCGAATGTCTTAATTTAAGACAGTCGATACACTTATGTGCACATTTTTTCAAGAAAATACCTTTCGAGTTATTGGTTTTACGGCCATTTTCTCGTTCACGAACGCGAACAGGATAAAACGCCGATACGATGATTCATAAATTTAAAGTTTGAACTGGTCTGTTTAGTTTATGTAATGACATGTTTATAGATTACGATTGTTTTACTGAAAACTGTAATCACTGAATATAGAATCAGTTGGTCTTCAACTCTTGTATAAAAGGTGTAAACGTGATATATATTGCTGTGGACTATAGGCCTAATCCACGTCGGTAATGTCATGGGAACGTTATTGTTTTGCAGTGCTGGGGTATCTGTCGTGTGAAAGTTTGTCATATGACTGTAATTCAGATTAGACCTGTATTTACCGTTAAAAGATAGTGCCATCTTATCAAGTATTACTAAGTTTACTAGAAAATATCCAACAAAACAAAGTGTAGGCCACAGTAACACAGATAAATATGCAATATTGACAAAGATAGGTGAAGGTGTGAAATTGTTAGACCTGCTTATTAAATATCTAGCCTATATTTATATTTACTTGTTAGAATTTAGTTTAGGAGTAACATCTGCATAATACCATATCAAGTATTAGGTTAGTAGACAGAAAGTCTAGTTAGATCATTCATTGATCATTCATTGTTTAATAGCTCACTCATTCTGGAGCTTTTATTTGCGTTCTTACGAATTATGTTTTAACAATCCTTTATAGTTTTATGCATAGGTCTATCCATCATGGAATCAATACATAGTACTGCTAAATATATTTCTTCTTCTGTGTTCATTCTCAAACTCCTGCAGATTAGCAGGAGAAAGGAATGAGTTATTATTATTTAAAACTTTGCAGTGATGTCTGCTTCTTTTGGCCTGACACTGTCAACTCACCCCAAATCTTCCTTAGTCACCTCGTGACATGCATGGAAGGTGAACAGCATTGCTATTCTTTGCTTCCCTTTTGGCCCTCCCCCCAACACACGCTTAAGTATATTTTAAATTATAATATTATATATATATATATTTAGCAGAAATGTATGTAGGATATTGTTATCATAAGTATGTTAGAAAATGTCGGAATATTATTTTTAATATTAAAAATTAAATCTAATAAGTTTCAACTTAAACAAACTTTTGTAGCAATAATTTCCACCAGGGACATAGATACATTTTCACTAAGGTTTTACCTTAAGAAAAGAAATTGTTCATTTTTGTATGTAAGTCCCACTGTTTGCTACGAAATTTGATTACATTGTGAAAAATCGTTACGGTGGTGGTTTTATATTTATCAGAATTTTTAGTGCTGTAAGTCTAGTTATGATTTACTAAATGAGGGGGTTGGACCAGCCAAACCCATCTCTTATGTACTGGCTTGATGTCCACTCAAACTGTATAAGTTTTGTATATAATCCAATTATGATTACAAAAATGTATAGTATCTAGGCATGGTGAATCAATGGGTTCTAGATGGCAAAAAAAGAGACTAAAGAACCTCTTCGCAGAACAATCACCAAAGAAGGTATGACTGGATCTTAACAACATACAAGAGGAACTACACACATCACATCGCTCAAACTGGAGAACACTGGTTTAAGCCCTATGCACCATATTCAGCACCATATGACATCTCAAAGACATGGTTGTGTATATTTTGTGGATGCATGTTTAATTCTCCGAAGGGAGGCATTCCAGTGCACCAGGATTACCATGTACTGTCAGAACAGCACACACTTCAGGGCTGATTCATTCATCTGTCAGATTGTTGACCCATCAGCAGTGATGGCAAATTTAGCATTTCCCCATCAACTAAGAGTCTGCCACAAAAGGAAAAAGGTGCAATGTCCACTGGACTACATCTCTTTGTCATCCATGGAAAAGAAACAAGATTGAAACAAGATGTGATAATAATAGTTTTTCACATGACAGGTTGTCAGCCTTATCCCCACAACATTCCTCAGTCACCTTCTATGACATATCTGAAAAGAAGACAGTGGCCTATTCTTTGCATCCTGAACTAGAAGTCCAGATCCCAGTTGCCACACGAGCAAGAGGTTATGTTGATATAAATATAGATAATGCAAAAAAAATAAACACAAATGTGAGTCTTTTTTAGAGATTGTGCATAGAAAAAGAGGGCGGCCATTCCCTAAATAAAAGGATGCTGCTGTCAGATGTGTCAGGCTGAAAGGCGCAAGTATGACAGCGATTTTGTAAACAATGACACAATTCATTCCATTATCTGGACATCTTCCAGCTGATCTGCAGCAGTTTGAGAAATGAACACAGAAGAATACTCAAATGTGTGATGTGTGGTTCTCTTGTATGTTGTTAAGATCCATAGTCATACCTTCTTTGGTGATTGTTCTGCGAAGAGGTTCTTTAGTCTCTTTTCTTTTGCCATGAAAAGAAAAAAAGTGGCTAATTTTGTATGAATTTTCATATTTGTAAGTATCTTCTTCTGCCACTTATAAATTGTCCACAAATTTTGTATAAATTTTCATATTTGTAAGTTTCTTCTTCTGCCACTTATAAATTGTCCACAAATTTTGTATAAATTTTGTATAAATTTTCATATTTGTAAGTATCTTCTTCTGCCACTTATAAATTGTCCACAAATACAATAAATGAGATTTCTCCAAAATAGGGGACTTACTTAAGGTAAGTCCTTACTTAACACAGTACTTACTTAAGGTAAGTCCTTACTTAACACAGTACTTACTTAAGGGTAATAAGTGAGGCTGCTGTAAAGCTATAACAATAGTAATTATGTAGATCACAAGTTTGATAGCGTTACATTTTTTTTGCACAGACTATGGTATTGGTAAGAAAAAATTATAAATAACAGTATACAAGACATTTTCAACATTTCAACTTTAAGGTATTTTTCAAGAAAATACAAGACAAATAATGAACAACAGTAAAATAATCACACTATCACAAATGCATTAGACGGCAGACATTTAACAGCAGAGACATCCAAGGTAACAATGATTTACATATACACAAGTATTGTCGTAGTGAGGAGCATACCAAAATATGGGAATGAGAGCAAAATAAAACAGCTGTACCTGAAAACAACATGGGCGACAGTATAAAAAAAATCCCACCTGTCCATTCAAAATCTAAGTACCGGGTAAATGAATGATTGGAATTAAGACCAAATGGCTTAGGGGTACCAAACTGAAATATATAGCTATTTTCACGAGAATACCTAGCTCTATCATTTAGGGGTAGGTAACTTAATTTAGAAGTCATGATTTTGTAAACACTAGCAGACTGGTGTTGTCTTTGTATGTGAAACCTACCATAGCGTTTGAGAGAGTGTAGTTGTGTTTTGGAAGGTTTTGTTATGCGTCAGATACTTTGATGTCAGGATTTTTACAGATAAGTTGAGGTTACATTGATTAAATTGTAATATTTGTCTTTAGAATTAGTGTAGCTCATTGTTGAGAGGTTAGAGAGTAGGTCTCACAACTGTGAGGCACTGTGTTCAACTCCAGGTAAGGAGTTTATTTTTCTTAGTCTTCAAAATGTTCATTGCATAGATTTATTGTGTGTAAAAATAGAAGGGTGCCATCCAAGTTGACATGTGTAAGTGCATGTTAGTTATTCCTCTAGGGCCATAGACAGCACATAGGGTGGATGTCTTAGATTTCCATGTCTCGAGTTTTCTTGCAATTGTCTTAAGTCTTCATTGTTTTTATACCAATGGTGAAGTGATCTCTTGTAATAGTTCTACGTAAGGTCTCTCTTGGTCTTCCTCATTTTCTCTTGTCCCTTGGTGACCACATCAAAGCTTGACAGGGAAGTCTTTTGGTATCCATTTGCAGCGTGTGTCCAATGTAATTCCAGTGACGGCTTCTAATATATAGTGCATGTAGTACTAGTATAAATGAAGATAGATGGGGCGATGATGCACAATGTAATTCCAGTGACGCCTTCTAATATATAGTGTATGTAGTACTAGTATAAATGAAGATAGATGAGGCGATGATGCACGAAATACAGCTTCATGGTGATCTACATTTAGAAAGGCACATCATCTTGCGAAAAGATGAGAAATGCAGCAGCTCAACAGCGGAGAGTAGCTAGATAGTCGCAAGTAGATAAAAAAATCGTCTACAGTGGTCATCCCATGACTGAACTGTCCAAGGACATTTGCGGCCAGAATATGACTTACTAGCTATCTATGAACTCATGTCAGTTGTTGTCATGTGACGTATTCTCTCCAGAAAGTTGTCTTCCCAATGAACTCTCTGAATCCTCTGTCTTGGGCCATGCAGCTTGCATTTTCCAATGACGTATTCATGTTATCATCTTTAATGTTGTCAGTCCATTGTCGTCTTGGTCTGCCTTTCTCTTCCGCCCAGGTGCTCTGCCCTCCATTATTTGCCTGTCTAAACAGTTGTGTCTCTTTATATGATCAAACAGGTGTAGTTTTCTTTTTGCTTTTGTGTTTAGTAACCAAAACTCTGAAATCTTCAATATGTTTATAATATCTGAGTCTCTCTTTTTTTGCTTCCATGATATTATAAGTACCTTTCTGTAGCATTTCATCTCAAAGCCGTTGATCCACTTTGTCACTGTTTTACTTAGGGTCCTTGTTTCACGGCCGTATGTTGCAACCGGAAAAAAAAAGTTTGTAGCAGTTTCATTTCTATTTTGTTGTTTTTCCATATGTTTTTCAAACATTTTATTTTACAATATGCCATTGCCAATCTCTTTCTTATCTCTGCCATGTAGCCTCCTGCACTGTTAATGTTTGCTCCTAAGTATTCAAATTTATTCACACACTCATTCTCTTTGTTGGCTATTCTGATTTTTAGTTGTTGTGTTGTTATATCTGTTGACATGATTTTGCTACACCAGAACCCTAGAGAAAAGTTTGATTAATCCATGGGAAAATTTCCGGGCACATTATTCCGATAGGTTGACATTACTTTTGGGAAGGAGCAGCCGCTAATCGGACACAAAGGATATAACTCGAACTGAATTTCATAAAGTGAAATAACAAATGGTCATCATTACTTGTGAAGAATGAATAATAACACAAAATTATTAAAAAAAACCACAACAGTACTTTTACGAGAGTCTGGCAGACCAGAAGAAAAGAGTTCATATATATTTGGCTGCAGAATTTTGCCAACCTCTGATTTAAAGTGATGATTCGCATGAGTTGGTTGTCATCTATTGTGTACTTGTCCTTGGATACTAAAGCTGTTTTGATCAATAAAGTTTATATTTTCTTATGTCTCTTGGTATTCCACGCCTCTTTATATTCCACGCTTGCCTGCATATTGAAGAGGTCATAAGTTTTGCAGTTTCTTTACACTGGATTTTATGTATAAGAATTTTGTTCTATTTGCTTAGGTCAGAGGTTCTCAACCTTTTTTGACCTGTTGTCCCTTTTGGGATAATTGTATTACGTGGCTATTATTCACAACTTCTAGGGAGTGAAACAAACATTAATTCATTAATTGATTGATGGATGAATTTGTTGGAATGTGATCTCCCTGACATAGTGGATAAGCCACTTGCCTTGTGTTCAAGTGGTCAAGGGTTCAAATCCAGCTTGTGGTGTCATTTATTTTAGATTTCAAGGGATTATTGCTTGAAGCTACATGATTATGTGCTATGGATGTTACAATGGCAGACGGTGTGCCATTTGAGAGAGACTGGGTCATGCCTCTATGCCATTTGCCACCCCTTTATGTGAGCGGGGTTTTTTTTTAATGGGAGGGATTGGTTTACATTTTTTAGTGGTACTTAATACAGTCAAATCCCATTATAACAACTTGGTCCGGACCGCCAACATGTATGTAATAAGAGACATTTGATATATACAATACAAACAATAGATGTAATAGGGGATTGTATAAAGTGTTGATAATATGCACATTTGTTACTCTTCTTCTGAGGTCAGTTTCCTATGCTCAGGAAGGTGGGCTGCCTCCATGAATTCTGTCATCAATAGGAGGTCCTCACGGTTGCCCCACAGCTTTACCTTCAGATCTGTCTATAGGGGCCATACTTTAGTTCTCACGTCATTGAAGCGAGGGAATTTGTTATAACAGAATGAACTTTAGCGTGATTCCACTGTATCATGGTGTAGTAATCCACAGACATCTAGATACAAGGACAAGAAATGCATCATGTTGAAAGGATGTTTCCTTCAGAATTTCTCGTGTTGATCCAATTCTCCACCAGTTTACACTGGTAAACAAGTACTTCTCCAAGATGTTTTTTTCTCTCTGCGTCTCACGCAGCGTCACTTCTCTTGAAATATACTTTTTCTTGCTTTTCTTTGGCTGGCGGCATGAAGTATACGCAAAGGGACTGATGATCGGTTGCATCAGCCAGGAGAAGTGATACTGTATGAAATCAACTGTTCTGATGAAGCAAAAATTGATAGTATATCCTATAGAGGATGTATCTATCAATCCAACATTTGGTTGCAGTGAGTATATGCATTCAGTAGTTTGCCATTACGTTCTGAACAGTCCGGACGCATATTACCTACGGGATTCGACCTCACCATCACAGAGTCGGTCTGGAGAAGAACTTAACAAATATTGCTCGTGAAATCCTGGCAATATTTGACAACAACCGACTCTTTCTGTGACGATTTGCAAACCTGTTTCATATCTAATGTGTATGTCCATGAGTTATCGCGATGTTCAAAGTATTTGTCGTTGATTGAAGTATTTTATAGTTGTGCCAATGCTCGAAATGGTCAACTTTAATCGACTTTCTCTAGCCAAGCATCAATCATGACCTTTTGATATCAGTGAGCCCTGTAGTCTTGATATTTTGATACCATTGCTAACTTGCTGCATTTTCTTGTTTATTTTGGTTGTTGACACGGATATAGGTCAGGTCATTAGGAATTAAAAGGGGACATTTTTTTAAAAATCTAGACTTAATTAAGGGGGGGGGAGAGTCCTGATAATGTAAACAATAAACTTAACCGAAGATGGATGTGACGGGCCGCTGGCGCAAATAAAACGTCGCATTTCCATTATCGCAGCCAACCCAGCATTTTCTTGGCTGTGCTGATTCTCTATGCAATATTTTACGTTGAATGAGTTTTGATTGCTTTTGGAATGGTTCGGATACATAATTGCCTGCGGTGGGGTTTTAACCCGGAACCTTAACAGTCACAGGCATGTTTTGTGCCCCCCCCCCCCGCCGCCACAGAGCCGGTCTTATAGTAGTGTCTCCCTAAAACTGTTTAATTGCGAAGCCCGTTGTTTCCAACTTGATATGTACTCACTGCAGCAAAACTGAAATCCAACATGCGAAGCTTGAAACAATGTAATGCAGTTTTGCTAATCACCGATAATATACACAATTCGAAGTTTCGATCAAGACTACATACAGAACAAACATGACGAGTAAGAACCAACGCTGGTTACTCCTTATGCTCTCGAGATGTGATTTCTGTGTACTTTTTGATTGATTTTATGTTCGTCCCGTTGGAGTACGAGTGTCACTCTCGTTCTCTACGTCAGACTGTGCAGTTTTAATTTCAAGAGTGCGGTCGACTCTTTGCACAACTCTTCCTCACTTAAATCCAAATCCTCAGTGTCCCAAAATCATTTTTCACATCCACGAAACTAACAAAGATGCTTCTCTATGGTGAGTTGTAAGCGGGCAAACGTTCTCAAATCGGTCAAAATAAGCGCTACAATGACTTGTTGAAGACCTCACTGATAACTTTGAAATAACCCATGATACTTGGGAATATATATATATATATCGTGACATATTCTTTCCAGAACGTTGTCTTCATCGTGGATACTCTGAACGCCTCTCTGTTTCGGCCAGAGACATGTGCATACATTCTTCACTGTCATTAATCCATCGCCTTTTTGGTCTTCCTCTTCTTCTCTCTCATGACACTGTACCCTCCAGAATCAGCATTCAATACATCATGTCGCTTTAAGTGTTCAAAATACTCTAGCTTCCTTCTTATATTGGTATTTAGAAGCCGCCCTCCATTTAATTTCAGAATTCCAATGTTCTTCTTTTTTCTTTCTGTCCATGATATTCGTAGGATCTTTCTCTAGCACTTCATTTCAAATGAATGTATTATTTTGGATATTGGCTGGTTTAAAGTCCAAGTCTTGCATCCATATGTTGCCATTGGTAAAACATAAGATTATTGTAGTATCATTATTACTACTTTGCCACAGCTTTCTCATTTGTTTTTTTAAAAAAAAACCTCGGTGACTTGTCACGGAAGGCAATTACTTTAGGCATTGGGTGGGCCCGCGGTGGAAAATAAGTTCCATAAGTGCTATATATGATATTCTTCAAATTATTTTTTTGTTTGGAAACAAACTATGCACAAATAGGCTATGCGATCGAGTGGTTAGTGGGCTCAACCCACAAACACAACTCGAACAAACTTTCGCGTATTATGAAAACCGATCCACTCGTACTGGCGATGTTATCTATAGTAGCTAAAACTTCAAAAATAGTTGAAAAGATATGCAAGATTCCATCTTAAATATCATATTTTACGTTATTTTACCGCTCATGTGTTATTTTATATATACAGTTTCAGGAAAACCCCCCGGCAGAACAATAAGTGTAACCTTGTGTGAAGTGTTAGTTTTCAGTAGTGCTCTGTAACAATTTCATAGTTGGCATTGTTGCGCTGCCATAAACATGCATCCGTTCTGTAAGTCTGATTGTGAGAAGGCAGCCATGAAAGTGTAATCTACTGATCACTTGTGTATTCTATGACTGTTTACCGGATGTTCAGATCTCTTTCCGGAGGGAGGTTCACCTCGATTTTGCCCTTGATTTGTCTTTTAACAGAAACACAAATTAACCGTCTGGGTTAAGTACCAGGGGTGTCAACACGACTCGCGGACTTTTACCTACACCAGGAATTAATTAACTTGTGTGTGGATACTATTCTTTATATAAGCGTACGTCGTCGATTGAGGGTTTGTGGTTGAGGCTACTAGCTGCTCTCGCCGTTTGAAGGCTGTCACCAAAATGGTTACTATTACCTCAGCTTTGTATACCTACAAGGACTTGGAGTTGAACCACGCTATGCTGTATTCATCGCTTCTTGTGGCCGTTATTCTGGGCAGTATGAGGACCACAAGGCGGGCAACTCTTCAGTTGCTTAGTTTCTCAGCCGGGGAACTCTGGGTAAAGATGTGGCTGTATTCCCCTCATCGTTACATCTGGGCAGGCATGAGGAAAGCTCTTCCGCCTGCGGTTAGTAGGACATTACGGTCAACGCTAAAGACAGTTAGTAAAATGGTGATTGGTCGATCAGCCTTGAGGAAGACGGCAGTCGGACATAAACTTGTCCTGAAACAGAATCCAAGGTTACACAGGGGCCGCCGTCTCAACAGCACGGTATGTATATGTTGTGCACGTCTTTATAATGCCAGAGGTATGAAGTGTCACATATAAATATATAGGCATACAGTACCATGTATACGTTGTGTATCTCATTAACTCGTCATTATATAGGCCCTATTATTTTCATGTAATAATTTTTTTTTAAACTCACCCTGCACATGACGTGGCGACAGCAAGAGCACTCTGTCTTTGTCACACGCCACTCGCATACTTCCTGCAACTCCTTAACGGAAAAAATACGGTATTGACAGTACCCCATGTCAGATGTACGAAGATTCATGTTAGATTCCCTCACAGTAACTATGTATTCAAGAAATGGCGTCATTGCACTCCGGGCAGACCCATGAGTGCTCAGTCTCTTGTAGCAGATTATAAAGAATACATATGTCTTATATATCCATAAATTACGTCAACAATTTTTTCTCTAATTTTTTTACCCTCAGTTCCCCCCTCCCCTGCTTAATTACGCGGGTATGTCAAAATAAAGGAAGATCAAGTTTGCAAAAAAAAGTATAGAAAATGAATGTTTTGTTCACTTAACTGGTGCATAAAACAGTATTGTTGACGATAACTTTTGTTTGGAATGCGACTGTCGGCTGTATAAGTGACCTGTTCCCTGAAAAGTAAACATGAACTAGTTTCCGATTTGCGTGAACTCTATTGGTTGGCCTTGGCTATTTTTGGCATGCGATTCCAAATATGTAAATAGTGACCAATTAATCCAACAATAATCAAAAACGTAGCAAAATTAATTCAGCTAGGGGGTCCGTATTGTCGAGAATCACTGCTGGAATGTAGTCACACTTGTCGGGAGTTTTCATACTGTAAGCGCATTTTCTAGATACATTGGTGAAATTTGGTTCCTATGCGTTCGTTCTCCAACTCCGGCAGATTAGCAGGAAGCATTCTGGAAAACGGAATGCATTGTGTCATGGTTTACATATTTCCTGCGATATCAGCGCATTTGGCCATGCACATCCAACTTCAGCATGGCACCTGGGTCACTTGACCCTTTTTGGGACAGGACAGCCATCTCCACTCCATAACCACCATAGTTGACATCTGTGTATATAATTATGTATTGTGGTTTCGAGTGTAGCTGGGCGAGTTCATGCACTGTAACCTGGGTCCTGACACCCGTCCATTTTCGACACGCTTTTTCTAGTTGTATTATTTCTTTAGTCAATGATTTCTTCTCAGTGTCTATCTCTACCCATTTACTGCCCTTTCCTATTTCTTCCAATTCACATACTCTTCGCAGTGTGTCTTCGGCCTCTGCCATCCATGATCTGCCACGCTTGATTCGTTTTCCCTTTGACTCATCTAGACGGTGGTGTAATTGGTGTGGTTGTATTCTGTCACTTTAAGGTACGACCTAACTTGTGCGACCTGATGTCGCACTCTAATGCTTGGGAGGTCAAGCAGAAATCTCATAGCAGAGATGGGTGTATCTCTAGTACACCCCAGTACCGCTCTGATTGCTATAAAAATCGTAAATTATACCGACCTTCATTAGACAAGCTTTTGCGCACACAATTTTCGCCTTTCCTGTCGAAGAAAACACTGCACAAGACAATCGCCATCTCTATCCATATAGCATTCCGGCAAGTGGTACTTTCAGAATATTGTTGACATGAGCTTGCGATCCGCCATTTTAACTGCATACAGACGTTGTTGCAGTTGTATTATTGACACATCTCGTCTTGTGTTTGTCGATGATCGCCTTCCTCATTAAGCTCTTTAGTTCAAGCACAACGTCGGCCTGTCGGAACAACATGGTAACTGTTATCGAAGGTTACGACTACGCATGTTTGTACACTGCTTAATAGGTGTCTAGCTATCCACTGGAGAATGATTTTGATGCATAAGTAGTTTGTCACTCAATGTGAGGTAGTCATATCCAGTCTTAAGCGGTACATCTAGTTCGTTTACTTATTTGCAATGCCTGGCAGCTGTAAAGTATTAGAAATCTCACAATCTGTAATAAGTGTGGTAATTTCGAGTAAGTTGTCTTCGTTATCCGCGTAATTTTGTCCGACATATCTGACTTCGGCATGCATTTTATATAAGGTATGTTTTTTCTAACCTATTTCCCGCATTCTTTCCTCAAGACAACAGGAGGAAACGTTCCACTTTCCTCAACGGTGGTCAGCAGTATTGAATATTTTTTGCCCCGAGAACTTCTGACACATTCATGTTTTTCTGCAGTTGATTTAGTGTAAAGCCATCCACCTCTTTCACCACCTCAGTCTTTACGTACTAGAGACGGAAATTCCCAGGAATAGGATTTCTTATACTTCACTCGTGACGTTTTGCTGTCAGCCAATACCTGCCACTGTCTTATGTGTTCAGTTCCATGGAGACATGCCTGAATTATGTAAAGGGATACGAACCAAGTAGAATCATGACTAATAGTTATATCGCTGTCACTCTGGCATCCGACAAAAAGCCGGCACCACCCCAATCTTAGAATACATCAAGAGACAACAGATCAAATAGTATGCACACATCAGCAGACCACAGCAAGCTATGCTACACAGATACAGCGAAGGCAGACCTAGAGGCCGACCACGAAAACAATGGACCACTAAAATAAAATAGGCGACAAACTCCACAATATACTCAGCACACAAGCGGGCCGTCTTCAGAAAACTCTTCTACCCCTGACGCTGAAAGCCAACAAAAGGTTTCAGCAAATATATAGACTGTCACTGCTATTGAGAGTCTACTCATATCTTTATACACGACACTGATAATACTTGTGTGAATGCAAAGAAAACATCACAAATTTTACCAGCCATGTATTTTCAGTCATCTGCACAGCTGTAGGAGTCTTTGATGACCTCATCCAATACAGTATTCCTTCAACCGTGACGGGTTATGGGTTTGCATTTCATTACATTTGTTATCTAATTCAACAGGCACAGCTAGGAAACACGGTGATGACGTTCTCCTAATCATTGGGCACACAACTAACACACGAGAATCAAGGTTTAGACAAAGACCTTTATCAAGAACACATTCACAACATAAACGAACACATTCACAACATAAACGACGAGTGATGATGTTCGTCCGTCGTAATCGACGATGACCAAAAACTCGACCATAATAATAATAATAACAATAAGTAATAAACGACGAGTAAGAATGACAATGCCAACGTTCATATGTATAAATAACCAAACTTGCGCATGCGGTTGCTTCTGTGGGTCTCACCAGTGGCTCACTAGACAAACCAACCATGCAACAGAAAACCTTAGTAGATGACATGCCTTTATATTGAGGTTATCTTCTTATTGAAGCTTAATGGCACGTCATCTATACAATCCCGTAGTCGTAACCTTCGATAACAGTTACCATGTTGTCCCGACAGGCCGACGTTGTGCTTGAACTAGTTACGGGCACGGCGTGGGTGGGCGGAAATATAAAGACACCTGTCGCAAGGGCCAGAGTTGTGTCCTGATGTCGACGTCTGTTTCGGCAGCATTAGACTCGAAAAACCATCAAGTCGAATGGCTTCTGGAACAGAGAGCGGAGCACTTATGGGAATGCCCCACGTGCTGTGAGGCCAGTTTCTAATCAAGAAATAACCAAACTGTCAGAGGATATCCGACAAGTACCGCAGTAAGAAAACCAAGAAGCGATAACTAGGATAATGTAATATTGTAACTGATTAACTAATGAATGTTATGTTATGTTCCTCCGGGTCCATAGGCGGCGCATAGGGCAGAAACCATAGCTTTCCATTTCTGTCTTTGTGTTGCCAGGTCTTTTAATTGTTGCGTGTTGTTTAGGTTCATTGACATGCCTTCTCTATTAATGGTTCTTCGTAGAGTTTCTCTAGGTCTCCCTCTTCTTCTTACTCAAGGTGGCACCCAATATAGTGACTGCTGGGAAATTCTTAGGCTGTTCATTCTGAGAATGTGCCGATGTAAGTCCAACACCTTTGTCTAATGAAGGAAGATATATAGGTTTGTTTGCTTTCCTCTCTTATAGTAGTGTTAGATTTAAAGTCACTCCACTTAACATTCAGAATGATACGTAGGCATTTGTTTTCAAAGGAGTCGAGTCTCTTATCTGTGGCTTTCCAACTTTCGCATCCATATGATAGAATAGGGGGGATGATGTTGGAGTTAAACAACCTGAGTTTTGTGGTGTGTCTTAATGTGTTTGACGTCCAGATGTTACGTAGTTTATTGAAAGCACCCGCTGCAAGGGCAATACGGTGTAACTAATGATTAACAAATAATAAAACTAATGTTTAAGCGATAATTAGGATAATGTAATATTCTAACTGATTAACTAATGATTAACAAATAATAAAACTAATGTTTACACACACACAAAAAAAGAAATAAAAAACAAAAGAACACGTTCTTTTTGCTACGTTACGTCCATAAGGGACATTTATCAAGACACCATCATCATCAGGTGCCATGCCGGGTGGCGTAGGCGGTCATGACTCTCCACAGCTCTCTGTCCACAGTATTATGTATCAAAGTCGTTGTTGTTTCCTTGCCGTGCCAGGCTGTCAAACTGTCTAATATTTTCTCACGTTGTCGCCCTCTGTCTCTGGTGCCTTCAATCTTGCCTGTTGTGATTATGTTCTCTAAACCTGCCTGTCTCATGAAGTGGCCAAAAAAAGAAGATGGCCTTTTTCTTATACTGTTGATTAAGATCCGTTTCGCATTTAACTCTTTCAACACCTCTACATTCGTTTTTCTGGCAGTCCATGGTATTCTCAGCATTCTTCTTATCAATATTAAGAAATAAACACGAAGTAAAAACATCTCTCAGGTGAAACAATTTATCTGTATTAGAATTTTAACAGCGAAATAGAGATGGTGAAACCATGAGATGTTGAAACCATGAGATGGTGAAACCATGAGATGGTGAAACCATCTCTCTGTATGTTAATTTAATTGTGTGTGTTTATTTCGTTAGTATTTGTTGCTTGATAAAGATCCTTATTTGGACAGTAACGTAGAAAAAGAAATTGTCCTTTAAAAAATTTTTTTTATTTGAATAGTTTGTTAGTCTTATTGTTAGTTATTGGTTAAGCCAGTAACATTTGTACATTATCCTAGTTACAGCTAAACATGTATGTACTCTAAATAAACAAAAGCTCACAAACACGTGCATTTATCACATAGTGTCATTGGACCAAAGGGCATGAGCCCATGGACCGCTGGATCAGCTTCCAGATCCAAATCCAGTGGTTCTCGATATTTTATGCCCATGGTCCCATTGAATTTTCTTACACGTTGCCCATTGGTGTCTTAAAAAAGGCCGTTAACTTTCGTTCAACGGGGGCCACGGACATTAAGCAAGATTTGATATCCACTCCCAGAGGACAAACGGCATTACCAGAGGCAGGCTTGCTTAACTAACGTTATTTACTGCAGATGTCGCCCATTTGAAGGGCTAACCATTAAAGGTATGAAAGACAGGTAGGGTAACTCATGTGTAGCTGTGACAATAATGAGTCAAACTGTTGTGCTCAGTGTTACCGCTGACATTTAAAAAAAAATATATATACAGATTGCTGTAAAAAAAAGCTTGTATTCCGTGGGTTGTCCAATGTTCTCCCATGCCACAATAACATGATGTAAAGCATCTTCTCCCTTGGTCTTCCCCTGCCCCTCTTGCTCTTCAACTTGCCTGATGTTACAATGTTATCAATCTTTCCTCTTCTCATGGTGTGTTCCATCTTTCCTCTTCTAAAAAATCTTGGACTGTCTCTTTCAGAAACGGGTAGGGAGCTATTGTTTAAAAAAAATTTAACTTTGTTCAAGAAATCTTCATTACGCTTTTTAATATGTTCATTGTGTTCTTAATTCCTTTCATCATAATTGGTTCTGTATAACTTCTAAGAACTCTCTTTCTCACCTCAATATTACACATGATTGTCTCAATATTACACATGATTGTCTCAATATTACACATGATTGTCTCAATATTACACACGATTGTCTCAATATTACACATGATTGTCTCAATATTACACACGATTGTCTCAATATTACACATGATTGTCTCAATATTACACACGATTGTCTCAATATTACACATGATTGTCTCAATATTACACATGATTGTCTCAATATTACACATGATTGTCTCAATATTACACATGATTGTCTCAATATTACACATGATTATCTCAATATTACACATGATTGTCTCAATATTACACATGATTGTCTCAATATTACACATGATTGTCTCAATATTACACATGATTGTCTCAATATTACACATGATTGTCTCAACATTACACATGATTGTCTCAATATTACACATTATTGTCTCAATATTACACATGATTGTCTCAATATTACACATTATTGTCTCAATATTACACATGATTGTCTCAATATTACACATGATTGTCTCAATATTACACATGATTGTCTCAATATTACACATGATTGTCTCAATATTACACATGATTGTCTCAATATTACACATGATTGTCTCAATATTACACATGATTGTCTCAATATTACACATGATTGTCTCAATATTACACATGATTGTCTCAATATTACACATGATTGTCTCAATATTACACATGATTGTCTCAATATTACACATGATTGTCTCAATATTACACATGATTGTCTCAATATTACACATGATTGTCTCAATATTACACATGATTGTCTTCATCTTGTAAAATGTTGCCTTTGCCTGGAGAATTCTACATTAAACTTCCATCTGATGTTATTAATGCAACTACATATTTTTTATCTTCATCATTCATTCTCAAACTCCCACTGGATATCTCTTGCAGCAGGACCATGGTCCTATTAAATTTCCATAAGGATGTAGTCCAGAGAATGGGAATGTGCTGTGTCGCCGTTTTATTTGCGCCATTGGCCCGACACATCCGCCTTCGGCGAAACTACATATTTGAATATGTTGTCTTGTTTCAAACTGATTTCATCTACTTTGATACTGCATTCTGGAGGACAATTATTCTTTGATATTACCATTACTAACGAATATACCTAAAAGGGGAAGGTGTGAAAATTCGCTATTTTTGTGCGCCGTTTCCATGAGACTCTTTAGAACTTTAAAAAAAATCGATACGGTTGGGGTTGATCTTGATTGGAGTGTACCCACATTTTGGCTAAACAGCTAGTATTCCCTTAAAAACGAAGATTAAGTCAAATTTGGCTAGAATTACCGCAGGACCCCAGACGACAGCTAAAAACCCCAGATATAGTGAAGAAAACCCCAACTGTGGCATCGCTGGTTGTACTAACCGGCATGTCACGCTCTGTGTTAGAAAACCTACTTGCAGATTTCTTGCTGTGATTAGTCAGCAGATATTCGCTTTACACGTTCACTGACTCGTGACCCAGTTGCTTGTCGCAATGTGAAACATTTGTGTTGGTATAGAGTTATCACGGAAGGTTGCAGGTAAACTAGACCGGAGGTTAGTCTTCAAAGAAACAATGGCAAGTGAGAGAGAAACGGTATAAGTAGCCTGATTAGAGTCCACGACTGAATAGACCATAGGCCGACACAATACACACGTAACTAATAGCTGTAGCCAAACTAGGAAAAACTACAATAACAAACACACACAAGGAAAAGCTGGGATAAAAAAACACACTAAATTTAAACTTCGACAAAGAGGGAAGATGACTATGGAACATAACAAAAATGCTCAAAAACGAAGGTAACAAAACAGCACCAGTGGCTATAGAGAATGTCGGAGATGTACTCACAGGAAAGAAGGCTGCAAATAACTTTATACAGCATTACCAAGGTACTGCCTGCCATAAAGTCGATGAAAATAAGAGAAGAGAAGTAAGAAACGAACTACGGAAGATCGAAAAAGTGATAAGCAATTGTCATGAATATGCCGTTCATGGTTGAAGAACTAGCAGTATTAAAACTTAGGAAATCACATGGCCCAGACGATATACTAAATGAACTGCTAATTCACATGGAGCCATTAACAAACAAGAAAGTAATAAAGTGTTTCAACAGCTGTTGGGATTGGGACTTAGAACCACATTTGTGGAAACCGCCATAATGATTATGGCAAACATAACTTTAGCAAACCTAAAAACACGGTGGGCTGCTATCGCCCAATAAGTCTGACCAGCTGTTTGTGCAAACTGATTTGACTCATGGTAAACAAAAGTATGATGTGGTTCCTAAAAAAACGTACAACCCTGAAAAACCAGGAAGCTGGTTTCAGAAAGTGTAGATCAACTGACAACCAGATCACACTAATTGCCTAGGAAGTAGAGAATGCTTTCCAGTGGGAAAAAACAGACATCAGTGGTGTGGGTAGACATTGATAAAGCCTCTGATTGTGTGGAAAGATGGACTCCTCCTTAAATTACAACAAAACAAAGTGACCGGGCGCATGTATTGCTGAATAAAACACTACATGCACAACCGAAAGGCAGCAGTGATGAAGCTTCTTCTTATTCTACTTTTGTTCACTGGAAAAGTCTATATCTGTAATTCTGTCTCCTGAATAAAACTCAGTCTTTTGTAGTTTTCACAATGGTTCATATAGCTTTGATTCAAGTGTTGTTTCCAGGGCAATGTGTCTGCCTCGGCGTTTCATACTCAGAACACTTCTAAGTATATGTTTGGCACTCTGTGCTGCCTGTACACATGGCCGTGTCGCCAATCTTGAAATGTGTGTACATGTGACTGCATAGTTGTTGTGTCTCGTTCTGAGGCGTAGAATTACAACTTGTTCTGATCTGTTTATAACGTGATAGTCATCTTGAGTTGGTGTTTGTGGCTTTCTTATTGACTTGATCATCTGGTTTTTTTTCTGATGGTAGATGATTAGTACTTTGGTTGGTCTTCGGCAGCACCTTCCTTAGCCAGTTGGTCTGCTTTTCCATTTTCTAGCATTCCACAGTGATAGGGTATCCACTGCATGGTTACTATATACTGGTAAGACAGTTCATTAAGTAGTCTTTGCAATTCTGTTAGTTTTTCAGACTAGAGAACTTGAAGCACTGACCTTGCTTCTACCAGGAATAGACTGTGGGCCAGGGTTGTAGTTCAGCCGTTTTTCAGTTGCCACCATAGTTGCCTGGATTTCTGCAACATAATTATTGCAGAATTTCCCTGTAAATGTTCCGATCGTATCTCAAGGCTTGTGTGGATATTCTATATATACAACTTCACCTCTATTCCTCACGGCATTATGTGCTGACCCATCTGTGTATACTCTGACCCATATATTTTGTGGTTATTCATCGTCCAGGAAACTGAGGGTGACTGCCCTTCGCAGCACACTGTTCTGTTCGTCCTCGCTTAGTATTCCTTTCATTCACGTGGGTCGGAGTGTATATTGGTATTCTTCTTCTGCGTTTGTTCTCAAACTCCTGCAGATTAGCATGATGTAGTTCGGAGAACGGAATGTGTTGTGTCATGGTTTACACCATTGCTGCGATATCTGCGCCTTCCGGCCTGACACATCCGACTTCAGCATGACTTTGGGTCACTGACCCCATATGGGATGGGACAGCCAACTCCATCCCATAGCCTCCTTAATCGCCTTTTACGACATGAGTGGAAGGTAAACTGTGTTGCTATTCTAAGCTCCACTGTCGGGCCCCGGCAACACACGGGCGTATTGGTATTCAGTGCCTTTCACTCCAGGGGGTTTGCTCTGGTACAGACCTTTAGGGACTGTCAACTTCAGGCATATCTGTAAGTGGTATACGGAGTCGTTTATATGGTGGATAAAGCTACTTCTTTTCACTCGCCCCATTGCTAGATTTTGGAATCTTTCCTTCATTGGATGACTTGGCATACACTGAAACATTTCTGCTTGTATTAGTATATTTTTGTCTCTGCGTTTGCCAAGTGATTTCGTTCTCCTCATTTTGTACATCTCTACTATGAATGTTGGTTTCATTTCTCCCAACATTATCCTAAGCGCCTGGTTTGCATGTTATCTAGATCCTGTAATGTGGTGTTTGATGCAGGACACCATGCTGGTAAACTTTACTGAGTATATTCCCACTGACTCCCCATATGGTTCCACTTTGTTGTCTCAGGATAGCTAACTTCCCCCTAACTTTTGTTATTGCTTTGTTTATATGTGTTGCTCCATGTCAGCTTATCATCAAAAGCAGCTGACGCACCATCTATTTGTGTATATAGCATTACGCCATTAATAGCTCTTTGTATTTGTTTAGTGGCCACTGTCGCATTTTCTTCCTTGCACAAGAACAGCAGGTCGTCAGCATACATTGCAACTTTGATCCCACGTGGTAGTTCGACTACTAGGTCATTGATGTAAACCAAGAAAAGTGTGGGTGTCAGGACTCCTCCCTGGGGGTAATGCATACACAATATAACTTTCATGCTCTTGTGACCATCCATTTGTACTGTGACGCCTCTATTATGCAGAATCCTTTTACCCATTTGTACACTCTTGAGTTAACCCTGCAATTTCACAATTTCTTCAAGAGTCCTTTCCAAACCCTATCAAATACTTTCCTGATGTCTATCCATGATGCTAGTACCAGTTTCTTATCTCGGAAAGCGTCCTCAATCTCTTGGTGGGTTGCCTGATCTTCAGTTAAGTATCACTGCTTAAAGCCTGCTTGCTGCGAACCCGGTTTTCACTTTCCAGGTAACACTGTATAAAGTGTGATCCTTATATTTCTCACTGTACCTTCATCATTTAGTTGTTTTCCAGTTTCCATAATTTCATAGTCTCTCTTTCAAGGTTCAGCGATCGAGTAAAAGGTTGGTGGGTCTGCTGTCTGGTTAATAAGTATGCGCTTATTTATATCCAGTTCCTCACCTCTCTTGCCGTGTGATCGTAGCCCCAGCTCTGAGAGGGGCTGTTGAAGTCAGCACACACCATAAGTATCTCTTTCTGTGATTGTGTCTAATGCCAGTGGTCTATCATTTGGGTAGTAGTGTTTAGGAGATGGAATTCTGTACTATCTGGTTTAGGGGGAGCATCTTGTATTCTGCCACCTCCAAATACACTTCCAGCTGACATGCATTAATATTGTGTTTAACGAGTGTCAGAATTCCACCCTTTCGTCTGCCCTTTACGTCTGATCGGTAGCATAGGTAGCCTCTGATTTTGAAGGCTATGTCGCTGCTGAGGTGTGTTTCTTGAATGCATATTATACATTAGTGTGATACATTAACTTGTTCTTCACTGAGGATATTTTCAAGCTCCAATTTTTTACTGTATCCATCTCTTTTGCTGTTGACACACTCAGTATTCCAGTGCATTATTTTTATTGGTCGTTTGTTTGGCCAGTAGGAGGCAAAGGAATATAGTTGTTTCCCCCTTGGGCTACGTTTTAGCTCTCAGATCAGGTCACAACAGACTCAAACAACACATATACAGGAAGAAAGGAATATGTAAGGAGTGTTGCCAATGTCAAGATTACATATTTTGATTTTTGCCATGTGTTGCCTTAACTCTCACATCTTTAGTGCGTTGGATTGTTTCCAGATACAGAAGATTTATCCCTTACATGTACAGGAAGTTTGTCAAGTTGGAGCTGGTGACACCAATATGCGCCCATGTGGACAATCTCCTGAAAACAGAACATATTTTACAACACTACCCACTATGACACCACAAGAAAACTATACAGGGCGGTATATATTCTTCTCAAGGGAAGGGGATCACCTAAAATCGCTAGGGGTGAGGGGATGTTTGACTTTTTACCCGGCCTTTTGGCAAAGTTCCTAATACTAAAAGTCAAGTTCCAATTTGCTAATGTGGGAGTGGGGTTTGAACACCCCTACCCCCTTTTTACTTTTTTATCTGCGGCACTGAAACGTTGGTCATGTGAAACAGTTGTGTCGGACAAGTTCTAAGTTACTGTCTCGGGACTGGGGGCACCAGTACTGTTCTTTGATGAAATCCATATCAGCGTCTGACTTAGACTGGAGAACGATGGAGTTGTCTAAGACAGAACATGTCTGCTGGATGTGTGTTAGAGCACGACCGGGGTCAAGTCACGACCTGTGGACTGATGACCTAGTAGGCCGATTGAGATTGCTGTCGTGTGTTTCATTGATCGGCCTTGGTTATTTTTGGCCGACGACTCCAATTATATAAATAGTGTCCAACGAATAGACAGACAGTAATCAAATACGTGCCGAATGAAGGCCTGGTTACTTTTTGCAGTTGGGTCTTATAGTAACGTCGATGGTCACAGTTAGAGTAGTTTGGGAGAGGGCATATTTACATGATTGATAAGTTTAAGAAACCTTCCTGTTTGCACTCCTTTCTAAAGTTAGACATTTTATCTGGAGACCTGCTATCATTTGTGAAGCTCGCCTTTGTGTGCTGTTCTTGATCAAACTAGCACTCGTTTCTAAAATTACCATGACCTGGGTTATCTAGAATGCGCCCTCGTTTCTGTAGTTTAGAGAACGGGACCATGTACTGGAATTTTTGTGTCCTAGTTTTCTCCGTGCGTTCTGAAGACCAAGTCATTTGGTGCAGTACTTAACACCATCATGGCTTGCACTTTAGCGCAGTAAACATTTGGTTAACAGTCTTATTTATCGTACTATTCAGAAAGATAAGCGAACGACCAATCAGGATTGATCAGACGATAATCTCCTCACACTGGCCTTCTAACCTAGCAGATTGTTAAACTTTTTGTTAGTTACTGATCCAGCGGTAAATGCGCTACGGTCATTGATTCAAACATTCTTTGTTGGTTGCTGATCCAGCGGTGGATGAGCTCACGCCCATTGATCTAAATTTTCTATCCAGTTGTCGATGAACTCACTGTCTTTGATCTAAACTGAATATGTTAATTGCTGATCAAGTGGTGGATGAACTCACGCCCGTTGATCCAAACTTTCCCAATTCTAGCTGGAAACACGTCATTGCATTCAGGTCGTTGACTATGTGATCAGTCCCTTCCAGTCTTATGAAAGTTTAATCTTCATAGCACGCCTGAAAGTGTCATCTTAAGTGCTAGTCTGAAATTGTCATATCCATAGCAAGTCTGAAAGTGGTATCTCCATAGCATGTTTGTAATTGTCATATTCATAGCAATTCTGACAGTGTCACATTCATAGCAAGTCTGAAAATGTCATATTGTTTTGGCGATCATGGATATCCACAACTTTCTTCCTTCCAAAAATAAAACGGACGAAGAATGAAATTAATAATTGTGATTTCCATGTGTAGTATAAAGGAGCTGGGATTGAAATGCGACGTTGCCAGAAATGAGGCGCTACTGGGCTTGAAATGATGTTTGGCAGCCAATAAAGAACTGTAACTGTCTGTAATTGTGTAATATACTCCAGTAAGGAACGGAGTACCTATTGATTGAAATGTCCAGAATGCTATGATGATGATCCGACGACTAACTTCAGTGTCCTAAGTTAGGATAGTTGTTGACTTTTGATTATGCCACAATGTCCAACAGTCTAGTGTTTTTTCACGTTATCGTGTCTTTCCTCCAATCTTACCCATTGTAGTTCAAAAATTGACCAAAATTCATAGAGGAGTGGCGTAATTGTACTCGAGTTTCCCGCAATAAATATCACGCATAACGCTAATTTCATAGCCAGAAGTGATAAACCGATAAAAATTACGCATGTATACAAAATGTTACGACCCGAGATAGAACCTCTACCTCTTGAGCACAAGGTATATGGTTTTACTGCTGTGGCATTGTTACTATGCTCTTCAACCTTCACTGTATCATAACGTCGCAAACATATAAAGATTGTCTTTCATAATACAGTGAAATCTCTATTTAACATATTGGTCTGGGTACACACCGAATGCGTATGTAATAACCAACATCCGCATATACAATTGTATACATTAATAGAATCAACTAAATTGGGATTTTTAAAAGTGTTGTTAAAAGGGGATTATGTTATAAACGTATGCGCTATACATGGATTCTGCTGTATTAATAAATTGTCCCCTTTTCTTATTTGATTTTTTTTTTCAGCACCTCCTCATTAGTTTTTCTAAGTGTCTGGTGCTGTTAGCATCCTTCTATAGAACTACATATATGTGGCATCTATCTTCCGTTCTGGCGTTTTTTTCTTTTATTTCCAGAGCGGCACCATTACAATCCTGGAGGGTTATGGATTTAACGATGATGATACTGTGGAATCCTTCTATAGCGCATTCTCTTATACCCATATCCCTATATAACAACACTTTTCAAAATCCCCAATTACATTTGTTCCATATTGTTATATAGCTAATGTCTATTATTATATACGTATTTTGTCTCGACCAAGTTGTTATAACGGGATTCCACTGGCGAATTTCTATTACTGATGGTCGGTTCATTCCATGTTGTTATAAAGGGATTTGACTATTTGTCATTGTTTCCATGGCAGATGATAAATGAACACGATGCAGAACTCTAGTGTCCTAACTTTTTCGTGATATTTAATGTTCTTGTCCTATCTCCTGTAAATATACTCTCATTTCTATCATTTTTACATAAGACCATTGTGTACGTAAGAAATAAAGTAGAGATGTGTGCAGGTGTCCAGGAGCCATTGCTTTCAATAGTGAAACGACGAAAATTAGCATGGTTCGGACATGTATGCAGGCACGATTCCTTGTCAAAAACAATACTGCAGGGAACTGTCGAGGGTGGAAGAAGCAGAGGAGGACAAATAAAGACATGGACAGACAACATCAAGGAATGGACAGGGATAGATATTTCCACACTCATCCGCATCGCTGAGGATAGAATTCGCTGGAGGACTCTGTGTGCTGAAGCTTCCAATGTGGTACCCCTACGACCCTGAAGGGTTATGGGTTTTATTGATTGATCATTTTTACGAACGTATACATTGACTCTTCGCCACTTATATTGTGCCAACGTCTATAATTAATCCAATTCTAACCTCTTTTTATCACTGTGCCATCCTTGTGAGCGTGTCGCCGCAACCCGAAATGGGAGCAAAGAATAACGGCAAGTGTCGTGCATGTTACAAGAGGCGACTACGGAGGTTTCTGGGAGTTGATTTCCCCCCCCCCCCCCCATGACACATAAACCATGTGGAAGTCGGGTGTGTGAAGCCGAAAAGCGCAGACATCGCAGCCTAGCTATGTAAACCGTGACAACGCATTTTCTGTTTCCCAGACTGTGCCCTGATAACTAGCAGGAATTTGAGAACGGACGAAGAAGAATGCCACCCATTATAACATTTACAGCCGTTCACTTGCTTGTTCGTTGTATCTGTCTTCCTCGTGTACTAAGTCATTTCTTCTTCTTCTGCGTTCATTCTCACATTCCCCTTGGATTCTCTTGTAGCAGGACAATGGTTCTACTACTAGATTTCAAACAGGATGTAGTTCAGAGAATGGAATTGTTTGTCGTCGTTTTATTTGCGCCAATGCCCCGACACATCCGTCTCGGCAGGACTAAGTAATTTAAGATCATGCATTTCTCCACTATGAAATATTGAGTTGAAACATGAACACAGAAACATACGACATATTGCATAAGTATGTTAAATTCGTTGGATAACACAAACCAACTCATTATACTGCTAGGTGACCATTTATTTCTCGTTTATCGATGTGCTCTGTTGAACAAATATCAAACATTATAATTGCGATTTATGAATGCCATTATTAGCACCATAAGTTTGTAATACGATACCTAGATATATCCAGATAGCTGTTTTGTTGCTTACGTTGGGAGATACCTAGATATATCCAGATAGCTGTTTTGTTGCTTACGTTGGGAGATACCTAGATATATCCAGATAGCTGTTTTGTTGCTTACGTTGGGAGTTATTCAAGACAAAGGCAGCATATTCCATATTCTGAGGAACGATTACACGCATGGATGTCTTACGGTACACACACACACACAAGAGTGTTTTACAGTAGTAAGAAAATGGTGGGGTTATGACCAGTAGTAGCGGATGAGAACAGCTGGATTATTGAGCACAACGAACAACGCCGGGTGAATGAGAGCCTATTAAAATTTAGTGGTGTGTTGGTAGTTGGGTTCATGTGTGTAGTCTTCAGTCCGGCTTGTTCTCAGCTGACGAACTTCAAAGTCCAGCCGTTGGATAAATGTGTAGTTAATGGGTGATGTGTTAGAACGCTCAATATCTACATTTAGGATGTGTTATTGTTGAGTGTCTTGGTGCGCGAGACAACACGGTGTCAAGAACTTCTAAGCCGGCTGTGGCAATGAATTAGTTGAGCACACGTGGATGATCGTACGACACGAAAACTAGAGCACGACTTTAGATATATCTCTGGTTGTAGCAGTAGCTTCAAGTCTTGTTTCGTTGCCCAGAACTCTAAACGGAGGAGAATCCATCCCTGGTTCACGAACATCCAGCCATTTCTGGCTGCATTTTTTCAAGACGTCGCCAACATCCCATTGTTATTATTATTATTTTCGGCTTTAGACTTAGTGATTTTTGTAATCAGTAGCATATGAGTAATTTATCATTATTTTCTGAACTAGATAGCAGCCTAGTTGTCTGCAGCTAGAGTTCGAACCAACGTGTTGGATGGACTATTGACTATTGGATTAAAAATCCAATTCCTAGTTCGTAGTTAGGGCATACTTTTTTTTTTGAAGTCGTAATAACATTCGTTGAAAGTGTTGGAGATTAAGCTGTTGCTATGGGCCGACTTCTGGGTCAGTTAAAGAAATGGGGACGTAAACAGAATGCTGACAGAAAGATGAGAGTTCGGAGATATCGACGGCAGTGCTTGACGCTATGGCGTGTTATGACATTAACTTCTGTGATGCAGGTACTCACTCTGTCTCATGTTCTGTTTACTATCTATAACATCTGTCACATCCTGCTACACACTCCCTTCTGTCACATCCTGCTACACACTCCCTTCTGTCACATCCTGCTACACACTCACTTCTGTCACATCCTGCTACACAACTCCCTTCTGTCACATACTGCTACACACTCACTTCTGTCACATACTGCTACACAACTCCCTTCTGTCACATCCTGCTACACACTCCCTTCTGTCACATCCTGCTACACACTCCCTTCTGTCACATCCTGCTACACACTCCCTTCTGTCACATCCTGCTACACACTCCCTTCTGTCACATCCTGCTACACACTCCCTTCTGTCACATCCTGCTACACACTCCCTTCTGTCACATCCTGCTACACACTCCCTTCTGTCACATCCTGCTACACACTCACTTCTGTCACATACTGCTACACACTCACTTCTGTCACATCCTGCTACACAACTCCCTTCTGTCACATACTGCTACACAACTCCCTTCTGTCACATACTGCTACACAACTCCCTTCTGTCACATACTGCTACACAACTCCCTTCTGTCACATACTGCTACACAACTCCCTTCTGTCACATACTGCTACACACTCCCTTCTGTCACATACTGCTACACACTCCCTTCTGTCACATACTGCTACACACTCACTTCTGTCACATCCTGCTACACTAATACACTCACTTCTGCCATTGTAGCTTATCCGACTCTCAAACTTATGCAACTCAGCCCTCTCATTTCTGTTATGTAGGCACTGACTCTCCAACTTACAAAACGTAACCCACTCACAGAACTCTCACACACTATAAAATCTGTCATGTAGGCACTGACCCTCCCTCTGACAGAACACACTATAACATCTGTCATGTAGGCACTGACCCTCCCTCTGACAGAACACACTATAACATCTGTCATGTAGGCACTGACCCTCCCTCTGACAGAACACACTATAACATCTGTCATGTAGGCACTGACCCTCCCTCTGACAGAACACACTATAACATCTGTCATGTAGGCACTGACTCTCCACTCACAGAACACACACTATAACATCTGTCATGTAGGTACTGACTGTCTACTTACAGAAAACACTAACATTTGGATGAGAACAATGAATGAGGTCAGACATTTAATCAGACATACGAAAGAAATGAAAGGTTCCAGGTAATGACGGATTAACAACAGAAATGATACAAGCCAGTGGAGATTCAAGTATTCAAATATACCTTTGCTGCAAGATATGGAAAAACAAAAGATTGGTAAAAGTCAGTATAAATACCCATGCCAAAGAAAGGAGACCTTCAACTATGTACCAACTATAGAACAGTAGCGTAAATTAGTCAAGCCAGCAAAATACTATTATAGATTATAATGAAAAGAATATGCCACAAATTAGAAACAAATCCATGAAGTTCAAGCCTGTTTTTGAGCAGTAAGAGGAACTAGAGACCACATATTCAACATGAGGAATATAGTTGAGAGAAGTAGAGAATACAGCTTAGACTTACGTATGTGTTTCATAGACTACACCAAGGCGTTTGAATGTGTTGAACATCACCATGGTCCATCATGAAAGACATGTGCTTTCCTAAACACCTAATACATCCTATTGAAACACATACCACGAACAAGCAGCAGTAAGAGTGGAGGTAGAAACATCAGAGTGGTTTACTGTATGAAGTGGACAGGGGTGCACTCTGTCCCCTTATCATTTTGACATCTATGCAAAGAATATAGTCAAGGTTTCTAGGGCATGTGCTGAGAACACAGTTTGAACACAGAAGTGCTCCCTCTCCGGATAGATCAGAAGAACACGGAATCAGCAACTGACTGGGATACTGAGATTATACATTTTTTAGATAGCTGACAGAACGGCAAGCAGAGCTTATATAGAGATGCCCCCAGTGCTGTGACACTTGTTCCTAATCAAAAATCAAGATAATATAATGAGAAATGTAAGATAAGGAACTAGAGAAAAAGGAGTTTCATCCATTAAATATCGGTATCCATCAAAACTTATGACAACAGACACAACAATGATTAAATCAATAATAATATAGAACTTGAATGTGTAAACAAATTTGAATATCTGGGAGCAAATATAAACAGTTTTGGAGATTTTTCAATTGAGATTAAAAGAATACTTACATTTACAACACTCAAACTCGCCCATGTGCTGACAGGGCTCGAGAGGGGAGCAAAGATTAGCAGCACTAGTTACCTTCCATGCATGTCGTAAGAGGCAGCTATGGGATGGAGTTGGCTGTCTCATATAGGTCAGTGACCCAAAGCCATGCTGAAGTCAGATGTATCTGGCCGAAATGCTCAGATTTTGCAGCAATGCTGTAAACCATGACACAACGCATTCTGTTCTCTGGACTACATCCTGCTAATCTGCAGGAGTTTGAGAACGAACACAGAATAAGTAGAAGGAACACTCAAACTAACACAAATGAGAAAGCCGTGGCAAAGTAGTAACAATGACAACTCTTTTAAGATCATGTGTTTTCCCAGTGGCAACATATGGATGCGAGATTTTGAGCAGGACAATATCCAGAAGAGTAAATTCATTTGAAATAAAGTGCTAAAGAATGATTCCACAAATATCATGGACAGAGAAAAAGAAAATAAGGAATTTCGAAATTACTGAAATTAAATAAAGGGTTGTTTCTAAATACTGTAAGAAATTAAGCTACAGTATTTTTTACACTTAAAGAGACATGATGGCATTGAAAGACTGTTTGTGGAGGGCAGAGTGCCGGATAAGAGAAGAAGAGGAAGACCGAGAAGACGATAGACCAGCGACAATGAATAATTATGAGCGTCTCTGGCCAATGCAGGCCTGCTTGTCCAGGCCAGAGTGGCATTCAGAGTATTCACGACAAAGACAACATTCCCGGAAAGAATATGGCACTTGATATATGTGGCACAAGGAGAATAGAAATAAAAATACTTTCAATGACCTGAAAAAATATACACATCAAAATAAATCACAAACATTTTTAGTTTGTTTGTGATTTATTTTGAAGTTTATAGGGTCAGATATAATTGTAAAACGCTGCATCTATTCCGCATTAATGTATGGCTCAGAAACATGGATAATGAACAAACAACTAGAAAATAGAATTGAGGCCTTTGAAATGGATATATAGAAGAATCAGGAGAACTTTATGGAAAGAAGAAAACGAATAAAGAGGTACTAACATTACTTTGAATGAGAAAAGAACCACTAAAATAAATAAAAATCAAACGCAAATAAAGTATTGTGGAAATGAAAACTTCACACTTGATTGAATACCTTACTTTAGGGTAGAGTTATGGGGATGTAAGCTGGAGTTAGGCAGAGATACAAGTGGGAAACATCACAAGATGGACAGGTTAGTTACTCTAGTAGATTGAACCACCAAGGCACAAGACAAGATGTTGGAGGAATGTTGTAGATAACTTTCATGCAGAGACAGCACTTGATGATGATACAACACAACATTCGAGGGCAGTGTGCAGTGTAAGAGATGCATTTGGTGACTGAAATACATAAGGCATTAATTAAGGGTGATGTTCCATTCAAGATATAACACAAATGAGAATCTAGTCACTCCCATTTCAACTGCCAGTCCCATATCATCATACATTTAGAATCATAATAACAACGTACATACACACCGCACCAAAGAGAAGCAGTTTCAGCCATCCACATTAGGGATGAGTTACTTCAATGTTTGAATAAATTTGTACGTTGATAATATTTAATGGCCCGCAAACGATATGTTAAATTTACAAATGGCCAGTTAATTATATAAATTTACAATGACCGGTGAATGGTATAAATTTACAAATCGCCGCAATGATATAGATTTATAAATGGCCAGTGAATGGTATAAATTTACAAATCGTCGCAATGATATAGATTTATAAATGGCCAGTGAATGGTATACATTTACAAATGGCTCATGAATGATATAAATTTATAAATATCAGACAATTGATATAAATTTACAAATGGACCGCGAATGATATAAATTTAGAAATGGCCTGTGAGTGATATTATACATTTAAAAATACCCCTGGCACAAAAAAATATTCCCCACCTCTGAGATCAACCATGTGGTGCAAACAAAATGGTAGTATAACATGGTGTCTGGCTCAATTCACACATAAAAATCCCTGGCTAAACAAGAATGAAATTAAGCAAGTAGTAACAATTGAGCATGTCAAAGTATGCCATCTTCTTCTCATTCGCAGTTTGACATGTCTACACAGCAAGTCCTGCTTCCCTAATAAATGCTGCTGTATTTGAAAGCTCCTCAGTGCTCCCATACATCTTTCTGTCAACTATTCGGTTTGCATGATACCTGGTTGCTAGTGCGCCTCTCGGCCTGGCATCTCTTCAGCACCTGTGCTTGCTTGGGCAGGATTGTGACCCTGCTCGATATTGGATTGGCCCGACCAATCTTAGTTTCCAGCCTCTGTTGACTGGACTAAGCCCCTTCTCCACATCAAGGAGTTGGTCTCAATGGGGAAAGTATGCCATAAGAGATGTCTCAGTTGTGGACCTGGTGCTGGCTATGGTAATTATATCTACCATAGAAAATCAACACGAAATGAAAATACTCAAAAAATCATGAAATTGCTCAACACCCTCATTTCACAGGGAAGTTGTACGAAGGATTAGTCATAACAAGTTGCAATGTCCTCCCAAAAATTTGTGGTTATGACAAATCAAATTTAGGAGATTAAGATAATATCTGAACATGTACATAAAATGTACAATTATCAACAGGAAACAGTTACCACAGACTGCGCTACTATTACTGTGATTGTACATATGAGTCCCGACCCAGGTTGTTTAGAAACACCACTTCAGTTGTTCATGATTTGTATCACTCAGAACTCTCAATCTCAAGTATTCTGTTGATTATATTTATGAAGAGAAATTTTGTGATCCTCAAATACTCATAGCTGCCTGCTAGCACTGCATACGCAGTTAAATGGGCACTGGTGTTGGAAACAGATGGAATCAGTGTTACACATCCTGCATAACCCCATTGTCATGCGATTACATCTTTTTTACTACTAATCTATATATACATCGAGCCTTGAATTACCCAAACAGGAAGTCAGTTTGCTAACAATTGAGCTACTGAGGTCCATATATATATATATATATATATATATCACCCCTATTAGGAGATATTAGGTTTTCCATGACAAAGATATGTTTACTGTATATTCCAAGTGTATTTGTGTATTAATTAAGTTCCAGATATGCATAGAATGTAAAAAAAATAATTTTATTTGGAAATGTATTATTAATATTTCTGTTGTTGTGGTACCCTTTATAATGTGTATTTGGGGGGGGGGGGGAGGAGTATATTTTTACCCAAACTGAATGCATAAAAAGGTATCTATACTGAATAATTCATTGTAGAAAACTAACTAAAGCGAAACTAAATAAGAAAAATTTGTTGTAATATTGCAACAGAACTTTTTATTGACACAATTTTTTAGTCAAAATACTTTTTAGAAGTTTACAAATGTGCAGAATATTATACAAATCACGTATCTTGAAAGTTTCAAGGACTCACAGAAAAACATTTGCCTTTAAAAGGAAACAACTGTATGTTCATTTTGAAAATATGTGCCCCATATTCCAACTTTTTAATATTAGGTTTGATTGCATACAGCTTCCGTTACATGGAGATATAAAACACAGAGCGTCTGATACGGATCATTCGATTGTGTGCAATGCACTGAGAGGCCCCCCCCCCCCCCCCAAGGGTCTTCCAGGAGAGAGGGGGACTCTTATTGCATTGCGCACAGATCGATGTATGCTGCATTGCATGCGTTTTTAGCGAAAGTTTGTTTTGTTAAATAATGTATGGTTTATTTTGTAAAAAACAAGGGTCATTAGACCATAATGTACCAAACTGTGAACACAAAAATGACCAAGAATTTATTAGTCGAATTGTTTTGCTGTTTAAAAAATAAAATATAGGGATATATATCTTTAACAGCAACATGCAAGAACTACACAAAACAAGAACATGCTTCAGCAAAGAATACAGTGCAGAGGACAAAAAGTAGAGTTCTCCAGCTTACATGGTGTGGTACTTCTCTGTGTAGTTCTTGCATGTTGTTGTCACGCCATTTTTGGTGGTTGTCTTTTGAAGATTGTCTCGTAGTATTGTCTTTCGTTTGCCATCTCGCACCCATTTTAATGCCTGTAGTGGCAGTCTTTTCATTAATTAGTACATGTTCGAGATGAGTCCAGTGTTTTCTTGTTGTTGTAGAAACATATTTCTGTTTGGTGTCCTCTGTTATTTGTTGGTTTGACTTGCATTTTCCGGCCAATATTTAAGTTTCCTCTAAGACTTTATTGAAAGGAATTTAATTTCTTCACTGGTGCCTTTGTTACTTTCGAGCTTTTAGAACAATATGTTGTGTTTGCCGGAGCCTGATAAGGGAGCAATGAATAGCACCACTTTACTTTCCATGCATGTCATAAGAGGCAACTAAGGAAGTTATGGGCTATCCCATTTCATATAGGGTCAGATATCACAGCGGAAATGCAAACCATGACAGTGCATTCTGTTATCTGGACTACATCTTGCTAATCTGCAGGAGTTTGAGAACGAACACAGAAGACAACCATATGTTAAAATAGAGTAACATTTGAGTTAAAATGCCAGAGTTTGGTGTATTTCATCATTATCATCAAACCTATAAAGTTGTAGGCATGCAACTTTAGAAACATAAGCAACAAAATCCAGCAATGCCTCTATATTCACAGTGCCGTGTTTAAGTGTGGAGAATCTTAATCCTCTCTTGTCTTTAATATTATCAATCAATACTTTCATTGTTCCTCTTATTCTTCTTCCGCTCTCAACTGTCATTGGTGTATTTACTTTTTATCAAAAGATATGGTTGGATGTTCAGGGGCAGTGTGAATGCAGATAAGCTGGTGAGTTCTGGCAGTATATCAAGTAGTAGAGCAATATCCTGGCTGACACAAAAAAATTTAAAATCTTAACTCCTTTGTTGTTGTTCGTCCATCACAGGTAATGATGACCATTTGTTACATCCACTTTTGAAAATTCAATTTTAGTTATGTCCTTGATTATGAGTTTGTAGATGGCTAATGAGCCCTATTCGAGCTGTAAATGTCCTTGGATAGTTCGGACATGGAATGACGACAGTAGATGGATACTCCTTTACAAGAAACTGCAAGAGCAAATGAAATTAGTGAGGTAATGATTCACTTTCCATGTCTAGAGTAAGGGAGCTGGGATTGAAATGTGGCATCACCGAAATGTGCGTCTAATCAACATAGCATGAACGAATTTCCGTCAACTAACAGAGAACAGGAACTGTCACAAAGCTGTACTCTAGAATGACTGCACACAAGAAAGACATCCCCATGTAAACATTTTTCTCTTTTAGAACAGTGTATATTTGTTCATATAAAATAATATCACAATGTGCTATTTCAGATATCTCTGTACCGACGTATGCCTTTGAAGACAATGTCCCGCCTGTGGGGACGTTTCAACCAGCTGGAGCTACCAGTCTTTCTACGCAAGCCTCTCTTAGGTCTATATATTTGGATGTTTGGTTGCAACCTGCAGGAGGCTGAGATTGAAGACCTCAAACTGTACAGGAACCTGGGCGAGTTCTTCAGGAGGCAGCTCAAGTCTCATGTAAGGCCCATTGATGCAGATCATATATTGGTAAGTCTTACTTATTCTTGCAATGTTTAGTTTCAGATCCAGTGGTCTATGGGTTTATCGCTTTGGTCCAATTCCTGTAAGGGAATTATGATTCAGTGGTCCATGAGCTCATGTTTTTTGTCCCAATCCTTGTTATGGTTGCTGATCCCACAATGGTTGAGAGAACCTTGTTGTTTAGCCAGTTTTTACTTTCAGTTCTTTGTTGGTTGGCTGGTTGGTTGGTTGCTGATCCAGTTGTCCATGGGCTCATGCCTTTTTACCCAATGCCATTGTGTGATATATGCATGTGTTTGTGAGCTGTTGTTTTGTTTCAATTCCTTTTTACTTAAAATTCTCTCGGAATGCTCCTGTCAGTGATCTTTTTGGTCCATTGTGTTTTGAGGATTCTTCTGTAAAAAATTTGTTTAAATGCAATTTTGTTTGTCACCTTTTTTGGTAATTGATTTCTGTGTGTGTGTCTATATATATATATATATATATATATATATATATATATATATATATATATATATATATATATATATATATATATATATATATTATATATATATATATATATATATATATATATATATATATATATATATATATATAATAAATCTAGAACATTTATGAATTTTATTGATTGTAAGATAAATATATTCATCCAGCAAAAAATAAACAATCTAGCAGATTATTAAAAATAACTTTTGGCAGTGGTGAAACTGCATAAACTTGCTTGGTATGAACATGTACTGAGACAAGGCTCACTTTCTAAAACTGTATGCAAAGGAAAAGTCAAAGAAAATCCAGGATTGACAAACCAAGGAACACAACCAAGGAATGGTCTGGGCATGATATTTCTACATTTGCCAAAATGGCTGAGGACAAGAGGTCCTTGGGGGGGGAGGGGAATTTTTATTGTCTCCAGTGCTCAGTGTGGCACCCCTATGACCATGACTTATCTTATTATTAATAGGATATATGTATGAATGTATATATATATATATATATATATATATAATATATATAATATGTGTGCTCTTTATAGTACAGACGCTAAAAGACAATAATTTTCATACATGTCAACTATCACAGATTGACGGTATTTGTACAGAAAATATTCAGTTTTCATTAGATGTCCAAATTATTGACCTTTAGTTTAGTATTTCCCTTTAATGAAGTACTCTTTACGTGCATGCTGTGATAGCTCAATTGTTTGTGAACATGCTTTCTGTTCCGGTGATCTAAGGTTCGATATTTTAAAATCACTAATAGCTTCTAGGTAGACCTAGCCTAAGGAAAAAATGAATACAAGATCTTCTGGGGAATGTTATGACGGCAGGCGTAATGCCAACCAGATTAACTGCTGGTATGCTGTTGGTCATTAAAAACACAGTTTTCTGCAATTCACTTCAATGGTTTGAAGAAGTAATGGCGTGAAGAATTGTGCTTTTTTTTTAGCTGAAATACAGAATGAATCTTTTAGAAGTTGACATGTATTTAAATATTAACAAGAGTAAATAAACATAATAATTTTATTGTTATTGTATTGATACAAGGAATTACAAGTGATTGACTCTTTACTTCCTATTGCAATGGGGTGGTTTCTCTAAAGCAGGGGTTCTCAGTCTTTTCAGATGGCGAGCAACGACCATATGTATTTGTTAGCAAAGCAAGAAATATTCCCTCTAATTTATTCCCATGTGAGCAAATCTGAAGATGTCTGAGCAGTGAATTTACTATGCGAAGGTTTCTACTACATAAAAAAGTATTAGCCCATACTTTATGTGCGTATGTGGTACATTTCATGGGCTGTAACTTCTAATATATATACAGCCATGCATGTTATTTATAGAGGATATTGCTCGCGATCACTTTTTAATTTGCATGGTACAAGCACATGTCCTTACTAGAGCACCTTTGAGAGTGCATGCTCTAGAGCTTTATTTCATACTCAGGAAAACTCTTAACTGTCAGCCTTGTACTTTGAGACCTACACAGAGTGGGGTGACATAAACATAGAAGTGGACTAATTTTTGTTTCAATGTGACAATGAGAAAGTAAAATGTCAGGCAGGGTGGTAAATCTACTGGGCTGTAATACGCTATTGAGGTATGATAATTGTTTCGGGGAAAATGAGCTATTATCATGAGTGAACCACGATGGTAGCAGTGACCTAGATGTCACATATCGGGAAAGTGTTACACTTAACATTACTAAAACAACTTCATGAAAAATCTGTTCAGAGATAGTTAAATACGATTGTCAGTTTGCTTATCAATATTCAAAGTTAATTTTTTTTTGGAGCCCCAAATGTAGGTCAATGTGTTTATTTGTGATCTATCTCTTTTTTTTTCTATGAACGAGGATATTTATAAAAATGTGAGCTCAGTGTTTATACTAAGTGTTATCTATTCACCTATTTACTCAACTATTTATTATCTATTATTTAATCAAATGATCTGATCACACTACATGTGTTAGTGCTAATGAGCAAGGCACTTTCTCCATGAAACCTGTAATGGGCAAGCAGTCATGTGTGAAAGGGAGGGACTACCGGTATGTGTCTCAGAAATTTACGCTGGCCTGCTTCCAGACCATCTGTAAAGATGCAAAAGGCCATCTCTCCCTCGCTCTATTCACCTTTTACTCCCTGTGGAGCATAGGTTCTCAACAAATCTCTGCCGTCTTTTGCTGTTGCTTCATTTCTTTCCATGTCTCATCCATCCTTTTGTGTATGTTTCCATCATGTTTGTCATAGTTTTTCTCTTTTTCCTTTTTCCTTCTTGTCCCTAGAACAATACATGTCTTGTCCCCAGAACAATATATGTCTTGTCCCCAGAACAATACATGTCTTGTCTCTAGAACAATGCATGTCTTGTACCCAGAACAATACATGTCTTGTACCTAGAACAATACATGTCTTGTACCTAGAACAATACATGTCTTGTCCCTAGAACAATACATGTCTTGTCCCTAGAACAATACATGTCTTGTCCCTGGAACAATACATATCTTGTCCCTAGAACAATACATGTCTTGTCCCTAGAACAATACATGTCTTGTCCCTGGAACAATACACATCTTGTCTCTAGAACAATACATGTCATGTCCCTAGAACAATACATGTCTTGTCCCTGGAACAATACACATTTTGTCTCTAGAACAATACATGTCTTGTCCCTGGAACAATACATGTGTTACAGTGCTCTCTGTTGGTCTTAGTGTATATCCTATCTCCAGCACCTACGCATGTGGTTGCGTCTGTGGGTCTCACCAATCGCCCACTAGACAAACCACCCACTAGACAATCCTTTTGACTTGAACATTTGGTTGCATGCCTAGAGCAATAGAGAAGTTCGGCTTAACCAGTAGTCATTTGGTGGCGGGGTATGAGCACAGTGAATCCTATCTTGGCTACAGTGGCTCGGAGCAGGGCATAGGTTGAAACCTACCTTCCTGGAGGTATGACAGTTATTCACAGACTTCCCAGCAATATAATGCCATTTAATGGCATTGGGTCAAAGGGCATGAGCCCATAGACCGCTGGATCAGCAACCAACCAACCAACCAACCATCTCCAGCACTATTCCATGAGTTCTGTCCCTATTGGTGTTTATATATTTCTTTGCATGAATTTCTCATTAGTAATCTTATCATACTATTTCAAACCTTCTATTCTATGCAGGCACATCTTCCTTTTGTTCTGTGTCTGTTCTCAAACTCCTGAGAATTATTCAAGATGTAGTTCAGAGAGCTGAATCTATCTTTTGCAGTTTAGCTATGGTATCTATTTAGATATTTTCACACTCATCCGCATCGCTGAGGATAGAATTCGCTGGAGGACTCTGTGTGCTGAGGCATCCAATGTGGTACCCCTATGACCCTGAAGGGTTACGGGTTTATTGATTGATTGATGGTATCTGCACCTTTCAACCTAACACGTCTAACTTCTGGCTCACTTTTACCCTATATGGGATGGACAATAAACTCCATCCAAAAACCTCAATAGTCTCCTCTTATGACATGCATGGAAGGTAAAAAGCGTAACTATTCTTTACTCCCCTTTTGGGCCCTGATAACATACTGGTGGTATCTATTGATGAAAGTGTAATTTTCTGGTTGTCGCTATGTTTCTGAACCATACCTAGTACCAAGCTATCTTTTTTTTAAATTAGATGCATCAGGTCTGAGATTTTGGGAGTAAGGAACTGTGCTGGAAGAAAGTAGACTGTGGGGGGGGGGGGGATTTAGAGGATATTCGAGATAAGTATACAACCAGTGGCGTGACTGAAGTGCTGTGATGCGGATAAACACTGAAGTTAACTGAAGCATATCAACTACCTGTCATACAAGATCAACTTTACCTGCGTGTTATATGTGCACAGAAGAGAATAGTAACGCTTCTGTTGTAGCTTACAGCTTGGCAGCAATTTCTGCATCTTTTGGCCTAACACATCCAACTTTAGAATATTTTTTGTGTGCACTGTGTTACCTTCTGTATTTGAGGCTTACTTCTTGATCAGACTATATTAATGTTGTCTGTTGCCTATGGTTGAAGTGAACTGGATACTTGATATGTCAAGTATATTGACCCTAGTAGTAACAAGTTAGTCATGATGAGTCACTGACCCACTCCATCTCATACGCTGCTCATTATCTTTCTCCCTAATTAATTCTAGTGAATCAGTAAAAAATGTGTTACCTATTACAAATACCTACCACTAATAATAAAAAGACAATACACAATAATTATAATAAAATGAATAAGGAACAAAATGGTTGACATTTAAATCAAATATCCTCATTACAAGACAGATAGAGGTTCAGAGAATTCATTGGGAAGACAAAGTTCTTGAAGGAATACGTCACATGACTTCCTCATTACTGATAGGGTCTTTTTACTAGTAGTGGATATAGTATTTGTAACACATATTTATTTATTCACCATAGTTACTTTGGTATAGGGCCATAGAGAGTTTCTTCGTGGGGGTGGGGTGGTTTACCTTTAAAGAAGTCATGTGTACATTTGTGTGCACCATATCTACCATACCTAGTGGCGGACAATTTGGATTTTGGCCATGTTCTAAAAGTCATGTTCAGATTTGGTGGGGGAGGGGGTGGTTGAACACCTCAGCTCCCACCCTTATCTACGGGCCTGCTGTGGTATTTATGTTATCAGCCTACACCTGATTGTTGGATCTTCTCTGGCGTTGTGGTCATTGTATCCTTCTCCCTAGTACCTTTAATGAACTGTGTATTTGACTTCCTCATAGTTCGGTCAGATATCAGTTCACTAAGTGAACTAGGCATACACATGAGTCAAGCTGTAAACTCTGGCATGATACTTTCTTCTTCAACAATCATTCTCAAATTCCCACCGGATCTCTTGTATATCAGGACCATGATCCTACTAGATTTTCAGCAGATTGTAGTCCAAAGAATAGAAATGTAATGTTGCCATTTTATTTGCGACAATGGCTTGACCTATTCGTATTCTGCAGATTATGTACTCTATAGCACGAATTTGAGAATGTTTGCAGAATTCTGTGAAAATGAATAATTACCTGTGTACAAGAAATAATTAACAGTTACCTGTGTACAAGAAATAATTAACCATTACCTGTGTACTGAAATAATTAACAATTACTTGTGTGCAAGAAATAATAAATATGTGTGTACAAGAAATAAGTAACAATTAATTGTGTACAAGAAATAACAATTACCTGTGTGCAAGAAATAAAGTTACCTGTGTACTTGAAATAATTAACAATTAATTGTGTACAAGAAATAATTACCTGTGTATAAGAAATAAGTAACAATTACTTGTGTACAAGAAAAATAATTACCCGTGTGCAAGAAATAATTAATAGTTACCCATTTACAAGAAATAAGCAACCCAGAGGGAGCGCGGTAGTCTACTTGATAGTGAGCATGCTTGCTATCACCAGGTTACAGAGTGACAGGTTTGAAACCACGTCCTGACAAAATGTGTAAAAGGGAAGTAATGATCCTAATCAGGAATACCTTGTATTATGTGTCAACAATTTTTATTCCCAGACTTCTCCAGCAGATGGACGGATCTTGCACTATGGCCAGGTTAAGCAAGGCATTCTGGAACAAGTCAAAGGTGTTACATACTCATTACGAGGTTTCTTGGGACCTCAGACCTGGGAGAGTCATGGTCACAACCAGCACACCAATCCCCAGTCAGACGAAGACTACCAGAACTGCCTATCCCTACAGCCTGGGAACCAGCTCTATCACTGCATTATCTACTTAGCACCTGGAGACTATCATAGATTTCATTCCCCCGCTACTTGGATAGTTGAGCATCGCAGACACTTCCCAGGTACATGATCTAACTTGTCTCTTGTAATACTCGTTAGACAGTGGCTCTCAACCATTTTCCCCCAGTACCTAAACAAACAAAAAACTTTTCAACTTTGTTAAAGACTTATTATTTATATGATTAAATATTGCTCAAATAATTACTGTTATGTGCCCTCCTAGATGGGCCTATAAACATCCCTCCCATTTTCTTTTTTTTTTTGCAACCTCATAGCAAAACATGGCCTCCATTTGTGCCATTTGGTCCATGGTGAGAACCATTGCATTTTAACATAGAATATTATCACTGACCACAAATTGATATTCTGATAACTGCCTCGAGAAGTTTCTTGTATAGTTCCACTTTTGTTTCTTCTTTGTCATGTGTAACATGGTGGTTGTTACTTTTGTTCTAGAACCAACATTGGAATCATTACTTTTTGTTCTATCAAACACTGTAATCCTATATCCAACATTGACAAAAATAATTGCAATGTTTTCTGCAGATTTAGTGTAATTATTTCTGTCCTACAGCCAACATTGTCATTATTTCTGTCCTACAGCCAACATTGTCATTATTTCTGTCCTACGGCCAACATTGTCATTACTTTTGTCCTACGGCCAACATTGTCATTACTTTTGTCCTACAGCCAACATTGTCATTACTTTTGTCCTACAGCCAACATTGTCATTATGTTTGTCCTACAGCCAACATTATCATTACTTTTGTCCTATAGCCACAATTGTCATTACTTTTGTCCTATAGCCAACATTGTAGTTATTACTTTTGTTCTAACAAACATTCTAGACAACTGGGTTTCCCAGTAAGGAAATAGTTGGGTCTCCCTGGCTGGTACTTTAGTGTTTAAGCAAGTCTGATGAAGAATTTCATGTCAAAGAAAGATGTTTATTAGTTACTCCAAGTTTTCTTGTTAAAGGGAGAATTTTAGCTGTGGTAATAAAAGTTGTTTTTGGCTGTATTGAAGCCATTTAGTCGAATGGACTGTGTGGTTCAACATAGGATGACATTGATATCTTGAAATGGTGACACATGGTTGCATACTTTAGTAAGATTGAGATGTCTGCACACAACAAGATCCAACTGTATACACACATACACCTCAGCTAATTAGAAGGCTTCATAAAATTATTACATACTGCTGGAAGTTGGATTCTGCTGGGTATGACAGAAAACTCTGAATATGCCCTTTCTTATTGTACGCTTCAAATGAACAGTTTCATCACTCTTAATTCCTGGACACCGAAACACACAAAGACCATTCTGCCAGAGTGGTCATTCAGAGCGTTCATTTCAACATAATAATAATGACAAAACCCATAACATGTCAGGGTCGTAGAGATGTCACAGCGAAACATTTGGTGCAGAAAGATCTCTATCTTCAACCATCGTGATCTTCTTCTTTCTGTCCTCATGTACCTTTCGGTGTTGAGGGGAGAGTGAATGTACGGTCTTTTGCCCTTCTATTTGCCTCTTCTGCTGTTATATTTCCGAGTGTCTCTAATACACTATCTATCCACCTTTTACGAGGGTGTCCAATAGGTCGACTGTTTTCGTATCGTTTGTTAAGTGTTTTTTGGATAATACTTTGCTCTTTCTGTCTGGTTATGTGGCTGTACCATTTAACTTGTTGTTTCTGGATGTATTCTATTGCTGACTTGATCCCTAATTGTTTCCTTAGTGTTTCATTCCTGATTTTGTCTCTCAAGCTAACTCCAATCATACGTCTCACACATTTCATTTCAGTGGTGTTAATCTGATGTATTGTTCTAGAATCTAATGTCCAAGTTTGACACTGATAACACAATGTTGGTAAGAAAATGGTGTTAAAAGGCGCTTTTTTGGTTTCTAGTGTAATATCTTTGTTTCTTAGTAAAGGTGAACCATCGTGATGAGTTTGGAAATTTCACACTCCCTCCAGTCCTTGATGTTGTCGGGCCATGTTTTCTTCATGCCACCTGATCTTTTTCCTCCCTCCACCATACTTGGAAGAATGCCATTTGTCATTTAGGATGTTGTAACATGTAACGTTTAAATTTTTAATGTTACTTCTGAAATATACATACTCAATCCCATCTTCTGTGTTAATTCTCAAACTCCTGCAGATTAGCAGGATGTAGTCTGGGAAATGTAATATGTTGTATTATTATGTACAGTTTAGCTATGATATCTCTGCCTTTAAGGCCTGGCACATCCAACTTCAGCACAGTTTCTGGGTCATTTTGACTCTTTTTTATCAGATGGAACAGTCAAATCCACCCCAAAACTTACTTAGTCACCTCTTATGCCTTGCATGATAGGTCACAGTGTCACTGATTTAAAACCAGAGCCTCCAAGAAAAAGGTGAGAGCATAAATGGTTATGAAAGTGCAGTACAATGATTATCTTTCCAGCATAAAATGATAATCCTTTGCCTACTTCTGATCTATTCCTAATTACAGGTGAACTGTTGAGTGTGAATCCAGGTGTAGCCAGGTGGCTGCAAGGGCTGTTTAACTTTAATGAACGAGCTGTTTACACAGGACGCTGGGAGCATGGCTTCTTCTCTATGACAGCTGTAGGTGCCACAAATGTGGGATCTATCAAAATATACACTGACCAGGTACACAACAAAACTGTCCTTAATCTCACTACTGCTATTTGTAATCAAATCAACAATCAAAGCACTAATTTCCAGTCTACCCACATTCATTTAAATCAATGGTGAGCAATCATTTGGGTATGTGAGCTGAACTAGCATGTTAAGTGTGGAAAGGGGCAAACAACATTTAAAAAGTGATACCAAGTAGTATCATACAAATTCAAGGGCTGGTACTTACGCTAGTTTACAATCAGTCTGGCGGCCTAATAAAAATGGCTTTTTTGTAAAAAATGACTTTTTTGGTGGGATTTGTCCACCACTGATTTCAGCCTATGACCCATCAAGGTACGAGGGGGAGTCAATAAGTAAGTCACAAATGGCTCTTTAGAAAAAAACTGAAGACGATAAAAACCTGAAAACTGTTTATTTTTACACATACATTATCCCTTTACTTCTCAACATAATTTCCACCAACATTGATGCATTTATCCCATCGTTTTATGAGTCCTCCCAAACCTGCTGCGTAGAACTGCGTGCTCTGCTTTTTAAGCCACATTTTCACTTCACATTCAACTTCTGCGTCAGTCGCGAAATGCTTCCCGCCAAGGTGGGTTTTTAGTGGACCAAAAAGGTGAAAATCACTAGGGGCTAAATCAGGGCTGTAAGGAGGATGTTCCAGAATTTTCCAACCAAGATTTTTTATTTTCTCCTGAGTTAATCGAGCCGTATGTGGTCTAGCATTGTCATGAAGGAGTAGCACTCCTCTAGTCAGCAGCCCTGGACGTTTTCTTCGAATTGCATCCCGAAGCACTGATAGAACTTCACAGTATGATTCAGAATTCACATTGTCACCTTTCTTTTTGAAATTGGTTAAAAGCACTCCTTGACAATCCCAGAACACTGTCAGCATAACCTTCCCTGCTGATGGTGTAACCTTGAATTTTTGGACACAAGGCGAAGAAGGATGTTTCCATTGCATTGAAGCACGCTTTGATTCAGGCTGGTAGTGATGCACCCATGATTCGTCCCCAGTAATAATCCTGTTCATCATGTCTTCTCCTTCATTTGCGTATTGACAGAGATGCTCCAATGACAAGCCTAATCGGTTCATTTTGTGTTCGTCCGTCAATTGTCTGGGCACCCACCTTGAACACACTTTCTTAAATTTCAATCGGTCATGCATGATGCTGTATGCTGAACCATGTGAGCACCCTATTGCAGCTGCTACAGCGTCTATCGTTACTCGTCTGTCACCTCGAATCATCTCCTCAACCCGCTGTACAGATGCGTCTGTTGCAATTTCAACAGCACGACCAGATCGGATTTCGTCAACAATTTTAGAGCGTCCTTGAGAAAAATTTTTTACCCAGCTGTGCACCGCTTTACGGGACAAACAATTGTCAGCATAAACAGGAAGCATTTCTTTATGAATGTCTTTTGCAGGCAGTCCTTTTGCCCATAAAAAACGCACAACAGCACGTTGTTCATTGATTGTACACTCTGTAAGTACAGTAGCCATTTTGTTTTTTGTGCTGCGCATGCGCAAGGTACAGCTAGCGCCATCTAGCGAACATAAACATAAAGTTCTATGATGATATCAACTATAAACAGCTTTAGAAACCACCTACTGCATTTTCCTGCCATCCAACATCAATTTGTGACTTACTTATTGACTCCCCCTCGTATATATTTGATTATTGCTACAAATAACAGTTTACTGTAACATCTAATCGAACTAATGTTGTACTATACCATCTTGACTAACTAATGTTGTACTATACCATCTTGACTGTCTAACTAATGTTTATACCATCTTGACTGTCTAACTAATGTACTATACCATCTTGACTGTCTAACTAATGTTGTACTATACCATCTTGACTGTCTAACTAATGTTGTACTATACCATCTTGACTGTCTAACTAATGTTTATACCATCTTGACTGTCTAACTAATGTACTATACCATCTTGACTGTCTAACTAATGTTGTACTATACCATCTTGACTGTCTAACTAATGTTGTACTATACCATCTTGACTAACTAATGTTGTACTCTACCATCTTGACTGTCTAACTAATGTTGTACTATACCATCTTGACTGTCTAAATAATGTTGTACTCTACCATCTTGACTGTCTAACTAATGTTGTACTCTACCATCTTGACTGTGTAACTAATGTTGTACTCTACCATCTTGACTGTCTAAACAATGTTGTACTCTACCATCTTGACTGTCTAAATAATGTTGTACTCTACCATCTTGACTGTCTAAATAATGTTGTACTCTACCATCTTGACTAACTAATGTTGTACTCTACCATCTTGACTAACTAATGTTGCACTCTACCATCTTGACTGTCTAACTAATGTTGTACAATTCTCTGTTCTTGAATTTAGGAGTTGGAGACAAATACAAAAAAGAAATACCCAGAGCACACATACTTTGATAAGAAATACCCGGAACCAGTTACAGTACAGAAGGGAGACATGTTTGGAGAGTTCAACTTGGGCTCAACAATAGTTCTTATATTTGAAGCACCCAGTGGCTTCAAGTTCAAAGTTCATGAAGGTGACAAGGTTAAATATGGCAGACCTTTAGGTACTACACTTTATTAGCCATGTAATCATTAGGGAACATGATGTTTGTGGAAATGTCTAGATCAAAATGTCTGATATTTATAGATTTTGTGAATGTTGCGTTGATTGTGTCAATCTAAGCTCTGAGAGTTTAACATAGACAATATTATATTTCTAGGAAATTTCAGTGGACTGAAGGTTTTTTGTCTATTGTCAAATGCATTCCTTTGTGTTTTCTTGTGTAGGTAATATTGTGGTTTTGTAAGGGATTATTGCATGGTTAATGTGTGTTTATGAGGGATTGTTGCATGGTTAATTTGTGTTTGTGAGGGATTGTTGCATGGTTAGTTTGTGTTTGTGAGGGATTGTTGCATGGTTAATGTGTGTTTGTGAGGGATTGTTGTTGTGCACGTAATGATGTGCATTTGCGAATGATGTTTAGGTGATGATCACCATTCCCTCTAGGCTGTGCTGCTGCTCGGCCAAGCATGAAAATTAACTCTTGTCTGCATAAAATTAGGACTGTAAGGCATAAAGAAAAAGTCTCTGGTATTCTTTCAAGTGTTTTGTTAATGCGGTTTTATAGTTGCCAAAACCATTATCTCAATGTGCTCACAAGAAAAATTTGAGAGGGGATGGGAATAATCATGTGTTTTAGATGGAATTTCTGTATAGATAATGTGTGCTTGTGAAGGGTTGTTTGTATAGATAATGTGTGCTTGTGAAGGGTTGTTTGTATAGATAATGTGTGCTTGTGAAGGGTTGTTTGTATAGGTAACCTCTGCATGTGAAGGGTTGTTTGTATAGGTAACCTCTGCATGTGAAGGGTTGTTTGTATAGGTAACCTCTGCATGTGAAGGATTGTTATTTTAGGTAACCCCTGCATGTGAAGGATTGTTTGTATAGGTAACCTCCGCATGTGAAGGATTGTTTGTATAGGTAATGATGTGTTTCTGAGGAATTGTTTATATAGATATTGGTGTTTCTGTGGGATTGTTGTATAGATAGTGTGTGTTTGTGAGGGATTGTGTGTATAGATAATGATGTTTAATTATGTTCTAGTAATTGATGCAAACTTTGAGGGATGTTTATCAAGGTAATGTGTATTTGTCATTTAAAAAAAATTAATAACATGTATTTGTGAAATTATTTTTATGTAGAAAATACTTTGTGATTTATTTTTACTGTTGGTATTGATGTGAATTGATGGGTGAATTTTATGTACTTGAATTATTTGTATGTAGGTAATTTGTATGTAGGTAATGTATTCTTACCCAGAGGGAGCGCTGTAGTCTACTTGATACGAGCATGCTTACTATCGCCGGGTTACAGAGTGCCAGGTTTGAAACCACGTCCAGACAAAATAAAACATTTGGGTCGTGATTTCTCACCTGCGTGACCGCTCCTCCAGTCGACTCAGCTGTAAATGAGTACCTAATGCATCAGTTATGAGAGGTAAAGACAGCAAGAAAGGGAACTGGTCATCCCACTTAATAGTTGTTGTGACTTAGTACATGAAGAATTACCTTCATCGCTGATGGCAGGCTGCTGCCATAGCCCCTCTTTCATACCATTCTGGTGTATTGGGGAGTTTGGTGTTACGCCCTCATTTTTCCTTATAGACCATACTTAGGGATCATGTGGTTAGTATTATGTCTGCTATGTTTACTTCACCAGAAGATCTGACACCAATTTACTGATGAGTTGACCTCGGAGAAGATTGGCAGACAACTGGATATTTATGTAGATACACTATCCTGTAATATAAAAGAGTTTGTTGGACAACTATTTTTGAAATCTTGTAGTCTAAACAAATTATCCAGTTGAACTGGGAAAATCAAGACTTGGACCAACCTGCATGGCAGCCTGTGCACTAACCACCAATAATGTATATGAATTATTTTTGTGTAGGTATGATGATTGCTATTGTATTCTTGATTCCTGTCAGTTCTGGAGTATTTTGTTGCTGGAGCGGATATATATATATATATATATATGAGTACCTGCATGGCTATCTGTATTTTAATGTAGTGTGAGTGCCTGCGTGGCCATCTTTATTGTTGTAATGTGAGTACCTGTGTAACTATCTGTATTGTATTAGTGAGTGTCTGCATGTCCATATGTGTTGTAGTAATGTGCGTGCCTGTGTGGCCATCTGTAATGTGAGTGCCTGTGTGGCCATTTCTAATGTGAGTGCCTGTGTGGCCATTTGTAATTTGAGTGCCTGTGTGGCTATCTGTAATTTGAGTGCCTGTGTGGCCATCTGTAATGTGCGTGCCTGTGTGGCCATCTGTAATGTGAGTGCCTGTGTGGCCATTTCTAATGTGAGTGCCTGTGTGGCCATTTGTAATTTGAGTGCCTGTGTGGCTATCTGTAATTTGAGTGCCTGTGTGGCCATCTGTAATTTGAGTGCCTGTGTGGCCATCTGTAATTTGAGTGCCTGTTATGTGTATACGACACAGTATTTAGCTGTTACATGTAAGACTTGCAAATATCTGCATAACGAAGAGTTCTCTAGAATTTTAGATATCTTGTATACTACAATTGGAGAGGAGATGGGCATCACCATTTAAATCTTTCGCCCACTGAAATATTACAATTGATAATCAGACATTTTGTTGAGTTCTGTGCATCTCCTATAAAGAACATACAACAAATGTGTCTGTAAGGAACAAAATAAATACTTATACAGGTCCACAAGAACATTTGGATTCAATAGTGAAAAGATGGAAACTTGCATGGTTTGGATTTGTATGCCGATATGGTTCCTTGCCAAAAAGTGCTTCAAGAAACAGTCCAATGTGGAAGAAGCAGAGGAGGGCAAAGAAAATCATGGACAAAAACATCAAGGACCTGGCAGACCAAGATTTGCTCCTAACTTATCCGTATCATTGAAGATAGAAAGAGCTGGAGGACTCTTGTATTGATGCATCCAATGTGATAGTCCTGCAACCCTGACATGTTTTAGATAGATGCTACAATAAATCACAAGATTATGTGATCTGTTCCCATAGTTCTATGATTGTGTGATTTCTGCTACAATAAATCACAAGATTATGTGATCTGTTCCCATAGTTCTATGATTGTGTGATTTCTGCTACAATAAATCACAAGATTATGTGATCTGTTCCCATAGTTCTATGATTGTGTGATTTCTGCTACAATAAAGATGGTGGAAGAAATGGCAATTTAAAAAAAATGATATTATGTAGATTTACTATGCTGCATATGCAAGAGTTTGTTGGTCTCTTTGGCAGATAGGTTAGCAAGTTCATTCTTTCAATCAACATAATTCATCCAAACTAGCTTGGAGTTCAAGATAAATTGAGGTCAACTGCTACTGAATGTGTAAATGTGACCAAAGTAATTATAAATTATATATGCAAGAGTTTAAAACAAGGGATTGATTTGACATAGTGGTTAAGCTATTAGCTGTGTGCTTAAAGGTAGTGACATTTTGTTTTCGTGTGCATTTAAAAAAAAAAGGTGATACCTGAGGGTTATAAATTGAAACTACTGAGTTACATGCTCCCGCCAAAGACAAGACGTGTCAGGGCATTGGCACAAATAAACAGCGACACAATACATTTCCATTTCTGCTGGAAATCTAAGGCTGATATAAGAGAGATCTAGCAGGAATTTGAGAATGAGTACTGAAGAAGATGTTATAAGCTGTGAGCGGTAGTCTTATCAGAAGGTTTGTGGCTTCGTTGCGATGGGTGGAGTACATATGGAGAAACCTGAATGAAATCAATCCTCTACACCTTTGTTGTTCTGATATTGCAGATTTGATATATGGCTAGCAAAACATGCATGGGTTGGACATGTATACCGACTTGATTCACTTTCAAAAACAATATTGCAAGATACATTTGAAGCAGGAAGAGGCAGAGGTGACAAAAGAAAATGATGGGTGGAAAATATCAAAGATTGGACAATGCAAGATTTTCCCACACTCATCCATATTGCTGAGGATAGAAATCACTTGAGCACTCTTTGCGTTGATGCATCCAATGTAGTACCCATATGGGTTACGGATGGATGGACAGTTATGGTTAGCAGGACATGCATGAAATTAATGACTTCGTGTTTGATTTGACAGAGCAATCGATGAAGCAGCCATGCTGAGATTGAAGGATATCTAATAATGCATAAATATCTGAGCAGGCAGCAAAGAGCTTCGGAGGTTATGAGCACACATAATTGTGCATTAAAGTTAATTTCATCATAATAACCAAAATATTACATCGAACCATGAACATGGCAATCAGTGCTACAAAGCAACAAAGGCCAAATAATAGAGCAAACCATGTTTTCAACAAATATGCTGCCAAAGTAAATTTTGTATGGGATTTACATTTGTACCAAATGTACACCTTTTTTTCTAGTAGGAATTGTTTACAATATATTTGGATGCTTGTCTATTGGTTTTTTTGTGCGTGCATTATTTTTTATAGTTATGCATTTTATAGATCTGGGTTTTTTTGTAATTGTTCAGTTGAGTGGTCGAAAAACTTCCAGAGAGGATCCATAATCATGTAATTATTTTTTTTCTCCACAAAGTGATGGCTACACTGATATAACTACAGCTTTCACACAGAGGGCCTCATTTATATAACTCTAATCTGTCAAAAATTGGCACAGAGGACCACAGTTATATAACTAATCTGTCAAAAATTAGCACAGAGGACTAGTTATATATCTCTAATCTGTCAAGCTACTCACACAGAGAACCACAGTTATATAATTGGATCTGTCTAGCTATTCACACAGAGAACCACAGTTATATAATTGGATCTGTCTAGCTATTCACACAGAGAACCACAGTTATATAATTGGATCTGTCTAGCTATTCACACAGAGGACCACAGTTATATAATTGGATCTGTCTAGCTATTCACACAGAGGACCACAGTTATATAATTGGATCTGTCTAGCTATTCACACAGAGGACCACAGTTATATAACTAATCTGTTGTCAGGCCATTCACACAGAGGACTGCAGTTGTATAAGTCAAATCTGTCAGGCTATTCACACAGAGGACCACAATTATGTAACTCTAATATTTCAAGTTATTCACACAGAAACCACAGTTATATAATGTAATCTGTTAACACTTTGCTGACCCTCAATCCAGAGTATACTTTATCTCCCATTACCAAATGTGTTATTTTGTAGACATTCACAGAGGTATGTTGAAAAAACATTTGTAGAAAATTGAACTTGCGAGCTTTGAAATTTTTTGTGTCATAATAAATGTTTGCATTTTCTGAATGAGTTTGATAGTTCCCATACCGTTTTCTTTTTCAGGAGCTAAATTCTAATTACTATAATGCTGGTTATACCTTACTTTTGACATATCTCACAAATGTACTTGTCTAAAATACAGATTTTCCCCAATAATTAAATGGTATCCAAAGTTGAATGACGTGCGTGGTATCATACATTTTGATGTACTAACTATCCCGGAAAATAGCTACAGTTGAAATATTTTCAGTAATATCACTATAGTTCAGCTATTTTAATAATAATAATATCGTAGTTTCTGTATTACAGAAGTATAGTACTTTTGTCAGATTTTATCACCAAGGAAATATACCAGAAGTTGGATACTAGTCGAATGTGGTCAGCAAAGTATTAAGATATTCAGACACAGGACCATGGTTATGTGATCAGATCTGTCAAGATATAAAGACAGGACCACCGTTATGTGATAAGATCTGTAGAGATATTCAGATTGAGGACCACTGTTATGTGACCAGATTTTTTTGAAATATTCTGACAGAGGACCACAGTTATATGACCAGATCTGGTGAGGTTTTTCTTCCATATTGTTAAAATGATGTCACACATTAGTTCGTAATACTGTACTGTATTGATCTCACATGTATTTATAACAAAAATTGCATTCTCATCCATGTCAGTTTACAGAGCCAAGTTTGGGGTCCTATTTTGGGACCAGATATTGTCTTGGGGTCCTAGCTTGGGGCTAGATATTGTATTGGGGTTCTAGTTTGCCCACCTTATATCTAGCTACTGTCCTAAATGAGGAGCGCGGTAGCCTAGTGGATAGTGAGCTTGCTTGCTATCATCTGGTTACAGCGTGCCAGGTTCGAAACCACGTCCGGACCTTAAAAAAAAAAATGTCTGGGTTGTGATTTCTCACTTGACACGACCACTCCTCCAGTCGACTCAGCTGTAAATGAGTACCTGACGCATGAGTTAGGGAAGGTAAAAAAAACAGCAAGGAAGGGAACTGGCCACCCCACCTAATAGTTGCTGCGGCTTAGTACATGAAGAGTTATCTTCATCCCAGACGGCAGATGCCATGGGACCTACCTTTACCTTTACTGTAGTTAAACAGCCAAGTCAATGGCAGTGGATTTGACTGATGTCATTCTTGTCTATGGCCAGTATTTGAGGGCTTACTGATGTTATGTTGAGATTATCAAGATAAGTTTAACTGGCAAGTCATGCTCTTGGTTTCTCGGTTCCAGTAATTTATGAAACTAATTGTTGTAGGTGTCATATTTTATTTATTAGGATCCCCCTAGCGTAGCAGTTAGGCCATTTGTCTTGTACTCTAGAGATCAAGGGTTACACCCAGGGTCGTGACGTCTTGTTTGCAAGGTCATTATTTCTGAGATCCGCCCGGATTATTGCTTGAAACTATGGAGTTACATACTGTTAGTGGTACTGCAGATGGAATGCCATATCATTGATAGGTGTGGAACATGGAGAACCCAAGTACAGTTATGTCAGTCCTCTTGGCACCTTATTTGATTATTTGTCTGGTTATATATCCATCAATAGACCAGCAGCTTACATCTCCACCACTAAACAACCAGATTACATCTCCGCCACTAGACAACCAGCTTACATTATGGCTCAAACATTAACTATTATTCATCACAAATGCAGCCTACATTCCACTAATCCTATTTTATGTGCAGTAGCTACTTTGGAAGTGCTCTGATACTAGTACTTCCAACAAGGAACGGTGTAACAGTTTTTATTGTAGCCCTGAGATATGTCGGTACTGTAGTCCTTTGACGCATCAATAATGTACATCTCAGCACTGTGGACGAGTGTCTTTGTCGTAGTCCTTGGACACATCAGTAGTTTAGTCCTCAGATTTGTTGGCACTGTGAACTTTGAATATGTCTGGATAAGCTGTTGGACATCTGACCACCACTAGCACTGTTGTAAATGGCTACTTGTTTAACTCAACTTGTGATTACTACCAAGATCGCACATCTACTCCGCTCAATTCAAGATATTTGTATTGACAATGTTTATTGATGTTATTACTTGTAAATTTAAATTTGTTTTTATATAAATCTGTGTCAAGTTAACTTCAGGGGGACTAACTATATCAAATTGACTTTTGAGAAATGACAGCTATTAAGCCGTGTATGTGGGACAGTGTATGAGCCGTGTACATGAGAATGACTGAAGTTAGTTTTTGTTCAAACTGGTATGATGTTCATGATCAAATATAAATGAGAGAGAGAGAATGGCTACTACATGACATTGTCATCTCAATGCTCTGGAGTTGTTTATTTTATATTTAAAGATAACAGGTCTTATTTAGTGTTATATATGTTCTTCTGCTGTCTTATTGCGAGTCTGTTTTGTGTCTGCAGTCTTATTGTAGTGTTGTGTGTGTGTGTTTAGATGATATATTTTAAGGGAAATCAGATTTAGTGTCATCTCGAAGCTCTTGTGTTGCCAGGGCGTCAGGGAAAGGAATGCAAAGATAGCAACACTGTTACCTATTGAGCATGACGTAAGAGAAAGTTTTAGAGTGGAGTTGGCTGTCCTATCCAGCTGATGGCACTGGTTCTATGTTGGTTTCGTGCTCTGTTTGAAAGTTATGTTAGGTGTTTTCTATGGGCCATGCCTATCCTCACTCTCTAACCACATATTTTTTATATTGACATCTCAAAAACCTCTGATTCTGCAGACTCACAAAGAGCTCTAAGTATGTCTACTCGGTCCATAGGCTGACCAACTGTTATAGTGTCCAGTCTAGTTAATTTGTTTGTCCGTTCTTTTCCTTATCATGTTTTTGTAAAACTTTTGCAGATCTTTGAGCTAATCTTCCTGCTTCTGTTCATGTGATCTTTGATATCGTGTGTCATCTTATTCTTGGTTTACCTCTATTTAATCACCTTGCTTATATTATTTTCTAGACTGACATGTCAAAATATTATCATTTTCTGTAGATTACTTTGTTATTCAGCCAGTTTTCTTGTATATTCATTACTCTCAGGATATCCTTATTAGTGATGTTTTTTCTCTTTCATAGTTCGAATGATTCTTAGGAAACATTTTGTTTCAAATGTGACTATTTTATATTTTAATTTATTGGTGATTTTCCAAGATTTACATCTGTATATCCATCGCACGCCTCATCTATATCATTGTTCCCAATGTATCAAATTCTCTGACTTCCTATCTGTATATCACCAAAGCTGGAAAACATCCTCATCTTTCTTTTGGAAGAGGAACATTATTAGAGGTATCTGGTGCACGGAAGAACATGCAACAGTGGCCACTAAACAAATACAAAGAGCTATCGATGCCCTAACCTTATGGGCTAATAGATGGTGCGTCAGCATTAACACAGATAAGTGCAGCACTACACTCTTTACCCTCTCACCAAAACAAAAAGCTGGTCATATCAAGATAGATGGAGAGCTCTTGAAAGAAGACAAACAACCCACATACCTCGGAGTTACTTTTGATAATAAGCTGACATGGAAGCAGCACATAAACAAAGCAACAACAAAAGCCAGGAGGAAGCTAGCTATCCTGAGAAAACTAAGTGGAACCACATGGGGAGCCAGTGGAAATATACTCAGTAAAGTTTACCAGCAAGGCATAAGACCACACCTGGAATACGGTTCAGCTGCGTGGTGTCCTGCATCAAACACCACATTACAAGATCTAGATAAAGTGCAAAACCAGGCACTTAGAATAATGTTGGGAGCAATGAAATCAACACCCATAGCAGAGATGCAGAAAATGGGAAGAATGCAAACACTTGGCGAACGCAGAGACACAAAAGTACTAATTCAAGCAGAAAAGTTTCAGTGTATGCCAAGTCATCCAATGAAGGAAAGATTCCAAAATCTAGCAATGGGACGACTGAAAAGGAGCAGCTTTATCCATCAAGCTAAACGACTCCGTAGACAACTTACAGACCTACCTGAAGTTGACATCCCCTTAAGGTCTGTACCAGAGCAGACCCCGTGGAGTGAAAGCCATGGAATGCCAATATACATTCAGACCCATGTGAAAGGAATACTAAGTGAGGACGAACAGAACAGTGTGCAGCGAAGGACAGTCACCCTCAGTTTCCTGGATGAGGAATATCCACAAGATATATGGGTCAGAGTGTACACAGATGGGTCAGCACAGAATGCTGTGAGGAATGGAGGTGCAGGTGTATATATAGAATATCCACACAAGCCTAGAGATACAATCAGAACACCGACAGGAAAATTCTGCAATAAATATGATGCAGAAATCCAGGCAATTAGTGTGGCAGCTAAAAAACTGCTGAACTCCAACTCTGACCTACAGCCTGTGGTATTCCTGACAGATGCAAGGTCAGTGCTTCAAGCTCTCCAGTCTGGAAAACTAACAGACTTAAAAAAACTACTTAGCGAATTGTCTTACCAGTATAGGGTAACCATGCAGTGGATACCCTCTCACTGTGGAATACCAGGAAATGAAAAAGCAGACCAACTGGCTAAGGAAGGTGCTGCCGAAGACCAACCAGATATACCAATCACCTACCATCAGAAAAAACAGATGATCAAGTCAATAAGAAAGCCACAAACACCAACACAAGATGACTATCATATTATGAACAGACCAGAACAAGTTATAATTCTACGTCTCAGAACAGGACACAACCGACTCCGCAGTCACATGTATACAAAGTTCAAGATTGGCAACACGGCCATGTGTACATGTGGACAGGCAGCACAGAGTGCCAAACATATACTTCAAGAGTGTTCTGAGCATGAAACGCTGAGGCAGACATATTGGCCAGAGGAAACAACACTGGAATCAAAGCTCTATGGGACACTGTATGAACTACAAAAGACAGTGAGTTTTATTAAGGAGACAGAATTACAGATATAGACATGTTTCAAGTGAACGAAAGAAGAAGAAGAAGAATTATTAGAGGTCAGTTCTAAAACTGCAGTCCAGATTATAAACTTTGATGAAACATCAAGGCGGTTATAGTGGAATCCCCCTATATCACATTCTTTTATATCAAATTTTCTTATATAAAAACACTTTTAAAAATCCCCAATTATATTTATTCTATATTTTGTGTACTGTATATAGTGAATTTCTGTTATTACATATTTTGTTGGTCCAGACTAAGTTGTTATAACAGGATTCCACTGTATATAATTGCATATAGCTACTAATTTTGGTTATTACATCAATAGTTCTTTGGTCTAGGCCAATATGTTATAGAGAGATTCCACTTGGTCACAGAGTGAATATCCTAGGTGCCAGCTTTGATTCTTTGTTATATAAATAACCAAATGGTCAGAGGGTGTCAGACAAAGTGGAGAGTGCCGCAGTAACCAAAGGAACAAATAGTAATGCAAAATTAGTTAAATAGGTTACTAGTAAAACCTAACTATGAATAAATATAGATGAAAAGGTATATAAAAACTACAACAAAACAGGACAATTTTGGCGTATCTGTCCAAATAGGACCTTTTTCAAGAAACTGATAACGTTTAAACCAAACAAAACCACACAAACTTGATTACTGAGTTTGACAAGGCCATGTTTCACTTACGGGAAACATAACCCAGTACCGGATGCAGAAACGCAAGTCCAGTAAAAGAGAAAATGCGTGCTTTCAATATGTGGATATATTTTTTTTTGCACACTATTGATGAGTAATGACGAGGTGGTAAGGGCAGAGTTTGAGAAGGAAAGGGTAAGAAATTGGTCGCAGGGAGGGGGGACTATCAATAGATATGGAAACAAATATAGACACATACATATATATATAAATATATACATCCAATAGATTAGAAATACATTTAAACAAAATCAAAACAGATGTATGAAAGATACCCACACAAAATGCACAAGCATGTAAATATAAAACTTGTGTGTGTATGTATATATAATTTATTCTGGATAGACGGAATTTGTTAGTTTCGGGAGGACAATCCACCTAACAGAAGGCCACTCTAAAATCAAATCACTGCTGCCTTGTAGGTCTGGCTATTTAGCCAAATGCTAGTGGAGAATACCATCATAAATGAACCGGTAGAACGCCAGGGGAAACTACTACTGTAAATATCCATAGATTATGTTGTTTTTCGAGACGACTTACGGTAGATAATATGCCAGTTCCAATAAGTTGTTATATTGAACCAATTCTTTTTTATGGATGTGAAGCATGGACTGTAAACAAAAAAATTCAAAGCAAATTAGAGGCAACAGAAATGTGGTTTCTGAGAAGAATGATGAAAATACCATGGATAACAAAGAAAACTAATGCAGAGGTTCTCATTGATGCTGGCATAAATAGATCAATCATATCAAACATTAGGGGCAGACAGTCAAGGTTTCTAGGGCATATGCCGAGAAGAACACAGCTTGAACACCTAATAACCACTGGAAAGATCAAGGGGACAAGAGATAGGGGACGGCAATGAGAAAAGTTACTTGATGGACTTGTATTGTGGCACGGTAGAAGCTCACCAACCGAGCTTATTGACAACATAAGAGACAGAGTTGTGGAGAAACATGATCACCTACGCCATTCGGCGTTGCACTTGATTGATATGTAATTACATGTAGATAATAAAATCACTTGTATATGTATATATATTTACATGCTTGTGCATTTTGTATGGGTATCTTTCATACATCTGTTTTTGATTTTGTTCTATATGTATTTCTAATCTATTGGATTATATTTATATTATCCAATATATATTATCTATTATATTTATATATATGTGTGTGGATGTGTATATATATATATATATATATATATATATATATATATATATATATATATGTCTATATTTGTTTGCATATCTATTTCGTATGCTATCAAATGCTGATCCCTCTTGTATATTTCTATAGTCCCTTCTTCAAGCTCAGATTGCGACCAATTTTTTACTCTTCCTCTTAGCTGCAATATCTGTGCCTTTCAGCCTAAACACTCAAAATATCACATACTTTTGAACTCAAATACACTCGAATTTAACATGCTTTTGTTGGGAGGAGAGGAGAGATAAGAAATATCTTCTTTTTGGTGCAGCGGGTGTAATAGTATCATTTTTCAATTGTATCCTGCATCTTCAGCATTCATTCTCATACTCCAGCTGGATCTCTCGTCTCTGAGAAACACGAAAATCTAAATTCTGTAGCAACAATTTGTATTTCAAGACTATCCTAGGGATCCCAGATGTGTTTGTTATCAATGGAAAAATCTACTGAAGTCAGATCTTCAGCATTCATTCTCAAACTCCCAAGTGGATTTATTTTGTATCAGGACAATAGTCCTACAAGATTTCCAGTTGGATGTAGTCCAGAGAATTGAAATGTGTTGTGTCTCCGTTTTCTTTGCGCCTATGGCCCAAATCATCCGTCTACGGCGAACTGAAGTCAGATTAGTCAGGCCATTGTCACAAATAAAATGGTTGCATAACGTATTCATTCCATTCTCTGGACCAAGTTAATAGATTTTGGTTAGAAATACAAAGGAATCCCTCTATAGCGCATTCTTTTATAACAAATTGCCCGTTATAACAACACTTTTCAAAATTTAAAAACAAAACACTTTTCGATTTGGGCCCATGGCCCAAATCATCCGTCTACGGCGAACTGAAGTCAGATTAGCCAGGCCATTGTCACAAATAAAATGGCTGCATAACGTATTGATTCCATTCTCTGGACTACATTCTCCTGAAAATCTAGCTGGACGAACTGTAGATTATCATCACGAAGACCTCCGACATTTTGTTACAATATTAACAATTATGGAATTCTAGACCATCTTCTTATAAGCCCCAGATGTCCCTGCTTTCAATTTTTTAAAATAAGGAACCATACACTAGCCTCATGGGAGTCCCACATGTCCTTGTTTTAAATATAATAAATATGGAACCCTAGATGAGCCTCAGACATCCGCAAAGATCTGAACATAGAAGACGGGCTCATCAAAAAAACATGCAATCTAACATGACTTATGGAAGGTAAACACAGCAAGGAAGGGAAATGGCCACCCCACCTAATAGTTGCTGTGGCTTAGTACAGGGGTCGGCAACCTATGGCACGCCTAATTTCAAATGGCACGCAGACTCTTCACGTTTCCTGTATAAAGTTGATTATAAATCTATTTGCGCAATTTCCTCGCTCATTTCGGCACTTTGAATAATTTGAAACCTTAAGTTGGCACACAGTTAGCAAAAGGTTGCCGACCCCTGGCTTAGTACATAAAGAGTTATCTGCAGATTGATGCCATGGGACCTACCTTTACCTTTTCATCATCATAGGAATCGAACCTCCAGCATTGAGATTCTAATATATGCTCTAACTAAACTAACCACAATATTTTGAATGGCATTTAGCTTATGTGAAATTGATGATATGCCAGTTTGTACTAAGTCAAATGCAAAAATGTCTATCAGCTACATATAAAGTGATGAGATAAAAATCTTATATTTATGTTCCAATTTAATAATGTAAATTGTTGGTTCTCAAACTGCTATTATTGTTCACTTTCAATATTGTAATGGTTGCAGTGTTGCCACAATTACATTAAGAAATTATGATTAGCTATATCATATCGTTTACAAATAAAGATCAACATTTGAAAAAAATATCTGACAACTGCAATTAACTGGATATTTATATTAAAGTGAATCGTTCATATGGCAACCAGGACCTGGACTTCTACTTCAGGGTGCAAAGAATGTGGCCACTACCTTCTATCCAGGCATGTCATAGGAGGCGACTAAGAATAGTTAAGGGATATGTTGTTGTTTGTCACTTGTGAAAAAATCGTTGTCGCATCTTGTCTGAATTTCTTACTTTTGTCTTCTATCAAATGATGATGAAGGCCAGTAGACTAGCATTGCAGCTTTGTCCTTTTGTCGCAAACATCTAGTTGATGGGGAATGCTTGATGTGTCATCACTGATGAGTTATCACTGATGAGTTATCACTGATGAGTTATCACATCTGAGAGAAGAATGATACGTTAGTCTGCCCAGAAGTATGTGCTGTGCTTCTGGTAGGATGTGGTAATTCTGAGATACTTGGGAACTGGAATGTCTTCCTTCAGCACTAAACATGCATCCATAAACTCCCTCTTACGCATCCATGCCTTGGAGACCTTATATGAGCCCAGGTGTCGACTCAGTTACACAACTGAGAACCTTTGCTTTTCCCTAGATAATCAAAGCCAGAAATTTGTGAATTATGCACTATAGAAAGACTATGAGCTGTCAAGAGCTACCTGCTCATAGCTAATAAGGGATTATTTCATCATTATGGGACCACTGTCTTCTATCCAGGCATGTCATAAACGGCGACTAAGGAATGTTGGGGGATATGCTGCCAACCTGTCACATGAAAAAAAATTGTGACACCATTTCTTAATTTATTCCTCTTGTCTTCTATTAAATGATGCCCATGGATGATGGAGAGATGCAGCGGACATTGCATCTTTTTCCTTTTGTGGCAGACTCCTATGTGACGGGGAATGCTAGGCTAGATGTGCCATCACTGCGGATGGGTCAACAAATCTGACATAAAAAAAGTTGAGTTAGTTGACCCAGAAGTATGTGCTGTGCTCCTGGCAGTACATGTTAAACCTGAAATACTGGAATGCTTTCCTTCGAGGACTAAATATGCATCCATAAACCTCCCTTACACATCCATGCCTTCGATATCTTATATACGTCTGGGTGCTGTCTAGGTTACACAACTGTGGACAACCTGTACTTTTGTCTGAAAGACTATGGGATGTCAAGAGCTACCTGCTCACAGCTAAAGGTATTATTTCGATCTTATCAATCCCCAGAAAATTGAAGCTATTAGCTCATCATTCCATGTGCAAAGGGGGTGAGTTTTCCCAGAGTTTTGTTTCATACCCAGAAGAACTCTGAAACTGTCAGTTGTCTACAAATGCTTTGAGAAGTCTCTTACTCAGAGAAGGGATAGTTAAAAGTTATTAAACATAGCATAGCAAATAATTATGTTCAATTTAACCCATAAATTCAAACACAGAAGAAGAAAAATAAACTTCTAGAAATGGTTGACAGTAAAATATATGAGCAGTTTCCATTCTGGGGAATCCTGTTATAACATCTTGGTCCAGACTGACAAAATGGATGTACGTAATAACAGAAATTTGCTATATACAGTACAAACAATATAAAATAAATATGAAGGGGATTTTGAAAAGTGTTGTTATAAAGGGCAATTTGTTATAAAAGAATGCGCTATAGAGGGATTCCTTTGTATTTCTAACCACAATCTATTAATTTTAATTCTCCCCTACATTTCTAACTTAAAATCTATTAATTTCAATTCTACCCTACATTTCTAACTTAAAATCTATTAATTTCAATTCTACCCTACATTTCTAACTTAAAATCTATTATTTTCAAATCTCCCCTACATTTCTAACTTAAAATCTATTAATTTCAATTCTACCCTACATTTCTAACTTAAAATCTATTATTTTCAATTCTACCCTACATTTCTAACTTTAAAATATATTACCTGTAACAGTTCTACCCAATATTTCTAATTGTAAACTATATTAATGGTTCCAATTCTAACCTACACTTGTAACTAAAATATATACAAATTTTTACCATTTAACCAAAATATGATTATCAAATCATGAAATAAATAATTGTATACTTAGCTCGTCCACATAGTTCTGTCAAATCATGAAATAAACAATTGTATATTTAGCTCGTCCACATAGTTCTGTCAAATCATGAAATAAACAATTGTATATTTAGCTCGTCCACATAGTTCTGTCAAATCATGAAATAAACAATTGTATACTTAGCTCGTCCACATAGTTCTGTCAAATCATGAAATAAACAATTGTATATTTAGCTCGTCCACATAGTTCTGTCAAATCATGAAATAAACAATTGTATACTTAGCTCGTCCACATAGTTCTGTCAAATCATGAAATAAACAATTGTATATTTAGCTCGTCCACATAGTTCTGTCAAATCATGAAATAAACAATTGTATACTTAGCTCGTCCACATAGTTCTGTCAAATCATGAAATAAACAATTGTATACTTAGCTCGTCCACATAGTTCTGGTTATACTCACATCTGTCACCATATAAAGTTTTCTTTATTGAGTTACCCCCATACCTCCTTATGAGGAGAGGTGAGATAGTTACTGGTTGTTATTCTTCTAGGGCCAAAGACTGCACATAGGGCGGATGTCATAGATTTCCATGTCTCTTGTTTCATTGCAATTTGCTTTAGATCTTCATTGTTTCTGAAACCGATGCTGAAATGTTCTCTTATAATAGTTCTATATAAAGTTTCTTTTGGTCGTAATCGTTTAAAAAAACAACAACATCCCTCCATTACTTGAACCGGAACTCAAGATAGTGATGAACCATATTTATTTACTCAGGAACTTGTGATTGATTCCCTCAATGTCAGATATGTGTAAGACTCAAGTCATAAAGGAGAAACAGTTCTGCCTTCGGTAGAGAAACCTTGTGAGATTAATCTCTGCAGAACCTAAGATCAAGTTTTGACAATTTCTTGGACAATGGCTTGTGAATTGATGATTTCAACTCTTGGCACCATGTACAAGGAAATCATATCTGCATACATGTCCAAACCATGAAATCAGGGATTCTTGTATTTTGGCACCATGTATCAGGAAATATCTGCATACATGTCCAAACCTTGAAATCAGAGATTCTTGTATTTTGGCACCATGTATCAGGAAATATCTGCATACATGTCCAAACCTTGAAATCAGAGATTATTGTATCTTGGCACCGGGGGGGGGGGGGGGCCATACCGACCCCTACCAGGCGCGTCCACAGGTGGCGGTTGGTGGAGGGCACTCCATAAATGTCCATATATGGAGTGTTTGCTGCAATTAAGCAGCCGCGGACCAAACCGGTGCTGTTGCCTACCAGGACGGGACGGAGCCAACCTATCAGTCGGTGCTGATATCCCCACTGAAATACCCAATGTGTCCAGTGACAGGCAGCTTCAAGCGAGTATGAGCCGCTATAAGCTCACGCTGCTGGCGTGGAGTTATCAACTCCATGCCAGGAGCGCGTTGGAGAAGGGGGGTTGTTTTTTTTTTTAAATTGCTGCCTTGCAGTCACCATCGGGAGATGGAAAGGCTATGGGAGACAACCCTGACAGTAAAATAGGAGAAGGCCACTCCACAAACTTCTGATGTCTTGCAGGCAGTGCTAGGATGTCCAAGAACATGAATAGGAAGACTCCATAACTTCCCTCACCGAAGACGGAACATGTCAGCCTGAATAGGCGTGGGTACCCAGCAATGGAAATGGGACATGTACGCATTATACAGTTAATGACTATACTCGGATTCGTTACACGAAGTGGGGCTGCCCCTGTGGTTCATCGCCAGGCAGGAGGAGCTCCGGACCCCCAGCCTCGAATGGGTCCACCAAAAGCTACTGATGATGACTCTGTGTATCGGGGACCCGGGATTAAACAGAGTAGAGCAACCGGCCAAACCAATCATGACAACAAAAACACAATCAAAATTATGCAGTGGAACAGTGAGGGTGTGGCTAAGAAGAAACTAGAACTGCAGAATTTCCTTCAAAAGCAAAAGATTGATGTCTTGTGCAGTCAGGAGACACATCTTAATGACAGCAACAGATTCTCCATCAGAGGCTTTGAATGCTTCAGATTAGATAGATTAGGCCACAAAGGAGGGATCATCACAATGTTACGAAATAACATACCTACTACAGAAATCGCACGTAACCCAGAGGACTCAGATCATCTCACCATCAAATTACATACAACCCCAGAACCACTGATTATCACAAATTTCTACTGCTCAAACAACAAAAAATTACACCTCAGGACAATACCTCTCACATCATCAAATCATATTATAGTTGGAGATTTCAACAGTCATTCCCCAAGCTGCGGTTACCCAACTATGGACTTGAGAGGAGAAGAAATAGAAGACTGGATGATAGAAAATAGGCTAATCCTTATAAATGAACATCTATCAGAGCCAAACTTTTACTCCAGACGATAGAAATCTCAGAGCACTCCAGATCTTGCCATTGCAACAGAGGACATCCAACGTGTGACAGAAAGAGTAGTGGCACAACAGCTTGGTGGGAGTGACCACAAGCCCGTAATATTAACAATAAAAGGGAACCACAAGACAGAAAAGCAACAACACAAAATCGCTAGCTGGAATTACAAAAAGGCTAACTGGGACACTTACCAACGCCTTACAGAGGAAAAACTACTAACACATCTTACAGCAAGAAATATACGGAAAGATGCAAAATTAATAACAGGAATAATCCTGGAAGCTGCCAACAACAGTATACCTAGAGGAAGAAGACAAAACTACAAACCCTTCTGGAACAAAAAACTCCAGGATATGCATGATGAAGCCTCTGCTGCAAGATACAAGATGGAAACTAGACCAACAGGAACCAATATCATTGAACACAATAGACTGCAAGCAATTTTCAGGAGAGAAAAGCTAAACAGCATTAGATCCAGCTGGAAAGAAAAAACAGCAACACTCAACATGGAAAAAGACTCAACAAAAATGTGGAAACTTATCAAGTGTCTCAATGAAGAAAACAACCCCCAAAGTAGTATCATCATAGAAGACAAGGGGAAGTCCTACACTGGCACACAAGCTGCAAATATTCTAGCAGACTCCTATGCTGAAGAAAGCAAAATTAAGATAACTAGAACAAGAACTGCTGAAGTAAGACGAGAAACAAAAAAACCTTGTAAATAAACATCAACCTTGCCCAGGCACAATGACCTCACCTTTTCACAAATCAGAACTTAACATGGCAATTCAAAATCTAAAAAAGAAGAAAGCCCCTGGACCCGATGGAATCACAAATGAAATGCTCCAACACCTAGGTCCTGTGGGTAGAAGCAGAATCCTAGACCTTTTTATTGAATCATGGGCGCAAGGGATCTTCCTAGAAGAATGGAAAGAGGCAGAAATAATTCCAATTGCCAAGAAAGGAAAACCAAAAACCAACAAAACAAGTTACCGCCCTATCAGTCTACTTAGTTGCTTAGGAAAGGTCATGGAAAAAATGGTGAATAATAGACTCTTAAACTACCTGGAGGAAAACAATCTTCTAGATGACTGCCAATCAGGCTTCAGAAAACACAGATGCACTGAGGACCAAACAACATACCTTGCCCAGGAAATAGAAGATGCTTTCCAGAAAAAATCAAAACTCCTAGCCACCTTCTTTGACCTCACAAAGGCCTTTGACAATGTCTCGAAAGAGGGGCTATTGCTAAAACTTTCCCAGAAAGGAATCAGAGGCAAAATGTTTCAGTGGATAAAAAGCTTCCTACGAGGCAGACATGCAAGAGTCAAACTCCAGGGAATGAAAAGTAAAATGGTCAACATAACAGAAGGTGTCCCACAGGGAGGAATTCTGTCCCCCACACTCTTTATAGTTTTTATAGACGATCTGCCAAAACTATTCACACCATATGTACATAGAGCTCTCCATGCAGACGATCTTGCTATCTGGACCCAATCAGAATACATTGGAGTTGCAAAAGTTAGAATGCAGGAGGCAATAAACAAAGTTGAAGAGTGGGCAAAAACCTGGGGTGTTCAAATAAACAAAAGTAAGACCGTCACTACACTTTTCACCCTCTCCACAAAGCCTGAAAATTATACTCTCACTCTAGACAATACCCCACTCCCAAAAGAAAACACCCCAGTCTACCTGGGGCTAAAATTTGACAAAAGACTTACTTGGGGATCACACACTGAAGAGACAGAAAATAAAGCCACACGCAGACTACAAATAATGAAAAAACTATCTGGGACAGATTGGGGAGCCAACATAAAAACCATAAGACAAGTCTATGTAGGTCACATTCGTCCAACTCTGGAATATGGATTGACCACATATGCAACAGCAGCAAATACCAATCTTCAAAAGCTGGACAAAATTCAAAATGCAGGTCTCCGAATCATAACAGGAGGACTAAGGAGCACACCTATAACATCAATGGAAGCAACAGCAGGATTACAAAACCTAACAGACCGCAGGGATGAGAAAATCACAATAATGACAGAAAAATTTAGATGCCTGAAACATCCCCCTATGCAAGAAAAAACAAAAGAACTAACAAAAAACAGACTGAAAAGACCAAGCTTCAATCACCTATCAAAAAAACTTATGAAAGGCAATAAAGAAGTAACCAGCAACAATCCGGATGAATGGGAACAGCTAGAAGCATATTGCAACATCACAAACACTTCACCCATATATATACTGTAAAACTTACAATACCAGGCATTGAGAGCAAAACTATGGAAACCCCTACTGCCCTTAAGGCAAAAACACTTGATCACCTAGACACCCAATACCCTACCTCACAGTGGATTCATGTCTTCACAGATGGATCATCAGAGGGTGCAGTAAAGAAAGGAGGAGCTGGGATACTAATACTCATACCAAACACCCCAAAACTAGAACTCTCAATCGCTACTGGCAAATTATCAACAAATTACAGGGCAGAGCTACAAGCAATCTTGGAAGCATCAAAGGCTCTAGAGGAACGGAGGCTCAAAGGAGCTAACATAGTCTTCTTGTGTGACTGCATGTCAGTACTCCAAACCATCCAAAAGGAACCTAAAGATCTCCTAACAAAAACAACTGTAGAACTTCTAAATCAACTATCTGCCAACAATAAAGTTGTGCTGCAGTGGATCCCTGCACACTGTGGAATAGCAGGAAATGAAGAAGCTGACAGACTGGCAAAAGCAGGTGCAAAAAAGGAACAATTCCAGCACAGAATATCACTGACTGAAGCAAAACCCTCATCAAAGGAATATACAAACATACATGGAGTCAGAGAACAGGCAGTAACTTTCCACAGCACCCTATTCTAAAGCTAAACAGGTCACAACAAACCACAATTTTTAGACTTCGCACAGGACACTGCAGACTACAAGCACATCTCCACAAAATTAAGGCTGCCCAAACTGACCAATGCCCATGTCAAAAGGGTCCCCAGAACATATTCTGCAGACATGCCCACTCTTTGATGACGTGAGAACCAAAATATGGCCTCAAGAGACAGATCTGAAGGTGAAGCTGTGGGGCAACCGTGAGGACCTCCTGCTGATGACTGAATTCATGGAGGCGGCCCACCTTCCTGTATAGACTTATGAGCATAGGAAACTGATCGCAGAAGAAGAAGTATCTTGGCACCATGTATCAGGAAATATCTGCATTCATATCCAAACCATGAAATAAGGGATTCTTGTATCTTGGCACCACGTATCAGGAAATATCTGCATACATGTCCAAACCTTGAAATCAGGGATTCTTGTATCTTGGCACCATGTATCAGGAAATATCTGCATACATGTCCAAACCTTGAAATCAGATTCTTGTATCTTGGCACCATGTATCAGGAAATATCTGCATTCATGTCCAAACCATGAAATCAGGGATTCTTGTGAACCTGCATGATTCTCTACTTTATTTCTTATGTACACATTTGTCTTATACTTTATTTCTTATGTACACATTTGTCTTATACTTTATTTCTTATGTACACATTTGTCTTATACTTTATTTCTTATGTACACATTTGTCTTATACTTTATTTCTTATGTACACATTTGTCTTATACTTTATTTCTTATGTACACATTTGTCTTATACTTTATTTCTTATGTACACATTTGTCTTATACTTTATTTCTTATGTACACATTTGTCTTATACTTTATTTCTTATGTACACATTTGTCTTATACTTTATTTCTTATGTACACATTTGTCTTATACTTTATTTCTTATGTACACATTTGTCTTATACTTTTTCTTATGTACACATTTGTCTGTGCTGGTTTGGCTAACCATCCAACGTTTTATAAAACTTGTGTAGTGTCAGTGACAGTCCTAGATACAAAATGGCTACCTAGGTTTCTTAAGCCTACCTGCGCTGCAACTGGATATACAGATGTGTGCGCCACCCACTGAGAACCCCCACCCCACCCATGTATGCACCTTCCTACATTAAAATTTCCACCTTCGTCTACTGATTAGTAATTGCCAAGGAAAACAAGTTGTAAAAAACAAAGAACAGTTTTTCCTGGCTCTTGTAAATTTATTTAACTTTGCTTTCCACACACAAAAAATGGCTTATTAACCAAAAATGAACTGATTTGTCTTATATTCTATGTAGAAAATTTCTCTAATAACACTTGTATTCAAAAGTCTGTATTCATCACTTCGTGTCTGAATTTTTTGTTAAACTCTCACAACCATAGAGCATATTAAATAGCGCTAGTGAGTTATAAATTAATCATTACATACTAGCAGCAAGACACTAAGACATGACGTTTTGACTAGAAAGCCTTCATCAGGAAAAAAGACAAACACCAAAGTTTACATATAAACACAAATGTGGATGATACGAGGAAGAGGCTGTCTCTTCTTCTTCATTTCTTCTTCAGCCTTCATTCTAAAACACATGGTGGATCTCTTGGAGTAAGACAATGATCCTACTAGATTTACAGCAGGATGTGGCCAGATAATGGAAATGCGTTGTCACAGTTATATTTGTGCCGATGGCCACAACATCTGTCTTCTGAAAGCATGATATGAAACATGTCATTGGAAATAGAAGAAAACATGAAATGTTTGAGAAATGGAATGTGTATAAATATTGATAACAGGTGACTTGGACTAGTTTCTTAATAAGTCTGTTATAAATTATTAGTTGTTTCTTGAAATCCTGTATTTAACACTTTGCTAATCAGCAATCCAAAGCGTATTTATCTCCCATCACCAAGGGTGCTCGCAAATATTTAAGAAGTCACCATCTTCTTTAAAAGTTCATATAAAATCAAATTTCCTTATAGAACTGTATAATTTTCTGTTATAATGAATGCTTACATTTTCTGAATGAATTTCAAAGTTCCAGAGTTATTTTATAACCACAATCTTACTTATTATAATGCTGGTCGTGGATTTACATTTTTTTCTATATATCACAAAATCACACTTTTCAGAACATCAGATTTTTCAAGAATAATATTCATAACTAACATCAAAAGACTATTTAGTTGGTGTTGAATTTTGAAATGATGTACTATCCCATAGAAGCTATTCTTAGTAATACTATCGTTATGGTTGCCATATTTTGACGTATCATAACGGTTTTGACGATCGTTGAAGTTGGTGACCGATGATGTATAACAGAAATTGCATTTGGTCAGCAAAATGTTGATGTGTGTCCTTTCAACATTTTTAATTGTTCATAAAATAAGAGAGTTGAATATTTTCTTTGCATATACCAAGTTGTGATGTCACAAGTTGTGACCATTTCTTTTTGATGGCACTGCTTTTCATTGCCACAAGTTTTATTTGAAGACCCATATTGTGAACTATGTCTTATTTAGGAGTGTCTCTGCAAAACAAATTGTGGGGAAAGATCTAAAACGAACAGCTCAATACATGACCAATATTGGATGAGATGTAAGGCCATTGATCACAGAAGTTGTGTAGTATCTTCTTCTTCAGCGATCAGTTTCCTATGCTCATAAGTCTATATAGGATGGTGGGCCGCCCCCACGAATTCAGCCGTCAGCAAGAGGTCCTCACGGTTGCCCCACAGCTTTACCGTTTAATCTATCTCTTGGGGCCATATTTTAGTTGTGTAGTATTAGGAACCCAATATGACCTAAAACAAACATCCCTATATTATATCACCGCCGAAGACGGATGTGTCTGGCCATTGGCGAAAATAAAACGGCGACACAACGCATTTCCATTCTCTGGACTACATCCTGCTGGAAATCTAGTAGTACTGTTACAGGAGAGATCCAGCAGGAGTTTGAGAATGAACGCTGAAGAAGAAGATTAAATAAAACATTGGTTTAGACATGTAACAAGATACAACTCGCTTTCTAAAATTATTTTCTAAGGAATAGTCGAGGGGGGGAAGGAGAAAACTGAAAATTCTAGATTGATAACATTGTGGGCATGATTTTTCTACACTTCTCCAAATGGTTGAGGATAGATTTGTTTGGAGAGCTTTTTATGCTGATGTCTCCAGTGTGACACCCCTACGAGACTGATGGATTATGGGTCCTATTATTATTATTATTATTATAATTAATCGCAGAAGGAGAAGATAGTAACCCTTATAATTATGTCCATGTATCTCCATATTATATTGGTCAAGTTTTATGACTAGATGTAAACAGAATAAACCAACAAGCCCTTATATGGTCACCTGAGGGTAAAATAAAGAGGAAGACCTAAAACAACCCTTAAAAACATCATTCTTAATATGTCCAAAATACTGTATTTGATCTTTATTTCTTTTATTTTATCCCTTTCCCTTCCTACCCATTCGCTTTTATATATATATATATTATATAAATATTATATATACACCCTACCCAACGCACGTACACATGGTGGTATAGATTGATTGTCCTTACTTTATCCATGCGAATGGACATGCTAAGTTTAGCTCTGGTGTCATTGACAGTAATTGCGGCTTCCAGTGACCTTCAATTTTCTTCAAAACTTGGTAAGAATGGGCATACTAATGATTCAAATGTTGATAAAGAATTTATTTAGTGGAATTTATGAAGAACATGAATGAATCAGACATTGAAAGGGGAATTAATGTAATATCTAGGAGTTTAATGTAGCAACAATCATCAATCTGTAGTGTAGGCCTAATTGATGATGTGCACTCCCCCCCCCCCCCAAAGACCTAGTAATGATTGAGAGTAATCATCAAAACAGCTTATTTATGTCAATATTGATCACTTTCACAAGAAATCTGGTCCCAAAAATGATATTGCTACAGATAACTCTACTTTTGATTACGACTAGGACTATCTTTCACTATTTCTGCTTGAGTCATTCATTGCATAAAACAAACCAATGCTGTGTATGCCAGCATCAAAATTTTCAGAAAAACGAGATACTTTATGGAAACCTGTTATCTAGGGCTTTCTTTATGTGAACTAGTGAACTAGGCCTATATATTTGGAGTAGTTAGCAGTTACAAAATGTTGTTGTCATGCTGTGTAAATGAGACTTCTTTGCAGCTTTTATTTGAACACTTATCAGCAAACAATTTGACACAAGTAAATGAAGCAGTCATGAAACTGGTGCTCATTGTTTTCCCTCTCGCATGTTACATGACAAGTAAACTTGTCTTACATGACATTCACAAAGATATGCTCACAAATCAGTACCTCTTCCATTACCTGTTAATTGGAGTTTGAATCATAAAAACGAATCGCAAATTGTATTTTTTAATTAATTTTTATGCACAACTAGTTGTTTGTTCATTGTCCATGTTTCTGATCTAACATTTTACAATTCTCTGTTTTAGTTTGTTTGTATTTTGTTTAGATTGTCAATAATTTCATCAATAGTAATTTCAGTCATTTCTATTCTACTTTTAACTTCTGTTTCACATCTACCATCATTGAAATGAATAATTACAACTTACATATAAATGTCTTTTTATAACTTTAAATCAAAATAATTTTGTGTTATGTTTATAGAGTTGTCTCAACAGATTTGATTGGTCAGCCAATTACAAACTTCAAACCATAAATCCTTTCAGTCAAATTTGATTAATTGCTTTAAATATGTGTGAAATTGGTCTCAAATTCTATAATATTGTAGTTCATTCAACGCATCAGATAACATGTGCTGAAAATTGGTCTCAAATTTTATAATATTGTAGTTCATTCAACGCATCAGATAACATGTGCTGAAAATTATTCAGTGATAAATGAAACTTTTTCTTGCGTCCAGATGACCTGTTCTTGAAATTGTAGGCTGTTGCTGACATCACTGACATCTGTGTACACATAAAAAGTAATATCACATTGAAATTTGTGAAATGTTCGATTAGAGAATACAAGAAATGATAGTAACAAAAAATTGGTTGAAGGCTATTGCAGACATCACGGACATCTGTGTACACATAAAAAGTAATATCACATTTGTGAAATGTTTGATTAGAGAATACAATTCACATGTGTTGCCAGGGCCTGAAAGGGGAGCAAAGAATAGCACCACTGTTTACCTTCCACGCATGTCGTAAAAGGCGACTAAGAAAATTATGGGATGGAGTTGGCTGTCCCATCCCATATAGGGTCAGGGACCCAAAGCCATGCTGAAATCGGATGTGTCAGGCCGAAAGCTCAGATATCACAGCAATGCTGTAAACTATGACACAACACATTCCGTTCTCCGGACTACATCCTGCTAATCTGCAGGAGTTTGAGAACGAACGCAGAAGAAGAAGAAAATACAAGAAATGATAGCAACAAAAAGTAGTTGATTAGAATTAGATGCTAATGAAGAGCAATATGAATTATAATGATCTCAATGGAAACCAAAAGGCAAATCATAAATTAAATTATACAACATTATGTTATCAATGTCAGACATGGACACTAACTAAAGAACTAGAGAAAAAGCTTACAATGAGTGAAATGATGTGTCTAAGACATGCAGCAAACAGCTCAAGAAGAGATAATGTGAGGAATGAAGAGATTACAAGAACTGTTGGAACAATGTGGTCAAATATATTTTAAAAAACAGAAGCTTAATTGGTTCATGGACTTGATTAGAATGAACCTATATTGGTCAGTGGCAAGAGCATACAAAATGAAAATGGAAACAGCAAGATTTGGTATTAGGTATTAGTTTATTGATTATCCTTCTCACATATCGGACATGTCCATAGGTGCTGAAATCTCCGCTTCAGTAAATCTCTCACAATATAATGGCTGATGGTTCCGGTTCTATGTTGGTTCACTGCTCTTTTTGAAATCTTTGTCAGGTGTTCTCTATGGGCCACGTTCATCTTCACTCCCAATTCGCAAGATGCAAAGGAAGAACAAGAATACGGTTGATTGAAGGAGTTACCAACATTCTGAGATGTCACAATATTACTGCACTTCAAACGACCAAACGTGCCATAATCTGAAAACTGATTGTCATTCAACCCTGCGACGCTTTACAGAAAAAGCAGAGAAATTAAAATAGGTATGTAGATGGAGAGCTTGCTTACTATCACTGGGTTACAGCGTGGCAGGTTCGCAACCACATCCGGACAAATAAAAAATTTGGGTTGTGATTTCTCACTTGACACGACGACTCCTTCAGTTGACTCAGCTGCAAATGAGTACCTGGTGCATGAGTAGGGAGGTAAAGATAGCAAGGAAGGGAACTGGCCACCACACCTAATAATTGCGGCTTAGTACATAAATTTTCTTCATCCCCGACAGCAGGTTGCTCCCATGGGACATACCTTTACCTTTTAGATAGATAGGATAGATAGAGTGAATAAATGTATGTATAACCTTTTGCTTCTTGCAGACGGTCATTAAGCAAAAAGAAACAATCCAGTGAGTATTTTCTCAGGCATGTGTCTTTTCAAGAGATCATGTCACAGCAACAGAAGATTTGTGCTTGTGTCTTATTTCTTTCATATCTTCAAACATATTGTTTAAATATGCAACAACATTGTTCCTGCAGGCTGGCTATGCCTCCAGACATCCCAAGTTTCGATCGTGTTTTCCCAGATTTTTGGGTCTTTGAAGAAATATTTCATTACGGATTTACAGATGTCTTTATACCTCAGCAGTGGCCTACAGTGGGCGTACTGGCCTTCAGCCAGTTCTCTGAGTAGTACTTTTTTGGGATGCAGCAGTTTGGTATATTGCGCATGTGACCCAGCCAATGCAATCTATTTTTATTAAGTGTTTCCATGCCGATGGTAGCTGAGTGCGGCATAATACTTCCATGATGATGATAGTGTCATGCCATTTAATGTTTCATGTCTATCATAACAGGTGCGGATGTAAATGTCACATGCTGCATCTGCAAGAGAATATTTCAGAAGTGCTGCGAAGAAGATTCTATGAAGTCTGGGGCTAGAACTCACCCCTGCTTTACTCCAGCCTTTACTGCAAAGCTATCAGATGTACTACCCTCAAACGATATGTTTGTGCGCATGTTTCCATGGAAGGAAGTAATCAACTCTAGTAGTTTCGGTGGACAACCAGTAAATTTCAGAATTTTATATAGACCTGGTCTCAAAAGCCTTAGTTAAATCCACAAAAGAAATGAAGAGAGCTTCTCCTGTTCACAACATGAGTGGGTAAATAGGATTATATATATATATATATATATATATATACACACACACACGATAGATTCGATACGATTTAGGTAGATAGAGTAGATAGATATATAAGATAGATTAGATTGGATTTGGATAAATTTATACAGTAGAGTACATTGGTAGCTAGAAAGATAGATAGAAAGATAAATAAGATATATGGTAGGGTAGATAGGTAGGTACTAGAAAGATCTGATAAATAAGATACGGTAGGGTAGATAGATAGGTAGATAAATAAGACATACGGTAGGGTAGATAAGTAGATAGAAAGATAGATAGATAAATAAGATATATGGTAGGGTAGATAGGTAGATAGTTAGAAAGATAGATAGATAGATAAATAGATATAAGGTAGAGTAGATAGATCGATCAATCAATCAAGTGCCATTCTGAATGGTGCAGGCGATCATGTTTCTCCACGACTCTCTGTTTCTTGTGTTGTCAATAACCTCGGTTGATGAACTTCTATCGTACCACAATACTAGTCCATCTAGCAACTTCTCTCTTTGTCATGCCTCTCTTCTCCCCTTGATATTTCCAGTGGTTACCAAGTGTTAGCCTATGTTCTCCTCAGCACATGCCCTAGAAACCGTGACTCTCTGCCCTAATGTTTGATATGATTGATCTTTTCATGCCAGCATCAATGAGAACCTCTGAATTAGTTTTCTTAGCTGTCCATGGTATTTTCATCATTCTTCTCAGAAACCACATCTCTGTAGCCTCCAGTTCATTTTGAATGTTTTTGCTTACAGTCCATGCTTCACAACCATAAAAAAGAATTGGTTCGATATAACATCTCAGCATTCAAATTCAGGTCTCTATTGATAGTGTTCCATTGCACAAAATGGCTCTCATTTTTCGAATGCTGATTTGGCTTGTGCTGTTTGACTTTATCTCACTTGAGCATCTACCTTCTGATGTTAACAGGGTGCCAAGAAAATTTCCAAGATATTTCACTTTTTCAATATGTGTTAATTTTGTGTCATTAATCATTATGTTTCATCTTGGTGGTGTATGTTTCTTTGAGACAACCACTATTTCTGTCTTCCTCGTTTACACTGAGGCCTTTGTTCTCACCTTCTTTCACTACTTTATCCAATAGTACTTGTAGTTCCTGTTCGCTTCTTGCAATCAACACTGTGTCATAAGCATATCTGAAGTCATTTATATTGCATCTTCCCACTGTTATTCCTGGCATATCTTCTATATTTCGCATAATGTATTCTATATACAGGGAGAAAAGATCTGGGGGTCATTACACAACCTTGCCTGACACCCATTTCTATCTTTTAAAATCTTCCCATTGTGTTGTTTAACTCTCATCGCAGCCAATTGTTTCCAATACATATTTCTTACTATTCTTAATCTTTCTCATCAACGTTAAGATTTTCTAGCAGTTTCAAAATCTCTGAATGCTTCACCTTGTCAAATGTTTTGCTGTAATCTATGAAGCACAGGTATAGGTCTTGTTGCACTTCTATGGCCCTCTCCATTAATGTTCTTACTATATATTACTCATTATTATGCGCAGTAGAATCTTAGTCATCTGACTCATAAGGCTGATTGTTCTGTGATCTTCACAATCTACTGCATCAGGTTTATTTAGTAGGGCTATGAAAATTGATTGTAGCAAATGCGATGGAATATATAGCCACTGTTGTAGATATCATTTAACATTTTGGTGATAACTTCAATGCCATAATCTCCCAGAGCTTCTAATTCTTCTTTTGTAATCTTATCCAAACCCAATAATTTGTTGTTTTTCAAGTGCTGTATAGCTTCCTTAAACTTTGCCTTTAATATTCTAGGACCTTCATTATTATAATTTAAGTTAGTATCATTTCTGTTATCTGCATACAGTTCTTTAATATATTCTTTGTCTGTGCATAATTTCATTTTCTCCGATTAGTATGTGCCCCTGCTTAGATATCAGGCACCCAGTCTTGTGAGCCTGTCTTCTGCCTGTTAATTCCTTTATTTGCAAATGTGTATCACTTGTATTTTTATGATGATATTTTTCTATTTCACTGTACTTTGGTTATTAACCAGTCCTCTTTAGTCTTGTTGCATTTATGTTTAATTTCTTTGTTCATCTTGTTGTTTTCTTCAATGTTATTCTTCTTCTGTCTTCTTTGCTTCATCATATCCAACATATCTTCTGTCATCCAGTCTTTATAATTGAGATGTTTCTTAGGTGGCAGGATCTCTTTAGATGTTTGCTGAAATGATTCTTTTAACATCGTCCACTGTTCTTCAATGGGTTCTATTTTTTCTATCTCATTGTACCTATTTTGAATTGTTATATTATACTGTTCCTGTAATTCTGTGTTCTTTGTCAGCATATTCACATTAGAAGTGTTATATTCCCTTGTAGTTTTTACTCTCTTTAATCTAATATTAATCTTTCCCACTACTGGAACATGATCACTGTTGCAATCAGCGCTTGGTCGTGTCTGAACAAACTTCAATGAATTGTTCAATCTTCTATTTATTATGATGTAATCTATTTGACTGCATGTCTTATTATCTGGAATTTTCCATGTCCATAGTCATCTTGGGTGATGAGCAAATAATGTTAATTAGGTAGCTAGAAAATAGATAAATAATTTATACGGTAGAGTAGATATAGCTAAAATAAGAGTAGATTAGATTAGATTAGATATACGGTAGGATAGATAGATATATATCTAGAAAGACAGACACAGACAGATAAAGGTAGCTAGAAAGACAGAGACAGACAGACTAGATGACTGGATCAAACCAGAACAGACAGGATTGGACTGGACTAGATTTGATTAGAACGGACGGACAGACTGGGACTCCACAACCATCTGAGGACTCACGAGCAAACAAACCTAATTATACCCTTTATTCAATACCATGCTCCCATCTTTGCTTGAGAAGAAGGAATATTATCATCCTCATATTATGATACCTCTAGATTTGTTGTGACACTATGATACCTCTAGATTTGTTGTGACACTATGATACCTCTAGATTTGTTGTGACACTATGATACCTCTAGATTTGTTGTGACACTATGATACCTCTAGATTTGTTGTGACACTATGATACCTCTAGATTTGTTGTGACACTATGATACCTCTAGATTTGTTGTGACACTATAAGGTCATTAACTTCTGCTAATCTTATATTTACTGTGATGGTACCACTGACATGGCGGAATAATTAATGACAAAAAACTAACCGATGGACATAGTTCAGAGTCATATTTGTCACTGACTATCTTAGCTTCTTTGATGAGTCCAATTGAATACTGCCCATCTCGAAATGTTTGTTCAGGTCCATTCAAGGCTCGAGTCTGTGGACACAGCAATCCATTGTCAAATTAGCCATGAAAGAAGGTATGCATGATAGCAAGTTCTATCAATATAAAATATAACCAGCTAGCACTGTCTTGTAGATACAAGTTCTAACAATATAAAATATAACCAGCTAGCACTGTCTTGTAGATACTAGTTCTAACAATATAAAATATAACAAGCTAGCACTGTCTTTTAAATACAAATTCTAACAATATAAAATATAACCAGCTAGCACTGTCTAGTAGATACAAGTTCTAACAATATAAAATATAACAAGCTAACACTGTCTTGTAGATACTAGTTCTAACAATATAAAATATAACAAGCTAGCACTGTCTTTTAAATACAAATTCTAACAATATAAAATATAACCAGCTAGCACTGTCTAGTAGATACAAGTTCTAACAATATAAAATATAACAAGCTAACACTGTCTTGTAGATACTAGTTCTAACAATATAAAATATAACAAGCTAGCACTGTCTTGTAGATACTAGTTCTAACAATATAAAATATAACAAGCTAACACTGTCTTGTAGATACTAGTTCTAACAATATAAAATATAACAAGCTAGCACTGTCTTTTAAATACAAATTCTAACAATATAAAATATAACAAGCTAGCACTGTCTAGTAGATACAAGTTCTAACAATATAAAATATAACAAGCTAGCACTGTCTAGTAGATACTAGTTCTAACAATATAAAATATAACCAGCTAGCACTGTCTAGTAGATACAAATTCTAACAATATAAAATATAACCAGCTAGCACTGTCTTGTAGATACTAGTTCTAACAATATAAAATATAACAAGCTAGCACTGTCTAGTAGATACAAATTCTAACAATATAAAATATAACAAGCTAGCACTGTCTTGTAGATACAAGTTCTAACAATATAAAATATAACCAGCTAGCACTGTCTTGTAGATACTAGTTCTAACAATATAAAATATAACCAGCTAGCACTGTCTTGTAGATACTAGTTCTAACAATATAAAATATAACAAGCTAGCACTGTCTTGTAGATACAAATTCTAACAATATAAAATATAACAAGCTAACAGTCTTTTACATACAAGTTCTAACAATATAAAATATAACAAGCTAGTACTGTCTTTTAAATACAAATTCTAACAATATAAAATATAACCAGCTAGCACTGTCTTTTAAATACAAGTTCTAACAATATAAAATATAACCAGCTAGCACTGTCTAGTAGATACAAGTTCTAACAATATAAAATATAACAAGCTAGCACTGTCTTGTAGATACTAGTTCTAACAATATAAAATATAACAAGCTAGCACTGTCTTGTAGATACTAGTTCTAACAATATAAAATATAACAAGCTAGCACTGTCTAGTAGATACAAGTTCTAACAATATAAAATATAACAAGCTAGCACTGTCTTGTAAATACAAGTTCTAAAAATATAAAATATAACAAGCTAGCACTGCCTTGCAGATACAACTTTTAACAATATAAAATATTCTACAGCTGTCTCTAGAGTTGACAATGATGAGGACTCAAGTCATTGATCTATTGTTGCTAAACTCAGAGGTAGCTATACCAATGACCAGCTCATACATACATTAAATGTTACCTTAACAAAGTCCACTATCTGAGAAACATCAACATCACTTAGGAGAAGTTTGCACTTCCAGGCCAGCACGGCAAAGTTCATGTTTGGAGGCATTTTCTTGTAGGGGGATATGACATGTTTCCATAGACAGCGTTCAGCTATTGACTTGAATAGTTGGATCTGTGTGTGATCTGCACATGGATGATACAGAAACACAATGCCACCATGCTGGAGGAGAGAAACATATATAAAACTATCTTAGCATTATTTGTTAGTTTGTTAACTATTTTATGGCTCTATAAAACTATCTTAGCGTTATTTGTTAGATTGCTAACTATTTTATGGCTCTATAAAACTATCTTAGCATTATTTGTTAGTTTGTTAACTATTTTATGGCTCTATAAAACTATCTTAGCGTTATTTGTTAGATTGCTAACTATTTTATGGCTCTATAAAACTATCTTAGCGTTATTTGTTAGATTGCTAACTATTTTATGGCTCTATAAAACTATCTTAGCGTTATTTGTTAGATTGCTAACTATTTTATGGCTCTATAAAACTATCTTAGCGTTATTTGTTAGATTGCTAACTATTTTATGGCTCTTCGTTTGCATCTTCTATGAATTTTCTATGGTCTGAGATGAAGAGCATGAATAAACTGTGATACAATTTAAGTCGTGTCATACAGGTAAAATATAGATCAAACCAATAGTCAAAATAGACATTACAGAACTGGAATACATAAACAAATTCAAATTTCTGGAAGCAAATATAAACAGTTCTGGGAAATGTGCAATTGAGATCAAAAGAAGACTTGCAATGCAACAGTCAAAAACTAACACAAATGAGAAAGTTGTGGCAAAGTAGTAATAATGATACTAAAATAAATCCTTTTAAGATAATGAGTTTTCCCAGTGGCAGCTTATGGATGCGAGACTTGGGCAATATTAAGAATGATAAATTCATGAGAAAAAAAGTACTACAGAAAGATTCTACAAATATCATGGGCAGAGAAAAAGAGGAAACCATAAGTTTTGAAAATACATAAATTAAATTAAGGGTTGCTTCTAAATACAAACATAATAAGGAAGCTATAGTATTTCTGGATACTTAAAGAGAGATGATGGTATCGAAAGACTGATTCTTGAAGGCAGATCTCCAGAAAGAAGAAAAGGAAGACCAAGAAAGACGATGGTCTAGTGATATCAAAGGTATATGAACATGTCCCTGCCCAATGCAGGCCTTCTTGTCCAAGACAGAAGAGTTCAGTGTGTCCATGACGAAGACAACATTCTGGAAAGAATTCATCCATTGATATACATATAAGCCTATCACATCTGTTTCACATGGTTTCAGCATGCCTTTGATTTGGGTGACCTTCCTTATGATCTGACAACCTTTCAATTTCTTGACTGATGTGGAAAGTTCATCAACTATATGCCTTGATGGTTTATCACTCACTGTGTCTTTGAACCTTTAGAGGTGAGCTTCCAGACACACAATTCTTTATCATCTGAGTTTCTGGTTCCAATTTAGAAAATATTTGACAGTAGAATTGGGCTAGGTTTGGTTCCACCTCAATAGACGAAGTTATGCTCACCAACATTGTGAACACCATGTCCAAGTTCCAGTTTACAAACTCAGTTTGAAAATTTTGGACTGAAATAACTTTCTGCCACGCCTGCACTTCTCCAAAACACACTTATGAATTTGCATTGCGTAATGTTAAATCATTCTCCCATTGACGAGAAAACCTGAGTTTCAAATCCATTCTTTATTCCTATTTTAAATAAAAATTACTGCCATGGTTCACCCAGTCACAAGGAAGTTTGGTGCCTGAAAGGTCAAGGAATGACACCATTGCTACTGAGAAAGTGTGGTAGACGAAGCTAGTCAGATTTCTGGTCATTCACTGACTAGGCATCTGAACACTTATTGAGCTAAGATTTAATTTGTCTGCCTCTTGTCCTTTCTCCCTAGTAAATAACAACATGGAAAGTGTGCAGACATTTTGAGTTTCTTAATTGTGCTTATAAAACAATAGAGTAGTGCCAACAAAGTAACAATAAAACAATAGAGAGTAGTGCCAACAAAGTAACAATAAAACAATAGAGAGTAGTGCCAACAAAGGAACAATAAAACAATAGAGAGTAGTGAAAACAAAGTCATGATAAAACAATAGAGAGTAGTGAAAACAAAGTCATGATAAAACAATAGAGAGTAGTGCCAACAAAGTAACAATAAAACAATAGAGAGTAGTGCCAACAAAGTAACAATAAAACAATAGAGAGTAGTGCCAACAAAGGAACAATAAAACAATAGAGAGTAGTGAAAACAAAGTCATGATAAAACAATAGAGAGTAGTGAAAACAAAGTCATGATAAAACAATAGAGAGTAGTGCCAACAAAGTAACAATAAAACAATAGAGAGTAGTGCCAACAAAGTAACAATAAAACAATAGAGAGTAGTGCCAACAAAGGACCAATAAAACAATAGAGAGTAGTGCCAACAAAGTCATGATAAAACAATAGAGAGTAGTGCCAACAAAGTAACAATAAAACAATAGAGAGTAGTGAAAACAAAGTCATGATAAAACAATAGAGAGTAGTGAAAACAAAGTCATGATAAAACAATAGAGAGTAGTGAAAACAAAGTCATGATAAAACAATAGAGAGTAGTGAAAACAAAGTCATGATAAAACAATAGAGAGTAGTGAAAACAAAGTAACAATAAAACAATAGAGAGTAGTGCCAACAAAGTAACAATAAAACAATAGAGAGTAGTGCCAACAAAGGAACAATAAAACAATAGAGAGTAGTGAAAACAAAGTCATGATAAAACAATAGAGAGTAGTGAAAACAAAGTCATGATAAAACAATAGAGAGTAGTGCCAACAAAGTCATGATAAAACAATAGAGAGTAGTGCCAACAAAGTAACAATAAAACAATAGAGAGTAGTGAAAACAAAGTCATGATAAAACAATAGAGAGTAGTGAAAACAAAGTCATGATAAAACAATAGAGAGTAGTGAAAACAAAGTCATGATAAAACAATAGAGAGTAGTGAAAACAAAGTCATGATAAAACAATAGAGAGTAGTGAAAACAAAGTCATGATAAAACAATAGAGAGTAGTGAAAACAAAGTCATGATAAAACAATAGAGAGTAGTGCCAACAAAGTAACAATAAAACAATAGAGAGTAGTGCCAACAAAGTAACAATAAAACAATAGAGAGTAGTGCCAACAAAGGAACAATAAAACAATAGAGAGTAGTGCCAACAAAGTCATGATAAAACAATAGAGAGTAGCGCCAACAAAGTAACAATAAAACAATAGAGAGTAGTGAAAACAAAGTCATGATAAAACAATAGAGAGTAGTGAAAACAAAGTCATGATAAAACAATAGAGAGTAGTGAAAACAAAGTCATGATAAAACAATAGAGAGTAGTGAAAACAAAGTCATGATAAAACAATAGAGAGTAGTGAAAACAAAGTAACAATAAAACAATAGAGAGTAGTGCCAACAAAGTAACAATAAAACAATAGAGAGTAGTGCCAACAAAGGAACAATAAAACAATAGAGAGTAGTGAAAACAAAGTCATGATAAAACAATAGAGAGTAGTGAAAACAAAGTCATGATAAAACAATAGAGAGTAGTGCCAACAAAGTAACAATAAAACAATAGAGAGTAGTGCCAACAAAGTAACAATAAAACAATAGAGAGTAGTGCCAACAAAGGAACAATAAAACAATAGAGAGTAGTGAAAACAAAGTCATGATAAAACAATAGAGAGTAGTGAAAACAAAGTCATGATAAAACAATAGAGAGTAGTGCCAACAAAGTAACAATAAAACAATAGAGAGTAGTGCCAACAAAGTAACAATAAAACAATAGAGAGTAGTGCCAACACAGTAACAATAAAACAATAGAGAGTAGTGCCAACAAAGTCATGATAAAACAATAGAGAGTAGTGCCAACAAAGGAACAATAAAACAATAGAGAGTAGTGAAAACAAAGTCATGATAAAACAATAGAGAGTAGTGAAAACAAAGTCATGATAAAACAATAGAGAGTAGTGAAAACAAAGTCATGATAAAACAATAGAGAGTAGTGAAAACAAAGTCATGATAAAACAATAGAGAGTAGTGAAAACAAAGTAACAATAAAACAATAGAGAGTAGTGCCAACAAAGTAACAATAAAACAATAGAGAGTAGTGCCAACAAAGGAACAATAAAACAATAGAGAGTAGTGAAAACAAAGTCATGATAAAACAATAGAGAGTAGTGCCAACAAAGTAACAATAAAACAATAGAGAGTAGTGCCAACAAAGGAACAATAAAACAATAGAGAGTAGTGCCAACAAAGTCATGATAAAACAATAGAGAGTAGCGCCAACAAAGTAACAATAAAACAATAGAGAGTAGTGAAAACAAAGTCATGATAAAACAATAGAGAGTAGTGAAAACAAAGTCATGATAAAACAATAGAGAGTAGTGAAAACAAAGTCATGATAAAACAATAGAGAGTAGTGAAAACAAAGTCATGATAAAACAATAGAGAGTAGTGAAAACAAAGTAACAATAAAACAATAGAGAGTAGTGCCAACAAAGTAACAATAAAACAATAGAGAGTAGTGCCAACAAAGGAACAATAAAACAATAGAGAGTAGTGAAAACAAAGTCATGATAAAACAATAGAGAGTAGTGAAAACAAAGTCATGATAAAACAATAGAGAGTAGTGCCAACAAAGTAACAATAAAACAATAGAGAGTAGTGCCAACAAAGTAACAATAAAACAATAGAGAGTAGTGCCAACAAAGGAACAATAAAACAATAGAGAGTAGTGAAAACAAAGTCATGATAAAACAATAGAGAGTAGTGAAAACAAAGTCATGATAAAACAATAGAGAGTAGTGCCAACAAAGTAACAATAAAACAATAGAGAGTAGTGCCAACAAAGTAACAATAAAACAATAGAGAGTAGTGCCAACACAGTAACAATAAAACAATAGAGAGTAGTGCCAACAAAGTCATGATAAAACAATAGAGAGTAGTGCCAACAAAGGAACAATAAAACAATAGAGAGTAGTGAAAACAAAGTCATGATAAAACAATAGAGAGTAGTGAAAACAAAGTCATGATAAAACAATAGAGAGTAGTGAAAACAAAGTCATGATAAAACAATAGAGAGTAGTGAAAACAAAGTCATGATAAAACAATAGAGAGTAGTGAAAACAAAGTAACAATAAAACAATAGAGAGTAGTGCCAACAAAGTAACAATAAAACAATAGAGAGTAGTGCCAACAAAGGAACAATAAAACAATAGAGAGTAGTGAAAACAAAGTCATGATAAAACAATAGAGAGTAGTGCCAACAAAGTAACAATAAAACAATAGAGAGTAGTGCCAACAAAGTCATGATAAAACAATTAGACTAACCTCTAGATTATGAAGCCATCTCTGTCTTGGAACATATCTGTACTCCCCATACTGTGGCCATAATGGTCTGTGACTACCGCTGAAAATTACAGAAAAATGATGATCAGTTTTAAGTACAGGACATGACATGCTGAGGCAATTTATAAAGCTGATATGTTGGGTTGGGAAAATTCGGTTCAGAAATATTCCTTCTAATGTTCTTCTTCTGTAAATACAACTGAAGATTCCTGAACAGTGAATATTTTAGTGTACAGGTGATTTCTACTGCCTAAAAAGAAGGAAAATAAGTCATGTGGGTGATACAATACACGAGAGGCACTTTTTATTTACATGCACATCACTTGCGTATATTAGAGGAAATATTGGTGAAATTTGGTAAGCAAATGTGTTCAATTGGGAGAACTTTGGAAGCAACTGTGTGCAGTTGGAGAAATTTGTGAAGCAAAGATTTTTCAATTAGGGAAATTTGTGAAGCAAATGTGTGCAGTTGGGGAAATTTGTGAAGTAAATGTGTGCAGTTTGGGAAATTTGTGACACAAAAGTGTGCAGTTGGGGAAATTTATGAAGCAAATGTGTGCAGTTTGGGAAATTTGTGATGCAAATGTGTGCAGTTGGGGAAATTTATGAAGCAAATGTGTGCAGTTGGGGAAATTTGTGAAGCAAATGTGTGCAGTTGGGGAAATTTGTGAAGCAAATATGTGCAGCTGGGGAAATTAATGAAGCAAATGTGTGCAGTTGGGGAAATTTGTGAAGCAATGCTTTTCAGTTGGAGAAATTTGTGAAGCAAATGTGTGCAGTTGGGGAAATTTGAAAGGAAAGATTTTCAGTTGGGGAAATTTGTGAAGCAAATGTGTGCAGTTAGGGAAATTTGAAAGGAAAGATTTTCAGTTGGAGAAATTTGTGAAGCAAATGTGTGCAGTTGGGAAAATTTGTGAACAAAATGCTTTTTGATGTCAAGGCTGTGTATATAATTGAATTATGTGTTTATATATATATATATATATATATATATATATATATATATATATATATAGGAACTATAACAACATGGACACCATTTCAAATGAGTTGGACAAGACAACTTATATATGTCAGCCTGGAAAATTGTGAGATAAACAGATTGACTAATAACAAAAGAAATGAGAAACAGGGGACTGAACTCTAATAAATTAGAACAAGCAAGAGTTACCTGGTGGGTATGTCCTCTGTGTAGTTGATGACTCGTGAGTAACAGATGTGCAGGGGCTGCAAACAAAGTGTGGAGGGTGATTAATGCTAGAAAAAAGGAGTGACCATGTGAGCACAGGTATATGAGTGGGTAAATGAGTGAGCAAGTGCGTGACCTAATGAGTGGGTAAATTAGTGACCACTTGAGTGAAATACTTAGAGAGTGATAACAATTAGATTATCTAATAAGTGAGTGAGTGAGTGCATGTTCTAATGAGTAGATGAGTGTCCTATTTTGGGAGTAAGTGATATAATGGTTGGCTGACCTAATGAGTAGGTGGGTGATCTAGTTAGGAGTGAATTATCTAATAAGTGAGTGGGTGAGCCATATAAATAGTGATATCATACTTAGTTGATGAATAATTAAGACAGTGTGTGATCCAGTGAGTGTGTGATCTATTTATTCTGTGATCCAGTGGGTCTGTCTGATCCAGTGATTGTGTGATTGATCAATTTATTCTGAGATCCAGCGAGTGGGTGATTTAGTGAAATGGTATGTGAGGTATTAAGCAGGTGAGACAGCATGCCATAATGAGTGTTACTGTGAGCAATATAGCTTCTTGCAGTGAGTACAGTCAAAGCTACTTACCCTCATAGCAATCTTGTCACAGTGGGAATAATGAAGACCTGCTGGAGGCTAGATGATGAGACACATATGAGAATATATTGATCACATGATCAGTAGATTTAGAGGTCACATGTTTAATACAGGGTGTCTACAAAGTCACTGTGCACTCACTGAAGTGGTAGTGACACTATGTCACATGAATTGTGAGTATTTAGTGCAGATCTGTGGGATGTCAATGCACAGTCACTTCATAAACCCCCAATACATTTATAAGTTACATTATCCATATATTTGTATCATGTAAGCATGACACTATAGGTTTTTTTTGTGCTCTCAAATTCCAACTGGATCTCTTGTAGCAAGACAATGGGCCTATTAGATTTCCAGCAGGATACAGTCCAGTTAGATTTCCGTTCTTTGTGGGTTTTTCACTTCTTTTTTATTTGCGCCAATGGCCCAGCACATCTGACTTTGGTGTAGTAACTAATAGGTTCAGTATTTTTTACCATTTCCACTGAATGTCCGTAACCATATAGTTTGGACATGTAGATGACATGATTGCTTGTCAAAAACAATACTACAGGGAACAGTTGAAGGTAAAAAAAGCTGAGCAGGACAAAGAATATCATGGACAGAAATCAAAGACTGGACAGGTCAGGATTTTTCATCACTCATCTGTATTGCTGAAGATAGAAATCGATGGATGACTGTGTGCTAATGCAACCAATGTGTTACCCCTAAGGTCCTGACGAGTTATGGACTTAAAGTATGGGTATGGTATAACCATATCCCTTGAAGACCAGCCAGAGAGAGCTGGTTCCCATACTGTACACGACACCAACCTGATAGGTAACCACAGAGAACCATGCTTGACCTTTCTGTCAATGTAGATATTGCTATCGACATAGCCAGACACCAACTAAAACTTTGATTATTTTCTTCATCAGTGATTCAACATTTATTGTACTCTTGTCCTTGCCCCCATTGATATGTAGTGGTATCTACACACACAATATAATTCATAATAAATGAATTCAGCAAAGTCTGATGCTGCCCGGCCATTGACGCAAATAAAATGGTGACATAGTGCATTTCCATTCTCTGGACTACTTCCTGCTGGAAATCAAGTAGGAACATCTTGCAGCAAGAGAGATATGATGGGAGTTTGAGAAGGAATGCACAAACACAAAAATATTTAGTATAAAACATGAGATTTCTAATAATGTTAAGATTCCAGTTACACCTATCATCCCGGTTACGCCTACGGTGCTGACCCAAGAGGGGAGTAAAAAATATCAGCACTAATACTCGTTACTTTAGATCGATTGATTGAGAACCCCAAGAATTGCAAGCGATTAGCTCTTACTTCCTATGTGTAATGGGGTGGTTTTTCTGAGCTTTCTTTCGTACCCAGTGTTACTTTTAGTAACTAAAGAGGTTGTATGATGGAGTTGTCTGTCCCATCACATAGCTGATCAAAGTGAACCAGAATCCATGCAGAAGTCGGATGTGTCAGGCTGAAATATGCAGATATCACAGCTAAGCTGTAAACCATGGCACAACGCATTCTGTTACCTGGACTACAACTTGCTAATCTGCAGGAGTTTGAGAATGAATGCAGAAGAATACACCTGGTTTTACATTTTAGTAATCTTGCCAGAGCTATATGACATAGCATGACCTACTCTGCACACTAAACCTCAGATCAAGTTTGTGCAAGTTGGGACTGACTTCCTCTTCTGTGGTGCAGACATGTGTGTAAACTTTAAGTACTGTCTATTCCTTGATGTTGTCAATCTATGATTTCCTCTGTCTCCTCCTGCTTCTTATTATCTCCATTATTGCCTGCAAGATTATTTTAGACAAGAGAATGAAAGAAAAACAAAAATCACCATTATGTACAAAAAATGCATTCTCAAAGTGGTCACAAATAAGTTATATATAGGACTGATTATCCGCAAGGTTTGCATCAGTGGGTCTCAACAATGGCACACAAGACAAACCATCCATACAAAAAAAAACCTTGGTATGATGACATGCTGTTATATTGAGGTTATCTTCTTATAGAAGCTTCTTGGCACATCATCTATACAATTATACTCCTCATGCTTTTATTTTGTTGTTACAATGTATTTATGCTTTATTATTTTTATATATGTATGCACCCTCTGTGGTTGGGAGGGAGTCAGAGATGTACAAGCAGTACTGGGAAAGAGGAAACTGTTTTTTTTTCCTATGGATGAGGCCATCATAGAGGCACAGTGACTCAGGATATGACAATCCTTTTGATTTGAACATTTGGTTGCATGCCTGTGGAGCAATAGAGAAGTTCGGCATAACCAGTAGTCAATTGGTGGTGGGAGAATGTGCAGAGTGAACCCTATCTTGGCTGCAGTGCATAGGTAGAAACATACCTTCCTGGTGGTGTAATAGTTATTCTCTGGCCTAGGGTGGGCCGAAAATCTACAGACTTCATAGCAATATAATGTCAGTACAACAAATAGTGTTTACAAACGAGATTGGATGTCAAATCGGTTATCAAGGTCTGTAGCAGACAGTGAGTAACCAGGCTGCTCTGGCTGAGAAATTAACTACTGGAGTGCATAAAAAACAATAACACAAACACCAATATGCACAATACACAACACAGCACCTACACAAGCACCAAAACATTAAACCCAGGAAGAACCAGCAGAGTAAAGATTGTCATACAAAGTCTTTGCTTAACATCCTACAACTGAACATCTGTGGTATAAGAAACAAAAAATAGAGCGTGTCAATTTACTACACACTCACAAAATACATGTGGCCTTCTTACATGACACTATACACAAAGACACTGACCCATATCTGTCAAGATACACCAGCTATGCCTGTAAGTGTACCAACTGATGTGGCATAATTTCTTACATCAGGAATGACATTTAGATGATCTCAAGGACATGTCACTCAGCTAACAGCCCATCCCACAGACATGCAGAAGGTGACCATCTGGTACACTGGAGGAAAATACACAATCTAAAACATATACAGCCAACCTAAGACATCATGCAATTTACTGGAAATCCATACAACACAATTTCTCAAAACAAATACTTGCCGGTGACTTTAATGGTCACTCACCCCATTGGGGTTACCAGAACCACAATAAGACATCTTTTGCATAGGAGCCATCTATCTCTTAGTCTTGACTTGACTATCTGTTCATCTGATATAATAGACTTGCTTTCTAGAAATTCTTGATGACATTAGAAGTGACCATAGACCAACCCTCACAACCATAACTACACAAGTCAAAGCATATTTCAAACAGAAAACTTGCTGGAGTTTTGGCAAGGCAGATTGGAAACTATTCCAACAAACATCTGATTTCCCGCTATGTAATATCAACAGCAATGACGTAGAAACATTTACTGCTGAGGTGACAAAAGTTATCTCAAATTCAGCATCACAAAATATCCCAAGGGGCAGTAGGAAATCTTACAAACCATTCAACAATAAAGAAATACAAGTTGGAATCCTTGAGAGGAAAAAAGAAAGAAAAGCCTTTGAGATCTCACCTTCACAAGAAGCAAAAATCCTTTACAATAAAACATGTGCTAAAGTAAAACTAATAGTGAAGAAGGCCAAACATGATAAATAACATGCGCAAAATTAGGTCTAATGAAAATTGTGTAGAAAGGCTTTCCGCTGATCATCAATTTGTCTGGGAAAAAGAAAAATGACAAACCTGTGATAGACGGAAAATGAACAATCACCTCAGATCAGAAAATGGCAGAACACTTTCACCACTTTTTTGCCAGTTTGAAAAGAGTAGAAAAACTGCCAGAGGCTGAAAAGAATTGTATGTACTTACTGAAACAGCAAGAAAAAGTCCAAACTAATAGCTCATCCATATTTGAAGATGACTTCAATATGCAGGAACTTCAACAAGGGCTGAAGAAACTAAAGCCAAGAAAGTCTCCTGGACCAGATAAAATGTATAATGAAATGTTAACACACATGAGCACATCAGGGAAAGAAGTACTCCTTTAACAAATATGACCTGGAGAAATGTAAAACTGCCTAAACATTGGAGAAATGCTCACATCTTTCCCATCCTGAAAAGTACCAAACCCCCAGATGAACCCAAAAACTACCACCCCATATAACTAAAATCATGTCTTGGGAAATTGGCAGAAAGAATGGTTAATATGCAATTTTTACTGGTTCCTTTACATGGAAGCTGAAAATAAGCTGCGAGAAAACTGTCTATACCATCTTTACCAAGAGTCATAAAGTAGCCAAAGAAAATATCAGTCTATGGTTGGATACACAGAAATTGCCAAGAGAAGAACACCCCACATATCTTGGAATCACGCTTGATCGGCAGCTCACCTTCAAGAAGCATGTAGAAATTATCAAAAATAAAGCACTTAAACGGTTACAACTACTGAAAAGACTCACTGGCACATCTTGGGGATCAGACAAGGATACCCTTAGAGGATTATATCTTGGGGATCATACAAGGATACCCTTAGAGGACTATATCTTGGGGATCAGACAAGGATACCCTTAGAGGACTATACCTTGGTTACATACGTTCTGCTTTAGAATACAACAGTGCATGCCTGACAACATGTTCAAAGATAAAAGTATCATCTCTAGACAGAGTACAGAACAATGTCCTACACTTTATTAGTGGACCAATGATATCTAGACCAACACTTACATGTGAAATACATACAAATGTAGAACCCCTTGAGATATGGCTGCAATGGAAGCTTATGAAAAAGCAAAAGAATGAACAAAGACCACCCTTGTAAACAACTTGTAGAAAACTGGCAACCACACCACAGAATAAAACAAAAGTCAATCCTACGCCATGTCAATGAAATAAAAGATCAGCTCCCAGACAAGAGACAAGAATTTCAAGAAGTCGAAAAATGTTTACCACCACATGCAGGTTTAATTGCCAGAAATCAAGACACAGTTAAGAGATAATGCAATGAAATTTTCCGACCCAGTAAGTCTTATGAAAACAACACAGAAAACAATAGACACCTACCCAGAACAATGGATTCATGTCTATACTGATGGGTCTACTTGGAAGCCACCATCAGAGCAGGTTATGGTGTCTATATAGAATATCCAGATAAAACATTGGATGAGTTGTTTGATGCTTGTGGGGAGATATGTTCTAACTATGAAACCAAAATAACAGCACCAGAAGCTGTCTTTCTATAATAGAAAAAATATTGTGATTTTTACCGACTACGTCTGCTCTTCAAACATTAGAATATGGTGGACATTATAAGTCTGAGCTAGTATATATCACCATGCCAACCAGCTGCATGACATCTTATGAAGTTAGCATTGTTATGCAGTGGATTCCTGGCCACGAGAAGGCAGACAGACTAGCAAAGAAGGGAGCACAATAAGAACAGCCATACACACAAACAATCATGTACACAGTTAAAATAATTTTGCAATCTGTAAACAAAGAAAATTGGATGAACAGATGGCTCATGGGAAACACTGGAATGGAAATCTATAAATATATGAACAGCCCAAATCCTAAAGACAACATCAATCTTTTGGGAAGGAAAGACCAGAGTATCATATTCTGACTGTGCACACAACATGTACAGCTTAACAATCACCTAAACAGAATACAACCACAACACACTACAGGGTGCAGGCTGTGCACTCATACTTATGAAACGGTTGACCACCACCTTTTTTGAATGTCCATCGCTGGATGACATCAGGAAAATGCTTCACCCTCCAATGCCAGATAAATGGAATACATTGTATGGAATAAAACAACAGCTTACAAGAACATGCATAGGTCCTACCTCTCACAGTGATATTTTATAAAATATCAAATATAAACCATGATATATGGGAAGAGGCTACACAACACAGAGCTAAATGGTGCTCTACAGTAAAAAGAGGCGCAGAAAAAGAAGAGAAAAGAGAAATGCAGCAGCTCAATAGCGAAGATTAGCTAGAAAGTCACGGGTAAATAAAAAACCATCTACATGGTCATCCCATGCCCAAACTGTCCAAGGACATTTGCGACCAGAATAGGACTTATTAGGCATCCACGAACTCATAGTCAAGGGCATAACTCTAACTGAATCTCATAAAGTGGATATAACAAATGGCCATCACCACATTTGATGGAAAAACAACATATAAAACAAAACAAGACATAAAAACATATGTGCTCAGAGTTTAATTACCATCTGGTATAGCTCATCAGTACATGTGTACTCTTCGGTAGAATTGGGGTCCCAGTCAATCTCAATATGTGCCTACAAAACAAAGACATAACTTTTAACAATGTGAGAAATACAATCAAAGTAGTAATGAGGAAATTGTCAAAATTGCGATTCAAACATCTATGCATTCAGAAATTGGTGTGCTGGACCAGAAGGCACAAAATAATGTAGTTCTGCTGCGAAACCAGCAATACAATGCACTTCACACTCTCCAGTGAAAATCATTCAAGATTTTGTGTTGCTTTATCAGAAAGTGTACGCAGAAAAAGAAGAAGACATCCAGGCAATCAAGGGGGACAACCAAAAAACTGCGAGGGCCGATCTTTATCTATAGTCTGTAGTATTCCTGGCAAATGCAAGATCAGCACTCTAAACGATCTAGTCCAGAAAACTACCAGACCTGCAAATACTGCTCACGAAATTAAGCATTCTGCATAAAATAACTATGCAGTGGATACCATTGCATTGTGGAATACCTGGAAACGAGAAGGCAGATCGTATGCATAGACATACACTTTTATCTATCTATCTATATATATGTTGTGGCTCTTGTTTGCCTTGCTGCGTCAGGGGTAGAAGATTTCTCTGGAGATAGTCTTCCGGTGTGCTGTTTGTAAGCTTGTTTCTATGGCTTCCTTGATTTCTCTGATCCATCTTTTACATGGTCTGCCTCTGGCTTTATAGCTGTTATGTCTATGTGTCATGGCCATCTGTGGCATGCTGCTGTTGGTAATCTGGAAGCGTGTGAAAACCACTTGATCTGTTTTCTTTTGATGTGTTCCAATACTGGTATTGTTTTGGTTATCTGTCTGATGTTATTGTTTCTAATTCTATCTCTTAATGTCACTCTGAGTATTCTTCGTCGACATGTCATTTTTGCTGTCACTATTTTTCTTTTGTCTTGTGCTGTCCTTATATATACATACATATATAATATATTTATATACACACACACAAATTCACATTCCATAATGAAACTTGATCTAGACCAAAACCAACAAAATTTTCAGAAATTGACTATATACAGCACAAACAATAAATAAAACACAAATATAATTGGGGATTTTGTAAAGTATTATTAAATAGAAAATTTGTTGTAATTATTTGCACTATAAAAGGATTCTACCATGTGTGTGTGTGCATACAATAAATATATATGAACAACAATGACATCTGATGGAAGAATTTCAACAGAGATAAGAAAACAGAGTAGAGCAGACACAGGCAGGATTTCTAATAATGAAGAGATCCCTGTCAATAGAGGTAAGGAAGAGAGTTCTTCGGTGCTATATAACACTGATTCTAACATGTGGATGCAAGTCTTGGACAATAAATAAACAAGATAGTGGAAAATTAGAGGCAACAGAGATGTGGTTCTATATAAGAATGTTGAGAGTATTATGGACAGATAGAAAGAGTGACAGAGAGGAACTGAAAGAGTTAAATGCTAGATGGGAGTTAAGTATCACAAAGAGACAATTTATTTATATACACGTTATAAGACAGCGATGTCTGCAGAACATAGTTACAACAGGCAAGAGAGATAATAGCGTGAGAAAATATTTGATAATCTAACATCACGGCATGGCAAAAAGTCAACAAAGATCCTGATAAAAGCTATTGGGAATTGTAGAGATCCATGATAGAATGCGCTTCAGCATGGCTCCTGATGATGATGAGATGATAAAGTATATATTAAAAATCAAAATATAAAATGTCTATTAAAAAGTCAGAAATCAGAAGGTTGAAAACAATTTTTAACCCCCAACTTCACCAACAAAAATACAATTTATATTACCAGGAAGAAAATACAATGTATATTAACAAGGTAAATATCATTTATATTTAATCAATCAATCATTCATTCAAGTGTCATGCTCAGTGGTATTGGTGGTCATGTTTTTCCACAACTCTATCTCTGACATATTTAATAAGTTCAGTCGTGACATCTTTTTCTGTTACAGTGACAACCCATCCAGAAATGTATCTCTTTGTCTGTCTCTGTCCTGTCTTCCCTTGATCTTTCCAGTGGTTACTAAATGTTCAAGTTTTGCTTTACTCATCATATTCCCTAAAAAATCTTGTCTGACTGCTTCTAATTTATATTTTTACTCCAGCATCTCTGAGGACTTCTACATTAGTTTCCTTGCCAGCCCATGGAATTTTCATCATTTTTCTCAAAAACCACATCGCAATTGCCTCCATCTTATCTTGAGCTATTTTGTTCAACATCCATGCTTCGCATCTATAAATAAGGATTGGCTCAATATAACATTCTAGCACTCAAACTTGCATATGCATTGATACTACTTCACTGCATTGAATGTTTCTCCTCTTTTGAAAAACTGATTTGACCTGAGCTATCTTGTTCTTGATCTCATTGAAGCACCTGCCATCTGATGTTAAAACAGTGCCAAGATACTTGACTTTATCCACTTGATTTAATTTTGCATTATTGATATTAATACTGCATCTTGGAAGTGTATATTTCTTTGAAACAACCATTACTTCTGTTTTCTTCTTGTTTAAACTGAATCATTTGTTTTCACTGTCTCATACTACCATGTATAACACGGACGATATTTATATTACCAGAAGTAAATACGATTTATATTACCAGAAGAAAATACAATTTATATTACCAGAAGAAAATACAATTTATATTACCAGAAGAAAATACAATTTATATTACCAGAAGAAAATACAATTTATATTACCAGAAGAAAATACGATTTATATTACCAGAAGAAAATACAATTTATATTACCAGAAGAAAATACAATTTATATTACCAGAAGAAAATACAATTTATATTACCAGAAGAAAATACAATTTATATTACCAGAAGAAAATACAATTTATATTACCAGAAGAAAATACAATTTATATTACCAGAAGAAAATACAATTTATATTACCAGAAGAAAATACAATTTATATTACCAGAAGAAAATATAATTTATATTACCAGGAAAAAAATATAATTTATATGAAAAGAAAATCTAATTATAAGAACTGACAAAAATTTATGGGAAGGTCAAACAATAAGTAGGAAGAAAATTGAACTAAAAGTATGGCAAATGAAAGGAAATATTCTCCAAAATGTCACAAAATAATTTCAGAGTAAAAATAAAGACTAGAAATCTATTGTACTAGTTTGTCTTGTTTTCCTGCATTTGTTCTCATACCCCTCCAAATGAGCAGGATGTATTCTAGAGAATAAAATTTATATTATGGTCTATAGCTTGGCTGTGATATCTGCATTTTTTGGCCGGACACATCCAACTTCAGCATTGTTTCTGAGTATTCTTGACAAGACTGCCAACTACCCCCACCCCAAATCCTTAGTCGGTTCTTACAACATGCATGACAGATCAATGTTGTTATTCTTTGCTTTCCTGTGACCTTGGCAACACACAGGCAGATTGTATTTGTTTAAAGTTGAGGACAAGATGCTGGTTGCCAGGAGTTTAGCTGGGTAGACTGAAACAGAATGTGCATGTCATTCATGTTTCATGTCCCAGAAGTCATCTAGAAATACTCTACTGCAATCTTCATCTTCTTCTGTGATCTGCTGTCATGTTCTGTGATCTGCTGTCATGTTCTGTGATCTGCTGTCATGTTCTGTGATCTGCTGTCATGTTCTGTGATCTGCTGTCATGTTCTGTGATCTGCTGTCATGTTCTGTGATCTGCTGTCATGTTCTGTGATCTGCTGTCATGTTCTGTGATCTGCTGTCATGTTCTGTGATCTGCTGTCATGTTCTGTGATCTGCTGTCATGTTCTGTGATCTGCTGTCATGTTCTGTGATCTGCTGTCATGTTCTGTGATCAGCATCATGTTCTGTGATCTGCTGTCATGTTCTGTGATCTGCTGTCATGTTCTGTGATCTGCTGTCATGTTCTGTGATCTGCTGTCATGTTCTGTGATCAGCATCATGTTCTGTGATCTGCTGTCAATGTCTGTGATCTGCTGTCATGTTCTGTGATCTGCTGTCAATGTCTGTGATCTGCTGTCATGTTCTGTGATCTGCTGTCATGTTCTGTGATCTGCTGTCATGTTCTGTGATCAGCATCATGTTCTGTGATCTGCTGTCAATGTCTGTGATCTGCTGTCATGTTCTGTGATCTGCTGTCAATGTCTGTGATCTGCTGTCATGTTCTGTGATCTGCTGTCATGTTCTGTGATCTGCTGTCATGTTCTGTGATCTGCTGTCATGTTTTGTGATCTGCTGTCATGTTCTGTGATCTGCTGTCATGTTCTGTGATCTGCTGTCATGTTCTGTGATCTGCTGTCATGTTCTGTGATCTGCTGTCAATGTCTGTGATCTGCTGTCATGTTCTGTGATCTGCTGTCATGTTCTGTGATCTGCTGTCATGTCTGTGATCTGCTGTCATGTTCTGTGATCTGCTGTCATGTTCTGTGATCTGCTGTCATGTTCTGTGATCTGCTGTCAATGTCTGTGATCTGCTGTCATGTTCTGTGATCTGCTGTCATGTTCTGTGATCAGCATCATGTTCTGTGATCAGCATCATGTTCTGTGATCTGCTGTCATGTTTTGTGATCTGCTGTCAATGTCTGTGATCTGCTGTCAATGTCTGTGATCTGCTGTCATGTTCTGTGATCTGCTGTCATGTTCTGTGATCTGCTGTCAATGTCTGTGATCTGCTGTCATGTTCTGTGATCTGCTGTCATGTTCTGTGATCTGCTGTCAATGTCTGTGATCTGCTGTCATGTTCTGTGATCTGCTGTCATGTTTTGTGATCTGCTGTCATGTTCTGTGATCTGCTGTCATGTTCTGTGATCTGCTGTCAATGTCTGTGATCTGCTGTCATGTTCTGTGATCTGCTGTCATGTTCTGTGATCTGCTGTCAATGTCTGTGATCTGCTGTCATGTTCTGTGATCTGCATCATGTTCTGTGATCTGCTGTCATGTTCTGTGATCTGCTGTCATGTTCTGTGATCTGCTGTCAATGTCTGTGATCTGCTGTCAATGTCTGTGATCTGCTGTCATGTTCTGTGATCTGCTGTCATGTTCTGTGATCTGCTGTCATGTTCTGTGATCTGCTGTCAATGTCTGTGATCTGCTGTCATGTTCTGTGATCTGCTGTCAATGTCTGTGATCTGCTGTCATGTTCTGTGATCTGCTGTCATGTTTTGTGATCTGCTGTCATGTTTTGTGATCTGCTGTCATGTTTTGTGATCTGCTGTCATGTTTTGTGATCTGCTGTCATGTTCTGTGATCTGCTGTCATGTTTTGTGATCTGCTGTCATGTTTTGTGATCAGCATCATGTTCTGTGATCTGCTGTCATGTTCTGTGATCTGCTGTCATGTTTTGTGATCTGCTGTCATGTTCTGTGATCTGCTGTCAATGTCTGTGATCTGCTGTCAATGTCTGTGATCTGCTGTCATGTTTTGTGATCTGCTGTCATGTTTTGTGATCTGCTGTCATGTTCTGTGATCTGCTGTCATGTTCTGTGATCTGCTGTCATGTTTTGTGATCTGCTGTCATGTTCTGTGATCTGCTGTCATGTTCTGTGATCTGCTGTCATGTTTTGTGATCAGCATCATGTTCTGTGATCTGCTGTCATGTTCTGTGATCTGCTGTCATGTTGTGTGATCAGCATCATGTTCTGTGATCTGCTGTCATGTTCTGTGATCTGCTGTCATGTTTTGTGATCAGCATCATGTTCTGTGATCTGCTGTCATGTTCTGTGATCTGCTGTCATGTTTTGTGATCTGCTGTCATGTTCTGTGATCTGCTGTCATGTTCTGTGATCTGCTGTCATGTTCTGTGATCTGCTGTCATGTTCTGTGATCTGCTGTCATGTTCTGTGATCAGCATCATGTTCTGTGATCTGCTGTCATGTTCTGTGATCTGCTGTCATGTTCTGTGATCTGCTGTCATGTTTTGTGATCTGCTGTCATGTTCTGTGATCTGCTGTCATGTTCTGTGATCTGCTGTCAATGTCTGTGATCTGCTGTCATGTTTTGTGATCTGCTGTCATGTTTTGTGATCTGCTGTCATGTTCTGTGATCTGCTGTCATGTTTTGTGATCTGCTGTCATGTTCTGTGATCTGCTGTCATGTTTTGTGATCAGCATCATGTTCTGTGATCTGCTGTCATGTTCTGTGATCTGCTGTCATGTTCTGTGATCTGCTGTCATGTTCTGTGATCTGCTGTCATGTTTTGTGATCTGCTGTCATGTTCTGTGATCTGCTGTCATGTTCTGTGATCTGCTGTCATGTTTTGTGATCTGCTGTCATGTTCTGTGATCTGCTGTCATGTTGTGTGATCTGCTGTCATGTTCTGTGATCTGCTGTCATGTTCTGTGATCTGCTGTCATGTTTTGTGATCTGCTGTCATGTTTTGTGATCAGCATCATGTTCTGTGATCTGCTGTCATGTTCTGTGATCTGCTGTCATGTTCTGTGATCTGCTGTCATGTTTTGTGATCTACTGTCATGTTTTGTGATCAGCATCATGTTCTGTGATCTGCTGTCATGTTCTGTGATCTGCTGTCATGTTCTGTGATCTGCTGTCAATGTCTGTGATCTGCTGTCATGTTCTGTGATCTGCTGTCATGTTCTGTGATCTGCTGTCATGTTCTGTGATCTGCTGTCATGTTCTGTGATCAGCATCATGTTCTGTGATCTGCTGTCATGTTCTGTGATCTGCTGTCATGCTATTGTCAGGGCAAAGTCCACTATGTTCTCCACGTCAGAGCGACTACCCTGTAGCTTTTGCCTCAAAAATGTCTCATCTGCCTGGTTTGTTCTCTCTGTTTTTTGTATGTTGAGCAGTCCTGAAGTATGTGTTCAGGAGTCTGGTTCCAGATCCACATGGACATTCATCTATTATGAGATCCTTAGTTTGTAAATGCGACACAACAGTCTCCAGTAGCCTGTTTTAAGGTGAAATAGTGCGGACATGTTAACTAGTCAGGTTGCATGATACCATGGCTGCTGGTGCATCTCTCTGCCTGGTATCTCTGACTTCAGCAGCTGTACTTGCTTAAGTAGGACGTGATTCTGCTTGATATTGGGTTGGCCCAACCAGTCTTAGTATCCAGCCTCTGTTGGCTGGACTAAGCCCCATCTCCATTTCAAGGATGTGGGGGGTGAAATAGTGTGATCTGTTGGTATCTTTGGAGGTGATGTATTGCATGGAGTTTGTCTTCCACTCACATTTGTTCTAGTGCATTGTTTCCCAAACTTGTCATCCTGGGTCTACTTCGTGTACAAATTTTCATGTTACCTCCCAGATTCCTAATGAAAAACAGGCTATGATTCCTTTTAAAGCTACTATAGACTCTCATTACTTGTATGTCTTGTTTTTGTCTGTTGGTTTTCATTGAGATTGATATTTCACATGTGAAAAACAGATGCGTTGGGCCAAAATGCAGTAATTGAGTGCAAGTAATGCAGCTCGACTGTGAAACTAGCAACACAACTTACTTCACACTCTCCAGTTCAAATCACATGAATATTCATGCAGACTCTCTAACAGCGTACACGGAAACAGAAAAAGATGTTCCAAGATTGGGTAAGTTGATAATTCTGAAATCGTCCCATCCCCTAAAAAAGTCAAATTGCTCCCCGGTAGGGCATGCGCCCAACATTTGGAAACACCACTCTTGTGCTATGAGACAGATCTGATATGTACAACAGTTCATTCTGAGTTTCCTTCATTTGTGCCACAGTAGACCTTACATTTATTATCACAACATAATATATAAAATATGTTTAGTTCATTAACATGCCTACATTCTGGGGATAAATATGAAAGACATGGGTATAAAATATATTTAGTTCCTTAACACGCATACTTTCTCAACATCCATAAATAAACATGTTCAAACCTCCCAGCCCACACTTCCACGCACATACATTTTAGTTAAATAAACATATACACAATATACATATACCAACCCCCTCCCCCTTTCTTACAACTAGGAACTAAATTGTAGCTCCCAAGGAAACTTTTTTTGTTTGCATATTCCTTTTCTGTTTTCTATATTTTTTATCATATTATTCCTAAATGGATGCAAATGTTGTCTCTGGGCATCCTGGTTTTCAGCCGTGTTTTCCCAGTTTTCGAGGACTATGGAGAAATCCTTCATTGAGGACTTACAGAACCAAAATACAGATTATTAAATTTTGTACATACTGTATCCCCCCCCCCCCCCAAAGCATGTTTCTATTTTTTTAAAGCACTGAAGACATTTACTGATAACAATCTTCAATTGCAATGAAAAAAGTTAGTAGGTAAATACAAGGATAGTGTCTACACTACAGGTTAGAAGCAAAAAACTAGGTGAATGACTAAACAAATATATTAGTTAGGTACCTGGGCAGTTCAAAGCACATTACCCACTGAAATCTCAGAGAAAAGTATCTACATTACCTTGACAAAGTTACTTGTCTACAGACAAGATATATTTTTATGTTCCTTCGACATTCTCTATGTGAAAACTTCTGCAGAAATCTCCTTTCTGAAGTATATCATGCAGAATAATGTTGGTTGTTCTACTGTGTTTGATTTATCAACCAATTTAGTTGTGATAATATATAATAACTTAAAAAATCCAGACAAGATCCAGCAATCAGGTATGAGCACCAGTAACACAAGTAACAAATTAAACAATCAGCTATGAGCAGTAGTAACACAAGTAACAAATTAAACAATCAGCTATGGGCAGCAGTAACACAAGTAACAAATTAAACAATCAGCTATGGGCAGTAGTAACACAAGTAACAAATTAAACAATCAGACATGGGCAGTAGTAACACAAGTAACATATTAAAGAATCAGCTATGGGTAGAAATAACACAAGTAACAAATTAAATAATCAGCTATGGGCAGCAGTAACACAAGTAACAAATTAATCAGGTATGGGTAGAAGTAACACAACATATTAAACAATCGGCTATGGGTAGAAATAACACAAGTAACAAATTAAATAATCAGCTATGGGCAGCAGTAACACAAGTAACAAATTAATCAGGTATGGGTAGAAGTAACACAAGTAACATATTAAACAATCAGCTATGGGCAGTAGTAACACAAGTAACAAATTAAAAAATCAGCTATAGGTAGAAGTAACGCAAGTAACAAATTAAATAATCAGCTATGGGCAGCAGTAACACAAGTAACATATTAAACAATCAGCTATGGGTAGAAATAACACAAGTAACAAATTAAACAATCAGCTATGGGCAGTAGTAACACAAGTAACAAATTAAACAATCAGCTATAGGCAGTAGTAACACAAGTAACAAATTAATTATATTAAATAAGTAAATATGTGTTACAAATACTTACCGCTAATAATAAAAAGATGACTAAAACAACTATAATGAAAAGAATAAGGATGAAATCAGTTGACGTAGCAGCCATGAGATCTTCATCTGAACAGATAAATACTAGCGGTATTTTGAAAAAAAAATTCTAGATTATTTGCTCCTATATTAGTACAGAGTTATATATCTATTATGGAGTGATTTCATTACAAATATCAAACTAAGAATAAAATACACCAAGAATATGTTCAAATGTTATAAGAGAATGCTGATGGAAATACCTGGGACACGTTCTTAGACTAGATGAAAACAGACTGAATCAGCAAGCCCTTATGTGAACACCTGAGGGGAAAAGAAAAAGAAGAAGACCTAAAATTACCGTGAAAAGCACCATACTTAAAGAAGGAGAAATAATAGGTTGCAAGTCCATTCAAGAACTAAAAGTACAGGCAGCGGACCACAATGCATGGAAAATGTTCAGACTAAGATCTTATGATCGATACGTCAACTGTATAAATACTTCAAGAATGTTCTAAGAATGAGATGACGAGAAAAATATACTGGGCCATAGAAATGACAATGGTATCAAAGCTATATGGATTCCCATGTGAGCTGCAAAAGATTACAAACTTCATTGAGGAGACACTATTACAGACATAGGCCTATGCGAATGAAAGAAAAAGACCCTAAGTTATAAATATCATGAAACAGGGCTACTTTCACCTTTCAGATACAACATTAAGTTATGCAATTCAAGTGCAGCATTACGCTGACAGCAAAAATATGAAGAAATTGTATTCATCGCTAAAAGAAATTTAAGGCCCTCAGTCTTCAGGAACTGAAGTGTGCAGATGGAAAGCATACCATCACTGACAGAGAAGAAATTCTCAAATGCTGGGGCTGAACATTTTTGAAAATGTACTAAACTGTTCCTCCAACATCAACGACAAAGCAATTGCGCGCATCACACAAATACCAATCAATCATTCACTATCGGAGCACCCTTGACTTGAGGAGGTGGAGAAAGAAATCTCAAATTTGTCTGCAGGAAAAGTGCCATGTCCAGACTCCATTCCAGCCGAAGTTTACGCACCCAGTTATGATTGCTAAACTCACAGAGCTCCTCCAGACAATGTGGAACCCGGAAGCGACACCATAAGATTTTAAGGATGCTTCCATCATACAAGAGAAAAGGAAATCGCCTAGATTGTGACAGCCACCAAGGCATATCCCTGCTCTCTATAGCAGGCAAGATCCTGGCTAGAATCCTGTTAAACAGACTGCAAGCCCATCTTGAGACAGGTCTCCTCCCAGAGAGTCAATGTGGCTTCCAACAGGGCAGAGGTACGGTTGACATGATATTCACTGCCAGACAACTACAGGAAAAGTGTTGCAAACAGAACATTGGTCTCTACACTACATCATGTTTACCTAAGGCATTCAACACTGTAAAGCATTAAGGACTATGGAAGATCATGGCCACATTTGAATGTCCCAAAAAATTCACCAACATGGTTCACCAGTTCCATGATGGTATGACAGCCTGTGTGCAAGATGACGGCGCACACTCAAACCCATTTCCAGTAACCAACAATATCAAACAGGGTTGTGTCCTGGCTCCAACACTCTTCAGCATGGTGTTCTCTGCCATGTTAAATGATATTACTCCCGGAATAACAGTGCAGGAATTTGCTTTCGCTATTGAGCCGATGGAGGGCTATTCAATCTTAGTAGATTGAAGGACTGAGACAGACATTGTTCGCCAATGATTGTACACTAAACGCTAGCACTCTGAAAAACATGCAGGACAGCATAGACCACTTTTCTTTGGCCTGTGATGCATTCGGTCTCAACATCAGTACTGCAACAAAAATTAGTGATGTATCACAGTAAAGGGGCAAAAACTCAACACTGCCAATAAGTTTATATATCTCTGCAGTATACTATAGAAAACTAATAATTTACAAGGATGTTGCCCTGCTTATTGCTGCATTCAAGAACCTTCGTGCCAACGTTTGGATCAGGCTTGGTCTCAGTTTGACAACTAAGTTGGACGTGTACCGCACAGTGGTTCTACCAACACTGCTTTATGCTGCATCATCCTGGACTGTCTGCGAGACACGCTTGACAGCTCAACCCTTTCCACCTTTGGTGCCTAAGAAACCTCATAGGAGTATGTTGGCAGGTTCGAGTACCAGACACGGAAATCCTTCAAAACTCCCATATGCAAAGCATCCATGCCCTGCTGACTAGGTCCCAACTCCACTGGACTGGCCACATCATCTGTATGCCAGACAAGTACCTTCCAAAGAGGTTATTCTGTGGGGAGTTGTGGGATGGTAAACGTTCATGCAGAGGGCAGAAAAAAGGCTTCAAGGATCACCTAAAAAACTCTCTGAGTTCTGCAGCATCAATCCTAGCTTCTGGAAAATTACAGCCCTTGATCATTCAGCTTGGCACATCCAGATCACTGCTGGCATCACTAAATTTTAAAAAGAAAGAACACTGCGGGCAATTTACAAGTGACAGAAGCAGAAGCACAAATCCAAAAACTCTCCTACCCTCTGCTCTCCTGCATGCACTGCAATAGAAATTTCCTGACACGAATTGGACTCATCTGGCATTTACGAACTCACAAACCAAATCAGACAATCGCAAATGTTATGTTTTTTTCTACTTGTTCATCACATTTAATTGTGAAGGCGGAATATCATCATGATACAGGGCTACCTTTGAGATACATCATTGAGTTATGCAATCATTAAAGTGCAGCAATCATTACTTAGAATGAATGCAAATGTATTAGTACTACAAGAAGCAGAATCGTGCAATTAACAACTGATGTCATTACTTGATGATTGATTCATGATATAAATTGTATATATAGAATATCCACACAAACTTAGAGATACCACAATCATAACACTGACAGGGAAATTCTGAAATAATTATGATGCAGAAATCCAGGCAATTAGTGTAGCAGCTAAAAAACTGCTAACTCCAACTCTGACCTACAGCCTGTGGTATTCCTGACAGATGCAAGGTCAGTACTTCAAGCTCTCCAGTCTGGAAAACTAACAGAATTGAAAAAACTACTTAATGAACTGTCCTACCAGTATAGGGTAACCATGCAGTAGATACCATATCACTGTGGAATACCAGGAAATGAAAAGCAGACCAACTGGCTAAGGAAGGTGCTGCCGAAGACCAACCAGATATACCAATCACCTACCATCAGAAAAAAACAGATGATCAAGTCAATAAGAAAGCCACAAACACCAGAACAAGATGACTATCACATTATGAACAGATCAGAACAAGTTATAATTCTACGTCTCAGAACAGGACACAACTGACTCCGCAGTCACATGTATACAAAGTTCAAGCTTGGCAACACAGCCATGTTTACAGGCAGCACAGAGTGCCAAACATATACTTCAAGAGTGTTCTGAGCATGAAACGCTGAGGCAGACATATTGGCCAGAGGAAACAACACTGGAATCAAAGCTCTATGGGACACTGTATGAACTACAAAAGAAGTGAGTTTTATTCAGGAGACAGAATTACAGATATAGACATGTTTCAAGTGAACGAAAGAAGAAGATGATGATTCTACATTATTACTTGTTGATTGATTCATGATTCCTCATTAACTGATGATTGATTCATGTTACTACATTATTACTTGTTGATTGATTCATGATTCCTCATTAACTGATGATTGATTCATGTTACTACATTATTACTTGTTGATTGATTCATGATTCCTCATTAACTGATGATTGATTCATGTTACTACATTATTACTTGTTGATTGATTCATGATTCCACATTATCTGATTCATGATACTAAAAGAAATAGAATCATACAATCAACAATTCATACCATTATTTGATGATTGATTCATGTTCCTCCTTCACAAGCAAAGAGATCTATCTATCTATCATCTTTCTATTTTGCTGTTATTTTGTGATGAATCAAGATCAGATTACATGATCAGTTTTTCAACTCTGGAACATCTGATCGATTGAGGTGAGTAATATTGGTGACGCAGAATGTTGGTAACTCCTACAATGCACCTTCTTCTTGATCTTCCTCTGTCTCTTGGTGTTTCTATTTTCATGTTGTATACTCTTGCTGCTGGCCAGTATGGGTTCATTCTCATTAAGTAGCTGGACCATTTCAGTCTTTTTCATTATATTTCACTACAGATATTGTTCCAATAGGTCCTGTAATCTCTTCATTTCTCACATGATATTTTATTTTTGCTGCTTTTCAAAGACATTTAATTTCATAGGTATTAAGCTTTCTCTTTTGTTCTTTACTTAGTGTCCACATCTGAAGTGTGTCATTGGAAAAAAATTGTCCATTATGTTTGATTTTTGTGAGTTTGCAGATGGAAGTCCAATTTCCTGATGCTATGTGAACACGTTCCTCTTTTGTTCGCTGCAATATGAACAATAGTGATAAAGGTTTTGAGAATCAGGAAATTTGGTAAATCTCTCCATTCAAATTTGTCTCTTTCATATCTCCTGCAGTGCTCTATTCTTTTCACAGCTGTTAATACCTGCACTGATTTGACCGTAGCAAGCTGGATGGTCAAGAGACATTGTTTCCACAGAGTTTCAGTCAATGTTGCAGTGATTGAGAGATTTCAAGTAGTATTTTTTTCTCAAACTCCCGCTGCATCTCTCTTGACTTGAAGCAGGACAATGATCCTTCTAGATTTTCAGCAGGATGTAGTCCAGGGAATGGAAATACGTTATGTCACCGTATTATTTGCACCAATTATGTAAAAAGCTGTGTAAGACAATCAAACTAACCACAACAAGAAAATTAAATTGAGTAAAACCAGTTACAATGATCAGCTAACACTGACAACATAAGATATATCAAGGACAACTATATCAGTGGTTCTAAACTTTTTGGGACCATGCCACCCTACGGCGTGCTTTTTGAGACACATATAGTTAGTTACATTATCTATCACCCTGGTGACACATTTTTTAAAAAGTCATTGACTCTATACATCACCTTGGATGTATAAGCTTTATTGCTATGATTATTGTTTTTTTACCATTCAAGTCGTTATCTTTCTGTACCACACATCCCCACTCCCCCAACAGGTCTATGATACTAAATATAAGTATTATATATAAGTATTAAGAAACTACCCCTTTCCAATTTATCTGTATCAAGTCTCCGCAACACATGTTCAGAACCACTGATGTATGCAACACCGAGTAAGTAAAACAGTGCTGATGTGCAACTAATGTGTAATAAGTCATAGCATTTAATTTGTAATGTATTGTGTGAAATACAACACTGAGAATACTACTAGTGCAACCCACCTTGGCATCATCGCAAACTTCACTGGAAACACCCATAGAAACACCACCATGTATGTCATCTTGAGCAGGCTCTTTCTGGCATGTCACTAATGCGAATAGGAAGAATGGGATAACTGCCCATAATGATGTATGAAGACGTGGCATTTTGTTTGAATAAGCTGGAGAGTATTATGTATATATGATTTAGATATATTTAAATATTTACATGTCATTACTGATTATCACAATCTTCTTCTTCTTCTTCTTCAAACGCTTGCAGAATACCAAGATGGAGCCCGGATAACGGAATGTGTTACGTCACGATTTACAGCATCTGTGCGATATCTGTGCCTTTTGGCCTGACACATCCGACTACAGCATGGCTTTCGGTCACTGGCCCTATATGGAATAGGACAGCCAACTCCATCCCATAACCTCCTTAGTTGCCTCTTATGACATGTATGGAAGGTAAATAGTGTTGTTATTCTTTGTTGCCCTCTCTGGCCCCGGCAACACTCAGTCATTATCACAATATATCTCTCTCTATACATCTTTTAGGGCCATACTGGGACGGGGTCTTAAAAATATCTCAATCTTGTCTTATCTATAGTACATACGTAAAACACAAGGCCGATCAACTGTACAATGAACGCACAAACTGTCAGACTACTGGGTATGAAATAATACATATAACAGTACACACGTTAGTTTCAATATTTCAACCTTAAGGTCTTTTTCAAGAATATACAAGACAAACAATGAACAAACAGTACAAATAAAGGCACTATCACAAATAAATTAAGACAGACATTTAACAGTAACGATATCCAAGGTAACAATAACTTACACATACACAAGTATTGTTGTATAGACGTTTAAAATATCTTATATAATGTTATCTGTACATTTTTCCACACCCGTATGCATTAGTATGATAGTCTGTGAATTCACGGCAAAGTTAATCGTATCGACCTTGCGTTTTATGTAAAAACTATTGTTATGCAGTTTTACAGCAATCTCCTGATTCACTTTGACAATATATGGGATGGGACATGGATTCTGATTCACTTTGACAATATATGGGATAGGACAGCTAACTCCACTCCATAGTCACTTTTATCACCTCACACTATATACATGGAAGGTATTGCTTTTCTTTGCTCAGCCATGGTAACACTTGGGTGACTTTAGAACACAAGTGTAAAGTTGCCATTACTAGAAATTTCTGTCCACTAAGTTAGTCGTTATCATTGCACTCGAGAAATTTCTGTCCACTAAGTTAGTCGTTATCATTGCACTCGAGAAATTTCTGTCCACTAAGTTAGTCGTTATCATTGCACTCGAGAAATTTCTGTCCACTAAGTTAGTCGTTATCATTGCACTCGAGAAATTTCTGTCCACTAAGTTAGTCGTTATCATTGCACTCGAGAAATTTCTGTCCACTAAGTTAGTCGTTATCATTGCACTCGAGAAATTTCTGTCCACTAAGTTAGTCGTTATCATTGCACTCGAGAAATTTCTGTCCACTAAGTTAGTCGTTATCATTGCACTCGAGAAATTTCTGTCCACTAAGTTAGTCTTTATCATTGCACTCAAGAAATTTCTGTCCACTAAGTTAGTCGTTATCATTGCACTCAAGAAATTTCTGCACACTAAGTTAGTCATTATCATTGCACTCAAGAAATTTCTGTCCACTAAGTTAGTCGTTATCATTGCACTCAAGAAATTTCTGCACACTAAGTTAGTCGTTATCATTGCACTCAAGAAATTTCTGCACACTAAGTTAGTCATTATCATTGCACTCAAGAAATTTCTGTCCACTAAGTTAGTCGTTATCATTGCACTCAAGAAATTTCTGTCCACTAAGTTAGTCATTATCATTGCACTCAAGAAATTTCTGTCCACTAAGTTAGTCGTTATCATTGCACTCAAGAAATTTCTGCACAATAAGTTAGTTGTTATCATTGCACTCAAGAAATTTCTGCACAATAAGTTAGTTGTTATCATTGCACTCAAGAAATTTCTGCACAATAAGTTAGTTGTTATCATTGCACTCAAGAAATTTCTGCCCACTAAGTTAGTTGTTATCATTGCACTCAAGAAATTTCTGCCCACTAAGTTAGTTGTTATCATTGCACTCAAGAAATTTCTGCACAATAAGTTAGTTGTTATCATTGCACTCAAGAAATTTCTGCACAATAAGTTAGTTGTTATCATTGCACTCAAGAAACTTCTGCCCACTAAATTAATTGTTATCATTGCACTTAAGAAATTTCTGTCCATCAAGTTAGCTGTTATCATTGCACTCAAGAAGTTTCTGTCCACTAAGTTAGTTGTTATCATTGCACTCAAGAAGCGTTCATGAGTACTACAATCTTCACTTCAGTATTTCCACCATTACACATTGACTGACAGTAATATTTCTTTGTTGTTTATCTCGATTCATTTTGAAATGAGGTCTGACAAGAGAGTGAGGTTGACACTTTGTACAGCTCCTCCTCACTTTAATAAAAATCCTCAGTGCAAGTTATTTTCAAATTCACAAAAATTCACCTGCAGTTATGAACATCAGATGGCAAGACAGGATTCTGGATATCACAGTCCTTGACAGATCTGGTATCCCTAGCATTGACAATGACACTATTCTGATACAGATTCATTAGGTAGATCATCTGGTATGTATGACAGCCTACGTAAATTACTAAACATCCATTGGTGGGACAAGGTACCAGACTATGAGGTCTTGGAAAATTAAATTTCAATAAGCAACCACACAATACTTATGAAGGCGCAAGCACGCTGGGCAGGCCATCTTGTGCGTATGGAGAACTCGAGTTTGCAAAAACAAATATATTATGGAGCACTCAAAGCAGGTTTTCGTAAAGCTGGTGGACAGAAAAGCGCTTCAAAGACACGCTCCAGTCATCACTGAAACATCTTAACATTGACGTAGGTGCTTGGGAGAGCCTCACTCAGGATAGAATAGCATGGCATTACAGCATTAGAACGGGAGCACTAGTGGCGGAAGAGTCCAGACAAGATACTGCAAGACAGAAGAGGGCACATAGAAAAGAAAAAAAACCTCAACTAGACACCCTCTATTGTTGTCAATTCTGTAAAAGAACATTTTGTGCGCGCATTGGATTTGTTGGTCATTTAAAAAAGCACTATTAATTTTATTATTTTTATTACTTATTGTTATTATTATTATGGTTGAGTTTTTGGTCATCGTTGATTATGACGGACGAAAATCATGACAGATCATCACCTACCACAGATAATTCTCTATGGTGAGCTGGAGAAGAGTAGGCCCTACATGATCTCAGGGTGGCAAAAAGAGGCGCTACAGGGACTCCATAAAGATTTCAGTGAACAACTTTGAAATAGACCAAGATGCATGGGAAGAACTTGCATAAAATACATCTACATTGCGTTCTACAGTCAAAAAGGATGCATCATCTTGTGGAAAGAGGAGAAATGCAGCAGTTCAACAGCAGAGAGTAGCTAGAAAGTTACGGATAGACCAATAACCGTCTACACAGTGTTCATTCCTTGCCCGAACTGTCCAAGGACATTTGCGGCTCGATTAGGACTCATAAACATCTATGAATTCATAGGCAATGTCATATCTCTAACTAAATTTCAAAAGCGGATATAACAAATGGTCATCATTACTTGTGATGGACGAACATTTTGTTGGTTGACAACAAACGTTCTCCTAACCTAAGCCTACTTTACAGAAGCGCTCATTTCTAGCAACACCACATTTCAAGCACAGTCAAATATAGTTTATATATTATATAGGCCTATATAATTATATATCATCATTTTCCTTTTGCACTGAAGTTAGCGCATAGGGCAGAGTCAGATCTCTCCAATTCTGTCTGTTCAAAGCTATTCTGTGCAGTTTTTGAATAGTATGGATATTGATTGTATTACTTTCTATAAGTATTGTTCTTTTGAGTGTTTATTTTGGTCTACCCCTGATTTTTTTGCCTGTAGGTATCCATTCCAGAGATTGGTGGTGTATTCTGTTGATGTCTGCGCGTAGGACATGCCCGATGTAGGAACAACAGAGTTTTCTGATAACATCTGTGATGAAATTTTGATGTGTCTCTTCTCTGATTGTATCATTCTTCTTCTTCTGTGTTCGTTCTCAAACTCCTGCAGATTAGCAGGATGTAGTCCGGAGAACGGAATGTGTTGTGTCATGGTTTACAGCATTGCTGCGATATCTGCGCCTTTCGGCCTGACACATCCGACTTCAACATGGCTGTGGGTCACTGACCCTATATGGGATGGGAAAGCCAACTCCATCCCATAACCTCCTTAGTCGCCTTTTACGACATGCGTGGAAGGTAAACAGTGTTGCTATTCTTTGCTCCCTATTCTGGCCCCAGCAACACACAGGCGGTATATTTAATTTGAATTCACTACAATGGGTGTTAGTTATCCTACGAAGACACTTGTTCTCGAAACTCAGTAATTTCTTTTCTGAAGATAAAGAGCTTTTCCAGCTCTCACATCCATATGATAGCACCGGAATAATGCAGGAATTAAATAAGCGCATTTTAATTATATATAGGCCTATATATAAAATGTATATTTCAAACTTACCATAGTATCGACTTTTAGCTTAACCTATTTGCTTATATAGTCAGGATATGTAGACGTCGAGCTTCAAAAATATTATCATAATTATGGCCTATCCTTTGCCAACCTCAAACAGCAGAAAACGGTCAAACTTGTCCTATACTAATACAGTCAACTTATATTAAATTTCACCTTTGCAAAATATATTAAAATATTTCAAACTTACGTGATTCCGAAAGTTCTTTTAGATATATCTTGAGTATTTAACACAGCATCAATTTTCAAAACACGTAGGCCCTAATAGAAAAACGAATTGTAGCTAATGACATCTGCCACCACCACTGAAACCACTAAGTTTTAGAATTAACACAAAGATTCTTTTAGGAAAAACCCCAGATTTAGTGGGGGGAATACACGTATCTATTGTCTTCTCTCTGCTTACGATGTCGCAGGATTGCATGACGATCGGTTTACGGACAATTAAACGTTTGGTTGCTTGATATGCAGCAATATTGTTCCATGTCCGAATGTTGGTAACTCCTTCAATTCACCTTCTTGGTCTTCCTCTCATTTCATACGTAGTACGCTTTCTCTCTTGTTCTTTAATTAGTGTCCATGTCTAACATTGAAAATATAATGTTGGGATGAATATTGAATTTATAATTTGCCTTTTGGTTTACATCGGGATAGATATGTGTTTTAAAATTGGTGTAAGGTATAATTTACGTAGGTGACTTTTTGAATTATTGTCTCGAGCTCTCTGTCCATTCTTTGTATTTTGGGTTTTCTACCTAAAGACATTTCTTCTGTTGTTTTTTTCTGTGCTGATCTTCATGTTGTGATTGAGGTAACTTTCGTTGAGTATGGTTATGTGATTTTGCAGCACTTCACTTGAACTGGAGAAGGCACTGATCGTTAGCAACGAGTATTTCAGTTAAGCCATTTGGATAGTAAGCGTCTTAGTGATGTTTCTACTGCTTTTATAAAATTATCCATATAAATGATAAACAATAATGGTGATAAGACACACTCATGGCTATCTCTTGATGTTACTGAACATACTCTGTAAGTCCTGCATTTGTTCTATTAGAACTGCACTTTCACTATCTTTGTATTTGTCTTTTGCAGTCTAATAATGTTATTTTTATTACATATTTTTTTTCTAAAATACTCCAGAGTACTTTTCTATTTATTCGGTTGAAGCTTTCTCTTGATCTATAAAAGCAATATTCATTTGGTTTTTGTATTCTAAAATAAACGTATACTTCTAGATATAGGAATGATTCCACACAGCGTCATTTATCTTGTGTATATCCAGGGCTGAAGATATGTTCTCCTCAATGTGTGCTTTACTTTTTTTTTTTAAAGCATTTGTGTGAAATCTTTTTGATGGAAAATTCTTTGACCATTTCGCGAAAAAACGCTAGGGGGGGGGGGGGGTAGGGGTGCCTTATGCCTGCCTTTTGACCAATTTTCTAGTGCTAAAAGTTATTTGCAATTTTACCTGGTACAAAGAATAGTATACGCGCCGCAATAATTGATCGATCGCATCAGCCAAGAAGAGTGATGCTGTTTGAGACGAGCATGAATAATTGGTCTGGAGAAGATCTTAGTAAATACTGCACAAAATAATTTCTGTTTTCTTTTGTATATGCATATACTCTAACAATTACCCTTTCTGTGACGTATGTATTTCGGTCTTTTGTATAAATAAATTAAATTCATCAGCCATCTGAGGACTCACAAATAATGAAAACTCACTTGACCTTTTTCAATGCCATGCTCATTTTCGATAGCAAAATATGAACTTGTATATAGAAAGCCGTGAAAAATCCACAGCACACCACTTAAGAAAGAGTCAAATGTGAAACGGACCTTAATCAATAATATAAGGAAAAGACAATCTTCATATTTTGGACACTGCATGAGACAGGGAAGTTTGGTGAACATAGTCACAACTGGCAAGATTGAAGGTAACAGAGACAGAGAGCGACAACGTGAGAAAATATTGGATAGTTTGGCAACCTGACACGGCGGGGGAAACAATAACCATCATGATACATAATGCTGGAGATAGCCGTGGTTAGTCATGATCGCCTATGCCAGCCGGCATGGCAGCTGATGATGATGGCATCACTTATTATCGGTTAAGTTCTAGAAATAATTTCATATTCTCTTAGGAAAACCTCCATATCTAGTGACAGTTGGCTGGTTAGTTGCTAATCTAGTGGTATCTTTCACCCAATCAATACAATTGTGTAATATATAATGTTTGTGGGCTATGTTTGTTTTTCCATATATTGTTTTCCATTATCTAGCCATGGAAAAGCATTTCCTAATATAATCCAATTCTGGACATTGCTGGTCAGTCTCATAGGTGCTCAGTCTCCACGCGCAGATGGCAAATGGTATACTGATGGTTCCTATTGCACGCTGGTTAAACATTATTCTCGTTCCTCCACAGGCGTCATGTTCTATCACTACCACAGATTTGTAAGGATTAGTGCACAGCCTGCAACCTAGAGTGGTTTGTGGTTGTATTCTGTTCAGGTGATTAAGCTGTACATAGTGGGTGCAAAGTCTAGTAATAAAACCCCAGCTGTGGCATCACTGACCATGACAATATTGACACAGGTGACCAGCTCTTGTTTGTTTAAAAAACACAGATGGGACGCCCTATTTACGTGCAATTCATTGCGGTGTATAATAACTTTCTACCACCAGCTTTTTTTCTGCAAATAAAAAGACTGGTTTGTTTTCCTTGTCATCATTAATCACCAATGACGTAAACCAGTGTTTCTCAAACTTTATTTGTACCATCTACTACATGGTATAGATTTTATTGACTTAGTTCTTTTCCTCAACTTTCCACCTATATCTCACTCTCATATTTTTAGGTAATTTTTTTTGTCATGTATCTTTCCAGAACGTAGTCTTCCTTATGAATCTCCTGAAATCACCGCGGTCTCTGGCAAGTTGTCCCGCTTCCTCTAGCGACACCTGCATGCATTTCTGAATATCTGCCTTTTATCGCCCCCTCCAGCTAAAGCTTAAAAACTAAAGCCTAACTTTCATCTTAACTCATTGGGGACTGATCGCCACTATAACGGCTTTATAGTATGGATCTACAGGACCTTTCGCCACTTTAACGGCTTTAATTTTAGATCGATCATATATTGATCAATAGGTAAAGCTTGAAACAAGGTAATAAAGTTTTGCTAATTTTACGAAACACACATAGGCACACACACAAATCGACGTTTCGACCGAAAGGCCTTTATCAAGAATCACAAACACATATAAATAAAAAACAACAAGTAGCGACGACACAACTTGCGTTCACATGTAGTAAGTTGGTCGAAGTGATAGAAATGAGGTCAAAAGTGACACAAACAGGAAATGAACTGAAATAGGAAGTAAACAAAAACATAGCTGAATACATGTTAAAACAAGACCGAGAGATGACGGAACAACCCGATATTATACATATGCCAATTGTTCATTCATACCTAAGGATTTCAAAGTGCCGAATTCATATATATAGCGGTTCTCAAGCGCCAGATGGGTTCGGTCGTCAGAGAAGCATGCTTTGATGGCCGTCACCTGAATATCTTGGGCGCCCCGATGGCCTGTGCTGTTGAAATGAACATCCACAGGATAGCCCGAATGGTGTTTGATACTGTGTAGGTGCTCGCAGAAACGGTCAGCAAGCCTCCTACTAGTCTCACATATGTATGTCATGGTGCAGCGCTTTCCGATGATGGCATAGATGACATTCCGGGACACACGAAAGAAACTTTCCACAATGGAGAAGGTGGCCTTGGGGAATGTGACGGACATGTGTAGCATCTAGGGCGATTGCAGCTGATAGTACCAGAATGAAGGGAACGTCAGAACTAAGATGACTCTGAACAAGTAAATCCCTGAGGTTCTTGGGACGTCTGTACGCAACCAGAGTGGGGGGGGGGGGCATGGGGCATATAACATTTCCCGTGTCTCCGGATCAGACTGGAGAAGGGGAAGGTGACGGAGAAGAACACGACGAACAGCAGCGCTATACGGGTGGAAAGGCAGGACAAGTTTGAACCTGTCATAGGGAGACCTCCGAGTGTTAGAGAGGGTGTCCTGGCGGGAAAGGCTATACACCAGAGACAGGGCAGACTGAAGGACCCTGTCGGGGTTTGAGAGGCAACGGAAGAAGTCCATCACCTCGTGGGCTTTCTCGAGAAAGTCATCCTCAGCACTGCACAGACGCCGGAGAAGTTGAGAGAATGGAAGTGAATTCTGGCAGGTAGAAGGGTGAGAAGAGGTATATAGAAGAAAACTGTGGGCATCAGTCGGTTTGTAGTGTCTCGATGTATTACGACAGGTAGGTTGAACAGTGATAGATATGTACAGGAAGTTCACATGGGAGGTGGAGATCTCGGGTGTGAACTTGATGGCTGGGTGAAAGTTATCAATGTACTGAATGAAGCGTGATAGGTCAGCCTCAGCCATGTCAGTGATACCGATCCCATCATCGATATACCTATGGAACATAAATGGGAATGGTCCATCATAGGACTCCCACACCTGGTGTTCAAGGTGACCCATAAACAAGCAGGCATAACTGGGTCCCATCTTAGTACCCATGGCGACCACACTGATCTGGTCGAAGAAGAGCCACCCAAACTCAAAGGAGTTAAGAGTAAGTACAAGCTCAGCCAGACGGATAAGAGTGGAGGTAGACATAGAGAGAATACTCATTCTGAGACAGAGGATACACATTGTGAGACAGAGGATACACATTGTGAGAAAGAGAATATGCATTGTGACACAGAGGATATGCATTGTGACACAGAGGATACACATTGTGAGACAGAGGATGCACATTGTGATACAGAGGATACGCATTGTGACACAGAGAATACGCATTGTGAGACAGAGAATATGCATTGTGACACAGAGAATATGCATTGTGACACAGAGAATATGCATTGTGACACAGAGGATACACATTGTGAGACAGAGGATACAAATTGTGAGACAGAGGATACAAATTGTGAGACAGAGAACATGCATTGTGAGATAGAGGATACACATTGTTAGACAGAGAACATACATTGTGAGACAGAGAACATGCATTGTGACACAGAGGATTCACATTGTGAGACAGAGAACACACATTGTGAGACAGAAAATATGCATGCCTCTTCTTCTTATTCGCAGTTTGACATGTTTACATAGCAAGTCCTGTTTTCTTAATAAATTTAATAAATGCTGCTGTATTTGAAAGTTCCTCAGTGCTTCCATACATCTTTCTGTGGACCAGTGTTCTTCCCTTAACTGGTTTAGTGTCAACTATTCTGGTTGCATGATACCATGGTTGCTGGTGCGCCTCTTGTCCTGGCATCTCTTACTTCAGCACCTGTGCTTGCCTGGGCAGGAGTGTGACCCTGCTCGATATTGGGTGGGCCTGACCAATCTTAGTTCCAGCCTCTGTTGGCTGGACTAAGCCCCATCTCCACGTCAAGGAGTTGGCCTCGATGGGGCATGCCTCTTGACATCAATGTTTCAAATAAAAGCACAGGTTCCATTCAGTTGTGTAACTGAAGTAACATGTAAGGTTGTCTTATAGGCATGTTTGTGTGTAAGTGAAGTAACAGGTAAGGTTGTCTTATAGGCATGTTTGTGTGTAAGTGAAGTAACATGTAAGGTTGTCTTATAGGCATGTTTGTATGTAACTGAAGTAACATGTAAGGTTGTCTTATAGGCATGTTTGTGTGTAAGTAAAGTAACATGTAAGGTTGTCTTATAGGCATGTTTGTGTGTAAGTGAAGTAACATGTAAGGTTGTCTCATAGGCATGTTTGTGTGTAAGTGAAGTAACATGTAAGGTTGTCTCATAGGCATGTTTGTGTGTAAGTGAAGTAACATGTAAGGTTGTCTCATAGGCATGTTTGTGTGTAAGTGAAGTAACATGTAAGGTTGTCTCATAGGCATGTTTGTGTGTAAGTGAAGTAACATGTAAGGTTGTCTCATAGGCATGTTTGTGTGTAAGTGAAGTAACATGTAAGGTTGTCTCATAGGCATGTTTGTGTGTAAGTGAGGTTTAAGGAAGCATGTTTTGTCACCGAAGGAATGTAATCCAGTTCGCCAGTATCCCATGATTACCACGTACTGCAAGGAGCATAGCACACACTTCTGGGTCAACAGCTTTATAATTCTTCAGTCAGATTTGACTCAACCGCAGTGATGGCAGTTCTAACATTCCCCATGACCTAGAAAATCAACCACAAAAGGACAAAGATGCAATATACCCTGGCCCGCATCTCTTCGACATCCGTTGTTATTATTTAATAGAGAAGAAAAGTAAGAAATGTAGACAAGATGTGACAATGATCCCCCAAACTGTATCAGTCATCTTCTACGACATGACTATAAACAAGAGTCTCTATTATTTTTGCTAAATGAGCTAGAAGTCCAAGCACAGGTTTTCACACAGACCGTACAAGGGAAATAAGCTCAAATATACAAATGGTTTTATGAGACTGGAAGGGGTGCTTCCCTTTATGGCATTGCTCTTTTAGGCTTTTTATTGTGTGAATGTCCAGATACTACTGAAAGTCATATTTGTATTTATTTGTGAAATTTCGTGAATGGGGGAAGATAGTACGATGGGACAAGCTGGTCATCACAGCTTTTTTTTAAAGCAAAGAAATTCAGACATTCTGCTGTGTGGTGTGGATACTTATGTAAGGAGAATACATGTTAAACACTCTACTCAACACATTGGTGCATTAAACACTCTACTCAACACATTGGTGCACACTCTACTCAACACATTGGTGCATTAAACACTCTACTCAACACAGCAGTGCATTAAACACTCTACTCAACACATTGGTGCATTAAACACTCTACTCAACACAGCAGTGCATTAAACACTCTACTCAACACATTGGTGCATTAAACACTCTACTCAACACAGCAGTGCATTAAACGCTCTACTCAACACATCGGTGCATTAAACACTCTACTCAACACAGCAGTGCATTAAACGCTCTACTCAACACATCGGTGCATTAAAAACTCTAATCAAAATAGAGAGGCATTAAACAATATGCTCAAGAGAGAAAAAGACATTAAACAATCTACTCAAGGCAATCAATCACTCAAGTGCCATGCCGATGGGCGTAGGCGATCATGTTTCTCCACGACTCTCTGTCTCTTGTGTTGTCAATAAGCTCTGTTGGTGAACTTCTACCGTGTCACAATACTAGTGCATTTATCAACTTTTCTCTTTGTCATCCCCTATCTCTTCTCCCCTTGATCTTTCCAGTGATTATTAAGTGTTCAAGCTATGTTCTTCTCAACACATGCCCTAGAAACCTTGACTGTCTGCCCCTAATGTTGATATGATTGATCTTTTTACGCCAGCATCAGTGAGAACCTCTGCATTAGTTTTCTTAGCTGTCCACTGTATTTTCATCATTCTACTCAGAAACCAAATCTCTGTAGCCTCTAATTCACTTTGAATTTTTTGTTTACAGTCCATGCTTCACATCCATAAAAAAGAATTGGTTCGATATAACATCTCATCACTCGAATTCGGGTCTGCATTGATAGTCTTCCATTGCACAAAATGGTTCTCATTTTTTGGAATGCTGATTTGGCTTGTGCTGTTGGGCTCTTTATCTCACATAAGCATCTACCGTCTGATGTTAACAGGGTGCCAAGATATTTCACTTTTTCAACTTATGTTAATTTTGTGTCGTTAATTATTATGTTGCAACTTGGTGGTGTATGTCTCTTCGAGACAACCATTATTTCTGTTTTCTTCTTTTTTAAACTGAGGTCTTTGTTTTCACTTTCTTTCGTTACTTTATCTAACAGGGCTTGTTTGACTCAAGGCAGAGATGCAGTAAACAAAATACTCGACGGAGAGGCAATAAACACTCCACTCAACACAGAGATGCATTAAACACAATATTGAAAACAGTGATGCCTTAAAAATATACTCAAGAATACACTCAAATAATATATATATAATAATATATAATACTCAAATAACATACTCAAGACATTGATGCATTAAACAATCTACTCAGAGAACACACATTCTGAGAAAGGGAATACACATTATGAGACATGAAACACACATTGTGAGACAGAGAACACACATTGTGAGAAAGAGAACACACATTGTGAGAAAGAGAACACACATTGTTAGACAGAGAACACGCATTGTGAGAAAGAAAACACATTGTGAGACAGAGAACACATATTGTGAGGCAGAAAACACATTGTGAGGCAGAGAACACGCATTGCCAGGCAGAGAACACGCATTGCGAGACGGAGAACACGCATTGCGAGGCAGAGAACACACATTGTAAGGCAGAGAACACACATTTTGAGGCAGAGAACACACATTGTGAGGCAGAGAACACACATTATGAGGCAGAGAACACACATTGTGAGGCAGAAAACACACATTATGAGGCATGAAACACACATTGTGAGGCAGAGAACACACATTGTGACGCAGAGAACACACATTGTGAGGCAGAGAACACACATTATGAGGCAGAGAACACACATTGTGAGGCATGAAACACACATTATGAGGCATGAAACACACATTATGAGACATGAAACACACAATGTGAGACAGAGAACACACATTGTGAGACAGAGAACACACATTGTGAGGCAGTAACACACATTGTGAGACAGAGAACACACATTGTGAGACAGAGAACACACATTGTGAGAAAGAAAACACATTGTGAGGCAGAGAACACATATTGTAAGGCAGAGAACACACATTTTGAGGCAGAGAACACACATTGTGAGACAGAGAACACACATTGTGAGACAGAAAACACACATTGTGAGACAGAAAACACATTGTCGGACAGAAAACACATTGTGAGACAGAGAACACACATTGTGAGACAGAAAACACATTGTGAGACAGAGAACACACATTGTGAGACAGAGAACACACATTGTGAGACAGAGAACACACATTGTGAGAAAGAAAACACATTGTGACACTGAGAACACACAGTGAGATAGAAAGTGAAAGTGACGCATTGTGAAACAGAGAACACACATTTTGAGAAAGTGAACATACATTGTGAGACAGAGTACACTCATTGTGAACAGTTACCTTTTGACACAAACCTTCCTGAATTTCCTCCTGCTAAATTCTTTTTAGGAGTAACTCTAACTGACATCTGAGTTTCTTTTCCATGGTACTGGAAAAGATAGGACAAAATCATTAACACTGAAATATGTTGCAGGAAAAAGTCATTAATATTGACATATGTAACTATGTACTCATATTCCTCCATCGAGGTTTCAGAAGTCTATCTATCTATACGCTAAACCCTTTATTGATTTTCAGTGTCAGGGTAGAAGAGTTCTCTGGAGATGGCCCTCGTGTGTGCTGAGTATATTGTGGAATTTGTCGTCGCTTTTTTTTCCGGTTGTCCATCGTTTTCGAGGTCGGCCTCTAGGTCTGCCTTCACTGTTTCTGTGTAGCATAGTGTGCTGTGGTATGCTGTCTGCTGATGTGTGCAAACCATTTGATCTGTTAGCTCTTAATATACTCCAAGATTGGTGCGGTGCCGGTTCTTTGTCTAATGTCCTCATTTCTAACTTTGTCTCCTAACGATATTTCTAGGGGATTCTGTGTAAGCATGCCATTTCAGCTGTCGCTAGTTTACGTTTGTCGTGTTCTATCATTGTCCATGTTTGGCATTGGTAGCACAGCATAGGCATAGTAATCGTTATGAATAGTGTTGTTTTTTTGGTGTTTAAATCTAGATTTTTGTTTCTGAAGATTGGTGTCATTTGCCCTAGGGCTTGGTATGCTTTACTACAATACAGATGTAGTAAAGCATACCAAGTCCTAGGGACGGAAAATGACACCAATCTTCAGCAACAAAAATGTAGATTTAAACACCAAAATAACACTTTTCAAAATGATTATTATGACTACGCCATGTTACAAATGCCAAACATGGACAATGACAACACAAGATAAACGTAAAGTAGTGACAGCTGAAATGGCATGCTTACGCAGAATCCTAAGAATATCGCTAAGAGACAGAGTTAGAAATGAGGACATTAGACAAAGAACCGGTTTTAGAAGTACTTCATTGAAACTATCTACTCGCATTGCTCCATCGAGGTGGTAGAAGTACTTCATTGAAACTACTCGCATTGCTCCAGTCGGGTATTGAAAGTACTTTATTGAAACTATCTACTCGCATTGCTCCATCGAGGTGATAACACAGGTAGACCACAGTATGAAGCCAGTAATGATCAAATTGAATGAACTTCATTGGAAAGCATCTACACAACAGTCCTCCAGCGACTTTATTTATAGCGATGAGGCTAGAGGAAATGGTGGCCAGTTCACTCTTCAATATCCATACTTTTCTTGGTTTTCCTCCTCCCATTATTTAGTCCCTGCATCGTGTCTGACATGGAATCATGTCGGCTTGCTTACATATTTATATCATACAAGCTATTCGACGTTCTACTATTTAAAGTATACTCGGAAAAAGTTGGCAGGTAACTCAACGGGTACATAGGCGCTAACAGCAGAGCTGTGTGGACAGCATAAGGCACAGTTAGGCACATAGTACGCTCTGGCCATCCACTGCACCTGATTTTCTCCCAGTTGTCTCAACTTTGTCTTGCCACTGGACCAAGATAAAACTCAGGAGAGATAGTGTGGTTGACGATTAGCGCAACTCTTCCACACTATAAACCAACTTCAGCGCTAGTCATTTCTCAACCCATTTATTTACTTATTTTTACTAATTAAATATTTCGCACTATTAACTTTTATTATTTTTATTATTTATTGTTATTATTATCATGGTTGAGTTTTTGGTCATCGTCGATCACGACAGACGAACATCATCATCATTTAAAGTATTGACTCTTATATGCACATCTACTTTTTTCTTACCTACATAGCCTATACTATCTGTAGGGATTGCGCTAATTTTGTCTATGCAATGTCTATTCATATATAACACAAGTATTCGAAGACATGTATTCATACATAACACTTGTATTCATACATAACACTTGTATTCATACATAACACTTGTATTCGTACATAACACTTGTATTCATACATAACACTTGTATTCATACATAACACTTGTATTCATACATAACACTTGTATTCATACATAACACTTGTATTCATACATAACACTTGTATTCATACATAACACTTGTATTCATACATAACACTTGTATTCATACATAACACTTGTATTCGTACATAACACTTGTATTCATACATAACACTTGTATTCGTACATAACACTTGTATTCGTACATAACACTTGTATTCGTACATAACACTTGTATTCATACATAACACTTGTATTCGTACATAACACTTGTATTCGTACATAACACTTGTATTCGTACATAACACTTGTATTCATACATAACACTTGTATTCATACATAACACTTGTATTCATACATAACACTTGTATTCGTACATAACACTTGTATTCGTACATAACACTTGTATTCGTACATAACACTTGTATTCATACATAACACTTGTATTCATACATAACACTTGTATTCATACATAACACTTGTATTCATACATAACACTTGTATTCATACATAACACTTGTATTCATACATAACACTTGTATTCATACATAACACTTGTATTCATACATAACACTTGTATTCATACATAACACTTGTATTCATACATAACACTTGTATTCATACATAACACTTGTATTCATACATAACACTTGTATTCATACATAACACTTGTATTCATACATAACACTTGTATTCGTACATAACACTTGTATTCGTACATAACACTTGTTTCACAGCAAGTATACTAACCACTGCGCTACTCACCCCTCTCTACCCTCATTTTTGTTTACTTACTTATTCAACTGTAACACTTGTATTCCAAGTCATGTACTTGTATATAACACTTGTATTCGAAGGCCTATATTAGTTTTTTCACGTCTGTAGTAAGTTCCCAGCTCCAAGTTCTCACAACCATACACCATAATTTAATAAAAAAAACAGAACCAATGATATATCATAATGCTACCTATTTAAGTTTATGAACCAGGTTACCAATCTACTACCAAACAAGTTGTCTACAAGTGTAAGCTAAAACATTATGGACCAGGCCAAGTGTTGGAGTACAACCTGGACATGCATCAAACAAAACATCAGTAATGGTATAACTTACAAATGTGTTATTTCAAATGTGTAACCTAATTATTCTCCTGACTCTCCATTGCGTGTGGCGTCGTATCTCAAAATCTGTTTTGTCGCGGTAGAGTGTTAAATCCGACCAGCTCGAAACCATGGTTACAATTACTTCCCACATCCTGGTGACTGTAGTCGCGATGGCAGTGGTTTTGATTATGGTGCCCGTTATGGTGACGAGTGTCATGGTTATCCTCAGGGGTCGCTAGGTTGACGGATTTAATTCCTAACCAACTCTTCATCGATTGAACAGTCGTCCACTTTTGAACGGCTAGTCAGACATTACTGTTGTCATCGCTAATTTGGTTTGCGTGCCTGAAGAGTGGCTTGTTTCTGTAATGGTTCCACAGCTGCAGGATCAGCTCCGAAACGAGAACATCATTTGCATTCTTACCAACCAGTCGGAGCACAAAGATACTGTCCTGTCGTAGGTACTGCTCGCAAAATTTCACTGCCATCTTTTTTGTCAAACTTATTTGTAGCAGTCATTGATTCAAAGAAATTTCTTGATGTAGCGGAGGCGATGCTGCCTAAAGATCATTGTGTAAAGCCAGATGAGGAAGTTGAAGGCGCTGAGGCTGGCTACAAAGACCAACCAGAACCAGATGAAAATGAATATCTTTTCATTAAAAAGATTGATTGGCAATACACATTGGACAGTGTAGTCGTGCACGTTGGTCATTTGATGGAGTTTAAAGAAATAATATGTGATTCTTGGGAATCAGGGACTTTCTGCCCAGCTCTCATGGTGGGCCAAATGGTCCATAACCTCAAATCCATACACGTTAAACTTAGTACCCAAAAATTCGTTTAGTATAAAAAGTTGACCAATAGCATTGGCTAGGTAAAGTAGTTTGATGAACATGTAGAGTGTGACCAGGTAGTTGCCGTAACGTTTTCCCCAAATGATACAGCAATATATGGATACTTGTTGCCGTAATCATATAAAACAGCCAGAACGGTACTCCCTGGTGTTTTCTATCCACCTATCCCTATACCGGACTATGTGTTTGATGGTTCTGTCTCGATCGTCTGGGGCCACATACGCTGTTTCCACTGCTAGAGTCACTATCTTGTCCAAATTCACACCAGCAGACGCTGTCAAGATTCGCCATAATATACACGGCACCTAGAATGAAAGTAAAAGATACCGATTATTAGAAAATCATTTCAAATTTAAGAGTAACTGGCTATGTTACTTTAGAATAAAGTTGAAGCAAACAGTAACAAGTAAATAAATTGTTCAAAAGTCTTAGTAGATAGACTTTATAGAGACCAGCACTCTAAAGAAACCAGCACAACCGCAAATCAAGAGTACAATCACAACACGCAACTTTGTAGTTTCATCCGTGAGCTTGGTGAGTGCAAGGAACATGAGTTAACTTCTACTAAAGGGAAGTACGCTTAAGAAAGGGGTTAGATGTACCAAGACTTAACCAAAAAAATCACCTCTCAATCCTTACGAAAATAAGTTACATTTTCAAAAATCTTATAGAAACTATTTTCTTACACAGCTTACATTTTGTGTTTATTGGCTAAGGTTTTTGTGTTATTAACTTATTGCAACCTAAAATTGAAATTGGGGTATCAGTAGAAATAACTGTTAGTATAGTCTTAATTTTTTCATGTGCGATTTCCGTCAAAAAAATGATATATATGTTTGATTTTGTACATCATATCTTTCAGATTTTGTAAGATAATCCCATTAATCTGCTAATCTGCATATGTTGTATAGCTGAAACCAGACCCATTTTTACTGTGCTTATGTTTAATTAAAAACGTTGAGACAGACATATTGACCAGAGGAAACAACACTGGAATCATAGCTCTATGGGCCACTGTATGAACTACAAAAGACAGTGAGTTTTATTAAGTAATACGGATATTATGTTATATGTTTGTTGTTACTGAGGATATTTCAATACCTGTATGGGATGTTTGTTGTTGTTGTAATAGTCCTTGTCTCGATCGGTCCGTTCTGGTGACTTTGTGTGCACGGTTTGAAAGGCTTGATGAAATCACATCTTTTTTTTTTAGATGCAGTTAGTCAAGTACGGAAGAACGCGTGTTCAATAGTTGCTAGGCGATTTGGTGCCGTTGAACGGACTGGTTCAATTCCTGTTAGTCTCATGAGTTTTTATTAAGGAGACAGATTTACAGATATAGACATGTTTCAAGTGAACGAAAGAAGAAGACGAAGAATATTTAATGAAAACAATTAATAACACTATGCATTTGCAGAAATATATACATTTTAGTACACTCAGCATACTTTTTGAGGAAAGCTTACTACATACAATTTTTTTCAAGGTTCAAGATCCATATAAGGAAGATATAAACCTAATTACTTGATTTTTAAACTAGACACTTAAAATTGATTAATTCAGAATGTAAAAACCAGCATTATCAATCATATTCGAAAATGTACAATTGTCTTAATTACATAATTCATTATTTGAACTAAATAGTCCATGATTTTTCAACCAGCAATAATTGATACCAAATACCCAGTATATATTCTACTATGAGGTAAAGTTTTATTTGAATCTATGCAGAATTGACTGTTTGACAAAAATAAACATAGTAACCCCTCCGCTGGTTAGGTCTAGCCCCTATATTAAAGTCTGTCTTCAAAATCGTGCCATCAATCTGTGAATGTATGCATGTAGTCTTAGATGACCGATGACCAAGAATAATGAAATATATAATTGCATAAGTAATTTTAATTGAGTGAAACCACGAACTGGTGTGATGTTACATGCAATGTATTGTCTGTAATACTACATTTCAAATCGTTTGTGTACAAATTAGTGTTGAATGTGTAACATTAATGTGTATGACTAAATATTATATACAAGTAAAATATTGACTAGAAAATTATCTGTCTTTTGCAGAATGTTCATGGAATGCATGAACCTTATGTGTTGAATTAATGCACAAAATATGTGTTTTATAGTTGAATTTATGCACAAAATATATGTTTTATAGTTGAATTTATGCACGAATCATGTGCTTTATAGATGAATTAATGCGCGAAGTATCACACAGAAGTATCTAACATGACAGTGTGTACGACATCTAGTGCCAATATATATAATCAGACTTGTCATAAAAGTGTAGATGATTACCTTGAAGAGAAGTGCCTGGAACAAGAGAATCATGGGAACCCATTGATAATACTCGACCTCTGCATGTAGGGGTTTCTCGGGTGCACGAGGTACATGAGTGTCAAAAGGAACGTAATGTGCATTGGAGACCCAACAGATGTTATTGGTATAGTCAACCTACAGAAGATGAAGGATGATCAGAAGGTAAGTGATGTATGATGACAATTGTAATGATATTGATGTGTTGGTAAACGCTCATATTGCTAGTTCATTTCTTGATCAATGTTCTAGTGATTCATGAAATTTTAAGTGACACCTGGTAACAAGTGTCATTTCTTGAAACACCTTATACAATTTGGAAATAATTCAACAAATGGTATATGGGTTGCAGCCGGTGACAGGTGTCACTTCTTGAAACACCTTATACAATTTGGAAATAATTCAACAAATGGTATATGGGTTGCAGCTGGTGACAGGTGTCACTTCTTGAAACACCTTATACAATTTGGAAAGAATGACTGGATTACAAAAATTCACAACCTCCATTATTTCTATGTAATAACTCTGATATAACCAAATTGCACTAACATCCACGGTTGAAAGGGGCGTACTTCACCACAAGAAGTACAGTTTACACAATCTAACCACAGAAATATAGCTGTTGATGTGTAGGAACGGTTTGATTGGTGAAATTAATAATAGTTATGATTGCTGGTTATTATCATCCCACAAGTTCATAGGTGCTCCGATTCCAGTTTCAACAAATTCATCAGAGTGTAGAGGCTGACAGTTCCAGTTATGTATGAACTGGTCCGATCTTTACAGCAATCTCATGCTCAGAGTAATTCAGTGTAGATTATTACACAATTTCAGCAGTGTTATTGTCAATGAGTGTCCTGGCTTCAGCAGTGTTATTGTCAATGAGTGTCCTGGCTTCTGTCCTGGCTTCAGCATTGTTATTGTCAATGAGTGTCCTGGCTTCAGCAGTGTTATTGTCAATGAGCGTCCTGGCTTCAGCAGTGTTATTGTCAATGAGCGTCCTGGCTTCAGCAGTGTTATTGTCAATGAGTGTCCTGGCTTCAGTAGTGTTATTGTCAATGAGCGTCCTGGTTTCAGCAGTGATTGTCAATGAGTGTCCTGGCTTCAGCAGTGTTATTGTCAATGAGTGTCCTGTCTTCAGCAGTGTTATTGTCAATGAGTGTCCTGGCTTCAGCAGTGTTATTGTCAATGAGCACCCTGGCTTCAGAGTGTTATTGTCAATGAGTATCTTGGCTTCAGCAGTGTTATTGTCAATGAGTGCCTTGTCTTCTGAATTCATCACTACCGGATTTTTTCCTCTGCAGCTTCATCCGAGTGTGATCACTACAGAGAAGGCACCATGTAATGCAAGCGGAGTGGATGATATCCACTCTTCCCAGGATCAATTTAATTATGATAACATACTTAAAAGATGTCATCTTCTGCCTGTTACAACCATGATCTGCCCCTTTTAAGAAGGAAGCCTTTCACCTTACTGAGGTAAAAGCCAGGGGAAGATCTTATAATCACTTTTTTTTTAATGCGCTCGATCTCGTCACACCTTGGTTCTGTTAGCTACAGTCAAGGGAATCAAGGAGATATCTTATCTCTACACTTAGTGTATCCTTTGTACATCTGAAGATGATGCGAATGTCATCGTTCTGAATATTGTTCAGCGTATTAATAATCATGAGTATGGTACAAACATATTCTATATTAAGGAAAAGTTAACATGATTAAATTAGGGATAAAAATTCATCATTGCATCAAGGGCAATAACTATGTTCGCGATATCATGATAGATGTGGTTGACAATATCAGAAGAGAATGATAATAGGTAAATATTTGGTTGATATTACGGTCATATGGCCTATATCTTTTCTTTTCACTCTATTACCCTTTATGCTTTGAAACGTCAGGGGTAGAAGAGTTCTCGGGAGATGTCTTTTTTATGAGCTTCATATATGTTTGTTTTCATTGACTAATTTATTTCTGTAATTAATCGTATGCCTGATATGCTCCTGGATTTGTGTCTATTGTGTCCATATAGTAATGCCCTTTGACTGTCAGATGGTAGTCTGGAAGCATGTGAAAACCATTTAATCATTTGTCTTCTGATGTAATCAAGGATTGGCATTGTGTTTGTTAGTTTTCTGATATTTTCATTTCTGATTATATCTCTTATTGTTACTCCGAGAATGATACATAGACAAGTCATTTCTATTGTGAAAAGTTATATGTTGTCTATTGTCTGTCTCCAGGTGAATGATGGTTGAGCAATTTCACACTTGCCGTTAAACCTAGGGTGGAAGCTTAATCTGTTGTTCCAAGATCAGATGTGTAGCCTTGGTTGTATTTAGTCCATGTTTGTTCTAGACTATCTTGATGTTTTCTATCCACCATTTTCTTGGTCTACCTTTGGTTTTACACCCGGATAATCTTTTGTTACATGCTCTTATTGGTATTTGGTTTGACTTCATTCTCATAAGGTGACCGAACCATTTTACTTGCTGTCTCTCAATATGTTCAATGCACGATATTATACCAACTCTTTCCCTAATTTCTTCAGTTTTTATTACATCTAGTTTGGTAACCATTGCAGGTTTTCTCAGACACTTCGTTTCACATGTAATGATTTTCCTCTGCTGCGATCTGCTAAAGACCACGGTAGCATAGATTTGATATAAAAATTGACGATTGTATCTATATTTTTATTTCCATCTTAATCTTTGGGTGAAGAGGTAATGGTGAAAGCTGTTAGGTCTTCATTTGGCTTTTGTTGTTACTGTTCACATTTGGCTTTTGTTGTTACTGTTCACGTTTGGCTTTTGTTGTTACTGTTCACATTTGGCTTTTGTTGTTACTGTTCACGTTTGGCTTTTGTTGTTACTGTTCACATTTGGCTTTTGTTGTTACTGTTCACATTTGGCTTTTGTTGTTACTGTTCACATTTGGCTTTTGTTGTTACTGTTCACATTTGGCTTTTGTTGTTACTGTTCACATTTGGCTTTTGTTGTTACTGTTCACATTTGGCTTTTGTTGTTACTGTTCACATTTGGCTTTTGTTGTTACTGTTCACATTTGGCTTTTGTTGTTACTGTTCACATTTGGCTTTTGTTGTTACTGTTCACATTTGGCTTTTGTTGTTACTGTTCACATTTGGCTTTTGTTGTTACTGTTCACATTTGGCTTTTGTTGTTACTGTTCACATTTGGCTTTTGTTGTTACTGTTCACATTTGGCTTTTGTTGTTACTGTTCACATTTGGCTTTTGTTGTTACTGTTCACATTTGGCTTTTGTTGTTACTGTTCACATTTGGCTTTTGTTGTTACTGTTCACATTTGGCTTTTGTTGTTACTGTTCACATTTGGCTTTTGTTGTTACTGTTCACATTTGGCTTTTGTTGTTACTGTTCACGTTTGCCATTAGTAGCATAGTGATGTTATGATCTACTTTAAATAGCATAATTTTGGTGTTGATGTGCACCTGTTTGGTGATGAAAATAGTAGACATATGCCCTAAGATCTGGTATGCATCTAGGTTGGGTTTCTCTGGAAGCTTTTGATGCTTCCAAGATTAGTGAATTCTATCATCTTTTTAAGTTGTAGGTCACCGATGAAAATAGTGGTGTTTTTATGCTCTTGCGGTTGACATTACCTCATTTTTTTATGTTTATGTACAGCCTATTTATATGTTGTTGTAGTTGTTCTTCTGTTGTTGGTATATCCTGATGATCGTAAGCTTGATCGTCTGACATAAGTTCACTTATGAGGTTGTTTAAGTTGTCATCTTTATTGGTGCTTGCAATTTTACATATACAATCGATATATGTGATGAATATCAAGGGAGATAGAACACAACCTTGTCGCACTCCAGAGTGTATATGTGAAATTTTGTCTGAAAGCTTTATACTCGTTCTAGCTGCACATTGACTACCTGTATAACTTACTCCTGCGCAAGTTGATTAGGTGTTGTTGAGCCTTATATTTTGATAGTATTTTCCATCATTGTTATCTGTCTACTCTGTCGAAGGCGTTTTTTTATCGACAATTGTGATATACAATTCTTGGTTGTTTGCAGTTGTTTTTTCTGCCAGTTATCTGAGTGTAAAAATGGTATCTGTACAACTCTTGTTCTTATGGGATCCCATTTGAGTGTTAAGTTTGATGAATACTCTTAATCTTCTTTCTAGAATTCTGTTGAGAAAATTTCAAGTGTGGCTTAGAAGTGATGTACTACTGTATTGTGTACAATCTCTTTTAGATTGATAACAATCGCGAGATAACAATTGTACTATTTCTTGCCGATGAAGGAAGACTGGGAGGATGATGTAAGCTACAGAGCAAACTCATGTCCAGTGAAAAAACTGCCATCCGGATGATAGGGCTCATATCTACGTGTACTAATACTAACTGTCTAAAGCAGGCTATGATAACAGCGGTTTCAGAAGTGCTGTTGCGTCATTCTGGTTTAGGCAGAGATACTATTTGTGCTCTAATTTCTCCAATGTGGTGGAACTCATAATCTTTTGGGCATTATAAATATCAGATACATATTTCATCTAAACAGGCAATTTCCCATGAAAAATAGTTATGTAAAATGATAAGAGATATAATTTATCATTTAGGAAGAGATGTAGTCAAATGAGAAATTTTGTCTTTAAAAGGAAATTTTTCATTATAAAAGAGAGAATGTCTGAAAAATGAAATGTCTCTTTTTTAATGGAGGCTGGGGTCGTTATGAAGGATTGAAACAATATGGGGTTGAGATGAAAGCATTGTATGGACGAGATTCAGTTGACATAATAAACAAATTCAATATCATTAAAAGGAAAATACAATTGCTGCATGAATATATATATATATATATGTATATATGGAAGAGACTTGGGTTGAACTGCAATATATGCAGCGAATGCTGTATACTGTGAACACTATTGAGAGGTTGGTATAGAATTTGCTGGCACCAACTCAAGTTTTGAACATATTTAACAAAATGTCAATGTTCACAGATAACATTTGAACAAACTGAAGACCGCTATGGTGTTACACTGTTAGCTGGTACCTTGAACAGTAACGCTTGGAACAAGAGTATTATGGGAATCCATTGATAGTACTGGATCTCAGAATGGTACGGCAAGATCCAATTTTGTGGTGGGTGTTCGTTGAAGTGAATATAATATGTATTGGAAACCCAGCACACATTGTTAGTGTAAGCCACCTGGATACACGAAGGATGTAGTGAGGAAAGTGATATAATGATGTGATGCATGAACTGAAATCAGGGGAAATGTACATGTCTGAATGTAAGATTATGAATGATTGTGTACATGTTTTAGCACATATCAGACATTATATAAATATACTATTTATATTGGAGACATGATTGATTAAAGCACTTGTCCTAGAAATGAAATTAACTATTAACAAGTGTATACCCCTTTATTGTAACATAAAATGCTACCAATGTCAATAAAAAACATCCAAAGTATCTTCATTCCAACCCTGTGCTACCAATGTCAAACATGGTCCTTAACAACAAAAAATAAGCGACAACTGGTTACAACAGAGATGAGATGTCTGAGAAAAGTCACAGGAGTGACCAGAAGACACAGAATTAGAAACGAGGTCATAATAGAAAGAGTGGGTGTCATATCAATTCTACAATACATACAAAACCAACAGATACAATGGTTTGGTCATCTGGAAAGAATGCTGTGTGATTCATTAGTTTATAAAGCATATACGAAGAGAGGAGAAGCAGAAAGAAGAGCCAAGGGTAGACCTAGAGTACGCTGGATCGACAACATCAAAGAGACATTACATGAACACCAAATACATTATCTGAAGCTGCCAGAAATGTGATAACAAGAACATTGTATCTCCCTCGACACCCGTAAAGGGTAAAAGAGGAAAGAAGAAGAAGAATTTTATGCGATGAGACACGTGACAAATTATTACATGTCATGAGACAGTGAAAGATGAATTAACACAACAGTGAAAGATGAATTAACACAACAGTGAAAGATGAATGAGTAATGTGAGATATGTGAAAACAGATAAAAAAGACGACTACAACTTATATAAGATGAATGAATGCAAAAAGGCTGTGATAAATGAATAAATGTGACAAGACAGTGAAAGATGAATATATTGTGATGATACAGTAAAAGGTGAATAGTTGCTACAAAACGGCGAACGAGAAAGATGAATATATGTGATGATACAGTAAAAGGTGAATATTTGCAACTTAGATCCATGACTAACTAACTAACCAGTCTCTTGTGTTGCTAATAAGTTCAGTTGATGACATATTTTTGTGTGGCAGTGACAACCCATTCAGAAATTTCTTTGTTTGAAGTCCTCTGTTCTCTTCTGCCCTTGATCTTTCCAGTGGCTACTAAATGGTCAAGATTTGCTACTCTAGCTCATCACATTCCCTAAAAATCATGACTGTCTTATTCTAATTTGTGTTATAATTTTTCTATTTAGAACCAGCATCTCTGAGGACGTCTACATTCATTTTCTAGGCTGCCAATGGAATTTCCATCATTCTTCTCAAAACCCACATCTCAGTTACCTCCAGCTCACCGTCACCTTGAGCCCTTCTGTTTACAGTCCATGTTTTACATCCATACACAAGAATTGCATCAATATAATAGTACTAAGATTTGTATATGTACTCCAGTGTATAGAATTTGTCTTGATTTAGGAAAAGCAGATTTGGCTTGTGCTATCTTTCTCTTTATCTCATTAGAGCACAGGCCATCTGATGTTAAAATGGTGCCAAGATACTTGACTTTATGCACTTGATTTAAGTGTTCATAGTTGATATTTATACTGCAAATTGACAGTGTGTATTTCTTTGAAACAATAATCACTTTTGTTGTCTTTTTGTTTACAAAATATTACCATCATTTTATAAAAGGATACAAGAGTATAATTGGGCATAATTCTTACGGATATAATAAAAAGATGAAAAGAAATGAATCATTATACAGATTAAACTAAATGAATTTTATGCAGAATGAATGAGAAACTCCGCGAGAAATATGACAACATTGTGAATAACATGTTCTTCCTCTTTCCCTGACATGTCGTGATTTAAGAGAATATGCAAGCTGTCAGTATTGAAGGATTGAGATAAGAAACAATTATGTATGCTGTCAAGATTGAAAGATTGAGATAAGAAAAGATTATGCAAGATGTAAAGATTGAAGGATTGAGATAAGAAAAGATTATGCAAGATGTAAAGATTGAGATAAGAAAAGATTATGCAAGATGTAAAGATTGAAAGATTGAGATAAGAGATTGTGCAATCTATCAAGATTGAAGCATTGAGATAAGAGGAGATTATGCAAGCTGTCAAGATTAAAGGATTGTGACAAGAAGAGAGAAAACCAGGTGTGAACTGTATATAAGAATGTTTACAGAACAAAGGAGTTCTTGTATTGTGGATTTCCAGGCCAAGATAAATGATTAGAGTGATATATATATTCAAATTAGAAAAGGTGACGAACATCTGATACTACAGACGGTGACAAAATGTTGTGAATATTCATGAGTACTTACATGGCTTTCCTCAAACTAAGCGGGACACCAACAATGTATAGGTTCGCCCACGTACTGTTTCATATTGACGACGATGGTAAAGATGATGAAGATAATTGTGGTGTAGAGGTGATTCAGTCGGTCGATCCAGTCATCGTCGTAACGTCCTTTGAGACGGGTGTATGTCGCAAAACTCCCCAACACTCTGTCATGCCTGAGAATGGAAACAAATGATTGAATGTTAATACTCGAGAAACAGAATGTTATTATGAACTCTAGAATGTTATCATAATTGTTTACACACCATAAGAGGTGTAACATATTGTTGTTGAGTGGCACCACTGTGTTACAGACGAAAACTTGGTTGATACCTTTATCACATGCCATCTGCTTTAAAAACTGTTCCACTTTGTTAGTGTTTCTTTTTGTTTGAATCGAGTGTCATGAGTAATAAGTTTTACTGCAGTCTTTTCTTGTTAAAACTATGTAGAAGTAAATCACGAGATGAATGTGTGTCAAGGAAAAGAAACAGAATTAATATTTGCTTACTAGACACTTATGTTGTTAACAATGATTGGAGTAATGTATGACAATGACGAGGACTAATGTATGATGATGATGAGGGCTAATGTATGATGATGATGAGGGCTAATGTATGATGATGATGAGGACTAATGTATGATGATGATGAGGGCTAATGTATGATGATGACGAGGGCTAATGTATGATGATGATGAGGGCTAATGTATGATGATGATGAGGGCTAATGTATGATGATGATGAGGGCTAATGTATGATGATGATGAGGGCTAATGTATGATGATGACGAGGACTAATGTATGACAATGACGAGGGCTAATGTATGATGATGATGAGGGCTAATGTATGATGATGATGAGGGCTAATGTATGATGATGATGATGAGGGCTAATGTATGATGATGATGAGGACTAATGTATGATGATGACGAGGGCTAATGTATGATGATGACGAGGACTAATGTATGACAATGACGAGGGCTAATGTATGATGATGATGAGGGCTAATGTATGATGATGATGAGGGCTAATGTATGATGATGATGATGAGGGCTAATGTATGATGATGATGAGGACTAATGTATGATGATGACGAGGGCTAATGTATGATGATGATGAGGACTAATGTATGACAATGACGAGGGCTAATGTATGATGATAACGAGGGCTAATGTATGATGATGATGAGGGCTAATGTATGATGTTGATGAGGGCTAATGTATGATGATGATGAGGACTAATGTATGATGATGACGAGGGCTAATGTATGATGATGACGAGGACTAATGTATGACAATGACGAGGGCTAATGTATGATGATGTTGATGAGGGCTAATGTATGATGATGATGATGATGAGGGCTAATGTATGATGATGATGATGATGAGGACTAATGTATGATGATGATGAGGACTAATGTATGATGATGATGAGGACTAATGTATGATGATGATGATGATGAGGACTAATGTATGATGATGATGAGGACTAATGTATGATGATGATGAGGGCTAATGTATGATGATGATGATGATGAGGACTAATGTATGATGATGATGAGGACTAATGTATGATGATGATGATGATGAGGGCTAATGTATGATGATGATGATGATGAGGACTAATGTATGATGATGATGATGATGAGGACTAATGTATGATGATGATGAGGACTAATGTATGATGATGATGATGATGAGGACTAATGTATGATGATGATGAGGACTAATGTATGATGATGATGAGGACTAATGTATGATGATGATGATGACTAATGTATGATGATGATGAGGACTAATGTATGATGATGATGAGGACTAATGTATGATGATGATGAGGACTAATGTATGATGATGATGAGGACTAATGTATGATGATGATGAGGACTAATGTATGATGATGATGAGGACTAATGTATGATGATGATGAGGACTAATGTATGATGATGATGAGGACTAATGTATGATGATGATGATGATGAGGACTAATGTATGATGATGATGAGGGCTAATGTATGATGATGATGATGAGGGCTAATGTATGATGATGATGATGAGGGCTAATGTATGATGATGATGATGAGGGCTAATGTATGATGATGATGAGGGCTAATGTATGATGATGATGATGAGGGCTAATGTATGATGATGATGATGAGGGCTAATGTATGATGATGATGATGAGGGCTAATGTATGATGATGACGAGGACTAATGTATGATGATGATGAGGGCTAATGTATGATGATGATGAGGGCTAATGTATGATGATGATGATGAGGGCTAATGTATGATGATGATGAGGGCTAATGTATGATGATGATGAGGACTAATGTATGATGATGATGAGGGCTAATGTATGATGATGATGAGGGCTAATGTATGATGATGATGATGAGGGCTAATGTATGATGATGATGATGAGGGCTAATGTATGATGATGATGAGGGCTAATGTATGATGATGATGATGAGGGCTAATGTATGATGATGATGAGGGCTAATGTATGATGATGATGATGAGGGCTAATGTATGATGATGATGATGAGGGCTAATGTATGATGATGATGAGGGCTAATGTATGATGATGACGAGGACTAATGTATGATGATGATGAGGACTAATGTATGATGATGATGAGGACTAATGTATGATGATGATGAGGACTAATGTATGATGATGATGATGAGGGCTAATGTATGATGATGATGATGAGGGCTAATGTATGATGATGATGAGGGCTAATGTATGATGATGACGAGGACTAATGTATGATGATGATGAGGGCTAATGTATGATGATGATGAGGGCTAATGTATGATGATGATGATGATGAGGGCTAATGTATGATGATGATGAGGACTAATGTATGATGATGATGAGGACTAATGTATGATGATGATGAGGACTAATGTATGATGATGATGAGGGCTAATGTATGATGATGATGAGGGCTAATGTATGATGATGATGATGAGGGCTAATGTATGATGATGATGAGGACTAATGTATGATGATGACGAGGGCTAATGTATGATGATGATGATGAGGGCTAATGTATGATGATGATGAGGGCTAATGTATGATGATGATGATGAGGGCTAATGTATGATGATGATGATGGCTAATGTATGATGATGATGATGAGGGCTAATGTATGATGATGATGATGATGGCTAATGTATGATGATGACGAGGACTAATGTATGACAATGACGAGGGCTAATGTATGATGATGACTGAGTACTTTCTAAAACTTTTGTTAATTCATGTTTTCCTGTGAAAGAGTACAGGGAGGCTTTCTATGGGCTGTGGAAATAAAATACAATAAAAATAATTTTGACTGTACCTCCAAAAGAAAAAAATCATGTCCCAAACGTGGATTGAACACGGGACCCCACTGTTTTAAGAAAGGTGTTCTAAACATACAGCTAATATATGATAATGACAGGGGCTAATATATGATAAGACGAGGGCTAATGTATGATAACAATGAGTGCTAATATAGGAAAATGATGAGGACTAGTGTATGATAATGACCGGGGGGGGGGGGGGGGATGTGTTAATGTATGATTATGACTGCGCTAATGTATGATATTGATGGGTGACCAATATATAAAATGATGCATGTCAATGTATGATGATGATGACAGAGGCTAATGTATGATAATGTTGTCAGTAACACTAATAATATATCTCAGACATTCTAATTCATTTGTTCCCAAGGGGGGGGGTGAGGGTGTTGAGACGATGTCAAAGTGGTTGGAGAAATCTCATAATTTAGAGCGAAGTTTAGGGAATGATTGGTTTTCCATTAAAAATATAAGCATGAATGAAAAGAATATTTAAGAAGAAAACAAAATAAATAATGGTTGCTGTTCACTAAAAATAGTTATTATAATCACAGTTAATTTGTTTATGTCCTGATAAAGTCTCGTTCTGACCAAAAGAGCGAAGCATTTATAGATAGAATGAAATGGTTTCTTTAAGTTTTACAAAGGCTTTGTAAAAAGTCCAAGGGGAGAGTCAGTGAGAAAAGTATGGGAACCACTGTTTCAAATGAACAATACGAAATCATGGACAAAGCGTGGGTTTAGCATGGAGATAACATGGAGAAATCGTGGAGAAAATATATTTAAAACATGGAGAAAACAATAAATATAACACCATGAAGAAAACATGGACAAAATATATAGTAAACATGGCGAAAATATAAAGAAAGTCTGTCAAGAATATATCCAAAACATGGAGAAATCAATGAAATATAACATCATGTAGAAAACATGAAGAAAACAAAGAAAATAAAACAATAAATTCAAGTCATGCAGAAAAGGGAGAAAATATCCAGAACAAATTAAGAATGATTAAAGTTGCGTTTGACTCATTTATGTACCTGGAAACACATAGACGGTAGGGGGTGGGGGTATAATAATATGTATCCGATTTTAGCAAGCAAAATAAGCAATCTCTATAACTAAATCATAATTGTTGTTTGTTTGTTTTTAATTACAGAGAGAGAGGGAGGGGGAGAGATGTCAAACCTTTAACATGAAGATAAATATAGAAAAGACAGAAGTAATGAGATAGGAAGAATAGAAAAAAAACCAATATATATATTGGAAATAGCAGACTTAAACAAGTGACAGAATTCACATACCTAGAAGGCAATATCATAGCAGACGACAAGAGCAGCAAAGAAATACACAATAGATGTAGTAAAGCATACAAAGCCCCAGGGCAAATGACACCAATCTCCAGAAACAAAAATGTAGATTTAAACACCAAAATAACACTATTCAAAATGATAACTATGCCAACGATGTGCTGCCAAAGCCAATCATGGACAACGATAGCACAAGACAAACGTAATCTTGTGACAGCTTAAATGGTATGCATACGCAGAATCCTAGGAATATCGCTAAGAGACAGATTGAGGAATGAGGACAGTAGACAAAAAAATGGCACCACCCCAATCTTGGAATATATTCAACCGATCAAATGGTTTGCACACATCAGCAGACTACCATCAAACATCATACCACAGCAAGCTATGCTACACAGATACAGTGATGGTAAACCTAGAGGCCGACCACAAAAACAATGTACCACCAAAATATAAGAGGCGACAAAATCCACAATATACTCAGCACACACAAGGGCCATCTCCAGAATACTTTTCTACCCCTGAACCTGAAAGGCAACAAAGGGTTTATCAAATATATAGATATATAGACTATCTTAGCTCAAACTTCGAACTCACTCTGATGACAACAGGAAGAGGTGGTCCATATGCAAGCCCCGCCCCTAGTCCTCCAAATGCTCCGAATATGACAATCAAAGGAATCATTGAATGTTGGATGTCGTAATAACTGGCAAACATTGCTCCACTGAAATGATATGAATGGTATACTGTTTAACGCCATGGGAAGAACTTGCACAAAATAGATCTACACGGCATTCTAAAATAAAAAAAAACGCATCATCTTGTGAAAAGAAGAGAAATGCAGCAGCTCAACAGCACAGAGCAGCCAGAAAGTCACGGATAGACCAAGATCTGTCTACAGTCGTCATTCCATGTCCGAACTGTCCAAGGACATTTACAGCTCGAATAGGGCTCATTAGCCATCTACGAACTCATAATCAAGGACATAACTAAAATTGAATTTTCTAAAGTGGATGTAACAAATGGTCATCATCACTTGTGATGGATGAACAACAAAAACAACAACATAATGTTAAATATACACACATGTGGTTAATCATAAATAAGCACTAGCATGGATATGGATAATAGTAGATTTAAAATTGGATGTTGGTCAGAAACTTGGATCCACACATCAACAGTTGTACATTCCCAGGAACTGAAGACTAGTGCCTTATGCCTCCAGCAGACAGCATACTTGATGCTCATGTATACTGAAATTTTATCAAACAAAAATTACTCTTAAATTTATTCTTTTACTACTTGAGGATAGCGGTGGTCTAGATGATAGAGAGCTTGCTTACTATCACTGGGTTATAGCGTGCAAGGTTCAAAACCACATCCAGACAAACAAACAAATTTTAGTTGTGATTTATCACATGACACTACCATTCTTCCTGTCAACCCAGCTGTAAATGAGTACCTGAATTATGAGTTCATTCATTTATTAGTATCATGCCTTCCGGTGTAGGCGATCATGTCTCTCCACAGTCCTCTGTTATACATTTAAATATAGTTTCTGATGATTCTGCATCATGCCAAGCTTTCAAGCGATCCAACATTTTCTCACGTTGTCTTCCTCTGTCTCTCTTATCCTCAATCTTTCTAGTTGTCATGATGTTCTCCAGCCCACCTCTTCTATAACATGACCCAGAAATTGTGATTGTCATCTTCTAATACAGTTAATAAGTTCCCTACTTGATTTTTCATATACTAGGAAGAGATTGACCTCTCTTTGTGACACGTCCTTTACAGAACATTGTCCTCACTGCAACTATGTACGCCTCTCGGTTCTGTGCAAGTTGCCCATCTTCTTCCAGTGTCATTTTCAGAAGATCTTCTATGTCATGTGTCCATCGTAGTCTTAGTCTGCCTCTTGTTCTCTCATGTGCTATAAATCATCTGCTTTTTTCTGCTTCCATATTTGTTCACAGAGGTCTGCAGATTAGCAGTATGTTGTCTGGAGAATGTAATGTGTTGTGTTATGGTTTAAAACTTTTATAAGATACCTTACTATCCCACATGACTGCTGGGTCACTTTGACCCTGTATTGGATAGCCAACTCTACCACATAAACTCCTTAGTCACCTCTTATGACATGCTTGGAAGAAAAAAAAACAGTGTTTCTATTCTCTGCTCCACTTTCAGGCGTGGACCAATACTTAGGCATTATTCATAATTTAATTTATAATATCAGATTTCAAGTTAATCTGACAATTTTGCAGTACAGTAAAGGTAAAGGTAGATCCCATGTCAGCAACCTGCCGTTGGGGATGAAGATAGCTCTACATATATAAGCTGCAGCAACTATTAGATGAAGTGACCAATTCCCTTGGCTAGTCGGCTGAACTACGTGAAATAATTCTCCCAATGCACATCCTCCCCTACCATACACACTAATGCAGGCAGAGATGGTGGAAGATGGTATTATCAACAACGGTTTCGAAGGTTGGATTTGGAAAGGCCCCATATTGGGCTGAGGGTGCATGAAGGATGGTAACTGATAAGCGACCAATACCGGTTCAGAAAGCAATGGCAAACACTGCAGAGATGTATTTGTGCCAAGAAACTCATGATGGAAAGTTCCAGGGAAGAGAACAAGAGGCAGACTAAGACTACGATGGACACATGACATAGAAGATCTTCTGAAAATGACACTGGAAGAAGATGGGCAACTTGCACAGAACCGAGAGGCGTACATAGTTGCAGTGAGGACAATGTTCTGTAAAGGACGCGTCACATAGAGAGATCAATCTCTTCCTAGTATATGAACTGAGGCTGCGATAAATGAACTGAGGCTGCGATAAATGAACTGAGGCCGCGATAATTGAACTGCGAAGTAGCGAGGGATGACAGCAAACAAACTTTGTGCTTATATTGGACGTGTACTAAGAATAAATGAAGAATGTTGAAAGTGCAGCCAAAAGACTAAATGGAGATTTCAGAAGACTACATGAGTATTGTCAAACATGGAAACTAAAAATAAACTGTGAGAAAACTATCTGTACCATCTTTACCAAAAGTCATAAAGTAGCCAAAGAAAATATCAGTCTATGGTTGGACACACAGAAATTGCCAAGAGAAGAACACTCACATATCTTGGAATCATGCTTGATCGGCAGCTCACCCTCAAGAAGCATGTAAAAAATATCAAAAATAAAGCACTTAAACAATTGCAAACTACTGAAAAGACTCATAGGCACATCTTGGGATCAGACAAGGATACCCTTAGAGGATTATATCTTGGGTACCTACGCTTTGCTTTAGAATACAACATTTCACTCCTTACAACATGTTCCAAGACAAATGTAGAATCTCTAGACAGAGTGCAGAACAATGCCCTATGTCTTATTAGTGGAGCAATGAGATCTACACCAACGGCTGCATGTGAAATACATAAAATGTAGAATCCCTTGAGATGCGGAGAGATATGGCTGCAATAGAGGCTTATGAAAGACGCAAAAGAATAAACAAAGAACACTCAAATAAACAACTTGTAGAAAACTGGCAACCAAACTACAGTTTAAAACAAAAGTCAGTCCTGAGCCATGTCAATGAAATAAAAGACAGCTATCACTTCCCAGGCAATAAAAGACAGCTACACCAAGAGACAAGAACTGCAAAGGGTAGAAAAATATTTACCACCACATGCAGGTTTTAAATTACTGGAAATCAAGACACAATTAAGAGATAATGCAACGAAAAGTTCCGACCCAGTAAGTCTGATGAAAGCAACACAGAAAACAATAGACACCTACTCAGAACAATGGATCCATGTCTATACAGATGGGTCTGCTTTTAAAGCCACCATCAAAGCAGGTTATGGTGTCTATATAGAATATCCAGACAAAACATCTGATGAGTTGCTTGATGCTTGTGGGGAGATATGTTCTAAATATGAAGCTGAAATAGCACTAGAAGTTGCCTTGTACCACCTGAAGACCATATTTGATACCTTTCCAACAAAAGTCCAAAACATGATTTTTACAGATTCTATGTCTGCTCTTTAGGTACTAGAATGTGATGGAAATTGTAAACCTGAGCTAGTTGAAATATATCACCATGCAAACCAACTGCTTACATCGTATGAAGTCAGATTTGTTATGCAGTGGATTCCTGGCCACTCAAACACACCTGGCAATGACAAGGGAGCAAAGACGGGAGCACAACAAGAACAGCCATATACACAAACAACCATGCACACAGTTAAAATGATGTTGAAATCTGTGAACAAAGAAAATTGGATGAACAGATGGGCCATGGGAAACACTTGGAAGGAAATCTATAAATATATGACCAGCCCAAATTCTAAAGACAACATAAACCTCCTGGGAAGGAAAGACCAGAGTATCATCTTCAGAATAAGCACACAACATGTACAGCTTAACAATCACCTGAACCAAAATACAACCACAAAACACTCCAGGGTGCCGGCTGTGCACTCATCCTTATGAAACTGTTGACCACCACCTTTTTGAATGCCCAGCACTGGAGGACATCAGGAAAATGCTATTCCCTCCAGGGCAAGATAAATGGAACACATTATATGGAACAAAACAACAGCTAACAACAAACACATGCATATATCCCACAATGGCAGTGGGTCAAAGGGCATGAGCCCATGGACCGCTGGATCAGCAACCAACCAAGAATTAATGAAAATAGACTGTCATTACAAACATTAACTGACTGAATTTTATGATTTATATTTAGTTATACAATGGAAATCCCTTTATACCAATTCTATTATAACAAATTTCCCTTTATAACAACACTTTTCAAGATCCCCAATTATATTTATTCTATATTGTTTGTGTATATGGGTGCGAGTCTTGGACACTAAACAAACTTGAAAGTGGGAGATTCGAGGCAACAGAGATGTGGTTCTACAGAAGAATGCTGAGAATACCATGGACTGCCAGAAAAACTAATGTAGAGGTGTTGAAAGAGTTAAATGCGAAACGGACCTTAATGAACAATATAAGAAAAAGGCAATCTTCTTTTTTTGGCCACTTCATGAGACAGGCAGGTTTAGAGAACATAATCACAACAGGCAAGATTGAAGGCACCAGAGACAGAGGGCGACAACGTGAGAAAATATTAGACAGTTTGACAACCTGGCATGGCAAGGAAACAACAACAACTTTGATACATAATACTGTGGACAGAGAGCTGTGGAGAGCCATGACCGCCTATGCCACCCGGCATGGCACCTGATGATAATGATATTGTTTGTACTGTATATAAAGAATTTCTGTTATTACATAAACATTTTGTCAGTCCGGACCACGTTGTTATAACAGGATTCAACTCTACAACCTTAGTGACAAACTTCATTGATCGTAAAAACTGTTGCTATATTTAAGAAATATAGCAAACATAGTGATAATATTACCAAGACATTAGCTCATCTAGAATAGCACATTATTCTAAAATGGCTGCACCCACATAATACAGTCTGTTGACAACGTTTACAAGTATTATTCCTGAAATATTCAAAATTCTGAAAATAAGCTTTTTTGATATATGAATAATTTCATTTCACAGTATCTCTTACACTTGTATTCAATGTGGGAAAACACTATTAACTAATCCTCACATTTAGAATCCTAAAATTACACCCAGCATTACAATAAGTAGAATTTCACTCTTGAAATAACTCTTGGACTTTCACATTTATTTGTAAAATGCAAACATTCATTATAACACATTGACAATTTCAAAGCTCTATGGCATGTGATAGATTTTATACATACTTTTAAAGATGGTGATGTTAATATTTTAAAAATGTGCAAATGTCCTTGGTTACCTTGGTCCTTGGAAGATAAGTATATTTTGGAATGAAGATCAGTAAAGTGTTAAGGTAAGTACAGCTAGCACTCAACTTGCGACTACGATCTGTTCCAACAGACTAGTCGTATCATGATTTAGTCGTAAGTTGAGTACGCTATGTGTACAGTTATGTGAAGTGATGTCGTAAAAATATTTATTTTAAATTGTATCATAAATTTCTTGTAATAAATTATAAATTTCGATGTTCATTTTGTGCCATTTGTATCATCTCTACACCATTTTGTTTCTTATTTTTATATCACCAGGTTTACGAAAAACACTGCATAAACTATACATGTAGTAAGCCTGCTTACATTACTTTCCGTAATGTTTGCGCAGTTCACATTTTCAAACTCTAAAGGGCTCTCCAATCAACAAGCTTTAGCCACGCTTGGAGAAGTCAATGAACCTATGGTTATTGAGTGTGACTGTGTTATTTCTTAGAAATTTATGATGCCAACTAGCAACATACCATCATCATATCATCATGCCTCCCTTTCCTTAGTTAATGACCTCCTATGATTGCAGACAATGCCATTAAACTGATAAATGAGGCAGAAATAAATATGAAATTTAATACATGTATGGCTAGTGATTGTGGTCATAAGGTTGAATGGTCGTAAGTCAATTTCTCTCTGTATATCTTTCTAGGAGGTGAGCAAGAGGTAAGCAGAGATACAAATGGGAAAGAAACATCATAAGAATGATATGTTACAGTCTAACAGAGTGCACCACCAAGGCAAGAGACATGGAATGTTGGATGCCTGTTACAGCTAATCTTCATTGAGGGAACAGAACTTAATGAATTAATTAGGCATTAGGACAAAATTTTCAAAATGGGTTTACAGCATTTTAAATACCACAGTTAGATAGCCCTTGAAAATTGCAATCCAACGATACCTCAACCAAGTCTCTACGTCAATATTTTTTCTAATTAATTTTTGCCTCATGATAATTACATGAAACATATAAGGAAATATGAAATGACAGTTGTCAAAAAGTTGCGGCCTTGCCTTAGAACCGAGCCACTAATTTATGAATATCAAAGTTATTTGCATTAAAAAATCTAACAAATTATACATTTTCTTGTTCTGGAAGAAAAGACTTGATTATTGATTACATTCTGCTAATTTTCAGATGCAACCAGAGCCAATTAATAATGGCATCTAATTAGCATAATTACAATGTAATATTTAATATATATTTATTACATTTTTAAATAATCTAGGATAATATATATGGCAAACTACTCTGCGTTTCTGTGTTCGTGAAGACAAGACGCATCTGTTGATTACATTGTGTTAATTATCCGATGCAACCAGAGCCAATTAATAATGGCGTCTAATTAGCATAATTAAAATCTCTGCTTTGCTACCCTTTATGGCTGGCAATCTGTCATCTCAGTCCTCTTTGTATCTGAAATATAATATTTCATTATTATTATTATTGGCATTTGGTATCACAGGTACATAAACAATTCTATGTCAAAGGTATGGGTGAAATAATAGGTAGGTATGTGCACCAAATTTTCAGAATGGTTTGACATCATTATTAAATAAGCTTTTTCCTATTTTAGTGATATTTAATTAGCCCTATATAATTAAATACTTTATACATGTATGTTCTGCAGATAATTGTAGAAATTTATGTAGAAAAATTGAGCAAATGTGCTAATTAACAACAGACAAAGATATCAAAAAGAGTGAAAAAGTTTGGAATATCCTGCAGATGACGTTCTCTACATTGATGATTTATTATTAGGCCTAGACCTAATGAAAGGAGAAAGCATCTCTCAAATAAAAACGAACTTTACGAAATATTCATGAGAGAATTATAAGTAATTGGACTTCATAAACAATATAAATAATATATATTTAATGTAAAATGTGTTTCTTGTATAATTATCCAATTATCCACATAAACATGACGATTTGACTAAGAAAACACTTCAGTCGTCATGGCGACGTACGCAGGATAGCACTCGCACCCGGCATGGAATTGTACCAATAATTCAAATTATCTTACATACAATCTTAGATTTTTAACTAGTATCATTTAAAAATGAGTTGAAGAAAGTAAAAGAGGCAGGAATTATAGTTGTTAAACGTAAATTTCTTTATATACGAGACAGTTCAGAATTATCGATGCGGCAGGAAAGAATAGCGCTAAGCAAGATGGCGACTAAGGAATGCGTGATCGATCGGCATAACATTTTTAAAAATTCGATAAAAATTAATTGCTACTTCCAAAATTGTTAAAATTTCATACATAAAGAAAGAAAAGGTTGCTGTATACGTTAGACAGGGTTTCACATATGATATACAATCAAACTAATCCAATACACGTGTGTAAATGTGAAAAACACTTACCTTGACTTGTTGAATTCTTCGCTGTAAATTTCACACAAACCTTTTCCTTCTGCATCTATCAGAAATGGATGCCAAAGATTAAAAAATTCACTTCTATAGACAATGATGCAGCATGGAGTATCAAAATGGCAATTGCTGTGGTCAGTCTTTCACATGATGCCAAAATCAATCAGCGGACACTATGAAAACAAGGGAAATAATTAAAGCCAAATTCACGTTCACAGTTCCATTAATGCCTAAATTAATGAATCTTTCTAGTAATTTTATCTTAAAAATAATTTCAATATTTTATCATTTTATCTTAAAAATAATTTCAATATTTTATCATTTTATCTTAAAAATAATTTCAATATTTTATCATTTTATCTTAAAAATAATTTCAATATTTTATCATTTTATCTTAAAAATAATTTCAATATTTTATCATTTTATCTTAAAAATAATTTCAATATTTTATCATTTTATCTTAAAAATAATTTCAATATTTTATCATTTTATCTTAAAAATGCAATATTTTATCATTTTATCGCACAATTAAGACTGACAATTACTCCTACCACTGGATTCCTTTCAATAATTGTAATACTTGATGCCTTTTGGTTCTGCTGTTTCATCTAATAAGCAACAGATGAACCAATGACTCCTTCCCCAATTATAAAAATATCTGCTTCTATGGGTATTTCATTTTCGGATACTTGCCTCAATACCTTGAAATTTTTCTTTCTGAATCTTCCAAGGTGATTTGTACCTGTCTATTTTATAGGATAAATATAAAAATTAGCTGATGGTGAGATACAGATAAAAGATAAGCTGATGGTGAGATACAGATAAAATATTAGACGATGGTGAGATACAGATAAAAGATTAGCTGATGGTGAGATACAGATAAAAGATTAGCTGATGGTGAGATACAGATAAAAGATTAGCTGATGGTGAGATACAGATAAAATATTAGACGATAGTGAGATACAGATAAAAGATTAGCTGATGGTGAGATACAGATAAAAGATTAGCTGATGGTGAGATACAGATAAAATATTAGACGATAGTGAGATACAGATAAAATATTAGCTGATGGCAAGATACAGATAAAAGATTAGCTGATGGTGAGATACAGATAAAAGATTAGCTGATGGCGAGATACAGATAAAAGATTAGACGATGGCGAGATACAGATAAAATATTAGCTGATGGTGAGATACAGATAAAAGATTAGCTGATGGCGAGATACAGATAAAAGATTAGCTGATGGCAAGATACAGATAAAATATATGACGATGGTGAGATACAGATAAAAGATTAGTTGATGGTGAGATACAGATAAAAGATTAGCTGATGGCAAGATACAGATAAAAGATGTTTTTACATCATTTCCCACAAGTTTTAGTTATAGTCTGTCGTGTCTGATTGAAGCGATTATATAAACCTGCGTTTTACGTAAGTACAATTGTTGTTACGTTTCACGCAGTTACCTTGTTTGGATTGTCGTATTAGAATTGAGGAGTGTTCAGAGAATCCATAAGGAAGACCACAATTTGGAAAGAATATGTAACATGATGGTGATGACTATATAACATATTTTTAACAAATGTCTGTATCACTTACATTAAAAACATGATCCTTCTTTACATTTCTATATTAAGTATTTGGCTTTCACATCAGTAAAAAAGAATACAACACTAGTGACCTGTATAAATTGAAATTTACTGTAATACTGATCTTTCTTTTTCAAATGATATTCAATCTTGCCATAGAAATATTTATTGTAATACTTAAAATTACAAACTAAACAAAAAATTTACCAGTGTTAGACGCATCATTCTCAGGACCTTTTTTCCAACCAGAATCTGTAGAATCATCATTTGTGGCAAATGATCTTGCAATATGTCTCCAAAACATTGCTGATTTGTCCACATTCTGTCTCCAGGAAGGATTACTAACCATTGCACAATATGAAGTGCCCTTGCATAGAATTCTTGGAATACGCCAAACCATTTTCTGTAAAGGAATGATGTATCTCTGTCAATGTGAGAAGATAATTTTCATTGTCATAAAACCAAAACTATTTTTGTATTATGTACTCATTATGTATTATAGCAGATCTTCCGCACGTCTTGATTGTGAGCATACATATTCTAAATATAGAGTTGAAGCAATACGGATATGTTCACATAAATATTTAATGTCACTATCTCTAACACTAACCCTGAGTAAACCCTAACCCTGTTTGTTTATGTTAGCTGACATACATTTTAGGTCACGGTCATCAGAGAACAGAGCACACTATTTCTATTATGACTTCAAATAAATATCCAAATTTTATAATAATGCACATCTATGTGACATGTCCTTTGTAAAACATTGTCCTCACTGTCACTCAGTAAGCCTCTCAATTCTGTGCAAACTGCACTGCTTCTGCCAGTGTTATATTCAAAAGGTCTTCAATATCCTGTACTTATCAACGTCTTTGGTGGCATCTTGTTCTCCAACCTGGAAACTTTCTCTTCATAATTAATCTTTCTAGCCTACTGTCTTTTCATGTGTCCGAAATATGTTAACTTGCATTTTTATGGTTTTGAGGAACCAATCGTCAACTTTGTTCAGGTCTTTGCAGAAATCTGTGTTGAATCTTTGCCTATATGTTCTTCTTCAGCGTACATTCTCAAACTCCTGCTGAATTTCTCTTGTAGCGGGACCATGGTCCTATTAGATTTCCAGCAGGATGTAGTCCAGAGAATGGAAATACATTGTATCGACGTTTTATTTGCGACAATGGCCCAACACATCCATCTTCGGCAGTTTGCCTATATAATTCTTAGATATTTTTATAACACTTCAATTCAAATGCAGATATTTTCATTTCCATTGCAGATGTCATTACCCACATCTCACAACCATATGTTAACACTGGAAATAATATAGCTTCTTAATATTTGCAACTTTGGTCTCTGTTTGCCTCTTGTCATAGATTTTTTCCTTATACAGTCTATGTCTATTGTCTATCCCAAGGTGGTGATGTTGTCGTAGCTTCCACACTTACCATGGAGCATATGGGTTTGTGAAAGAGGTGTAGTCTGCGTTCCAGAACCAGGTGTGTTGCTCTGGTTGAGGTGTAGTCATGTTTATTCAGGATGGTTTTGATGTTATCTATCCATTTTTTCCTAGGTCTTCCCTTGGCTCTGTATCCTGAATCCATTTTGTTATAAGCTCTTACAGGATGTTGATCGTTCATCCTCATAAGATGTCCAGACCATTTTATCTGTTGTTTCTCTATATATTCGATACATTCTGCATTATTATTCTGTAGCCTTGTATCATGGTGTGATCCTTGTCATGTTTGGGTAGTGGGACTAAATAACCATGCAGCCAGTCTACTTTTACTGTGCCCTTTAAAAGGCTATTATTTAACATGTCCGCCAACTCTCCCAACTCCTCATCAATTCTCAGACTAATGTCATCGTATCTAATGATATCTGGTCCTGGTGTTATGTTTTTTGCACTTTTCAGTGTCTTCAAATTTTTCTTCTAATTTAGTCAACTGTGATTATCATGTTTTTCCATGCTCAAGTTCTTACACATGTCCATAATCTTTTTCCTGATTTCTTGATATGCCTCAACATTTCTCTGATAAATTTGTGCAGTGTAGTGTGTCAGCAATGCCACACCTTTTGTCTCATCCATTTTCTGCCGGGCCATATAAGCACTCTGGAAATTGGCAATAGTCGTGTGTTTTATCAGACCCTTCATGGATTTGTGCATGTTAGGCGTCATGAAATAGGGTCCTATATGAAAAGAGATAGAAGCACCAACAAAGAAATAGGTAAAACTACGGATCAACTCTTCACAGTGCTATAAATAGCAGACTGTTTACATTTTTAACTAGTTGACATCACGAATTTCCATGTAACACCAATGAAATTAATGGCTGCCGTGACGTCACCCTGACAATCACTTGAGTTCAAATCTAGACACAGACGAACTTATGCATAATCTGTTTATTTTCAAATGTACATAATTTTTAAAATTTTCCACTGATTTGTACTGAGTGCTCAGTATTTCTGCGCGCTATACATGGAGCGAGGTGAGCGCACACATTAGAAATATTATTTCTATTCCTAACCGTACTCTAAGTACTTAACCTTAAGCTGCCAAATCACACAACAAAGGTCAGGTAATACCTGAAAACTAGAGCAACGGTCAGTGAAGAGTTGATCCGTAGTTGCGCCAAGAAATAAAAGCTGTATCTACATAGGCATCATCTGAGCAACATATTTAAGTAATTAAACATTTTGATTAATTCCTAGATATAAATACTGTCACCACGAAGACAGTGACAAAATTACAACTGTCCCCCTTGCAGAGGCTACTTTTTGTTCATGCACTTTGCTGGGACCTTTCCTTTTATACAGAAACCCATCGGGGCACAAATGTATTTTAGCCGTAAGTGTAATGATAGCATGCGCAATATTTACTTTTACTCAGCGAGATAACATCATATAATGTTGGAAGTGTTATCTCAATTGTTTAATGGTCTAATCTAATAATAATGGTTAGACTTAGTCTTATACTTCGTTTAAATTTAATTAATTTATTAACTTATTATTAAGTATTAACTTAATACTTAAGTTAATTAAGTTTAAGTCATTAATTAGTGTAGATACTGACTGTTACTGTGTAATTTAATATAATTATAATACAGGAGTAGATACTAGATTAATTAGTAGATTAGATAGATTATAGATACTCACCTATCAATCATTAAACAAATTATTTGTGCATCAAATCTATTTCTCCTTATTGTTATTTCCAGCATTGCATTGCTTCTATGATGTTATGTCATGCAGTCTAAATTATGTTCAATAATAAGATTCATACTCATAATGGTAGCCTGATACGAATGATATTTCTTCCTTGTATATTTTGACTGCATTTCTTGCACTCTAAAGGCCTAAATGTTTACATGACCTTTGACACTGCATGGCACAAATTCAAAATTATCAGACTAAATATGATTTAAACGTGTGTTTTGTGACCAAAGATATAATAGGACCATATCTCAATGTCTAGATTATTTGTTTAGCATGAAATTTAGAAATTTTTAAGAATATACATGAGAACAGAGAATAGGACTACTTCAAAGTTTCATGGAAGTAAAAGCTTTGATAAAATAACATGCAACAACGGTGCCGTTGCAGGCAACCTTCGTTGCGGAGACGGTATTTGATGATCCAGTATATGCAGCGATGGTAAATGCAAAGCAGAACTAAAAATAAGGCTGGAGATGGCTTTAGCGTCCTTGTCAAGGCTAACTGTGATTTGGAAAAGCAACATCAGTGTTGGAGTGAACATCAAACTGTATAGTCGCTGGTGCTTTCTGTTGTGTTGTATGGTTGTGAGAGTTGGACACTCACTGCGGACATGGAGAGAAGATTACAGGCTTTCGAGTATAAATGCTACAGAAGAATTCTACGAATTTCCTATATGGAACATAAGACCAATGTGTACGTAAGAAATAAAGTAGAGATGAAAACAATACTGCAGGGAACTGTCGAGGGTGGAAGAAGCAGAGGAGGACAAATAAAGACATGGACAGACATCAAGGAATGGACAGGGCAAGATAGTGCCACACTCATCCGCATCGCTAAGGATAGAATTCGCTGGAGGACTATGTGTGCTGAAGCATCCAATGTGGTACCCCTACGACCCTGAAGGGTTATGGGTTGATTGATTGATTGATTTGATGATAATGACAGTGTAGAGAACTACAGGAAACTATAGATCTCAGGAAGACACCAGCAACAAATTGAGCAGCAATAAACAAGTCGAGATTTTTCGACTGTAAACGGGACATTGTCGTCTAAATGTGCATTTACACCAAATCGATCCTCATCAACACTCTGCGACTTACATCTGCCCAGGAATAACATAGGGGACCTATAGGGGCATAGACCAGAACCAGGTCATCGATACGTCTTCGATAAAGGGGAGAGGAAAATGTACCGAATTAAAATGGTTATATCTTCGATCTCATGAGTCATTCCCTTCATTTTCCTTGGGTTTTCTTTTATAATTTTATTTTTAGACAACCAATTTTATTTTATTGGTGGGGGGGGGGGGGTCTACCCTTATGGCATTTTTTCCCCTAGTATAAATGGTAGCCAGCGAACAACAATAATAATAAAACACGTAACGAATGACGTCCTAATTAATTATATATAGAGGTCTTATGTACCATATAAGGTCATTTCCTAGAGAACATACTACAGAACTGTTTCAGCTTGTGACAAATACTCCGCGCAAAATATTCACGAATTTCTGTTTTTAATTAACAAAGTTACAACTTTTTTCCAATCACAAGCATCAAAAATATGGAAACGATTGCACGGAACCAATAATGAAAACGCCGGGATCGCTTGTAGTTGCAGCATCTTCTTGCTCTACTAAGACGAATGAACAAGTGAAATATAGTTGGCCGTCCTGTTGGACAATGGAGCAAACGAATGATTTCTGGGAAAGAAATGTTTGGTTACTAACAAAGGATGGGAAAATATGTTGCAGTGATTGTCACAAAATTCAAACACTCGGAATGGAGGCTAAAATGGGATCTAAGATTTCAAAAGAATGAGCAAACAGTGAAGTAACTTATTTTATCAAAACTCGGGAACAGCATCTTTACAAATACAAATATTGAAATATATAAAGTATATATTACAAATATATAAAGCAAACGATGGCCACACACTTTTCATAATAATATTAGAAGACGCGAAGAAAAAGACACAAACGGTATCCCTAGAATTGCAATCACTCCAAAAAGAAACAACTACAAAGGTGTTTCACAAAGTCTATATAATTGCAACAACAAAAATCAGTCATTCCGTGAAATCCGCTTTTGAAATGGAAATTAATCTGCAAGAACTTAAAGGCGTTGATATGGGACGGATACTTCGCTCTACAAATGAGTTCGTTAATATTATACATCATATTAGCAAGAAGATGAAAACTAAATTGAACAATACAATTGTAAATATAAATTCAAGATTTTCATTAATCATCGACGAGGCGATAACAATCAGTCAGAAAATCTACATTATTTTGTATATTCGTGCAATAATTTCAGGTTGTGAAATGATCAGACTAGTTAATTTATTTATTGACTTAGCTGAACTAGAAGGTGTACCATCCGCCGGAATCTTCTCCGCTGTGATTAGATGTCTTCATTATATTGGATTGACAGAGGAGTGCCTGAATGAATGCTTAATTTCTGTTGCTTGTGATGGTGCAGCAAAAATGTTGGGTTCTAGTAGTAAAAAAAAAAGTTATTAAAAGATAAATTTCCATCATTAATTGTTTGATACTGTGCTAAGCATAATATGGAATTATCAGTCCACGATGCTGATAAGAAAGTTACTGAAATTAATAGATTGAAATAATTTATTGACAAGTTATACGTTTTTTATCATGCATCGACCTAAGAATAATCGCGAACTCCATGTATGTGCCAGTTGGAAGCGCAGTTGTAGAAAATTAGACGAATATTAAGCATTAGTTGGGTAGCATCCAGCTTTCGCTCAGTATCTGCAGTTTGGTTGGATCATAAAGTAGTTAGCCATTTTAAAATGCTTAAGATGATAATTCCAGAGATTAAAAAATTATAGGTGCACATATCAGGGATTGATGAAGATTTTACTATTGTGGAGTTTATTCTAGACTAATAATTAATGTGTGATGCACTTCAAGAGCTTTCTGAAATGAGCCTGATATCGCAAGAACGAAACATAAATTCAAATGGTGCCAATAAAGCAATTAAGCGCACTATACAGTTGTTTGTAGAGAGGCAATTATAACCCGGACAGTACTCTAATTGCCAAGTCTCTAATTTTCCAAGGAATTCCTATTTACAATAGAAATAGAAAAGATGATCAACTAATAGGCGGCATTTATTATAAAACTGCCTGGTTAAAGTAAGCATTATATTAGTGCATGTATGTCGGTATGTAAGTATATATGTATGTGTATCTGTATTTCTGTATGTATGTCTGTATGGGTGGAGGTTGTGAGGCCCATATATATATATATATATATATATATATATATATATATATATATATATATATATATATATATATATATATATATATATATATATATATATATATATATGGGAAGGTTTTAGTTGTTCTTTTTGTTGCTAGTTCTCATACTCAACACTAACCTCATACCTATTAGTAGTCTCTTATGACATGCATGGCAGATCAGAGCGTTAATATTCTTTGCTCCTCCTTCTGACACTGTCAATACAAGAAATGATTCAACCCTCCCTCTTTAGATAACGTAACCTCATAATTAACGCTACGGAGAATACACAACAAACCACACCGCCGCCTGTATTTTAATATGACAGTAGAACTATAAGAAAACGATTTGATTACTCAAAATGTTTCATATTGTATATATAAGCATTATATATATATATATATATATATATCATCAATATATATATTGCGCTCTACAGTAAAAAAAAGCGCATCATCTTGTGAAAAGAGGAGAAATGTTGCAGCCCAACAGCGGAGAGTAACTAGAAAGTCACGGATAGATAAAAAATCCGTCTACGGTGGTCATTCCATGCCCGAACTGCCCAAGAACATTTACAGTTCGAATAGGGCTCATTAGACATCTACGAACTATTAGACATGGTCGTAATTCTAACTGAATTTTCAAAAGTCGATGTAAAAATGGTCATCATCACTTGTGATGGACGAATACACACACACACACACACACACACACACAGATATGTATGTATTCATTATTACATGATGGTCAAGCAGTCCCTTGTGTAAACGTAGATTTATGTGTGTGTCATCAAGGAATAATTTTGATCACAATATGTTTATGTAATAAATCTCTGTTTTGTCATTCTCATGATTCGTTATTACTTAACCCTTGTTTGTATCACAAACTATGGTATTATTATAATTACTTTGATTTAAGCTACTCTTATGGTGAGGCGCGCTTTTTTCAAACGCGGGCATGGTCCAATATCTCTCCTCTTCTTCTGCGTTCGTTCTCAGACTCCTGAATATTAGCAGTATGTAGTCCGGAGAACGAAGTTCATTGTGTCATAGCTTATATCTTAGCTGTGATATCTGCGCTTTTCGGTCTGACACATCCTACTACTTTGACCTTTTGGGGATAAAACAACCAACGCGAGCCAAAGACCTGCTTAGTCGCCTCTTACAACATAATTGACAGGTAATAATGTCGCAATTCTTCCCCCCCCCTTTCTGTCCTCTGGCAACACACGGGCGCCAATTTGGTTATATCATAGTTTTTTAACCATAAAATAATAATATAGTTCTGGTAATCCAGCCACCACGAGGTCGAGAGTAGGCCTATGCATTTAAGGGAGTGGTGCAGAACCATAACCACCGAGTTATATATTCAATACGTTTTGTCATCACAATGTTAATATTGGAATCATAGTGACTAGATTATCTGTAACAGTAACCCCCTCCCCCCTTTTTGTGTGGCTGAAAGGCGCATGCCTCGCCATAAGATACTTTCTCTATTTTTAAAAAGAAAAACTGAAGAAGGGTGATTATTTCGGTAAACAGTGAATATACTATATATTCACAAATATATTCATAACTTTCGTATTGCAGGAATGGCAAAGAAACTAACAATATATATGGTGTCCCTATAAGCTACAGTTTACTCAATTTGTGTACTTTGAGTCGTAGGTGCTTAACATGACTAGCATACCACCTAAGGAAAAAGATGGTGCCATAGACCTCACACTCTAACATCTACGCTTCCTTTTCTCACTTACTGTCTTTGGAATAAATGAAAGTGATAATTTGTCAGTGTATCACGTTACAGAAAACCCAAACTTATCATCCATTACTCAATAAATTACAGCGACCATGACTAACCCTTATACATAATAATACTAGACAACACACTGTTAAAATTATATTCCTTACAACTCTCCCACCTGTGTTAAAATTATATTCCTTACAACTCTCCCACCTGTGTTAAAATTATTTTCCTTACAACTCTCCCACCTGTGTTAAAATTATATTCCTTACAACTCTCCCACCTGTGTTAAAATTATATTCCTTACAACTCTCCCACCTGTGTTAAAATTATATTCCTTACAACTCTCCCACCTGTGTTAAAATGAATAAATGGTAGAAGTTTCTCTGGCAAAGAACGCCGCAATAAAAGCGAGCACAGGGTTCAAACAAAACAATAGATTACTGTTTTTTAGATTGTTGAATAGTCCAATGTCAGAAGAATAACTTCTAAATCCATAAATGTGATCCATAAATGTCCAGTGAATCCAAGGTGGAGAAAGTGAACAATATATAACCCAAGTATGTAATTATTGAGCACTGTGAACATTCTGCAGTTATGTTGAATGCTGTACATGATTTTTGATTTATTTAAGATCAAAACTTGCAAAATGAAATGCCCGAAGAAGGCCATTGGAATCACCAGACTCAACCAAAATGCGCAATGAGAACATCAGAATGATAATAGATAAAACACCATGCATAAAATATATATAGAAACAACAGATAAAATAGTTTGGACAATGGAGGGAGGAGGTTTAAATTTCAGTAACTATTACTAATACGGACGTTTTTTATAAGAGTTATCTATTGTCATAAAGTCCACACTTGCCGCAGAGCGTAGAGGTTTGTACAGAAGATGTAGTCTGTGTTCCAGAGCCAGGTGTGTTGCTATGGTTGTAGTGCAGTCATGTTTATTCAGGATGGTCTTGATGTTGTCTATCTATCTTTTCCTTGGTCTGCCCTTGGCTTTTTATCATTAGTTAAATCTTGTTATAAGCTCTTATGGGACCGTTCATCCTCATAAGACGTCCAAACAATTTTATCGGTTGTTTCTCTATATACTTGATGCACTATGTTATACTTAGTATCCGTCTGATGTTCTAATTGCGCAACTTGTCGAATCTGGTGACTCAAATAGTCTTACTTAGACATTTCGCATGTTTCGATCTTTCTCTTATGTGTAGGTGTTATAAATAACCAAATGGTCAGAGGGTGTCCGACAAAGTGGATGGTGCCGCAGTAACCTAATGAACAAATAGTAACACAAAATGAGGTAAACAGGTTACTAAAACACTTACCTAGCCTATTAATAAAAATATATTTAAAAAAAATATACAATAAAACTAAACAGGACAATTCTCAACGTATCGGCTCAAATTGAACCTTTTTCAAGAGACAAACAACAGAAAACGACAAAATAAAAAACAAAATAGATGTCTATATTTCATCAAGCCCCCGTCTCCATAATAGCGCAGGGATGTAGGTGTTAGTTGCCAAGTCTGGCATTGGTAGCATAGTGTTGGCACAAAGATGATCTTACTTATGTGTAGGTGTTAGTTGTCAAGTCTGGCATTGGTAGCATAGTGTTGGCACAAAGATGCCCTTACTTATGTGTAGGTGTTAGTTGTCAAGTCTGACATTGGTAGAATAGTGTTGGCACAAAGATGCTCTTACTTATGTGTTTCTTTACTTCCATGTTGTTTTCTTGGTGCTTTAGCAAAAGTGACATCTGGTATATCACAATATTTTCATTTTGACATCTTGTTTCTATCTCTCAATTGACTCGTTCGTCTTCTGTGAAGATACTTCGTAGGTACTTGAACTCTTTGACTTGTATTATTTTTGTGTTCTCTATTTGAATGTTTAAATGCTCTGTTGAGCTCGTTATTTGCAAAGTTTTTGCCTTTTGTCTATTGATTCGCTTGTTGTATTTATTGCATATTCTTGATAGTGAGTTGATGTGAGTTTGCAGTTTTTCTTTATCATCATACATGATGTTTTTATCGTCAGCGAAAAGCAGTTTATTGAGTTTGTTTTTACGTTGTTCATTCATTCTTGGTTGTTTCATAAATCAGAAGTTGTATAAGAATACGCATATAAATGCTACTACATATTTATTCATTCATTCATTCACTTTTCTTTTGCGCTGAAGTTAGCGCATAGGGCAGATGTCAGATCTCTCCAATTCTGTCTGTTCAAAGCTATTCTGTGCAGTTCTTGAATAGTCTGTTACACACATCGGTCTGGACTTTACGATGTTAGTTGATTAATCAAACGATCGACGGAATGACCCAGACTTGATTAGAGAAACACCCTCCATCAACAGACGTCACCACCGGAAATCTACTACATATGACTGTATGTAAAAATAAAATGACAGCTATATTGATGGCAAATATCTAAAGATATTATAAAATGCTACATCTATTCCATATTAATGTATGGCTCAGAAACATGGACACTAAATAAACAATTAGAAGACAAAATTGATGCCTTTGAGATGTGGGTATATAGAAGAATAGGGAGAACATCATGGAAAGAGAAGAAAACAAATAAAGAGGTGCTAAAGACACTTAATATGAAGAAAGAACTACTAAGAGAAATAAAGATCAGGCAAATAAAATACTTTGGACACATTAAAAGACATGACACCCTATTGAAGACCTTACTTGAGGGTAAAGTCAAAGGGAAGCGAGCAAGAGGTAGGCAGAGATACAAGTGGGAGAGTAACATTACACGATGGACAGGTTACAGTCTAGCAGAGTGCACCACCAAGACAAGAGATAGGAGATGTTGGAGATACGTTGCAGCCAACCTTCGTTGCGGAGACGGCACTTGATGATGATGATCTAAAGATAGTAAGAAACATGTATTGGAAACAAACAGCTGTGTCGAGGGTTGATGGTAATGTAGGAGAATTTCAAAAGATAGAGATGGGCATCAGACAAGGATGTGTAATGTCACCAGATCTTTTATTTCTGTATACAGAGCATATTATGTGAGACTTAGAAAGCATGCTAGGAATAGCAGTTGGAGGTTACAAAATCTGAATAATCTAAGATATGCTGACGATACAGTTCTGATTACAGGGAGAGAACAAGAAATTTAAAGCTTGTTAGACATGGTAGTAAAAAAAGTGAAAACAAAGCTCTCAGTCTAAACCAGAAGAAACCAGAAGTAATGGCTGTTTCAAGAAATACACACCGCCAAAATACAGCATTACTATCTATGATTCAACATTTAATCATGGGGATAAAGTCAAGTTTCTAGGTACCGTTTTACCATCAGATGGCAGGTGCTCCAATGCGTAACAGTAATTACAGTAAGAGTAACAGTAACAATGAAACAGTAACCATATGATTTTTTTAAATTGATAGAACAAGGGGATCTCATCCAAATTTCTCGTTTTTGTATATAGGAAACAATAATTTGTTAAAATATTTTAGACAGATGCATACAATTAAAAAAAATAACACACTAATTGGTAAAGGCAAGTTTAAAGTGAAAGTACATCAGGAGTAGATTTCTCAACTTTGTTTTGACACAATAATTAATTAAAACAAATCTGTTGACAACTGTGCATATTATCTCCCCTTCATTGCAAACGTAAAACCACCTTCTATAAAGTGAAAACCACCTTCTATAAAGTGGGAAGTTCCCTGTTTACTGTGACTAAATTATATTTTATTAATGAAGCATTATGTTTAGTCACTGTGACTATCTAAGACACAATAGTCAAGTTTTCTTCCAGTAAACAGAGCCCTATTTCTATCTTGTGAGCACAGTTCACGAAAGTAAGATTGCTCTTAAGATGTCAACATTAGGACTAGTAAGAAAAACCAAAACACAAACAATGCGTGGCGTGGACTGTGCTATGTTGTTTAGATCAGTGGTGCCAATGTGGTATGGAAAATCAAGCAAAGTTAGTGGTATTGTTGCCTACTATGCACATCGTAAAATGTGACTAAGAAGGTTTTGGGTGGTTGAGTTGGCTCTCCTATTCAATAGAGGATCATGTTATCCAGAAGTCATGCTGAAGTTTGGTGTGTCTTATTGAAAGGCGCATATATCGCAACCACGATGTAAATTATGACATACCACATTCCATTCTCCGGATTACATCCTGATAACATACAGGAGTTTGAGGACGAACGCATAAAAAGAAGAAGCAGATAAAGATCAGTGGTTCTCAAAATGTAATTAGGTCCACGTTTAGGGCTATATATTTGAATTGAAGGGGGATAATTGCACCCAAAAAAAAATGAAACTATGGCGCAGATTCTTCCAGATCTGCGACATAAAAATAAGTTTTTGAATGCTTCTATTCTTTTACAAAACTGCCCACTATATCACAGCACAAAGGGGAAACGGTGGCTTTCTGAAACAGCTCTGTCACTGGAGCTGTTAACTACAGAACAGTTCTTTGATGGTATTCATATCAGCATCTGACCTGCTGGAAAACGAGGAAGAAGGAGAAAAGAATTATGCGACGCATACGATATACGATAGTAGTAATCCTTGAGGAAAGATGACAAGCTTTTTTCTTGTCTATAGGAATTAATCTCTAGTGCCGGGAACAACACATTGGCTGGAAATACGAGGGCTGGGGCAACACAGTGCAATATAAGGAAAAATGAATTTAGATACAAATGTTGTCAATATGTATACACACGACATACTAGCGAATAGACGCAAAGACATACGACGTTTTAAATAAGAAACCATCATCAGGACAAACGATTGCTGACTAACAATGAATAGAAACACCCATATGACGAAATGGGAGGCAATGGATGATGAAAGTGGGAAAGAAAGAAGTGAAGCACAAGTGGATATTAAGGGAGTGATATTATGGACAATGTGATCAACCCTGGTAACAGGAGATAAAAAACACAATAAGATCTGATCACCAAGACATAGATGCTTTCCATCTTAGTTCTCACTCTGGATAATTGAGTTTCTGCGTTTGTTCTCAAACTCCTGCAGATTAGCAGGATGTAGTTCGTAATGTGTTTTGTCATTGTTCACAACATTGATGCAAGATCTTTGCTTCTGACCTAACACATCTGACTTTAGAATGGCACTGGATCATCATAACCTCATATAGAATGGGGCAGCCAACTCCACCATATAACCCCCTTAGTCGCTTCTTAAAACATACATGGAAGGCAAACAGTATTGCTATTCTTTGTTCCCCTTTCGAGGCTTTAAAAAAAAACTAATGGTGTGTGACTTTTCAAAACAATTTGTGTTGTTTAGTGCTTTTGACGGAACGAGTTGGTAGCACTTGCCTAAATACAATACGTATCAAAAGAAGGTTATTTTTCATAAATCATTCAGGGCAATATCCTGGTAATTTTCCCAAACAACGTGCATATATATTAATAAAAGAAAAGTGTGGAAACTAGAATACTGGTTTCAGTAGTTATTATAAAGATAAAGAATGCAACAGAGCGCATGTAACCCCTGTCTGCTGAACGACCCAGTACAAAAAGAAATGATCGGAATATACCGGTGTGGAATCAAAAATTCCCATTACACATTGTTTACTATACTGTATAATCGTGTCTCTCAATTAGTTGTGTGGAATATTTAAAAATAATCCATCTGAAGTCACATTATTTAACCATTACAGTGATTTTCATTGGTCACTTTTGTATACATTGTGTCGACAGCCAATGACAAATCAACGTCAAGTAAAGTCATTGAGAAGAATGAGTTCACGTGACTGTATTTGACGAGAGACACGGTACAGTAAGTCGATATGACCTAGCAAAAGACACCTTACAAACAAAAATGTAATAGTCATGATTGAATGATTGTCCAAACAAATGTCATGTGTTTTGTTTTTGCGAAAACTAATTGTACTTGAATTAAACTCACAACATAAAAACATGACTCTTTTTGCAACTTGACGTTTTAAAAAGATAAAAACGTGATTGCAATGCAAAAATAGGATAAAAACTGAGGCTCTGTATGGAAAAATAATTTTGTGAAATATATTTTGAGGCTCTGTCTAGGATAACAGGGCTATAGAGAGTGGACATTTCCATTATTCATTAAGGGTCATAACCCCGCAGATACTATCAGATAAGGGGATGTAATACATGTGAAATGTATTATTATGTGAAAATGTATTAATAAATCATAAGAACACAAATATTTTGATCTGATCATGTGGTAATATAATTTAAATAAACAACTCTCATTTATCTTGAGTGATTTTGTGTAACTCTTCCCCGTTCTATTATTTATAAAAACGTTTTTTTGAAAGCAATATGCACGACATTCTTCCCTAACTGTTGACATGGTGAACAAAAGTGTGGCACATAAGCTTTTGGATGTTAAGGGATAATGTCCGTATAAGGTTCAAGTTCCCCGCGGAACTTTACATGCAAAAGTTGGCTCTTGACTTTGTATGGGAACTAGTGTCAGTAGTCCGTTCACATGTCTTAGACTCCACCGCGGGGTCAAGGTTCAGCCAGTGTCGAGTCAGCTCGCTCGTCACAGTACCGCTTGGGATCTAGGCTGGTTCCTCCCCATATGACATGTTAAGACAGGACGAAGGCACCGGGGTGAAGTTTTCGGTCGTACGGAATGTTAACAGCATAAACGTGCTCAGCTAAGTGGTGAGCTATACTTAGCGTCCGAGTGGCTTTCGAATGTCGGCGCCTGCTATGTCATACCGCCTCGAGAGAGGATTACGGGGGTATAGGAGAGCTGCTTAGAAAGTGCTTCACTCGACTTTTTTGTCATGAAATAACTTTGGAATTACTTAAATTTTAGTATTATTTGTATTTACACGGTTACCTCCCTTACACTTAGACGTATTTTTGATTTAACATTTGGATACTGCTATTTATTGGAAAGAATAAATAAAGTATTTTGATTAAAAAGTAGTAATGTAGTCTTACAGTTTTTATGGCCATAATTCTTAATTCGTAATTTAAAAGATATTAATTATTTAATTATAATTTCGTTAACAAAAGAAAATAAATTTAGTATTCACGAGGGAAACAAATGGGATTGCAATTTGTGAGTTTTAAAACGCTTCATTTTTTAGAGAAAATTTACTTTAAGAAATAACGCAATTTCACAATATAACGACATCCACCTGTAAGAGCTGAGTTTAAAAAAAAATGTAAACTCAAAATATTTTGACTTGATACATTGCTTACTAAAATTGCGGAAATATACATGTCTTAATGGCACGTATGTATTGTAATTGTGTGTATTGAGTGCAAAGATGTGTCCAGGTCTCACCGAGATTGTCCTGGTTTTATAACACTGACTTATATCTCGCCCTGTTTTGCCCATGTCCCCGTTTCTATAACAGTTTACAAATACAACGAATGTGTTACGTGTTCAAATCAACACACTTGGTCTCGCTTCGTTTAAGCGAATAAACACGCGTGGTAACCCTAAATGCGGTCGAGCGTGAAGACTTTGATTTATTTATACATAGATCAGTGGTCATAAGGTATTTTCTGTAGACGTATTAATTAATTCACAGTATTATGTGATTGCCATGTGTCTTCTGTCACGGAGATCATCCAATAAATAAATAAAATTTCCAACACAGCTGACCTGTGTTATTTGATATAATTAAAAAGAAAGAATCTCTTCAAGAATCTGTTTGTAGTAAACAAAAATCTGAACGTAGTGATAGTTAGATAAACTTAATTTCCAAAATAAATCGACATTGGTTTGCGAGTCTGAAATGGGAGCATGGGGAGCTAAACTGTTACCTGTCAAGCATATCGTAGGCAGCAACTAAGATGAATTTAAGGTGGAGTTTGTTGTCCCTTAAAGGCCCGTAGATAAGGAGGTTGTAGGGTTGAGATATTCAACTTCCCGTCCTTTAGCAACTCAGAATAGGTCTATGCCTTTTAGCATTAGAAATTTGGCCAAAATGCGGGTAAAAAGTCCCCCCCCCCCCCACGTAAAGATTTTCACAAAAGGAACATCACAATTCATATGAAGAAGAATGTGCAACTGTGGATTCTTCATGCCTGCCAACTCTACCATGAAGAGAGGGAGAAAATATGGCCTACTGAGACGGCACTGCTTCCAGACTTGAGGGGTTCCATGGATGACCTGAAGCGAATCACACAGTTCATTGAAGCTATTGGTGATGTAACCTGATATCTGACTGAAGAACGATGAAGAAGAAGAAGAATATGAAGAAGATCTGATACACAAAAACACACGAATGACTTTTTAAAAATGGAATTACTCCACCCCCCTCCCCCTACTTTATAACATATTTATAACACTGGTCTCACCCCACAGTGTCAAATTGACCTAGAGGCTATGCTGAAGTTTGATTTGTCAGTTAAGCTGTCAATTATGGCACAACTTTTATCTGGACTATATCCTGCTGATCTGCAGGAGCTTGAGAATGGATACAGAAGATGAAACAAGAAGTTGAAAAGATGTTTACACCAGAAGGCATCGATCTTGAACAGATGTGTGCACCAGGAGACATTGATTTGATTATCTTTTCAAGACTATCTTTGCAATCACTAGAGAGTTCATTGATAAACTTATGAATGATGTGTTCACGCAGTTCATCTGCGAACATTTTCATGACACGGATGTTGTGAGACACAGACGATCAAAATAATCCACAATCAGTGGTTCGCATGGACTTTTACAACCAGATCACGTGGAAGAACAGTTCACAAAGCCAGTAGAGCCTTCACCAAACAGCCTAACGATGTGTGTGTTTGCTGTAACGCAAGTACACTTGCTAGAAATTGAAGCCTATTTACGCTAAGACGATATCAACATCATCATCAGGTGCTAAGCCGGCTGGCGTAGGTGATCATGGCTATCCACAGCTCTCTGTCTCCAGTATTATGTATCAATCTCGCTGTTGTTTCCCTGCCGTGCCAGGTTGTCAAACTGCCTAATGTTTTCTCACATTGTCGCCCTCTGTCTCTGTTGTCTTCAATCTTGCCTGTTGTGACTATGTTCTACAAACCTCCTTGTCTCATGAAGTAGCCAAAAATATGAAGATTGTCTTTTTCTTATAGGCATATTATTGATTAAAGTCCGTTTCGCATTTGACTCTTTCAACACTTCCACATTAGTTTGTCTGGCAGTCCATGATATCAACATACCTTAACCAAAAGGTTTTAATCCCTTATCGACCAATCATCAAGTAAGGAGACATTTATTCAAACACTCTAAATGTCACGTGAATGAGTCTCCTGTGTACATCGTTAATAAACGTTTTTGAGTATTCCTGTATTGTTCGGTTGTTGTTTTTTTGGTGCTTTGTATTGGGAGGGGGGGGCGGGGGTTTACCGTGAGGATAAAATGAGACGATTGAACAGGCCTAAGTCTGACCTATTTATTTGAGATTCTTAATCAGGGCTGGCACGTATGTTAAAAATAAAAGAAAGTGACATTTCCCCGTAAACATGACAGAAGTTTAACATTACAATAGGCTATTCATTTAAGATGAGGCACCGTCTTCGCACGAAAGGTCAGCAACAGTTTCCATTTTCCTCATGTTCCTTACCCTGCTATCACAGCATACTATAAGCTTATAACCCGATGTTGTGGCTAACGCCCACAGGTAGAAAGGGGGGAGGGGGGATTTCATTGTTTAGGGGGACACTTCGGGGAAAAAAAATTGTGTACTTAGATTTAGTTGTCTATTATATGTTTTGAAAATTTAGCCAATTTGACTTTTTTTTTTTGTTCTAATAATTTTCTAGTGCTTTCTTTCTAAAACTTAAGTCTAGTGTCCTGAACAAGTTATAATTAGGTTTCATTTATGGAATGACTCAATTTTTTAATAGACCTATAAAAAATATAGGGCCTCTTTATGTTTACATGGGGGGGGGGGGATCAGAATTTTTGAAATATTGAGGTGGGGAAAGGTTTAAAGAAAAGTTTGGGTAACACTGCTATAAGCTGCCAGGTTCACAGGAGTACCACATTGGATGAAATAACACCCAAATTCTCCAGCAAATTCTATCTTCAGCAACGCAGATGAGTGTGAAAATACCTTGACCTATCCAGCCCTTGATGCTACCTGTCCATGATTTTCTTAGTCTCCGTCTGCTTCTTCCAACCTCGACTGTTCCCTGTAGTATAGTTTATGACGAATAATCATCACACGTCCAAAAAAACCATCAGGGCCGTAGACAAGTTTTCATTGAGAGAGGGGTTTTACCTATAAAATAATGCGAAAAAAGCATTCGTCCATTTTTGTATGTACTTCCATCTTTTTGATGCGAAAGCTGATGACTTTTTTGATGCGAAAACTGATGACTTTTTTATGTGAAAGCTGATGACTTTTTTGATGAGAAAGGTGATGACTTTTTTGATGAGAAAGGTGATGACTTTTTTGATGCGAAAGCTCATGACCTTTTTGATGAGAAAGGTGATGACTTTTTTGAATGAGAAAGATGACCTTTTTGTGAAAAATCGTTAATGTATGGGTTTCACCCACCTTTTGGCTAAATTCCTAGCAATAAAAAACATGTTATGATTTCCTAAGGGTGGGAGTTGAACACCCACCACCCTTAACAACAGACCTATAAACCATGCAAGTAGGTATATTTGTCGCTTTACTATTGGCAGTAATGATTCTTACAGACCTGTATGAATCTATTTTATTTCTAACGTACACATTTGTTGCTAGATGGACTAGTATTGTAGCTTGGTAAAAGCTCACCAACCAAGCTTATTGACAACATGAGAGGCAGAGAGTCGTGGAGAAACATGATCGCCTATGCCTTTCGGCATGGCACTTGATTGATTGACACATTTGTCTCATGCTCTTTATAGGAGATGTGCAGAATTCGTCTGTAACATTTGTATTCGAAGGTTTGTAACTTCTCTCCATGACTGCAGTGAGTGTTCAGCTTTCACACCAACACAACACAATAGACAACATAAGTGAGTTTCAAAGTTAGTTTTTCACACTAACACTGACTTTGCTTTTCCACATTAAAGTTAACCTTGACATATCCGCTACATCCATCTCCAGCCGTATAGACCTATCTCTAAGTCTGTTTTGATTTTTCCATCGCTGCATAGGCCTATGCAGGATCCGAGGTATTTGGAAATATTCAAGTCCTCAAATTTATACCAATTTATTATGTTGTTGGTTTGTGCTTCTGTACCTTCACTGTTCTTCTTCTTCTTCTGCGTTCGTTCTCATACTCCTGCAGATTAACAGGATGTAGTCCGGAGAACGGAATGCGTTGTGTCATGGTTTACATCATTGTTGCGATATCTGCGCCTTTCGACCTGACACATCCGACTTCAGCATGGCTTTGGGTCACTTACCCTATATGGGATGGGACAGCCAACTCGATCCCATAACCTCGTTAGTCGCCTTTTACGACATGCATGGAAAGTAAACAGTGTTGATATTCTTTGCTCCCCTTTCGGGCCCGGCAACACAAGGGCGACCTTCGCTGTTAACCAAGATCATATTTCATTCAGCGTTGATTTTGGTCTCCTTACTAGCACAATGAGAAAAAAATTATGACAACACTTTGTATGAAAAAAAATTATGGTGCTTTATGGGGAGATGTGGCCACATCACGTGTCCATAGTCCAACTTTTTAATATTGTGAGTAAGAAAGGAATCTCCAAATAATCACATGTATATTTTGATAATTTTGTGTTTCTTGTTTATGTGTGGAGCTAATGGAGTGCATGGTCATGTTGTTAGAACTCTGATGTCCCGAGTTCAATCCACGGTTGGGACATGATTTTATCTTGTGGAGGTACAATTAAAATCCTTCCTATATATGTTGAGGTATCTGCTATGGCAAAGCAGTCTTTATTTCCACAGCCCATAGAAAGTCTCTCTGCACTCCTTCACAGGAAAACATGCAGTAACAAAAGTTTTAAGTTTTTGTTGTTTATGTGTTTCTTGAAAAAGGTCCCAGTTGGACCGTAAAGTAGAAAAAAGGTCTTTGTTATTTTGTTTATTACTATTTATTTATTTTTTACATTGATAGTTAGGCTATAACAGTAACCATTAGTATTTCATACAGCTTTTGTGACTTGGAGATTAAAAAATCACAACTTCAGCTGCAGATAAATTGAGCTGCATGCAACGCACTAAGGGGCACCCCTACTAGGTTCATACTGGGGTCCTCTCAGTGCGTAGAGTGAAGATAGTTGGATGTAGCGATTTATGTGTCTTATCAAAATTTTGTTTTGTTAACTACTGTATGGTGTGTTTAGTTACAAATGTGGCCACGCCTCCCCATAATTAACCAAAATTTCACAATAAGAATTCCTAAGACACATTCATTGTGTGATGTTTTTTTGTTCAGTGGGACAGTTTTTTAAACAACACCATGCTACCAATGCCAAACATGGTCTTTAATAGTCTCGCAGCAAAGAAAAATCATTACATGTGAAATGAAATGTATGAGAAAAGCTGTAATGGTTGCTAAACTAGATAAAATAAAAAATAAAGCAATTGGGAAAAGGATAGGTATAATATCATGTATTGAACATATCAAAAGACAGCAAGTAAAATGGTTTGATCACCTTATGAGAATGAAACTAAATACTAATAAGAGCAGATAACAAAAGAGTATCTGGACATAAAGCCACAGGGAGACCACGAAAACGGTGGATAGAAAAAAATCTAGATAACCTTGAACAAACATGGACTCAATTCGACCAAGGTGACACATCTGGCCCTGGATTGACAAAACTCCACCCGAGTAGAACGCTCCTTCATTAGGCATTTGCATTAAGCTGAAGTCTCCTGGGTATGAAAGATCGCTCATAAAAACCACCCCACTGCACATAGGAAGTACGCAGGTGGTTGCATCTGTGAGTCTCACCAATGGCCCACTAGACAAACCACCCATGCAACAGAAAACCTTAGTGGATGATGTGCCGTTATATTGAGGTTATCTTCTTAGAGAAGCTTCATGGCACGTCATCTATACAATTGTGCGTTTATTTTGTTGTTTAAATGTGTTATATTTTGTTGTTTAAATGTGTTCCATGTTTACCTGAATATATATGTATGCACCCTCTGTGGTTGGGAGGGAGCCAGAGATGTACTGTGCAGCACTGGGGAGGAGGAACCTGACAGCACTGTTTTTTTCCTATGGCTTAGACCCATCACAGAGGCACAGTGACTCAGGACGTGACAATCCTTTTGACTTGAACATTTGGTTGGATGCCTGGAGCAATAGAGAAGTTCGGCATAACCAGTAGTCAATTGGTGGTGGGGAATGAGCACAGTGAACCCTGTCTTGGCTACGTGGCTAGGAGCAGTACATAGGTTGAGACCTACCTTCCTGGAGGTGTGATAGTTATTCTCTGGCTCTGTCCCGAGGTGGGGTCAAAATCCACAGACTTCCCAGCAATATAATGCCATTTAATGGCATTAGTTCAAAGGGCATGAGCCCATGGACCGCTGGATTAAAAACCAATCAACCAACCAACCAACCACATATGAAGTAAGAGCTAATCGCTTTAAGAAAGAAGAATGGCAGGTGTGAATACTATCAACCATAATTCACCTGGAGAAAGACAACAGCTTTTTAAAATAGATTTAGCAAAGTCCCAGATGACTGGTTAAATGTAACTGTAGGGAACAAGTCCAAAATGATTGGTTAAATGTAACTGTAGGGAACAAGTCCAAGATGACTGGTTAAATGTAACTGTAGGGAGCAATGCTAGGATCTGGGAAGTCTTTTACTTTAGAGAGGTCTTTGCTATGACCATCCTGCATTTTTAAGACAAACAGGTAAATTCCCCACACAAACAGGGTTGATTCCCTACCAGAAGTTCAGGCATGATTTCTTCCCAGAAGTCATTGCAGAAAAAAATCATGAGGATTAGTATAGTGGAATTCCTCTATAGAGAATCCTCTTATAACACATTTCCCTATATAGCAACATATTTTGTTGGTCTGGACCAAGTTGTTATAAGGGGATTCCACTATAATAAACCCTACATCTTCTTAGTTTCCTCTCATAGTATACATGGCAGATTGTAGTATTATTCATCTTTGCTCCACCATTGAATCACAGTAACACAAGCAGTTAATTATATAGCATAACTTTCTGTAATATTTAGAATTTACTGAATGACTTTTTGCATCTTGCAGACGATCATTAAGAAAACAAACAAAAATAAGCCAATGAGCCTTTTCTCTCAGTAATGGAAGACTTTCTAAGCGATCATGTTGCTAAAGCAACAGAAATAAAACAATTTTATTTTGTTTTCATCTTTTCAATTTATCTTCCATATCTTTTATTATATTGTTCCTAAACAACATCGCCCCAGCCAGCACACAGATTGTGCCTCCAGACAGCTCAAGTTTTGGCCAAATTTTTTCCAGATTTTGGAGAAATCTTTCATTGAGGACTTACAAATATCTTTGTACCTCAGCATTGGACTACCACAGGCCTTCAGAAGCGTCTCTGAATAGTACTTATTGTGGAATGCGACAATTTGGCATTCTGTGGACATGGTCCAGCCCTCGCAATCTATTTTTATTAAGTGTTTTCATAGCAGATGGTAGCTGAGTGTGGCGTAAAAGTTCTATATTAATGATTTTATAGTGCAATTTAATGTAAGATTTTGTTGAGACATCTTAGCTGAAAGGTGTTTAGTCTCCTCTCATGTCTTGTGTAGGTTGTCCATGTTTCAGATCCATAATATAGTTTGGATTACCTTGTTGTGAAGCAGACATAAGCCATTTTAGCAATATTCTCTTGTATGGCTGGTCGATTATACTATCAATATAATCACAGACGTACACTGTTCAGCAGATGTGGTAAAACATTGAATGTATTAGTTACCAAAGTCAAAGGTGCCAGGCCATTGGTGCAAATAAAACAGCAACACAACACATTTCCATTGTGTGAACTACATTCTGTTGGAAATCTTGTAGGATCACTGTGCTACTATAACAGATATCCATGGGAGTTTGAGAACGAACAAAATAAAAAAGACCTACATAGTGTATAAACAGATAAACAGAAAACAAACATTGCATTTTTTGGTTCAAAATGTATTTAGATTTGCACACTAACATTTCTTTCCTTACACACTAACTTTTCTTTCCTCATGTACTATAGAATTGTGAATGTTTATGTAGTTGATACATCTATTATTCTTATGGTGAAACCAATTCCATTCTTGATTGTTCTTCACATAAAACATTCAAGTAATAACTGTTTCTCATTGATGGTACCAAGACTTGTCTAGTTTATCCCTGATGGTACCAAGACTCTTGTCTAGTTGTTCCTTGATGGTACAAAGACTTGTCAAGTTTATACTTGATGGTACTAATACTCTTGTCTAGTTTCTCCTTGATGGTACCAAGACTCTTGTCTAGTTTATCCTTGATGGTACCAAGACTCTTGTCTAGTTTATCCTTGATGGTACCAAGACTTTTGTCTAGTTTATGTTTGATGGTACCAAGACTTGTCAAGTTTATACTTGATGGTACTAATACTCTTGTCTAGTTTCTCCTTGATGGTACCAAGACTCTTGTCTAGTTTATCCTTGATGGTACCAAGACTCTTGTCTAGTTTATCCCTGATGGTACCAAGACTCTTGTCTAGTTTATCTTTGATGGTACCAAGAAACTCAAAATCTAGTTTCTCAGAGTGCTTCTTCATCAATATTTTTGTTTTGGTAGTGTATTCTATTCAGGACATAGCATCAACACAGCATTTTTTGGCTTTATTTATTTTCTATGCAATATAAAAACATTCAGTAGTTTGCCATCTCTCTAAACAATATGAATATACAATTGTCTGCGGGGAGATTTGAACCCAGTACTTTTGCCATCACAGACTCAAGAGTTTGTGAGCTGGAGGAAGTTGGAAGAAGCTGTGAATGGGTGACATTTAGCAAAGATAGAAAGTTATTGACAACAGCTGTGATCCAGCTGGGATGAGAGTGCAGTGACTTGGCTGCCAACAGAACAGAGGGATGATCCAAGAACTCACAATGAAGCACTTTAAGCCACATATAATTTACACAGATGGCTCAGTAACACAAGAAAAACACGTATGTGGTTGGGGTTTCATGGCCTACCAAAATGGCAGGAAATTAGCTAAGAAGTGAGCTGCATATCCCACTATAACATCAAGTACAAGAATGGAAATAGAGGTAGTGACAGCAGATCTCACTATGCTGGTGATGCAATCACCAACAGACTCAGTGATTTTATTGAACTCTCAAAGTATGCTGTGCAAGATAGAAAAATGTTATGACCAATTATGCTGTACACCTAAAGAAATACTACAAAGGAGGTGCATCTAATGTAGTACCGCAATCACCCTGACAGATTATGGGTTTATGAATAGATGGTTCATTTGTCATGTCAGAGGTGTTAAGTCTAAGGCATATGGTTCTTGCATTCCATGTACTCATTCTAAGTACTACTGATTGCTTGTTTTGTCTAGGTACTATACATTATTAAAATCAGCTTTCCCATGTTTCATCTATTTCAATGTGTCCAATGAGGCAGGCAGAAATAATGGGCAACACCTAATAGCAGTGCAGATTATGCCAGGTGTTAGCTGACCAGTACAACTAAATTGCTGCTCTCACTGAAATGAGTGACTCGTAGTGAACTTCCACTAATTTAAGAGAAATTGAAACTTGTAAACTGTCCCTTTCTATGTTGTGTCCATTGACAAAAGGCGTTCTTCAAGGTATGGTGGAGGTTGAAAGAAGACTAGGAGGCCAGAAGAAGACATGGCTAGATAATATCAATGGCAGGGTGTGAAGTTTCAAAACTCATCAGGATGGTAGAGGATAGAGATGTGTGAAAATCTTTCTGTACCAAATTTATCAATGTGACACTCCTACGACCCTGACAGACTATGGGTTTTATTATTATATCAGTATCTTTTGCCCACCTCATCTTCTACCATTGCCATTTAACTATGATTAAATTTTATGATGCGACTAATGCATGCAATGACATCGCCAGTACAATGTGAACGATTGGCTTTCATCCAATCATATCGCCAGTACAATGTGAACAATTGGCTTTCAAACCACAAGCTAATTCAACCAAGTTGAGTCTGTGAAGTGAACCAAAAAACCCCTCTACCACTGAGCCAACATATGGAGAAAATGTGTGTTTTCAAACAGTGTTCAGAACAAAATAGACTTCTGGAGATAGTGCCCACTGCAAATGTTTGATGTTCAACACTGACACAAAATTTTTTACTTCCAAGGCAGGAAGTCTCCTGATGTTTTTGGCAGTTGGTGAAAACTGTGACTTTATTGGCACTTCATAGAACTAAAAGGTTTAGCTTGATGTGAAATTTTAAATTTAGCTAGCTGACAAATTAGGTTTGCCACTTCTGCTCTAGATGTAAAACTGGTTACCAAATAATGTAGCAAATGTTTGTAGTGCTTAGGTGGCAGGAGTAAGTTCAGCCTACAACTTACAGCTGTATATTTCCATGTGACAAGACTAAAAAACTTTGGCGGAGACATCCACAGAACTGTAAGTCAATAAATCTTCCATTCTTACAGTGAGTTATAAATATGACAGGTCTGAAATGATCTTGGCGGAGACACTCACAGAACTGTTAAGTCAATAAATCTTCCATTCTTACAGTGAGTTCTAAATATGACAGGTCTGAAAAATCTTGGCGGAGACATTCACAGAACTGTTAAGTCAACAAAACTTCCATTCTTACAGTGAGTTATAAATATGACATGACTTTAAAAAAAAAAACTTTAGCGGAGATACAGAATTAAAACTATCTGCTATAATGCAGATTCATCTCCTCTTTTACTGGATCCCTTGTTATAAATCTGTCAAAATGAAACCTCTCCAAATCAATTGTTACATAATTTCCATCAAAAATAAACTCTGTGATTGCACAACCGATGCCAATAGCATGTTGTAACCCATGTCCACACAATCCATTGGCAAAAATGAAATTGTTCAGGTTCTGGTCAAAGAAATTTCAGTCGTTGTAGACAGCCCAAGCAGTTTTTATCTGAAAAGAGGGATACAAGGTAAGAGAAATTATGAAACAAAAACCAAAATATTAGTTTGTAAATTCAGTATGCAGACAGATCAGATCATAGCAAGACAACTATATAAACTAAAATGCAAAATACTATATCATTAATTTAACAAAGATAGGCAGGGAAGTGTCACCTTTACAAACAAAATAAATATATATCTAATAATAATAATTCAAATATATTCTGTAAATAATTCAAATATTACGTGTGCTGTCAATCATTTCTTCTTATGGTCCATGCCATGTGACATTGGGTATATTTATAAACAGCCTTCTGTTTCATGTGCAGTCAATAATTTCCAATACGGATGTTCTTCCATGCCACAATGCTAGGTTGTCCAGCATCTTCTCTCTTTGTCTTCCCCTACCCTTCTAATTTATGAATGAATTAATATCAACAGGCATAAATGCACAAGACCTGCAATCCCTAGCAACTGACCGACAGGCATGGAGAACTATGACATCCGCCCTATGTGCCAAACTTAGCAAAAGAGGAACTGACTGACTGACCCTTCTTGCTTCTCAACTTGTCTGTTGTCATGGTGTGTTCCCTCTTTCCTGTTCTCATGATAAATCAAAAAAATGTGTACTGTCTCTTTCTGATGCGGGTGTGCAGCTTTTTTTTTTTTTAAATTAATTTCTTTCAAGTCATCTTCATTACGCTCTTTTAAATGTCCATGGTGTTCTTAACATTCTTCTATAAAACCACATCTCTGCTGCCTCAACATAATTTTTCACTATTTGCGCATTGTCTGTGCTTTTTAACTGTTCTGAAATATTTAGGTACCACCAATACATTCAATTGTACCACCAATACATACAATTGTACCACAATACATTCAATTGTACCACCAATGTATCCAATTGTACCACAATACATTCAATTGTACCACCAATACATACAATTGTACCACAATACATTCAATTGTACCACCAATACATCCAATTGTACCATCAATACATCCAATTGTACCACAATACATCCAACTGTACCACCAATACATTCAATTGTACCACCAATACATCCAATTGTGCCACCAATACATTCAATTGTATCAACAGCACAATGTTCATGATCAGGTTTTGAACTCCGAGCGAGTTTGACAGATTTGTATTTGTTAGATGGGTTCAATAATGATTCAGCTAACAAGTTGATGAATTACATTATAGTATAGATAAGAATTAATTCTCTTTTTTGACTTTTAACTCATTGGCTATCGCAGCCAAAGAGATATGTGAAACAGAATTTAAAAGGAGAATCATCATCATCATCATCAAGTGCCTTGTCTAATGGTGTTGGAGATCATATCTCTCCATGTACATGGATCCCCATATATGTCATCATCTCTGTTGGTGTCGTCAAATGAAACCATTTAGTCAAACTGTATAATATCTTTTCTCTAGGTCTTCCCCTTGGTTTTTTTCCCCTTTATTATTCCTATTGTCACTATATTTTCAATGCCTCCACTTCTCATTATGTGCCCAATAAACATTGACTGTCTTTTTCTTATATTGTCAATAATGCATATTTTCACATCCATCCTTCTAAGACATTCTTCATTAGTAATCCTTGCCGTCCAAGGAATGTGTAACATTCTTCGAATAAATCACATTCCTACTGCCTCCAATGATTTTTGTGAAGTCTTATTTATTGTCCATGCTTCACTTCCATAGAGTGGCACTGGTTCAATGTAGCATTTGAGGACACATTTTCTAGTATCCATCGATATGGACTTGTTGTATAGGATTTGTTGCAAAAGGAGAATAGGAATGGCTAAAAATACTTTTAATGATATGAGAAAAATATTAACATCTAAACAAATTACAAATATAAATAACCCAAATATCGGAGGATGTCCGACAAAAAGAAAGTGCTGCAGTAACCAGACAAATAGAGGTAATTGCAAATAAGGTAAATAAGTTACTGAAGAAAACTGTCAATATAAAATAAAAATATAGAAAATAACAATAAAACAAAGAACAAATACAATTGTCAACGTGTCAGTCCAATTGGGATCTTTATCAAGACAACAAAAACAGTTAAGAAAACAAAACCATAACGAATTTAACCAAAATGGCTGGAAGAATGATTTCTCTCACCAGGAAATCATCACCCAGTGACAAATCCAGCGCAACACAATATTAATAAGTGCATATTGATGCGTTCAATATGTATAAATTATGAAATACTAAAACATGTAAGATGCAAAACTAAAGAAAGGGGACACCAAATAGCATTGCCAAAGACGGGAGGGGGGGAGTTAGTGGGGGGGGGACGGGAGAAAAAAGGGGAATGGATAGAGAAAGATAGTGCACGCAGAAGCGGGGGGGGCGGGATGGGGGGCGGCTACAAAGAGAGGGAACATAGAAATGTGTAAAGAAGAATAGCATTTGACAGTATAGGATAGATAACGAAATATATACACATCCATAAACAAATATGTATACATTCTATTTTATAATCATAGATAACTATAAATATAAGCACATATAGATACAAATATCTAGACATATATAAAAGTACATACTGATGTCACAGCATACATAGGAATGCAGACACATACATGTATATAGGTAACTGTACACACAACAACATACAACATCAACAACAACAACAACATTGAAGTTTATATTTATATATATATATATATATATATATATATATATATATATATATATATATATATATATATATATATATATATTATATATATATATATATATATATATATATATATATATATATATATATATATATATATATATATATATATATATATATATATATATATATATATATATATATATATATATATATATATATATATATATATATATAGGGCCTATATATATAAACTTCAATGATTACCAGATACGATATGACATCATTACCGAAAGAATACAACAACGAAATTCAAAAGAAATTCGAAAAATTACTAGAAATACAAGAAGAATACTCTCCACATGAACTTGAAAACAAAATAAGTGACATTTTCAATGACTGCAAAAAACATGCTACACAAAAAGAGCAGGAAGAAGAAAGAGTATATAAAAGAAACTATGCGCTTTATCCAAGAAAGAAGACATCAAAAATAGTCGTAAAAACAGAACAAATTATAGAAGCCTGTCAAGAGGTATGCAAAGAAGAATTAGGCAAGACAAGCAAAACTACATAAACAAAATATGCCTTGAAATAGAAGGGCAGAAAAGCCAAGGTAACAGTAAAAAAATGTTCGAAAATGTACGACACCTAAGAGACAATAAACCTCAACCATCATTAAAAGTGCTGAAAGATAAACAAGGAAACATACTAACAGAAGGGAAGCATTTCTTACATAGATGGAAGGAATACTACAGTGAGATGTATAATGACCCAAGAAAAACCAAAAAACAAAACAATAAACGAATATGAAAAGGAGCCAGAACACACAAAGGAAGAAGTAAGATACGCAATGGAAAGTTTAAAGAAAGGAAAAGCCCCAGGCAATGATGGCTTAACAACAGAAATGATACACGCAGGCGGCGAGGCCGGAATCAAGATTTACCACAAATTCTGCTGCAAAATATGGGAAAGCGGCACATGGCCGGAGAAATGGAAAAAATCATTATTTAAATACCCCTCCCAAAAAAAGGTGACCTTCGGATTTGCTCCAACTACCGAACTATAGCCCTTATAAGTCAAGCAAGTAAAATAATGTTAAACATCATAATGCAAAGAATCAAACAGAAATTAGAGATGGAGATAAACGAAACACAGGCTGGTCTCAGATCGGGCAGAGGAACAAGAGATCACATTCTTAACATGAGATCGATCATAGAAAAGTGTAGGGAATTTTCAACTGACCTGCACATGTGTTTCATAGATTACTCAAAAGCGTTCGACTGCGTCCAACACCCGCAACTGTGGGAGATCATGAACAGCATGGGTTTCCCAAGACATCTGATTCATCTAATAGAGGAACTTTACCAAGATCAAAAGGCTGCAGTGAAGCTAGAGGGCGATCTCTCAGAGTGGTTTGAGGTACAGAGTGGCGAAAGGCAGGGATGCACAATCTCCCCATATTTATTCAACATCTACGCAGAAAGTATAATGAGGAACGTGAGAGAAGACATACACAACGATGACTACCACGCTTTAAACATCGGTGGATTCCTAATCCCGGAACACCGCAGACGACACATTGCTTCTTTCAAATTATATAAAAGGATTGGAACAACTAATCAAGAACACAAAGAAATATAGCAAATCACAAAACTTGTATTTCAAAACGCAAAAAACAAAACCATGTCAACACAACAACCAAAAATCAGTATAGACAATACCGAGATAGAATGTGTGGATAAATTTGAATACTTAGGAGCAAACTTCAACGGTGCAGGAGACTGCATGACAGAAATAAGGAAGAGATTGGCAATGGCATATTGAAAAATAACACAGTTGAAAAACATATGGAAAAACAACAAAATATAAACGAAAGTGCTAATGTTACAAACTTTTATTTTTCCAGTTGCAACATACGGCTGTGAAACATGGACCCTAAGTAAAACAGCGGCAAAGAATATAAAAGCCAACGAGCTGAAATGCTACAGAAAGATACTTAGAATATCATGCAAGGAAAAATCAGAAACTCAGATATTATAAACACATTGAAGATTCCAGAGTGTTGGTTACTAAACACAATAACAAAAAAGAAAACTACGCCTGTTTGGTCATATAAAGAGACGCAACTGTTTAGAAAGACAAATAATGGAGGGAAGAGTACCTGGAAAGAGGAGAAAGGGCAGACCAAGAAGACGATGGACTGACGATATTAAAGATAACATGAATACATCGCTAGAAAATGCAAGCCACATCGCCCAAGACAGAGAGAGGTTCAGAGAGTTCATTGGGAAGACAACATTCTGGAAGGAATACGTAACATGACACATATACATACAAACAAATGTGGATATATAAATATATACACATGCATAAGCATAACAATATATATACAAACATACATAAAAACCAAGTATACTAGGAGCACACACAAGAATATATGTAACATGATCAATACATAGATATAAGAAAGATACCCACACAACATGCACAAGCATGCAAATGTATCCAAACACGAGCAATAGCTCAAACAAGAATATGTGTGCATCTATCTATCTATCTATATGCTGTGGCACTTGTTTGATTTTTTATCGTAAAGGGTGGAAGAGTTCTCTGGAGATGGTCTTCTTGTGCGCTGTTTGTAAGCTTGTTCCTGTGGCTTCTTTGATTTTTGTGATCCATCTTTTACATGGTCTGCCTCTGGCTTTATAACCGTTATGTCTATGTGTCATAGCCATTTGTGGCATGCTATCTGTCGGTAGTCTGGAAGCGTGCAAAAACCACTTGATCTGTTGTCTTTTGATGTGTTCTAATACTGGTATTGTTTTGGTTATCTGTCTGATGTTATCATTTCTAATTCTATCTTAATGACACTCCGAGTATTCTTCGTAGACACGTCATTTCTGTTGTCACTATTTTTATTTTTTCTTGTGCTGTCATTGTCCAGGTTTGGCACTGGTAGCACAGTGATGGAATAATAATAGTCTTGTATAGTGCAACTTTAGTGTCTATGTTTACAGTTTTGTTCTTGAAAATACGTGTCATCTGTCCTAGGATCTGGTATGTTTTGTTGCATCTATTTTGTATCTCTTTACTGGTTTTCCCTTCACTCGATATAATGCTTCCTAAGTAAGTGAACTCATTTACCTGTTTAAGGTGTTTATCATCGATGGAGATAGTGATATATCTTTCTTTCCATTATTTCTTTATTGCCATTATTTCGGACTTTTCAATATTGATCTTCATGTTGAATTTTTGACATGTTTAGAGTCTGTTCATATGGTCTTGCAATTGTTCTTCTGATGTCGCTATTAGTATTTGGTCGTCTGCAAAGAGTAGTTTGTTCAATTTGTCTTTTATGTTATCTTCTTCGTTGGTACTTGTTAGTTTACAGATGTGGTCGATTAATGTTATAAAAAGTAGAGGGGATAGGATACACACCTGGCGACATTTTCTCACATGAATATATATATAACATGAACATTCACACACACATATATATACACGTATTTTTATACCCATTCTTTCACATGAAGATATTCACATGTATTACTCTAACACAAGAATAACCTCACGGTATTAACATTAAATGGCGGGCTTAGCGGTGTCGGATTCTACCTCTCCAAAAATATCAAATCATCTTATTGGGATATTACCCAATAAACGAGCGTATAATCACCATCAGAATAAAGGGAGCAACAAGAAACATCTCTATTACACAGATATATGCCCCAACATCAGCGGCAGACGAAACAGAAATTGATGATTTTTATGAGCAACTAAATTCGCGCTTGAAAAAATAAACAAACACGACATAAAAATAGTTTTGGGCGACTTCAACGCAAAAAAAGTAGGTCAGTCGGAGATCAACATGACCCGTGTCAAGATACACACGGCCTAGGCATTAGAAACAATAGTGTAGAGCGTCTGCTAGCCTTTTTTGCAGAGAACAGCCTAGCTGTAATGAATACATTTTTCAGACAACACCCTAGAAGACTATACACCTGGACGTCGACGGACGGAAAGACCAGAAACCAAATAGATTACAAATTAATAGATCAAAGACGGAAAGCAAACATTCTTCAATGCAAGACACTACCAGGAGCAGACTGTGACACTGATCATGAGTTACTCATCGCAAAGTTCAAGTTAAAGATAAAAAAGACAACAAAAACTTCAATGATTACCAGATACGATATGACGTCAATACCGAGAGAATACAACATCGAAATTCAAAACAAATTCGAAAAATTACTAAAAATACAAGAAGAATACTCTCCAAATGAACTTGAAAACAAAATAAGTAACATTTTCAATGACTGTGCAAAAAACATGCTACACAAAAAGAGCAGGAAGAAGAAAGAGTATATAAAAGAAACTATGCGCATTATCCAAGAAAGAAGACACATTAAAAATAGTTGTAAAAACAGAACAAATTATAGAAGCCTGTCAAGAGATATACAAAGAAGAATTAGGCAAGACAAGCAAAACTACATAAACAAAATATGCCTGGAAATAGAAGGGCAGAAAAGCCAAGGTAACAGTAAAACGATGTTCGAAAATGTACGACACCTAAGAGACAGCAAACCTCAACCATCATTAAAAGTGCTAAAAGATAAACAAGGAACCATACTAACAGAAGGGAAGCATATCTTACATAGATGGACGGAATACTGCAGTGAGATGTATAATGACCCAAGAAAAACCAACAGAACAATAAACGAATATGAAAAGGAGCCAGAACACACAAAGGAAGAAGTAAGATACGCAATGGAAAGTTTAAAGAAAGGAAAAGCCCCAGGCAATGATGGCTTAACAACAGAAATGATACACGCAGGCGGCGAGGCCGGAATCAAGATTTACCACAAATTCTGCTGCAAAATATGGGAAAGCGGTACATGGCCGGAGAAATGGAAAAAATAATTATTTAAATACCCCTCCCTAAAAAAGGCGACCTTCGGATTTGCTCTAACTACCGAACTATAGCCCTTATAAGTCAAGCAAGTAAAATAATGTTAAACATCATAATGCAAAGAATCAAACAGAAATTAGAGATGGAGATAAACGAAACACAGGCTGGTTTCAGATCGGGCAGAGGAACAAGAGATCACATTCTTAACATGAGATCGATCATAGAAAAGTGTAGGGAATTTTCAACTGACCTGCACATGTGTTTCATAGATTACTCAAAAGCGTTCGACTGCGTCCAACACCCGCAACTATGGGAGATAATGAACAGCATGGGTTTCCCAAGACATCTGATTCATCTAATAGAGGAACTTTACCAAGATCAAAAGGCTGCAGTGAAGTTAGAGGACGATCTCTCAGAGTGGTTTGAGGTACAGAGTGGAGTACGGTAAGGGTGCACACTCTCCCCATACCTGTTCAACATCTACGCTGAAAGTATAATGAGGAACGTGAGAGAAGACATACACAACACTGACTACCACGCTTTAAACATAGGTGGATTCCTAATCCCGGAACTACGCTACGCAGACGACACAGTGATTCTTTCAAACGATATAAAGGGATTGGAACAACTAATCAAGAACACAAAGAAATATAGCGAAGCACAAAATTTGTATTTAAACACGCAGAAAACAAAAATCATGTCAACAGATATAACAACACAACAACCAAAAATCAGAATAGACAATACCGAGATAGAATGTGTGGATAAATTTGAATACTTAGGAGCAAACATCAACGGTGCAGGAGACTGCATGGCAGAAATAAGGAAGAGATTGGCAATGGCATATTGCAAAATAACACGGCTGAAAAACATATGGAAAAACAACAAAATAGAAACGAAAGTGCTAATGTTACGAACTTTTATTTTTCCGGTTGCAACATACGGCTGTGAAACATGGACCCTAAGTAAAACAGCGGCAAAGAATATAAAAGCCAACGAGCTGAAATGCTACAGAAAGATACTTAGAATATCATGCATGGAAAAATCAGAAACTCAGATATTATAAACACATTGAAGATTCCAGAGTGTTGGTTACTAAACACAATAACAAAAAAGAAAACTACGCCTGTTTGGTCATATAAAGAGACATAACTGTTTAGAAAGACAAATAATGGAGGGAAGAGTACCTAGAAAGAGGAGAAGGGGCAGACCAAGAAGACGATGGACTGACGACATTAAAGATAATATGAATACATCGCTAGAAAATGCAAGCCACATCGCCCAAGACAGAGAGAGGTTCAGAGAGTTCATTGGGAAGACAACGTTCTGGAAGGAATACGTCACATGACAATATTAACATTAATCACGGTTTTTTTTTTTTTTGTTTTTTTTCCCACAGCTATTTAGTTCCACTACAGAAACCTGGGAAGGACCACACCAGGATACATGGCTACAGAATAATAACTATGCAGAATAAGATTGGCAAGCTTTTGGAAAAAATTGTGGCCCGGAAGGTATCGTGTTATCTTGAAAGAAATAAGTGTTTACCAACATTGTTAGGAGGATATCGTCGAGCAAAGAAGACATGGCAGAATGCAGCAATATTTGCGCAGGATGTTTTTGAGGGGTTCGATTCGCGCATGGAGACATGTGCGGTCGCAATAGACCTTGAGGATGCGTACAATAGGGTGTCCTTGGATATCTTGATGCACCAGCTGTTAAATCTTGCAGTTAATTCTTTTGTCGTGCGTTGGGTTGGCGCCGCCCTGATGCACAGGGTTGTAGTTCTTAAGTGTGGTAACTGGATATTTACACCAACGGTTATTAGCCCTGGCCTGCCACAGAGATCGCCTCTATCTCCTGTACTTTTCAATGTATACACAGTACATATCGCAGGCAATCAAATCACAGGTGTTGGCAGAACGATGTCATATGCCGATGATATCCTGGTGTATAGACAGGGCAGAAATCGAGAAGAGTGCGTCGTGGAACTACAGAAGGAGCTGGACAGACTGACAAATTGGTGTCGAGATACGGGAGCAGTGGTTAATCCGTCTAAGGCATTCGTGACGTGGTTTTCCTTGAACAATCACATGGTAAAGACACCCATGCCACAAGTTTCGTTGTCCGGGAAAAGTTTAGAAAGAACTAGCACAATGAGATATCTGGGTGTGTTTTTTGACAGAAGCCTGAGTTTCAGGGAACATGTTGACCACATTATCATAAGGGCAGGCAAAGGCTTAGCAGCAATGAAGGTTATGGCTGTTGCGCAGTGTGAGCAAAAATTGTTATTTCTTTTGTACCAGGGTTTAATTGTGGCTGTGGTGGAATATGCACTGGCAATTCTGACTCTTAGCCAAACTCAGATCGAAAGACTGGATAGAGTCCAGAATGCAGCAATGCGTATCATTCTGGGATGCACAAGAGACACATCGACAAGAGCTATGCGATACCTACTTGACTGCCCAACAGCTGAGCATAGATTAAAGTATTGCCGTGCACGGGCGTACCTTCAAATACATGCAGATAAGGAACACCCGTTGCATTCCGAAATACAGAAAGTTAAAGGCAGCAGACTCAAGAGAGGAAGGTCGTGGATGGGACGTGCTGAGAATGTAATACAAAGCGTGTGCAGATTACAGGATGTGGCAGCTGGTGTGGAATGGATAGGTCTACCCACAGATTTCGAAACTTGTTTGAGAGTAGTAACATCACTTAGCAGGGAATGCAGAGAATGGTGTCCCACAGCTGTGGAGAAAGAAGTGCAGACTTTAATCAGTGAGAATACCAAAGAGGGGGATGTGATTATATACACTGATGGATCTGTGATTAGGCATGTTCGCAGTGCTTGGGCCTTTACAGCTCAGTGCGCAGGTAAAACGATCAAGGAGGAAAGTGGTGCCTTTGCGGTCACTACGAGTAGTATGACCATGGAGACTATGGCGGTGACCAAGGCATTTGAGTGGCTACGCACACAGAAAGTAACGCAGGTCTACATCTTGAGTGACTCTATGAGTATGATTAAGAAGGTACAAGTGGGTCTCGTTCGCGAACAGTGGATTGAGGCCTTGAGAAATGCGAGCTTGAAAGCGGTTACATTTATTTTCGTGCCGGGACATGTGGGCGTTCGAGGCAATGAAAGAGCGGATCAACTGGCATCGTGTGCGATTGTGGCAAAGGGCGATGGGGCAATGGATCGCGCTGACGTTTTGAACTCCTTAAGAGATATAACACGCGAGAGTGAGACTAATGTGGATGATGATTCCTTTTCAATGGCTAGGATTAAAGATCAGGGATTGAGATGCGGTGTTGCTAGAGGTGAACATTTTGGAGGGCGCAGAAGAATGATGGTCAACCAGCATAGGACCGGTACTGTCAGCAGAAGTGTGATGGCGGATACACTCAAGGAGAGATCGGAGCAACTATGGATGTGTCCAGTTTGCAGTGATGATGATCCGACGACTAACTAACTAACTAACTAACCGTTTTGTTTGATTTACCCACTACTTTTTAACAACCTCTACCCCCTATTCTTATTATATTATACTCCTATTTATTTTGTAGTCATATTCCTCTGTACCTTGTAATTGTTTCTTTCTGTGCACGCTCATCAGCAATTAGCTCTGTTTTTGTTAGATTTCAGTGTATTTGTAATTTGTCTTTGTTGTTTCTGTTGTTTATATCGTATTCCAATCTGTCAATTCTATGATTGTACCCTATTTTTGTGTAATCGTATTACCTCATTTAAACCCTTTTTTTAAATACAGAAGGATACCCATACAAACATATGTATGAATTTGTATATGCATATTATTTTACAAATATAAATAACCCAAATATCGGAGGATGACCACCAAAAAGGAAGTGCCACAGTAACCATACAAATAGAGGTAAATACAAATAAAGTAAATAGGTTCCTAGAAAACTATCAATATAAAATAATAAAATATAGAAAATATAGAAAATAACAATAAAAAAAAGAACAAATACAATTGTCAACGTGTCGGTAGAATTGGGACCTATATCTAGACAACAAATACAGTTAAGAACAAAAAAACCATAACGAATATAAACAAAATGGATTTCTCCCACCAGGAAATCAACACCCAGCAACAGATCCAGTGTAATCCTTTCCCCTTTTATCTCCCATCCCCCACTAATCCCCCCTCCTCCCGTCCTTGGCAATGCTATTTGGTGTCCCCTTTCTTTAGTTTTGCATCTTTCATATTTTAGTATTTCATAATGTATACATATTGAACGCATCAATATGTACTTATTAATATTGTATTGCGCTGGATTTGTCACTGGGTGATGATTTCCTTGTGATAGAAATCATTCTTCCAGCCATTTTGGTTAAATTTGTTATGGTTTTGTTTTCTTAACTATTGTTGTTGTCTTGATAAAGGTCCCAATTGGACTGACACATTGACAATTGTATTTGTTCTTTGTTTTATTGTTATTTTCTATATTTTATTATTTTATACTGACAGTTTTCTTCAGTAACCTCTTTACCTTACCGGGTATTTGCATTTACCTTAAACAAATTACAAACAAGCTAAAAATGAGTATTATAAAATGTTACATGTAATCTATATTAATGTATGGCCCAGAAACATGGACACTAAACAAACAATAAGACAAAATTTATGATTTTGAGATGTGGATATATAGAAGAATAGGGAGAACACCATGAAAAGAGAAGAAAACAAATAAAGAGGTTCTAACAACACTTAGAACGAAGGAGGAATTAATAAAGGAAATAACGATCAGGCAAATAAAATATTTTGGACACATTAAAAGACGTGACACCTTTTTGAAGACTTTACTTGAGGCTAAAGTTGAAAGGAGGCGAGCATGAGGTAGACAGAGATATAAGTGGGAGAGTAACATCTCAAGATGGACAGGTTACAGTCTAGAAGAGTGCACCACCAAAACGAGAGACATGGGATGTTAGAGGTCTGTTGCAGCTAACCTTCGTTGTGGAGATGACACTTGATGATGATCTTCTTCTTCTTCTTTGTTCGTTCTCAAACTCCTGCAGATTAGCAGGATATAGTCCGGAGAACGGAATGCGTTGTGTCATGGTTTACAGCATTGCTGCGATATCTGCGCCTTTCGGCCTGACACATCCGACTTCAGCATACTTGATGATGATGTAGTAGACCATTTTCATAGTCCTGTGTTCAGTAGAATAGTTTAGTAGCCATTGGTGCAGTAGAATAGTTTAGCAGCCCTTGGTACAGTAGAATAGTTTAGCAGCCCTTGGTACAGTAGAACAGTTTAGTAGCCCTTGGTACAGTAGAATAGTTTAGTAGCCCTTGGTACAGTAGAATAGTTTAGCAGCCCTTGGTACAGTAGAATAGTTTAGTAGCCCTTGGTACAGTAGAATAGTTTAGCAGCCCTTGGTACAGTAGAATAGTTTAGTAGCCCTTGGCACAGTAGAATAGTTTAGTAGCCCTTGGTACAGTAGAATAGTTTAGCAGCCCTTGGTACAGTAGAATAGTTTAGTAGCCCTTGGTACAGTAGAATAGTTTAGTAGCCCTTGGTACAGTAGAATAGTTTAGCAGCCCTTGGTACAGTAGAACAGTTTAGTAGCCCTTGGTACAGTAGAATAGTTTAGTAGCCCTTGGTACAGTAGAATAGTTTAGCAGCCCTTGGTACAGTAGAATAGTTTAGTAGCCCTTGGTACAGTAGAATAGTTTAGCAGCCCTTGGTACAGTAGAATAGTTTAGTAGCCCTTGGCACAGTAGAATAGTTTAGTAGCCCTTGGTACAGTAGAATAGTTTAGCAGCCCTTGGTACAGTAGAATAGTTTAGTAGCCCTTGGTACAGTAGAATAGTTTAGTAGCCCTTGGTACAGTAGAATAGTTTAGCAGCCCTTGGTACAGTAGAATAGTTTAGCAGCCCTTGGTACAGTAGAATAGTTTAGTAGCCCTTGGTACAGTAGAATAGTTTAGCAGCCCTTGGTACAGTAGAATAGTTTAGCAGCCCTTGGTACAGTAGAATAGTTTAGCAGCCCTTGGTACAGTAGAATAGTTTAGTAGCCCTTGGTACAGTAGAATAGTTTAGTAACCCTTGGTACAGTAGTAAAGTTTGTAAAACACAATGGTGTCCGGGTATTCATGTTATTTTTGATAAATACATTTTTTTAGTAATTTCCACTCACATACAGTTTTTCTAAATGCCACAGGAAGTGGCTTCCAGTCATCTACAATTTTTTTACTAAAAGCCACCAGAAAATGACTTTCAGTTGTCCTGTGTTTACCACTTCAAGTGGCTGTAAATAGTAAACTTTCAGACAAGAAGAAGCAGCACATACAGATTGAGTTTTAGCATGTGTATATTAAGAGTAAACACATTTACAACAAGAATACAAGTGGACAATAAATAATGAAATACATACATTTGATGATTGCAAACATGGTACATGATTTGTAAGAGCTGGCAACACATGTCAATCATAGAAGTTGAAGTCTACATCATAATTGGCCATATGAGGTTCTGCAGCCTAAAATAGAATAAAAATAAATAAGAAATTTGGTCATCAGAATTTTGGTCATCAGAAATTTGATAATGAGAATTTTGGTCATCAGAAAATCATGAGTATGAAATGTGCACATATATTATATATTCAAAAAGAATCAATGATGGCAAGAGAACTTTTTAATCGATATTATTGGGGCAAAAATAAACTACACATAAAATTAAAACCTAGAAATGCAGCACCCTGTTAAAGTCTGAAATGTATCACCCTGATAAAGTCTGAAACATAGCACCTTGCTAAAGTCTGAATTGTTGCACCCTGCTAAAAAGACTGAATTGTTGCACCCTGCTAAGTCTAAAATGTAGCACCCTGTTAAAGTCTGAAACCTAGCACCCTGCTAAAGTCTGAAACCTAGCACCCTGCTAAAGTCTGAAACCTAGCACCCTGCTAAAGTCTGAAACCTAGCACCCTGTTAAAGTCTGAAACCTAGCACCCTGCTAAAGTCTGAAACCTAGCACCCTGCTAAAGTCTGAATCCTAGCACCCTGTGAAAGTTTAATAATCTAGCACTGTGTTAAAATTTAAAATATAGCAATCTACTACAGTTTAAAATCTTGCTCTCTAGCAATAACATGACTTTCTGGCACATCTTTCTGACAGAAAAATCTCTACGTCTGTAACATATATAATATTAATCTAGAGTAAAACAATGAGAAAACTCAAATACATAATTAAAATGTGTGAATTTGACCATACCTCAGTCGCAGATAAACTGCCACAAATGTAGTGTCCACTGAAACTTTCCCGTCGGAAAAACAATCCTGAAGGGCCTATAACAAATGGACAGTCGAGAGTTGGTACACTGGGACAGTGAGTCACATAAACGTAATTTTTTCTGTATAAGATAAATGAAAGAAAATAAATTATATGACCTGAACACGAGCCTCATTACCAACAGTACATGAATTTAAACCAGGGCTGTTCAACTAGTTACCTATATCAGTATTTTTGTAGCCCTTGGCACAGTAGAATAGTTTATCTAGAGTTGCATTGTATTTTTGATAAGCACATTTTTTTAAAGTAATTTGTGGTCACATCCAAGACAAGAGTGCATCACCACGACAAGAGACAGGAGATGTTGGAGATACGTTGCAAACAACCTTCGTTGCGGAGACAGCACTTAATGATGATGATGTGGTCACATGCAACATTTTCATGTACTTGCCTGCACATAAATTCCACCTCAAAAAAGAAATATATAATTCATGATAATACACTAGAAATGCAGTAAAATTATAGTCCAAATGGTGACAATTGAAAATACTGTAAGGAAGATATATTAATCTTCACAAGTCGACATTTCAACCAAAAGGCCTTTATCATTAACCCAACATGGCACACAATGATTAAAGTATGGCACTGCCATCATATTGTTGTGTTCAAACAAACACTGAGAAGTCAGAATGGTTCCAAGTTGATACAGGCGTTAAACAGGGATGCATCATGTCCCCATTACTTTTCTGCGTCGCTATTGATTGGGTCATGAGAAAGAGCACTGAAAATGAGCTGACAGGAATAAAATGGATTAATAATACCGTTCTCGAAGATCTTGACTACGCAGATGACCTGGCCCTTTTGAGCGCAAACCCTACAGATGTTCAATCTAAGCTTGACAATCTCCAAAACTACTCTTCTTCTTCTTCTTTCGTTCACTTGAAACATGTCTATATCTGTAATTCTGTCTCCTTAATAAAACTCACTGTCTTTTGTAGTTCATACAGTGTCCCATAGAGCTTTGATTCCAGTGTTGTTTCCTCTGGCCAATATGTATGCCTCAGCGTTTCATGCTCAGAACACTCTTGAAGTATATGTTTGGCACTCTGTGCTGCCTGTCCACATGTACACATGGCCGTGTTGCCAATCTTGAACTTTGTATACATGTGACTGCGGAGTCGGTTGTGTCCTGTTCTGAGTCGTAGAATTATAACTTGCTCTGATCTGTTCATAATGTGATAGTCATCTTGTGTTGGCGTTTGTGGCTTTCTTATTGACTTGATCATCTGTTTTTTCTGATGGTAGGTGATTGGTATATCTGGTTGGTCTTCGGCAGCACCTTCTTTAGCCAGTTGCTCTGCTTTTTCATTTCCTGGTATTCCACAGTGAGAGGGTATCCACTGCATGGTTACCCTATACTGGTAAGTCAATTCGCTAAGTAGTTTTTTCAAGTCTGTTAGTTTTCCAGACTGGAGAGCTTGAAGCACTGACCTTGCATCTGTCAGGAATACCACAGGCTGTAGGCCAGAGTTGGAGTTCAGCAGTTTTTTAGCTGCCACACTAATTGCCTGGATTTCTGCATCATAATTATTGCAGAATTTTCCCGTCTGTGTTCTGATTGTATCTCTAGGCTTGTGTGGATATTCTATATATACACCTGCACCTCCATTCCTCACAGCATTCTGTGCTGACCCATCTGTGTACACTCTGACCCATATATCTTGTGGATATTCCTCATCCAGGAAACTGAGGGTGACTGTCATTCGCTGCACACTGTTCTGTTCGTCCTCGCTTAGTATTCCTTTCACATGGGTCTGAATGTGTATTGGCATTCCATGGCTTTCACTCCACGGGGTTTGTTCTGGTACAGACCTTAAGGGGCTATCAACTTCAGGTAGGTCTGTAAGTTGTCTACGGAGTCGTTTAGCTTGATGGATAAAGCTGCTCCTTTTCAGTCGCCCCATTGCTAGATTTTGGAATCTTTCCTTCATTGGGTGACTTGGCATACACTGGAACTTTTCTGCTTGAATTAGTACTTTTGTGTCTCTGCGTTCGCCAAGTGTTTGCATTCTTCCCATTTTCTGCATCTCTGCTATGGGTGTTGATTTCATTGCTCCCAACATTATTCTAAGTGCCTGGTATTGCACTTTATCTAGATCTTGTAATGTGGTGTTTGATGCAGGACACCACGCAGCTGAACCATATTCCAGGTGTGGTCTTATGCCTTGCTGGTAAACTTTACTAAGTATATTTCCACTGGCTCCCCATGTGGTTCCACTTAGTTTTCTCAGGATAGCTAACTTCCTCCTGGCTTTTGTTGTTGCTTTGTTTATGTGCTGCTTCCATGTCAGCTTATCATCAAAAGTAACTCCGAGGTATGTGGGTTGTTTGTCTTCTTTCAAGAGCTCTCCGTCTATCTTGATATGACCAGCTTTTTGTTTTGGTGAGAGAGTAAAGAGTGTAGTGCTGCACTTATCTGTGTTAATGCTGATGCACCATCTATTTGCCCATAAGGTTAGGGCATCGATAGCTCTTTGTATTTGTTTACAAAACTACTCAAATCAGATATGGTTGAAAATCAACACATCAAAAACTCATATACTAGATTTTACGAGATCCAACGACAACATAGAAATTCAAAATGTTCCATTATTAAAAGTCAACAATTTTACATATTTAGGCACCAATCTAGCACTGAATGGAGACTCATCAAAAGAAATTTTACACCGTATTGCCCTTGCAGCGGGTGTTTTCAATAAACTACGTAACATATGGGCATCAAACACACGAAGAAACACCACAAAACTCAGGTTGTTTAACTCCAACATTATCCCTATTCTATCATATGGATGCGAAAGTTGGAAAGCCACAAAAGCCACAGATAAGAGACTAGACTCCTTTGAAAACAAATGCCTGCATACCATTCTGAATGTTAAGTGGAGTGACTTTAAATCTAACACTACTATAAGAGAGAAAAGCAAACAAACCTATATATCTTCCTTCATTAGACAAAGGCGTTGGACTTACATCGGCCATGTTCTCAGAATGAACCGCCTAAGAATTACCCAGCAGTCACTATATTGGGTGCCACCTGGAGTAAGAAGAAGAGGGAGACCTAGAGAAACTACAAAGAACCATTAATAGAGAAGGCATGTCAATGGACTTAAACAACATGCAACAATTGAAAGACCTGACAACACAAAGACAGAAATGGAAAGCTATGGTTTCTGCCCTATGCGCCGCCTATGGCCCTGGAGGAACATAACATAACATAACTGCCATCATTTGGACAGTCCTCATTTACACATTTATGCAAATAATTAAAAAATTATATTTTTCTAAGAATGGAAGAACATACCAAAATCATTTTTCTTTTCAGTTCCCTGTGGAACATAAGGCTGCAACTGTTGCTCTCCAACAATTTCTGTACTGTGTTGTTAACTTCACCTGTGCCCATGAGGTCCCAACTGAGCTCATTTTTTCTTCTATTTCTTTTGTCAGATTCTCTCCCCTCTTGAAACATGCTTTTCACCACCAGACGAGTGGTATATACATCCATTCTTGTACAGATTAAAATGCTAAAACAATGCTTAAAAGTTGAAAGCCAAAACCAAGATAAAGAAGGTCCTTATAAGAGAGCTACTCTACAGATGCTGCAATTACGACACATTCAGAGGAGGAACTGCAAAACCTACTAGCTGTCATTTCTGATGTCTGCCATGAATTTGCACTTAACACAAGGAAGATGCAAATTATGAAGCAGGCTGACATAACGCAGCCATAAATTGTCATCGATAGTAATGAGCTAGAGGTAGGTAATCACTTTACTTATATAGGATATTTAGTCAATGATAAATAAACCCTGGATCTATGAATAAGTATCATGATTGGCAAGGCATCTACAACAATGAACAAACTAACAAAAAGGGTATAGGGGAACAGAAAATTAACAATAAAAACTAAACTCCTGGTTTACCAGGCTTGTGTCCTAAGCACCCTCCACTATGACAGTGAAACATGGACAACTGATATGCACCAGGAGAGACTAAGCAGCTTTCAAATGCGGGGTCTCCGTAGAATTCTTGGAGTTACAAAGCAGGACAAAATCAATAACACTGATGTATGGCAGGACAAAGTCACTAACACTGAAGTATTTGAAAGAACAGGCATCCATAACAAATCAGTCCAAGGTGGAAATCTTTGAAGTAATCAATGAGGAAATCGAGATCTGAGAAACAATCAATATTGGTGAGTTGTTCGAAAACAGTAATGACATTAGTTTCTGGTATGAATGCTAAAGCCATCAGTTGTTTGACTTTGACTGAATAATTTTCATCAGAGATGTACAGTGTCATTTTACCCTGAGACTGTAGTTTTCGCCAAACGTTCTGTCCAAAGTAAAAAAAAACATCCTGATACTTGAACTCGTGGAAATGCAAATTCAAAAGCTTTAATTGTAGCTAATTCCAAATCAGTAACTATTGAAGATGGAGCTGAATTTCCGTTACTTCCAAGTTCTATGATATGCTGAAGCAGGCGGAGGTATATTGCTTCACTACGACCAGACAAAATTGCATATACACATGACATTGTTTGACCATCCTCAAATGCATGGATCGTATACAGTGAATCGAATCCCTGAGACCAGCCTATGTTTGTTATTTTACTTTTCTAGTTTGTGGAAACACAATAATTTGAACAATAAAGGTGTTATTTTCACAGCCTTAGTCACTCCATATCTCTCAACAGTATGTTTGTATACAAGATGTTATAATATGTTAACATCTTATGTTTGCATAAAACTTTCCATATCTCCTAGGAGATTGTCAGAAATTACTTCACCAATTTTTCTTCATTACTATTACTATAACTTTTTTCCTAATTTTTGGCTATGTAGGGATATTTTGTCTGGAATATTTTGTCCAGTATATTCTGGTATATATTGTCTGGGAATATTTTGTCTAGGAATATTTTGTCCTGGGAATATTTTGTCTGAGTATATTTTGTATAGGGATATTTTGTCTTGGGAATATTTTGTCTGGGAATATTTTGTCCGGTTACCCACAGACTGTTGAGAACGTATTGAACGTATTTACTACTCAAACTACTGAACGTAGTATTTACATTGCCTAGAAAATCACTAAAGCCAAAAAGTGCTGGGTTGATGGCTACATCCTGAATAGGATACGCTATGAATGATCTGAGTAGATAGTTTCACAATGTTGTGAGTCATGTGACAAACTGTTCATGACCAGGTCAGTAATAATGAACCCAGAGTTTAGTGCAGCAGTCCAATGCTTTACACAAGAATGAAATACAATGACATTTTACTTTAGTTATTTAAGCAAGAACATAGATAAATCTCAGAAGAATGAACAATGTGTAAACTAATGTAAAAAGTAAACTAATGACATTTTACTTTAGTTATTTAAGCAGGAATATAGATAAATTCCTGAAAAATGAAATACTAATGACATTTTAGTTATTTAAGCATAAATATGGATAAATCCTAGAAGAATGAAATAATGACATTTTAGTTATTTAAGCAGGAATATAAATAAATCCCAGAAGAATTAAATACTAATGACATTTTACTTTAGTTATTTAAACAGGAATATAAATAAATCCCAGAAGAATGAAATACTAATGACATCTTACTTTAGTTCTTTAAACAGAAATATAGATAAATATCAAATGAATAAAATACTAAAGACATTATACTTTTGTTATTTAAGCAGGAATATAGAAAGAATAATGAAAATATTAATCACATTTTACTTCAATTATTTCACAAGGAACATTGATAAATCTCAGAAGAATGAAATACTAATTAAATTTTACTTTTGTTATTTAAGCAGCAACATAGATAAATCCCTGAAAAATGAAATAATAATGTCATTTTACTTTTGTTATTTAAGCAGGAATATAGATAAATCCCAGAAGAATGAAAAACTGACATTTTAGTTATTTAAGCAGGAATATAGATAAAGCTGAGAAGAATGAAATACTAATGATATTTTTCTTTAGTTATTTAAGCAGGAATATAGACTAATACCAGAAGAATGAAATACTAATAACATTTTTTTTTGCTTATTTAAGCAGGAATATAGATAGAAGAATGAAATACTATTGAAATATACTTTAATTATTTAAGCAATAATATAGAAGGAATAATGAAAATATGAATGACATTTTACTTGAGTTATTTTACCAGGAATATAGATAAATCTCAGGAGAATGAAATACTAACAACATTTTACTTTAGTTAATACGAAACGAATATAGATTAATCACAGAAGAATGAAATACTAATGACATTTTAATTTAGTTATTTAAGCAGGAATATTGATAAATCTTAAAAAAATGACATTTTACTTTTTCCTTTAGTTATTTAGGCAGGAACATGGATAAATCTTTAAAAATGAAATAATAATGACATTTTAATTTAGTTATTTAAGCAGGAATATTGATAAATCTTAAAAAAATGAAATACTAATGACATTTTACTTTTTCCTTTAGTTATTTAGGCAGTAACATGGATAAATCTTTAAAAAATGAAATAATAATTACATTTTACTTGAATTATTTGACCAGGAACATTGATAAATCTCAGAAGAATGAAATACTAATGATATTTTACTTTTGTTATTTAAGCAGGAACATAGATAAATCCCTGAAAAATGAATAAAAATGACATCTTACTTTTGTTATATAAGTATGAATATAAATAAATCCCAGAAGAATGAAATAATGACATTTTAGTTATTTAAGCAGGAATATAGATAAATCCCAGAAGAATGAAATAATGACATTTTAGTTATTTAAGCAGGAATATAGATAAAGCTGAGAAGAATGAAATACTAATGCCATTTTACTTTAGTTATTTAAGAAGGAATATAGATAAATGTCAAATGAATAAAAAATTAAAGACATACTTTTTGCTATTTAAGCAATAATATAGAAAGAATAATGAAAATATTAATGACATTTTACTTGAGTTATTTTACCAGGAATATTGATAAAGCTGAGAAGAATGAAATACTAATGACATTTTACTTTAGTTAATACAAAACAAATATAGATTAATCACAGAAGAATGAAGTACTAATGACATTTTACTTTGGTTATTTAGGCAGGAACATGGATAAATCTTTAAAAATTGAAATAATAATGACATTTTACTTTAGTTACTTAAGCAGGGACATTGATAAATTTCAGAAGAATGAAATACTAATGACATTTTACTTTAGTTATTTAAGCAGGAACATTGATAAATCTTTAAAAAATGAAATAATAATGACATTTTAGTAATTTAAGCAGGAGTATAGATAAATCCCTGAAAAATGAAGTACTAATGATATTTTACTTTAGTTATTTAAGCAGGAATATAAAAAAATCTCAGAAGAATGAAATACTAATGACATTTTACTGTAGTTATTTAAGCAGGAATATAGACTAGTACCAGAAGAATGGAATACTAATGACACTTTACTTTGGTTATTTAGGCAGGAACATGGATAAATCTTAAAAGAATGAAATAATAATGACATTTTACTTTTGTTATTTAAGCAGGAACATAGATAAATCCCTGAAAAATGAAATAAAAATGACATTTTACTTTTGTTATTTATCCGGTAAGCAGGAATATAGATAAATCCCAGAAGAATGAAATAATGCCATTTTAGTTATTTAAGCAGGAATATAGATAAAGCTGAGAAGAATGAAATACTAATGACATTTTACTTTAGTTAATACAAAACGAATATAGATTAATCACAGAAGAATGAAATACTAATGAAATTTTACTTTGGTTATTTAGGCAGGAACATGGATAAATCTTTAAAAAAATGAAATAATAATGACATTTTACTATAGTTATTTAAGCAGGAACATTGATAAATCTTAAAAAAATGAAATACTAATGACATTTTACTTTTGTTATTTAAGCAGGAACATAGATAAATCCCCGAAAAAATGAAATAAAAATGTAATTTTACTTTTGTAATTTAAGCAGGAATATAGACTAATACCAGAAGAATTAAATACTAATAACATTTTTTTTTGTTTATTTAAGCAGGAATATAGATAGAAGAATGAAATACTAATGAAATATACTTTAATTATTTAAGCAATAATATAGAAGGAAGAATGAAAATATTAATGACATTTTGCTTGAGTTATTTGACCAGGAATATAGATAAATCTCAGGAGAATGAAATACTAACAACATTTTACTTTAGTTAATACAAAACGAATATAGATTAATCACAGAAAAATGAAATACTAATGACATTTTACATTGGTTATTTAGGCAGGAACATGGATAAATCTTTAAAAAATGAAATACTAATGACATTTTACTTTTGACTTTAGTTATTTAGGCAGGAACATTGATAAATCTAAAAAAAAATGAAACACTAATGACATTTTACTTGAATTATTTGACCAGGAACATTGATAAATCTCAGAAGAATGAAATATTAATGACATTTTCCTTGAGTCATTTAAAAATTAATATTGATAAATGACAGAAGAATGAAATACTAAAGACAATTTACTTGAGTTATTTAAACAGTAATATTGATAAATGACAGAAGAATGAAAATATTAATGACATTTTACTTTAGTTATTTAAACAGGAATATAGATAAATCCCTGAAGAATAAAATACTAATGACAATTTACTTTAGTTATTTAAGCAGGAACATAGATAAATGACAGAAGAATGAAAAACTAAAGACATTTTACTTGAGTTAAATAAACAGTAATATTGATAAATAACAGAAGAATGAAATACTAAAGACATTTTACTTGAGTTATTCAAACAGTAATATTGATAAATGACAGTAGAATGAAATACTAAAGAAATTTTACTTGAGTAATTTGACCAGGAATATAGATAGATCACAGAAGAATGAAATACTAATGACATAATCCTTAAATATTTAAACAGTAATATTGATAAATGACAGAAGAATGAAATACTAAAGACATTTTACTTTTGTTATTTAAGCAGGAACATAGATAAATCCCTGAAAAATGAATAAAAATGACATCTTACTTTTGTTATATAAGTATGAATATAAATAAATCCCAGAAGAATAAAATAATGACATTTTAGTTATTTAAGCAGGAATATAGATAAAGCTGAGAAGAATGAAATACTAATGCCATTTTACTTTAGTTATTTAAGAAGGAATATAGATAAATCTCAAATGAATAAAAAATTAAAGACATACTTTTTGCTATTTAAGCAATAATATAGAAAGAATAATGAAAATATTAATGACATTTTACTGAGTTATTTTACCAGGAATATTGATAAATCTCAGGAGAATGAAATACTAATGATGTTTTACTTTAGTTATTTAACCAGCAATATAGATAAATCCCAGAAGAATGAAATAATGACATTTTAGTTATTTAAGCAGGAATATAAATAAATCACAGAAGAATGAAATATTAATGACATTTTCCTTGAGTTATTTAAGCAAGAATATAGATAGAAGAAAGAAATACTAATGACATTATACTTTAATTATTTAAGCAATAATATAGAAAGAAACATGAAAATATTAATGACATTTTACTTGAGTTGTTTGACAAGGAATATAGATAAATCTCTAGAGAATGAAACACTAATGAAATTTTCCTTGAGTTATTTAAGCAGAAATACAGATAAACCTCAGAAGAATGAAATACTAATGACACTTTACTTTGGTTATTTAGGCTGGAACATGGATAAATCTTAAAAGAATGAAATAATAATGACATTTTACTTTAGTTATTTAAGCAGGAATATAGATAAATCCCAGAAGAATGAAATAATGACATTTTAGTTATTTAAGCAGGAATATAGATAAAGCTGAGAAGAATGAAATACTAATGCCATTTTACTTTAGTTATTTAAGAAGGAATATAGATAAATGTCAAATGAATAAAAAATTAAAGACATACTTTTTGCTATTTAAGCAATAATATAGAAAGAATAATGAAAATATTAATGACATTTTACTTGAGTTATTTAAGCAGGAATATAGATAAAGCTGAGAAGAATGAAATACTAATGACATTTTACTTTAGTTAATACAAAACAAATATAGATTAATCACAGAAGAATGAAATACTAATGAAATTTTACTTTGGTTATTTAGGCAGGAACATGGATAAATCTTTAAAAATTGAAATAATAATGACATTTTACTTTAGTTACTTAAGCAGGGACATTGATAAATTTCAGAAGAATGAAATACTAATGACATTTTACTTTAGTTATTTAAGCAGGAACATTGATAAATCTTTAAAAAATGAAATAATAATGACATTTTAGTAATTTAAGCAGGAGTATAGATAAATCCCTGAAAAATGAAGTACTAATGATATTTTACTTTAGTTATTTAAGCAGGAATATAAAAAAATCTCAGAAGAATGAAATACTAATGACATTTTACTTTAGTTATTTAAGCAGGAATATAGACTAGTACCATAAGAATGGAATACTAATGACACTTTACTTTGGTTATTTAGGCAGGAATATGGATAAATCTTAAAAGAATGAAATAATAATGACATTTTACTTTTGTTATTTAACCTTCACCGAGCCGATATGATATCCAGCCGCCGAAAAACAAAATGGCCGCGCGCGCTGATGGCGGGCCGTCCCTCCCAGCGAGATTATCGTGAGATTTACACGTACCACAGTCCGTACACATAGCTGGGGACATGCGCAATCGAAGCCGGTACATCCTCCACTTCCGACATGATCGTTTTTGAGAATGGCTGGCTATTCGTAAAAGTTTAAGAGCAATTAATCTGACCACATCTGTACACCGGTACGATGCCATGATGATGGATCGGTTTTACTGACCTTTATTTCATCGTATTTCGTATAAAATAACATTGAATCGTGGATTGAATCATGGATTATTAGGTTATTTAGTTTCACAGCAGTGAATATACAGAATGCCGTGCTGGTTTGGGGACTTGTACGTTTGATATCGAATATTTTGAAGTGGCAGAAAAAATAACTCTAGGCCTAAGCTCAAAGAACGATTTTACTGCAAATCTACATGTTTTATACAGTTCCCCCGGCTATATTTTGATAATTTCGCAGTGAAAGAACATACATACAACAGATTTACGTGATTTAGTTGACAGTGTTGCCAAGGAATTCGATATGTAAGGTAAGTTATTTTTTTTCCTTATTTTTTCCCTCTTTATTTGTTATAAAATATATGTTTTTTGTGAAAAACGTCTTTACCACTTTCTCATACGTCTGGTATCACACACACACGTACATAAATTACACCAATATATGCATAATTCAATTCTTTATTTATATGTGCAAATATTATTTAAATATCTCTAACAACTAAAAAATTATCACATTTTCAAAACAGTCACCATCAATAATGAAAATTTTCAAAAAAGAATCCGGTGGCAGGGAGACGTTTCGTATTTTTTAATCTGGCTTGCTAAAGGTTAAGCAGGAACATAGATAAATCCCTGAAAAATGAAATAAAAATGACATTTTACTTTTGTTATTTATCCGGTAAGCAGGAATATAGATAAATCCCAGAAGAATGAAATAATGCCATTTTAGTTATTTAAGCAGGAATATAGATAAAGCTGAGAAGAATGAAATACTAATGACATTTTACTTTAGTTAATACAAAACGAATATAGATTAATCACAGAAGAATGAAATACTAATGAAATTTTACTTTGGTTATTTAGGCAGGAACATGGATAAATCTTTAAAAAAATGAAATAATAATGACATTTTACTATAGTTATTTAAGCAGGAACATTGATAAATCTTAAAAAAATGAAATACTAATGACATTTTACTTTTGTTATTTAAGCAGGAACATAGATAAATCCCCGAAAAAATGAAATAAAAAATGTAATTTTACTTTTGTAATTTAAGCAGGAATATAGACTAATACCAGAAGAATTAAATACTAATAACATTTTTTTTGTTTATTTAAGCAGGAATATAGATAGAAGAATGAAATACTAATGAAATATACTTTAATTATTTAAGCAATAATATAGAAGGAAGAATGAAAATATTAATGACATTTTGCTTGAGTTATTTGACCAGGAATATAGATAAATCTCAGGAGAATGAAATACTAACAACATTTTACTTTAGTTAATACAAAACGAATATAGATTAATCACAGAAAAATGAAATACTAATGACATTTTACATTGGTTATTTAGGCAGGAACATGGATAAATCTTTAAAAAATGAAATACTAATGACATTTTACTTTTGACTTTAGTTATTTAGGCAGGAACATTGATAAATCTAAAAAAAAATGAAACACTAATGACATTTTACTTGAATTATTTGACCAGGAACATTGATAAATCTCAGAAGAATGAAATATTAATGACATTTTCCTTGAGTTATTTAAAAATTAATATTGATAAATGACAGAAGAATGAAATACTAAAGACAATTTACTTGAGTTATTTAAACAGTAATATTGATAAATGACAGAAGAATGAAAATATTAATGACATTTTACTTTAGTTATTTAAACAGGAATATAGATAAATCCCTGAAGAATAAAATACTAATGACAATTTACTTTAGTTATTTAAGCAGGAACATAGATAAATGACAGAAGAATGAAAAACTAAAGACATTTTACTTGAGTTAAATAAACAGTAATATTGATAAATAACAGAAGAATGAAATACTAAAGACATTTTACTTGAGTTATTCAAACAGTAATATTGATAAATGACAGTAGAATGAAATACTAAAGAAATTTTACTTGAGTAATTTGACCAGGAATATAGATAGATCACAGAAGAATGAAATACTAATGACATAATCCTTAAATATTTAAACAGTAATATTGATAAATGACAGAAGAATGAAATACTAAAGACATTTTACTTTTGTTATTTAAGCAGGAACATAGATAAATCCCTGAAAAATGAATAAAAATGACATCTTACTTTTGTTATATAAGTATGAATATAAATAAATCCCAGAAGAATGAAATAATGACATTTTAGTTATTTAAGCAGGAATATAGATAAAGCTGAGAAGAATGAAATACTAATGCCATTTTACTTTAGTTATTTAAGAAGGAATATAGATAAATCTCAAATGAATAAAAAATTAAAGACATACTTTTTGCTATTTAAGCAATAATATAGAAAGAATAATGAAAATATTAATGACATTTTACTGAGTTATTTTACCAGGAATATTGATAAATCTCAGGTGAATGAAATACTAATGATGTTTTACTTTAGTTATTTAACCAGCAATATAGATAAATCCCAAAAGAATGAAATAATGACATTTTAGTTATTTAAGCAGGAATATAAATAAATCACAGAAGAATGAAATATTAATGACATTTTCCTTGAGTTATTTAAGCAAGAATATAGATAGAAGAAAGAAATACTAATGACATTATACTTTAATTATTTAAGCAATAATATAGAAAGAAACATGAAAATATTAATGACATTTTACTTTTGTTATTTAAGCAGGAATATAAATAAATCCCAGAAGAATGAAATAATGATATTTTAGTTATTTAAGCAGCAATATAGATAAATCCCTGAAAAATGAAGTACTAATGATATTGTACTTTAGTTATTTAAGCAGGAATATAGACTAGTACTAGAAGAATGGAATACTAATGACACTTTACTTTGGTTATTTAGGCAGGAATATGGATAAATCTTAAAAGAATGAAATAATAATGACATTTTACTTTTGTTATTTATCCGGTAAGCAGGAATATAGATAAATCCCAAAAGAATGAAATAATGACATTTTAGTTATTTAAGCAGGAATATAGATAAAGCTGAGAAGAATGAAATACTAATGACATTTTACTTTAGTTAATACAAAACGAATATAGATTAATCACAGAAGAATGAAATACTAATGACATTTTACTTTGGTTATTTAGGCAGGAACATGGATAAATCTTTAAAAATTGAAATAATAATGACATTTTACTATAGTTACTTAAGCAGGGACATTGATAAATTTCAGAAGAATGAAATACTAATGACATTTTACTTTAGTTATTTAAGCAGGAATATAGACTAATACCAGAAGAATTAAATACTAATAACATTTTTTTTTGCTTATTTAAGCAGGAATATAGATAGAAGAATGAAATACTAATGAAATATACTTTAATTATTTAAGCAATAATACAGAAGGAAGAATGAAAATATTAATGACATTTTGCTTCAGTTATTTGACCAGGAATATAGATAAATCTCAGGAGAATGAAATACTAACAACATTTTACTTTAGTTAATACAAAACGAATATAGATTAATCACAGAAGAATGAAATACTAATGACATTTTACATTGGTTATTTAGGCAGGAACATGGATAAATCTTTAAAAAATGAAATAATAATGACATTTTACTTCAGTTATTTAAGCAGGAAAATTGATAAGTCTTTAAAAAAATGAAATACTAATGACATTTTACTTTTGACTTTAGTTATTTAGGCAGGAACATTGATAAATCTTTAAAAAATGAAATAATAATGACATTTTACTTTAGTTATTTAAGCAGGAACATGGATAAATCTTTAAAAAATTAAACACTAATGACATTTTACTTGAGTTATTTGACCAGGAATATAGATAAATCTCAGGAGAATGAAATACTAACAACATTTTACTTTAGTTAATACAAAACGAATATAGATTAATCACAGAAGAATGAAATACTAATGACATTTTACATTGGTTATTTAGGCAGGAACATGGATAAATCTTTAAAAAATGAAATAATAATGACATTTTACTTCAGTTATTTAAGCAGGAAAATTGATAAATCTTTAAAAAAATGAAATACTAATGACATTTTACTTTTGACTTTAGTTATTTAGGCAGGAACATTGATAAATCTTTAAAAAATGAAATAATAATGACATTTTACTTTAGTTATTTAAGCAGGAACATGGATAAATCTTTAAAAAATTGAACACTAATGACATTTTACTTGAGTTATTTGACCAGGAATATAGATAAATCTCAGGAGAATGAAATACTAAAGACATTTTACTTGAGTTATTTAAACAGTAATATTGATAAATGACAGCAGAATGAAAATATTAATGACATTTTACTTGAGTTATTTGACCAGCAATATAGACAAATCTCAGAAGAATGAAATAATGCCATTTTAGTTATTTAAGCAGGAATATAGATAAAGCTGAGAAGAATGAAATACTAATGACATTTTACTTTAGTTAATACAAAACGAATATAGATTAATCACAGAAGAATGAAATACTAATGAAATTTTACTTTGGTTATTTAGGCAGGAACATGGATAAATCTTTAAAAAAATGAAATAATAATGACATTTTACTATAGTTATTTAAGCAGGAACATTGATAAATCTTAAAAAAATGAAATACTAATGACATTTTACTTTTGTTATTTAAGCAGGAACATAGATAAATCCCCGAAAAAATGAAATAAAAAATGTAATTTTACTTTTGTAATTTAAGCAGGAATATAGACTAATACCAGAAGAATTAAATACTAATAACATTTTTTTTGGTTTATTTAAGCAGGAATATAGATAGAAGAATGAAATACTAATGAAATATACTTTAATTATTTAAGCAATAATATAGAAGGAAGAATGAAAATATTAATGACATTTTGCTTGAGTTATTTGACCAGGAATATAGATAAATCTCAGGAGAATGAAATACTAACAACATTTTACTTTAGTTAATACAAAACGAATATAGATTAATCACAGAAAAATGAAATACTAATGACATTTTACATTGGTTATTTAGGCAGGAACATGGATAAATCTTTAAAAAATGAAATACTAATGACATTTTACTTTTGACTTTAGTTATTTAGGCAGGAACATTGATAAATCTAAAAAAAAATGAAACACTAATGACATTTTACTTGAATTATTTGACCAGGAACATTGATAAATCTCAGAAGAATGAAATATTAATGACATTTTCCTTGAGTTATTTAAAAATTAATATTGATAAATGACAGAAGAATGAAATACTAAAGACAATTTACTTGAGTTATTTAAACAGTAATATTGATAAATGACAGAAGAATGAAAATATTAATGACATTTTACTTTAGTTATTTAAACAGGAATATAGATAAATCCCTGAAGAATAAAATACTAATGACAATTTACTTTAGTTATTTAAGCAGGAACATAGATAAATGACAGAAGAATGAAAAACTAAAGACATTTTACTTGAGTTAAATAAACAGTAATATTGATAAATAACAGAAGAATGAAATACTAAAGACATTTTACTTGAGTTATTCAAACAGTAATATTGATAAATGACAGTAGAATGAAATACTAAAGAAATTTTACTTGAGTAATTTGACCAGGAATATAGATAGATCACAGAAGAATGAAATACTAATGACATAATCCTTAAATATTTAAACAGTAATATTGATAAATGACAGAAGAATGAAATACTAAAGACATTTTACTTGAGTTATTTAAACAGTAATATTGATAAATGACAGCAGAATGAAAATATTAATGACATTTTACTTGAGTTATTTGACCAGGAATATAGACAAATCTCAGAAGAATGAAATACTAATGACATTTTACTTTAGTTATTTAAACAGTAATATTGATAAATCCCAGGAGAATGAAATACTAAAGACATTTTACTTGAGTTATTTAAACAGGAATAGAGACTAATACCAGAAGAATGAAATACTAATGACATTTTACATTAGTTATTTAAACAGGAATATAAATAAATCCCTGAAGAATAAAATACTAATGACATTTTACTTGAGTTATTTAAGCAGGAACATGGATAAATCTTAAAAAAATGAAATAATAATGACATTTTACTTTTGTTATTTAAGCAGGAATATAAATAAATCCCAGAAGAATAAAATACTAATGACATTTTACTTTAGTTATTTAAGCAGTAATATTGATAAATCCCAGGAGAATGAAATACTAAAGACATTTTACTTGAGTTATTTAAACAGTAATATAGATAAATCTCAGAAGAATGAAATACTAATGACATTATACTTTAATTATTTAAGCAATTAATATAGAAAGAAGAATGAAAATATTAATGACATTTTACTTGAGTTATTTAAACAGTAATATTGATAAATGACAGAAGAATGAAATACTAAAGACATTTTACTTGAGTTATTTAAACAGGAATAGAGACTAATACCAGAAGAATGAAATACTAATGACATTTTACATTAGTTATTTAAACAGGAATATAAATAAATCCCTGAAGAATAAAATACTAATGACATTTTACTTGAGTTATTTAAGCAGGAACATGGATAAATCTTAAAAAAATGAAATAATAATGACATTTTACTTTTGTTATTTAAGCAGGAATATAAATAAATCCCAGAAGATTAAAATACTAATGACATTTTACTTTAGTTATTTAAGCAGTAATATTGATAAATCCCAGGAGAATGAAATACTAAAGACATTTTACTTGAGTTATTTAAACAGTAATATTGATAAATGACAGAACAATGAAATACTAAAGACATTTTACTTGAGTTATTTAAACAGGAATAGAGACTAATACCAGAAGAATAAAATACTAATGACATTTTACATTAGTTATTTAAACAGGAATATAAATAAATCCCTGAAGAATAAAATACTAATGACATTTTACTGTAGTTATTTAAGCAGGAACATGGATAAATCTTAAAAAAATGAAATAATAATGACATTTTACTTTTGTTATTTAAGCAGGAATATAAATAAATCCCAGAAGAATGAAATAATGATATTTTAGTTATTTAAGCAGCAATATAGATAAATCCCTGAAAAATGAAGTACTAATGATATTGTACTTTAGTTATTTAAGCAGGAATATAGACTAGTACTAGAAGAATGGAATACTAATGACACTTTACTTTGGTTATTTAGGCAGGAATATGGATAAATCTTAAAAGAATGAAATAATAATGACATTTTACTTTTGTTATTTAAGCAGGAACATAGATAAATCCCTGAAAAATGAAATAAAAATGACATTTTACTTTTGTTATTTATCCGGTAAGCAGGAATATAGATAAATCCCAAAAGAATGAAATAATGACATTTTAGTTATTTAAGCAGGAATATAGATAAAGCTGAGAAGAATGAAATACTAATGACATTTTACTTTAGTTAATACAAAACGAATATAGATTAATCACAGAAGAATGAAATACTAATGACATTTTACTTTGGTTATTTAGGCAGGAACATGGATAAATCTTTAAAAATTGAAATAATAATGACATTTTACTATAGTTACTTAAGCAGGGACATTGATAAATTTCAGAAGAATGAAATACTAATGACATTTGACTTTAGTTATTTAAGCAGGAATATAGACTAATACCAGAAGAATTAAATACTAATAACATTTTTTTTTGCTTATTTAAGCAGGAATATAGATAGAAGAATGAAATACTAATGAAATATACTTTAATTATTTAAGCAATAATACAGAAGGAAGAATGAAAATATTAATGACATTTTGCTTCAGTTATTTGACCAGGAATATAGATAAATCTCAGGAGAATGAAATACTAACAACATTTTACTTTAGTTAATACAAAACGAATATAGATTAATCACAGAAGAATGAAATACTAATGTCATTTTACATTGGTTATTTAGGCAGGAACATGGATAAATCTTTAAAAAATGAAATAATAATGACATTTTACTTTTGACTTTAGTTATTTAGGCAGGAACATTGATAAATCTTTAAAAAATGAAATAATAATGACATTTTACTTTAGTTATTTAAGCAGGAACATGGATAAATCTTTAAAAAATTAAACACTAATGACATTTTACTTGAGTTATTTGACCAGGAATATAGATAAATCTCAGGAGAATGAAATACTAACAACATTTTACTTTAGTTAATACAAAACGAATATAGATTAATCACAGAAGAATGAAATACTAATGACATTTTACATTGGTTATTTAGGCAGGAACATGGATAAATCTTTAAAAAATGAAATAATAATGACATTTTACTTCAGTTATTTAAGCAGGAAAATTGATAAATCTTTAAAAAAATGAAATACTAATGACATTTTACTTTTGACTTTAGTTATTTAGGCAGGAACATTTATAAATCTTTAAAAAATGAAATAATAATGACATTTTACTTTAGTTATTTAAGCAGGAACATGGATAAATCTTTAAAAAATTGAACACTAATGACATTTTACTTGAGTTATTTGACCAGGAATATAGATAAATCTCAGGAGAATGAAATACTAAAGACATTTTACTTGAGTTATTTAAACAGTAATATTGATAAATGACAGCAGAATGAAAATATTAATGACATTTTACTTGAGTTATTTGACCAGCAATATAGACAAATCTCAGAAGAATGAAATACTAACGACATTTTACTTTAGTTATTTAAACAGTAATATTGATAAATAACAGAAGAATGAAATACTAAAGACATTTTACTTGAGTTATTTAAACAGGAATATTGATATATCCCTGAAGAATGAAATACTAATGACATTTTACTTTAGTAATTTAAGCAGGAACATAGATAAATCACAGAAGAATGAAATACTAATGACATTTTACTTGAGTTATTTAAACAGTAATATTGATAAATGACAGAAGAATGAAATACTAAAGACATTTTACTTTAGTTATTTAATCAGTAATAAAGAAAGAAGATGAAAATATTAATGACATTTTACTTGAGTTATTTGACTTGGAATATAAATAAATCTCAGAAGAATGAAATACTAATGACATTTTACTTTAGTTATTTAAACAGGAATATAGATAAATCCCTGAAGAATAAAATACTAATGACATTTTACTTTAGTAATTTAAGCAGGAACATAGATAAATCACAGAACAATGAAATACTAATGACATTTTACTTGAGTTATATAAACAGTAATATTGATAAATGACAGAAGAATGAAATAATAAAGACATTTTACTTGAGTTATATAAACAGTAATATTGATAAATGACAGCAGAATGAAAATATTAATGACATTTTACTTGAGTTATATAAACAGTAATATTGATAAATGACAGAAGAATGAAATACTAAAGACATTTTACTTGAGTTATTTAAACAGTAATATTGATAAATGACAGAAGAATGAAATACTAAAGACATTTTACTTGAGTTATTTAAACAGTAATATTGATAAATGACAGAAGAATGAAATACTAAAGACATTTTACTTGAGTTATTTAAACAGTAATATTGATAAATGACAGCAGAATGAAAATATTAATGACATTTTACTTGAGTTATTTGACCAGCAATATAGAGAAATCTCAGAAGAATGAAATACTAATGACATTTTACTTTAGTTATTTAAACAGTAATATAGATATATCCCTGAAGAATAAAATACTAATGACATTTTACTTTAGTAATTTAAGCAGGAACGGAACATAGATAAATCACAGAAGAATGAAATACTAATGACATTTTACTTGAGTTATTTAAAAAGTAATATTGATAAATAACAGAAGAATGAAATACTAAAGACATTTTACTTGAGTTATTTAAACAGGAATATTGATAAATCCCTGAAGAATAAAATACTAATGACATTTTACTTGAGTTATTTAAAAAGTAATATTGATAAATAACAGAAGAATGAAATACTAAAGACATTTTACTTGAGTTATTTAAACAGGAATATTGATAAATCCCTGAAGAATAAAATACTAATGACATTTTACTTGAGTTATTTAAAAAGTAATATTGATAAATGACAGAAGAATGAAATCCTAAGGACATTTTACTTGAGTTATTTAAGCAGTAATATTGATAAATGACAGCAAAATGAAAATATTGATGACATTTTACTTGAGTTATTTAAACAGTAATATTGATAAATGACAGGAGAATGAAATACTAAAGACATTTTACTTGAGTTATTTAAACAGAAATATAGATAAATCTCAGAAGAATGAAATACTAATGACATTATACTTTAATTATTTAAACAATAATTTAGAAAGAAGAATGAAAATATTAATGAAATTTTACTTGAGTTATTTGACCAGGAATATAGATAAATCTCAGAAGAATGAAATACTAATGACATTTTAATTTAGATATTTAAGCAGGAACATAAATAAATCTCAGAATAATGAAATACTAATGACATTTTACTTTAGTTATATAAACAGTAATATTGATAAATAACAGAAGAAAGAAATACTAATGACATTTTACTTGAGTTATTTAAACAGTAATATTGATAAATAACAGAAGAATGAAAATATTAATGACATTTTACTTGAGTTATTTGACCAGGAATATAGATATATCTCAGAAGAATGAAATACTAATGACATTTTACTTTAGTTATTTAAACAGGAAAATAGATAAATCCCCGAAGAATAAAATACTAATGACATTTTACTTTAGTTATTTAAGCAGGAACATAGATAAATCACAGAAGAATGAAATACTAATGACATTTTACTTTAGTTATTTAAGCAGGAACATAGATAAATCACAGAAGAATGAAATAATAATGACATTTACTTGAGTTATTTAATCAGTAATATTGATAAATGACAGAAGAATGAAATACTAAAGACATTTTATTTGAGTTATTTAAACAGTAATATTGATAAATGACAGAAGAATGAAATACTAAAGACATTTTACTTGAGTTATTTAAACAGTAATATTGATAAATGACACAAGAATGAAATACGAAAGACATTTTACTTGAGTTATTTGACCAGGAATATAGATAACTCTCAGAAGAATGAAATACTAATGACATTATACTTTAATTATTTAATCAATAATAAAGAAAGAAGATGAAAATACTAATGACATTTTACTTGAGTTATTTGAACATTAATATAGATAAATCTCAGAAGAATGAAATACTAATGACATTATACTTTAATTATTTAAACAATAATATAGAAAGAAGAATGAAAATATTAATGAAATTTTACTTGAGTTATTTGACCAGGAATATAGATAAATCTCAGAAGAATGAAATACTAATGACATTTTAATTTAGTTATTTAAACAGTAATATTGATAAAGGACAGGAATGAAATACTAAAGACATTTTACTTGAGTTATTTATACAGGAATATAAATAAATCCCTGAAGAATAAAATACTAATGACATTTTACTGTAGTTATTTAAGCAGGAACATGGATAAATCTTAAAAAAATGAAATAATAATGACATTTTACTTTTGTTATTTAAGCAGGAATATAAATAAATCCCAGAAGAATGAAATAATGACATTTTAGTTATTTAAGCAGCAATATAGATAAATCCCTGAAAAATGAAGTACTAATGATATTTTACTTTAGTTATTTAAGCAGGAATATAGACTAGTACCAGAAGAATGGAATACTAATGACACTTTACTTTGGTTATTTAGGCAGGAACATGGATAAATCTTAAAAGAATGAAATACTAAAGACATTTTACTTGAGTTATTTAAACAGTAATATTGATAAATGACAGCAGAATGAAATATTAAAGACATTTTACTTGAGTTATTTAAACAGTAATATTGATAAATGACAGCAGAATGAAATACTAATGACATTTTACTTTAGTTCTTTAAACAGGAATATAAATAAATCTCAAAGGAATAAAATACTAAAGACGTTATAATTTTGTTATTTAAGCAATAATATAGAAAGAAGAATGAAAATATTAATGACATTTTACTTGAGTTATTTGACCAGGAATATAGATAAAACTCAGAGGAATGAAATACTAATGTTATTTTACTTGAGTTATTTAAACAGTAATATTGATAAATAACAGAAGAATTAAATACTAAAGAAATTTTACTTGAGTTATTTAAACAGTAATATTGATAAATGACAGAAGAATGAAATACTAGAAACATTTTACTTGAGTTATTTAAACAGGAATAGAGACTAATACCAGAATAATAAAATACTAATGACATTTTACTTTAGTTATTTAAGCAGGAACATAGATAAATCTCAGAAGAATGAAAAACTAAAGACATTTTACTTGAGTTATATAAACAGTAATATAGATAAAAAACAGAAGAATGAAATAATAAAGACATTTTACTTGAGTTATTTAAACAGTAATATTGATAAATGACAGCAGAATGAAATACTAAATACATTTTACTTGAGTAATTTGACCAGGAATATAGATAGATCACAGAAGAAAGAAAAACTAATGACATTATACTTTAATTATTTAAACAGCAATATAGATAAATCCCTGAAGAATAAAATACTAATGACATTTTACTTTAGTTATTTAAACAGGAATATAGATAAATCCCTGAAGAATAAAATACTAATGACATTTTATTTTAGTTATTTAAACAGTAATATTGATAAATGACAGAAGAATGAAATACTAGAAACATTTTTACTTGAGTTATTTAAACAGGAATAGAGACTAATACCAGAATAATAAAATACTAATGACATTTTACTTTAGTTATATAAACAGTAATATAGATAAAAAACAGAAGAATGAAATAATAAAGACATTTTACTTGAGTTATTTAAACAGTAATTTTGATAAATGACAGCAGAATGAAATACTAAATACATTTTACTTGAGTAATTTGACCAGGAATATAGATAGATCACAGAAGAATGAAAAACTAATGACATTATACTTTATTATTTAAACAGCAATATAGATAAATTCCTGAAGAATAAAATACTAATGACATTTTACTTTAGTTATTTAAACAGGAATATAGATAAATCACAGAAGAATGAAATACTAAAGACATTTTACTTTAACTATTTAAGCAGGAAAATAGATAAATGAGATAATGAAATACTAATGACATTTTACTTTAGTTATTTAACTCTTTATCTCCATATGATTTTCCAAGGTTTTTCTTCTATGCTGGAGCAATTTCTTTCATATTTTTAGTACATTTTGATAGTTTTTGTACTTTTCCATTATCTCCCTCATTATTCTGTCCACATGAACAAATTCTGACATCAAAATGTTTAGAAATGGATAAGTAGTAAGAATAGGTTGAGTTAGTTTGTTAGTTGGTTAGATTGTCTTATTTATGAAAAAAATTAATTTAAAAAAATTGTGTGAAAAAACAATAAAAATGTGTACATACCTAATCTTGTATCCCAGAAAGCTGACTCATAATCTTTTTATTTTGAAATAAAACACGTCCACGTACATCCAGAAGAATTTTGAAATACACACGAGTATTGATATGTACATTGTTTCTTATAAATGTCACTATGTCTTGATTTTTAAGAATGCATACAAAATATGCAATTTTAATAAAATTTAAATTTTAGTATCCCTGACTTATGTACATATCCTTGGAGATATATATATGTAGTGTAGTATTTGTCTGCATATACAGTGTGCCCTTTCTGTATATTCTTAAACAGAGTTTGAAAAACTTTCACTGCTTGAAGGCCATCTTTATCTGCTTCAGGAGCATACAACATCAGTTTTCCAAAATGCAGGAGTATATCCCATGTAAAGCCTGTCGCGTTATCACATAGACCAAAAGATTTTATATGATGCTTATATCGCTTGGAAGCATTATATTGCTTATGCTTCCATCTTCCTTTGAATCCAATTACCATTTCGTCAATGGATAAATCTTGAAATGGGTAGAAGGAAGACTGGTATCTCGCCACCAAAGCTTTATGAAAAGGTTCCATTTTTTCTTTCAACTGTGATCCGACATCACCTACATGGAGCATTGAATGATAAATTGCTTCAAATCTCTCCCTACTAGAACAGATTTTTAAAAAATGACATACTAATGACATTTTACTTTAGTTATTTAAGCAGGAATATAAATAAATCCCAGAAGAATGAAATACTAATGACATTTTACTTTAGTTCTTTAAACAGGAATATAGATAAATCTCAAAGGAATAAAATACTAAAGACATTATACTTTTGTTATTTAAGCAGGAATATAGATAGAAGAATGAAATACTAATGACATTATACTTTAATTATTTAAGCAATAATATAGAAAGAATAATGCAAATATTAATGACATTTTACTTGAGTTATTTGACCAGGAATATAGATAAATCTCAGGAGAATGAAAAACTAATGACATTTTACTTTTATTATTTAACCAAAAATATAGATAAATCTCAGGAGAATGAAATAATAATGACATTTTACTTTGATTATTTAAGCAGGAATATAGATAAATGAAATAATGAAATATTAATGACATTTTACTTTAGTTAATACAAAACAAATATAGATTAATCACAGAAGAATGAAATACAAATGACATTTTACTTTAGTTATTTAAGCAGGAACATAGATAAATCTCAGAAGAATGAAATACTAATGACATTTTACTTCGGTTATTGAAACATAAATATAGATAAATCACAGAATAAAGAAATACTAATAACAATTTACTCTGGTTATTCAACTCATTGGAGACCGATTCACGATATATCGGTTCTATATATTGGGTCTATAGGACCTTTCACCACTTTAACGGCTTTGATTTTAGATCAATCATATATTGATCAGTTATATTTCATTTGCCCAGTTCAAGTTGTTATGTTAACCTCTGAACATCCGGGAAACTTCACTTCCTTTAGAAAACTGAAGATGACTCGCGTGGCTGTAAAAGAAACAATTTCTTTGACCGCCATACGCTTGTTTGTTATTTCTGAAATTCTGAAAAAAATGGCAAAGCCCACTTCTTCTAGATACAGTGCAGGACAAGCTATGGTTATGTTTCAGAGCTTGTTACTTAGTGAATCGGATAATGATGATTCTGATAGTGATTATAGGCCTAGTGTTGACGAAAAGTAAAAAACCAAAGCAAACTGGTGTAGGTTTTATTGTTTTAAATTTAGCAACTGGTTGCATCAGATCAAGGAATGTTAGTTCCTCTGAAGAAGCATCTAATAGTAGTAATGAATCTACTGATTCAGAGGATTTAGCTGGCATTTCTAGGCCTACGAATGCTACAAGTAGTCCTATGCATCAAACTTCCACAAATCAACAAGGTAAGCCTAAGACTGATGTTGTGTGGCATGAAGTCCTAGAAGGAGAGAGTATAGGAGAGTCTCACTTCAGACAGATACATTCTGACAGCAAACTTGGCCTTCCTGACAATGCCTCAGCTCTCCAGTATTTGCTATCCTTGATGACACAACCAATAATTGACAATCTAATAGCCAATGTAAATTCTTATGCCGAGCAGAAATTGAAAATGAATACACCTCGAAGGAAATATTCTACTTATTCAAAATGGATTCAGCTGTACCGAAATATTTTTATTAAGTTTCTCGCCATCCTGATAAACATGGGTTTGGACCCCAAACATTCTATAAAGGATTTTTGGTCCACAAAAACACACAGAAGTAGCCCCTGGTTTGGATCAATTTTCAGCAGGACCAAATTCTTATTGATTTACCAATTAATGCTACATGCGGCTGGAGTTGATGCACAGGGTAAATGTAAAATGGAGCCGTTCATAAATGAATTCATTGCGAGCTTTCAGAATGCATTCTATCCTTCTGAAAACATATGTATAGATAAGATGGTTATAGGTCACAAGGGAAGATTTAACACAAGCAATATAATGCAAGCAAGCCAAAAAAAATACCATATAAAGACTCCATCACCAGTTATGTTTTCAACATGCTGGTATATATTGGTACGACAAAACATACAGGCAGGAGACTGACACAAAGTCTATCCATGCTGTCAAAATCTTTGACAAACTACTAGAAGGCATCACAGGACATCACGATTTGTTTACTGACAGGTATTATTCTTCCGTACCTCCTGTCCAGTTTCTGCGACAGAGAAATCACCATTATACTGGAACTCTCAATGTGAACAGACTAGGGTTTCCACAAGAAATCAAAAATAAGAAAATAGCAGTCAATCAACCAAAATGGTTCATAAATGAGGAAGGTCAAGTTATGTGTGTCAGCTGGAGAGATTAAAAAATCGAAGAAACCTTGCCAACTGGTAACAACATGTGGAAGCGGAACATGTGAAATTAGAATTGAGGGTAGGAGTGAAGTCCGGAAACCATCAACCATTCATAATTACAATATGTCAATGAATGGATGTGATAGAGTGGATCAGATGATTTCATATTATGGAAACCACACAAGAAAAACAGTGAAGTGGTGGAAAAAAGTATTTATGTGGGTGTTGGAGATAACACAACTCAACGTTCACATTTTATACACCCTGAGCCACCCTCACACCGAGAAGCCTATGCCCCTTTCAAACTTCAAGGACATATTGATAGAGGAACTCTGTAGTTTATTTGAATTAGAGGGACCTAATAAAATTGATGCTGCTTTATTGTCCAAGCCAGGAAGAAAGCCAGTAAATACAGAGCTTGAGAGGTATCAGGGGACCGTCCATCTCATTGACTTCGGTGGAAAAGACAATGTGCTCACTGTGCTACTAAGAAAATATGAAAGTGAAGTAGCTACTACTGGATAGGATGTTCACATACGCCACACCTGTGCGCTAAATCATGCTTTAGGGAATACCACACAAGATGAGCTCATTTGTAACAAATAAAAACTTGTAAATAATCAAACTGTGACTGGATGTAAATATTTTCATATTTTTATTGCTTCTGGTGTCATTCAGAAAAATATACATAACTTTAACATTTATTGATATAAATTCATAAAGTAAACTGTATAATGAAGAGAATTGGATATACCTGTGTAAACATTCTTGAAAAATGGATTTAAACAATGACAAGTATGGATACATTTGGGTACGTCAAAATATTTATACTAATAAATTAACATTTTCATTTTCTTGTTTTGTGTCTTACTAACTCTAACCTTGTGAAGTAATCATATATGATCAATGTACTTATATATTCATATTCTGTATCCATTTCTCTTTCCAATGATATATTACACATACACTATTTATCAATATTAGTATGTCAAGTGATACAATGAAAAACACATGTAATGAAATTTTTCTACTCCTGAAAATTAATTTGTTCCAAACCTAAAAATAATCAAGTCCTGAAAGAGTTAATATGGTGTGTAAAAGTCAGCTTTTTTTAACGTTGATTTTTTCTTAACACATCTTGGTTGGTCTTTCTGGCTGTTCACGGTACTCTCATGACTCTTCTATGGCACCTAATTTCGAAACTCTCTATTCTCTTGGTTTTAGTTTTATTTACTATCCATGTTTCTCAGTAGTAGTTCGCCACTGGGAACACGCATGTATGTAACAAACATACCTTAGTTTCCGTGTTTTCCCTGTGTCACAGTTTTTTTCAGTTGTTTTAATTTATTTATCAATATTGCTGTTCTCCTCCTAGATATTCGAAATTTGTCACTTCTTCGAAAACATTGTTATCAATGTTAATTCTAGGTCTTGTTTTCATTTTCCCTGTTATCGTTATTTTCATCTTTTTCATATTTAGAAACATGTTTTGTTGCTCGCTAAAGCTTTTTGTTGACTTTCTTATGTTCATTACGTCTTTGTCACATTATGCTAATAACACTGTGTGCATATCTAATTTCTGGAATCTGTAGACTTCCGATTTGTATGGGGCTGAACTCTTGTTGCATTGTTTCGTATTTCACATCATGTTCTATGCATATGTTCTATGCAGGGAATGGTAACAGGTATGGTGACAATGTACATCCTTGTCATACTTCTTTTTGTACTTTAAACCACTCTGATCCTTTTAAACCACCCTTTGACTTTTACGGCGGTTTTTTAATTTTTGTACAGCTAAGCTCTGCAATTAGGCATATAATGTGATATGGGAAACCAATGTTGTTCATTATTCCCCATAATTTGCGATGGGTCACACAGTTAAAAGCTTTAGTGTAATCTATAAAACAAGCAATGCAGATCGATGTTGAATTATTTGTAAATTTTTCTTAATTTTTAAAATGAAACCCACAATCCCTCAGGATCGTAGAGGTGCAACTCTGGGAACATCAACACAAAAATTTCAACATGACTGTTCTCAGTTACTTGTTTCTTCTTCTTCAGCATTCATTCTCAAACTTCTGCTGGATCTGCTTTATAGTAGGACCATGGTACTACTAGATTTCCAGCAGAATGTAGTCCAGAGAATGGAAAAGCGTTGTGTCGCCGTTTTATTTTTGCCAATGGAAAGACACATTCGTCTTCGACGGCGTGTTACTTGTTTAAGTTTGGGGAATCATAATCCTACCAGTCTTGAATATAATACCACCAAAGATGGATGTGTTGGACCATTGGAAAAAATAAAACGGCGACACAACATATTTTTATTATCTGGATTACATCCCGCTGGAAATTTAGCCGGACCATTGTCATCCTACAAGAAAGATACAGCGGGAGTTTGAGAATTAAGAGTTTCTCGTGTATATTTTAGTTTCATGTTCTGTATAATGAATGCATAATACTCATCTGTATCATTTTGTCAAAACCTATATTCTCCTTTTCATTTCCGTTATTACCCAACTCTCACATGAACACAAAAGAAACGTATTATTTTGGTAGCATATTTTAGGCAATATAAATAAGTTCAGTAATTTGCCAGTGCGTTCTTAACGGTCTGGATGCACAATTGCCTGTGGCAGAGATCGAACTTGGTACTTTGGCCGTCACAGACTTTTACACAGCACTGTACCACTCTGCCACAGAACCAGACAGGTATTATTGGAGACATATTCTTATTATATTATATAGTAAATGTATCATTCTCTATTGAAAAAATTTTTTTTTTGAAAATACACAGAGGATTTACTTTATTGTAATCAGATGCCAAATATGTATTCTGCCTATCTTATCAAAGCGGCACACAAACTGCCATTAGTAGGCCTACAATACGTAGCACATAACACTGAGACATAAAATGACAATTCTCAAAAATCTACACACACAAAAAAACCACTGTGTAAACAAAATATAGAATATTTTATATTATGGATATTTAATTATGTAAATAACATACAGATAAATCACAAAATTCTTCTTCTTCGGCGTTCATTCTCAAACTCTCGCTGAATATCTTTAGATACGTTTTTTCCGTTAGGGGTATTCTACCTTAACAAATGGCCAGTTGCTCATTTCGTTTGTAATCTAATTTTCATGACATTGTTGGTGGCCTTTTTATTTTTGAAAATTATTAGGTTGGGAGCCATCAACCCTTTGACTACCGGTACATTCCTAGTACTAAAAATGTGTTTCTGATTTCTAAGGCAGGGAATTAACACGTCAAACCTATGCCTATTACCTTTACCTATTATAAACACCATTACATATGCGTTTTATACAAAGTAATATTTTGGGCGGGGAATGAGCAATATATCTCCGTTTGAGAAACCCTGATGTATGTGTTTTTGTTTATTTTACATTTTATGGTCATGGTTGGCTGGTGCCTCTTTAAGGGCAGTAACTCAAATCTAAATGTATTTAAAAAAAAAAAAAAATTGTATTATAAATATGCCAGGAATTATAGTTATATCTTCACATATGTAAGGGGCACTTTCCCCTTGTGAAGGCCAGGATCTTATTTGGTCCATTGACTCCACTCTAGCTCACGTATTTCTCCGAGAGTCAGCTTGTATACGACAGTGTCACTCCCCCTCCCCCGGGCAACGACTTTGGATAGTTTGCTGAACTACGAACGGCTACTCAAGGGAACCGTCTCCTATATGTATACACAACTGATAATGTGTACTCACTGCACCAAAACAAAAATTCAACAGCCGAAACCAAATTTTGCTAATCACTGGAAACACACATAACACACACAAATTGACCAAAAGGCCTTTATCAAGAACACATTCATACCAAATTTGTAATGATCTGTATACCTTTCAAACTGATTTGACCGTCCAACAGCTAAATTAATTCTATAAAATATCCACATTAGATTTGTACACATAACGTGGTGAAGAATAGGGAATATTGTACTATCGGTAATGGTTTTTAAGATGGGAGTTGGAAAGGCCCAGTATTGGGCTACGGGCACATCAAGGACAGTAACTGATGTGATCAGAATCAGAACAGTCTCAGAAAGCAATGGCAAACTACTAAGAGGTATAAAATGCAAAGAAACTCATGATTTCCAGAAAAGAAAGCAAGAGATAGACCAAGACTATGATGGACACAGGATATCAAAGACCTAAACATTGACACTGGAAGAGGCTGGACAGCTTACACAGAACTTAGAGGCTTACAGAATGGTAGTGATGTCGTTTTGTAAAGGAAACATCACATAGAACAATAAGATTATCACACATATGCCACAAATTATATTGTTCTGTCTTCATACTTGGCAGTAGATTATCTTCTCCAATCATTCTCAAATTCCTGCAGCATGTAGTTGGAATGTGTTGTGACATGGTTTACAGCTTAGCTGCAATATCTGTGCTTTTCATCCTGGCACATCTTACTTTAGCATGGCTTTGGAGTCACTTTGACCCTATATGGGATAGGCCAGCCAACTCCATCCCAAAACTTCCTTAGTCGACTCCTATGACATGTGTGATAGGTAACTGATGCTATTCTTTATTTCCCTGTCAGGCCCAGGCAACACACAGACAGTTCATATTGTAACCTCCAGATTAGACAAAGGCAAAAAAAATAAAGACAACTGCTAATTGTTTGTTTTGTTTAATATATAAAATGCATTTATTTTAAAAATAATCGCACACAAACATTTCATTAATGCTTTTCTTAGCATACACAGCCAAACAGATTCTGATAAAATGTCATAAAATTTAAAACAAAATGAATTTAAAAATATTTCTGATTAAGAACTAAAAATCTGAATATGAAAATGGAAGTACAGTAGAAATCCGATTATTCAAATTAATTGGGGATCAAGCTGATTCGGATAATTGGATATAGCTCAGGAATGAAGCAATCCAGTGTACATACATACAATCATACATTGAAATGAACATAATTTTAATGATAAAAGTACAGTAATATGTAAGCAACTATGTATTGCAAATAAACTACTTACACTACAGTACAGTAAAAATATGCAAAATTACATAAATTGCACATATATATAATAATACATTGTACATACATATGTACATACGTAAATCAATTGAATAAGTTCTTTTCAATAAATATATGTATCTCACTTGAACATCTCAAGTAGAGTTCATTGCCTTAACGTAACACGTTTCCGAGCGACAAAGTACCTCAGGCGCTTGACGAAAAGAAGTTAACGCTCTTGCTCTAAAATTATTTCACTCAAATTCTATTTGGATATTCGGATTTCTACTGTAAATGAATGAACTCTAATACTGATGGCTGCTTAGCACGCAAAAATTTCTCACAAAAATGTCATGAAAATAAGAAATTCTTATAATGATCCGCATACCTGATCAACAATGTTCTCTCTAATTTTTTCACTTGTGAGAAAATCTGAAGTTGTTTGAGCAGTCAATATTTCCATGTGGGTGTATACTAGTTTAAATAAGTTTTCTAGTACTTTGTGTGTGTGAGTGGTACATTTCATGAGCGTACCTTAGAGGGAACATTACCTCTCAACCTGATTTAACTGTCCAACACCCAATTTTTCTCTATTAGACATAACACAACCAGCACTATATATATTCATAATACGCCTGTTGATTTTCAGATATGGACATGTTTCACTGAAATTATAATAATAAAACCCATAGCTCGTCAGAGTCGTAGAGGTGTCACATTGAGACATTTGCTGCATGAAAGATTTCCACGCCTCTCTATCCTCTACCATCCTGATGAGTTTGGAAACTTCATACCCTTTCCAGTCCTTTATATTGTCCAGTCATATCTTCTTCCTCTGTCCACCGAAGAACATCTCTTGTCATCAAGGAATGTTTAATCAAGTGCCCTTACCACCTGAGTTTACAAAGTTTCAAGGTTGTCAACAGTAGTTTCTGTTGAGATTATAGATGAAGTGGGAAATGCAATGTTCTGTGTGGTCTCAATGCTAAAGGTTGATCATGGGAAAATATTTCCTTTTATAAAGTAAAGAGCTCAAAATGTTCTGGAAACACTAGATCTTTGAATAAACATGCACTTCATTGTTCTTTGATCATCAGCATCAACATTAACAATTCGGATGGATACTGCCTACTATGAGTACCTGCCTACTATGAGTACCTCATCAGAGTAGGCAGCACCTTCTGATAAACAATAAATATACCAGAAGCTAACAATTGTAAAACAGAACACAAAATTAGTTTAATAATAATACTCAAATAGAAATTATTAATTTTTTTTTGCAGTTTTAAATACCTATAACAGATTTTGTCTTTAAAAAGCAGTTCATCACTTAGCACCTTCTCTGCTGAGTTGAAAAACATAAATTGACCCACTGGTACAAGACATACAGATTAACAAGTAACAACATATTAGCAAGTATCAGCCATTGTCATCTCCATAACAGTAAGGAGATGGACACTTGCTCTGCCAGTAAGTGTTTTTGGTAATTTATTACAGTTCTATGGAAACCCATATGACCATTAATTCAGTTTAAAAAACAGACAGTAAAGTACGAGAAATTCTGCTTGGTCATGGCTGTCATTCCTTGGTGATTTATAGTCTGAGTTTTTGTTCTTTCATGGTCCTAAAGGAGAGCACAGAATAGCAACCCTATTTACATTCCATGCATGCTGTAAGAGTCCGTTAAGAAGGTTATGGAAAGGAGTTTGTTGTCCCATTTATATAGGGTCAAAGAGGACCAAAAGTCATGCTGAAATCAAATGTGTCAGGCCGAAAGGCACAGATATTACAACAAAGTTGGAAACCATGACAACATATCCCATTCTCCGGACTACATATTGTAGGAGTTTCAGTACAAACAGAAGAAGAAAAAATATACAAAATTATGTCTCTAAAAAGCAATCTTCATCATTTAGCACAATATTCTCTGCCGAGTAGAAATAAACAAACTGATGCACTGGCACAAGGCATACAGATTAACAGACATTAAACATTGTCAAGAATCTCCATAACATTTCAGAAGTCCACAAACGTAGGGAGATGGACATTCATGCTGACTTGATTACTGGAGAGCTCGTCTACGCTTGACTGATATGAAGGTCATCCAGACCAAGGAGCATACATTTCCAAATACGGTGCGGTACTGAAATAAATAATGTCATGCTAAAATGAAAAATGTTAAATGAAGGAATTCCTTATTCATAAACTAACAAAACAAATTAATGTACCCGTATCACTGTACTACCAATAAGAACTTATTTTACAATTCTGCTTGGTCACAGTAAGGTAAGGACAAAAACTGTTATTCCTATATGAATTCTATTCTGAGTTCTTGTTCTCACAGAGAAAAAGTGAAAACAGATCATGAAGTTTTAGATATCTATTCAGGGTTTTAGATTTCTTTTCTGAGCTCTTGTTGGGGAGAAGTGATGACGTTTAGATATCACTGAAAGCAGTGGGCACTAATATTCCCTCTAATTTTCTTTTCATGTGATCTAATATGAAGATGTCTGAGCAGTGATATTTCTGTATTAAGGTTTCTATTATCTATTTTAAAAAAGGTAATAGATAATTTTTTGTTTGTTCTTTATGAGCATGTATGGTACATTTCATGAGCAGTATCTTCTAATTATGTGTGCAGCTTCTCACGTTAGAGAGAAGGTTGATTTAAATGTATTTTCCTGTGGCCCCCACTTTCCAAATAAATAATAACAATATAAAAACCTGAGTCTAATAATAATATAAGTCTAAAAATAACAGCTTGTCAACTTTCCCTGAGACTTATTATTATATTTCTCCACTGAAGACGGATGTGTCAGACCATTGGCGCAAATAAAACAGTGACACAACACATATCCATTCTAAGGGCTACATTCTACTTGAAATCCAGTAGGACCATGTTTCTGCTACATGAGAGATCCAGCGGAATTTTGAGAATGAACGCTGAAGAAGAAGAATTATATTTCTTATGAAATACAATACAAATAGTTTATTGCTTTTGTGATCCCCGCTAGATGTGGCCGTGCCCACGCCAAATTTTTTGCCCAAACAAAACAATGTTGCCACCAAAGAGGCAAGCCACTCGAATAAATCTTCCTGCAAATCCCTAATGAGAAAAATGCAGTGCAGACAGTTTTTTTAAATATATCAGGTACACACCTTAAGAGGGACATGGTTAATGTTGATGTACTGAATAAATGTCCACACTGTCCAGTTCAACTTCAGGATCATCCAGTATGTGCTTCGGATCTTCTTGACAGCTCCCTTGTTACCAGCACCCTGAAGAGAGATAAAGGTAAAGATGACTGTGTGAGAGAGTTGAAGATGACTGTATGAGAGAGTTGAAGATGACTGTATGAGAGAGTTGAAGATGACTGTATGAGAGAGTTGAAGATGACTGTATGAGAGAGTTGAAGATGACTGTATGAGAGAGTTGAAGATGAAGATGACTGTGTGAGAGAGTTGAAGATGACTGTATGAGAGAGTTGAAGATGACTGTATGAGAGAGTTGAAGATGACTGTATGAGAGAGTTGAAGATGAAGATGACTGTGTGAGAGTTGAAGATGACTGTATGAGAGAGTTGAAGATGACTATGAGAGAGTTGAAGATGACTGTATGAGAGAGTTGAAGATGACTGTATGAGAGAGTTGAAGATGACTGTATGAGAGAGTTGAAGATGACTGTGTGAGAGTTGAAGATGACTGTATGAGAGAGTTGAAGATGACTGTATGAGAGAGTTGAAGATGACTGTATGAGAGAGTTGAAGATGACTGTATGAGAGAGTTGAAGATGACTGTATGAGAGAGTTGAAGATGACTATGAGAGAGTTGAAGATGACTGTATGAGAGAGTTGAAGATGACTGTATGAGAGAGTTGAAGATGACTGTATGAGAGAGTTGAAGATGACTGTGTGAGAGTTGAAGATGACTGTATGAGAGAGTTGAAGATGACTGTATGAGAGAGTTGAAGATGACTGTATGAGAGAGTTGAAGATGACTGTATGAGAGAGTTGAAGATGACTGTATGAGAGAGTTGAAGATGACTGTATGAGAGAGTTGAAGATGACTGTATGAGAGAGTTGAAGATGACTATGAGAGAGTTGAAGATGACTGTATGAGAGAGTTGAAGATGACTGTGTGAGAGAGTTGAAGATGAAGATGACTCTATGAGAGAGTTGAAGATGACTGTGTGAGAGTTGAAGATGAAGATGACTGTGTGAGAGAGTTGAAGATGACTGTATGAGAGAGTTGAAGATGACTGTGTGAGAGTTGAAGATGATGATGACTGTGTGAGAGAGTTGAAGATGACTGTATGAGAGAGTTGAAGATGACTGTGTGAGAGTTGAAGATGACTGTGTGAGAGAGTTGAAGATGACTGTGTGAGAGAGTTGAAGATGACTGTGTGAGAGAGTTGAAGATGACTGTGTGTGAGTTGAAGATGACTGTATGAGAGAGTTGAAGATGACTGAGAGAGTTGAAGATGACTGTATGAGAGAGTTGAAGATGACTGTGTGAGAGTTGAAGATGACTGTATGAAAGAGTTGAAGATGACTGTATGAAAGAGTTGAAGATGACTGTATGAAAGAGTTGAAGATGACTGTATGAAAGAGTTGAAGATGACTGTATGAAAGAGTTGAAGATGACTGTATGAAAGAGTTGAAGATGAAGATGACTGTATGAGAAAGTTGAAGATGATGATGACTGTATGAGAGAGTTGAAGATGAAGATGACTGTATGAGAGAGTTGAAGATGAAGATGACTGTGTGAGAGAGTTGAAGATGAAGAAGAATGTGTGAGAGAGTTGAAGATGACTGTATGAGAGAGTTGAAGATGAAGATGACTGTGTGAGAGAGTTGAAGATGAAGAAGAATGTGTGAGAGAGTTGAAGATGAAGATGACTGTATGAGAGAGTTGAAGATGAATGTGTGAGAGAGTTGAAGATGACTGTATGAAAGAGTTGAAGATGACTGTATGAAAGAGTTGAAGATGAAGGTGAATGTGTGAGAGAGTTGAGGATAAAGTTGACACAATGTGGGGGAGAGTAAATTTGAAGGTAACACTATGTGGGGCGGGAGATTGAGGGTAAAGATGACAGTGTGGGAGAGTAGAAGGGGAATTTGACAGTGTGTGGGAGAGTAGAAGGTAAAGTTGATAATGTGTTGGAGAGTAGAAGGTGAAGTTGATAATGTGTGGGAGAGTAGAAGGTGAAGTTGATAGTGTGTGGGAGAGTAGAAGGTGAAGTTGATAGTGTGTGGGAGAGTAGAAGGTGAAGTTGATAGTGTGTGGGAGAGTAGAAAGTGAAGTTGGTTGTGAGTAAAAAAGTTTTCTTTGAGATTATTCTCAAATTCCCACTGGATATCTCTTGTAGCAGGACAATGGTTCTATTAGATTTCTAGTAGGATGTAGTCCAGAGAACGGAGATGTTTTATGTCACCGCTCTTAGTCATGATTATAAGTTATCATCTTAGGTTATAGAATACAAATGTTCTATGTTTATGTTCCTGAGTATACTTCAATACTTGTACGGGGTGTTCATTGTTGTTGTAATAGTCCTTGTCTCGATTGGTCTGTTCTCAGTGACTTGAGTACACAGGTTGAAAGTCTTGACAAGATCACTTTTTTTAAAGATGTGGTTGGTCAAGTATAGAAAACCTGTTCACTTGAGTTGCAAGGGGATTTGGTGCTGGAACTGACCTGGTTCAATTTTTGTCAGCGCTAAGAATTTTTTAGGTTATCATCAGCGCATTCCGAACATATCCACAAGTGCTCCGATCTCCATCTCAATAAATCCATCAGAGTATAGGTTCTACAGTTTCACTTCGATGCTAATTTATGAGTCTCTTCATATATCTATTGTTTCTTTTTACAGGCTGTTCCAATCTTTACACCAATCTCGCATACATTATATTAATTTTTTTCTATTCTCTCTCAAACTCCTACCAGATCTTTCTTACAGCAGGAAAATGGTCCTATTGGATTTCCAGTAGGATGTAGTTAAGAGAACAGAAATATGTTGTGTTTCTGTTTTGTTTGTGCAATGAGCCAATACATCAGTCTTTGGTGTTAGATTTTATTTACATCCAACTTTGGCAGAGTGAGAGAGCTGTCATTGAAAAGAGGATAATATAATTAATATATGTTTCATGATTAATTAAAGTTTCTTTATGAGCAGGCAGGCCACTTAAAAAAATCCCCACAAAAAATATCTTTTGTAACTTTTGCATATTAACAGATGTCATCTCCGCATAGAGGGTTGGCTTCAAAGACATCCAACATCTTCTGTATCTTGCCTTGTGGTTCATTGTGCTAAACTGTGACCTGTCCATTTCATAATAGTTGCCTTCCACTTGTATATCTGCCTACCTTTTGATTATAACTTCAAGTAATGTCTTGTTGTTGATCCGTTGCTTGACTTTGGGAGGTATGTGGTAAGGCCCAAATAAATTTTGCATAAATAAATAATTAAAATATTGAATATACCAAACCTCAAATAATGCAATATAGTACAAAAATATCAGCAGAAATGGTGGGGCAAAAATAAGTCTGTCTATCAAAACTCGTTTTAAAGTTGCATTTCTTGAATTTTTTGGTATTGTTCTCTCCAAGAATGCGTAGAAATGATGCACAATAGGTCCACCAATGAGAAATCTGTGCAGACAAAAAAAATGTAATAAAATTTGTGAATGGTGAAAACTCTAAAATTATTAGATATATATATATATGTAATGAAAAATAAACAGAATTGCATTTGCACACAAAAACATTAATGTAACAAGGTGCACACAATCTATAACTGCAGTGAGGTAAAAATCATAAACACCTCACATAAGAAATCATTAAGTACCAGTTTTAGCAACTCATATGGAGATATTTTCTTCTTCTTCTGCATTTGTTCTCAAACTCCTTTCGGGCCCTGATAACACACAAGGCATATGTAGATATTTAAAGCTAAAGAAACCTAAAGGTGTACATGATTGACCTTTTCTATTTTCATTCTCAAACTCCTGCAGATTATGAGAATCTTGTTCAGAAAATTAAATCTGCTGTGTTATATTTTACAGCTTGGCTGTGATATTTATGAATGAATGAAGCATCAAGGATTTATTATTACATAATGCAGCAAGTGGGACTTGAACCAGGTCAGCTCAAATATAACACATACTGGTTCAAATCCTATTTCCTGCATTATTATTTTTTATGTGATATTTATGCCGTGAGATATATTTAGTCTGACATATTTGATTTCAGTACAACTTTGGGTCACTTTGCCATTATATGGGATGTTATTTGAGCTAATATCAACCCCTAATATATTTGAGCTTGCCACATGTTATTAATACTTTAGCATCATTGTCAATGAGGAGTTTTATCAATTTGCATCCGATCATACATATTTGTATGTAACATAACACAAAGAACAAACAAGGAAAGAAAACACGTGCTGGATATTTGTAACTACCAGTGAAAAAAATTGTCTTTTTTATATTTATATTATGATGAACCTGAGTATTCTGCTTGAGCATTGCATGTACTGGAGTACAGATGACAAGTCTCAGTGGTTTTTTTCTTCTCATTGCCGTGTCTAATTTGGTGATTTTTAAGGCCATCATATCACGCATGCGCAATCCAGTATAATTTACGCATCCTGCCTTCTTTTCTTCCCGCCATTTTCTTGAGTACGTGAAACGACAAAACTTGGTAAGTAAATTGTATTTAAACCGTCCAATAATTTATGTTTGTATTCAGAAATTGATATTTTATACTCATTAACATAATCATAATATTATTTGGCTAATGTATGGAAGGTGTGAGAATGAAATTATTGTTAATTAATATAATGTAACACACCCACTAGCAATTTTTGTGTAATTCATAAATGTTCTTCCCGCAAGATGAGGTAGGTGCACTTAAAAATGCTGTGTGTTTACATAATCACCACAGGAACTCTTCTTCTTCTGCATTCGTTCTCAAACTCCTGCAAATTAGCAGGATGTAGTCCAGAGAAAGGAATGCGTTGTGTCATGGTTTACAGCATTGCTGCGATATCTGTGCCTTTCGGCCTGACACATCCGACTTCAGCATGGCTTTGGGTCACTGACCCTATATGGGATGGGACAGCCAACTCCATCCCATAACCTCCGTAGTCGCCTTCTACGACATACGTGGAAGGTAAACAGTGTTGCTATTCTTTGCTCCCCTTTTGGGCCCCGGCAACACACAGGCGGACAGGAACTCTTATAGCGCACGTTTTTATAACATTAAAATGATATTAAACTTATAATAATTATTTTTCTTGTTGATGATGATATGGAAATACATAATTCATTGCCTTTATTCCTGACACTCTGTTTCAGTTCAGCTTTCTTGTACATTGAAACATTGTTCAACAACGCTATATCAGGCCTCTTCAATTAAAAATTGCATTTTTCATTCATTTTTCTTTCTTGTAAGTATGAATTTTAATACTGAATGTCATTTTAAATTGTAAGTATGAATTTTAATACTGAATGTCATTTTAAAATGTGTTTATGATGTACATAGCCGAGAAGATTGACATTTTGTAGAAATGAAACATCAACAGACCTATATTATAAAACATCGATAGCTTGGTCAACTTGGTGTATTGAATATTCATTGTGTCACGAATATAACACAGTATGATCTATTTACCTATTTATGTTTTTAATGGCGATAGCCTTTGGATATAATATGATATTGGGATAACTATCATATTATTTAAATCATTTTTAATTTATGAATATGAGACAACATATGGACAAGTTAAGAATATACATAAGGAGCATCTATCAGGATTTCTACCTTGATTAATGTTGGTAGACCTATAATATGTAATTAATTCACACACTTTCATTTAATATTTCATTTATGTACCCACACCATTTACGTGCATGTCTTAATGTTTTCACCGTACAATTATCAATGCAGTAATTATACAATATTTAACTTTACATAACTTTTCAATTTACCTACAGCCATGCTCATTATCCAAGCACTCTATCCTGGTGCCCCAATATAAACTACCCTAGTAAAGCATTTGATTTGCTGAAAATCAAGCTTGTTGTGGATGTGACATATTGAGATATTCCAGAATATATTAAACATCACAGTTAAACATTTGTAATTGGAAAATGTACTTGGAAGGTGATAATTGTGAACTTAGCTGTCCCAACTACCACATCTATCACATCCAAACATATTTCATGCTGTGGACATCTGTGACAATAAAAGGATGCTTAGTAGGATAATTGAAGCTTGTGATTCACATTTTACATATTTTGAAAATATGGAATGCAGAACACACTGTAGGATGTATTACATCTCAGTGGAGTGCTTCTCAAAATGTTGCATGCTGTTGAGAGTAAATCTTCTAGGTACACATTTCTGAAGGAATTATTCTACATCATAAAAATGAAGTGGCTTTTCAAATCATTTATAGAGTATGGGGATTGAAAGAAACACCACTGACATTATAACAAGTGAAAAATATATGTAGTCTAGTACTAACAAATGATTCATTTGTTTCTATTGCAGATTCGTCTTTTGTAATACTCATTTCCTGCTGTTAGTGTGAAAGTACTGTTTGATTTCAATTCCAAGAATTATTACCTTCACCCATAACAAAATACATAATGATGGCACACACTTTGGAGAAACACATAGCAAAGATTCAAGTCTTATGCAGGACATGTGGAGAGAAATTAGTAACCAAAAAACAAAAATATAACCACAAGAAACCAGTCCTTTGTACACAATATGTTAATGAAATTTCATTTATTTTTGGTATGAATGTGAATAATGATATGCCCCATAAATATTCTATAAGTATGTGCATTAAATGTTTATATAAAATTCAACACATTAATACCACACATTCAGAGCAATCACTAAAGATAACACAACAAATTGGAGATAGATCTAGAAATGTTTGGTGTGATTTTAATCCTGATGTTTGTATTAAAGTGTGTGACTGTGTGTTTGCATTATTCAGTGAAATGTCTTGGTAGCATGAAACATTTGAGTACTAGGCTTACAAATGAAATGAATGCAGACATTTGTGATCTTTCAAAGCATCCCAATCAATATAACATTTCCTTACAAGATGAGGTTGCTGTGTCTGATGAATAACATTCAAACATAGTAAGTTCATATGCAAACTTGACAAGTACATCAACATCCCCAATGCAAAATATCAACAAACTTCATAATATGCATTGAAGTCACTTACACTGCCACTTTCTTTAGTTGAAGAAAAGCTGTTTACAAATTTTGTTAAGAGAAAATTGAACACAGCACACACTAAAAACATAATTACTTGCAAAACTGCTGGTCAGCCTATTACATTACATAAAATTATAAATCACAGGAAAGAATCACACGAAATAAAATCTCCAATGAGAAGAATGAGATCAAAATTTATTCAAGCAGTTAGAGAACACATATCAGGCACATCCACTGAGTCTTTAGAAGTTCAACAAGCACATCCACTGAGTCTTTAGAAGTTCAACAAGCACATCCACTGAGTCTTTAGAAGTTCAACAGGCACATGAACTGAAACGACTATCCAAAAAATCTCTTGTTAACATAAGTAAAGCTGCCCATTTAAAAGTAAGTATACCCACAAAATCAGCTTTCTCAATGAAAGAATCACTAGGACTTTCCTGGAGACAAGAAAGAAAACATAAATCTTTTCTCAAACAATACGGTGTTGAGATGCCACATTAAATATCACAAAGGAAATGTGCAAAAGATATTACAAGAGACTGGGTGAATGTTGAAATGAAAGAATTTGAGAGTGATAAGGGACTGACAACTAAGGCACTATTGGCTTATATAAATAATTTAGATTTATTTGTTAGTGCTCTTCTGTGTGATTATAGTAGGGAGGGTTTGTTGACTTGGCATAATGGATACATTCCAGAAAATCAGATTTGGGTTAAAGTGGGTGGTGATCATGGCAAAAGAAGTTTCAAAATGACAATGCAGATTGCAAACCTAGCAAAGCCTAACTCAAAACATAATACAATCCTAATAGCAATAGCAAAAATCAAAGACACATACAACAATGCACATACATTAGTGTAAAAATCAAAGACACATAAAACAATGCACATACATTAGTGTAAAAATCAAAGACACATACAACAATGCACATACATTAGTGTAAAAATCAAAGACACATACAACAATGCACATACATTAGTGTAAAAATCAAAGACACATACAACAATGCACATACATTAGTGTATCACATGAAAGCTAGAATAGAAGCACTAACACATTTAGAATGGGAGGGTAAGAAAGTTGTAGTTTTCTTTTTTGGTGATTATGATTTCTTAAGAAAGGTTTATGGTTTGTCAGGGGAAGGGGAACATACCCATGCCTATGGTGCCTTCAACCATATTCAGACATGCATGTACCGTGTGAAAGTACAAAAGCCAGATGTCTTTCATTAATGCAAGAATGTCATGATAATTTCATTAGATATTGTGATGGTGATATAACACATGCCTCTTTTTATTATAATTGCTTACATGCTCCAATTTTGAATATTGAAATTGATGAAGTTGCTCCTCTTTATCTACACATTTTATTAGGCAATGTCCAGAAACACTAGACATTACTAGAGGAAGCAGCTGACATAATAGATACAAAAATAATGGAAAACATACAAACAGAACAAGAAAGCTCCCATATAACACATACTTTGAAACAATATCGTGCAAATTCGCAACAGGCAGACATATTAAATGTAGAAATAAATTCCTTACATATGAAGTCTTTACATTGCAACATTGCGGATGAGAAAATCCATTTAGACAATAAAATTATAAAAGCAGAAAATTGTTTATTAAGACTAGAGTTTCTAGAGCTGTTTGCAAGGTCTGGTCCAGTATGTTTACATTTAGATACAGTATTGAAAGAACACACCATAGAGCCACAGAAATTTCATAGGAGAGCTTTTGTTGGGAATCACTGCCATAAATATCTCACATGTAAGGTATATAAATATCTCACATGTAAGGTATATAAATATCTCACATGTAAGGTATATAAATATCTCACATGTAAGGTATATAAATATCTCACATGTAAAGGTATATAAATATCTCACATGTAAGGTATATAAATATCTCACATGTAAGGTATATAAATATCTCACATGTAAGGTATATAAATATCTCACATGTAAGGTATATAAATATCTCACATGTAAGGTATATAAATATCTCACATGTAAAGGTATATAAATATCTCACATGTAAGGTATATAAATATCTCACATGTAAGGTATATAAATATCTCACATGTAAGGTATATAAATATCTCACATGTAAGGTATATAAATATCTCACATGTAAAGGTATATAAATATCTCACATGTAAGGTATATAAAAATCTCACATGTAAGGTATATAAATATCTCACATGTAAGGTATATAAATATCTCACATGTAAGGTATATAAATATCTCACATGTAAGGTATATAAATATCTCACATGTTAAGGTATATAAATATCTCACATGTAAGGTATATAAATAGCTCACATGTAAGGTATATAAATATCTCACATGTAAGGTATATAAATATCTCACATGTAAGGTATATAAATATCTCACATGTAAGGTATATAAATATCTCACATGTAAGGTATATAAATATCTCACATGTAAGGTATATAAATATCTCACATGTAAGGTATATAAATATCTCACAGATGCCATCATCACACGCACAAAAATCTACACAAGCAATCAAGATATCCTAGATCTTCAAAGAGATCTTCAATTCATTAAATGAAGCTTTTGAGAAAGTTGACAATTTAATATCACACAGTAGACCAATTAATATTGACATAATGGAAGAAATTGAAACAGACTTCATTTTCCTAGAACAATAATTTCTAAACTGCATATACTCGAGTGTCCCTGCAGTAACTGGATCAGAACAAATGGTTTTGGCTTGGGTTTTTTTGGGGAACAAGGGGGAGAAGTCGTGCACTCAATGATATCAATCACAGAAAAAAGAGCTTGGGCAATCAGAAATGAAATGGAGGAATTAAAATTTATAATTAGTACACAGTTAATACAAGTTCATCCCACTATTAGTGCAACTACTCCATTATAAATAAATTTTATGAAATGAATAATGAAAATATGGGGTTCATCGATAACAATGCGCAACAAAAAAAGTTTGTTTTTTTTACAAGTATAAAATTAGTCAATTCCTACTGAAAATGGGTTGAGAAAAACGAATATGACATCAGAAAATGTTTATTAGCTCTAGTTTTTGAGTTATTGTAATTTCAATATTTGTATTAAAAAACCTATATCTTATTGTTTCCTTTTCCTCTTGTATACCACTTCTGGAGCTTCTCTTGTGACATTCCAGCAGTAGTCAGCAAGCATGGATGTATTCCACTTACCCTGGTACCTTTTTTCCCATCAATGCAATGTCTTGGTGGAAACGCTCCCCATGTTCATCACTTACTGCACCACAATTTGGAGGGAAGAAATCAAGATGAGAATCCAGGAAGTGGATCTTAAATGACATGTTGCAACCTAATTGTTGATATGCTGTCAGAAGTTCATTAATAGCAACAGGATAGTTCTCACTTCTATAATTGCCCAGGAAATTTTGTACAACACATTTGAAAGATTGCCATGCACCTTTCTCATTCCCATGAATAATGGCATCAAAATGCTCATCTTTCAACAGTTCCCTTATCTGTGGGCCTACAAATAACCCTTCCTTTATTTTACCATCACTAAGGTAATGAAATTTTTTCCTCAAGTACTTAAATGCCTATCCCTCCCTATTCATGCCCTTGATAAAGTTCTTCATTAGCCCCAATTTAATATGAAGAGGAGGTAGAATTATTTTATTTCTATCAACCAAAGAAATTTGCTGTACATTCTTTTCACCAGGCTCCATAACCTTCCTATCAGGCCAAGTTTTCCTAATGTAATGAGAAGTTCTCTGTCGACTGTCCCATTCACACAGACAGCAACAATATTTTGTGTAACCTAATTGCATGCCAAATAAAATTGCAATAACTTTCAAGTCTGCACAAATCTGCCACTGATGATCATCATATTTTATTGTTTTAAGAAGTAATTTCATATTTTCATAAGTCTCCTTCATGTGGACAGCATGGCCTATAGGGATAGAAGGTAATGAATTGCCATTGTGTAGCAAAACTGCTTTCAAACTTAACTTTGATGAGTCAATGAATAACCTCCACTCTTGTTGTATGTGCTCTATTTTCAAAGCTTCCATAAGCCCATTAACATCATGGCAAGCAACAATGCTATTATTCATTGTGAAAAATGGAGTTAGAGATTTCTGACGTTCTCTGTACATAGACACCTTAACATTTTTATCCAGGAGATTCCACTGCTGAAGTCTGGATGCAAGAAGTTCAGCTTTTGTTTTAGATAAGTCAAGATCTCGAATTAAGTCACTTAGTTCATTTTGAGAAATTCTATGTAGAATATCAACAGAACCTATTGGTGTGAATTGAGTATCTTCCTGTTCAAACTCAGGTTGTATTTCTTGACCACAATCTGCATCAAGCTCTATAACTTTCTGGTTGGGTGAGGTAGGAACAGGCAGATCTTTTCCATGTGGTACTGGCCGTATAGCTGATGGAATATTGGGGTAATTCAAAGTCCACTTCTTCTTTTTAGATATTCCGTGTTGGAGAGGAGGCACCATACAAAAATAGCAGTCACTTACATGATCTCTCGGCTCTCTCCATATCATAGGAATCGCGAAAGGCATTGACCGCACTTTGCCATTCAGCCAACCACAGAGTTTCACAGTACATGTAATACAGCAAATGTGAGGTGCCCAGGGTTTGTCTTGATCACCTATCTTACAGCCGAAGTAAAGATGATATGCAGTTTTAATTAAAGGTGTAATTTTCCGTTTTTGAGATGACAACGTCCCCTCGCCACAAACATAGCAAAAATTGTTAGCACTATTAACGCATTTTCGTGACATTATGGAATCCAATCTTTATACAAATTCAGACATTTATAGCACTGGAAAATAAAATATATATATACTACTTGAAAATATTAATTATATACACATGTTGAAATATGTGGTTTGTTTTTTTTTACATCAACACACGATTTAAACAATATAGCGGCCATTGAGAGAATAAATTTTTCGTCAGAAAAATTTCCCACTTTTTTCGATAAAATAAACAAAGAATATCACAACAATAAGAGCAAACTGAGAATTTTTAATGTGATATACGTTTTTCTCACCACATTTTCAGTAGGAAATGATTATTTTCATGTCTGTAATTTTTTATGTGTTGCGCAGTGTAATTGTCATTTATGCAGAAATATCAATGATGCACCCAGCAAATGATTTACTGACATTTCATGCACAATTTTCTGTGAACACCTGTGAATTGTGTGTGTTTGTATTTGGATGAAGAAATTTTTGATTGATTATACATGTTTAAATAAATTTAAAATATTTTTTCTTGAAATATTCCTCTGCTGGACTAAATTGAATCATAATTGTCCAAGTATCAATAACAAAAAATTGAATCATAATTGTCCAAGTATCAATAACAAAAAATTGAATCATAATTGTCCAAGTATCAATAACAAAAAATTGAATCATAATTGTCCAAGTATCAATAAAAAAAATTGAATCATAATTGTCCAAGTATCAATAACAAAAAATTACACTTTTATAATACAAATGAGATAATTGTTGAGAAAATGCAATAGGAAATGAAAATTATGTGATCTTTTCTGTTTGTACTAATTTTGTGCATCTTTTCTGTTTGTACTAATTTTGCTGCATATTAAGATGATGTGTGATTAAATGAATGGATCTGGCCAATATACTGTTGTTATCCAAGACTATCTAGATGACAAAATAACTCTCCTGTATGTTGAGATCGATATTCATCTTGCATGACAACGATGAGGAAAATAATATTGAATATTATATTGATATATAAATCCTGAGGGATTGATAGGTTATCATTCATTTTTCATTTCTCTAGTAGTTATTTTGTACTCACAATACCATACATATATCATGTGAAATTATTACTGCTCTTAGTGCCTGCATATTCACTATTGTAATATGTGGATGTGAATATTGGAAATTTATTAATTTATGAATTCAATTATTATTCATTAAATAAAGTGCCATGTCAAATGGCATAGGCGTCTATGTTTCTCCACGACTCTCTGCCTTGTATTGTTTATAAGCTCGTTTGGTGAATACTGTGCCACAATACAAGTCTATCTAGTCATCCCCTGTTTCTTCTGCCCTTGTTATTTCCAGTGGTTATTAAGTGTTCTAGCTGTGTTATTCTTAGCACATGCCCTAGAAATCTTGACTGTCTGCCCCTAATTTTTGATGAGACTGATGTGATGTATCCCAGCATCAATGAGAAACTCTGCATTAAATTTCTTAGCTGTCCATGGTATTTTCATCATTCTTCTCAGAAACCACATCTCTGTAAACCTATTGGTTGAAATTTTTGTCTACAGTCCATGCTTCACATTCATGAAAATTAATTGGTTCGATATAAAATCTCAACAACGAATCCGCATTGATATTGTTGTAATGCACAAGATGATTTTTTTTGTGGTAATGTTGATTTGTTTTGTGCTGTTCGACACTTTATCTCATTTGAGCATCTACCTTCTGATATTAAGAAGGTGCCAAGATAATTCTTTGTGTCCTTAATAATTATATTGCATCTTGATGGTGTGAAATGTGATAACAAATGCTTGATTTTTGGTAATTGTAATTAATATAATAGATTTACATTAATCATATTATTTTTAATTTGTTTCTGTTAATTGTTGTTACTGTCTTATGTAACTACCTACTCAATTTTTATGTTACACTCTTCCACATTTCATAAGTGATTGTGTTACTTTTTTATGTACCTACCGGTATGTATTTAGTGTTTCTGTAAGTCGATGCTACTTTCTTCTTTAGCTTCTTTGTATTATCAGTATTGGTGTTATCAGAAATTGTATTCATTTCAATGTTGTTCCCCCCCCCCAACACAACATCACAATCTCTGTACAACTTTCAATCACATTTTATGACACACCTCTATCTTCTACAAACTCCATCTTTGCACCATATAATATGTTCCTGCCTCTTAATATCAGATGGCATGAGATTTCAGAAAGTGGACATGCAGTACAAATATCAACAAGACCCACTGAGGTCATATTACAATGTGTAATTTAAATCATGATACATGTTTCTTATGTATAGTTTTTCAGACAGTGTAAAAATTATGAAGTAACTATAGTAATGGGGGACTTTAACGCAAAAGTAGGTGAAACAGAAATAAAAGATGTGACAGGAAGATTTGGTTTAGGAACTAAGAGCGAAAGAGGTGATTTATTGATAGAGTGGGCTGGGTGTTGATTTCCTGGTGGGAGAGATCCATTTTGTTTATATTCGTTATGGTCTTTTGTTCTTAACTGTTTTTGTTGTCTTTAGAGGTCCCAATTGGACCGACACGTTGACTGTTGTGTTTGTTCCTTTTATTTATTGTTATTTTCTATATTTTCTATATTTATATTGATATAGTAACCTATTTACTTTATTTACATTTACCTCTATTTGTATGGTTAAAGCGGCACTTCCTTTTTGTCTGTCATCCTCCGATATTTCGGTTATTTATATTTGATTACATTTTAGTCTCTAAAAGACATAGAAACAGCATTAGATCTATGAAAACAAGGCCAGGTGTTGACTGCAACAGTGATCATATACTACTGGTAGCGAAATTGTGTATAAGATTAAAGAAGATCAAGAGAGCACCAAGGAATATGAAATTAGATTTAGCTTTATTGAAATCAGATGCTGACATTAAAGAAAGATACAACATAATTGTACAAAATAGATGCAATGCCATTGCAAAGATTCAGAGTATTGAAGATCAATGGAACATGCTAAAGCATTCGATAAACTAAACATCTAAAGAGATAATACCAAAAGTAAAACATACATCAAATCAAAAATGGATGACTGAAGAAATATTAGAATTGATGAGCACCAGAAGGAAAAATAACACAAGATAGTGGAATATCAGAAAATACATACGGAGATACGAGAGAAATGCAAAATAGCAAAAGAAATAGTAAAGCAAAATGAACTAAACTGGTTACTAAAAACACTTACCTTGCCTATGAATAAAAATATATATAAAAGTATACATAAAAACATACAATAAAACTAAACAGGACAAATCTCAACGTATCGGTCCAAATGGGACCTTTTTCAAGAGACAAATAACTAATAAACTCAACAAAAATAAACAAAATAGATGAATGAAATTTTATCAAGCCATGTTTCTATGACGCAGAAATGGAAACACCATTTGGACAGTTTGACAACCTGGCACAGAAAGGAAACAACGACTTTGATACATACTACTGTGGACAGAGAGCTGTGGAGAGCCATGACCGCCTACGCCATCCAGCATGGCACCTGATGATGATGATGTTTCTCACATTCCATGTTTCTGACTTGACACTGCTTTTGTTCTTGTTTACTATGTTACTACTAATATTGTCATGGCTGTTTTTGCTGGTTGAAATCCACTTTGCTAGATTGTGATTTGACATGATGGTAATACTGAATTAACGCTCGCTAATTCCAATACAAATTATTCACCACATCCATAGCAGCATCCCCAAGGCAAAAATGATTCCCATATTATGTTGAGTTTGACAGTTTATTTGTTAAAATATATATGTATTAAATTATCTTTGATATAGTTTCATGTGAGACTATTCATTTTTCTGTTGATCTTCCAAGTCTGAGTGTGATATGATGAACAGTTTGAATAAAATGCATTCTTAACATCACCATTTTAACAATTTGGATGTGTTGTGCCCCTTATTTTAAGTATGGGGGATTGACAATATAGAAATATCATAAAAGGGTTACGTCAATAATTTCATACCCGAAAGATGAATAAGCAGCGACACTTCTCCAACTAATTTTTCCACCTGTAGCTGGATCAGGAGCCAAAATCTGTGACAGGATATTTCCAATTCCAGAAACAACAGATCTGAAAAGATAGCAGAATATCATGAAAAATGGCAGATAATTATTCTATCAATTGTCTTTTCTCTGATTTTGCTGTGAGGATTTCGCAGAATTGAATGACGATCGTTTTCCGGGATATACACGTTTGGTTGCTTGATATGCAGCAATACTGAGCCATGTCAGAATGTTGGTAATTCCTTCAATCCACCTTCTTGATCTTCCTCTGTATCTTGCTGTTTCCATTTTCATGTCTGTATAACAATAGCACTTATATAAAACACCGCCCGTGTGTTGTCGGGGCCCGAAAGGGGAGCAAATAATAGCAACACTGTTTACCTTCCACGCATGTCGTAAAAGGCGACTAAGGAGGTTATGGGATGGAGTTGGCTGTCCCATCCCATATAGGGTCAGTGACCCAAAGCCATGCTGAAGTCGGATGTATCAGGCCGAAAAGCGCAGATATCGCAGCAATGCTGTAAACCATGACACAACGCATTCTGTTCTCCAGACTACATCCTGCTAATCTGCAGGAGTTTGAGAATAAACGAAGAAGAAGAATATAAAACACAAGGTTGATAAACTTTGTAATGTACGCACAGACTATCTCTATCAGAATACTGGGCAAAGGCATGAAAAAACACAGATAAAAGCATACAGGCAGTTTTAATGTTTCAACCTTAAGGTCTTTTTCCAGAAAATATACAAGACAAACAGTAAAAAATAAAGGCACTATCACAAGAGCATTAGACGACAGACATTTAACAACAGAGACATCCAAGGTAACAAATATTCCACACCTGTACCCTATAGTTTGATAGTGTCATCCTTGTAAAGTTGATCGACCTTGTATTTTATGTAGTACTATTTAATATTATATGCAATAAAGAATAAAAATAATCAAGGATTTTTAAAAAGAATTAATAAAAAGATAATTTTGCAATAAACTTGTGTTTTATAAGACTTCACTTTATCAATATTGGCCATTTTTTACCACACAATTTATATAACTGCATGAAATATGGACTTGTATCCGACATGTACTTAGAGTTAAATGAAAACAGACTGCCACTACAAGCATTAACATGGGTACCAGATAACAAAAGAAAAATAGGATGGCCAAGAGAGACTCCTCGCTGAATAAAGACTATGGGTCCCAATAATATGCAAAAATTACATTGTAGAATCGCATCACTCAAACTGGAGAGCTCTGGTTTCTGTCCTATTCAGAACTGAAGGAACATAGATGGCTTCAAAACAGCCAGACAGCATAGTATGTATGTGGTACATTACAACCAATAAGGTTATAATATGACAATCAATACAAGGTAACTGCGTGAAACGTAACAACAATTGTACTTACCAGTACGTAAAACACAGGTTTATATAATCGCTTCACTCAGACACGATAGACTATAACTAGTGGGTAATGATGCGCACACAAGAAAACATACAAATTACAATATACAAATCATATTCAAACGTTTTAACCAAAAGGTCTTTATCAAGATACACACAAAACATCAAAAGACGACGAATGGAAAAGTATCACAACAAACGTATCCAACGGAAATGAGATGTCAGGAAGTACATAAAAAACGTAAATATATGTGGAATGAAATGAACAAAAAAATGAGTAAATGACGGAACAAAAGGAATAAAGGCAAAGACCACACCAATCCAGTACTAGACATAAGAATAAGAGTGGTCGGAATTGTCCAAAATGCTTAAGTGTACCCAATTCAAAAATGAGACAAAAAAGCGACGATCAAAAAAGCGTACCTAGATCTATCATCGGTGCTGCAGGATCTGATGGTGGTGACCTGAATATCAAAAGCACCATGATGATCCTCGCTGTTGAAGTGTGTGTTCATGCATGTTATAAGAAGTATTTAGAAATGTTGAGATTGGCATTGGCAAAACCTGTAAAACTCAATGTACCATGAGAAAAACCTCACCAAAATACTTATAACAGGAAAAAGTTCTCAGGAGTGCATATCATCATGCATTATTGAGAAGGCAACCAGGCACAAAGAACCAGAATTGTAGAAATATTATTTTTTAATTTGTTTCCTCTCACAGAGTTAATTGGTGGAATTTAATTTTTTTGTGTGCTAGTTTTCTTCTCCTTGAATTGACAATCACAGTGCGTTGCTAGAGGGAAGCAAAGAATAGTGACACTGTATTGTTACCTGTCACAAGAGGAAACTAACAAGGTTGAAGTGATGAATTGGCTGAAAGATGCAGATCTCAAGCTGTACACTACACCATTACACATTCACACTGCATTCCGTTCTATGGATTATAAGCCCTACTCTCAATCATTTTGCTCATCTACAGAAGTTTAAGAACAAATCATCATAATCATACGCAGCTGGAGAAGACCCCATTAATTATGAATAATAAAGCAAGCCATTAAATAAAGGACGCATCTTGCTTTCTGGCGTCAACTGCGAAGTTTGACCTAGTTTTAACGTATTCCCCAAAGCTTAACTTGCGTTGATCTGCAGTTCGCAATATTTTGCCACGGCTTGCGAGAGGTAGTGACAACGCGGTTTGCGCGAAATTGTTTGGCGCGTTTTGGGGTTTGGTGGATCTGAGGTTTTAAAAATGATGAAAAGGGAGGGGGGGGGAATGGTTATTATTTTTACAATAATTTATTAGAAAGTTTTATATTTATTATTGGGAGAGGTGTGGTATAAGAATAATTTTTAAAGGGGGGGAGGTGGTGGTATAAAAAATAATAGGAAAAAGGGGGGAGGGGGGTTGATGGGGTCAGCCCCCTCATTACAACTGAATGTTTAAAAAGGGGGGGCCTCCCTCCAGTTATTATTTCAAATTATAAAATTTGAAAAAAATATTCGGTCTACAGCGAGAACAGGGTTGCCATTTTGATGCTTTTTCACTTTAATTCTGGTGCTTTTTCATATAAGCTGGTGCCAAGCTTATTTGACTATTTGGCAATAGTTTAGCACTTTTCAGAACTGTGCTGGTTCATTTTAAGTCATTTTGCCATTATTTGGTGCTTTCTGATGCTTATTAGGAACGTTTCTGGTGCTATTAAGATGAAATGAGTTGGCAACACTGTGCTAGGCATGATCGGAAACCAATTAAATCCACACATTTCTACAGTAGAGCTTGTGATTTGTGTTATTCTTATGATTTGTATTAGAAATAATGCATTTTTTACGGAGAGTTTATCAGCGGTGGAACGGTAAGTGCTTCATTTTACTCATTTCACACTGTTTGCATTTTTAATTAGGCGATTTCCATGGATTTCCACTAGTATTACCACTGGTCAAATCGATAAAATATTTTTTTTAAATGTCCGCCACGCATACAGCCGTTTGATGCTGCGCACTGTATCTCATTGGCCAACAGTTTTTCTAGTGGAACTCCGTGACCTCACCTACTTAAAAATGTAAACAGTGTGCTATTTGTAGCACAGTTGACGCCAAAAAAGCAAGATCTACCAAATAAAGTATAAAGCATTAATAAAAAGCTCTTGCCTCCTTTGTGAAACCGTGCATTAACAGTCCACATGATCATGATGATGAAGTCTTCTGGCTAAATTGTTGCTCCACTCTATCATTCCATTTGTACCTATCTATCTTGATAAACTGATAAAGACCTTTCTTGTCGAAACTTCGATTCCGTGTATATTTGATTTGAATTTGTCAAACGTAGAAAAAGAAAAAAGTATAGTTCATGAAATCATTCATTTATTATCATAATCATATTCATATTATTATCACATCATCATTATAATATATATTATATATTATGATGATCATACTCAGAAGTTACGTTACAGTTAGATAAAAACTGAAGCCATCTCAAGATTAAACGTACAATTTATGCAAAATAAAAACTTACGTTGTTGCAGCCTTTGTTACTACAGGTCTGTCTTGCAGCAGACGAAAATATTCTAACAATGCTCTTTTCAAAATGCTGTTGTCTTTTTTCCGATCACTTGGAGGATCCATTGTAACACTACACAAAATAATGGCGTACTCTGGCTTGAACTTTGAACTCACAGAACGAAAGTTACCGGAACCAAATTTATCTGCAAGTTCTTCTCGTGAAAACTCGCGGAGTTCCGAGATTATAATTAATCAAAATGGTAGTTGATTTATTCTTCGATTCAAGAAATATGATCGAGATCAGAGACTTAGTTCTTGAAGCGAAATTAATATCTTACTTCAAAATTGTTTTATGTCACGATGAGCATGCAGATCCGGATTTTCATGTCCATTTAGAATATTCTAATGTTGATCTTCTAGTTTCAAGTTTGTGTAATTAATTCAATCGTTATGAAAGAAAAGGATGATCCTCGGAAGACCGATTTTCTGAAATCACTTCGGGCTGTACATTTGGCACCTACCAGTCAGACGACGAAGATGTTAATACTAATATTGGTTTGTAAATAGAGTTCTATTAGAATTCGACGCCATGGCTTTGTCGCTTGTAGATGCTGATATGTTGTTCTTACTCGTGCTTACTCTGAATCCTGCAGTTTTGTCAAGAAATAGCAGCCAGAATGACTTGACGATTCCACTCGACCATCAAGTATCACAAGGTATGACCGTATGTTTATATGTTATGTAGCAGGTGTTGTGTACGATACATTCGTGGTAGATAGAGTAGGCCCCAATGAATGTATTTAGGACTAGATTACACAGAACTTCGCAGCTCTTGAGATGTCGCCGTTCACTTATGAGGGCAAACTGTCTTGTGTAGAACTATCATTTAATTATCATCTAATCTGAGATGGCCTAATTTTGAAAGTAAAGCTAATCAAGTTAGACCTAGTTTTACTTTTAAATTGGATTCTAATATATGGGCTTAGGACTATGTTGTTATCATATGTAGGCCTAAGACTAGACTATTTGGTGAAATTACAGTATAGTATAGGGTGAAAGTACTGTAGTACAGAATTATAATAGTTCTCCGCTGTGCTATAAATAGCACGCTGTTTACATTTTTAACTAGCTGATGTCATAGATCTCCCTAACACATCAATTATCTGGAGGGTTGAGAAACTGTAACTACGTGAATAAAACCAGACACCTTAGTTAAATCTCTGCGGGATACACTTTTTTAATTACACAAACGAACTCCATGAATATTCCCGCTATTCTATATAAATAATAATAAATACTGAACACTTATTCTACTCCTTATTAACACTAACTCTAATGCAAATGTTTTCAATTAATAATATATTATTTGACTTCACACGCTTTCTTCTCCATATATGAATTTATAACGAAAGTAAGATCACATGTTGGCAACACGGAGCCATAATTGTTAGATTTTGTCTGCTGATGTATACCACTGCGCATGTCCCTTAAATTATAATCTTCCTGCTATTGTACATAATAATAATTTACCTTAATTCTAACAAGATGTTAGAATTAACACTAGAAACTGATCCTAATCCTTAACCCCTAACCCCAGGCTGAATACTAACTCTAATGTAATCGTTTTAAATAAATATTAATTTTAAATACTACTTATATTCGAAACTAAATCATACAACAATACTAGCACTCTGCAAGGCAATCACAACACAAAGGTTAGAAAACACCTCGAAGCTAGACCAAAGGTCACAGCGGAGAACTATAATGTACTTCAGCCTAGTATAGTATAGGTCTCCGTTGGGCCATAAATAGCGCAGTTTACATTAACATCACAGATTTCCTATGAAAAACCAATCATATCGATTCACACCTTAGACGAGAATTCTTCAAGAATTAATTATTAATTATTACTAATTCTAATCCTTCTTTCCCCCCCCCCCCAACACATCTATAAACTAACTAATCCTTTTAACCCCCGCCCACAAATCTGTAAATGTATGCAACATATCTAACACTGCAAAGGTTAGAAAATACCTCGAAAGTAGAACAAAGGTGGATCAAAGATCACAACAGAGACCTATACTGCATTTTGGCAGACTATTCTATTCTCTCTAGGCCCAGTCAGTGAATCGAGGATGGTATGATTGATAAGGCACAACGAATAAGCCAAAGAGGAGCCTTATGAAGTTACTTAAAGAGCGCATGTTGGATTATAGTCTGATAATTGAGATAGATGACTCATCTAGACTAATTGGGGAATTCTGGATTAGAGTCTAAAGTGTGGCCTATGCAGCTTAGACGAATTTTTTGTGTGCAATCAGGCAATAGTAGAAACATTAGAAGAACAACTACAGATACAAATAGACAGACTACACCAAACATGTAACGCCTTTAGTATGAAAATAAATAGGCCTACAGAAAAACAGCTAATGAACATAGGAAGAAAAATCAATTGTATTGAAAACAAAAGACTAACAAGGTTTCGGAGTTTACTTACCTAGGAAACAATATAACAGCAGAAGGGAGCAAAGTAAAGAAATACACATCCATTGCAGTAAAGCATATCAAGCTCTAGGTCAGGAAGCAGGCCGGTGTAATAGTTAATGGTGGAATTTAAAATTATAGCCTCTCTCATTGGCAGATTTTTTTATTCTAGTAGCGAGAATAGATTATACATAACAAGTCTATGTTTAAGGATGTAGGTGCCTTTTGATTGCACCGATAGTCTTTTCCCTCAGGTGACTGGATGCCTCAGAGCAGTACTCCATGCTGCAGATCAATGATCAGTTCTTTCCAGGAATTTCAGTTTATCATGAAATTATTCAAGGCTGCTTCCAATAAATTTAGTAAGGGTGAGGTATCCTTCCCCATTGATTTGGCCTGCTTAGTCTGGGCAATGGTAATATGGAGAATTACCAAATTTTTACTAGCTCTTCTTTCTCTGCTCCTCTTATGTTGGGTTGTCTTGAAGTATCTGTTTGGGGAGGGGGGGGTTGGATTATTTTGGATCCACATGGACATTCATCTGTTACCCTAACCCTTGGTTACTATACTCTAGTTTCTGACATGCCAACTCTGGGTTACTATACTCTAGTTTCTGACATGTGCAAAATTCAATGACACTTTTTACACATTAGTTAATTTATTTTATTTATTATTTTCACCTAGATAACAATGTGAAAAAAGGTTGTCCAAATTGGCAAGGGATGTTAGTGAATGATGGGGACAAGTACGTACCAAGTGGAAACGATATGTGTATGCAGTGCACATGCGACAAAGGTTTTCCTATTATGTGCCACTCTGTAGCCTGCTCCCCACCACTCCAGTGCTCAAACCCACAGCAAGTTAAGGAGGCTTGCTGCGAGTACATTTGTTTGGATGATAGAGTGTCCAAGGATAGAAATGTGACAGATGTTACTGGTGGCACTCAGAAAGGTATGAATGTAGGGGGTTCATATTTAGTGTAACATTTTGATTACGTTTGAAAGGTTTTTTGTGCTGGTGTCTCCAATGTGAGATCTCTATGACACAAATTGATTTTAGGTGCTCTTAAAAATTTGTTTGTATTATTTCACACTGTTCTGGTGCATACTTCCTAATGATGATGATTCTGAAAGAATCTCTTTAGCTGTAGGTAAATAGCACTTGACAGCCCATAGTGTTACGGCAAGAGCACAGATTATTTTCAGTTGTGTAACTGAAGTGACATCCTTATTCATGTAAGATTGTCTCAAGACATGGATGTGTAAGGGAGGTTTATTTATGCATGTTTAGATGGGAGGAATTCCAGTATCCAGGATTACCACATCCTGCCAGGAGCACAAAAACGCACTTTTGGTTCAACTATCTCATGATTGTTTTGTCAGATTTGTTGACCCATCTGTAGTTTTGCCGCATCTAGCATTCCCCATCACCTAGAAGTCTGCCAAAAAAGGACAAAGTACACTATTCTTTTCATCATCGAGTTCAAAGTAAGAAACTAAGACAAGATGTGACGATGATGATTTGTTCACGGTTGACAAGTTGTCATCCTATCCCCCAACTCTACTCAAAATGGGAGGTACAGAGTGCAATGAAGAGGACAATTGAGGTTTTTAAACAAGTTACCAAAGATGTGTTGGAAAAATTTACTAAGGAGGTCACTTCTTCTTCAGCATTCATTCTCAATCTCCCGCTGGATATCTCTTGTAACGGGACAGTGATCCTACTATATTTCCAGCAGGATGTAGTCCAGAGAATGGAAATGCTTTGTCGCCGTTTTATTTGCGCCAATGGCCAGTCACATTCGGCGGAGGTCACTTGCAGACATAGCATTACACAAGTTTTGGAAGCTACATAGGTCAATGAAGCGGAGAACATAAACGAAACCTAGCACAATCATGAGGGATGACTCAGGGCAGACACTGACATCAGATGAGATGAATGGCAGAGCCTTCTTTGATAGATATCTTCAACAAAGTGTGACTTAGATCAACGCAAAGAAATGCTACATACCCTGACATCCGTCACGGATATTAGGGCCAAAGAAGACCAGCTTGCAGATGTTGAAGAAGTGCAACTAGTTATTAAGAATACATCAGATGGTGCTCCAAGCATAGGTGGAATCAGGTACAGCTTACTCAAGGACATTGGGAAGAATATGCTAGTTAAGATGAAAGATGATTATAATGCGAGTCTAAAAACAGGATTACTACCAGAGGAGTGACTACATAGCTATCTTATACCCATGACAAAACCAGGCAAAGATTATATGGACATAAACGGTTATTGCATCCTCACATTGCAGAATGTGTACGGTAAGATTCTGAAAAGAATTGTTGCTAGACGCATAACCAGGGAACTAGTGATCAAATGTGTTCTCCTAAATAGCCTAGATGCATACAGACCCAGAAGAGACACAGTCACAAATACAGCAGTTCTTACATATTAAGTTTATGAAGGTTTTCAGAATAAAGAAATATCTATAGTTGCAGCGATAGACATAGAAGACACGTATAATAGAGTTAGTTACACCCATCTTGTTGACATGCTAAGGGAACATGATATCCATCCCTTGATTTAACGCTGGATAGCAAATGTGTTAATCTGTAGAAAAGTTGCACAGAGGTATGGATCCTGAACGTCTGAGATCATAACAATAGCACATGGTCTGCCGCAATGATCTTGTCTGTCCCCAATGCTGTTTAATGTGTATACGTTGAGAATTGCTAAATTGCAAATCTCAAGCAATTGTAGAATTCTAACATGCAATGATATCCTACTATACTTTATCAGAAAGAGAGTTCTGCAGTGCTATATAACCCCTATACTAACATATGGGTGTGAGTCTTGGAAAATAAACAAATGGCAGAGTCTGAAGAGTATGTGCATTTGAAGAAATAGGAAAGTGCAGTGAAGAGGTGAAGGAAGACACTGATAAGAAATCATTGACTAAAGTAATAATACAACTAGATAAAGCGTGTCAAATAGTGTTGTGCTGCTATCGTCATCCTTGTGTGTAATGGGAAGGTCCTCCAGTTTTATTTCGTATCCAGAATACTCAGTGATATACAATGCTTTGAGAGAAAAATGTCTACTCAAAGGGGGGGGGGGTTGCAGCGAGTGATTGTGTACACTAAGAACTGTGTTGTTTCCACAAGAGAAAAGCCTCACTATATATATATATGTGTCATCTATTATAAGTCTTAGATCCGGCTCTGTGCTGGAGTGGTACAAGGCCCGTCTGTGACTGTCAAGATACAAAGTTTGATCTCCGTCACAAGCAATTGTGCATCCGGACCATTCAGAAAGCACTGGCAAATTACTGAACATATTTATATTGCCTAGAAAATCACTACAGTCAATAAATGCTGGGTTGATAGCCACATCCTGAATAGGATATACTACCAATTAAATTAGAAGTTCAATGTTTCATGGTAGTTGGTCTGTTGGCCCACTGGTGAGACTGTCAGATCCCTATTGCATGCAAGAATAATGTTTTAATACTTGTTTTATTTCTTCCCACAGAAGATGGAGAAAACATCACAAATCTTTCTCTGCGTCTGATTGCCTCCACCGTAACATCCTTCTTAGTACTGGCATTATTGCTGTTTATGGTTCACAGGTTACGACAGCGACGTCTGCTGCTTGCAATGCGACGTAAGTTACCAACATACAGGTTAATTAGGCTACGTTTGAGGATTTAATAAATTAAAAAAACTTTATAAAGTGTTGTTATTGTTCGTCCATCACATGATGATGATGACCATTTGTTACATCTACTTTATGAAATTCAGAGTTATTTCCTTGACTATGAGTTAATGGATGGCTAATAAACCCCACTCTTGCCACAAATGTACTTGCACAATTTGGATCTGTGACGACCACTGTAGATGGTGCTTGATCTACTCGTGACTTTCTAGCTACTCTCTGATGTTGAGCTGCTGCATTTCTTTTTCCATAAGATGCTGTGCCTTTTTTACTGTAGAGTGCCATGTAGCTCTATTTCGTGCAGCATCTTCCCATGTAAATTGGTTTATTTCAAAGACTTTCTGCGAGGTCTTTGTAGTGCTTCTTTAGGCCACTTTGAGAATGTATACCCTTCTGCAGCTCACCATAAAGAAGTATCTTTAGTAGGTAATTCTGGTAAATGTATCAGATGACCTGCCCAAAGAATCTGCATCAAAATAGTATCAATGCTAGGGATACCAGCTCTGTCAAATGTGTGGTGTCCGGAATCTTTATTTCCATCTGAAATTGATATCTTTTCTGAGACCAGTTGCATGAAAGAGCTTACTCACCTGTCGTCTATATACAGTCCATGTTTCACAAGTGTATAACACCATGGAAGTACCACTGGTCTGTAAACTTAATTGACTAAATCAGCGTCTGATAAATCCCTCATATTATGTTGTTTATTTTGAATGAATTTGCTGTTGAATGATTCTTTTTTTAGAATTACAGATATAATTTGTGAAGGTGGTGTATGTTAGCCAGCATTTCTTTAATTTCATAATTTTCATGAAACCAGTTATTTTGTTTCTTGATAATATGAAATAATCCCTTTAACTGTGAGCAGGTGGCTCTTAACAGCCCATGGCCTTTCTGACAAAAACATAGGTTCTCTTCAGTTAAGCGACCGAGATGACACTAAAACACATAAGGGTCTCAAAGGCATTATTGGTTTATGAATGCATGTTAAGTCATTCTTCCATCAGATATGTTTACCCATCTGATTCACTGATGCCACACGTAACATTCCCTTCCACCTGCTATCGACTCAGCTGTAATGAGTACTACCTGACACATGAGTTAGGGGAGAAAAAGACAGCAAGAAAGGGAACTGGCCACCCCACCTAATAGTTGCTACAGCTTAGTACATGAAGTTATCTTCATCCCCAAAAGCACATAGGTGCAATGTTTGCTGGCCTGCATGTCATCATCCATGGAGACCATTTGACAGAAGACAAAAGTCAGATATTGAGTCAAAACATGCAGTCCGCCGAAGACGGATGTGTTGGGCCATTGGCACAAATAAAATGGCAACACAACGCATTCAACTCCGGGCTACATTCAACTGGAAATCTTGTAGGACCATTGTCCTGTTACAAGAGAAATCCAGTGGAGTTTGAGAATGAACGCTGAAGAAGAAGAAAACATGCAGTGACAATGATTTTTGTGACAGGTTGTCAGCTGATTCCAAAACGGTCAATCTTGACCGTTCAGACGGTCAATCTTGACCGCTCAGAAAGCAATAGCAACCTACTGAATGTATTCCTATTGACTAGAAAATGACTAAAGCCAAAAAAGCCAGGTTAGTCTCTACATCATAAATAAGATATGCTACTAACATTTGTATTTTTCATCTCAGTGAAAGTCTTTTGCTAATTGGATTATTTTTTTTTAAATCACCAGTTTATTTTTTGTATCTTCTGCAGGATTTGAGAACCAGTCTCGGCAAGTGAATACAGATGATACAGACAGTGATCAATATGTCCCCAATTCATTCTTGTCTTTAGAGTGTCCTCCTTATACAGATCCACCTCCACCATATTCTCCTCCCAAGCCTCCTCAGATTCTACCTGGTGAGCAGCCTCCGCCATATGATGAAATCAATCACAATGTTGATGAAAGAATTGCTGATGAAAACCGAAATCAGATACGAGGAGTTACTTCATCATCTGGTTTTGGTCGCAGTGTCCAAAACAATGCTGCTGGTCAGAGAAGGGTTGGTTCAAGAAGTCAAGCACAAGTAGAAAATAATCTAACGTGCCATATAGATCACCAGCTTAGATCGTGTGAGCTTGAGCAACACCGAGCAGGAGCTGATAATCTGCGACCTCCAAACACTCTACCAGCTTATGCCAGCACAGATGTCGTCGAAGGTCTCGGAGTGGTCATCTCACCGGGCTCTGATGCAGTATCTTACAACAACTCCAGTTGGAATAGTTGGTTGGGAACACATGCTGGACATGAAAGACATACAGTTCAAACAGAAACAGGTCATCAAAGATCTCCATACAGAGGCAATAACAATTCTTCATGTACAGTTCAAACAGAAACAGGTCATCAAAGATCTCCATACAGAGGCAATAACAATTCTTCATGCGCACCACACATATCCAGAGTCCAGACAATGCCTACCACAACTGCATTTCAACGATTCTCCAACATTTTCCGAAGGGATAGCTGGAAAATAAAAAACTTACGCCATCACTGTAGATCTTTATCTGAATATAGCACACCGCCACACTATGCAACAGTTCCTAGAAATGAACAAAGTCCACGTTCTCGGGTTGGAAGTTACCATCCCCAAGCTCGTGGGAAAAGTACACAAAGACCCTACAGTAATGGTTTTCCAGATACTTTATATCTTAGCTACGATGCAGGTCAGGCCACTTACACGCTTGGTGCGATTAGCCCGAGCACAAGTAGCTCAAACAGTTCTGAGCATTATGATCAAACTGCTACCATCACTACCACAGCTGGTAGTACCACATCTAGCACAACCCCAGGTACCTCTAGCAGTGGAAATAGTGCTAGTCCACCAGAAAGTTCTAGATCAATGGTAGAGAATTTTTTAATAAGTCCTTCACGCAGACAACAGTTTCATGAAGACCTTTGTAGGCATCTACCCCCGATTCAACTGTCAGACAATCATGAGATAGTCTCTCATGATCCTGCTAGCAGCACTTACAGCTCAACATCAAATTCCAACATCACCGATGGCATTTCAAATAGTGTTCTAACTTCTCATTGTTCCAGAAATGGGGCCACAGATCTGAACATACAACGTATGTCTGGACATACTTTTATGGGCAATGTTCATACAGCCTTGTCCAGTGTGAGACAAGCTCCTTGTATTTTAGCAACCTCCATAATGTCATCTTCCTCAAGTTCTCATGGCTCTGGACACCAGCAACAGTCTTTAGCTTCTTTTATACGCTCTCATCCATCAGCAATGGATGTCATAGATCATACACCAGGGAGAGGGGTTGTGCAATCAATAGACAATGGGCATCAATCATCGGATAGTGCCATGCCATTAATAGACAGTGAGCATCACATATCTAGTAGAGGAGTTGTGCCGGCAATGGACAGTGGACATAGCACATTGGATAGAGGGGTTGTGTCATCAATGGACAGCGGATATCACACATCAGGCAGGGGTATTTTTACTTCAATGGACATCAGGGATCACACATCAGGTAGAGAGAGTATATCATTGCAGCCATTAGTCAAATCTAACTGTTCTGTAGGTCTTCCTTGGACAGGGGAGTCTTCTCAAGCTTCTAGCTGTTCATCTGTACAAACATGCTCAAAATATTTACCAACATTGCCGTTGGTTAGCTCCAACTCAATACAGAGATATGAAGATAGCAAGGAAACAGTAGTTCCAGGGACAAACAGTAGAGAGCTAGCATCAGCACAGGAAATGAGAAACAATCCTGAACTAACAGCACAGGAAATTGGAAGCACACAGGAGATTGAAACATTGACCAGAGAAACTAGAAAAAACAAAGAGATGGGAACAAGACCAGTCTGTGCTCTTGTGCAGGCACAAGATTTTCAGGTACCTTGTCAAACAATCTCTGATACTCTTCCATCTACAATGGCAGCCTTGATGTGTTCCTCTGTCACATCTCCGTCCAGCACCGTCCCTCCTCTTCCTCCTATATCACCTTTAATTTGTACCACCACATCATCTTCTCCAAGTCCACCTCCTTTGTCCACAAGTGTTGGGGCATTGAGGCGGTCACAATCTGGTGCATCACAGACTTCTATTTTTTCAGTCTGCTCAGAGACTGGAGAGAAAAAGCTGAAAGCTGGGGACATTTTTGATAACGATAAGAGAAGTATAATGATAGACTCCTTCTATTCGGATCACCACAGTTTGTCTAGGTCACGGCCGTCCTGTTGTCAAGAACCACAAAACCTTCATTCTCTGTGTTTGCCTGATGCACTTTCTGACAATCCTTTGTGTTCTAATAATGTATATGATAACACGCATCACCAAGGCGCTGACTCACACTCGATTCATTCACACACAAAAATTAGTTTAGCCTCAGAAGATAGCAACACAGTGTCTTCCGAACTAGTCACTACTGTAGCACCTCCCAGCACCACTACCTCTTATCCCTTAACTGCCTGCAGCAGATATCTCCCATCATCCAGCAGTGATGGGGTTTCTTTCCCTGCTAATGTGCACCAAAATGAAGATAGTTCGAATAACAGCTTGTACAATTTTAACTCTCTAGCGGATGTTGATAAAAGTGCGATAGTAAAAGATGTACCCTCACTGTGCCATGTTGACCAAATGACCCAATCTGTGAATATCCCACCATTGCCTCCATTTCTAACAAGTCATCCTAGCAAAATCCTTAAACATAGTCTGCCAGTATATGATGATCCCAGTATTTTATCAAAATCTGGGAAATCGCATGAGGGATTGAAGAAGTTAAAAAAAAGAAGAGCAACAGATAGAAGTGTGTCGAGTACACAGTTTTGTAGCGTAGTCAAACATCCATCATCAAGTCCAAAGCACTATTTTGTCAAAGTTGGCGAGTCCAATAAAGAAGCAGTCAGTCTCCAAACATCAGAGTGTGCTTTGAATGACAAAGAAACTACTGTCCGATCTCTAAAACCGACAGACAAGAAACATAAAGGGCATCAAAATATGAACAGACAGCACGCCAGATTGTCTGACTCTCTTAATTGTAACAAAATAATGACAAGGTCAGCTGGCGATGCACCGGCAGTTTATGGAAATGCAGATGTATACAGGAGTGTTGTGGGTGAAGGTACCAACCTGTCTTACCAACTTCAAACATTTGGTCCTTGGAATGCACAGGGTACTGCTGGGGTTTGTGATCATAGTTACAATGTTGGAACTGCAATAAATGACTTGAATCAACCACCCAGTTACTTGAAATCTCAAACAGATAACTCATCTCCTGTACATGGAGGAGGATCCGATGGACCTGTTGCAGGGAAGGGAGATTCTCGGAAGAAAAGCAACCACAAGAGACAATCTACTGCAGGAGAACGAACTGGACACACTCCTAGTCCTAATCGATACAAATCTAGGCCAAAATCTTTAGCGGCACCAGACGCTCATTTAAATGAGAAACGGGTAGAAGCAAATATACCTCGACCATCACTGACTTCATGCGATGTTGGTCTAATTGGAAAAGGTGCTAGATCAGGATTTGGACATGACCTAAATTTTGATGACGAAAGTGGATTAGCTGACTTGCATATACAAGAAACTGATTTTGGAAATAGGAGAGTTTCTCTTGGTCAAGATAATAATTCACAATCTGTTCTGGGCCCTTCAAGAAAGCTCTCAAGAGCAGAAGGCAGCTGTGAGTCTGGTAGTAATGCCTCTAAGATGAACAGTGCTGCATATAACTACCATCCTGGCAGCAGGTCTGGTCTCAGTAATGAACTATCTTTCACCAGTCGGCCAGCACTTTCTTCAAACAGTCACAAAAAAAGGCAGTCTTTGCCCACAGCGCTTGGCGGGAGTTCATTTCTTGGGGTACAAGATCGAGTTGGTGGGGGTACTAGTGTTGCAACACGGTCTAGGCAGAGTGAAGGGGAAGGACACATACAAACAGGTCAGATTAGAGGTGAAAGGTCATCATGTTTGACTGACCGCAGAGTGGAAAAACCAGTCTTTCTAGAGAATTGCATAGAAGCCACTAGCTACGTTTGATTCTACAAAATGTTGTTTTGGTCTCCCAATTCAGTTAGTGAGACTAAAATATGTGGTCCCAACTTACGCAAATTTAGTTGTGGTACGATGCACAGCACAGATCATCCCATTTCACAGGTTACTGAATGTATAAGGTGTGCCTAAAAATTCAACATTTAAAAGTATTTGTGGTAGTGTCTGTCAGTATGATAGTGTAAGTCTTATGTTGAGGTAGTGTCTGCCAGTGCAATGGTGTAAGTCTGTTGTAGTGTTTGTCAATTGTCAGTTCGATGTGCTGGATTCTATATATGAATGTAGCTTTTATTTTTTTTTAACGTGAAGATTCACATTTTTTAACGTGAAGATTCACACTTTCTGTGTAGATAGATGCATTATCAGTATGTGTGTATGAAATTATTTTCTATTTAAATTTACTACTTATAAAACTGGAGTTCATTGAGGTCCTTCCATCAGGCACATCTTGCCACAATCAAGCACTTAATAAGACTGCTATTCTGTAATTCTAGTCGCAGTGTTTGTAAATATTTTCTGACAGAATAGCAAGTCGTAGTGCCAGCTGGACGTATTGTATTGTATGGTCTTTTCATCTTGCAGATGGTTGTTAAGCAAAACAGGTAACTAGCTGAACAGTATCATGAATGAATCTTCTATGTGGTCAAGTCACAGAACATTTGTGTTTGTACCTTTATTTTTTGTCCTTCATCTTTTTTATCATAGTTTTCCTAAATGACCCTGCCCCCTTTGTGGAGTGTTTGTATTAAGGGAGTACGGTCATCACTTCCCAATTTTTCAGATAGAAAGAAAATGCTTTCATTGAGAATTTACAGATATCTTTGTGTACCTCAGAAGTGGTCCATCACGACCCATGAAGTTCGTCCATCACAAGTGATGATGACCATTTGTTACATCCACTTTTGAAATTCAGTTAGAGATATGTCCCTGCCTATGAGTTCGTAGATGGCTAATAAGCCCTATTCGAGCCACAAATGTCCTTCGACAGTTTGGTCATGGAATGACCACTGTATACGATTTTTGGTCTATCTCTGACTTTCTAGCTACTCCCTGCTGTTGAACTGCTGCATTTCTCCTCTTTTCACAAGATGATGTGCCCATTTTGACTGTAGAGTGCTCCATTTTTTGCAAGTTCTACCCGTGTATCCTGGTCTATTTCAAAAGCTTTCAGTGAGGTCTTTAATGAGTCCATGTAGCGCTTCTTTTTGGCCACCTTGAGATTGTGTACTCTTCTTCAACTCACCATAGAGAAGTATCTTTGGCAGGTGTTGATCTGGCATACATACCAGATGACCTAACTAACAAATTTGTGTATGCATCAGAATAGTAGATCTGTCAAGGACTGGTATCCGGAATCTTGTCTTGCCATCTGATGTTCATACATTTTCTGAGACAAGTTATGTGAAAGTGATTGAGTTTCCTCACATGCTGTCTATACACAGTCCATGTTTTACTAGCGTATAACAGCACTGGCAGTACCACTGCTCTGTAAACTTTCAGCATCAACCCTTTAAACTACCTTTTAAATGACCCATAATAGATCATAGGCGAACCTGGCACTCATTTATTGCCAGGGCCTGAGAGGGGAGCAAAGAATAGCAACACTGTTATCTGCAAGTCATTGGAGGCAGCTAAAGAAGTTTTGAGGGTTGGGTTGGCTGTTCCATCTGATCGAGGGTCACAGTGACACATGAGCGAAGTTGAAGTTGGATATGTCAGGCTCAAAGTTTCAGATATCACTGCCATGCTAAAAACAATGACATAACGCATTCTGTTCTCTGGACTACATCCTGCTAATCTGCAGGAGCTTGAGAACAAATACACAGGAATAAGAAGAAACTGTATGGCAACATTGTTCTTTGTCAACAATCACAAGTGACTAACAATTTGTTACATACATTTTATAAAATTCAGTTAGTTATGCAATTGAGCAATGAGTTTGTAGATGGCTGATAAACTCTATACTGGCCCCAAAGTTACAGAAACATGTTTATTATGGTGTTATGACAAGCATAAGCAAGATCACTACCTTTAGTATTGGAGTGATGCTAACTGTTGTCCAGTGGACTCTATGCTATGGGAATTGAGATAGCAGACCAGCTAGCAAAAACTGGAAGCAAAAGCAACTGCCAATAGCAGATAGAGAATTTAGTATTGTTTCCAGAAATGAAGTCCATCATCACAAGCTCCATTAACAAGAAATGAAACTCAACTCACTGATGTAACCAAAAAAGAAGAAGCTATCTACAGGTTTTGAAGAAACAAACATGTCATTTTTAGATTGAGAACAGGGCACAACAGACTCAAGCAGCACATGAACAGGATGTTTGGAGTTGACAACATCGATATATGTGTCCCTGTGGGCAATCTCCAGAAAACAACATGTTTTACAGAACTGCCAACAGTACCACACCACAAGAAGAAAACTATGAATGAGAATTGTATGTAAATAGACTTGTATCCACACTTCTCCGGGATACGATCTTCAATCGTATTGCATATATGTCGTGATATGGACTTTGCAGTCAGAGGTGGTCAATGTTTATACTGTACATACTTTCAAATTGTTGCAGATGTTTGATTGGTTTTTTTCATACAAAATGGTGGAATGTTTTTTTTTTATACTCGCATTGAAACCGTATCAGACCCCAGCAACTACCCATTTGTAGACACTGCTCTCATCCCAGCGAAACAGCGGTACACATCCTTATTGACTGCCCTTACCTTTTAACTGCCAGGAAAAAAACTCTTAAAGACACCCTTAACAGTCACTAATTTACTGTATTGATCACTATGTCAACTACAGAAGACATGTACTTTTTTAAGAATGGCATTGTGATGACAAGAGAAAAACTACTCAGCAACATTTGGATATCAACAACATACACACATAGACCCACTTTGATATCAACAACATACACACATAGACCCACTTTGATATCAACAACATACACACATAGACCCACTTTGATATCAACAACAACATACACACATAGACCCACTTTGATATCAACAACAACATACACACATAGACCCACTTTGATATCAACAACATACACACATAGACCCACCTTAATATCAACAACATACACACATAGACCCACCTTGATATCAACAACAACATACACACATAGACCCACTTTGATATCAACAACAACATACACACATAGACCCACTTTGATATCAACAACATACACACATAGACCCACTTTGATATCAACAACAACATACACACATAGACCCACCTTGATATCAACAACATACACACATAGACCCACTTTGATATCAACAACATACACACATAGACCCACTTTGATATCAACAACAACATACACACATAGACCCACTTTGATATCAACAACAACATACACACATAGACCCACTTTGATATCAACAACAACATACACACATAGACCCACCTTGATATCAACAACAACATACACACATAGACCCACTTTGATATCAACAACAACATACACACATAGACCCACTTTGATATCAACAACAACATACACACATAGACCCACTTTGATATCAACAACAACATACACACATAGACCCACTTTGATATCAACAACAACATACACACATAGACCCACCTTGATATCAACAACAACATACACACATAGACCCACTTTGAGTAGGAATCTTCACAAAGTCTCTTGAACACATAAAATCCTAGTATAATAACATAGAGGAATGGTCTCGGCATATTTTTTTACACTCCTCTGAATGATTGAGAACAGAGGTGCTTGGGGAGATATTTGTTCTAATGTTTCTAGTGTGGCATACCTATGACCCTGTCACGTTATGCTTCTTATTATTTTAAGAGAAGAAATGCAACGGTACCATAACTTTGCCATGACTTTCTTGTAATCTTCAGATAAATTGGTCAGATACTCATCTATCTTGGAATGGGTCTTTAGCAGGCTTCATCACAATGGAGATCATGGGGTGGTGCTAATTGGCACCACACGCCCAAATCTTCTCAGTCATCTTCAATGTTACTATGCAGTGTTACTATTCTTTGCTTCCCTTTACATATGACACACTGCCAGTTATAAATGTGTATGATGCAAGTTGTTGTCTTATGACAGGGGTGGGCAAACCGCGGGCTGCATGCGGATATACACATGGATATTTTGCTGCCCTCAAACACATTTTTAAATACACGAACATTGTTAAAATATTTGCAAAGTCTTTTATCCATATTAGAAAATATGCTGTTATAGTGTAAGTCTGTTAGAAATGTAATTTATTTCAGAAGTTATCTACATTATGTAAAACTACCTTTCTTTACAATAAAAATATTTAATTGATTACTTACCGAGAATTTTAAACAAAAACATACATAATATATGCGGCCCTCCAATAGCTTTACAATTTTCAATGCAGCCCTCTGCACAAAAAATTTGCCCACCCCTGTCTTATGACATGTCAACACATCAATTGGCATCTTATGATATTTCAATGCATCAGTTGGCATATTATAACATATCAGCACATCAGTTGTGAACTTATGACATGTGAACATGCCAGTTCCCATCTTATGACATGTGAACACACCAGTTCCCATCTTATAACATGTGAACATGCCAGCTCCCTTCTTATGACATGTGAACATGCCAGTTCCCATCTTATGACATGTGAACACACCAGTTCCCATCTTATGACATGTGAACACACCAGTTCCCATCTTATGACATGTGAACACACCAGTTCCCATCTTATGACATGTGAACACACCAGTTCCCATCTTATGACATGTGAACACACCAGTTCCCATCTTATGACATGTGAACACACCAGTTCCCATCTTATGACATGTGAACACACCAGTTCCCATCTTATGACATGTGAACACACCAGTTCCCATCTTATGACATGTGAACACACCAGTTCCCATCTTATGACATGTGAACACGCCAGTTCCCATCTTATGACATGTGAACACACCAGTTCCCATCTTATGACATGTGAACACGCCAGTTCTCATCTTATGACATGTGAACACGCCAGTTCTCATCTTATGACATGTGAACATGCCAGTTCTCATCTTATGACATGTGAACATGCCAGTTCCCATCTTATGACATGTGAACACACCAGTTCCCATCTTATGACATGTGAACATGTCAGTTCCCATCTTATGACATGCCAACATATCAGTTGTGAACTAATGACATGTGAACACATTTAATTTCTATAATAAACATATGTATTTTTTAAAATTGCTTGAACACATGCTTTTGTCACATGTGAACACATCTGTGTGTGTCTATAATATATGATGTAGTCATATGTGAACAGTCAAACATACGCGGCACACAGCTGTGTATTTTTATGATACATTTTGTTTTTTATTGAGACATGAGTATGCAATAAGTTTGATTGCTTTTAATGATACATTTGTTTAAATCCCCAGGAATTGTGAACAATAGAACTATTGTATCCTTCTGTGCAGTAGGGAGGTTTCTCCGGCTTTATTCATGCAGAGAAGACTCCCACTCTCAGCAGTGTACAGTGCTTTGAGTGGAGTCCTCTTACTTAGAGGGGGTAAATAATATTAACAAGACACATAACCTGTTGAGGTCATAGAGTGCCACACTGGAGACAGCACCAAAAAAAACTCTCCTAACATCTCGATCCTCGGTCATTCACAGGAGTGTAGAAAAGCCTTTCCCAGATCATTTATTAATGTTATAAATCCAGGACTTTCCTTTTCTGCCTCTTCTCCTTCTACCCTCAATTATTCCTTGAAAAATAAATTTATATAGTGAGTCATGTCTGGTTACATGTCAAAACCACATAATGTTGAATAGAGGAACTTTATTCAACATTATATAAGCTTGCGGCCTTTATTACACAGATACAAATCCCTCCCTTATACTCCATGACGGGAAACATACAGTATCTGACAGTTTTTTGACAGTGCAATCCCTCTATAGCGCACCATTTTATAACAAATGTTACTATTTAACAACTTTCAAAATCCCCAATTATATTTATTTGTTATTGTTTGTACTGTATATAGCAAATTTCTGTTATTACATACATATTTTGTTGGTCCGGACCAAGTTGTTATAATGGGATTTGATTGTATTTTGTTGATATTTCTGGACTTTTTCCAGTCTTTACACCAAACCCAGTCTTGAGATCGTCCATGAGAAAATATTCTGATCGAACAAGTTCCCTCTGCACAAAGTTTATGTCAGAAGGATCCATCGATGTGCTTTTCAATACTTTGGCCATACTCGCAGGGTTTGTAGATATATCTTGGGGTGAATATGTATTTTTTTACCTAAAATATAAAAAGGGTCATTCGTCTATCTCTGTGTGTAATTTCCTCTGTTTCATGAAAAATTTGATTACCTTTTTGTAAAAAAAATTGTTGGAGTTGGGTTTGCCTATCTTTGAGCTGAATCCCTAGTATGAAAGTAATGTTCCGATTTTATAAAAGTGGAGGTTTTTGTTGAACACCCCCCAATCTACATTGCAATTTACATAATGACAGACAGCCACGAAATAATGCTATGAAATGAAAGGATAATTCTGATAATTATAAATTGTTTATCTCTTTTTCAAACCCATCAAGGTCGTAGGGGTTCCACATTTGATGTTTCGACACATATAGTTTCTATCTTCAACGATGCGGATGAGTGAGGAAAAAATCTTGTCTTGTCCAGTCCATAATGTTGTATGTCTATGCTTTTGTTTGACCTCCTCTGCTTCTTCCACCTTCAATTGTTCCCAGTATCGTTTCTGATAAGAATCATGTTGGTATACATGTCCAAACCAGGCAAATTTTATTTTATTAAAACATAATAATTATAAACTGCAAACATTGAGAGCATTTTGTTGCATTTACGCATATCAGAAGTTGGCATCTGTCAACATTTTGTTGTATTTACGTACATCAGAAGACTGCATCTGTCAACATTTTGTTGTATTTACATACATCAGAAGATGACATCTGTCAACATTTTTATGTTTTATGCTTCTCAGAAACCATGAAGAAATTAGGAAAAGAGTTGCTATAATATGATGTATTGAACATATTGAGAGACACCAAATGGTCACCTTATGAGAATAAACCCAAACCAAATACCAATAAAAGAATATCTGGGTGTAAAGCCAAATGTAAACCAAGAACATGGTGGATAGAAAACATCAAGATAGCCTTTAACAAACATGGACTAAATGCAACCACCCACAGCGACACAACTGGCCTTGGAACAACAGCTTAAACGCTCATGCCTACACTTAAAGGCAAGTGTCAATGTGATCAACCATCATCCACCTGGTGATGGACAAAATAGACAATATAGACAAAACCATGTATTTCTGACAACAGTTTCTGTCAGATTTAGATACAGCTGTTACAAGAATAGGAATGGCTAATAGTACTTTCAATGGTATGAGATACATATTGACATTTAAATAAATTACAAGCTAAATATGAGAAATATTATAAAATTCTACATCTATTGTATATTAATATATGGCTCATAAACATTGATAGTGAATTTTAAAAAACTGGAAGGGAGAATTAATACCTTTGATATGTGGACATATAGAAGAATAGGGGGAACTTCATGGAAAAAGAAATGAAACAAAGATGTTCTTACAATACTGCGTATGGAATAAAAACACTATTAAATTCTTCTTCTTTCGTTCACTTGAAACATGTCTTTATTTGTAATCTCCTGAATAAAACTCAGTCTTTTGTAGTTCATACAGTGTCCCATAGAGCTTTGATTCTAGTGTTGTTTCCTCTGGCCAATATTTCTGCCTCAGCATTTCATACTCAGAACACTCTTGAAGTATATGTTTGGCACTCTGTGATGCCTGTCCACATAGCTGTGTTGCCAAACTTGAAATTTTGTGTACATGTGACTGCGGAGTCAGTTGTGTCATGTTCTGAGTTGTAGAATTATAACTTGTTCTGATCTGTTCATAATGTGATAGTCATCTTGTGTTGGTGTTTGTGGTTTCCTTATTGACTTGATCATCTGTTTTTTTCTGATGGTAGGTGATTAGTACGTCTGGTTGGTCTTCGGCAGCTCCTTCCTTAGCCAGTTGGTCTGCTTTTTCATTTCCTGGTATTCCACAGTGAGAGGGTATCCACTGCATGGTTACCCTATACTGGTAAGACAGTTCATTAAGTATTTTTGTAATTCTGTTAGTTTTCCAAACTGGAGAGCTTGAAGCATTGACCTTGAATATGTCAGGAATACCACGAGCTGTGGGCCAGGGTTGGAGTTTAACAGTTTTTCATTTGCCATCCTAACTATTAATCTAAATAAAGATCAAACAAATAAAGTATTTTGGACATATTAAAAAACATGACACCTTGTTGAAGACCTTACTTGAGAGTAATATCGAGGGGAGGTGAGTAAGAGGTAGACAGAGATACTAGTAGGAGAGAAGCATAACGAGGTGGACAGGTTACAATCTAGCAACGTGCACTACCAAAGCAAGAGATGGGATGTTGGAGGTCCATTGCAGCCAACTTTTATTGCAGTGACAGCACTAGATGATAAAAGTAAAGTACTTTTTGTTATGAACATTTTCAAATTGTAACCTCCATCTTGTTCATAATAACAAGAGGTTGTTCACCTTTCAAATGAAGTTGGTATACATGTTAACATGAATAATTTCAGCACAAATTCATCCAATAAAACTACTATCATGAGAAATCTACCCAATTTTTAAAACCGGGATATTTCTGTTCTATAAAGTTTCTTTGGGACACTGGGATGAAGCATCCAATACCGGTATTGTCCTGGTGAAACCGGGATATCTGGTCACCCTGGTATTGAGATCATCTGGAATATTGTTTTACTATCCTCATGTTGCTGGGACCCAAAAGGGGAGTAAAGAATAGTGAATTACCATGCACATCATAAGATTCGACTAAGGATGTTTTGAGGGTTGAGTTTATTTGTCCCATCTAATAGAGGGTAAAAACTTACTCAGAAGTCAAGCTGAAGGGGTGTGTGTGTGGTAAACTAAAAGTTGCATGTGCACCATTACATGGCACATTCTATTCTCTGGATTACATCCTGCTAATTTGTAGGAATATGAGAATAAATGCAGGTTATATTGTTCTACCTCAATAAATTTTCTACATCGGGATCCCTCTATAGCGCATCCTGTTATAACAAATTTCCCTATAACAACACTTTTTAAAATCCCCAATTATATTTAATCGTTATTGTTTATACTGTATATAGCAAATTTCTGTTATTTGTCGGTCCGGACCAATTTGTTATAATGGATTTGATTGTACTGTGTACAGCTAATTTCTGTTATTACATACATATTTTGTCAGTCTGGACCAAGTTATTATAATTGGATTTGACCATATTTCGTTGCCTCTGACTCCAAATCTCTTGAGGTCATCTGCACCAGATTTTTCTGCAGGGCGAAACAATAGCGGTATTCCTTGAACAAACCCAATGTTAGAAGGGTAGCTACCTGTATTTTCTCTGTCCCTTATTTTTCTGTAGTCGTGAACATTACTATAAGTTAGAACGCAACCAACTTAGAGATACACTGTCTTCCAACTGGTCGTTCCCGTCAGTTGATCTGCGCTTTTTATTAACTAGCGACACAAAATATATGCAAACATAACCAATGATTAACACTGATCAGCCAACCAGGGTAACCAGTTAGAGGTACCTTGTATCTCTAATCTGCTATGGTTAGATTGTACTTGAAGACATGCAGATCTGACCTCATATTGTGTTTGTATTAATTGTATATAATTTTGATGATTGTGTAAATTGTCATGATTTAGTTTGTTATGATTTAATGAATGTCACGATTTATTGAATGTCATAAATAGTTCTATTTTACACCTTGAGTTAGTTGTTTGTTTGCTTGTTGTATATAATACAGTGAAATCTCTTTATAGCACATTCTTTTATAACAAAATTCCCAATATAACAACATTTTTCAAAATCTCTAATTATGTTTATTATATATTATTTGTACTCGATACAACGAATGTCTGCTATTACATACATATTTTGTCAGTCTGGACCAAAGTTGTTATAACAGGATTCCACTGTATAACCCATATCTGTTAGTGTCATTGAGCCATTTGATGTAGAAGTGTCATTGAGACATTTGATGTAGAAAGATCTCTAAGCATCCCTATCATGTCAGCTTGATAAGTTTGAAAATTTTACATCCTGTCCATTCTGTGATATTGTCATCATGACCCTAAAGAAAAATCTTTGACGTCAGAAAATGTCTTGACACATGCCCAAGCTCCACCAGATACATCCGACTTCAGCATGACATCTAGGTCGCTTTTTATTGCAATGGCCAACTCCACCCAAGAACCTCCTTAGTCACCTCTTACGACAATCATGGAAGATAAACAGTGTTGCTATTCTTTGTTCCCTTTCGGGTAGTGGCAACACATGGGTGAAGGGTAAATATAATTGGGGATTTTGAAAAGTGTTGTTAAATAGAGAAATATGTTATAAACAGATGCTCTATAGAGGGATTCCACTGTACATATTTCATTATTCCTGACAAGTTGTTATAAAGGGATTTTTTGTGTGTTCATTCTCAAACTCCTGCTGGTTCTCTCTTGTAACAGGACAATTGTCCTACTAGATTTCCAGCAGGATATAGTCCAGAGAATGTAAATTCGTTGTGTAACTGTTTTATTTGTTCCAATGGCCTGATCATCTGTAGCAGTTTATGGGATTTGACCGTATCTATGTTGGTATGACCACACACAGCTCATGTGACCACATGTCTTTGGTACAGCTAAAAGCGTCATGATTCCCCATTTCTACTTTATTTGTTGTCTGTGTAGCTCCCAAGACTTCTGATGCCGTTCTCAAACTCCTGCAGATTAGCAGGATGTAATCCATTGAATAGAATGCGCTGCATCATGGTTTACAGCTTAGATATGATATCTGCACCTTTAGGCTGGATACATACGACTTCAGCACGGATTCTGAGTTACTGTGACCATATATGGGATGGGACATCTAATCTTCTTAGTTGCCTTTTCTTTGCTCCTCGTTTGTGCCAGGCAAGACACATTCTACATAAGACTTCTAAGCAGTTATTAATTGATTAGCCAATGATGTTGCATTAACATTGATACATGGGTATTTAGTCTTCCTCAGTAGATGTTGGAAGGAAATGCATGCTGGTTGTTGGACTTCAACTGCACATTGCTCTGGGTTGAAGTGTGTGTATCAACTGCACATTGCTCTGGGTTGAAGTGTGTGTATCATCAATTACAGTCATGTCCACTGATGGGAAATTATCCTTCTAAAGTAACATTGTCTGACGACACAAAGTGACCAACGAAATCACAGCAAATGTCAAATAATGTCACTATAGAAGGGTAATTATCCGTGAGTCCACATGGCTGTATTTGACGGGAGTCTTCTTGGTTATGCAATACAGCTCTGGGGATACCACCCAGTTCGGGGGCTGACCATAAATTACGGCAACAATTAAGGGGGATCTGGAAAAGTTTGACCGGGGTTTCTAAAAAATTAACGTCGAGAAAACGGTTATTATACAACAATTAAATTGAGCGAATTTTGAAAAAAAATGTTCGGACAATCTGAAGAAAAAAGTATGACGCTTTGCGTACTTTTTCTGCGAAAGAGTTTTTGTGTGTGGTGGTGTTTACATTATTTTTGGAGATTCTTCTTTTGTGTTAGTTCTCAAATTCCTGCAGATTAGCAGGATGTAGTCCAGAGAACGGAATGCGTTGTGTCATGGTTTACAGCATTGCTGCGTTATCTGCGCCTTTCGGCCTGACACCCGACTTCAGCATGGCTTTGGGTCACTGACCCTTTATGTGATGGGACAGCCAACTCCATCCCATAACCTCCTTAGTCGCCTTTTACGACATGCGTGGAAGGTAAACAGTGTTGCTATTCTTTGCTTCCCTTTCGGGCTCCGGCAACACAGGGGCTATTTTTGGACAATTAAGGAAAGGAAGTGCATGGATTCTTGACACGATGTTGCCAATGAGGAGTCAATTAAAAGGTGATGTAATTTATAGACGTTTCCATTGCACATAGAAAGTAAGAGATAATCACTCGTAAATTCTGGGGAGCTAAACTCTTATCTTTACACAAACATCCTTTAGTATGCTACTTAATCCTTGTTTACATCAGGCGAACAGTGGCGTAGCATACATTTGTTGGGTTGGGACACCGAGCGGCCTAATTTTTTTTAGTAAGTAGGTATCTCTTCCCCCCCCCCTTTCTTTCCGATCAAAAACACATATTTACGAGGCCCTATATAAAATATTAACTAGTTTTTGAAAACATACCATATATAATCGTGTAATGCAGCTCCAAGTGTCTGTTCTTCTTTTCTGCAAAACGGGTCAGTACCTTCACAAGCGTCAACATCGTACGATTCAATATTCATTCATTCATTCCTTTTGCGCTGAAGTTAGCGAATAAGGCAGAGGTCAGATCTCTCAAATTATGTCTATTCAAAGCTATTCTGTGCAGTTCTTGAATAGTATGAATATTGGTTGTTTTACTTTCTCTAAGTATTGTTCTTCTGAGTGTTTCTTTTGGTCTACCCCTTGCTCTTTTGCCTGTAGGTACCCATTCAAGAGATTGGTGGTGTATTCTGTTGGTGTCTGCGCGTAGGACATGCCCGATGTAGGACCAACGGCGTTTTCTGATAATATCTGTGATGAAATTCTGATGTGTCTCTTCTCTGATTTTATCATTCGATTTGAATTCACTCCAATGGGTGTTAGTTATCCTAAGAAGACATTTGTTCTCGAAACTCAGTAATTTCCTTTCTGGAGATAAAGAGCTTTTCCGGCTCTCACATCCATATGATAGCACCGGAATAACGCAGGAATTAAATAAGCGCATTTTTGTGCGTGTGCTGATTGACTTTGACTTCCAGATATTAGACAGTCTGTTAAATGCACTTGATGCTAGGGCAGTGCGAGTTGTAACGATTCAATATAAAGAATTCTAATTTTTAGTATTACATTCATTTGGTGTTATTGTTGAATCCGTTCAAAGAAAATCTTCATGATATTATCCAGAACACATTGACTTAATGGCTAACGCACAATTAGTCATTAAATATTCACAGCTCCATACATCGCAGAAAAAAACACAGCGTCGTGTTATCGAGATGACGTCATATTGTAACAAATAGGGAATTTCCAGTTCTGAGTTCTAATCATCATAAATTATTTCTAAGCACATGGTTGGTCTGAAGCCAGCGTCTGAAAGAACAATTCAATCGTTATTAAAAGATTCAAAGTCAGATCCTCAAACACTAATAAACGTTGTTGCTGTGAACCAAATCTTACGCTGAATGTTTTGGCGTTAAAAACAGAAAAGTTTCAAAACAAGAATTGAGTCTTCTGTAATGATTATATGGTAAATAACTAAATTTGTGTGCGCTATTTAAGATGTTTAATCATGGGAGGGGACGCCGAGCATTTTGGCGTCTATTAACGGTACGCCACTGCATACAAGTAGACATTTGTGAGAATCACAACAGCTCGAGTATATATCAGATGATTGATTTGACAACATGTGTCAAATACGCATACACTCACACATACATCAATATGTAGTCTCGATCTAATGGTCGACATTACACACTACTTTTAGTCGATATATTCAGAATTCAAAACGAATGTGCTGAGTTTTCGCTAATTAATCTTGCGTGAAATGTGATATATGTGTGCATCAGACGACTCAAGAATGTAAGATTGATAGCTATACGCTTGTGTGCTCACTGTTGACTGATACATACGCACGGGAAGAATGAATACCATATAAGGTATGCATACGTTAACAGCGGAATGTTTTGATTCGGTGCACATAAGGATTTATGTATGTGATGCATAGGCTCGTGTTTGGTTAGTGTAAATTATGTGCTAGGCCAAACATATGCAGATTCTATTTGATAGTAGGTAAAACTGCTGCATAACCTGTATTCCAACAGGCCAAACTTAGAACAAATTAATGTGTTGCTATTCACTGGTAACATATATAATAACGCACATAAATAAACGTTTTGAACAAAGTACTTAAATCAATAACAACGTAACACACGACGAGTAACAAAAAGGCACTGTCCACATTCACATATTAATTCACATTCACATATTAATCCACATTCACATATTAATCCACATTCACATATTAATCGCTAGACGGGATAAATTCGGAAAAATGTGAATGATGAAAACACTAGAAGAATAGAGATAAAACGAAACAAAACAGATCGTTGACAAAATACTGCGACATATCGACAAAACACTCATACACAACACACAGGTGCAAATTAATGCTTTCTTTTCTTCGTTCATCCTATCATCGTCATACCGTAAAAAGAAAATACAATACGCCGTTGTCTTTTTGTGGTAGACTAGTTGATAGTGAGCTTTCTTAATATCACCAGATTCGAAGCTACGTCCGGACCAAAAAATTTAGGGTCGTGATTTATAGCCAGACACGACCGCTCCTCCAGTCGACCCAACCGTAAATGCGTACATGATGTATGAGTTAGAGGAGATAAAGACAGCAAGAAAGGGAATTGGTCCATCTAATAGTTTCTACGGTTTAGAATAGTGTACATACAGAGTTATCTTCATCTCCGACAGCAGGTCGCTGTCATGTGACTTACCGTTATCGTTTACCTTTTCATAGAAACGATAAAATTACTAAATAGGCAAGCAAAACAAACAAAAAACGACTATGTTTTCAGACACTGGTGACATACCTAAGTCCCATCTCATCGGCAAAGAGCTGGAATCGATGTGAAAACTATTACTGAAAATAAACATATAAATAATAACACGTTACGTTTCAATAAATAATGGACAATTCGAAAATATGAAACGGAACAATATAGAAATATACTTGTATAGGTATTATCAATATATTAGTCAATATTAAAGCAAATAATGAGGATTAGATGCGCGCAGACTCGAGGATTGTACATATTAGTACTGAGTAATTCATTTACGTGTTTCGTTATCTATATTTGTGTATGGTAATTGGATAGTTCAGAAGATTTGATTCAAATGACATTTTTTGGGGGGAGATGGCGCTGACTTAATTTGCAAAAAACACACTTTCTTAGACTGGTTGTGTCATTATCAACTGGACGTATTGTTTGGGTCTTGTGCCCAACCTGATGTTATCATAACTCTTGATGTTTCATACATGAAAAACAAATCATTTCGAAATGGAACAATACGAAAGTAATTTATGTGAAAATATAAAACTAGTCAATTTGAAATGGAACAATACAGCATAACTTTATTTGCTGATCGTTTCAGAGAACCGAATCAAGTGGAATCAATTCAGCAAGAAAGAAAACATGAACTCACACAAACGGAATTGTTTGGAAGGAATAAACTGGACAAGCAATATTCGTCCTGGAAGAAGAATCGACAAATCGATGGAACTGACCATACACCAGTCACAAGCTGGTTCGTAACGTCACTTACCAACAATAAAGTTACAAACGTTTATCAGGCTAAACTAGAGGACCCACGGTTGGATGGGAGCAAACTTTATGGAGTGAATACTTTTAGGACATCGCTACACATTTATCTATCTGTGAGTATATCTGCATTGTTACGATATATATGTATATCTGCATTGTTACGATATATGTATATATGTATATGTATCTGCGTTGTTAGATATATTAGTACACTTTCTTCTCTCTCTCGTTCTCTCTTTCTCTTGCTGTTTGCCTACCTATCTGCCTACATATATATCTATCCATCCACCTTTCTATACTATCTATCTATCTATCTATCTATCTATCTATCTATCTATCTATCTATCTATCTATCTATCTATCTATCTATCTATCTATCTATCTATCTATCTATCTATCTATCTATCTATCTATCTATCTATGTATGTCTACCTATCTATCTGCGTGTCTTTCAGTCCTAGTGTGAAAGCAGAAGAAAGTTAGTGAAAGTTAAAGAAAGAATCGCCTGATCCGGCAGTGGTATACACACACATAGCATGGTAACAAACATTTCGTATGACACTAAAATGTAGGTTTGGAGGAATGACCAAAAAATTATGAAAATGAACAAAACAGAAAAATTTGATTAGTTCGAATTAGAAAACCAAATCATCACTGAAGTCGGATAGCTCAGATCGAAAGGCGCAAATATAGCAGGCAAGCTGTAAACTATCTTCTTCTTCTTCTGCGTTCGTTCTCAAACTCCTGCAGATTAGCACGATGTAGTCCGGAGAACGGAATGCGTTGTGTCATGGTTTACAGCATTGCTGCGATATCTGCGCATTTCCGCCTGACACATCCGACTTCAGCATGGTTTTAGGTCACTGACCCTATATGGGATGGGGCAGCCAACTCCATTCCATAACCTCATTAGTCGCCTTTTACGACATGCGTGGAAGGTAAACAGTGTTGCTATTCTTTGCTCCCCTTTCGGGCCCCGGCAACACACGGGTGAATTTTCTGCTGATATAAAAAGTGCTGATATAATCAAGTAGAAATATATTTCTAGATTGACAGGCTAAATAAAAAAAGAAAGAATTGACTTCATAGTTCTAGGTTCCCTCTATATGTATCTAGAGGTCATAGTGACTGCATTACCATCGAAATATAAAACTATTGTCTGATGGTTGTAAAGTCTTGATATGACAAACATAGACCATCGACATATAACACTATTGTCTTGATTCTTGATTAGAAAACTGGCCTCACCGTACGTGGGACATTCCCATAAGTGATCCGTCCTCTGTTCTAGCAGCCATTGGACTCGATGGTGTTTCGAGACCAATGCCGCCGAAACAGACGTCGACAATAGGGCACAACTCCGATCCTTGCGACATGTTTCTTTGTTGTTCTGCTCACCCTCGCCGTGCCCGTAACTAGTTCAAGCACAATATCGGCCTTTTGGAACAACATGGTAACTGTTATTGAAAGTTACGACTACGGAATTGTATAGATGATGTGCCATGAAGCTTCTATAAGAAGATAACCTCAATATAAAGACATGCCATCTACTAAGGTTTTCTGTTGCATGGTTAGTTTGTCTAGTGAGCCATTGGTGAGATCCACAGACACAACCGCATGCACGAAATGGTTTAAGCTCTATTTTCTGATGTTTGTAAAGTCCTGATATGACAAAAATAGACCATCGACATATAAAACTATTGTCTGATGGTTGTAAAGTCTTGATATGACAAAAAATGACTAACTTTCTCGATTGAAAGAATCATATATAATTAAAATATATTTTATTTATTTAACCAAACCAATGTTCGTCTGAGATAACGGGTGGACTCGGTGATCACTTGCTTTCTATATTACACTAGTCTAGCCCATACCGAATTTTAAGCTCCACGTGGGGGCTAACATCCAGCATGTAGACTTGAGAGTTTGGTATAGGCCCACACCACATGTCAGCTATGGGTCAAGGCTGGTTCGTCTTTATATTACTTGGTTCAGAGGGCTACGTTTCTTGGCTGAAGTTTTCCAGTCGAACGGAATGTGAAAAAGTATAAACGTTCTCACCGGATGACTGAAATCCCTATCCAAGTGGTTTTTTATTTGCGGCCTATACTCTGCAGTACCCCTTCTTCGGGGGTGCCTCTTCGGGGGAATTGGGCGGAAATTGTCAGTGAGCAATAGCAAGCTGCGCAGGAAATAAATTGGCAAACTTTTTTAATAACAAGATAGCTCTGTATTTACATATAAAATTATCTACCTTGGATAAGCCTATTCCCACACTTCATTTGTATATTTTGGGTTGCAAACCTTACATTTAAGATTTTAGGGCTGTAGACTCACTCGTGAGGTCTAGAGTTTGACCCTGGTAGGGATTCGTGTTTTTTTCTCTCTCTCGGAGTGTAAATTTTAAAAAACTTATTTGAACATGACTTGGTGGCAGCAAGAGCATGTGCCATGGGCATATCACACAAGCCATTCGAAACCTTCCTTCAACTCATTAACAGCAAAATTCAGTATTGACAGTTTGTCAGATTTTTTCACTACCAAACAACTGGTAGTCTTACCAATTGAACTTTAACATGCCATTAACCCTTCGCATATGGGTTGATACGGTCCTGGGTTGATACCCCATTTGAAGCGGAAATGTTTTTCAGATCGCAACGGCTTCCGGGGCGATCCAGCCTTAATTGGGTACCGGATTAATCCGGGAATTAAAGACTGCGAGAGAGAGGAGATGGCTGCAGGTTTCATATAGCAGAGCGGGGTGCAAAGGGAACGCATTGCTCCAGGCGGACCCAGGGTTAGCAGATAACCAAGATCCCAAATGTACCTCCACGCGGTGCACCCTGGAAACAGAAATACAGCAGCTCAAGCTGATTCTGGCCAAATCATTTGGGGATCGTGTCCGAGAATGTGGAGGTAGCAGATGGAAAGAGATTTGCCTGCACAAGAGACAGACAATATCTCCGACACCACCAGCATCACCACATATAGCGACACTGTCGACATACAGTGAAGCTAGTCAGTCCAGTCCGAACATTGGAGGGGCGGCCAATGTAAAATGCACGAAAAGGTAGATGCATGGCGAGAGACATAGATTTCATACCGAGTACAATGAAACAATGAAAGGGCAGAACAGCGCTAGAGGGCAGCGCGAACTGCAAATAGAAAGTGAAAAGTCCCTAGGAAAGGGGAACTACAAGCTCCGTCAGCTCGAGACGAGCTTCTAGTTACCTGTGTTCCTTACAGGCAGAGACCCAGACCCATTCATTGGCGTTTGGTAAAGCAAGAAGACCTAATCCAACTCTAATGTCGAGACTTCCTAAACCGGAAATATGCTCGCGAAGAGAAAGGGTTCCGTACTCGATGCGCTCAGGCACAAAAGGGACAACGATTTAGCCCTGACCCAACTCTACTGTCAGGTTTTCCTACACCGGAAATACACTTGAAGAGAGAAAGGATTCAGTACCTGATGGGCTCAGGCGCTATTGGGACAAGGACGCTCAGCTCGAGAACGCCTTGCTCTCAAACGCGTGGTGTGAGACTCGAACTTGGACAAGGGGTACACGATGTCGGTGAATGACACCTCGGCTAAGAGGGCGAAAGAGCCAGGGTCCAACTCCTCTGTTGAGTTCTTCCCCTTAAGGAACCAGGCTCACGGATGAGAAACGGTTCAGTACCCAATGGGCACAGGCACAGCACGTCCAATTACACGAGGCAAGTTCATAGACAGTGGAACACCTCGTTCGAGTCAGACGAGAGCAAAAAAAAAAAATCGTCTGGGCGAAGAGTCTCCACTACGCGTGCCTGGAGACAGATATAGAGGCTGTCACAGGCTAAGGGTAGCCCACCTGAATTGTCAAGGCATGCCGAAATTGGATGTGCTAGGCCTACAAGGCGCATAACGGTGGCACAACGTAATCACGCTCCCGGCGGAAATCGCACGGATATCCGTGATGGTTACAATGGAGCGAACGAAAAACAAAACAAACAAAACAAACATATAGCAGAGCCACTGAAATGTGAGATCGCTAACATCTTACACTCCTGCGACATTATAATAAATGCTATGGGTTAACTTTTTTTTTTAGTGAGGACAACGTTCTGTAAAAGAGATATCATATAGAATGTTCTTATTTTTATTTCAATCCCCATGAATTACTAACAATTCGGCTCTTGTATCTGTTTTGTGAAATGATAAACTTTCTCCAGATTTGATTTTATACCCAAAAGATTCAATTTCTCGTCGATGAACTTTGACGACAGACACGATTTGTATATCATGTGATGAGAAGAGTCAAACTTGAACTTGCTATTTTGTGCTGCCTGGGCCTGTGTTTCATTTTAATCTTCTTCTTCTTCTGCGTTCAATCTCAAACTCCCACTGGATTCTCTTGTAGCAGGAGAATTATAATACTAGATTTCTAGCAGGATGTAGTCCAGAGAATGAAAATGCGTTGTGTCGCCGTTTTATTTGCGCCAGTGATCCGATATATCCGTCATCGGCGAATCATTATAATCAAGCATGTAGATATGGGGAGGGGAGGGGGAAGGGGAGGTAAATGTGCAGTGTTCAAACCCCAACTGCTCTTGTGTTACTGAGGCCTCAAAAAAGGGAACAGAGAATAGTAACACTATTGCCTGCCACTCATGTTGTAAGAGGAAATTAATGAGATTTGCGGTGGAGTTTACTATCCATTCTATAGGTCATAGTTTTGGTGATGTTCCTGTCGTAATGGTTAAACCGTTCGGGTCTTGCTGAAGAGTTCACGAGTTCTAGTCCTGCTCGTGACGTCCTGCTCACAAAGTGAATTGCGTTCGAAGATCTCGGTGGATTATCGCTGGAAGTTATGGAGTTACGTGGTACTCTTGTCAGGCGCCGTACAGTTTTGCTGAGATGGGCGGAGGACATATGAGGTAACCCGAGTACAGTGAAGTCAATCCCCTGCGCCTTTAGAATAGAATTCTGAATGACTTTTGGGTTACTTTGACGAAAGGATATGACTGTCAACCACACTATTCAACCTTCTTACTGGCCTCTATGAATGACAGGTCACAGTTTTGTAATTCCTTTCTTCATTTGTCAACAATGGCGACATGCTAGAGTGCGTGGAGTCTGAAACATAACACGAACAAGAAACAAAACGCTGTTCTGACTTCCATGTATCCCTACTATCTGTTGCGTATAATGATCTTCTTCTTCAGCCTTAATTATCAAATCTCGCTCCTGCCGAAGACGGATGTGTCGGGCCATTTGCGCAAATAAAATTGTGCCACAACGCATTTCCATTCTCTGGACTACATCCTGCTTGAAATCTAGTAGGACTATTGTCCTGCTACAAGAGAGATCCAGCTGAGTTTTGAGAATGAATGCTGAAGAAGAAGAAACTTCCGCTGAATCTCTCTTGTAGCATGAGCATAGTCCTACTAGATTTCCAGCAGAATATAGTCCAGAGAATGCAAATGCGTAGTGTCGCCGTTGTATTTGCGCCAATGGCCAGACACATCCGTCTTCGGTGGGATATAATCATATAAAAATGTTCGAAAGAAAAGAACAGACTTTATGTAATGTGACCATTCAAAAGGTGTAGGAGATTGACTTAGTGGACTCGGGTTGCCCCATACACGCCGCCTGTCGAGATTACCACCCGTACTACGTAATCCACAGAAGGTGTTAGTGTTGCCAGAGTCCGAAAGGGGATCAAAGAACAGCAGCACTGTTACCTACCACATATGTTGTAAGAGACAACTAAGGAGGTTTTTGGATAGAGTTGGCTTTCTTATCTCATAAAGGGAAAAAAAGACACAGAAGCCATGCTGAAATCGGATGTGTCCGCCTGAAGATTATAGATATCGTAACTAATCTGTAAATAATGGCACAATGCATTCCATTCTATGGACTACATCCTGATAATATGCAGGAGTTTGAGAATAAATACAGAAGAAGAAGAATCCATACAGACTCCGCGAAAAAATCCACTTTGTAAACAAAACGTCACGAGAGGGCTTCGAACTCTCGATCTCTTGATCGATCACAAAACTAAAAAGCTTAATCACCACGCAGAGAGATTCACTCATACGGTATAAGGAGATACATACGGCAATATAACAGTGCTTGTACGAATCCGTCGATCATTGTACAGTCTTGTGAACTCACCTGTGTCATATTTCGAAAGTGACACTACTTGACTTTTCATTACCTGTAGACACAAAGTATTCACAAAGTAACCATTAAAAATAATCAAAGAACTGAAAAGCGTCACCACTTTGGAAGAATGAACCGATGTGTCTACAGGACGATATAATTGACGAGGGACTCCTCTTGAACTATACGCCGACTTTCTAACGTTTAACTATCTTCATTCACGCTGTTGGAATTTCTATTAACCAATCTTTAAATTAATGGAAAACTGTATATGTTTATGTGTATTAAGTTGAGTACCTCACATGTTATACAGTCTTGTGGACTCATTTGCTTCCTACATCTTAGCACCATTTTACATTTATCGTGACTTCTATTGGTCAGTGTGTGTATACTGATATATTGATAGCAGGACCGTTGATACGTTTCTAGTAAGGGAGTGAGCGGGTTACCTCTAAAGGAAAGATTATTAACATATTTTCATTGCAATCCCAGAACACCTCATGGTAGTGGCGAAACGCCACAAACTTGTGTGGTTTGGCCACGTGACGAGACATCAGAGCCGTGCCGTGCTATGATGAAGAGTGGCGGTCGCATCTCGCGGCCCCCAAATCAAAATATATTGTCGGGAGCGGCATCTTGAAGAAAACCAATTTAATGGGGACGGAATTTCGAAGACTTGCATCATACTGAGAAAATCTATCGGTCCTGTGAGGCACTACTCCCTTTCTAAAATTTTCTTTAAGAGAACAGTTGAGGGTAGAAGAAGAAGAGGAAAGAAGAAAGTATGGACTGATAATACTAAAGGCTGGACAAGATTACGTTTCTCCACACTTGAGAAACTGAGAACAGAGAGACATGACCACATTTTTGTGTTGATATTTCTAGAGTGGCAGCCCTACGACACTGAATGTTTATAGGTATGATGATGATTGCAATTTCCTTTATTATTTTTTTGTTAGATATTTGTGATGTCTTTTTTGGAGAAAATCGCCCATGGAGGGGGAGGGGGTGAAAGAGGGGGAGGGGTGTTACCCGCCGTTTCCTTAAGTTCCTAGTACTAAAAGTGATGTTCTGATTTGTTAAGGGCGGACTCGATAACCACTAAAAATTGCGAAGAAACGTTAAAGGGCGTTACTTAAGAAAAATGACACATATAAGGGTACTTCTTATAGTCCATTCAGTGTGGCGTTCTTCTTCTTCTGCGTTCGTTCTCAAACTCCTGCAGATTAGCAGGATGTAGTCCGGAGAACGGAATGCGTTGTGTCATGGTTTACAGCATCGCTGCGATATCTGCGCCTTTGGGCCCGACACATCCGACTTCAGCATGGCTTTGGGTCACCGACCCTATATGGGATGGGGCAGCCAACTCCATCCCATAACCTCCTTAGTTGCCTTTTACGACATGCGTGGAAGGTAAACAGTGTTGCTATTCTTTGCTCCCCTTTCGGGCCCGGCAAAACACGGGCAAGTGTAGCGTTGATTCTCATGTCTTTTCACGGCCTTCTATTTCGTGTACTGTCAATCAATTTCGATACCAATGTTGTCAGATGCTGCAATGACAACTTAAAAAACTTCTCTCTTAGTCTTTCCATACCTTTCTGCTTTTCAACTTTCTGGTTGTTACAATGTGTTCCATTTTTCTTCTTCTCATGGTGCGTCCAAAAAATCTCTTTCGTATACAGATAAACTGCCCGTGTGATGCCGGGGCCCGAAAGGGGAGCAAAGAATAGCAACACTGTTTACCTTTCCACGCATGTCGTAAAAGGCGACTAAGGAGGTTATGGGATGGAGTTGGCTGTCGCATTCCATATAGGGTCAGCGACCCATAGCCAATCTGAAGTCGGATGTGTCGGGCCGAAAGGCGCAGATATCGCAGCAATGCTGTAAACCATGACACAACGCATTCCATTCTCCGGACTACATCCTGCTAATCTGCATGAGTTTGAGAACGAACGCAGAAGAAGAAGAAGCAGCAGATAAGCAACTCTCTTTGAATTAGCTTCTTTCGATTTATCTTCATTACGCTTTTTATCTGTCTATATAAATCCACAAGACTGTATATGTAACGAGGGACTCAGTTCAGTTTTTGCTCGTAGAAGCACACACGGAGACACACATTCAAGCGATAGGCGTATTGATTTGGTAACGGCAAGCATGTAAGTGCATATAAATATGTGATGAATGGCGCGTTCTAATATTACGGAACCGCCCAGACAGACAATGTACAGCACGCATTTACAAGTAGCAGTAATTCCTGAAACCAGGTCAGGGGGAAACAGGTGTGGTCTTTCACTGGTAAATCTCAAGACCACATCTTGGTGACAGCATCAGAGATACAGAATAAAGCGGTCTTGTGTTAAGTAGTAAAGACGTGTACGCCAGGTCTGCTTTTCTGTAAGGTATAAGAAACGTGTTTTCCTGTCGGTACCTCATAAGCATACATTTTTTTAGCGAGTCACTCGTCAATTATACCATTATGTGGACTCATCCTTCTGACGTAAATTAATCATCAGTACAATGATTGCAGGAATTTGGAACCAAAAGTGGCATGAGCAGATAACCGTGAAAGATACAGTAGTTCTCCTGGGAAGTGACTACGTTCATTGAGGAACTGACAGTCATCAAGTTTCATATGTCAGTCATCAAGTTTCATATGTCCGTCATCAAGTTTCATATGCCAGTCATCAGGTTTCATATGTCAGTCATCAAGTTTCATATGCCAGTCATCAAGTTTCATATGTCAGTCATCAAGGTTCATATTTCAGTCATCAAGTTTCATATGTCAGTCATCACGTTTCATATGTCAGTCATCAAGTTTCATATGTCAGTCATCAAGTTTCATATGCCAGTCATCAAGTTTCATATGTCAGTCATCAAGGTTCATATTTCAGTCATCAAGTTTCATATGTCAGTCATCAAGTTTCATATGTCAGTCATCAAGTTTCATATGTCAGTCATCAAGTTTCATATGTCAGTCATCAAGTTTCATATGTCAGTCATCAAGTTTCATATGCCAGTCATCAAGTTTCATATGTCAGTCATCAAGGTTCATATTTCAGTCATCAAGTTTCATATGTCAGTCATCAAGTTTCATATGTCAGTCATCAAGTTTCATATGTCAGTCATCAAGTTTCATATGTCAGTCATCAAGTTTCATATGTCAGTCATCAAGTTGCATATGCTAGCAGATAACTGTTGTGTTGCCATCCAATGAAAACCACGAAAAAGCACTACCACTACTGCTACTATCATTGGAATTACTACTCCTACTACATTTACTACCACTACTACCACTGCTAGTACTACATCGAACACTACCACTACAACTACAACAGCTACTACCACTACTACTATACTCACTACTACTATTAATACTACTACTATTACTGCTACTACTACTACTAAAATTACTGCTACTACTACTACTATTATTGCTACTACTATTACAACTACTGTTAATACTATTACTACAATTACTGCTACTACTACTAAAATTACTGCTACTACTACTACTATTATTGCTACTACTATTACAACTACTGCTAATACTATTACTACAATTACTGCGACTACTACTACTACTACTACTACTACTGATACTACTATTACTGCTACTACTACTAAAATTACTGCTAATACTATTACTACAATTACTACGACTATTACTACTATTACTTCTGATACTATTATTACTGCTACTACTACTACACTTACATGCTACTACTACTACTACTACTATTACTACTACTACTGCTACTACTACTACTACTACTACTGCTACTACTACTACTACTGCTACTACTACTACTACTACTACTACTACTACTACTGCTACTACTACTACACTTACATGCTACTACTACTACTACTACTATTACTACTGCTACTACTACTACTGCTACTACTACTACTACTACTACTGCTACTACTACTACTACTGCTACTACTACTACACTTACATGCTACTACTACTGCTGCTACTACTCCTATTATTACTGCTACTGCTACTACTACTATTACTATTATTACTGACACTACTACTACTGCTACTACTACTGCTACTACTACTGCTACTACTACTACTACTGCTGCTGCTACTACTACTACTACTGCTGCTACTACTACTACCTCTATTACTACTACTACTGCTGCTGCTACTACTACTACTACTACTGCTACTACTACTACTACTACTACTACTACTCCTATTATTACTGCTACTGCTACTACTACTATTATTACTGACACTACTATTACTGCTACTACTTCTGCTACTATTACTGCTACTACTACTGCTGCAAATACTACCGCCATTACTACACACTACATGTAAACATGCTCTCTCCAAAAACGCACAGCGTTCGCTTCTAGCCATACTTCTATTCTGATGACCGTGCTTCGGGTGTGCCCATGAGCTCCAAACTTCTCTGACATCCTTTTCTTCTGTTCATTATCATTTATCCCCCCCCCCCCCCACTTTTCTTTGTCCCTGTGATTCATGTTAAGTACATGTCTAGTTAAACAACAGTTTTCTGAAGTTATGTTACATCTCTCTTACATTTATCTCTTCAATCTCAAGCTATATTTAGTGTCTTCATAAACAAGTTTATCAATAGTTAATATCTGGCGATCTGATAAGTCTACGCCGGAGATAAGCATCCATACACAAAAATGTATCTGTTGCCCCGTTACAGTTATCAACCATGATATATTCCTATCATATCTTCAAACATAAGGTCTGGTCTATTCATGTGTTCTCTTAAGATATGTTTACACGATCTCTGAACGCCATATTTAATTTATGCAGTGACGTAATTCCTTTAGGGAAAAAAAAAACTTCCGTGTACGTGTACACCAAACTTCAAAAACCGGTTTATACATCTTGTTATTGTATATAATATTTCTATTTTGTCTACTCGTTCTCCTCATTCAAATTAAAGGAATCTCATTTCAATACACTGTAAACAAAATTATAATTTAAATACAGTTGGATATCTATGCTGGGAGACCTTTTTTTAAAAAAAAATAATCAAGTGTTAGGTTGAGATTCAGGTGTAGTTGTGACGGTTAAAGTGAGATCTAGAGAAATATTGCATTTGTTGTGTTTGTAAATATATGTACTCGACTAGGTGGTAGAGTGGTTGGTGGGCCTTACTCCCACATACAAATCGGTTGAACTTGCTCCTGGTTCGAAAACTGATCTGACCATATTGTGATGGCGATAAAATAGAGCACAGAAAATAGTGGGAAGTGTGTGTGTGTCATAGGACGTATTCTTTCCAGAACGTAGTCTTCCGAATCTCCTGAATTCCCCACGGTCTCTGGTAGGTTGTCCCGCTTCCACTAGCGACATGTGCATGTATTCCTGAATATCTCTTGTTCAACGTCGTCTTGGTCGGTCTCTGCCTCTACTGCCTTTTATCGCCCCCTCCAACAACACTCTTTCCATGCCACCGTGTCTCTTCACAAAGCCGAACAAAACCTAACTTCCTTCTTCATCATCGTCATCAGGTGCCATGCCGGTTGGCGTAGGCGGTCATGACTCTCCACAGCTCTCTGTCCACAGTATTATGTATCAAAGTCGTTGTTGTTTCCTTGCCGTGCCAGGTTGTCAAACTGTCTAATATTTTCTCACGCTGTCGCCCGCTGTCTCTGTTGCCTTCAATTTTCCATGTTGTGACTATGTTCTCTAAACCTGTCTGTCTCATGAAGTGGCAAAAAAAAAAGAAGATTGCCTTTTTATTATATTGTTGATTAAGGTCCGTTTCGCATTTGACTCTTTCAACACCTCTACATTAGTTTTTCTGGCAGTCCACGGTATTCTCAGCATTCTTCTGAAGAACCACATCTCTGTTGCCTCTAATTTCTCACTTTCCAGTTTGTTTATTGTTCAAGACTCGCACCCATATGTTAGTATAGGGGTTATATAGCACTGCAGAACTCTCTTTCTCACCTCCAATGACAAGGTCATATTACACAGTTTGTTTTTCCTTTTTCTGAACTTCTTAATGTGGTGTTTAAAAGCCAGCTTTCTTGAACGTTGATTTTTCTGATTAGGGAGAATTTATCAGATAGAGATATTATATTTAATACTGATGCGCTCGCAGTGCATGGACATTCACACCTCGATCCGAAGGAAACATCACAGAGTTAGGCCACTTGAGGGTTGCAGCCTGTGCAGTAAGGTAGCGAGGGGGGGGGGCTTGGGAACGGCCCGAGCGGCATCATCGGAAGGGGGCAAATTTATTTTCGTTCAGTCTTTCACAATCACTGACATATTTTTTTAATGTAACAAGGGCGGAAAATTATGCTTCCGCCCCGGGCGCCATTGACCCACGCTACGCCACTGAGCCTGTGTTTCTTCTTCTGTATCTATGGATATATGCAGGACCTGAGAATGACGCACGTCGTTTTAATATATAAATACATAGAAAAGTTATCAACTTACACAGAACCGGAGGAGCATTCGGTTAACAAATGTTGAATGACATACTGAATATAGATTAAAACACCGCCGAAGATGGATGTGTCGGGCTATTGACGCAAATAAAACTGCGACACAACGCATTTCCATTTTATGGAATACAACAGGTAGATCTAGGAAAAGGGTAATAAAGTTTTGATAATACTGAATAACGTACATAATGACACACACAATCACACAATCACACAATCATACAAATTATGGAATACATCCAGCTGGAAATCTAGTTGGACCTGCTACAAGAGAGACCCAGTGGGAGTTTGAGAATGAACGCGGAAGAAGAAGATCACAACACGTGCTCGGAGTGCTATGGTGATGTCTGATGACTAACTGGCAATAATAGTTTATTATATTCTCATTAAATGGCTTGGAGTTGTGGTTCGCCTCATAGATGACACAGCAAGAAACATCAAGACATGATGATGGTGATGACGACAATGAAATAATCCGTTTAGCTGTGAGCACGTAGGTCTTGACAGGCCATAGCCTTTCTGACCAAAGCGCAGGTTCTTCCCTGTTATATAGCTGAGGCGAAACCGAGACTCATGTATATATATCCTATTATGTTCACCTTCAACTGATAGATAGATAGATAGATAGACAGACAGACAGACAGATGGATGGGCGGACGGACGGACAGACAGACGGACGGACTGACGGACAGACAGACAAATAGACGAACAGACAAATAGACAGACAGATTTTCACACCTTTTAAAAAGACATATTTCTAAAATGTAGTTAAAATAAACCAGAGTGGCATCCCTGTCATAGTGAAGAAGCATAATAAATAGCGACAGTTCGTGTGTGAGTTCACTGACCACGCCTACAAGTCGAGCTATGTTTCGTCCAAGTCCTTCACCGGAGATTGTCCTACATTCTAAGTCATTCATCTAGGCTGACCCAAATGTTCATTGGTCACTTTGCGTTCATCAACAAATGAAAATCGCAGGGAAAAACCATTATGTCACTAGTCTGAGCTACCCCGCGATCAGCACACAGGTTAGAAATTTATCGATGTTCAGGTTCTGGTCATATCGCTAAGATTACACAGAACTCTGTGACACACGTAACCGCGCTAGGCTAAGCACCAAGTCAACAACAGGGACCTTCCCTTTATCCAGTCGCTTCTAAAATCTGCAAGCGCTCAAAAGGGATTCAAATCGAAGCAAAAAATTCCACAAACGTTAATGTTTAGAGTGCCTAAAAACTGAAACCGTGTCGAGGGAATCTGCCTTTTCTGCGTGTGATTTTAGGAATGTTATTTTCATTCTAATTGTGTGAGGAAATAGAAGCGAGCTACACAGGTAACAGCAGACAGACAAGGGATACATTTATTGAAATATACACCTCTACAGTTTACAGGTAAGTAACAGAATAACATGAAAATTTGCACCTGCTAAAGATGTATATTTTAGTGAAACATACGCAGGTTTAATATATGTAAGGTATGTTTGTATAAGTATTAGTAACAGCAGGGTCGTTGTTAGAAGTTGATAAGTGTTTTAAAAAAGCGAAGTAGGGTATGGGGCTCAAGCAAAATACGTTTCATATCGTTTTTGTAGACTTGGAAAGGGGGGGGGGATTTTTTCCCTTCTACGTGTGTTCTCAAAGTTTTACAGATTAGCTATACATAGCCCAGAGAATGGAATGTTTTATGACATTGTAGCTTGTCTGCGATGTCTTCTAATTTCGGCCACATACATCCGACATTGGTGTGGTTTTTTTAGTCATTTTAACTCTCGGTGGAATGGGAAAAAGAATTTCACTCTCTCATTCGCTGCTTACAACGTACATGGCAGGTCAAAATGTCCCTTTTATTTTCTCCTCTGAGACCCTAGAAGATATGGGCAGTAAAACAAATACATTTCAATACTTTTCTTGTAGGAGGAAGTGTTTTCTTGTAGGAGGAAGTGTTTTCTTGTAGGAGGAAGTGCTTTTATGTAGGAATAAATGTTTTCTTGTAGGAGGAAGTGCTTTCTTGTAGGAATAAATGTTTTCTTGTAGGAGGAAGTGTTTTCTTGTAGGAGGAAGTGTTTTATTGTAGGAGGAAGTGTTTTATTGTAGGAGGAAGTGCTTTCTTGTAGGAATAAATGTTTTCTTGTAGGAGGAAGTGCTTTCTTGTAGGAATAAATGTTTTCTTGTAGGAGGAAGTGTTTTCTTGTAGGAGGAAGTGTTTTCTTGTAGGAGGAAGTGCTTTCTTGTAGGAATAAATGTTTTCTTGTAGGAGGAAGTGCTTTCTTGTAGGAATAAATGTTTTCTTGTAGGAGGAAGTGTTTTCTTGTAGGAGGAAGTGTTTTATTGTAGGAGGAAGTGTTTTATTGTAGGAATAAATGTTTTCTTGTAGGAGGAAGTGTTTTATTGTAGGAGGAAGTGTTTTCTTGTAGGAGGAAGTGTTTTATTGTAGGAATAAATGTTTTCTTGTAGGAGGAAGTGTTTTATTGTAGGAATAAATGTTTTCTTGTAGGAGGAAGTGTTTTATTGTAGGAGGAAGTGCTTTCTTGTAGGAATAAATGTTTTCTTGTAGGAGGAAATGTTTTCTTGTAGGAGGAAGTGTTTTATTGTAGGAGGAAGTGTTTTATTGTAGGAATAAATGTTTTCTTGTAGGAGGAAGTGTTTTATTGTAGGAGGAAGTGCTTTCTTGTAGGAATAAATGTTTTCTTGTAGGAGGAAGTGTTTTATTGTAGGAATAAATGTTTTCTTGTAGGAGGAAGTGTTTTATTGTAGGAGGAAGTGCTTTCTTGTAGGAATAAATGTTTTCTTGTAGGAGGAAATGTTTTCTTGTAGGTGGAAGTGTTTTATTGTAGGAGGAAGTGTTTTATTGTAGGAATAAATGTTTTCTTGTAGGAGGAAGTGTTTTATTGTAGGAGGAAGTGCTTTCTTGTAGGAATAAATGTTTTCTTGTAGGAGGAAGTGCTTTCTTGTAGGAATAAATGTTTTCTTGTAGGAATAAATGTTTTCGTGTAGGAATAAATGTTTTCTTGTAGGAGGAAGTGTTTTATTGTAGGAGGAAATGTTTTCTTGTAGGAGGAAGTGTTTTCTTGTAGGAGGAAGTGTTTTATTGTAGGAATAAATGTTTTCTTGTAGGAGGAAGTGTTTTATTGTAGGAGGAAGTGCTTTGTAGGAATAAATGTTTTCTTGTAGGAGGAAGTGTTTTATTGTAGGAGGAAGTGTTTTATTGTAGGAATAAATGTTTTCTTGTAGGAGGAAGTGTTTTATTGTAGGAGGAAGTGTTTTCTTGTAGGAGGAAGTGTTTTATTGTAGGAATAAATGTTTTCTTGTAGGAGGAAGTGTTTTATTGTAGGAATAAATGTTTTCTTGTAGGAGGAAGTGTTTTATTGTAGGAATAAATGTTTTCTTGTAGGAGGAAGTGTTTTATTGTAGGAGGAAGTGCTTTCTTGTAGGAATAAATGTTTTCTTGTAGGAGGAAATGTTTTCTTGTAGGTGGAAGTGTTTTATTGTAGGAGGAAGTGTTTTATTGTAGGAATAAATGTTTTCTTGTAGGAGGAAGTGTTTTATTGTAGGAGGAAGTGCTTTCTTGTAGGAATAAATGTTTTCTTGTAGGAGGAAGTGTTTTATTGTAGGAGGAAGTGCTTTCTTGTAGGAATAAATGTTTTCTTGTAGGAGGAAATGTTTTCTTGTAGGAGGAAGTGTTTTCTTGTAGGAATAAATGTTTTCTTGTAGGAGGAAATGTTTTCTTGTAGGAGGGAGTGTTTTATTGTAGGAGGGAGTGCTTTCTTGTAGGAATAAATGTTTTCTTGTAGGAGGAAGTGCTTTCTTGTAGGAATAAATGTTTTCTTGTAGGAATAAATGTTTTCTTGTAGGAATAAATGTTTTCTTGTAGGAGGAAGTGTTTTATTGTAGGAGGAAGTGCTTTCTTGTAGGAATAAATGTTTTCTTGTAGGAGGAAATGTTTTCTTGTAGGAGGAAGTGTTTTATTGTAGGAATAAATGTTTTCTTGTAGGAGGAAGTGTTTTATTGTAGGAGGAAGTGCTTTCTTGTAGGAATAAATGTTTTCTTGTAGGAGGAAGTGTTTTATTGTAGGAGGAAGAGCTATCTTGTAGGAATAAATGTTTTCTTGTAGGAGGAAATGTTTTCTTGTAGGAGGAAGTGTTTTCTTGTAGGAATAAATGTTTTCTTGTAGGAGGAAATGTTTTCTTGTAGGAGGAAGTGTTTTCTTGTAGTGGGAAGTGTTTTATTGTAGGAGGAAGTGCTTTCTTGTAGGAATAAATGTTTTCTTGTAGGAATAAATGTTTTCTTGTAGGAGGAAATGTTTTCTTGTAGGAGGAAGTGTTTTCTTGTAGTGGGAAGTGTTTTATTGTAGGAGGAAGTGTTTTATTGTAGGAGGAAGTGCTTTCTTTTAAGAGAAAGTGCTTTCACCTAGTTTACCTCCACCTTACTTAGACGTATCTAGGCCCCTTCTTGTTTTCTTGTAGGGGGGAGTATTTTATTGTAGGAGGAAGTGTTTTTTTATCTAGTTTACCACCATCTTAGACATATCTACGCCCCTGCTTGTTTTCTTGCATGAGAGTGCGTTTATCTAGTTTTTAGAACTCCTGAAAAAGTTCGTATATAAGGGGTTGGTGGGTTTGGGAGGGTGTAACCCCCCCCCTACTATCCTTAGCAAATCAGAGAATAGCTTTAAGTGCTGACAAAAATACTGACAGTATTTAGTACTGTAAGAATAGTTTTTAGTACTTTTTGCTAAAAGGTAGGTAAAACACACCCCTTAAAGATATTTTGTAAAAGGTCTTCACATTTCTCATTAAAAAAAAACAACACAAAAAAACAGATGGAATTATACAGGAAAACTGGAAGAATAAGCTTTTTTAAAAGGTAAAACCTTCTCCTTATTGAAAACGTATCTACAACCCTGCCTGCAACCCCCTACTCATTATGAAATCTTAACATGGCATTTAGTGATAAGAAATAAGCCAAAAAGGGGACTACCCCCCCTCCCAAACAATGGTATACCTATAAAATGTCACACAAAAATAAAATATATATTCCTAGATATGTGTTTGAACCCTACAACCCCTTTCCTTTATTCCAATTCCATTATTTATTCGGTTTCATTGTGTTAGTGAACTGGCTTCATATTCGGGAGATCTGTGGTTTAATTCCCTGTTCAACTGGAGATATATTTTTTTTTTAAAATCACAACCAGCTCCTACGTCGACCTAGCCTAAGGAAAATTGACACCAGATGTTCTGGGACAGTAAATACCTAAAATAATGTAGGTACAACTAAATAATTCAAGTAGGACTTGGGGTGTTGAACCCCTCCCCCTATAGTAAATCAGAACATTACTTTCAATCTTCACTCAGAACCTAGTTGTTTGATAAATGTCCATATTGGACTGCAAAGTCGAAAAAGTCCCTGTTTCTTTGTTTATTGTTACTTATTTTTTACATTGGTTTTACTATCATGTAGTTATATAATCTAGTAACAATATCACATTAATGTAGTATTTATAGCTTTGATAAAAGCACATCTTTGTTGCCTTAATATAATTGTTCACTGTTCTTCACGTGTCCAAGATTCACTTCCATACATCATAATTGGTTCTGTATAACTTCTAATAACCTCTATTTCTCAATTGACAAAAGATATATTACATATGGTGGTCTTCATCTTGAGAAATGTCTTTGCATGGTAAATTCTACATTTGACTTATCTTACTGTTTCTGTGATTTTAACTGGTCACTATAGTTACATTTGTGTTGTCTCAACCAAAGAAAATCACGAAAATAATCGGAAACATGAAGTGAAAAGGCTTGTTTTGATTCTGCTAGTAAGTCTTCTATTGACAAAAGTCACGGCAGATAGCCTTCAATAACAAAGTTAAACTCCTTGCCTTGTCATTTAAGAGAGTCCCCGGCGTCTTGAAACCATGTGCAAACTACATAGCACTATCGAGAAGGCGATACAACAAAGGAGCTGTCCATAAATTACATCGGCAGTTTTTGACCCCCATCCCTCCCCTTGTCAACAACTTGTCAAGAATTCACAGACACCAGACTTCCTGCTTAATTATATTAAAATCTACCCTCCCTTAAAAATTAGCTGAAAAAGTGGAGGAAAATTAACCATAATTGTTATGATGTTTAGAAAACATTTTCAAATTCACATAATTCGATTTGTGTTAGGGGTGCAAAGGGTCCCACATTCTCTAGTGCGTACCTAGGGTTAGCAGATAACTAAGAACTTAAAAGTACCTCTTCGTGGTGCACTCTGGAAACAGAAATGCAGCTGCTCCTGCTGTGTTCTTAGCCAACACTTTTGGTTATCATGTATGGGGTTTGAACATTGAAAATTTCTAGGCACAATATTTTCTAGGTTGCCATTACTTTCGGGAATGAACAACCGTTAATCGAGCACCGTAACGAGAACACATTCGTTCTAGTCGGCCATTTTGGCGGAAGCTTCTACTCTACCTGGGAAAAGAAGGAGAAAGGGCAGACCAAGAAGACGATGGACTGACGACATTAAAGATAACATGAATACATCGCTAGAAAATGCAAGCCACATCGCCCAAGACAGAGAGAGGTTCAGAGAGTTCATTGGGAAGACAACGTTCTGGAAGGAATACGTCACATGACAATAGGTTTGAACATGTATTCCGACATGATTCCTTGTCAAAAACAATACTGCATGGAAACATCGAAGGTGGAAGAAACAGAGGAAGATGAATAAAAGCACGGACAGACAACTTCAGGGACTGGACAAGATAATATTTTTCCTCACTCATCCACATCGTTGAGGACAAAAATCGTTGGAGAACTCTGTGTGCTGAAGCGTGGCTCTGGACAGTACAGGCCTTGTAGCTGAATTAATTTGCACCCCGTTGGTTACGTTTTTGATTATTGTTGGACTTGTAATTGGTCACTATTTACATACTTGGAGTCGCATGCCAAAAATAACCAAGACCAACGAATAGATTTCACGCAAATCTGATAACTAGTTCATGTTGACAGGTCTTCTACATTGATGACGGTTGAGGCACCCAATGTAGAACCCTAATAGGTTACGGGACTATAAATAGATAGATTTACGTGGATCTGAAGGCTGTGTATGGAATGAGAACTGCCTGCAAGGAGACAAGCAAATTCTATAACATCTCTGCGCCAAAATATCCAGCGGCACTTTCGACACAGTGACGCGAGGCACTCTTGCTCTTTCATTGCGCCAAAATATCCAGCGGCACTTTCGACACAATGACGCAAGACACTCTTGCTCATTCAGTTAAAAAGAAGATGCAATGGCGTAGTGCCATCGCCAGAGGGCAGCGCCACGTGCAAGTAAAACGGGAAAACGCAACATGGAAACCGGAAGTAAAGGTTTGTTCAGCACGAGAACAAGTTTTTAGTCCCCGGTGGTCTTAATTATGTGTATATATTCAGATTTAGACGAGGGGCTCTACATTTCGGCGAATGACACCTCGGCTACTGTCGAGTTTTCCTTATACCGGAATCATGATCCCTGTTGAGAAAAGGATTAGTACCCGATGGACACAGGCACCATATGTCTACTTACGAGACAAGTTCACTGGCAGCGGAACACCGCCAGATAGACGTAATCGACTCAACTCTAAATCCCTGATTACCGTCTCCTCTGAGACTGCCATACAGGGAGATGTTTGTTTGTTTGTTTTGCGTTCGCTCCATTGTAACCATCACGGATATCCGTGCGATTTCCGCCGGGAGCGTGATTACGTTGTGCCACCGTTATGCGCCTTGTAGGCCTAGCACATCCGATTTCGGCATGATACAGGGAGATATTTTGACCTGTAAAATCCAAGGGTACAGTGAGTGATGAACTATCACGGCGTAGAGTTGATACACATTCCAAACACTATCGTATTGATCGTCACTTCGATAGAAAGCTACAGTGTCATCAATCAATGACAATAACTAATTAGCCTCTCCCAGTGACACACGATATGGTCATGTCGTTCTGTTCTATTGTCAATAGGTCAAGAAAAGCTTCCGATAAATGAATGTTTACAAACTAGCTGTCTTACTTTCTCTATAGTTCGTCGCGGGGCAGACATAACCTGTTAGTTTGGTAAGACAATACATACAGGAGACATAAAACTGAAACTCAATCTCCACCTCAGTATTTTCTGCAAATTCATAGAGCTGGCTTATATAAAAACAAATTGTGAAGTCTTTTGTAAAGCAATATATATAGCACACACTATAAGTAATCAGCTTCTTTGTTGAATAAAGTATCGCCCGTGTATTACCGGGGCCCGAAAGGGGAGCACAGAATAGCACAACTGTTTACCTTCCAGGCATGTCGTAAAAGGCGACTAAGGAGGTTATGGGATGGAGTTGGCTGTCCCATTCCATATAGGGTCAGTGACCCAAAGCCATGCTGAAGTTGGATGTGTCAGGCGGAAATGCGCAGATATCGCAGCAATGCTGTAAACCATGACACAACGCATTCCGTTCTCCGGACTACATCGTGCTAATCTGCAGGAGTTTGAGAACGAACGCAGAAGAAGACGAAGAAGAATAAAGTATGCACCAAATGTTGTAACTTTTGCGATAATATGTGGTACTTATCCACAAGTCTGGATTTTATAGTAAGGAAGCAAAGAATAGGGCCGCTGTGTTCTTTCCAGGTCTGAGGCGACTAAGAAAAATTGGAGAATATTCTGATAACTTGGGAAAAAAATCAGTCACATCTTGTCTCAATTTTTTGTGTCTTCTATCAAATATTTCCACAGTTACAGTTACTGAAAAGGCTCACTAGCTAGCACATCTTGGGGGATCAGACAAGTATACCCTCAGCGAACTATATCTTGGTTACATACATTCTCCTTTAGAATACCGCAGTGCGCTCCAGGCAACATTTTCCAAGACAAATATAGAATCCATAGACATAGTGCAGAACAATTCCCTACGCCCTATTAGTGGAGCAATGAGATCCACACCAACGGCTGCATGTGAAATACATACAAATGTAGAACCCCTTGAGATATGGCTGCAATGGAGGCTTATGAAATAAGCAAACGAATGATCAAAGACTATCCAAATAAACAACCTGTAGAAAACTGGCAACTAAACCACAGAATTAAAAAAAGTAAGTCCTCAGCCATGTCAATGAAATAAAAGACAGCTATCACCCCCCCCCCCCCCCCTCAGACAAGAGACAAGAATTTCAAAGAGTAGAAAAATGTTTACTACCACACACATGTTTTAAATTACCAGAAATCAAGAAACAATTAAGAGATATGCAACGAAACATTCGGAGCCAGTACGTTTTAAGAAAGCAACACAGGAAATATTGGACTCCTTACCCAAGTAGAATAGATTCACTGGTTGCCTGCTTTCAATGTCACAATCAAAGCAGATTTTGTTGTATATATAGAATATAGTATCCAGACAAAACATCCGACGAGTTGTTTGATGCATGTGGAGAGATATGTTTTAACTATGAAACTGAAATAAGAATAATAACTTGTTATTCAAATTCTTCAAATTCTAGAAGTTGCCTTGTACCACATTCAATACAAGGTAACTGCGTGAAACGTAACAACAATCGTACTTACGTATTACACAGGTTAATATAATTGCTTCAACCAGACACGACAGACTATATCTAAAACTAGTGGGAAATGATGTGCACACAAGAAAACATATAAATTACAATATACAAATCATATTCAACGTTTCACCAACATGTTTTTATCAAGATACACACAAAACATCAAAAGACGACGTATTAAAAATTATCACAACAAACAAACGTATCCAACGGACATATGGAAATGAGATGGCGGAATGTACCACATGAATACCATATTTGATGTCTTTCCATCAAAAGTTCAAAACATCGTGATTTTTATCGATTCTGTGTCAGCTCTCCAAGCACTAAATTGTGATGGAGATTGTAAACCTGGGCTAGTTGAACTATATCAACATGCCAACCAGCTGCTAACATCTTATGAAGTCAGCATTGTTATGCACTGGATTCCTGGTGACTCAAACACACCTGGCAATGACAAGGCAGACAGACTAGCGTAGAATGGAGCATAACAAGAACAGCCATATACACAGACGGGCTATGCACACAGTTAAAATAATGTTGAAATCTATCCATCCTTCTATTCGCTAAACCGTTTATTGCCTTTCAGCGTCAGGGGTAGAAGAGGTCTCTGGAGATGACCCTCGTGTGTGCTGAGTATATTGTGGAATTTGTCGTCTCTTTTATTTCGGTGGTCCATCGTTTTCGTGGTCGACCTCTAAGTCTGCCTTCACTGTATCTGTGTAGCATAGCTTGCCGTGGTATGCTGTCTGATGGTAGTCTGCTGATGTGTGCAAACCATTTGATCTGCTGGCTCTTAATATATTCCAAGATTGGTGCAGTGCCAGTTCTTTGTCTAATGTCTTCATTTCTCACTCTCTTAGCGATATTCCTAGGCTTCTGTGCAAGCTTGCCATTTCAGCTGTCACACGTTTACGTTTGTCTTGTGCTGTCGTTGTCCATGTTTGAAATTGGTAGCACAGGTTGGCATAATAATCGTTTTGAATAGTGTTATTATGGTGTTTAAATCTATATTTTTGTTTCTGAAGATTGGTATCATTTGCACTAGGGCTTGGTATGTATTACTACATCTTCTGCGTATTTCTTTACTGCTCTTGCTGTCTGTTGTAACGTGTTATATTGCTTCCTAGGTATGTGCATTATGTCGCTTAAATCTGTTGTATCCAATATATATATTGGTGTTTCTTTCTGTTCTTCCTATCTTCATTACTTCGATCTTTTCTATGTTTATCTTCGTGTTAAAGGTTTGGCATGTATGGTATAATTTGTCTATTTGTCTTTGTAGTATTTGATCTTCTGACGATGCTGCTAGTTCTTGGTCGTCTGCAAATAGCAATTTGTTTAAGCTATCCTTCAAGTTGTTTTCTTCCGTTGTCTTTGCTACTTGCAGATGTGATCTATGTATGTTATAAACAATAGGGGGGATAGTACACATCCCTGTCGCAATCCCGAGTGAATTTGAAAATTATAGGATGTGCCTGCACTCGTTCTTACTGCGCATTGACTATTGGCGTATATACTCTGACATAGGCTTATCAGATGTTGTGGAACCCCATATGTCTGTAATAGTATCCATAATTGTGCTCTAAAATGTGTCAAAAGCATTTTCTTGGTCCACAAAAGCCAAATATAAGTCTTAGTTATGTTCCGTCGCTCTTTCTGCAAGTTGTCTGAGGGTGAAGATTGCACCTGTACAGCTTTTATTTTTTTCTTTAGCCCATTTGTGTGTTGTTGAGCTGTGGTTCCGTATATGCGCGCATCTTTCTCTCTAGTAGCTTACTAAAGTTTTTTCTATGTGGCTTAAGAGTGATATGCCTCTATACTTAGTGCAGTCCCTCTTACTGCAGTTTTTTCCAGATAGGAACAACCAGAGCTGTATTGTTGTCTGTGAACAAAGAAAATTGAATGAACAGAAGGCCCATGGGAAACACTGGAAGGGAAATCTATAAATATATGACCAGCCCAAATCCTAAAGACAACATGAACCTCCTTGGAAGGAAAGACCAGAGTATCATTTTCCGACTTCGCACACAACATGTACAGCTTAACAATCACCTGAACAGAATACAACCACAGCACACTACAGGGCGCCGGCTGTGCACTCATCCCTATGAAACGGTTGACTATCACTTTTTTTAATGTCCACGGCTGGATGACTTCAGGAAAATACTTCACCCTCCAAGGCCAGATAAATGGAACACATTATATGGAATATAAAAAAAAACAGCTTACAAACACATGCATAAGTCCTACATCACACAGTGACATTTAATCAAATGGCTTGAGTCCATGGTCTGCTGGAGCTGCAACCAACCAACCAGAGGAGGGTTGAAATGACGTACAGATTTGATATTGACAGCACATTCGATTGAGAGACGAGTTGAAGTGACGTAGAGGGTTTATATTGATAGTACATGAGATTGAGAGAAAAGTTGAAGTGAAGTAGAGATTTGATATTGACAGTACATGAGATTGAGAGAAAAGTTGAAGTGAAGTAGAGATTTGATATTGACAGTACATGAGATTGAGAGAAAAGTTGAAGTGAAGTAGAGATTTGATATTGACAGTACATGAGATTGAGAGAAAAGTTGAAGTGAAGTAGAGATTTGATATTGACAGTACATGAGATTGAGAGAAAAGTTAAAGTGAAGTAGAGATTTGATATTGACAGTACATGAGATTGAGAGAAAAGTTGAAGTGAAGTAGAGATTTGATATTGACAGTACATGAGATTGAGAGAAAAGTTGAAGTGAAGTAGAGATTTGATATTGACAGTACATAAGATTGAGAGAAAAGTTGAAGTGAATTAGAGATTTGATATTGACAGTACATGAGATTGAGAGAAAAGTTGAAGTGAAGTAGAGATTTGATATTGATAGTACATGAGATTGAGAGAAAAGTTGAAGTGAAGTAGAGTTTTGATATTGACAGTACATGAGATTGAGAGAAAAGTTGAAGTGAAGTAGAGATTTGATATTGACAGTACATGAGATTGAGAGAAAAGTTGAAGTGAAGTAGAGATTTGATATTGACAGTACATGAGATTGAGAGAAAAGTTGAAGTGAAGTAGAGATTTGATATTGACAGTACATGAGATTGAGAGAAAAGTTAAAGTGAAGTAGAGATTTGATATTGACAGTACATGAGATTGAGAGAAAAGTTGAAGTGAAGTAGAGATTTGATATTGACAGTACATGAGATTGAGAGAAAGGTTGAAGTGAAGTAGAGATTTGATATTGACAGTACATAAGATTGAGAGAAAAGTTGAAGTGAAGTAGAGATTTGATATTGACAGTACATGAGATTGAGAGAAAAGTTGAAGTGAAGTAGAGATTTGATATTGACAGTACATGAGATTGAGAGAAAAGTTGAAGTGAAGTAGAGATTTGATATTGACAGTACATGAGATTGAGAGAAAAGTTGAAGTGAAGTAGAGATTTGATATTGACAGTACATGAGATTGAGAGAAAAGTTAAAGTGAAGTAGAGATTTGATATTGACAGTACATGAGATTGAGAGAAAAGTTGAAGTGAAGTAGAGATTTGATATTGACAGTACATGAGATTGAGAGAAAAGTTGAAGTGAAGTAGAGATTTGATATTGATAGTACATGAGATTGAGAGAAAAGTTGAAGTGAAGTAGAGATTTGATATTGACAGTACATGAGATTGAGAGAAAAGTTGAAGTGAAGTAGAGGGTTGACTTCCGTGTGCTCTGGTTTTTCATTATACACGCAGTCCTTCTAAAAAACGCGGCAGATTGCCTGCTGAAAGTACCACTCATAGCACGTAACTCCGTAGCTTCAAGCAATAATAATCCCAGGGATCTCCGGAAAAAAATCCGCTTATGAATAAGACGTATTCGAACCCGTGACCTCATGAGTACAATTCGAAAAGAATAACAATATAGACCCATATAATGAATTGGTTTTTAAATCAATCACCTTCGAGGACGGATGTGTCAAACCATTGGCGTAAATAAAACGGCGACACAAAGCATTTCCCTTCTCTGAGCTACATCCTGCTAGACCATTGTCCTGCTACAAGAGAGAACCAGCGGGAGTTTGAGAATGAACGCTGCAGAAGAATCAACCACACTACCGATGTGATAATGGTTTCTGTCATGCCTAGGACGTCATAGCTGTACCTAGTAGAAGCCTCCGATACCCATTACCACGCTTGTTGAAAAAAAACAACAACATTCGTACATGAATGTGAACGATTTATTTGAATGTGAACGATTACATGAATGTATTCTAACCCCAGGCCCGTAGATAAAGATCCGCAACCCTCCCCCCCCCCCCCCCCCCGCCTTAGCAAATCCGAACAAGACTTAGTACGAGGAACCGTTTTTACCAACCTTTTGGTTAAAAAACATGTCCCGTAGCGATTTTTCACAAAAAGTTCTAGTTCAAAAAGTGAAATTTACATACGAAAAAGGACGAATGCATGTAAAAAGTATTTTTTTTTTAGGTAAAACCCCTCATTAAAGAAATGATATCTACGGCCCTGTGCTCGCCCCCCCCCCCTTTCGTCTGTAGACTTGAGAACGAAGGAGAATAACCAAGACCTATCCAGAAAGAAAATCAGCTAATTGATTGCAGGAACATAATAGTTTTACGCAGTACATGCTTGGCAACCCTGTTATTATATCTGTACGTACGGCGTCGTGACATTAGAAAACCAGGTGGTCACGTGACTGGAACTTTTATTTTATGCGATCCGCATCAAGTGCTTCAACAGTGGTCGATATCGACCTTGATCACGGCTTTCTAGATAGTTGGTTGCTGATCAAGCGGTATATGGGCTCATGCACTTTGACCCAAGGCCATTGTGTGATTATGAGATAAAATTCATGTGTCGGGATTACCCGATACTGGAAATACGCGGGCTGGGGTGTGTTGAGAGTTATGACTGCAGATTACCATCAGCGCATATGAACAAGTCCATATGTGCTCCGATCCCCCATCTTAATGAATACATCAGAGTTTAGCGGCTGACAGTTCCAGTTTGTTGCTGATTTACCAGTCTCATTGTATATCTATTGTTTATTCTTTACCTGCTGTTTCGTTCTTTACAATAATCTCACGTAATCTTGAGAGGAATGCGATTCACAGGTTTGACAATGTTCTTTACAATAATCTCACGTAATCTTGAGAGCGAATGCGATTCACGGGTTTGACAATGTTCTTTACAATAATCTCACGTAATCTTGAGAGCGAATACGATTCACAGGTTTGACAATGTTCTTTACAATAATCTCACGTAATCTTGAGAGCGAATACGATTCACAGGTTTGACAATGTTCTTTACAATAATCTCACGTAATCTTGAGAGCGAATACGATTCACAGGTTTGACAATGTTCTTTACAATAATCTCACGTAATCTTGAGAGCGAATACGATTCACAGGTTTGACAATGTTCTTTACAATAATCTCACGTAATCTTGAGAGCGAATACGATTCACAGGTATGACAATGGTCTGAGTAGAGGAGGTCCCTTAGCGCATAACTGTGTCAGATTGATCCATTGATGTTACCTACTGTTCATGCTCGCTAGTGTATCGGCTCACATTACCCTCAACACCCGCATGTCTTAGCTCGAGCATAAAGGTAATCATGGTCATATATTTTATCAGTATCAATTTTTACAATTGGCATCTTGAAGAAAAGAAAAGTTGAAGGATACGATTAAATAACAGCTGAAATGATTCCAACAGGAGGCGAGTAGAGCATTAATATCTATTATCTGTTGTGCACCAAGATCTGGAAAACAGAACCATGGCCAAGCGATTGGAAAACATCCATATATAGGCCCCCTAGGCCTATATACAAAAAAGTGGAGATCTACAATTATGCTCCAACTATAGAACAGTCGCACTGATAAATCAAACCAGAAAAATGTCACTACACATTATAAAGAATAGGAAACAAAATGGAAGAAGAGATTTACACACTCAGACATGTTTTAGAGCCGGCACTAGAGACCACATATTTAATATGAGGATGATCATAGGAAATGCAGAGAATACAACATCGACCTGCATGCAGGTTGTATAGATTACACTAAAGCTTTTGGCTGTGTGAACCATCACCAATCATGGGGAATAATGAACAACAGGAGTTTCCCAAAGCACATTATACGGCTAATTTCAGAGCTGTACAAAAATCAAAAATCCGCTGTAAAAGTGGACGAGGAGTGGTTTAAAGTACAAAAAGGAGTGAGACAGTGTGTATATTGTCGCCATCCTGTTTAACATTATATGCCGAGAACATAATGAGAAATGTGAAACACGAAACAATGCAACAACGAGCTTAGCCCCATAAACATCGGATGTCTACAGATTCCAGAAATTAGATACGTAGACAACACATTGCTATCAACATTAAATGAACTCAAAGACTTAATGGACATAATAAAATCAACAAACAGCTTTAGCGACAACAAAACCTTTTTCTAAATATGAAAAAGACGAAATAATGACAACAGAAAAAAAGTGAAAACAAAACCTAGAATTAACATTGATAACACATTTTTAGAAGTGACTCATTTTGAATATCTAGGAGCTAAAACAAACAGTACAGGAGACTGTGTAGTCGAGATCAGAAGGGGAACAGCAATAGCGATATTCAATTTAAAATAACTGAAAAGAAAACCGCGACACGGGGCAAACACGGGAACTAAGGTATGTTCGTTACGTAAATGTGTGTTCCCGCTTGTGACAGACACAAGTCATCATGAAAAGCAAAAAAGAGTCGGAGATTACTACGAAGAAGACCACTGAAGCCTTTATACAACTCGTAAAGGAAGCCAAGAAAGAACGCTGGAATAATTTTGCACAAGATGTTGCAGCCGACAGTGCCCCATACAAATTTGGAAATTGCACAAGACAATGAACGATTCAGGGCGTATACTTACCACAGATGAGCAGAAGGGTACCACCCTCTTCAGTAGATACCCCCAACAATCAGATCAGAACAATATTGATGAACGTAAGACTATTAACAGCATCGCTGGTAACAAGCGATGTCGCTGATGAGGAACTGGTTCCGTTGGAGGGTGTAAAAGAGACCATAAAGAAGACGTCAGATGGTGCACTAAGTTCCAACGGAATACGCTACAGCCTCCTGAAAGATATTACAGACGACCAGCTTAAAACAATTGTTGATGATTTCAACACGTCTCCAAAGAGTAACCAGATATACCAATCACATACCATCAGAAAAAACAGATGATCAAGTCAATAAGAAAGCCACAAACACCAACACAAGATGACTATCACATTATGAACAGATCAGAACAAGTTATAATTCTACGTCTCAGAACAGGACACAACCGACTCCGCAGTCACATGTATACAAAGTTCAAGATCGGCAACACTGCCATGTGTACATGTGGACAGGCAGTACAGAGTGCCAAACATATACTTCAAGAGTGTTCTGAGTATGAAACGTTGAGGCAGACATATTGGCCAGAGGAAACAACACTGAAATCAAAGCTCTATGGGCCACTGTATGAACTACAAAAGATGAGTTTTATTCAGGAGACAGAATTACAGATATAGACATGTTTCAAGTGAACGAAAGAAGAAGAAGAAAACACAAGTCTGAAGGGGTGCATCGATGGAGGGCTCTGTGTGCTGAAGCATCCAATGTAGTACCCCTACGACCCTGACGGGTTACGGGTTTATTGATTGATTGAAAGAATGCACAGGGTACCGTACTGCTCTGGGCGGACCCAGGGTTAGCAGATAAACAATATCCCAAAAGTACTTTCTCGTAGTGCCCTAGGGAAAGAGTAATACAGCAATGCTCGTGCTGATTAAGGCTAAACCTTTTGGGGATCGTGTCCGTGAATGTGGAGGCAGCAGATGGAAAGAGAATTTACTGCAGAAGAGACAGTCAATATCTCCAACACATGCAGTGGCACTGTCGATATACAGTACCCGCTAGTCAGTCCGGTCTGAACATTGGGGGGGGGGCAGTGAAAACGACACAAAAAGGTAGATGTTGGCGAGATACGAAAATATAACATACTGAGTACAATGAGAGGGCAGCAAAGCGCCAGAGGTCAGCGCTAAGTGCAAATATAAAGGGAAAACGTTCCAAGGAAATCGGAACTACAAGCTCTGCTAACTCGAGACAAGCTTCTAGTTAACGATGCTCCTTTGGGGTAGAGACCCAATTATGGGCGCCCGGTTCCGTACCCAAGCACAAACGGGACAACAAAGGCAGCCCTGGTCCAGCTCTACTGTCAAGCTTTCCTATACCGGAAATATGCTCGCAGAGAGAAAGAGTTCAGTACTCGATGGGATCAGGCAGAAATGGGACAAGGTCGAGAACAGTTTTGCTCCCAAACGCGTGGTGAGACTCAGACTTGGACGAAGGATTCACGATGTCGGTGAATGATTCCTCGGCTAAGAAGGCGAAAGAGCCCGGGTCCAACTCTTCTGTCGAATTCTTCCTTAATCGGAATCAAGATCTCGGGTGAGAAAAGGTTCAGTACCCGATGGGCAGATTCCCGGGTTCACTGACTGTGGAACACCTCGTGCGAGATAGACGTGAACGATAATTCTCGGCGAAAAGCCATTACACACCCGCGCACCCGTCGACAGATAGGCAGGCTGCTACATGCTAAGGAAGCCCACTACCCGAATTATAGACATGACGAAAACGGATATGCTTGGCCTCAAATGTCCTGACCGCAGAGTGAGCCAACCGAGGTGCAAATAACACAGTTCAACTGTGCAACTAGCAGTACAACGTACTTCACGCTCCCTGATGGAAATCACACGATTTATTCGCTGTGAGTATAAAAGAGCGAACGCAGAAGAAGAAAAAGAACTAGTCTGAAAACAGGACGCGTAACAGAAGAGTGGCTACACAGTTACCTTCTCCCCTTTGCAAAGCCAGGCAAAGACACCAACGACATCAAAAGTTATCGTATCATCACCCTACAACAAGTTTACGGCAAGGTGCGGCAAATCGCTAGAAGACAGGCCTTCGATTTGGAAAATAGAGGCTAATTTCGTGACACTCTAGGTGCATACAGACCGGAGAGAGACATGATCAAAATGCGGCAATCCTCGCCTATGACATCTATGAGGGTTTTCACGCAAAGGAGGAAACAATGGTCGCTATCGACCTAGAAGATGCTTACAACTGAGTCAGTTTCGGCCAGCTGATACATTTGCTAAGTGAACTCTCAGCATCGACAAGTGGATAATGCGATGGATAGCAATGGTGCTAATGTCCAGACCTATTGCTCTGAGATTGGGATCCTGGACCAGAGATAAGAACTATAGCACCGGGATTGCCACAGGGATCTCCTGTACTCTTTAACGTCTACACATACAAAATAGCGCAGCTTCAGCAGTCTGGACCCGGCAGGATGTTAACTTTAGCTGACGACCTCTTGCTGTGCAAGCGTGGTAGAAACAGAAGAGACATGATTGATGGCGTCCAGAGTAATCTAGAACAATTGTCGCTCTGGTGTGTAATCTAACAATTGTTGCTATACAAAACAGACATAAATCCCACCAAAGGCAAAGATCGTCTGGTTCTCGCTGAACAACAACATAGTTCCAAAGACAGTACCAGCAGCCACCTGCACGGATATCAACATTGTCAGGAAGCACACTCTGAAATATCTAGGGATCACTTTTGATAGAAGTCTATCTTACGCGAAACATGTGGACAATGTCATTCTGAAAGCTGGGAAGAGTGTCAGTGCAGTCAAAATAATGCCATTTGTAGGTATATATATATATATATATATATACCTACAAATGGCATTGGTAATATATATATATATATATTGATATAAGTCAATCAGCACACTCACGAAAATGCGCTTATTTAATTCCTGCGTCATTCCAGTGCTATCATATGGATGTGAGAGCTGGAAAAGTTCTTTATCTTCAGAAAAGAAACTATTGAGTTTCGAAAACAAATGCATTCTTAGGATAATTAACACCCACTGGAGTGAATTCAAATCCAGCGAAAAAATCAGAGAAGAGACACATCATAACTACATCACAGATATTAGAAAACGACGTTGGTCCTACATCGGACATGTCCTACGCTCAGACAATAACATAATACACCACCAATCTCTTGTATGGATACCAACAGGCAGAAGATCCAGGGGTAGAACAAAGGAAACACTCAAACTAACAAAGCTTAGAGACATTAAAACAAACAATATTCTTACTATTCAAGAACTGCACAGAAGAGCTTTGAACAGACAGAATTCGGGAGATCTGACCTCTGCACTAACTTCAGATCTAAAGGAAAATGAATATGTATATGTATACACATTGTGCTCTTGGTTAAATTAAGGTTTTGCCAGGGGCATCTAAATACAAGCAATGACTACGTGAATTGCAACGTCATAGCAGCAGGCGGTTGTAAACACACATTACCAGGGCTTCTTTTATAGTAGGCCTATTATTATTGTCCTATTGTTGAAAAGTTGTGAAACGGATTTTACGTCATTGATTGTTTTTTTTTAAAACCAGCACAGCTTGAAAATCTGGTAAGAGAGATCCTGAAAATTGTTTAAAATCACCTTCTATTGTGACCTGGTAAATCTGGCAGTTCTTCTACATAAAACATCTGCTAAGGAGTGTCCCTGGCATAGTGGTTAAGCCATTAACTTTGTGCTCAAGAGGTTCTAGGTTCGAATCCCACTCTTATAAAGTGGATACCGGGTACATGCTATAATAGGTACTCTCAGCAGGCAGCGTACCGTTTTGTTGATAGAGCAGAAGTCAATCCTCTAGGCCTTTTAACCTTTCAAATTATACTGGTGAAAACTTATCAATTTGGTTGTAACATCAAGAAGACTATCTTTACTAGGGATCAGAGGTTTTATTTTTTGTATAGTCATGGATTCATTCTAATATATTGGTTACATATCAAGCTCGCAGATAAAAGTGGGAAAAGTTGAGGTGTTCATACACCCCTCTCCCTTCTTTAGGAAATTAGAACTTGACATGTACTACTAGGAGACAAGCTAAAAAATGGTAAACATCATACACTCTTTCATCACACTCTTAATCATTTTCTCAAAAATACACACAAAAATGACGGAATTATTCACAAAAAACGATTTAAAAAAAAAAATGTAACCCCTACTCCTTCCCTGAGAAAGTATCAACGGCCCTAGTTCATATAAACAAACTACTGAATTAGCTTAGTTAATAGTGAGCTTGCTTATTATCACTGGGTTACAGTGTACCAGGTTCGAAACCAAGTCCAGACAAAAAAATCCCTGGTTGTCATTTCTCGCCTGACACAACTGCTCCTACAGTCCACCCAGTTGTAAATGGATACCTGACCCATGGATGGGGCGTGACCTTCGACAGTACTATAAGACCTTTCAACAGAAAATGTAAAGGTTCATTTTGATTATTTTCATGAGTTTTGTTGGTCGGACAGCTATTTTTGTGCATGCAACTTCAAGTATATAGTGACCAATAAAATCATGACATTATCAAATACATAACGAACGTAGTACTAATTAATTTTGCACAGAGATATATACTGCAGGCAGTCATGGTTGGGGAAAGTAAGTAAAGCAAGGAAGACAACTCGCCACCCTACCTAATAGTTGAAGTCTACTGGATATGAAAGAAAGCTCTGAGAAACCACAGTACATAGGAAGTAAGAGCTAGTTGCATGCAATTCATGGGGATAGCAAACAACAACATCCTAACAGTTTCTGGGGTTTAGTGAATGAAGAATTATTTTCATCCCCGACGACAAGTTGCAAAAATGGATCGAGCTGACTTTTTAACTCCATAAGAGATATAGCACGCGAGAGTGAGACTAGTGTGGATGATTAAAGTTTACAGAGCAGTGGTACTTCCAGTGCTGTTATACGCTAGTGAAACATGGACTGTGTATAGACGTCATGTGAGAAAACTCAATCATTTTCACACAACTTGTCTCAGAAAAGTTATGAACATCAGATGGCAAGATAAGATTCCAGATATCACTGTCCTTGATAGAGCTGGTATCCCCAGCATTGACACTATCCTGATGCAGACACAGATTCGTTCGGCAGGTCATTTGGTGCGTATGCCAGACCATCGTCTGCCAGACCATCGTCTGCCAAAGATACTTCTCTATGGTGAGCTGGAGAAGGGCACACGATCTCAAGATGGCCAAAAGAAGCACTACAAGGACTCTTAAAAAACTCACTGAAAGCCTTTGAAATAGACCAAGATACATGGGAAGAACTTGCACAAAATAGATCTACATGGTATTCTAAAATAAAAAAGAGCATATCATCTTGTGAAAAGAGGAGAAATGCAGCAGCTCAATAATGGAGAGCAGCTAGAAAGTCACGGATAGACCAAGATCCGTCTACTGTCGTCATTCCATGTCCGAAATGCCCAAGGACATTTACAGCTCGAATAGGGCTCATTAGCCATCTACGAACTCATAATCAAGGACATAACTCAAATTGAATTTTCAAAAGTGGATGTAACAAATGGTCATCATCATCATGTGATGGACGAACAACAAATTAGTGTGGATGATGATTATTTTTCAATGTCCATGATTAAAAATGAGGGTTTGAAATGCGGTGTTATTAAAAGTAAACATTTTGGAAGATGCAGAAGAATGATGGTCAACCAGCAGAGGACTTGTACTGTCAGCAGAAGTGTAATGGCGGATACACTCAAGGAGAGACTGGAGCAACTATGGATGTGTCCAGTTTGTAGTGATGATGATCCGACAACTAACTAACTTAGTTTCTGCCATGGGGCATATTTTACTGAAAGATCAATAACATTTTAAACATATTGTTTAAGGCAGTGTTACTCTACCTTATTTTGACCATGATGTCTTCAAGAAATTGTATCTTACATTTATTGTGTTGTTACAGCAGGCACACAACTTGAGATCCAGTCAGAAAAGGGCATCATTCGTTTGGTCAAGCAGATCACCTGACTGTCCGTCTAAGATGGTGATCGCAATCGATAAAGTAACGGAGACAGTAGCTGTAGTCACCAGACCAAGCTACCAGCAACAATCTGTGTATTCCAGATTTGAATTTTCTGATCACAGGTATAAGTTAATTATTTTCTACTTTTATATTTTATACAATGTTTGTCTAATTTGTAAAATGTCTTAGTTTTACTGGAGCCTTGCAAAGAATTGTAGCCTGTGAATAGTGTATGCTTCCCGCAGTAGTTATCAATCTGCTTCCCGCAGTAGTTATCAATCTTTCTAATGCTGTGACCCTTTGATACAGTTCCTCATGTTATAGTGACCATACAAATATGTTTTCCAATGGACTTATGCTACCCCTGTGAAAGGGTTGGGTCGTTCGACCCCCAAAGGAGTCACGACCCACATGGCTGAGAACCGCTGCTAGGATGTTACAGGAAGGTATCCTGTGGCTGTTAGTTCTCTGAACCATAACCCTCGAGTATATAAGACCTGTGAGTTAAATTTGGAATCGTCTTTCTAAAGTGATGAATTTGACTTTTCCCACAATTTTCATTGGTTGCCGCACAAAGTATACACATTGACCAATGAAAATCACAGTAAAAGTCCAATGAGTAACTTAAGAAGACCATTTTGTTTGGTTAAACAAAATACAAAATGTACCTATTACGGTGAGGTGCGCTGCTTTCAACCGTGGACATTAGTCCAATTTGGTTATATAAAAGCTTTACAACTACAACTATCAACATATAGGGGGGGGGGGTGTCGTGGTTCCTATAATCCAAGACTGGTTTCTAATGTGAAAGCAGGTCTTATACTGACGATGTCGATTGGGCATGTGTGAACTCATCCTGTGAAAACATCCAATCTAAAGTGATGCTTTTTTACTTTCCCCGCGATTTTTGTTTGTCACTTTGTGTTAACAGCCAAGGAAAAAAACAGGAAAATTGAATAGCGTCACATGTGTAGGATAATATCGATGAGTCATGACCATCAACCGGGTTACATCATGCAAATATAAGACCCATCGGCTAATGTTAGAACAACCTTCTAAAATGGCTACTTTCACTTTTCAGTGATTTTCATTGGTTGTCAACATAAAGTGACTAATGAAAATCACAGGAAATGTCAATGATTAATTTTAGAAGGATGTTTTGCGATTGGCCAACAGGTCTTTAATCTTCAACCGTCTCGTTACAAGTAACATTTGTGAGGACAGATGACAAAGGGGAGATATGTCATGTCTGCTTCGTTTTGGACAAGAAGACCTTAGTGGATGAGACTTATTAAAAAATTTAAGAATCTTTAAATTCCTTGAGGAGATAGAGGAAGGTGGAGGTGATAGATAAGTAGGATAAGGAAGCTATACAGTCGATAAGAACTATCAGAATACGTATTTTGAAATAGCATATAGTATGTTGGCAGCATAGATACTAGGAATTTTGGCACTCTGGGCAAGATTAGCTTCACCCTTTACATAACTAAAATTCTTTTTGATCGTGGCGCTCCTAGGTATTGTTTTTGGACACCTCCACCCATACAGAAGCCCGAAGTGCACTAGATCATCATCATCAGGTGACATATTCTTCCTAGAACATAGTCTTTCCTATGGATCTCTTAAGTTCATCATGGTCTTGAGCAAGTTGTCCTGCCTCTTCTAGTGACATGTGCAGGTATACTTGAATGTCTTTTGTCCAAAGTCGTCTTGGGCGGCCTTTGCTCCTGTTGTCTTCTTAGATCAGTCTTCAGATAATATCATTACCAATAATCAAGCCAAATAATGTACAATAACTATCAAATTTTTTAACTAAATATTCTGACATCAACATACAGATAAACAATAAACAACTAAAACAAGTAGATGAATTCAAATATCTGGGCAGCACATTGAGATATGACAATAAACAAGAAGCAGAAATAAACGAAAGATGTAATAAAGCCTGTCAGGTCATTGGTCAATCAATACCTTTACTAAGAAACAAAGATATTACACTAGAAACAAAGAAAGTGCTTTTCAACACCATTTTTTTTACCAACGTTGTGTTATCAGTGTCAAACTTGGACATTAGATTCTAGAACAATACATAAGATTAACACCATTGAAATGAAATGTGTGCGACGTATGGTTGGAGTTAGCTTGAGAGACAAAATCAGGAATGAAGCACTAAGGAAACAATTAGGGATCAAGTCAACAATAGAATACATTCAGAAACAACAAGTTAAATGGTATGGCCACATAACCAGACAGAAAGAGCAAAATATTATCCAAAAAACACGTAACAAACGATACAAAAACAGTCGACCTATTGAATGCCCTCGTAAAAGGTGGATAGATAGTGTATTAGACACTTGGAAATATAACAGCAGAAGAGGCAAATGGAAGGGCAAAAGCATAAAAGGGCATAATAGCACTTCAAATTGTACTTTTCTCCCTTATTTAGTCTGCAAGATCTCATCAACATTGCAAAAGCACTGTAGCTCTGGCAAATGCCTCCAATACATTTTTGTGTGTATTTTTATTATGTTTTATTTGTAGGAATATGTATAATTCACTGATCAAATATTTTGCGCCACATGCTGAATGTCCAGAAGTCTCACTAGTGGCCCATCAGACCAACCACAGTGCGTCAGCCAAATGTTAGCAGATGACAAATCTACATGGTGCAGCTTTCTTTTTGTGTAAGCCTCTTGCATGGCATGTTTACAGTTATGTTTTAAACCCTCTTGAGATCCAGTCAGAAAAGGGCATAATTCGTTTGGTCAAGCAGGTCAACTGACTGTCCGTCTAAGATGGTGATCGCGGGAAAAGTCAAATTCATCACTTTAGAAAAACGATTCCAAATTTAACTCACAGGTCTTATTTATTCGAGGGTCACGGTTCAGAGAACTAACAGCCGCACAGTAGAAGGTGTCACTATTCTAAACTCCTGCAGATTAGCAGGATGTAGTATGGTGAACGGAATGCATTGTGTCATCGCTTACAACTTAGCTGTGATATCTGTGCCTTTCGGCCTTCAGCATGGCTTCTGGGTCACTTTGACCCTATATTGGATGTGACAGCCAACCCCCACCACAAGACCTCCTTAGACACCTCTTATGACATGCATGGAAGTTAAAAAGTGTTGCTATTCCTTATTCATCTGTCAAGTGCCGGCAACCCATGGGTGAGCAGGAGATTGAGAAACAACTCTAAAAATTTACTAAATATTATATTATATTTTTCTAGGAGAGTTAGGGGGTCAGAATGCTTTTATCCCTTCAAACTCTTCTCCACATATCTCCAGTCTTGAATGTAACGCATTTCTATCTATACAATATACATGTAATTGTGTCACACTACATTGTAACACATTTCACTAAAATTCTAGCCTGATTCATAGTTTTTAATTTCTTTTCAGACGCCATAAAGAAGAAATCAACTTTCGTCCTGTTCTGCACCCAGTACGATTCTCCGACACAGCCTATGTGTATATTAATAACACAAGGAAACGATTTGTTAGCAAGACATTTTATGAACCACGTGTACGACCTCAAACATTTTCTGATACAACATTCAATAACCCAAAATCAGGAGAGCTCCACTATGTTACATACCTAGATTACCATGTGGATGAGAACAGGAAGTGGTTTAAAACATGCATAGAAATAAAAGCTAAAAAATTTACTTCTGCACAGATTTTGCGATCGCAGAATAATAACTACATCAATACATCAACTATTACTTCATCCTCTGACACTTTCCTATCCAATGGACTACTCTCAGAAGATGATCCTAGCTCTAACAGAAGCACCCACAGTTCTACATCCGGTAGTTCTTTTCGTGAAATATACGATCCCGGAGCTTCACAAGTCTTTATTCCTAATCGGCATGACCGTAAACTTGGTCACCAGGCACTTGTTAATGGTCAACTTATACTAAACTTTCCCAATAGTAAAATAGATTTAAATTTTAATGGTCTACAGGATACTTTTTCTGATGCATAATTAGATTCTTCTTCTTCTTTCGTTCGCTAACATAATTAGATGCTTAGTCTCATTATTAGCCATTCTTCTGTTTAGTTTCTTCATCTTCTTCTGTACAAACTTTCTTGGTTCTGCTCATAAATGGTCAGCAATTTTTAGCCAATTTGACTCCTTTTATCAACAATTTGTCAAGAATTTATGGACTCCCCGCCTGCTTAATTATGCCAACCCCCTCTCCCCCACCCACCACACAAAATGAGGAAGTAACAGTAAGTAAAAACAGGTACATAATCTTTTTTTCTAAATGTTAAACATTTGCTTTCAAATGTATACATTTTGTTAGTTTGAGAACCCCAGAAATTGCAAGCGATTTGCTGTTACTTCCTAAGTGCAATATGGTGGTTTTTCTGAGCTTTCTTTTATACCCAGGAAACTTCAGCTTTTGGCTTAGTGCAATGCCTAATCAAGAAGCCTTCTACTCAGAGGGGGTCTAAAATTGTATAGATGACATGCTACAAAGCTTCAATAAGAGTCTCAATATAACGGCATGTCATCTACTAAGGTTTTCTGCTACATGGGTGGTTTGTCTAGTGGGCCATTGGTGAGACCCACAGATGCAATCGCATGCGTAATTTATACAATTTAATTGTTGTATTAAAAACGGGTATTGCTGACGTCAACTTTTTGTCAACCCCCATCCCAATCAACAACTGTCAAACTTTTTCAGTACAACCGAATTTTTTGACATAATTAATGGACATCCATTTCAGGCACCAGCTTAAATTTTATAAAGCAATTGTTACTTAGATATTTGTATGTAGATAATTCAATGTCTGTCCCAGTGTTGACAGGGTCTGAAAGTGGAGTAAAGAATAGTAATATTGTGACCTATTATGTATAGCATAAGAGGTGACTAAGGAGGTTTTGGGGTTGGGGTCTTATCTCACCACAAAATAATGACAGAAAAATGATGCTGAAGCTGGATGAGTTTTAGATATCGCAGGCATACTGTAAACTATGACACAACACATTCCATTGTCCAGACAATATCCAGTGTTAAATGAGTCTGAAAGATGAGCACCACTGAAGATAGATGTGTTGGGCCATTGGTGCAAATTTAACGGTGGCACAATGCATTTCCGTTCTCTGGAATACATCCTGCTGGAAACCTAGTAGGACCATTGTCTTGCCCTACCAGGAGAGAGAACCAGCGGGAGTTTGAGAATGAAAGCTGAGGAAGAAGAAAGATGGGTGAAGAATAGCAACACTGTGACCTGGCATACCATGCATGTTATAAGAGGCAACTAAGGAGGTTTGGAAGGGTGTGAGCTGGTTGTCACATCATAGAGGATCAAAGTGACCCAGACACTATGCTTAAGTTGAATGTGTCAGGCTAAAAGGTGCAGTCTAGCTGTAAACCATGACAATACATTCTTTTCTCCAGACTTCAAATATCTATCTCCTTGTCTGTGAGTAAATATATATCTCCTTTTCTTGTCTGTGAGCAAATATCTATCTTCTTGTCTGTGAGAAAATATCTATCTTTGTGGGCTTATACATTTTGAACACCATTTTTTTCTGGGTAAACCATTAACCTAAAAATAGCTCCAGCATGCTCAATTTATACCAATTCTATTTTTTATTATAGGAAAGTTTACACGCATTTATAGACACAAGTTTACACGCATTTATAGACACAAGTTTACACACATTTATAGACACAAGTTTACACACATTTATATACACAAATCTTGTGAGCGGAGTCCAAACTCTGTGCACCAAAGGAAACAAATGTGTCTGCTAGCACATGACAGCACAGCTGAGTGGGAACATTGGTCATGCTTCATTGAATTTTGGGGACATCTGAAGCTATGTGATAGCAATGCAAGATATTGACAAAAAGGTCAAGGATTTATTACCATGGTTAGCTTTGAGGTTTGGTAACCAGCGTGTAAATATTAGAACCAGTTCTCTCGTTTTGCTGGCAGACTATACTAGAAATATGGTTACAGACATCCATTGTTCAATGGAAGTGGAAAAAATACTGAATGTATTAGTTACCAACACTGAAGTCAGATATGTCAGGCCCTTAGTTTGAATAAAGCGGTGACACAATACATTTCTGTTTGACTATATCCTGCTAGACTTTGTAGTAGGATAACTGTTCTGCCATAAAAGATATCTGGGAACAAATGACAAAAATACAAAACAAATTCAATGTTCCCATAATGACCATTAGTTTTTGTCTTTAATTAATGAAGTACTTCTTATAAATAATATTTATTTGTTAGAGAAATTGTGAACTGAAATACAGATTATTTGTTAAAGGTATTTTGGAATGAAATACAGATTATTTGTTAAAGATATTTTGAAATGAAATACAGATTATTTGTTAAAGGTATTTTGGAATGAACTACAGATATATTCTTCTGAAAGTTGACAGGTATGGATGATGTTATTCTTTTATCCCTGTCAACAAACTGGTAAAATGGATAGTGGTTCAAATCTTTATGTTATATATATAGTTTATCACACATACATGTTTGTAATAAACCACTTCAAATGTTGTGCAATTGTTATACATATGTTTGTAATAAACCACTTCAAATGTTGTACAATTGTTATACATACATATTTGTAACCAACTGCTTCAAATGTTGTGAAATTGTTATACATAAATGCTGGTACTGCTTATCGTGTAGTACGTTGTGTTGCTAGTTTCACAGCAGAGCTATGTTATTTTGCAACTTCCGGCCCAGCACATCTGTTTTTGACATGATATGCTTGTAATAAACCACTTCAAATGCACAATCAATTGTTGTTATAAAACATTTATAATTTTATTTACCCTATTTTCAGCTTATATAGAAATCATGGTTTCCTGCGGTGGAGTCGATATTAACCTAGATAGCAGTAAAAATGTCAAGCAACGTTCATCAATGGCACAATTCGTATGGGTTAGATAAATAGTTTCCTGTAAAATAATATTACAAATATGTTGTAACACACAGGCTGGTCTACTAGAGATACATTTATTAACGTCCACTGTTCAGTGGAATTGGTAAGATGTTCAATTCTTCTTAACTGTTCTCCGTAACGATGTCCCATCTTTCTTTAGTTTGTCCCATTATTCTTGAGTCTGACTTGTTCTCCTTAACCCTGTCTATCATTTTTGTACAAACCATTGCCGAATTCTGATGTGTCAGGACATTGGTACAAATAAAACCACAACACATCTCCTTTTGCTGGACTATATCCTGCTGGAAATATATTAGGAAAATTGTTCTGCTACAAGAAAGATCCAATTCAAGTTTGAGAAAAACATGAACAAATAATGCTGCATTCTCATTCTTTATTTGTTCTGTTCTACTTCCTCATTTTCCAATTTCTTCTGTTAATTCTCTGGAACATTGTCACCAGCATGTAGACCTTTTTTATTATATTTATAATAGGAAATTAATTTACTTTTTATATTTATAATCTATTTTGGTGAAGTTATACATTAGGAATCCCGTTAGAGAGTTGTGAATTCAGTTGAGTATTTTTTTAATTTTAGGACATTGAAATCCCTCTAGAGAGTGCATCTTTTTATATAAAATTTCCTTATTCAACAACACTTTTCAAAATCCCCAATTATATTTATTCTTTATTGTTTATACTGTATTTAGCAGATTTCTTTTATTACATGCATATTTTGTCGGACCCGACCATATTGCTATAATGGGATTTGCTGTATTTACTTAATTCAATTATGAATTTATAATCTTGAATTTTTGAATTAAAATTTACAGAACTTATATTCTAGAATTCCTGCTTTATAACTTTTTTTCGTACGTTCTCAAACTCCTACCAGATCTCTCTACTAACAGGATAATGGTTCTACTAGATTTCCATCAGGATGTAGTCCAAAGAACTGACATGAGTTGTGTCACTGTTTTATTTCTTCCATTTCATGTCCTTCTCATGTATGTTATAAAAGGTGACTAAGGATGTTTCGGAAGTAGGGTTGGCAGTCCCATCGTATATAGGATCAGTAACCTAGAAGTCATGCTGATGTCAGATGTGCAAAAGAAATTGCAGGCATGCTGTAAACCATGACAAAAGGAATTATTCTCTCTGGGCTGCATCCTTCTAGTCAACAGGAGTTTGAGAATGAATACAGAATAAGCATGAACATTTTTTGAAAAAGTCAATGTGCAGAGTCAAGAATAATGGGACAAACTCAAAAAAGATGGGGCAGGGTTGAGAAAAACAAGTCAGAATCAAGAATAATGGGACAGTCAAGAGAAACCGGACAGAGTCAAAAATAATGGGACAGTCTCAAGAAGGATGGGATAGTTTCAAGAATAATAGGACAGATTCATGAAGGAAGAGACAGGGTTAGGAAGAACAGGACAGGTTCAAGAATAATGGGGCAGTCAAGAAAGACGTTAACAGTCAAGAATAATGGGGCAGTCAAGAAAAACCGGACAGTCAAGAATAATGGGACAGACTCAAGAAGAACGGGACAGGGTTAGGAAGAACAGGACAGGTTCAAGAATAATGTGACAGACTCAATAATTGGACGTCATGAATAATGAGATACTCAACCCTGTCCCATCCTTCTTAAGTCTGTCCCATTATTCTTGACTGGTTCTTCCCCATAATCACAATTCAGCCCAACCACTGTAGATCAAGGATTATGTCAGACTACTTATTTGTAAAACACCACTCTCTTAACAATTTCCTACTTCATTCTGATGTCATTGGTCATGACCTAAACTTGCCACAAGCAGAATTAGCTAATTTTGCAAATGTCATGGATTCCTTCCCCTTCCTCACTAGTTTTGTATAGAGATTACACATAAGGTATTTATTATCTCCCTTTTTTGAAAATGTCAAAATGCAATGGTTTACTGGCCATATTTGTTTGACCTATATTTCTGGAGAGAGACATTATCAAAGCTAAGCTATTGCAGTTATTATTAAGTATATGTAATAACATAACACTCTAAAGTCTGATTCAGGATGAAAGTGCAGATATTGAAGCAAAGATATACAGTCAAATCTCATTATAACAACTCGGTCCCAAAAAATATGGACCAGGTAGGACCAGCAAAATATGGACAAAGTAGGACTAACAAAATTTGGACCAAGTAGGACCAACAAAATATATATGTAATAACATAAATTTGCTATATACAGTATAATCAATAAAGAAAACATAAATGAGGATTTTGAAAACTGTTGTTAAATAGGAAAATATGTTATAAAATGATGCTTTATAGAGGGACTCCACTGCACTGTGACAAAACATATTCCTTATCCAGACTACATCTTGCTAGTAGGCAGGCATTTGAGAAGAAGGACAGGAAGTAACATGCCCTGTAACACATACATGAGTTAAAGATTGATCTTGGGTTTCTTTGTCTGTATTCATTCTCAATTCCCTGCAGATTAGTAAGATGTAGGCCAGTATCTGCATGTTTTAGCCTGACACATCCAATTTCAGCATTTTCATACATTCGATGTGTGTATACTGCTTAAATAGTAAACAAGTACCTTCTTCATCTTTGTTCATTCTGAAACTCCTGCTGAATTTCAGAATGTATTTCAGAGAATAGAGTTCATTGTGTTATGGTCTATAGTTTAGCTGCGAAATCTGTAACTTTCTGTCTGACACATCTGACTTCTGCATGGCTTATTGAGTCACTCTATGGGATAAAGCAGCAAATTCCACCTTCGAAACCTTTTTAGTCACCTCTTGCAACATGCATGGCAGGTAACAGCATCACTATTCTTTGCTTCCCTTTCAGACCCCAAATGGAACTAGTACCTTGACTTACCGTAATTTATATTATCCTGTCTGCCACAAAGATGATGGACGCAAGATATAAGCGACCACCTTATGGTCGCTTATAACATGGCACTCACAGAAGAATGAAGGTTAGCAGGAGATTCATAACACTGACTGCTAGATCCTGTCCAGGATATACAATCTGATGACGAGGATGTATCCATAACAACTTTTTACTTATAATTTACTTATAACATGTTGTATTATGTCTTCTCGCTAAAAATTTAAAACGTCTACACAGAAAGTCTGGTTTTCTTAATAAATGCTGGAGACTAACGGGAATTGAACCAGTCTGTTCAACGGCACCAAATCGCCTAGCAACTATTGAACACGCGTTCTTCCGTACGTGACTAACTGCATCTAAAATTAGAATTTAGAATTTAAAAAAATTGTCCTCTGGCTTCCTACTTATATTTTTACTTTAATAAATGCTGCTGTATTTGAATGCTAATCAGTGATCTCATACAGCTTTCTATTGTAGATATCCATCTCTGTGGGCCAGCATTCTTCCTGTATCTATCATGAATGTAACTGGAGCTGTTCTGGATAGTGCTCTGGATTCCTAGTTCGGTGATCCATGGTTCAATTCCCAATTCAACTGGAAATATTTTTATTTTTAATCATCAACGGCTCCTAGGTAGACCAAGCCTATGGGAATAGGCACCAGATCTAGTAGGACCATTGTCCTGCTAAAAAAGAGATCTAGTAAGAGTTTGAGAATGAACGTTGAAGAAGAAGATTGGGGAGCACAAAATAGCAAATGACAGGTTATGCATGCAGTGCCATAGATACATCTTCGGTATGGGACCCACTCCCATTTCTTCACATTCGCTAGATTATTGGTGTCCTTTTTGGGGTATAAAAACCATTAAAGGGGAGGATGAATGTTCCCTCTAATTTTCTTCTCATGTGATCAAATATGAGGATGTCTGAGCAGTGAATATTTCGTCGTGGAAGTTTCTACTGCTTTAAAAAAAAATAATCATTAGCTCATAATTTATGTGTGTGGGAGGCACATTTTGTGAGAGGTACCCTCTAGTTATGTGCTCGGCAGCTCACCTATGCACATTACAGACAATATTGTGTTAACCCACTTTTTTGATCTGACTTCCTAAAAGGGAGGAGGAGGGTTCAAAACCCACCTATCTGCGTGCTTGCATGCATGTCGTAATATTAAAATAGGATGTTTTTGGGGTGGGGTTCACTGTTCCATTCCATTGGTCAAAGCAAATCATAAGCCATGCTAAAGCTAAATGTGTCAGGTAAGAGTGTATATTTATATTGAAACCAAGCTGTAAACCATGACACAACACATTCTGTTTCTTGAACTACATCCTGCCAATGAGCTGGAGTTTGAGAGAAAACACAGAAGAGTTTGATTTTCATTTTTTACATTGTCCCAATACTATTCCTTCATGGTTTAAATAAAATATGTACTTCTTCCCCTTTGTCCAAATGTCCACATCTTTCCTGTGATGAGACCAATCGCCAAATAAGACCTAACAGCAAATCAGCCTTCTTACATGATTTTAAAAAAAAATTAGGACTGTGTTTTTCATGTCACTATTGTTATATTTTGTGTCACCAAGTTGTCACCTGCCAACACCGACCAATGAAACACACAGGGGTGATCTAAAATATGTCCCAAAAGGCTGGATTGAATTCTGTTGGTAGGTCTTCTATTGGCGAAGGTCACAGCTGAACAGTGCCCAGACTTGTATAATACCTTTGTAAAGCTGTTACATACTTGTTTTAATTATCTTCTTGTGCCCTTGCAAATTTCACAATTTTTGTTGTTGTAGCTAACACTTGCATTGAAAATTTTTGCAGAAACATAAATTTGTAAAACTAAAACGGGAGGGGGGCAATGTATAAAATAATTTTCAATTTGAATCATGCTTTGTTGTTTTTCATTATTATTGTATTGACTGCCTTTCCTGTGTTCTAAAACCAGATCTATTTTTGTAATGATTTCTATCCATCTATTTCTTAGTCCTTCCCATGTTCTAAAGCCAGATCTTCTATTTTTGTAATGATTTCTATCCATTAGGAGCGCAGAAGCCTAGTTGATAATGAGCTTGCTTATTATCACCTGGCTACAGTGTGCCAGGTTTGAAACCGCACCCGGACAACAACAAAATCCGGGTTGTGATTTCTTGTCTGACATGACCAATCAACGCAGCTGTAAATGGGTACCTAACGCATGAGTATGGGGAGGTAAAGACAGCAAGGAAGAGAACTGGCCACCCTACCTAATAGTTGCTGCTGCTTAGTAGAGTTATCTTCATCCCTAATGGCAGGTTGCTGTCATAGGACCTACCTTTACCTTTACCATCCATCTATATATTATTCCTTCTCAAAACTTTTGTCAATCCCAATGTTCTAAAACCAGATCTACTATTGAAAGATGTTATGTTGTTTATTTCATGATCTACATTCATAACTTCTACCATTGTTGATTTTCTTTAATACTAAATCTAATCTGTCTCTTAATCTTCCTAATGTTTTTAAAGCAATTATTCTACTGTTTTAAGGTATCTGTAAACGAATAATAGATATAGAAACATTTAAAATTCTTCTTCTTCTTTCTTCGTTGTACGCCTTGCGGCAGACCCTCTGAAAGCATTTCGCTGACCGTCCTGAGAAGGACGTATGAGGGTGATCTGCATTGTGTCATGTTTTACAGCAAGCTGCGTTATCTGCGCCTTTCGACCTGACACATCTGTCTTCAGCCAGAATTTTTTTGGGCTGGGTTAGCATTCTTGTATCTTCGATCCCTAGTACTTGGCCAGGCTACAGCAGGGTTGCTGCACTCCTGTTTCCAGGCCCACTGCGTGGAAGTGTACTGAGGGTCTTGGCCAGCTGTGGTTCATGGACCCTCATGCTCGACCAGCTATGGAGCACCAGCCGGTGCACTCTGGTGTGCTGGGCCCACATTGAGAATTTATTGTTGTAGAAAATATAAGGTAGAAAATGAGATTTGAACCAGGTCCATTCAGCTGGCACCTATCACCTCATAACTTGAGTCAACAGGTTTTCCTGTGGTCGAATATGGAAAACCTGTTGAATCAAATTGTGAGGCGATTAGGTGCCAGCTGAACAGACCTGGTTCAAATCCCATTTGCTGCTTATGTGTTTGCTTGATCTTCCTCATGTTCTAAAACCAAATCTTCTACTGTTGTAAGATTTCTGTCTATTGTCTATCCCCAGGTGGTATTGTTGTAACTACCACTCTTGCTGTTGAGTCTAGGGGGTTTATCAAGGAGATGTAGTCTATATTCCAGAGCCAGATGTGTGTTTCTTCGATTGGGGTTTAGTCATGTTTATTCAGAATGGTTTTGATGTAAGATTTATGTAATGTTATATATCCTTTTGTCTCTTGGTTTTCCTCACGGTCTTAAATCATAATAAGGATGTGTTGTTGCTGCAAGGATGATGACATTCAGTAAGAGAATTGCTTCCAACTTGAATCCAATTCTTAGAATTGTGCAATGCCTGGAGGTAAAACCTTCTACTAAGAAGGGTCATTTCTAGAGGTGTTATGATTTACCCGGTATATACTTTTCTGATATGTGCAGAGATGAGGTCATGAGATTCAGTTTTCCCTGCAAAGTATCTTTTCCTATCAGGGGTGTCTATAGCACTAAAGATCTGAGCCATCATTACTGGGATGAGTGGTCAACCAACTATGCATTCTCTGCCATTCAAGGGAGCTCTCCAATTATGCAAGGCAAAATTGTTTGCTTGATTCTAGGCTCCTACAGGAAATTGTCATAATCTTCAGTTTCTTTTAACTACTGCCCATGTGTCACTTGTTCATAGCTGGAACACTGTATACATTGATAGCTGGGACCATGGTCAGGGCTGGAGTTCATATGGTATTCATTGAATTTATGTAGTGTGCAATGTTGGGTTTATGAATGTTGCATCACAAAGGGAAACATAATTGGACATATGACATTCTGTGGGGGGTTCTACAAGAAGAAAGCCTGACTATATTGGTATATCATCTACTATCAGTTTACTGTTGCATAATGGTTGGGCAGGCAATAATGAGACCTTCCACATGCAGACAGATCATCTGTAACAAGAACCAAAAAATGCATCTACCCATGACACCTCAAAATTAAAAAAATTATTTGAAATATATTTATTTTATTTTTTAGTGTTTTTTCTCAAACTCCCATTGAATCTCTCTTGTAGCAGGATGTTCTTACTAGATTTCCAGCAGGATGTAATCCAGAGAATGGATATAAATTGTGTCACTGTTTTTTGTGTCAATGGACCAACAGTTCCAATTTCGACGTTGAAATTTATTTGTCAGCGTACTGAGAAAAACAAATAGTAGCATTAGTACCCCCAAACCCAAACGAGTTTGTCAAAGCAATCCTGGGTTTACTCTGGCTTTCCCATGGAACAGTCTTATTTGACACATATTTTAAATCACAACCGGTTGAAGGAGTGTTCAGATTCAAAGTTGGTGGAACAATTCCTGAAAAACATGCTAAAACTGAAAATATAGCTTCCAGGCTGCCTGCTGCACCCAACAAATGCCCAGTTGCACCTTTTGTTGAAGTAACCAAGACATTTTCTGAATGTTTCTCAAAAACTTTTAGAATTGCTTTGCTTTCAGCTGTGTCCCCGAGGGGAGTTGAAGTAGCATGAGCATTTATGTGCTCAACTTGTTGAGGGCTGATATTGGAGTCTCGTAATGCTGCCATCATGCACCGTCTTGCACCATCACCATCTTCGCTTGGTGCAGTTATATGATTAGCATCGCAAGACAGCCCATATCCCAAAACTTCTGCAAAAATTGGAGCTTCCCTCCGTTTAGCATGATCAAGATCTTCTAACACAAGCAGAGCTGCTCCTTCAGACATCACAAATCCATCTCTTTCTTTGTCGAATGGTCTTGAACTCTGCTCTGGTCTAGAATTGAAATTCGTACTCAGTGCCCTCATGCGACAAAATCCTGCCATTCCAAGAGGAGTAACTGATGCTTCACTTCCGCCCGCAATGATGACGTCAGCATCTCCATTACGGATGAGTCTGGAAGCATCGCCAACAGCATGCAGACCAGTAGCACAAGCAGTTGACACAGCATGGTTCGGACCCTGGAAATTATAAAAATGTGTAAGAATACTGCAGAACAATCTTCTACTAATAAAGAAAATTAAATATACTGATGTAGCAACTATTGCAACCAATTCTGATATATGAAAGTGAAACATGGACACTCAGCAGAATTGTGAAAAAATTGTATTGAGGCAGCAGAAATGTGGTTTTTAAAGAAGAATGTTAAAAACACCAAGAACAGAAAAAGCATATTGAATAGATCTTCACCCGTGTGTTGACGGGGCCCAAAGAATAGCAACACTGTTTACCTTCCACACATGTCGTAAAAGGCGACTAAGGAGGTTATGAGATGGAGTTGGCTGTCCCATCACATATAGGGTCAGTGACCCAAAGCCATGCTGAAGTCGGATGTGTCAGGCCGAAAGGCGCTATATCGCAGCAATGCTGTAAACCATGACACAACGCATTCTGTTCTCCAGACTACATCCTGCTAATCTGCAGGAGTTTGAGAACAAATGCAGAAGAAGAAGAAGAATAGATCTTGAAAGAAGTTAATTCAAAATGTTATGTGAAGTATTCCTTCCAGAACGTTGTCTTCCCAATGAACTCTCTGAACCTCTCTCTGTCTTGTCGATGTGGCTTGCATTTTCTAGCGATGTATTCATGTTATATTTAATGTCAGTCCATCGTCTTCTTGGTCTGCTCTTTCTCTTCTTCCCAGGTACTCTTCCCTCCATTATTTGTTTTTCTAAACAGTTGTGTCTCTTTATATGACCAAACGGGTGTAGTTTTCTTTTTGTTATTGTGTTTAGTAACCAACACTCTGGAATCTTCAATGTGTATATAATATAATATAATGGCCGACTAGAACGAATGTGTTCTTGTTACGGTGCTCGAAAACGGTTGTTCCTTCCCGAAAGTAATGGCAACATACAGGAATATTGTGCCTAGAAATTTCCAATTCAAAATGAGAGCTAGTTATCGGCATCAGAAAGAGACAATCCAGATTTTTTTGACACATCATAAGAAGAGTGAAGATGGAACACATTGTGACAACAGAGCATACTCCATAACAAAAGAATATACTCCATAAAGTTTACTAGCAAGGCATAAGACCACACTTGGAATATGGTTCAAATGTGTGGTGTCCTGCATCAAACACCACATTACAGGATCTAGATAAAGTGCAAAACCAGGCGCTTAGGATAATGTTGGGGACAATGAAATCAACACCCATAGTAGAGATGCAGAAAATGGAAAGCATGTAAACACTTGGCGAACGCAGACACAATGGTACTAATACAATCAGAAAAGTTTCAGTGTATGCCAAGTCATCCAATGAAGGAAAGATTCTAAAATCTAGCAATGGGGTGACTGAAAAGAAGCAGCTTTATCCACCAAGCTAAATGGCTCCATAGACAACTGACAGACCTACCTGAAGTTGACAGCCTAAGGTCTGTACCAGAATAAACCACTTGGAGTGAAAGGCTTGGAATACCAATATAAATTCAGACCTACGTGAAGGGAATACTAAGTGAGGACAAACAGAACAGTGTGCAGCAAAGAACAGTCACCCTCATTTTCTGACAATAAATATCCACAAGACATATTGGTCAGAGTATACACAGATGAGGAAGCACAGAATGCAGTGAGGAATGGAGGTGCAGGTGTATATATAGAATAATCACACAAGCCTTGAGTAACGATCAGAACAACAACAAGGAAATTCTGCAATAATTATGATGCAGAAATCCAGGCGATAGGGTGACAACTGAAAACTCCTGAACTCCAACTCCTGCTCCATGCCTGTGGTATTCCTGACAGATGCAAGGTCAGTGCTTCAAGCTCTCCAGTCTGGAAAACTTACAAAAACTACTTAATGAACTGTCTTACCAGAATAGAGTAACTATGCAGTGGTAATCTCACCAGGAAATGAAAAAGCAGACCAACTGACTAAGGAAGGTGCTGCCGAAGATCAACCAGATGTACCAATCACCCACCATCAGAAAAAACAGACGATCAAGTCAATAAGAAAGCCACAAACACCAACACAAGATGACTATCACATTATGAACAGATCAGAACAAGTTGTAATTCTACACCTCAGAACGGGACACAACCGACTCCGCAGTCACATGTATACAAAGTTCAAGATTGGCAACACAGCCATGTGTACATGTGGACAGGCAGCACAGAGTGCCAAACATATACTTCAAGAGTGTTCTGAGTATGAAACACTGAGGCAGACATATTGGCCAGAGGAAGCAACACTGGAATCAAAGCTCTATGGGCTTTATGGGCTATGTGTGAACTACAAACGACAGTGAGTTTTATTCAGGAGACAGAATTACAGATATAGACATGTTTCAAGTGAACAAAAGAAGAAGTAACAATAGAGTAAGAAGGATAGGGGAAGACCACGAGAGAAGATGCGTGACAACCTAGCATTGTGGCATGAGAGAACATCGATATCAGAAATGATTGACAGCACACGAAATAGAGGGCTGTAGAAACACACAATAACAATGCCACACGGCATAGACTACATGAAGAAATGATTGACATGAAATAGAAGACTGTGGAAAGATAACCAACACTACATGGCATGGGTCAAAGGAAGAAATGATTGACAGCCCACAAAATAGAAGGCTGTGGAATGACATGATAACTAATTCCACACGGCATGGACTATAAGAAGAAACAATTATGTTCTTCTGTCATTTGTTTGAAATGTGGCTATATCTGAAATTTTGTTTCTTGAATATCTTGAATAAACTTCACAGTCTTTTGCAGCCTATACAAAGTTAATTGTTTTTGTTGTCAATATCCAATTGATGTTCAATAGCGGATACAGAGGTCCTCAGAACTTTGATTCTAGTATTGTATGGGCCAATATGTTTTGTTTCCTCAGAATCTCATTAAGACTCCTTGAAGTATATGTTTCACAGGCTGCGTTGTCTGTCCACATTTACATGTAGCTGTGTTGCCAATCTTTAATTTTGTGAAAATGGGCATCGGTTGTGCACTGTTTTGTGATGTTCTCTTGGCTTCTCTGGGCAATTGAGAACTTTCAGAGATTAGGGTTGGGCCTTATTAGGGTATAGAGCCTGGCATCAACTCTGTCTGGATATCCATCACAGGATAGGCATCAGAATCAATATTCCCTCTAGTTTTCACATGATCAAATCTGAAGATATCTGAGCAGTGGATGTGTGAATATTTCTACTACCTAAAAAAAAAAAGTTATTGGCTCATTCTTTATGTGTGCGGGTGGTACACACGGCCGGTCTTGGGCCATTGCAACCTATGCTGCCGCAGTGGACCCCGCACTTTCATAGGCCCATAAATTCATATTAGAATTTATTTTATTATTCTCTTCCCTACCCAGACTGGGCCTCGCGCAATCCATTTCGCATAGGGCCCCGCAATTGTTAGGAGCGGCTCTGGTGGTACATATCATGACCGGTACCTTCTAATTATATGCGCAGCTGCTCATCCATACAAGTTAGAGGATATATTGACCAGAACATTTGACAAGCATGGACATATTACCATTACTAGTATGTGCAGTATCCTAATTACTGTAGCGCACCTCTTTGCTGGTTTCCTACACCTCCATAACCTTTACTCGCTAAAGCAGATTGTGGACTTCTTGGTTATAGGAACGCATGAACAGTCTTAATTTCAGTTAGCTGAACTAAGCCCCATCTTCACATCACAGAGCTCAGGCACCTCAAACATCAGAACATATTCTTCAGGAATATGAAATGCTGAGGCAAATGCACTGGCCCAGATAAACAACAGTGGAAGAAAAACTCTACAGACCTCTGTACAAATTACAAAACACAAGCACATTTATAGAAGAGACAGAACTTCAGATATAAGCACGTTACAGGTAAATGAAAGAATATGAAGAAATGTATGGATCAGACTGTCCCTACCCCATCGAGGCCAGAACCGTGCAGTGGTGATGGGGTTTAGTTCAGCCATCAGGTGCTGGAAACTAAGACTGGTCGGGCAGTCCCACTCGAGCAGGACCATAGTCCTGCCCAAGTAAGCAGAGTGCTGAAGACGGACGCAACCAGCCAAAAGGCGCACAGATAATCAGGATGCCACGCACAAAACACAATGGAAACAGATTGCAATATGGCTATGTGTACATGTGGACAGGCAGCACAGAGTGGCAAACATATACATCAAGAGGGTTCTGAGCATGAAACGCTGAGGTAGACATATTGGCCACAGGAAACAACACTGGAATCAAAGCTCTATGGACCACTGTATGAACTACAAAAGACAGTGAGTTTTATTAAGGAGACAGAATTACAGATATAGACATGTTTCAAGTGAACGAAATAAGAAGAAGAAGAAGACTGTCCCTAAAAATGTAATTATTTTGAGTCGTTGAGGGTTTCCTACTGTCAACTGTATGAAATCTCATTGCTGATATTCAATTAGCCTAAGCACTATCTGAAAATAAAGTATTTCATATTGAGAGCTAGGCCTACACCAATAACATAAACATGGGGCTAATACAAAATAACATTACCGTAATTCTATGAATGTCAAATCTGCTCATAACCAACCTTAAAGCCGTATGCTAAGCTGACATGACCAGCAGACATATTGACAAGGATTCTGGGAATGAACCATGGTGACATTTTGCGGTAATTTCCTTGACTAAGCTGTTCTGCAGCTACTGCTACTTCTTCTAGTGGTACCATGCCTGTTCCAATACATACTCCTGTGTAGTACATGGCATAAAGTTTGGTTGTTTCTCATCAAATCACAACATTCAAAGAAAACCAATGGAAAAAAATGCATATTCCTTTTCTTCTTCAGCATCCTTTCTCAAACTCCCACTGAATCTCTTGTAGCATGACAAATGGTCTTACTAGATTTCCAGCAGGATATAGTTCTGAGAGTGGAAATGCACTGTGTCACTGTTTTACTTGCACCATTGGCCTGACACATCCATCTTCAGCTGAGAAAAATGCATATGACATCATTGGATTCAAAGATGCCCCTAAAGAAATGTTGGCGCATCTGCTGTTTCGTCCACCATCGTGACTTTTAGGGGGGTTAAAAGGATTAGAATTAGTTTATAAATTTTTTTGGGAGGGGGGAGAAGGGTTAGAATAAGTGTTTAGAATTAATAATTAATTCTCTAAGAATTCTTGTCTAAGGTGTGAATAGATATGATTGGTTTTTCAAGGGAGATCCGTAACGTTATAGAGCCCAATGGTGGACGAAACAGCATTTTTACCAAAATGTTTTAAAAAAATATCAAATCAATGTCAATGAGCAAACAGAACAACAAAGTTACTGCATTAAGAAATTATATTTTTCCAGTGGCAACATATGGTTAGGAGATGTGGGTAATGACACTCGTAATGGAAAAGAAAATATTGGCATATGAAATGTTATAGAAAGATCCTAAAAATATCATGGATTGAAAGATGAACCAACGCAGGTGTCCACACAAACCTCAATATAGAATAAGCATGGCTCTTAAAAACTATTCAAAAACACACACCCGGTATTTTAACATATTTTAAACATATAAAAAAGACACAATGACACAGACTAATCATGGATGGAAATGTTCCAACATAAGAGTGGAGGCAAGGGACCAGGAGGAGGGTGAACTGAAGAAGTTGCCAACGTTCTAAGATGTCACATTGTCATCAAGGGACTAAACGTGTCACAGCCCGAAATCCGATCATCATCCAATCCCACAACGCCCAACAGCAAAAGCATAGAAAAGATAATAACTGGATAGATAGAAAAGTTTCAGAAAAGATAACAAGAGGCAGACCAAGCCTAAAATGGACATAGGATATTGAAAGACCTTCAGAATATGACACTGGAAGACGCTTGACAGCTTTGCACAGAACCAATAGACTTACAGAGCAGCAATGAGGACATTATTCATGCAAAGTCTATCATTGTTCTGAATAGATAGACTCTAGTGATGGTAGCTGTCATAGTTCAGATATCAGAGAACTAATCTTTCTACTCTACATCCACACGTGTGAAACCAGTACCTGGACTTCTAGTTCAAGGTGCAAAAGAATAGGACCACTGTCCAGGAATGTCGTAGGATGCAACTAAGGAAAGTTGGGGGGGGGGATAGACTGACAACCTGTCACATGTGAAAATATTGCCATTGTCATATCTTGTCTAATTTCTTATTTTTGTATTCTTTCAAATAAATTCCCATGAATTACGAAAAGATGCAGGCAAGCGGACATTGCACACAGAAATTCTTTGTCATTTTGTTGCAGACTTCTAAGTAATGGCGATGCTGGATGTGCCATAACTGCAGATGGGTCAACAAATTTGACATAAGGATGATGATTTGGCACAGAAGTGTATGCTATGCTGTTAGCAGGTTGTGATAATCCTGAATTACTGGCACACTGGAATACTTCCCTGCGGGGACTAAACATGCATCCATAAACCCCCCCCCTTGCACATCCATGCCTTCGAGACCTTATACAGTATGAATCCGGGTATAGCCTCAGTTACACAAGTGAGAAGGACCTGTGCTTTTGTCAGAAAAGATATGGGCTGTTCAAGGTCTACTTGATCACAGCTAAAGGGATTATTTCATCATCATCATGTGTCTAGAGCTACCTGCTCACACACACATATATATATGCACTCTCTGTGGTTGGGAGGGAACCAAGATATACTGTGCAGCACTGGGGAGGAGGAAACTGACAGCACTGTTTTTTCTTATGGCTGAGGCTCATCAAAGAAGACCAATGACTCAGGAAGTGACAATCCTCTTGACATCAACATTTGGTTGCATGCCTGGAGAAATAGAGAAGTACGGCATAACTTTTAGTCAAATGGTGGCACAGAATGAGCACAGTGAACCCTATTTTGACTGCAGTGGCTCGGAGCAATGCATAGGTATAAACATGCCTTCCTGGTGGTGTGACAGTTATTCTCTGACTCTGGCCCGGGGTTGGCTGAAAATCTACAGACTTCCTAGCAATATAATGCCAGTACAACAAATATTATGACACGTATTTTCAAGAACAAAAATATAAACATAGACACTAAAGTTGCATTATACAAGACTATTATAATTCCATCACTATGCTACCAGTGCCAATCCTGGACAATGACAGCACCAGACAAAATAAAAATAGTGACAGCAGAAATGATATGTCTATGAAGAATACTCGGAGTGTCATTAAGAGATAGAATTTGTAATAATAACATCAGACAGATAACCAAAACAATACCAGTATTGGAACACATCAAAAGACAACAGATCAAGTGGTTTTCACACGCTTCCAGACTACCAACAGACAGCATGCCACAAATGGCCATGGCACATACATATCATGGCTATAAAGCCAGAGGCAGACCATGTAAAAGATGGATCAAAGAAGACAGGAACAAGCTTACACACAGAACACAAGAAGGCCATCTCCAGAGAACTCTTCTACGCTTGACACAACAAACAAGGGCCACAGCGTATAGATAGATAGATAAATAGATGTTGTGAGTTTTGTCTGCTTGACTTCTGTTAGCGCCCATATCTAGCATTGATAGCAGTGTTGGCATGAAAATATTGTTTATTATCTGTCTCTTGACTTCTATCTTGATTTCTTCTTCTTTCGTTCACTTTGTGCATGAAATCCTGATTAATTGTGCGCATTTTGACTGGTTGCCTCCATTTTCAGCAACCTGCTTACTGAGGCAGGACTGTGGTCCTGCTTGAGTGGTACTGTCTGACCAGTCTTAGTTTCCAGCCCCTGATGGCTGAACTAAGGACCATCACAATTTTAAGGTGTTGGCTTCGATAAGGTACCATCTTGATCTTTGGATTGAGCAGTAATGGTGATAGCTGGTATATCACTATATTTGCCTTCTGGCTTCAAGCCTCCATCTTTCTTCTAGTTTTCCATTGTCTGTGACTATACTTCCCAGGTATTTAAATTCAGAAGTTTGTTTCACTTTAGTTTGTGTATTGTTATATTCACTGGATTCTGTGACTAGCAGGTTTTCATTGCTTCTGTTTTCTGCGTATTTATTTCCATGTTATACTTTATGTATGTTGTTGTGAGTGCGTTAATATGATTTGTGTAAATTCTGTTCATCTTTGTAAATGAGACTTTGATCATCAACAAATAGCAATTTGTTGATTGTGTACACAACACAATACACATAAGACAATACAAGACAATTTACACAATACAATACACACAAGACAATACAAGACAATTAATACAATACACATAAGACAATACAAGACAATTTACACAATACAATAAACATAAGACAATACAAGACAATTTACACAATACAATACACATAAGACAATACAAGACAGTTTACACAATACAATACACATAAGACAATACAAGACAATTTATACAATACAATACACATAAGACAATACCAGACAATTTACACAATACAATACACATAAGACAATACAAGACAGTTTACACAATACAATACACATAAGACAATTTACACAATACAATACACATAAGACAATACAAGACAATTTACACAATACAATACACATAAGACAATACAAGACAATTAATACAATACACATACAACAATACAAGACAATTTACACAATACAATACACACAAGACAATACAAGACAATTTACACAATACAGTACACATAAGACAATTTACACAATACAATACACATAAGACAATACAAGACAATTTACACAATACAATACACACAAGACAATACAAGACAATTAATACAATACACATAAGACAATACAAGACAATTTACACAATACAATAAACATAAGACAATACAAGACAATTTACACAATACAATACACATAAGACAATACAAGACAGTTTACACAATACAATACACATAAGACTATACAAGACAATTTATACAATACAATACACATAAGACAATACCAGACAATTTACACAATACAATACACATAAGACAATACAAGACAGTTTACACAATACAATACACATAAGACAATTTACACAATACAATACACATAAGACAATACAAGACAATTTACACAATACAATACACATAAGACAATACAAGACAATTAATACAATACACATACGACAATACAAGACAATTTACACAATACAATACACACAAGACAATACAAGACAATTTACACAATACAATACACATAAGACAATTTACACAATACAATACACATAAGACAATACAAGACAATTTACACAATACAATACACATAAGACAATACAAGACAATTAATACAATACACATAAGACAATACAAGACAATTTACACAATACAATACACATAAGACAATACAAGACAATTTACACAATACAATACACATAAGACAATATAAGACAATTTACACAATACAATACACATAAGACAATACAAGACAGTTTACACAATACAATACACACAAGACAATATCAGACAATTTACATGACACACCTGTTCTTTCTCTTTGCTCCTCTTTCTCAGGTTTCCAATTTGCCATAGTCAGGGCTTCTTCCGCAGCTGCCAGACAAAATTGGGTCACAGGCGTTACTGCCCTGCTATCACTGGCTGGGCATAGGTTAGGGTCAAACTCGCCTCTACTGGACCCTCTAGGAACTAGACCAGCAACCTTGCATGGTATCTGGTCAAACTCTGGTCAAAACAACATTGGTTAATTAGTTTACAACATAACATCTTAGTACTTCAGGCAGATACATCCGTGCTCAGTTAATAATAATAATAATAATAATAATAATAATAATACAGAGTAATTCTTGTATTGTGCATTCTGTCGTAACAAATTTCCCTATATAACAACACTTTTCAAAATTCCCAATTATATTTATTTTATATTGTTTGTACAGTATATTTTCTGTATATTGTTTAATATTATACAGTATAATTTCTGTTATTACATACATATTTTGTTGGTCCAGACCAAATTGTTGTCATGGGATTCCATTGTAATAATAATAATAATAATAATAATAATAATAATAATAATAATAATAATAATAATATCATATCAAGTGACATATTCTTTCCAGAACACTGTCTTCATTGTGGATACTCTGAATGTCTCTCTGTTCTGGGCAAGCAGGCCTGCATTGGCCAAGGAAATGTTCATAAATTCACCAATGTTACTGGTCCATCGTCTTTTGGTCTTCTTCTCATTCTTGGCACTCTGCCTTCCAGAATCATGCCCGTATGTCTCCTTAAGTGTCCACAATACCCTAACCTCCTTCGTTTGATTGTATTTAGAAGTCACCCTTCAGTTAGTTTCAGTAATTTCAAAATTTCTATGTTTTTTTTCTCTACGATATTTGTAGGATCTTTCTGTAGTATTTCATTTAAATAATAATAATATTAATAATAATACTAATAATAATAATAATAATAATACTAATAATAATGATAATACTAATAATAATAATAATACTAATAATAATAATACTAATTATAATAATACTAATAATAATGATAATACTAATAATAATAATACTAATAATAATAATAATAATACTAATAATAATAATACTAATAATAATACTAATAATAATAATAATAATACTAATAATACTAATAATAATAATAATAATACTAATAATAATAATACTAATAATAATAATAATAATAATACTAATAATAATAATACTAATAATAATAATACTAATGATAATAATAATACTAATAATAATAATGATACTAATAGCGATGTATGATGGCTTTAATCTTCTTCGGCGTATGTTCTCATATTCATGCAAATTAGCTGAATTTTATCAGTAGTACAGAATGCATGTGTCACATGTCACTACACAATGACAAGAATGAAGTCGCTTCTCCTCATGTCTCCTTGACTCACAATGACAAGAATGAAGTCGCTTCTCCTCATGTCTCCTTGACTCACAATGACAACAATGAAGTCGCTTCTCCTCATGTCTCCTTGACTCACAATGACAACAATGAAGTCGCTTCTCTTCATGTCTCCTTGACACACAATGATAAGAATGAAGTTGCTTCTCCTCATGTCTCCTTGACTCACAATGACAAGAATGAAGTCGCTTCTCTTCATGTCTCCTTGACTCACAATGACAAGAATGAAATCGCTTCTCCTCATGTCTACTTGACTCACAATGACAAGAATGAAGTCGCTTCTCCTCATGTCTCCTTGACTCACAATGACAAGAATGAAGTTGCTTCTCCTCATGTCTCCTTGACTCACAATTGCTCAATGTGGCTGTAGTGTGCAAGATCGAGATGACTCTTTGAATAAATGTGGTTCTAGAATGCAATGACATGAGTTGCAGTCTTCAATATTGTGACTTTCTTGAAGGTGTACCACAGATAAACGGGTTAATTCCCTCCCAGCAAGGTCTTCAGAAGGGTTTCATCACACTGGAGATCTTGGAGTGGGGTTTCCAAATCTACACTTAACTTTCTTAGCTCTTATACTTTACAGCCATTGACAAAGAACAACTAGAAAATATCAACAACTTTTAATATCTCTGGTCAATCATCAACCCTACAGGAGATTGCTCAGCAGAGATCAGAAAGAAATCAATTGTCCTACAAAACACATCACAGATAAAAATTGTATGGCAAGTGGCAAACAGTGAAACAAAGTTACAACTATTAAGAAACTATACTTTCCAATGGCAACATATGGTTTTGAGATGTGGGCAATGACATTTGCAATGGAAAAGAAAATATCGGAATTTGAAATTAAATGTCCTAATAATATCATGGACAGAAAGACAAATCAACGCAGATGTCTGCAAAGGCCTGAATATAGAAAAAGACTGGTCTCTCAAACTATAAAAAATGCAAGCTACACTGTAATATATTTCAGATATATGAAAAAACAATGGTTTAGAAAGATTAATTATGGAGGGAGAAGTTCCAGGAAAGAGAACAAGAGGTAGACTAAAACTACAATGGACACAGGATACTGAAGATCTTCTGAACACTAGAATAGGTTGGACATCTTGCACAGAACCAAAAGGTATACAGAGTCGCAATGACGACAACATTTTGTAAAGGACACGTCACATTGACAAATATGACTTGCATGGCAGATGGAAGTGAAACTATTCTTTGTTCCTCCTTGGGACCCAGCAACACAAAGTTGAACAATCAGGTAAGAGAGTTGAACAATCAGGGTAGAGAGTTGAACAAGCAGGGTAGAGAGTTGAACAAGCAGGTTAGAGAGTTGAACAATCAGGGTAGAGAGTTGAACAAGCAGGGTAGAGAGTTGAACAAGCAGGGTAGAGAGTTGAACAAGCAGGGATAACAGTTGAACAAGCAAGGTTGACAGTTGAACAAAGCAGGGTAGACAGTTGAACAACCAGGTTAGTGAGTTCAACAAGCAGGGTAGAGAGTTGAACAAGCAGGGATAACAGTTGAACAAGCAAGGTTGACAGTTGAACAAAGCAGGGTAGACAGTTGAACAACCAGGTTAGTGAGTTCAACAAGCGGAGTAGAGAGTTTAACAAGCAGGAATACCAGTTGAACATGCAGGGTAGAGAGTTGAACAAGCAGGCCAGATTGTTAAGCAAGCAGGTTAGTGAGGTGAAGAAGCAGTTTAGACAGTTGAACAAACAAGATAGACAGGTGAATCAGGAGGGTAGAGAGAGCTTGTTACTGCCCTTCATGCCACATCAAAGTGTAAAGATAAGAGTTTGCTGTGATGGACTGTGGTTCAAATCACAAGAAGAAGAAAGCACAAACCAAGAACTATCTAATCGCTAAACCCTTTGTTGTCTTTCAGCATCAGAGGTAGAAGAGTTTTCTGGAGACAGCCTTCTTGTGTCCTGAGTATATTGTGGAATTGTCGCCTCTTTTATTTTTTGGTGGTTCATTGTTTTCGTGGTCAGCCTCTAGGTCTGCCTTCACTGTATCTGTGTAGCATAACTTGCTGTGGTATGCTATCTGATGTGCTGATGTGTGCAAACCATTTTATCTGTTTCTTAATATATTACAAAATTGGGGTGGTGCCGGTTTTTTTGGTCTAATGTCCTCATTCCTCACCCTGTCTCTTAGCGATTGATATAAAACCAAGAACATTGATATAAAAAAAGAAATAAAGTCTATAAAGTCTCCTCATACAAAAAAAAATCTCTTTTTAACATGCACAAGAAAAACACTCACTATATCTTTGTGCCTCGTCGATACAAAAAAAAAATGTACACAAAAATATTCAAACTGTACAAGTAACAACTGTTCTACCCGTGTGTTTCCAGGGCCTGAAAGAGGAGCAAAGACTGATAGTGACCTGTCATGCATATCATAAAAAGTGACTAAGGAGGTTATGAAGGATGGATTAACTGGCCCATCTCACAGTACACCAATGTGATCCAGAAGCTGTGCTGAAGTTGGATGTGTCAGGCTGAATGGTGTGGATATCGCAGTCGAGCTGTAAACCATGACATGATGCATTGCTTTCTCTGGACTACATCCTGCTAATCTGCAGGAGTTTGAGAAGAATGAAGGCTAAGCAGTCATGGTGGTGGACTTATCCAGTCATATGTGTTATGGTGACCCAAAAAACTGCACTGATGTTAGATGTATCAGGCTGAAAGGTGTAGATATTACAGCCAAGCTGTAAACCATGACATAACACATTCTATTATCCAGACTAAAGGTAGGTCCCATGACAGCAACCGATCGTCAGGATGAAAATACCTCTTCATGTACTAAGCCGCAGCAGCTATTAGGTGGGGTGGCCAGTTCCCTTCCTTGCTATGTTTACCTTCCCTAAATCATACTCAGGTATCACCCGTGTGTTGCCGGGACCCGAAAGGGGAGCAAAGAATAGCAACACTGTTTACTTTCCACTCATGTCATAAAAGGCGACTAAGGAGGTTATGGGATGGAGTTGGCTGTCCCATCTCATATAGAGTCAGTGACCCATGGCATGCTGAAGTCGGATGTGTCAGGCCGAAAGATATAGCAGAAATGCTGTAAACCATGACACAACGTATTGTGTTCTCCGGACTATATCCTGCTAATCTGCAGGAGCTTGAGAACGAACGCAGAAGAAGAAGAAGAAGATGCTCAGGTGTCGATTTACAGATGGGTCCACTGGAGGAGTGGTCATGCCAGGCGAGAAATTACAACCCAGATTTTATTTTGTCCGAACGTGGGCTCGAAGCTGGCACACAGTAACACTATCCAAGCTACATCCTGCTAATCTACAGTTGTTTGAGAATGAATGTAGAAGAAGAACAAAAACCTTTTCCAACAATGCCTTTGATTCCGCTCTTTCCTTCTAGTAATCTCTGCCAGACAAAGTGGGTACCAACTCCGAGGCAGGACACAATCCCCATACCGGTCACAACGACTCTTCGTCTGTGATTCAGTGCCATCTGAAAACAAATAGGTCATATGAATAACGAGACAACACAAAGTTTTACTAATAAAAAAAATAACAGAACTACTATGTAAGTAGAAAAAATGTGACAGAAGAATCTTCAGAATACCATGAACAAAAAGATAACCAATAGGCACATTCTGAGAGAATTTAAAGTTAAAGAAAACTAGCTCAACAACATGGTTCTCTCTAGAAAATTGCAATATTTGAGCCACATGATTGATTGAGAACCCCAGGAATTGCGAAGAATTGCTGAGAATACAATACATTTTCAAATGGCACACATTTCACAAAGGTCTTCGATTCTATACAACAAAAGAAACTGAACTATCATGAGAGATACTGGAATTCCAACACAAATCATTCATCTAATTCCTCTTCTTCCTCTTTTGATCACCTGGTACTTGCTCATATCTGAAGTTTTGTCTCTTCTATAAACTTGACTGTGTTTTGTAACTCGTACAGAGGTTTGTAGAGTTTTTCTTCTACTGTTCTTTCTCTGGGCCTGTGTATTTGTCTCAGCATTTCATATTCCTGGTATTCCTGAACAATATGCTTTGCTGCCTGAGGTGCCTGTCCATATATACACATGATAGTGTTGCCAATCTTGAACTTTGTATATATGTGGATGCGGAGTAAGTTGTGTTATGTTCTGAGGCGCAGAATGACAACTCATTCTGATCTGTACATGACTGTACAGATATGTACATCTGTCCATCCTGCCGAAGACGGATGTGTTGGGCCAATGGCGCAAATAAAACGGCGACACAACGCATTTCCATTCTCTGGACTACATCCTGCTGGAAATCTAGAATGGATCATGGTCCTGCTACTAGAGAAATCCAGCAGGAGTTTGAGAATGAACGCTGAAGAAGAAGACATCCGTCCCTCATCAAGGCTAGATCCTTGCTGTGGAGATGGGGCTTAGTTCTGCCAACAGTCTGAAAAACTAAGACTTATCAGGCCTTCCCAAAATCGAGCAAGACCACTGTCTGCCCTAGCTAGTACAGGTGCTGAAGACTGAGACAACCAGCCAAGGGATGCATGCACCAACCCATGCAATGGGAATTCATCCAATAAAAGTATTATATCAAAATCAGGAAACAATGTCAGAGTTGTTAGTGAGACAGTAAAATAGTTTGAAGTTCATAAGAGAAATTAGTTTGTTGTGTACTTGATAAAGGTCTTTTAGTCAAAATATATCAACATTTTTTTATGTTTATGTTTTTCTTGTGTGTTTCTGGTGATTTGCAAAACTTTATTACCTTGTTCCAATTTTCACCAGAGGAAAATAAGACAAGGCTGCATTCTCTCCCTGCATATATCTCATATATGCAAAAATGTCTTCATCATCGGCATTTTCTTTCATTTGCCTGGAACATGCCTATATCTGAAGTTTTGTTTCTTCTATAAACTTGACTGTGTTCTGTAACTCGTATAGAGGTATGCAGAGTTTTTCTTCCATTGTTGTTTCTCTTGGAAAGTGTATTTGCCTCTGCATTTCATATTCCTTGCATTCCTGAAGAATATATTGTGAGGTCTGTGGTGCCAAAATCCTGTCTGTGGTATCAAAATCAATCTTGTACATGTCACTGCATCTGCTATGGCAACGTGGCCTTTATTTTCACAGCCCATAGAAAACGTCCTAACACTCCTTCACAGGAAAACATGCAGTAATGAAAGTATGTGGTACTTGTTCACATGTCCACATGGCCATGTTGCCAATCTTTTCATCATCATCAAAACCATAACTCTTCAGAATAGTTGGGCTGACTTTGGAAACATCAACACCAAAATTCTGCATGTCTCTGTTCTCAGTTCCTTGTTGGAGTGTAGAGAATCTTAATCTTGTCCAGCCTTTAATACAGTGGAATCCCTATATAGCGCATTCTTTTATAGCAAATTTCAACATTTAACAAGACTTTTAAAAATTCCCATTTATATTTATTCTTTTATACAATTTTACATAGAAAACTGAAATATTTCGGACATATAAATAGACACAATGGCATGGAAAGATGTATATTAGAGGGCAGAATTCTGGGAAGTGGAAGAAAAGGTAGACCTAGAAGGAGACAGACAGATGACATCAAAGACTGCATGAAGATATCATTGGAGGAGGCAGGCAGATTAGCACAGGATTGACTCTGGTTCAGGACATCAATTAAAAGACAACATTCTGGAAAGAATATGTCACATGATGATGATTTATTCTTTATTATTTGTGCTGTGTATAACGAAATTCTATTTTTACATACATATTTCATTGGCCTAGATCAAGTTGTCATAATGGGATTTGGCTGTACAGTGAAGTCCTGCTATACTGACTTGGTCCGGACCGACAAAATATATATGTAATAACAGACATTCATTATATACAGTACAAACAATATAGAATAAATATAATTGGGGATTTTGAAAAGTGTTGTTATATAGGAAAGTTTGAGAGATTTTGAGAGATTCTACTGTTTTATCAATAACTATTTTTCTTTGCCTTCCTCTTCTTCTCCCACTCTGAACTGTTCCCTGAAGAGAGTTTTAGAAAAGGAATCATGTCTCATCACATGGTCAAACCACACAAGTTTGCAACACTTCACCATTGCTAGATTTTAGGTATATTGTATTCCTCTTTGCACACCGGACATGTCCATAGATGCTCAGATAATTTGTGCCTCAGTAAATCTCTCATGGTATACTGGTTGATGGTTCTGGTTCAGTGATCTTTTTGAAATCTTTGTTAGGTATTCTCTACAGGCCATGCTTATCCTCACTTCAAATTTGTGCATTCTCGATACTGACTTATGCTCCTGTATCTCAAAATCCTATGATTTCGTAGACCCATGAAGAGAACTGAGTATGTTTGCTTGGTCCACAGTCTGACTATGTCATGGTGGCACGGCTAGCTCATTTTTCAGCTCGTTCATTAAGAGTGATTTTTTGCAGCGAGGCCAGATTTTTAGCTCTTTCTAAAGACATCATTAATTGACTATGCATATCACCTGTTTTGAATTTCTAAATACCGCCAAAGACAGATGTGTTGGACCATTGGCACAAATAAAATGGCAACACAACGCATTTCAATTCTCTGGACTACATTCAACTGGAAATCTTGTAGGATCATTGTCCTGTTACAAGAGAAATCCAGTGGGAGTTTGAGAATGAACGCTGAAGAAGAAGAATTTCTAAATAATATTAATTGAGTCACTTAGTATGCACGCATCTAAATAGGCTTGTGATTCAAACCAGTTTAGTGTCTGCGTATGGCAAACAATTTCATCATTAACCGTCTTGTTACGGTGAAAGCCCAACTGGCTTTGTACACTGTTCTCCCACATGATTTGGCAGTAAAGTCCCATGCGCACCACTGATGGCAGATAACAACCCATTTAAAACATGTATAATCTGCACGTTTGCATGCAGATGAGTGCAAGGATATCCCTGGCATAGTGATTAGGCCGTTCGCTTTGTGCTCAAGGGGTTGCGAGTTCGAATATGGCTCACATCGTCCTGTTTATAAAGTGGATTTTTTTCCAGAGATTCATGGAGATTATTGCTTGGAGCTATGGAGTATGTGCTATGAGTGGTACTTTTAGAAGGCATGCCGCATCATTGAGAAGGACAAAGTACATACAGGGTAACCTGAGTACAATGAAGTAAATCCTCTATGACTTATGAACCATTTTTCTCCACTGTTAGATGCTATTGTTGACCTGAAAGTGTATTTATTTTGTTTTTCAAGTATACATTGGTTTTATGTTCTGTATAATCGATGTGCAATATATGTCTGTCACATTTATTTTCAAAAGTCTGTGATCTTCTCTCAATTTCCACTGTAAGTGTCCAACTCTCACAGAAATGTCTTCAAAAAAAAACAAAAACTGTATATTTTGTTCCATTTCAAGAATTCCCTACTTCAACCCGTTACAATTCCTTATGGACCCATACTGGTTAATGTGTCCAGATTTTCTGTATTTTGTTTTAACTAAACTAGGATTTCATTGAATACACCAATATGCACATTCAGTATTTACCTCTAGCAAAACACACCAGGGATGATGATACAAAGAAAGAGGCCTATCAACCAACATAGCTCAGCATGTGCATTTAACAAGCTTTCAAATATATGGCTTGGTAATATGAATTTAAGGATGATATATCTTATTTAGGGTCTATATCAAAGTGTATGACCATTAGAAATATTGGAGGTCGAAGTTTGATCAATCCTGTCACTCAATGTTATCATGATAAATTCTGAAAAACAAAATTGCTATTTATGGTAAAAGTACCATAAACTTGCCATTATAATATAAGAGATAAAATTTCCCAGAGTGGGTGCCTACCAACCGTGTTTAAAAATATAGTTTTTTAAATAATTGTCCAGTCCTAAGTTTTTAGTAGTTTGTGGCTTCACTCTGCTGATTCATTTCTTTTAATGAAATGGCTTCTGTATCAATGATATCAATGAAGGAAGCTCTTGACAGCCCATAGCCCATCTAGCGAATGCACAGGTTTTCCTCAGCTGTGGTACAGTTGTGTTGTGTATAGCTGGAAGCAGTGGTAATAGTTCTTGTCGGATGTCTGTTAGTTTTGGGCACTGCAGTAGTAGGTGCTCAACAGTCTCTTCTTGTGCGTTACAGTGTCTGCAATTTGGTTTGTGTAAGGGGTTTATTCTGTTCAGGTGTCTATTAACGGGGCGTGGCCTGTTCTTAGTTTGAATGTGAGACTCTCGTTTGCTCGCTCAAGTTGTTTCAGAGGATCCATTTGGTTGGGTTTCTGTTAGTGTTCATATAGTGAGCGTCCACTCTTTGAGCTGTATCAATACCTTCAAATGAAAAGGAAGTAACACAACTTCTGTATCCCTTGAGATACAGAATTTAGGGGGTGATAGGGTTAGAATTAGACATAACCCCACCCAGGTGTTGCCAAGGCCCGAAAGGGGAGCCAAGAATAGCAACACTGTTTACCTTTCATGCATGTCGTAAAAGGCGACTAAGGAGGTTATGGGATGGAGTTGGCTGTCCCATCTCATATAGGGTCAGTGACCCAAAGCTATGCTGAAGTCGGATGTGTCAGGCCGAAAGGTGCAGATATCGCAGCAATGCTGTAAACCATGACACAATGCATTCCATTTTCCGGACTACATCCTGCTAATCTGCAGGAGTTTGAGAATGAACGCAGAAGAAGAAGATATAACCCTATACCTTAAACGCTATCCCCCCCCCCCCAATTCTAGGATCATAACTTCTCTGATGTGCATTCATGGCATTACATTGTGGCATGATCAGTTTCTTTCTCCCTTTTAGATACAGATGCATAGAGTTTAGGAGGGAGGGAAGGGGATGAGGCCATAGGGTTAGAATTAGATCTAAGCCTACATCCTCCCTCTTAAATGCTAGGATCATTCCTTCTACTCTGGTTAAAATTCATGGCCTTAAATCATGACATAATTTATTTTCTGCGAACATTAGTCATTTTGTTTTATCTGGTGATACGGTCTACTAATGACGTAATTTCAGTGACAGCACGTCAATAGTGTGCACAATAACTGGGAATGAGCGTGTGCATATCAATTTCATCCCCATCCCGTAACTACGGTAAACAGGCAAAATAATATGTGGTAGGCACGAATTCATGGAAAGTTACAACAAATCTCCAGTGTCTGGGGAACAAATCAATGCGCTGGAAATACGAGGGCTAGGGTAACACGAAATAGAAGAAGGAAAAGCGGTAATATGCACAAGTATATATGCTCTTTGTGTACAAGACGTGTTGAATACTCGATTCACAGTGATTATAATGATTGTATCATATAATTATTATACATTTACTGTAAATTATAATAAATAATGGGCAGAACGTACGGTAAAACTAAGGATCAACTCTTCACTGTGCTATAAATAGCACACAATGTTTACATTTTTAACTAAAAGACGTCATGGATTTCCATGTAACATCAATGGAATTAATGGATGCCATATCAAATTAATGGTTGACGTGATGTCACATCTTCCAACGCAAATGATATCAGCCACATTTATAATTATAACTTTAGTAAAAATTTGATTTCGTCCACTGTTGTGCTATAAATCATATCGATTCACTCCTTTTTAAATTCACAATTTTTAAAATCCAAACACTGATTCTAACCCTTCTCCCCCCTCCTAAAAAATCTATAAACTAATTCTAATCCTTTTAACCCTCATTTACAAAAATCTATAATTTTATGCAACTTATCTAACACTGCAAATGTCACAACGGTGGACAAAACCAAATTTGCGCCATAACTTTATAACTAATTAATTTTTTAATTTATAACTGATCCTACCCTTACCCCCACCCCCCCTTCCCTAATCTAAATGCTAATGCCAAATTAATATTCCATTTCAAATAACATACTTTAATTTTAATTACAATGGTAAAAGTAGATTAGTTCTGCACTGTGCTATAAAAAGCACACTGTTGACAATTTTAACTATCCAACATCATGGATTCCCGTTTAACACCAATCAAAATAATGGCTGCCGCGATGTCACATCCGACAATCACTTGAGTTCAAATCTAGACACAGACGAACTTATGCATAATCTGTTTGGTTTCTAATTTACACATTTTTTTACAATTTCCTATTATTTGTGGTGAGCGATCAGTATTTCTGCCCTCTACACACGGAGTGAGGTGTGCGCACACAACAGAAATATTATTTCTAAATAGTAATCCTAACCTTACTTTAAGTTAGTAAGTACTTACTGTCTAAGACAGTGTCTTACGGTGACTTACCCGTAAGCTTGCCAAATCACACAACAAATTTCAGGTAACACATCGAAACTAGAACAAAGGTCACAGTGGAGAACTATAATGTACTTGAGCCAATTACAACTTGTCTTATGCAATCACATTGCAAAGGTTAGAACTTTAACTTAGGTTATACCTCGACTTGAAACTAACACAGCCTCACAGGTCACAGTGAAGAGTTGATCCTTACTTGCGCCGAACTTACAACAAACAGCTAGAATGCGTTCATGGTTTAATACTTCAAAATATTATATAGTATAAAATACACAACTACGATCTATGTTAACACTCAGTGTTACACTGTACTTACTTATTTATGTTTCAATATTACAGCACAAATAAATGTATTATTTGTATTTCTCAACTTTTGCTAATCCTAAATTTTTATTTGTTATCCAGGGAGGCTACCATCATCTTTAAAACAAAAATAATTAAACATCATCATCAGGTGCCGTCTAAATAACGAAGATTGCCCGCAACAGCTTCCTCGTCATCTGTCTCTTGAACGTTGGTGGTGCATTCTGCTAGATTATATCATGTCCATTCATGATGTTTCTCTCCCACTTGTATCTATGACTCGTCTCCCATTAACTCTATCATCAAGTAAGGTTTTAACAAGGTGTCCAGCGTTTCGCTCACCGGCTGTCGTTGTGACTGAATTACCAGACAGAATAGAGACCTCCACTATTTTTAATAGTAATAATGCTCTGATATAACCAAATTTGACTAACTCCCGCTGTTGAAAGAAGCTTATCTCACCATAACATGTATATTTTACTTAACCAACAAGAGTATCACGTATTTTAATATATCCAAAATATTTAATTTGTATGAAATTTATTTCCTTTAATAGTTATTTTTCATACGCAGTGTAGTCTGAACCTCTTTGTTTTCTTCTATGACGATATATTTACTATTCTATTAACATTTTCTATTATCATTTCCACTTGCGTTGTGGAGGAGTGGCGTGAATTTATCCGACTTTGAATATTTAGGTCGCATTGGCTACGGACAGCCCGTGTTTCTTTAATGTTTCTTTGATTTTCTCAACCCATCTAGTTCTTGGTCTTCCTCGTGCCTCGTGTATAAACCATCTGGTTTGCTATGTCTTGATGCAACATCTGATCGTGCGGACTCACGAAGAGCCATGAGAGGCTTATGTTTGCTAAGTCCAAAGGCTGACCATCTGTTATCGTGGAAAGGCTAGCTAATTGGTCGGCCCGTTCGTTTCCCTCCACATCCGCATGTCCAGGGACGAAGATAAACATGATCTTTTCGTATTGAGCCCCGAATTTTTGCTCACTCCAATGACTCAACGCATCCCCAACGTACATCACATGTTTTGACTTTTTGAATCATATTAATCGATTCACTTGTATGCACGCATGAGTTTGAGAGGAATGTGCATGTCAATATCGAGAATGCGGGAATTGGGAGTGCGGATAGGCGTGTCCTGTAGAGAATACATAACAAAGATTTTAAAAATAACAGTGAACTATAACATATAACCTTCATCATAATTACTTCTTCATCCAAAGATCAAGATGGAAAGTTTTTTAAACAAATAATATCTACAATTTTTATACCAACACTGTGCTACCAATGTCAAACATGGTCTTTAACAGCTTCGCAGCAAAGAAAAATCGTCACATGTGAAATGAAGTGTTTAAGAAAAGCTGCAATGGTTACCAAACTAGATAAAATAAGAAATGAAGAAATTAGGAAATGAGTTGGTATAATATCATATATCGAACATATTGAGAGACAGCAAGTAAAATGGTTCGGTCACCTTATGAGAATGAAGCCAAACCAAATACCAATAAGAGCATATAATACAAGAATATCCGGGCGTAAAGCCAAAGGTAGACAAAAAAAAAACGGTGGATAGAAAACATCAAGATAACATTGAACAAACATGAACTAAATGCGACACATCTGGCCTTGAAACGACAGCTTAAGCTCCATCCCTACGTTTAACGGCAAGTATGAATGCGATCAACACTCATTCACCTTGTGAAAGACAATAAACTTTGGTTGCACAATAGTTAGATTTGCAGCCAGGGACACAACATTTTAGAGGAATAGGCCCTAACTGCTGCCTTTCTCGTATAATATTATTGTGTGACATATTAATATGACAATATTAGACGAAATTAAACATACTTTCTTAAAGATACCATAACAAACCAAGATTAATCAACACACAGTATAACATACGTCAGATCACGATGGTAGACATTGTTTGCAAAAAGGTGGCCTTTGCCAGGTCACGTAATACTTCTAGCCATCAGGACTTCTGCTGCCGATCGGTCGCGCTTGATGTTACTTTTTTTGCAGAGAAACTCCCGTAGGCCAGATATGGGAATATCATTAAAGGGGGGAGGGAATGCACAGTGGATTGAGGCATTGAGAAAGGCGAGGATGAAAGTGGTTATATTTATTTTCGTGCCTGGACATGTGGGTGTTCGAGGCAATGAAAGTGCGGATCAACTGGCATCATGCGCGATTGTGGCACAGGGCGATGGGGCAATGAATACGTTGACGTTTTGAACTCTTTAAGAGATATAACACGCGAGAGTGAGACTAATGTGGATGATGATTCCTTTTCAATGGCTATGATTAAAGATCAGGGATTGAAACTCGGTGTTGCTAGAAGAACATTTTGGAGAGCACAGAAGAATGATGGTAAACCAGCATAGGACCGGTAGTTCAGCAGAAGTGTAATGGCGGATGCACTCAAGGAGAGATCGGAGCAACTATGGACGTGTCCAGTTCGCTATAATGATGATCTGACGACTAACTAACTAGGGAATAATGACCAGCTATTTTGTCAGCTTCCTATGACAGTCAAGGGAAGCGAGCAAGAGGTAGGCAGAGATTCAAGTGACATAAAAAAAATCACGAGATGGACAGGCTACAGTCTAGCAGAGTGCACAGCCATATCAAGAGACTGGATGCAGTTAACATTCGATGCAAAGACATTAATGATAATAAAAGGGACTTAACCACGGCGCAAAATAGCTCACTTCCGCAATGAATGACGTCACCTTCATTATAATATCTCCAAAAGTTATTGTAAATTAGAGAGACTTTGTTGTTTTCAACAGAGATATTGTCTTGTTTTAGCGAACGTTGACATTCTTATATGTCAGTATCGTTAGCCATTTAAATTGTACAGTGGTTTTTGGTCACATTTTGGTGAAATCTGACGCAAACTCCGGAAAAGTGAGGTTAGACTGTTAGACATTTGTCAAATTTGATTGTCGTAAAATAACAATAATAATATTATTCAATTCAATATTTATATAATATAAAAATACTTAACGTTTAAATAATAAATATTGTTTACAATTAATAAAATAGTAAATATTAATATATAATCTTGGGCTTATTAACATTAATTAGGCCTATAAATATACTAAATAATATTACAAATATATCCTACATTGACATCTTTGCATGGTTAAAAAAAAGGGGATTTGAACCAGGTTGGTTTAGAAGTTAGATGGCACCCATTTGATTCACATCGATGATACTCGCCGCTTCTGTAAACCTCCATGTCACAAATTCGAAGCAACCTTCATAGTTTTACTACTATGTGATTTTAAGTTTACTTCTTATATTTTTGCTTACAAGCAGCATTACCTCTAACCCCGGCAAGGACTTTGGCTAGTCGGTCGGCTGATATGTGAAGCAAATCTAAGGGGACATCCTCCCTACTACTCATACTGTACTGTGAAATGCTGGTGGAGAAGGTGGAAGACCATATTATTGACAATGATTTCAAAGGCATGGAAAGACCCCCATAAATGATAAGCGACCAGAACTGATTCAGAAAGCAATGGTAAACTACTGAGGTGTATACAATGCCAAGAAACTGTTGATCATCATGAGACTATGATGGACACATGAAATTGAAGGCCTTCTGAACATGACACTAGAAGATGCTGGACAGTTTGCACAGAACTGAGAGGCTTACAGAGTGGCAGTGAGGACAATGTTCTGCAAAGGACACATCACATAGATGGATAGACTGTTTACAAGTAGACCTAATTGGTTTTTGTAGAACTGAGGCCTTCTCGCATGTACTGATTTAAAAATCTTTGTGGTTCCTGAAGAAAATACCTGTGTGCAGTGTGTGTTGTCTGTGTGTCATTTGACCTGTCCATATTCACGGTAGCTTGGGAATGTACATATATGTTAAAAGTCTTGGCTAAAATCATATTTTTTAAAGGATGCAGTGTGGTCAAAGATGGAAACCATGTTGACTCAAGTTGCAAGGTAAGTAGGTGCCATCTGAGCAGATCTAGTTCAAATCCAGTTTTGCGGCATTATGTTTGCCTGTAGTAAAACAAAGTGGGAGATTTCTTAAAAAGAGGTGATTACTTCATTTTTGTGGAGTTTTTGATGACCTATATTGGGGAACATATTCGTCTTCTGTGATTATTTTTTAAACATCCAGTCCAATATTGTTCATGTATAGAACGATTTGTATTAGGTCATCTTGGCTTGGGTTCCCCACAACCTTTTTTTGCAGAGAAACTCCTGTAGGCCAGATGTGAGAACATCATTAAAGGAGTTAGGGAATGATGACCTGCTTTTTTGTCAGCTTCCTAGGACAGTAGGCATACTGTATCGTGTTCTGACTTCTAGTTGACAACAGTTTTGAGACTAGCGATCAAACATTGAATAAACTATATGCTCATAATCATGTAGAGATTCCAATGAAATAAATATGTACTGTATATTTCAGTGTATAAGCCGATTCATTTATAAGCCAAGGGCATAATTTTAATGTCCAAAATGCAACAAAAGTATAAAAAAACCTGTGTATAGGCTAAGCCAGAAAAAAAAATCTGGGCAATAATTATTCCATATTTTAAGAATGAAGGGACAAGTGACATAATGCTAAAAGGACACAATTTAGCAACAGTAAGAAGCAAGATGATTACTTCCATTTGCAACCTATGTGTATTCACATAAAATGCAATGAGGATAATACAGTGTGACCTTTGCCCGGAGGCGTTGCTAGCCACCAAAGTGTTTCCCGATATTGGATTAATTCATTCATTCAGTGCTGTAATGCTAGCAATAGTATCAGACATTATGGTAAATTCAAGGAGTGTTAATTAAATTTTATCTTGGCTTTTAGATTTGTCCTTTGCCTTCAAATTTCATGGTCAATGAAAGGGTGTGAAGACAGTTTTTGTAAAGGCAACTGGACAGAGAAGACAAATTTCACTGTTGATTATGGCTGCACATTAAAAGAAACAAGACTACCTAAATGGGCGAAATTCTCAAGTGACGTGTTTGTGTATGACTGGGCATACTGTTGAAGGTCACGGTTTGTGTGTAATACATACCCACATCTAATTCCTGGTAGCCGTACCTTCCTCTTGCATGCACTAGAACCATTTAAGGACAGACTTCGAGTTTCCATTGTGTTTTGTGTGTGGCATCCTGATTATTTGTGTCCCTTTTGGCTGGTTGCCTCCGTCTTCAGCACTCTACTTACTTGGGCAGGACTATTGTCCCGCTTGAGTGGGACTGCCCGACCATTCTTAGTTTCCAGCCCCTAAAGGCTGAACTAAGCCTCATCACCACTTCACGGTCCTGGCCTCGATGGGGAGACTTCAAGTAAAATGAAATGAATTCTGGTCATGCGATGTAGCTGTGACAAAGAGTGGCAACGTAAAAACAGCTGACATCAATACAGTCTCTAAGTAGGCAAAAAATTTGTGGTCAGATATTTCATCTGAAATTATGAAACAATCTTTTAAACAGCGCTCGACAATGTGTGACAATGTACTATAACAGTGAGGCAGAGACTGATGATTTCCATGACAGAGGGTGAAATTATGAACTGTTTCAGAATTCATTGTTTCCAACTTTGAAAGATTTGAATGACTTCATACCCGTAAGTATTTTACTTGCTACAGGTATGCCTATTTAACTGTATTCTGCTATACCATTTTTGTGATTCTACCGGTAATAGTTAAAAACATTTTCATTGTGCTTGTATATGAACTGAAACCCCTGTATCAGTAGCACAGATAAATTTAAAAATTCACGACTTATATGCGGAAATATATGGTACATCATAAATATAAGAAGGTAATGTCTTTTTTTAAATGATTGAGAAGCAGTGTTCAATCCCCCCCCCTCCAATAAAATAGAACATGACACCTAGCACTATACAGCAAGTAAATAAATTGTAACCATCCCCTTTCCCTCTCCCAAACAAAATCATAAATTGAAAAGTGGTTTTAAATTTTATAATTTAAAAAAAAGAAATTCTTTCTCATTAAGTCACGCCTATGGCTCTGATGATTATGATCTAAGATTTTCTTAATTAGGAATTGTAGGCCCTATATTGATAAAGGGGAAGATTGAGGAGAGTCAATCAAAAAGTGCAGAATATAAAAGTCACAGGAACTATCAGTATTCATATGCTTTGTCTTTGAGCTGAAAGATACTGAGCACCTGACATGTGCCATAATGTCAGCTCAGATACTCTCTAATAATTCACATTGTGTAGTATTGCCAAAATTACAATGTATTATTCTCATTATTTTTGCAGACAAGAAGTGAATAAAACAGACTGTGTGACTTGAATTAGGTCATCCAAATTCATTAGAAACAGGATGTTGAGCTTGAATTAGGTTTTCTAAATTCATCACCATTGCGGACCTTAACCCATTTTGTGTACAGACACTTAGTGTGACTGTTGGAATGTCTGGAGAGTCCGCCAGCCGAGCTCTGGCGACATGTACAATTACTTCAAAGTCTGATTCAAAGTATGTCAAGGTGAATGTTGGTGGGACACTTCATTTGACCACCATTGACACGCTGTGTAAACAAGATACAATGTTGCGAGCAATGTTTAGCGGAAGAATGGACGTGTTGCATGACAAAGAAGGTAAGAGAATGAACAGTGCACAAACGTTTAGTCAGAAAATATATGTAATGTACAGTGCTACACGATTTATACAATGCTACAAGATTTATACAGTGCTACATGATTTATATAGTTTCAGTCTTTCTTTGTGTTCATGGTTTTTGGCTTTGTGTATTTTTCATGGTTTCTGGATTTGTGTATTTTTCATGGCTACTGGCTTTGTGTATTTTTCATGGCTACTGGCCTTGTGTATTTTTCATGGTTTCTGGCTTTGTGTACTATTCATGGTTTCTGGCATTGTGTCCATTGTACTCAAACTACACTTCTATTGAGGAATCCTAATGTTATCAACATGATGATCGGCCCTCAAAGAAATAAGAGTTTGTTATTCCTGTCTGAGAGTGATGTATTACTTTGTATGCTTCTATGTTCATCCTCAAACTCCTGAAAATTAGCAGGATTTTATTTGGAGAACGGAATGCGTGTGGCATGGCTTACAGCTCTGCTGTGCCTTTAAAAATCGAAGCATGGGTTTCCAGCAGGCTTCATCACAGTGGAGATCATGGGTGGGGGGGGGTGTAGTTAAGGACCTTACACCCAACCTCCTAGCCTCTTATGAAATGAATGATATTTTACTGTTTATTTGGCGACACCCTGGCAGTTATAAACATATTTATAAAGTCCCAACATATTTACAAATACTTTCTTAAAAAATATATAAACCTGATTGATACATTAAACTGAGATATAAATACTTAATGAGGAGCACAGTAGCCTAGTGGATAATGAGCTTGCTTGCTTGATATCATCTGGTTACAATGTGACAGGTTCGAAACCACGTCCGGACATTAAAAAAAAATTTAAAAATCCGGGTTGTGATTTCTCACTTGACACAACCACTCCTCCAGTCAACTCAGCTGTAAATGAGTACCCGACGCATGAGTTAGGGAAGGTAAAAAAACAGCAAGGAAGGGAATTGGCCACCCCACCTAATAGTTGCTGTGGCTTAGTACATGAAGAGTTATCTTCATCCCCGACAGCATATGCCATGGGACCTACCTTTACCTTTATAAATATTTTAATCAAATTTATATATTTTTTAAATGTTAACCAGTCTATACCTGTAAATACATTGGAGCCACAAAAATATTGCTGTCAGGAGAGAAAAAAGTAACAAATCCTGTGAAACAAGTCTTTATTGATGAATGTGAAAAAAGTCCCTCAGTGCTACATAAACCAACTTTTATCACATGGATGACTGGGAGTTTCATTTTGATCACTGGCAGTTCTAGCTGGCTTGAAGTTAACAAGAACAACAAAATCCTGAATACAGAAGAAGACGAAACAGTTGATTGGCTTGTGAAATGTAACAATTAAACTCACATCCGAAGCACCAATAGACGGGGTGTTGACAATGGATAAAGGGGATGTGCTGAAATACTTGATAAGCACCTGCTGGATGCGGACAATGCATTTGATGAAATACTGAAGCTGAGATTTGAGGAATACAGTATTAAATATGAAACTAGAACTGAATGCCTGCATTACAGTGAAGAGTTGGTCAACCAGCGAGCCACAGGAACATTCAGTATGCATACCCTTTGTCATCTGCTAGGGGAACTGAGCACCACTGGTTCTGCCAGGAGTGTAATAATGTGATAGCAGTTAGTTTTGAAAAGGCAGAAAAGGGCCTACTAATAACCAGTAATTAAATCATGAAATGACACATGATGTATTTCCTACCTAATAACCAGTAATTAAATAATAAAATGACACATGATGTATTTCCTACTAATAACCAGTAATTAAATCATGAAATGACACATGATGTATTTCCTACTAATAACCAGCAATTAAATCATGAAATGACACATGATGTATTTCCTACTAATAACCAGTAATTAAATCATGAAATGACACATGATGTATTTCCTACTAATAACCAGTAATTAAATCATGAAATGACACATGATGTATTTCCTACTAATAACCAGCAATTAAATCATGAAATGACACTTGATGTATTTCCTACTAATAACCAGTAATTAAAATCATGAAATGACACTTGATGTATTTCCTACTATTAACCAGTAATTAAAATCATGAAATGACACTTGATGTATTTCCTACTAATAACCAGTAATTAAAATCATGAAATTACACATGATGTATTTTATATAACCAATGAATCTGACTTAATTCTTCACAGGATGGGTGCTCATTGACAGGTGTGGTAAACACTTTGGTTCCATCCTGTCTTTCTTGAGGGATGGTTCTATAACCTTGCCAGATTCCAGACGGGAACTTGACGAACTACTTCAGGAGGCCAAGTACTATTGTGTCCAAGAATTAGGTATCCATGAATAATATTTTTTTTAAAATACATTTTTTGGAGTATTCAAGATGGTAGCATGATCAATCATACTTTTATGTCCAGTGCTTGTGATTCTATGTAGTTGAACGAATTCATCATTGCAAATGCCAATGGCTTTGCCATAATCTTCAGATATACTGATGTAGTTTCCTAACTTAAATGCTGTCCAAAAAAAACTGTAAATACTGTATTTTTTCTGTTAGAAAGTTGGAGGGAGGTTGCGAGTAACTTGTCTGATAAATGTCGCATACTCTTACGGTTGCCTGTCATATTCATGGTGAATTTTTAAATTTACTCTCCGACAAAAAAAAACAATTTCTTGCTAAGAGTCAAACCCTGAACCTCACGCTCTAACTGCTCGGCCATGTGCCACACTCAAATGCTAGCTATGACTATTCAATCTATCCATAAACCAATATCCTGCCAGGGGTTAGTATTAATGTGCTAGGGTTACTACATTGTATTATAAGTATATCTTCTTCTGCGTACGTTCTCAAACTTCTGCAGATTAGCAGGATGTAGTCCGGAGAACGGAATGCATTGTCATGGTTTACAGAATTGCTGCGCCCTTCGGCCTGACACATCCGACTTCAGCGTGGCTTTGGGTCACTGACCCTATATGGGATGGGACAGCCAACTCCATCCCATAACCTCCTTAGTCGCCTTTTACGACATGCGTGGAAGGTAAACAGTGTTGCTATTCTTTGCTCCCCTTTCAGGCCCCGGCAACACACGGGTGTATTATAAGTATATATAGTAGGGGTACTACATTGGATGCGTCAACACACACACTTCTTCTTCAGCGTTCATTTCTCAAACTCCCACTGGATCTCTCTTGTAACAGGACCATGGTCCTACTAGATTTCCAGCAGAATGTAGTCCAGATAATGGAAATACGTTGTGTCGCCGTTTTATTTGCGCCAATGACCCGACACATCCGTGTTCGGTGGAACACACATTCCTCCAACTAATTCTTTCTTCAGTGATATGGAAAAATCTTTACCTATCCAGTCTTTGGTTTTGTCTGTCCATGATTATCTTTTTCCACCTGCTTCTTATACTTTCAATTGTTCCCTGCGAGATTATTTTTGACAGGGAATGATGTCAGCATCCATACATGCAGGTTTTCATCATTTCACTATTGAAAGTAGTGATTCTTGTGAACCTACAAGATTATCTACTTTATTCATTACATATACATTTATCTTTAGCGCACTATAGGAAATCAGCAAAGCTCTTTTATTTATAACATTTGTATTCAAAGGTCTGTATCCATCTCTCCATGTCTGCAGTCAATGTCCAATTCTCACAACCATACATCATAATAATGGCACTAGTGTGTTATAAATTCTGATAATTCCTCCAACATTGATATTGCTTTTCCATTTTAGATTTACTATATGCTTGACATAGCAGCCAAGTCCATCTCTACCGTTATCTATTTTAATAGATTCTAATTCTATTTTGGAGTTTTTGGTTGTTAGTTTTAGATAGTCTGGAGCACTGATTTTGTTATGTAAAAAATTTTTCTGGTGTCTTTGGCGATTCTAGAATTACTCGAGCCTCTGCTAGTTTATATTGATCCATATTGATAGTTTTCCGAGAGCCATATTGATAGTTTTCCAAGAGCTACTGTAGTTCTATTTTTGGGGTCTTTTTCTTCTGCTGTGTTTGTTAGCAAACTACTGCACATTAGCAGGATGTAGTCCATAGAACAGAATGTGTCATGTCATGGTTATCAGTTAGTTAGTCATCAGATCATCATCACTGCAAACTGGACACGCCCATAGTTGCTCCGATCTCTCTCTAAGTGTATTCCCCATCTGGTAACTTGGTCTGTACCATTCCACATAAGCTGGATGCCACAGATTAGCAGGTATCATGTTGCAAATACAATTTATACTTTCTTATATTATATGACTGATTTTTACATTTTGTTTTCTAGTCCGTCAGGTGGAATCAGCTGTGAATATTCACAATCCAGAGCCAATATGTCAAGTACCTCTCATCACTTCATCTAGGGAGGAGCAGATCTTGGTATCAAAAACTTCCAAGGTGAGCTTGCCATGTTGTCTGTGACAAGCTATACATCTGATCAGTGTTTAAAATATTGATGATGATGATCCTCCTTCACATGCAAAGATGAGCATGGCATGAAAAACATTAAATGCGATGGGGAAAAAAATAATAATTAAAATTGGTAATGAACTAATTTGGTTTTTGAGTTCGTAGATGCCCGATGAGTCCGATTTGTGCACGGAAAGATCTATTGCAGTGCATGCAGGAGTGCTGAAGGTTCGGGGTAGGAGAATTTACGGATTTGTCTTTCCGCTTGTGGATTGCCCGCAGTGTTCTTTCTTTTTCAAATTTTGTGATGCCAGCAGTGATCTGGGTGTGCCAGGCTGCGAGATCAAGTGCTGTAGTCTCCCAGGAGCTAGGCTCGATGCTGCAGTGCATGAGAGAGCTTTTTAAGTGATCCTTGAAGCGCTTTTTCTGCCCTCCACTTGAACGTTTACCTTCGCACAGCTCCCCATAGAATAATCTCTTTGGAAGGCGCTTGTCTGGCATACGGACGATGTGACCAGTCCAGCGGAGCTGGGACCTAGTCAGTATTAAAAATATTACCAAACAACCATAAGTATTATTAATTTTTTATTTGTTCCAGTGTTGCCGGGCCCAAAAGGGAAGTAAAGAATAGTAATACTGTGGCATATCATGCATGGTAAAATGATGACACAGGAGGTTTAGGGTGAAGTTGGCTATCACATATGTCAAAGTGGTTGCCTAAAAGCTATGTTGAACTTGGATGTGTCAGGCCGAACGGTGCAGATATCACATTCAAGCTGTAAGTCATAATTTAGCATTCTAGACTACATTCTGGTAACCAATGGGATTTTGAGAATGAACGCAAGAAAAAAACCTTTTGTTACAAGACATAAGAACTAGCTTATTTTCTATCATCCAGTCTTCTATTTCTTCTCCTCTCAAGTCCATAGTTAAGTAATCCCAAGCTAGGGGAGTGACTGTTGAAGTCTCCAACTATAATATGGTTTGATGTTGTGAGGGGTATTGTTCTGAGGTGAAATTACTTTTTATTTGGGCAGTAGACATTTGTGACAGTCAGTGGTCTGGGGTTGTGTGTAATTTGATGGTGAGATGTTCTGAGTCCTCTGGGTTACATATGATTTCTGTAGCAGGTATGTTATTCTGTACCATAGTGATGATCCTTCCTTTGTGGCCTAATCTATCTTGCCTGAAACATTCAAAGCCTCTGATGGAGAATCTGTTGCTGTCATTAAGATGTGTCTCCTGAATGTAGACTTCAATCTTTTGCCTTTGAAGGAAATTCTGTAGTTATAATTTCTTCTTAGCTTCACCCTCACTGTTCCACTGCATGATTTTGATTGTGGTTTTGTTTACATGATTGGTTTGGCCGGTTACTCTAATCCTGACTCCTCGATACACAGTCATCATCAGTAGCTTTTGGTGAACCCATATGAGGCTATGGGTCCGAAGCTCCTCCCTTTTGGCTATGAACCACAGGGGCAGCCCAATTTCGTGTAACGAATCTGAGCATAGCCATTAACTGTATAATGCGTACATGTCCCATTTCCATTGCTGGGTACCCACATCTGTTCAGGCTGAGTTGTTTTGTCTTCGGTGAGGGAAGTTATGGAGTCTTCCTATCCATGTTCTTGAGTATCCCAGCACTGCCCGCAATTTGCCAGGCAGCAAATTAAAAAAAAAAAAATAAATAAATCCACCTTCCCAGCATGCTCCTGACATGAAGTTAATAACCCCATGCCAGCAACATGAGCTTATAGCAGCTCATACTCGCTTAAAGCTGCCCGTCACTGGACACATGGGGTATTTAAGTGGGAATATCAGCGCCGCCTGATATCCTGCCCCATCCTGGTAGGCAGCAGCACATGTTTGGTTTGTGGCTGCTTAATTGCAGCTAACACTCCATATATGAAGGCCATTCCACTATCCGCCACCTGTGGTAGAAACCCCCCCCCCCATCTAAATATAATTCATCGTCCTCTGAATTATCATACACAAACTCAACAACTTGTTTAGCTGTTTCTGAACACAGAACAACATTTCATGTTTTAAAATTAATTATAAAATAATATATCTATCAACACGAGGTCACCATCTTGCAAACTTTGAGAACTGTCAATCTCACTATGCAATGCGTGCCTCGAGATTTAGCAAATATTGTAAATTGATTTATTATTAAGTGGTACTATTTTATGAAGTCAAAATACCAAAAAATCTATATCTCGGGGAACCAATATTTCGTGTAAATCCCAGAATTTATAGATATTGGGTTCTAGGGGTTAAAAAAATACAAACAACTGTATACAAAGACAGTTTCAGCATTTAAGTCTTAAGGTCTTATTTCAAGAAAAGCCTCAAGTCAACATTAATATACTGATTGTTGTATATTAATGTAGAGTTGAAGGAAAGTGAGCAAGAGGTAGGTAGGCATGGGATGGAAACAGAACAAACAGGATATAGTCTGTCAGACTATATCATACTGCCATGGCAAGAATCAGAGGTTGTTGGGGGGTCTGTTGCAGTCTAACTTCATTGCAGAGAGATGGTACTTGATGATGATGATATTAATGTGTGTTTCAGAAACAGTGACTTTGAGATGTGGACGTATAGAAGAGTAAGGTGAAATTCATGGAAAGAGAAGAAAACAAACAAAGAGGTTCTGACACTATTATGTATGAATAAAGAAATATTAACGGAAATAAAATTCACACTAATAAAGTATTTTGGACATATTAAAAGAAATGACACCTTGTTGAAAACATTACTTGAGGGTAGAGTCGAGGGGAGATGAGCAAAAGGTAGGCAGAGATGCGTCTTCTGTGGTCATTCTGAAATCCTACAGATTAGCAGATGTAGTCCAGAGAACAGAATGAGTTATGCCATTGTTTACAGCTTTGCTGCGATATCTGTACCTTTTGTCCTGATACATTTGACTTTAGCATGGCTTCTGGTTCGCTGTGATCCTCAACAAGATGGGATAGCTAACTACACACCTCCTTAGTCACTTCCTACAACATGCATGACTGGTTGATATTCACACAGTTATTCTTTCCTTTTGTATCCTGGCAACACAGAGATACAAGACAAGTGTGAGGAAAACATGAGATGGACAGAATAAGAGTACACAACCCAGACAAGAAACAGGATTTTTAGTAAACAATTGCAACCTGTGATGTGTAGATGTGACAATGACATGTGACCTTGATGATGACCTTCATGAAACAATCAAGTTAAGAATAATACACATTTTATCTTCATGTGCCCATTGAGGCCATCTCCTTGTCTTGTGGAGATGGGGCTTAGTCCAGCCAACAAAGGCTGGAAACTAAGATTTGTTGGGCCAACCTAATATCGAGCAGGATCACAGTTCTGCCCAAGCAAGTACAGGTGCTGAAATCAGGGATACTAGGCTGAGAGGTGCACCAGCAACCATGGTATCATGCAACCCAACTAGTTGACATGTCTGCATAATCAAACAAAATCTCCATGTTCTCAAACTCCCGTAGATTAGTAGGATGTAGTTCAGAAAATAGAATTATTGTGTATTATATCCCAAAAATAGCCCGTATGTTGCCGGGGCCCCGACAGGGAGCAAAGAATACCAACACTGTTTACCTTCCACGCATGTCGTAAAAGGCGACTAAAAAGGTTATGGGATGCAGTTGGCTGTCCCATCCCATATAGGGTCAGTGACCCAAAGCCATGCTGAAGTCGGATGTGTCAGGCCGAACGGTGCAGATATCGCAGCAATGCTGTAAACCATGACACAACGCATTCCGTTCTCCGGACTACATCCTGCTAATCTGCAGGAGTTTAAGAACGAACACAGAAGAAAAAGAAGATATCCCAAAAATAATAATTGACAATTTAAAACTAGAGGACGTAACAAATTTCTATTTGGGCACAAAAATAAATAGCTCAGGAGATTGCACTGTAAAATCAAGAGAAGAATTGCAATGGTGACATTGAAACTTGTTTAGCAAACAGAATCACTACTTTCGAAATAAGATGCGATTAAGAATTTTACGTATACCATAGACAGCTAAAAAGACAAATCAAGAAATATCAAGATCAATAAATCGAAGAGGGCTGGCGCATTAACAAAATCCTAACAAGAAAGCTGTGTTATTATGGTCATGTAAAGAGACAACATCTGCCCGTGTGTTGCCGGGGCCCGAAAGGGGAGCAAAGAATAGCAACACTTTACCTTCCACGCATGTCGTAAAAGGCGACTAAGAAGGAATGGGATGGAGTTGGCTGTCCCATCCAATATAGGGTCAGTGACCCAAAGCCACGCTGAAGTCGGATGTGTCAGGCTGAAAGGCGCGGATATCGCAGCAATGCTGTAAACCATGACACAACGCATTCCGTTCTCCGGACTACATCCTGCTAATCTGCAGGAGTTTGAGAACGAACGCAGAAGAAGACATAACATTATGGAAAGATTAATAGCTGAAAGCAGAGTTAATGACAACGGGGTAAGAGGGCGCACCAGACAACAATGGTGCAGTGATATATATTAGATCAACTCGCCCAGAATCGCAGAGTTCAGAGAATCCATAAGGAAGACCACTTTCTTGAAAGAATATGTCATGTGATGATATCTCATAGTTTAGTCAGCACAGTGGCAGAATTTATAGTGAGTCGCAGTCACAACCCATAGAATTAGGTGGTTCAAATGCTGACCATCCATAGTGTACTGACGCCGTGTGGCGTCAGGGGTAGAAGAGTTCTCTGGAGAACTCGTTTTTGGACATCTTTTTTGTGTGCTTCATATATGTTTATTTTAGTTGATTCTTATTTCTGTAATCCATCTTTTGCATGGTCAGCTTCTGGCTGTTTATCGTCTCTGTATAGCATCACTTTTTGAGAAGCACTATCAGATTTGTAGAGAGGCACTATAAGAAAATACTTTATCTGTTGTATTCAGATGTAATCCAGGATTTGCATTATATTTCTTAGTCTTCTTATATTTTCATATCTAATTCTGTGTCTTATTGTTTCTCTGTCTACATTGACAAGTCATTTCTGTTGTAACAAGTTTTCTTTTGGGGGATGACTTGTCATACTTAAAAGCAAAACAAATATTTGTTGAAACAGAATTTGATGATTTGATCTAGAGTTTGTACAGTTTTTTTTCTAGACACCTTTCGTCTTTTTTATTTCCCACATGGTTTACACTATGAGTTTGACATCAGAAACTTGTTTACTCATTTGATTGTATGTTGCTATCTTTCACAGCTGATAGCACTGTTCCTGCTAAGCTGTGCCATTGTGCGCTAGCGCATACATTTTTATCCCTTGACCCACAGTTTAGTCATGGCTCACAAGAATAGAAATATGTGTAAAAGGTCCTTTAATAACAAATAGAACTGGTTTAACCTTTAGAACCATGAATTAATCTTGCTGGCATGGCAATTTTGTTGACAATTTGCATTATTTTTTGTGAGTGTTTGGAAAAAGCAATAGCTTTCTGATTTTTAGAGATTTTCAAATAATGTTTGCACATGTAGATAAACAATGAATAATGCATAAAACTGTGTCATTTTTGTGTGTGTATGTGTTATGCGAGGAGTGTACGAACGTTGTAAAGTTGAAAATTGGGGGGGGGGGGAAATCATATTAAAAATCGAATAAAACATCCCAAAAAAATGTCTTAATGCACCTATACTTGAGAAATGTGTGGCAACACTGGTAAGATCCTCCTAAATACCAGTTCCTGTTGTATATATGTTGTTAAATAACCAAAGTAACATAATATGGACTGAACAAACATAAAAACTGATATCACATACGATTTTGGTTCATTCAAGAATAAACCTAGCTTGACATACAATGTAATTATTTCCATGCCGATCTGTGGCACCCCTGATAAATATTGTATTTATTTTATTCAATAAATAAATGAATGTTCTCATTAAAATTTGACTAATAAAACACTAGAACAGTACATAAAACATGTATATGTCACCATTGCTGATCACGTACCATGCCGCATGGTTCAACATTTGCTCTAGAGATATTTCAGTCTGACTCAATCCTTATTATATCCAATGTACGTACTAGTTCTATATGAATTGACGCAATGTCTGGATCTATTCTCTGAAAGTAACGTTTTAATAATATATTGTATGATAACAGTAATTCCCAAGACATATTCGTTGGAACATAATCCATAAATACTTGAATTAAGTATGGCGTCAAAATTCAACATAATACATTCCAGACTTTCAATTAAAAACTGAGCTTTCCTCCTTTCTCTTACAATCATAATGTGTAACGGAATTTTACTTTTAGGCGGTGACATATCCCGAGCTTATGTGATGCAAATCTATCGTCATGTGAGCATAACTTCATGTAATTCCGTACAGATGTATCTTGGCAAAGCAACTGTCAGATGAGCATGCTGTTAGGCCCGTAGTAAAGTATACCTGTCATTGTTTCCACCTGCTGACAGAGTCGTAAAGGTTAAATAGAACATTAACCTTTTTTAGGTAGAAGGTTTACCTATAAAAAAATTATATTTGAAGTTTATCAGCCCACCAAGATAGATTTTTGCTCACAAACACTCTTGTCTTAGAGTGAACACTGGCCGATAGTCAAACTCATTTGATTATATGTTGCTATCTTCCACAGCCGATAGTCAAACTCATTTGCAATCGCCACAATAACAAGTATTCATACACAAGGTCAGTAGGAATTTAGTTTGAGATCCTGTTATCAGAATAACCTACTCATAGTGCAGCAACATACTCATAGTTTACCAGCATGCTTGTTTCCCACCAGGGCCAGATAAATAGAACACACTATATGCAACGAAGCAGCTCTAAAACATGCATATATCACACAATGGCATTAGTCAAAAATCTGGCCAACATGGCGATCGTGAGGGTGTAAACTTTTGTGTTCCCGCCCTGTCAGCTTCTATGACAGACCTAGGAAGTCGATAGGAGAACCTGTGTGCTAATATTTATACAATGAAACAAAAGAATATCCAGACGTAAAGCCAAAGGGAGACCACGAAAACTGGATAGAAAACATCAAGATAACCTTGAACAAACATAGACTAAAGGCAACCATGGTGACATCTGGTCTTGGAACAACAGCTTAAGCTCCCACCCTTATGTTTAACGGCAAGTGTGAATACGATCAATCATCATTCACCTGGGGATAGACAATAGGCATTAGTCAAAGGGCATGATTCAATGGGCGGTGGATCAGCAACCACCAGCACAGCTTATGGTGTATGATATTGATAACAACTTCATGGGGGTATATAATAAATTATCTCTTTTTTTTATACAGTGGTATTCCTCTATAGCACATTCTGTTATAACAAATTTCCCTATGTAACAACACTTTTCGAAATCCCCAAATTTCCGAAATATTTATTCTATATTATTTGTACTGTATATCCCATATCGGCTGAAATCGTCAGCTATATATTTATTCCCGAATCAGTAGTTCTTGTCCGATTTACACGCTGTCATATAGATTGATGTCATTTATGGTTTCCATGTGAATAGACATGCTAAATTTATCCCTGACGTGACTACCTGTAATGGTGGCTTCCAGTGTTGTTGTACTATCGTAAACGTCTTATAGAAGCTGTGAATATGACCTTCAATTTTCTTCAAAACTTGGTAAGAATCGACCTACTTATGATTCAGATGATGTTCATAGGCAATTTTTAAATGGAATTTTAGAAAACATGAATGAATCAGACATTGATGGGAAAGTAGTTACGTGTTTAGTAGTTAAAATTAGTGACAATCTGTAGTGTAGGCCTAATTGATGACGTCCACACTAATTCACAATCTTTGTATATCACAATGGAAGAGAGATATGTATATTGACTTGAAACCAGGCCCCATACACCAACTTCATGGGCAACAACAGACCATCATCTTTCGACTTTGAACTGGCCACTGCAGGCTACAGAGTCACCTGTACCAGATCAGGGTGGCCCACACAAAAAAAAAATGAATGTCCATGCGGAAGAGGCATACAAACCCCCGATGTGCAAAAAATGAACTCCAGAATACAAAGAACTGCGAGGCAAGACATGGCTACAATGGACCGAGTATTATGTGTCTTGGTAGATAGCACCTATGATAATGTAATATTGCTGCAGTACTAATATAACTAACAAATAGTAAAACTAATGTAATAAAGAAATTACAAAAAAAAAGGAATAATGACTTTTCAACATTACGGTTTAATATGGATCTTTATCAAGAAATCCCGCCAAAGACAGATGTGTTGGGCCATTGGTGCAAATAAAACGGCAACAACGCATTTCCATTCTCTGGACTACATCCTGCTTGAAATCTAGTAGATAATTGTCCTGCTACAATAGAGATCCATTGGGAGTTTGAGAATAAATGTGGGAAAGAAGAAGAATCAAGAAACAAATGCACACAAAATTATAAAATTATCAATGCAAAGAGATCGTTTCTCGACTCTATCTCCCTGAATTAGAATAGGAAAAAGAGAAAAAGGGTTCAATCATGTTTAGTTACAGGAAACATCAGTGTGCGCCTGAACTTATGTGCTATTGATAGATAAAAATAGAAATACGGTAAGAGTGATGCCATAAGAGAAGGAAACATGAGTGTCAAATCAGTGAAAGTCTGACTTCACCTTGTTATGGTGAATACTTTCTTTTTTATTGTCACATGTACATATTTGTTTTATCTGTGATTGATGAAGATTTAATATATTATCAGCATGTCAGATGACAATCTCCTGAAGAACATGGAACTCTTTGACAAACTGTGTCTACGATTCAACGGCAGAGTTCTCTTTATCAAGGATGTTATTGGAAGCAATGAGATTTGTTGTTGGTCGTTTTACGGACATGGTCAGAAAATTGGAGAAGTGTGTTGTACGTCGATTGTGTATGGCACAGATAAGAAGCACACTAAGGTACAATTTTTGTATTTTATTATATTAACTTCCTCTGCATTCATTCTTTATTTTAGCAGATTAGCAGGATGTAGTCCAGAGAAAAGAATGCATTTTGATATTTACTGTTTTTATTTATCTCATGTCATGGAACCAGAGTGCAAATGCTAATGAAGATAAGCTGTATTATTTCTATATACAATCAAATTCCATAACATTTTATATATTTATGTAATAACATTCATTATATGATAAAACAACATTAGAAGACCTGGATTTTGCCGATGATCTTGCACTATTGAGTGAAAACCATCAAGATGCACAAACAAAAACTGATAGCTTAAACTCATCGTGCGACAAATAGGTCTCCAAATCAATTCATCAAAAACAAAAATTATGGCCTTCGCCAATTCACCTAACGAAATTACTTTAAATGGACAACTTCAAAAAGTACACAAATTCTCCTATCTAGGAAACAAATTAACACTCGACGGTGATGTCATGACAGAAATTACAACTCGCATTGCCCTAGCATCAAGTGCTTTTAACAGTGTCTAATATCTGGAGGTCAAAGACATTTAGCACACGCACTAAAATGAGTTTATTTAATTCCTGCGTTATTCCGGTGCTATCATATGGATGTGAGAGCTGGAAAAGCTCTTTATCTTCAGAAAAGAAATTACTGAGTTTCAAGAACAAATGTCTTCTTAGGATAACTAACACCCATTGGAGTGAATTCAAATCGAATGATAAAATCAGAAAAGAGACACATCAAAATTTCATCACAGATATTATTAGAAAAAGCAGTTGGTCCTACATCGGGCATGTCCTACGCGCAGACACCAACAGAATACACCACCAATCTCTTGAATGGATACCTACAGGCAAAAGAGTTAGGGGTAGATCAAAGAAACACTCAGAAGAACAATACTTAGAGAAAGTAAAATAATCAATATTCATACTATTCAAGAACTACACAGAATAGCTTTGAACAGACAGAATTGGAGAGATCTGACCTCTGCGCTAACTTCAGCTCAAAAGGAAAATGAATGAATGAATTCACTATATGGGGATGTCCATATCCATACATTGCATCAACGATTAGGAGAGGGAGGTCTGAAAATTATGACAGTTGTTGACAATGAAGAGGAGGGGGACACTGACAATAGTTTACATCTTTAAAAAAAAAAATTTTTTTGTACACCAATTAACCCACTCAATCCGAATCCGTAAACTATCAATTTATTCCCAGTTTGCCGGATTTCTACATAGTAATTTCAATGATTTTTCTTCACTGATTACATGTGTCCAGACAGGCTAAATTTAGTCCTCATGTAATTACTAGTAATGACGGCTAACAGCGTAGTTTTCCGTGGTATACGAGTTGGACATTTTTACTTTGCTTTTGAGTAGGCCTAGGCCTTTCACTATTTCTATGAGTCGATATTTGAGGTACACGCAGAACAAACCAACAATGTGTATCCCAATTTTCAGAAAAAATAAGATCCTGCTTGGAAACCTGGGTACAATAGTTAAAACTCAACTCCCATTTTTGTTGTGGAAAAAAAATTGAGAGAATCATTGATGCACCACAGAGAATTGGGAAATGCACCTTCAATGAACACAATCATTGTTAACAAATCATCGCAATAAATTAATGCAATGAGCCTGCCTACAAATGAGAAGACACCGGCGGAATTTCTGCAAATTTGATACCGTTTTCCATATAATCTTCACTTCAGATTCCACTACAACATATTATGCTATGATGTCATCATTTGTTGTGTGTGAAATTGTGCATGAGATTAAGATCAAGGACATGAAAACAAACAAACACACAGAAAACCTGAAAAACTCATTTCTCTTGGTGAGCAACAAGTGTTGAATTGCGAACGTTGTACCAGAACCTGTTTCACCAAATAGTATCAAGGGCTTTTTTTTAATATGAACAAAGCCTATAAATTTTTGAAGTTTAACAGTCACAGTATGATGTTGTCTGAACCACCATATCTATGTGTTTGTTTCAGAGTTTGAACCACCATATCTATGTGTTTGTTTCAGAGTTTGAACCACCATATCTATGTGTTTGTTTCAGAGTTTGAACCACCATATCTATGTGTTTGTTTCAGAGTTTGAACCACCATATCTATGTGTTTGTTTCAGAGTTTGAACCACCATATCTATGTGTTTGTTTCAGAGTTTGAACCACCATATCTATGTGTTTGTTTCAGAGTTTGAACCACCATATCTATGTGTTTGTTTCAGAGTTTGAACCACCATATCTATGTGTGTGTTTCAGAGTTTGAACCACCATATCTATGTGTGTGTTTCAGAGTTTGAACCACCATATCTATGTGTTTGTTTCAGAGTTTGAACCACCATATCTATGTGTTTGTTTCAGAGTTTGAACCACCATATCTATGTGTTTGCTTCAGAGTTTGAACCACCATATCTATGTGTTTGTTTCAGAGTTTGAACCACCATATCTATGTGTTTGCTTCAGAGTTTGAACCACCATATCTATGTGTTTGCTTCAGAGTTTGAACCACCATATCTATGTGTTTGTTTCAGAGTTTGAACCACCATATCTATGTGTTTGTTTCAGAGTTTGAACCACCATATCTATGTGTTTGTTTCAGAGTTTGAACCACCATATCTATGTGTTTGTTTCAGAGTTTGAACCACCATATCTATGTGTTTGTTTCAGAGTTTGAACCACCATATCTATGTGTTTGTTTCAGAGTTTGAACCACCATATCTATGTGTTTGCTTCAGAGTTTGAACCACCATATCTATGTGTTTGTTTCAGAGTTTGAACCACCATATCTATGTGTTTGCTTCAGAGTTTTAACCACCATATCTATGTGTTTGTTTCAGAGTTTGAACCACCATATCTATGTTTGTTTCAGAGTTTGAACCACCATATCTATGTGTTTGCTTCAGAGTTTGAACCACCATATCTATGTTTGTTTCAGAGTTTGAACCACCATATCTATGTGTTTGCTTCAGAGTTTAAACCAACATATCTATGTGTTTGTTTCAGAGTTTAAAGCTCTGTATCTATGTGTTTGCTTCAGAGTTTAAAGCTCCGTATCTATATGTTTGCTTCAGAGTTTAAAGCTCCGTATCTATATGTTTGCTTCAGAGTTTAAAGCTCTGTATCTATGTGTTTGCTTCAGAGTTTAAAGCTCCGTATCTATGTGTTTGTTTCAGAGTTTAAAGCTCCGTATCTATGTGTTTGTTTCAGAGTTTAAAGCTCTGTATCTATGTGTTTGCTTCAGAGTTTAAAGCTCCGTATCTATGTGTTTGCTTCAGAGTTTAAAGCTCCGTATCTATGTGTTTGTTTCAGAGTTTAAAGCTCTGTATCTATGTGTTTGCTTCAGAGTTTAAAGCTCCGTATCTATGTGTTTGCTTCAGAGTTTAAAGCTCCGTATCTATGTGTTTGTTTCAGAGTTTAAAGCTCTGTATCTATGTGTTTGCTTCAGAGTTTAAAGCTCTGTATCTATGGACTTGTCTGTAAGTCTCCTTCCTGAATCGTACAATTCTTTATTTGTAGGTTGAGTTTCCTGAAGCCAGAATCTTTGAGGAGACCCTTAATGTTTTGCTGTATGAACATCGTGGGAAAGGACCCGATGCTGAGCTGCTACAGGCAACACGTGGCTACCATGAACGTGGAAATGGCTACCATAGCGACGATGAGGATGATAAACTGGACAGAGCTCTCCGTAGGAAGTGATATGAAATGACATTCGTGGTTGACAAACATCAGCCAGTAATCTCTTTGATGTCAGTACTGAATGATGTGTGACTCATCAGTTCCTAAATGATGCTATAAAAGTGACTTGAATTGTATGTTTCTGACACTGTATGTACTTGGACATCTGAATGATATTTATATGATATAAATAACCCAACTCTGAAAGATGTTTGTCTTAAAAAATGATGTTCTGTTTATTGTCATATTCTATAGTTCGATATAAACAGTAATGTTCTCTGTATATTTATGTCTTAAAGTTTGATACAGTGGAATCCTGTTATAACAACTTGGTCAGGACTGACAAAATATGTATGTAATAGCAGAAATTTGCTATATACAGTATAAACAATATAGAATAAATATAATTGGGGATTTTGAAAAGTGTTGTTATATAAGGAAATTTGTTATAACAGAATGCTCTATAGAGGGATTCCACTGTATTCTTCTTTGTCACCATTCATTCTCAAACTCCTTGCTGGATATTGTAGTAAGACAATGGTTCTGCTAGATTTCCAGTAGGAAGTAGTCCAGAGAATGAAAATGCTTTGTGTCGTCATTTTATGTGCGCAATGGTCAGATACATCTGTCTTCGGTGGTAAAGTTTGATATAAAAAGTAAAGTTCTCTGTATCTGTATGTTCTAAAGTTTGATATAAAAAGTGATGTTCTCTGTATCTGTATGTTCTAGTTTGATATAAAAAGTGATGTTCTCTGTATCTGTATGTTCTAGTTTGATATAAAAAGTGAAGTTCTCATTGATTTCTTTATGTTCTAGCATTGTTCTCAGTATCTGTATGTTCTAACATTTATATTTCTACTACCAATGATTATCATTGTGTAAAGATGTTCTTTATTCTCTGCATAAGCTTAATAGGCCTACATGATATATCTCAGTCTGATGAAATTGTACTTGATTTTTCCACTCAATAAGATACAGTCGTCGCCAGCAATTCTGTATTTAAAAACATTTTGTCTTATCCAACAATAGATATTAACGGACAGAGTATTCAGTTTTAACAGTTTACAAAATAGACTGAATCAGCGTTTCGATTAAAATGTCTTTATCAAGGGAAAAAAATACAGGACAAAAGAAATTCCTTCTTCTGTGTTTGTTCTCAAACTGCTCGGATTAGCTGAATGTACTCCGGAGAACAGAATGCAATGTCATTGTTAGCAGTGTTGCTGCGATAAGTGTGCCTTTTTTGCCTGACACATCTGACTTCAGCATGTCTTTTAGGTAATTTTGACCCTATATGGGACGGAACAGCCAACTCCATCCAATAACATCTTTAGTCACCTCTTACGACATGCATGGAAGGTAAACAATGTTGCTACTTTTTCCACTCATTTCAGGGCCTATATAACATAGGGCAGGAGAAGAAATAATACAGTCAATATTTTGCATGGACTAGAGAGACTACACTAGACATTTAATTGTAGAAAGATAAAAGCAGCGATGAGGTTAGATCTGAGTATAACAACTTGATCCGGAGCAACAAAATATGTACCGGGTATGTTAACTGACAATACTGCATTTTTCCCATTAGGGAGTTTTTTAGGGGCTTGTGTGATAAAGACCGCATGCCCTAGCTGTTGCCACGTCATGTTCAGAGTTAGTTTTTTAATTTACACGCCAACAGTAAAAACCTAGTCCTTACCAGGGATCAAACTCTGTACCTCACAGGTATGAGAACAACGCTCTAACCTCATGGCCATGTGCCACATAATGTAAGAGAAATTCACTATACACCATCAAATCCCATTATAACAACTTGAACAGACAAAAATGTATATAATAACAGAAATTCACTATATACAGTACAAACAATATAGAATAAATATAATTGGAGATTTTGAAGTGTTGTTATATAGGGAAATTTGTTATAAAAGAATGAATATAGAGGGATCTGCTGGGAGTTTGAGAATGAACAGAACAAATGTCTGCAGACAAGTCCATTTGCAGTGTTATCTTTATTACATTATGTTTTCTATTGATGCCTATTGGTGAATGGTTTTACTGCAGTTCTACGAATGATATATAATCTTCCATGTTGAAAACGGTACCATAAGCAGATATATTTCTATGTGACGAATGTTTAACACTTTGCTGACCAACAGTTTTAAGTGTACTTATCTCCCATTACCAAAGGTGTTAGCAAATTTTGGAGAATTCGACAGCGCTGTTATTTAAAAATTTTGAACTCGGGACATAGACCTTTGAAGTTTTCTGTCATAATGAATATTTGCATTTCCTGAATGAATTTGTAAGCCCCATAGTTATTTCAAGAGTGAAATCCTAATTATTATAATGCTAGGTGTGGATATATATTACATTCTATACATCACAAAATCTCACCTTCTAGAATTTCTAATTTTCCCAGAATAAAACTCATAAGAGGCATGTCAAGAAACTTTCATGGGTACCACCGTTTTTTAATGACGTATTATCTCAATGAGCTATTCTTATTAAAACTATCGGTAGTTTCCGTATTTCTGAATTATAACAGTTTTGACAATAATCGAAATTGATCGCTAAAGATATATAATGAGAATTTGATTACTGTCGAAGTTGATCACTAAGGTATAACAGAAATTTGACGACTGTCAAATTTGGTCAGCAAAGTATTAATAACAATGCTTTTGTATCAGACCGAATTAGTATAAGAATAATTGAGAAATAATAGAAACGTACATGCAACCAATACAGTGAAATCCTGGTATGTCAAATTGGCCAGCAACTAATCCATGTATAACAAATTGGCCAGGAACTAATCCATGTGTGACAAATTGGCCAGGAACTAATCTATGTGTGACAAATTGGCCAGAAACTAATCCATGTGTGACAAATTGGCCAGGAACTAATTCATGTGTGACAAATTGGCCAGGAACTAATCCATGTGTGACAAATTGGCCAGGAACTAATCCATGTATAACAAATTGGCCAGGAACTAATGAAATGATGATGTTCTTTCAGACTGCCAAGAAATAGACAATTGTAAAAATTCACTGGATTATGAGGCCCACAAATTTGTTAAATTGTCAAGACATATAGTCCCTATTGCTTGCTAGGCAGGTTTTATGGAGAATGTGCCTTTCCCGTTTGCATTAAGCCCCCTCTGGACTCTGTTGATTATCTCCAAGGGAAAGGCAATGTCAATACACTTGGAAACAAGCAGAACTGAAGAAAATGTTTTAATACACCATGGACTGCTTTAAGGATCCTCCAGATTTTCTGTAGGAATGATAGAAGAGACACAATATAATGACTTCAGGAGGTATGTGGACACCGGTAAAGTCTAGCGAATATGAATGATCTTGCCTGCTGCTGGGTATCCATTTCAAGGTATTTCAGACTTTTCCACGCTCAATTTTAAATTTTAAAAAAATGTTCTTCATAAAAATGATTTGAAACTTAAATATTGCAATAAAAATCTGAATTTCTGATCTATTATGTTGTTGGTGAAGATTCAGATAGACTGGTGTATGTTGAAGATTCTGTTGTTGGTGAAGATTCAGATAGACTGGTGGGTGTGAAAGACTCGGTGCAGATTCAGATAGACTGGTGGGTGTGAAAGACTGTTGTTGGTGCAGATTCGGATAGACGGGTGGGTGTGGAAGAATGTGACCAGAACTTACTGGAACTTTGCAAATGAAAACATTTCTGCTGTACTTTAGGAAAGGTTTGTTATGATCCCCAGGAATTACATGCTACAACATTCTTGTTTCTTGTGTAGGATGGGGCATTCATACCCTGAATTCAACTCTCAGCTGTACGCAAAGCTTTGAGAAGAGATCTAAAACTCCTGTTTATTAACAAGATGTAGTCCGGAATGAGTTGTGTTTAGGTTTGCTGCAATATCTGCGTCTTTGGGCCTGATACATCTGACTTTGTTACTTTGTCTGGAATGGGAAGCCAATTCCATCACATAACCTCCTTAGTCACCATGACATACATGGAAAATAAAGTGTTGCTATTCTTTGCTCGCCTTTCAAGGCCTGGCAACACACAGGTGAAGCCTCCTACTCTGAGGGGGTTCTGTGTGTTATCTATAAGGTATGTTCTATTTTATATGCAGGTATTAAACCACATGAGACTCTGCAAACATATTCTGGTACAGTGGAAATATTTATCTTCTGGATAAATGCACCACCCTGTATCTCTATAAAGGCTCATCCACTTTCCAAAGGGGCAATTTAGCTCTGAAAAGGGTTTATCCACTTCAGTCTTTTTGTAGCGGTTAGCCCTGAGAAGGGCTGATTTGCAGTAGTTCCAGTCTCATGGCAGTCAGCCCTTAGAAGGGCTCGTCCACAGCATCTGCTTTCTTCTTAGGCTTAGGGGAAGTCAGTTTGAGAAGGGCTAGTCCGCAGACACCTCCGTCCAGTGAAGGGCTGATCAGCTGCAACGAATCTTGTGGCACACACGCCGGCCCTTCTAGGTGATCTTTAAATAGATTCAATTTATCGTGTACAGTCCTGAGTCTGCTGTAGGGGATACAATATTCTAAGAGACTGCACAACTTTCAAGTGGTAACCATAGAAATGGGATGTGTTAGTGCATTATGGTTGACTAGAAATCCAGATTTGATCCACCATATGTCCTAGGGGGCTGTCCATAAATTACGTCAACAACTGGGGAGGAGGGTGTATTACAAAGTTTGATGGTTGTTGACAATGGGGAGGGGATCTGACAAAGTTTGACAGTTAACAGGGGAGGGAAGTTGACCAAAGATGCCATTTTTATACATCTATTATTCATTACCTGTCTTCCACGTGAGTATTATTTTCCATTTTTATACAGCAATTAAATTGTTTAAATTTGACAATTTTTTCTAAAGACACATCCTACTTCAACATGGCCTTATAGATCACTTTGAACCTCCATGGTATGGAACAGACAACTCCAATACTCCCAAACCTCCTTAGTCGCAACATACTACAACATACCTGGCAGATAATAATGTCACAATTCTTTGCTCTCCTTTCGGACCCTGGGGGCACTTAAAGCATTGACATTCATTATATTTCAGTCACCCGTGTGATGCTGGGGCCCGAAAGGGGAGCAAAGAATAGCAACACTATTTACCTTCAATGCATGTTGTAAAAGACGACTAAGAAGGTTATGGGAAGGAGTTGGCTATCCCATATAGGGTCAGTGACCCAAAGCCACACTGAAGTCGGATGTGCCAGGCCGAAAGGCGCAGCTATTCTCGACAACGCATTCCGTTCTCTGGACTACATCCTGCTAATCTGCAGGAGTTTGAGAACGAACGCAGAAGAAGATTATATGTCAGTTTTCTCATAGGGCCCTATTTACTTCATCTCTTTATCGTACAACTTAGTGTACATATCTCTGTAGCTCAATCCCAGTGGATCTTGGATACATGCAGTTGTAAACAGTTGCTTACCGCCGAAGACGGATGTGTTGGGACATTGGTGCAAATAATACGGCAACACAACGCATTTCCATTCTCTGGACTACATTCAACTGGGCATCTTGTAGGATCATTGTCCTGTTACAAGAGAAATCCAGTGGGAGTTTGAGAATGAACGCTGAAGAAGAAGAAAAAACAGTTGCTTGATGCACACATGGATGCTTCAAAGCAAATGTGCACTTGTAACTGAACAATATTTGAAGTTAGAGTAAATGTACACTTGTAACTGAACACTATTTGAAGTCGGAACAAATGTACACTTGTAACTGAACAATATTTGAAGTCAGAGCAAATGTACACTTGTAACTGAACAATATTTGAAGTCAGAGCAAATGTGCACTTGTAACTGAACAATATTTGAAGTCAGAGCAAATGTACACTTGTAACTGAAAAATATTTGAAGTCAGAGCAAATATGCACTTCTAACTGAACAATATTTGAAGTTTTTACACCATAATAATGGAATTAAAATTATTATTCAGCGCTGATTCTTGTAAGGAATGGGTGAGAAGTCTGGCTATGGTTTTACTGCTAATGTGAGTAATAGTCGTTGAACACAGTGGAGCATACAGGACAACCACATCGAGCATGCAGATGGAAGTAGAGGCAATTGCTTTTGAAGTTGTTTTCTGGACCTTTATTTACCAAGACAGTTATTGTGTCAGACTTGCAGTACATGCTTTGAAAGATAAAAATGGTGGATATGAGTCGCTGCCATCTATAGCTTATTGCAACTTCTTTGACATCACATGGATTTATTGCCTGAGATATGCAGGTGTTCGTGATAAGGAAAAAACAGACAGACTGGCATCCAATGCATCAATAGACAGGGAGTTTATAATGAACAAGGGGGACGTACTGCAACTGCTTCACAGTGCCCACTTTTTGTGGACACAAGGATTGACGAATTTGATATTAAACATGGAAGTAGTATAGCTGGATGCCTACAAGGTAGATAGAATGAGGAGCATATTCAACCGGCGAGCCATAGGAACAATTAGCATGCATACCCTTTGAGGTATAGGCTGACAAAATGTCACTTGTGAAAAAATCATTGCCACTGCATGTCTTGTCTCAATTTCTTATGTTTGTCGTCTGTCAAATGGTTTCCATGGATGAGGAAGATTCAGGTCAGTTGCACCTTTGTCCTTCTGTAGATGGGTGAGGAATGCTAGATGTACCATAGCTACATACAGGCCAACAGATCTGACAAAGAATGATAAACTAGTTGACCAAGAATTGTATGCTACATTCCTGGCAGGACTTAATGATCAGGAATAATGCAGTGGAACGCCTTCCTTTGAGGACTAAACATGCATCCATAACTGTCTAAAACATGCATGCCTTTGAGACAACAAACCATATATGAGTTGGCCAACTGAAGAGAACCTGTGCTTTTGTCAGAACAGCTATTTGCTGTCAAGAGCTACCTGCTCAAAGCCAAAGGGATTATTTCATAATCATGTCAAGAGTTACCTGCTCACAGCTAAAGGTATTACTTCATCATCATCATGTGTCACAAGTCGACATGTAACTGGTTCTCATTTTCCCCTCACATTTTACATGACAAGTAAACCTATCTTACATGACATTCACAAAGATTTGTTCACAGATCAGTACTTCTTCCATTTATCTGTCAATCGGACTTTTAATCATAAAAATTGATTGCAAATTGCTCTTTATATTAATTTTCTTGCACAATCACTTCTGATTTGTGCAGTTATTCCCTTTGCCCTGGGAATAAGCCCGAAATTTGTCCTGATCGATCACGATTGAAAAGATTAAATAGAGTTATTTTGTTATAAATGTATGCATGGTGTAAGGATTCTACTACTAATCTTAGCCACAAACATGGCTCTGTAGGCTCTAACCCGGATTGGTTAATGATACTTGTATTCACATCATCATCAAGTGTCGTCTCCGCAATGGAGGTTGGCTACAACAGACTTCCAACTCTTTTTTTGGTAGTGCACTCCACTAGACTATAACCTTTGCATTCACAAGACAGTTTTAAAAAAACAATGATTTCTTTATATATTTATTCTCTGTTCATCATAAATCACATCATCCTAAAAAAAATGAAAATAAGTACCCAGTATAAATTATTCACTCTTTCAACATTCAGTTTTCCGATGTACACCCTCATCCATAATTTGTTTCTATTTGCTTCAAAATATTAAATTTCATCCATGCATGTAACAGAAAAATGTGACATTATCTATGTATATGACAGACAAATGTAACATGAAATATGGAATCGTGCATACATACATTATTATCTAATACATTTAGATTGGTCAATAAGCAATCAAAAGCTTCATGCATTACCTTTTTATTAACTTTCATCACTTCTTCCAAGTGACGAAATGAACACATGGTCAGAATTGCTGGTATGGAGACCATGGGGATTGGATAAGCAATGGATCAAGCTAACATTCTAAATGCCCAGAGGGAGATAGGATGGATGATATGTAACTGTGATTCTGCGACTGAAAATACCGCTTAAATATTATGCCAAGAGTGGTATGGCTAAACAAGAACATTATGCAGGTAACCAGAGGATACTGGTAAACAAATACAGATAAGATGTGGTTAGTAGCTACATATCTTTAGGAGATCTGAGCACGTATGGCCTGGCCTGATCACTTGATGTGCAGTGAAGATGATCTATTTACTAACTTCTTCCAGTTGGCTTTTATAGATTGTTCAGGATTTTTTTATTCAATGAGGTTAAACATCAATTATTTAAATATGGTAGAATAAAAGTCACATAATAGGTTAACTTTGACAAATTTGTTACAGATACAAGTCTCATCATAATGGCGGCTGTTTTTCTTTATCTGTTCCGAGAACACTTGCCTCAATCTCCTCAAGATTAAGATTCTTGTCCCTTATAGCTTTCTGAAAATATTCAATAAAACTTGAGTCATGGTAGATAACAAAGTACTCATTAATTCAAACTTGAGTCATAGTAAGTAAAGGAAGCTCAATTATTCAATAAAACTGCTGTTAAAGGCAAATAGCAAATGAAACTCAATTACAATTGAGTTAAATAATTATTTAACCCCTTAGCTGCAAAGGTATCCTTAAGGATATGATGAGGAGTTGCCGCCTTTTTTGCTGAGATCTTCTTCTTAAGTTTCTCAGGAAAACAATTCATCTGGATGCTTATAATAAAGCATCCAGATGGATTTATTTTTCCCTGGGAAGCTAAGAAGAGGAGGAACAGCAAAATGGCGGTGGCTATTCATCATATCCTTAAGAATACCTCGGCAGTTAAGGGGTTAATGAAACTTCTGTTCATGGTAAATAACAAATGAAACTCAATTATTCAATCCCTAGAATCTACCGTCTGAGTAGGGGTAGTTAATGAGTTTGCCTCTCGTTTGGAGAGGTGTGCCTCTTTCGACCAGCTGCCAAAGTCCAATTAGGCTATATCAGGACACACTACCATAAAATATTAGAGGTAACAAAGACAAACCCTCTGAGTTGGAGACTTTTAAAAGCTTTGCACCACTGTCTTCAGTAAGAGGTGTAAATGTAAAACATAATTATAACTAAGACGACTCTAGGCGAGAGTCTAGTATATGTGGATGGCTAAATGTAGACTAGCTAGTAGGTTCCTACTTAGTAATGACTATTCTATACTCTGAGTATAGACTAAAATAGTTATATTTATTTATTAAAAATAGGTCTACGCTCTTGTCATTTGATTACGCCCCTTTGTCTAATAGTCTCCACCTTCCAGTAGAATAATTTGGGATTGGAAATCAAATCATCATTCCATGAATGTAAACTTTTTAAGGCTCCATTAAAATGGTGACACATATTTCCATTCTCTGGACAATTTCCATTTGCTGGAAAAGATTTGCGAATCCAATTTGTGCAGTATTGACATCCATATGTCGATATTACTAGGTACTTGGACATTCAGGATTCACGTGTACAAAAAATTTTGCTTAGGTTATAAATTTCTTGGACTAATGTTTACATTTAGTGATGTCACCGTTTTTCGTGTCTGCAACTAGATTTATTATGTTCTTTAACCATTTTTTTTAATATATGTAACTTTTAAGGATGCAGCAAGATGCTGAAAACGGCAGTTAATTTTTTAAAAACATCATTTATTTTATTTATGCAAATTGGCTGTCATTTTGAATATTAATTAGTTGTACATGCCACTGAGAATCACAGCAATGTGATCAACAGATGCATCTTGTCTTTGTGAATACAAAAATATATAGTTTCTGTGGTATTTTATTATGTTTAATAGATATTTAATTTATTTTCATTATAATTATGCAAATTAGCAGCCATTTTGAATATCAATTAGTTCTGTGTCCATCTGAAAATTCCAGAAAAGTGATCAACTTAAGCGTCTTGTCTTCACGAACACAAAAATGTATAGTTTGTTGTGTTTTGTATTATTGAAAATAACTAATATAATTCAGTAATTGTCAGTTCAGTTAAATTTTTGTGGTCAAGTTTTATTTATATTTTCTTATATGTTACATGTAATTTATTTTGATATCAAATTAATTAGAAAAAATGCATAACTTTTTTCAGGGTTAACGTACAGACTTGGTTGATGTATCATTACATTGCAATTTTCAAGGGCTATCTAACTATAGTATTTTTTAATACTGTAGCATTATTTTAATTTTAAATTGTCCAAGTACCTAATATTACAATTATTATCATTATGGTAATTTCCATATTCATTGTCCTGCTTTAAAAAAAAAAGATATCCAACGAGAGTTTGAGAATGAACGTTGAAGATTTCTAATATGCCTACTATGAGTTTCCGTATTATTGAATGCTAAATAGCACCTGAAATAAGTAGGTTATGTCTATGATGTCGATTTTGAAAACAACAGTGTCTCACCTTCACGCATTCCTGATAAACTCTGAACAATGCGGTGCATGGATCTTCCGTAATTCCCTTCAAGAATTTTTCAGAAAACCATTTGTTAAAACACTCATCATAGTTTCGTTTCAGCTCCCGACAATCACTTCCAACACTATCCATGTTTGAGAAAACTTGAGAAGGTGTTCCTAGCGCATCTCTTATAAGATTTGCCATGCGACCGATCACTCACCAACATCAAATGTTGAAAGTGCTCTTCGATGTTACATGCTACTGTTTTGATGGATGCATCATTTTTGTAATGTTCGCTTCAAACGAGTTCTTTGTTCCTCGAGACTAACGGAGCTCTTCAACCTCTCCGAAAAGAATCACCATCATTGTGTTCCGTCTCCGCAACGAAAGTTAGCTGCGACGGACCTCGAATATCCTCTCCCTTGTTTTGGTGGTACACTCTGCTAGACCGTAAGCTGTCCATCTCGTGATGTTTCTACCTTATATGGAACAAAACAATAGCTCACAAACACGTGCATATATCACACAATGGCATTGGATCAAAGGGCATGCTGGATCAGCAACCAACCAACAAATCTCTTCCTCGACTCTACCCTCAAGTAAATTCTTCAAAAATAAGGTGCCATGGTTTTAAATACGTCCTAAATACTGTATTTGTTTCATCCTCTAATAGTTATTTTTTTCTTATTGAAGTGTTGTTAGAGCCTCTAGCCTAGCTCTTTGTTCTTTCTCTTCTCTTTTTTCGACGTTCTCCAAAAAGAATAACAACGATGTTTACCTTCATAGATGTCCTAAGAGGTGACAAATGAGATCATGTGGTGGATTTGGCTGACCCATCTCATAGGATCAAAGTGACACAGAAGCCATGCGTCAGAACAAAAGGCGCAGATATCGCAGCAAAGTTGCAACACATTCCGTTGTCTGGACTGCATCTGTTACGCTGCAGGAGTTTGAGAAAAAGATGATGAGCCTTTCTCCGATAGCTTTGTTTTCATGTTCAGCGTCTCTTGAATTGCTTTTTGCCATTATTTTATGATGGTGGCTGCCAGATTGGCGAAGAAAAAACAAATGGGCGCAATAGTAATAGCCTAGGCTCTATATAGGGCCCGAACAGATCAATTAACAATAGACCCTAACACTCGCAGTTCTTATACTAATACATTTGATCTCCATTATTTTTAATGGTTAACGTTTTACTGCGTTCATTCTCACCAAAATTGACAGGAAGCAGTCCTGAATACGGATTGTGTTGTGTCATGGTTTACAGCTCAGCTGCGATATTTGCACATTTCGGCCTAGTATATTTGACTTCAACATGACTTCTGTGCTACTTTGATCCTATAATTGGATGGGACGGCTAAATCCGACCCAAAACGTTCTTAGTCGTATTTTATGGCATGTATGGAAGGTAAAGAGTGTTGCTATTCGTTGCTCTTCTTTTGCTATCCTTTCAGGCATGTCAGCGCAAGGGCAATTGTGATATTCCAACTCGAATATATCCAAACTGGTATAATATCCGCGGTCAGAAGAACGTATCTCACTATAGAAGATGCTTTAAAAAAAATTCTAATACAGAAATATAGAAGGCTGACGAATGATCTGCATTCGTTCATAAACGTGACTGACAGATAGGTAGGACCGTAGATACATCCTCGGTAAAGGGAGGGGAGTTATATATCTATGCATCCATCCATCTATCTATCTATAAGCCCATAATCCGTCATGTCTTAATGAAACCACATTGGATGCATAAATACACAGAGTCCACCAGTGATTTCCATCTTGAAAGATGCGAACGAATGAGTGACAAATCTTGCCCTCAGTTTACCTAATAAAAATTATGAAGTATGCACCCTCGTTTTTGGCCTGCTTCCTAGTGCTAAGTTTAATGTTCCGAATTCCTAAAGAGGATGGATTTAAATCTCCACACCCGTGTGTTACCGGACTCCAACGGAGTGCAAAGACAATGTTACGTTCCATGCATCTCGTAAGAGACGATTAATGATGTATTGGGGTGGGTTTGGCTGTGCCATACCATACAGGGTCAAAGTGACCCAGAAGCCATACTGAAGTCGGATGTGTAATGTTACATTCCATACATGTCGTAAGCGTTAACTAATAAGATTTATAGTGGATTTGGCTGTGCCATACCATACAGGTTCAAAGTGGCACAGAAGCCATACTGAAGTCGGATCTGCCAGCCCGAAAGGCGCGAATATCGCAGTTAATCTGTAAATCATGACACGACGTATTCCGTTCTCCCTCTTACATCCTACTATTCTGCAGGAGTTTGAGGATGAAAAGAAGAAGATGAAGAACCCTTCCTCTAAACCTCCTCTCCCTTATCTACCGGCTCGGGCTTGCTGCTATAGCTTATCCTGAATATGGCATGAGGAATTTATAACAATTTATACAATTTATAACATGAGGAATTTATAACAATTTATACAATTTATAACATGAGGAATTTATAACAATGACATCCTTCATCTACAAGAAGATACAGTACCAGCATATGAAATGAAGTCTTCTTCTTCTTCTGCGTTCGTTCTCAAACTCCTGCAGATTAGCAGGATGTAGTCCGGAGAACGGAATTCGTTGTGTCATGGTTTACAGCATTGCTGCGATATCTGCGTCTTTCCGCCTGACACATCCGACTTCAGCATGTCTTTGGGTGACTGACCCTTTATGGGGTGGGACAGCCAACTCCATCCCATAACCTCCTTAGTCGCCTTTTACGACATTCGTGGGAGGTAAACAGTGTTGCTATTCTTTGCTCCTCTTTCGGGCCCGGCAACACACGGGCGGTGAAATGAAGTGACATAGAAAGATCCAGAGACTACCGACATAGAAACGATTAAACGCATATATCTGCAAAGATATGAATATAAAGAAGATTGACTTATCAAAACTATTAACAAAATTACTCATTGCCTATTTTAGGTACATGAAAAGACACCATGGCTAGAAAGATTAATTAGGAAGGGAAAAATTCCAGGAAAGATAAAAAGAGGCCTCTAAGTCGTCAATGGAAGCAGGATATCGGGAATATTTTGAAGATAGCGCTGAAAGAAGCAGGGCAGCTTGCACAGAACCAAGAGACTTACAGAGAGGCAGGGAGAACAACGTTCTGCAAAAGGCATGTAAAATAGAAGAAGCAGGACCGTTTTGACAGAATCGAAAGGCTTACAGAATGGCAACGAGGACAACGTTCTGCAAAGGAAAAAAGACATGTCATATTAGGATGTGATATAAAGATATGCGCATTCGGTTGCGTCTGTGAGTCTCATAAATGTCTAACTAGACAAACCAACCATGCAATAGAAAACCTTAATATATGACATGCCTTTATATTGTAGTTAACTTCTTATCCCAGCTTCATATGCCACGTCATCTATACAATCTCGTAGTCGTAACCTTCGAAAACAGTTACCATGTTGTTCAGACAGAACGATGTTGTGCTTGAACTAGTTACTGGCACGTCGTGGATGGACGGAACAACTAAGAAACATGTCGCAAGGGCCAGAGTTGTGCCCTGATGTCGACGTCTGTTTCGGCGGCATTAGACTCGAAACACCGAGCCGGATGGCTGCTGGAACAGAGGGTGGAGCACTTATAGGAATGCCCCACGTGCTGTGAGGCCAGTTTCTAATAAAGAATTAAGATATGTTGAAATGTCAACGTGGCTCTTACAATTGTGGTATCACCGACTGTGTATTAAGCAACCTGTATACAAATACGATCATACGCCTTGCTTAAATCATCTATATCAGAGCCGTAGATACATATTTGTAAATCCAGGAATAAGGTAATGAAGCTTTGCTAATTACTAAAGACATACATAATAATAAACACACATCGACGTTTCAACCAAAAGGCCTTTATCAAGACAAAAAATTAAAACAATTGAAACATACAACAGAAAACGAACAGTAAGGGTATTGGCGTTATTATTGGCATGCGTAATATAAATTGACCGGTATATAGATACATATTGATACATATTCGGAAGGGGAAGGGTGTTTAACCTTTTAAAAATGTAGTTTCTTCGTTTTTGCGATCTCTTGTTGCTTTTTTAAAGAGAAAATTACAATAGGAGGTGAGGAGGTGTTGGTAAATCATTTAGTACTAAATGACATGTTTTGATTTCTTAAAATGAAAACAGGGGGGGGGGGGGGGAGGTAAGTCCTTATCTACCTACTTGAAGTATATATTTTAAAGCTTAAATCTATGATTTATTTAATGATCAGTATCTAGGTATTTAACATCTAAACACATTACAAACACACTAAAAATTAGAATTATAAAATTCTACATTTATTCTATATTGACGTATGGATCAGAAACATGAGCAAAGAACAAACAATTAGATGACAGAATTGACAGCTTTGAGATGTGGATATATAAAAGAATAGGGAGTGATTCGTGTAAAGAGATTGAAAAACCAACAAAGAGTGTTCTAACAAACTTCGTATGAAAAAAGATGTAATAAATAAATAAAAATCAAACAAATAAAGTGTTTTGGACATTAAAGGACTGTACACATTGTTGAAGACCTTACTTGAGGGTAGAGGCGTGGAGGGGGTGCAAGCAAAAGATAGGCAGAGATACACGTAGAGGAGAAACATCACAAGATGGAGATCTTATAGTTTAACAGAGTGCACCACCAAAGCAAGAGGTGGGGATGTTGGAGCCCCGTTGTATCCAATCTTTGTTGCGGAATCGACTCTTGATGATGATGATGTTGTTCCTCCTTCGCAAGCGAAGATGAGCATGACATGAAAAAAACATTAAATGCGATGGGAAAAATATATATACACACATACATATATACATACATATATACATACATATATATATATATACACACACACGCATATATATAATTAAGATTGGTAATGAACTAATTTGGTTTGTGAGTTCGTAGATGCCCGATGAGTCCGATTCGTGCACGGAAAGTTCTATCGCAGTGCATGTAGGAGTGCTGAAGGTTCGGGGTAGGAGAATTTACGGATTTGTCCTTCCGCTTGTGGATTGCCCGCAGTGTTCTTTCTTTTTCAAATTTCGTGATGCCAGCAGTGATCTGGGTGTGCCAGCCTGAGCGATCAAGTTCTGTAGTCTCCCAGGAGATAGGACCGATGCTGCAGTTCTGGAGAGAGCTTTTTAGGTGATCCTTGAAGCGCTTTTTCTGCCCTCCACTTGAACGTTTACCTTCGCACAACTCCCCATAGAATAATCTCTTTGGAAGGCGCTTGTCTGGAATACGGACGATGTGGCCAGTCCAGCGGAGTTTATGATGATGATGATGCACGTAATAGCAGAAGGGAAGACATTCTCCAGAAGCAGAAACTGTCTTGTACCTGGCAACACCGTTTCTACCAAAAGTTGCAAACATTCTGCAGTGATAAAATATCCAGGATTGTGGTTATTCTTATTTGCTCCAACTTTAATCAATCTGCTCTAGAGAGCACATTTAAAGTTGTGTAGAATCATATATGGCCAGAACTAGAGAAGATAATTCGATAGTTTACTCTCAGTGTGAACGTAATACTAGCGAAGCAGCCCCAGAGATTTACAAAAGTACTCTTGTAAACAGGGTGTTGACAGCCATTAGGAAATCGCTAGGCTATGTCGTTACAACGACATCAGTGCAACTTAATCGGGTAAATTGACATTTGTGTGTGTGTGTGTTATTCATGCAACTCCAATAAATACTATGTTAATGTAAAGTAAAACTACTCACCAACTCTTCACTGTGCTATAAATAGCACACATTTTAATTACAACTTGACTTCTGTAAAGGTTAGGTAATACCTCGAAACTAGAACAAAGGTCACAGTGAAGAGTTGATACGTAGTTGCGCCATGTAATATTATTACTAGATAATGTAACTACCAAATACACTGTATTAAAAAATTATTCTTAGTCCATGTTACAATATTGACCATGTTGGATGTGTCAATATTGTATGTGCTATGCAACTACACAGCGTTGTTGTTTTTCTAGTTCTATTAAACATGTTGGTTTTTTAAAAAAGAAATGTTCTTCTACATTCGTTCTCATTGTCCTACTGCTTAGCAGGGTGTGTAGTATAGTATACGAACTGTTACAGTGAAAAGGGTTGTCTTATCCCACTATGGTTTAATGCATAATTGCAATATCTATGCCTTTCGTCGACAGAACGCATCCGACTGGTAATTTTTGGATCGCGTTGACCTACAGAATAGGCTAGCTAACTTCATCTCCAAACATCATTAGCTGCCTCTTACGACATGCATGACCAGGTAACAGTGTTGGAATTATTTGCTCCCCTTTTGGTTCCTGACAACACGGGGGGGGGGGGAATAGGGGGTGCCTTGTCGGGAAACCTTTTCTGCCTTGTTTCCTAGTATTATTGCTTCCTATCTTGTTCTGATTGTGTTGGGAACTCTCTCCCTCCCTCCCCAGTTTACAAAAAATGTATGCGCTTGTAGTGCTGTCTAAAAATTCAGCAATGGCTGAAAAGCAATAAATATTATGTGGCACAAATACCAGTGTGTTGCCAAACCTGAAAGGGGAGCAAGGAATAGCAGCACAGTTTACCTTCTATGCATGTTGTAAGAGGCAACTAAGGTTATAGGGAGGAGTTAGCTGTCCCATTCCACATATGGTCAAAGTGACACAGAAGCCATGCTTAAGTTGGATGTGTCAGGCTGAAAAGTGCATGTATCAATGACATAAAGCATTTCATTCTCCTGACTACATCCAGCTAATTTGCAGGGGTTTTAGTGCGGCAAAATAAGATAAGAAATGGAGAGATCTGGTCATGAACAGACCAAGACTTGGTGGACACCCAGATTTAGGATAGATAATGAAAATAACCCAGGCACAAACTCAGAATACCATTAAGGAATATAGCTAGATGACATGGACACCACAGGGAAAAAGGAAGCAGATAAAACCTAGAAACACATGGAGAGGAGAGCCCATGAAATATTGACATATGGTAATCACATTGAATGAGGCTGAGAACATATCCAAGGATAGAGACCATGGATGACTTGACAAAATTTGGAGTCACATGGAATGAGAACATATCTAAGGATTGAGGTAAAGGAAAAATCATTGTTTGTGACCTCTGCCCCAGAGGATGTGTAGCACACCAAGAGGCCCAAAAGCTTGATTGATTGATTAGTTGATTGAAAAGCAAAGTACTGTACAGGGTATGTCTAAAGTTGTAGCTACAAGTTTACATAGGCCCTACATACTGGAATATTTGTGATTTTCAAACTAGCACAAATCTGTTTTTGTGTGGCCTTGATATTTGCGTGGTGGCAAGGTTATCTTATCCAGGTTTGTAAAGGACAAAAACACAGCTCAGTAAAGTTATTACTGTGATGATCTTATCCAGGTTTCTAGAGGACAAAAACACAGCTCAGTAAAGTTATTACTGTGACGATCTTATCCAGGTTTCTGGGGGACAAAAACACAGCTCAGTGAAGTTATTACTGTGACGATCTTATCCAGGTTTCTAGAGGACAAAAACACAGCTCAGTAAAGTTATTACTGTGATGATCTTATCCAGGTTTCTGGGGGACAAAAACACAGCTCAGTGAAGTTATTACTGTGATGATCTTATCCAGGTTTCTGGGGGACAAAAACACAGCTCAGTGAAGCTATTACTGTGATGATCTTATCCAGGTTTCTGGGGGACAAAAACACAGCTCAGTGAAGCTATTACTGTGATGATCTTATCCAGGTTTCTGGGGGACAAAAACACAGCTCAGTGAAGCTATTACTGTGATGATCTTATCCAGGTTTCTGGGGGACAAAAACACAGCTCAGTGAAGCTATTACTGTGATGATCTTATCCAGGTTTCTCAAGGACAAAAACATTGCACATGAAGCTATTAATGTGGTGATAAAAAGAAATTGGCCACATATCTATTTTGGGATATATCAGTCAGAATCACATCACCTGGTTACAATAATTTCCTATTCCTAGGCTATATTTACATTTGGTAAGTTGCCACTGCTTTCTTAATTGCATGGCTTCCAAACTGGCTGCATCTGAAATCAAATGCAGTACCTTAGTCATCACAGATTCTCTCACTACATCACAGATTCTCTCACTACATCACAGATTCTCTCACTACATCACAGATTCTCTCACTACATCACAGATTCTCTCACTACATCACATATTCTCTCACTACATCACAGATTCTCTCACTACATCACAGATTCTCTCACTACATCACAGATTCTCTCACTACATCACAGATTCTCTCACTACATCACAGATTCTCTCACTACATCACAGATTCTCTCACTACTACTCAACCTCAGAGCCGAATGATACAGAAACACAGAAGCATCTTATTATTCATTGTGAAGCCATGCAAAAAGTGAGCATCCAAAGAATGGTATGGTACTACAGTAGATACCATCCCACTGTGACATACAATGAAATGAGGAGGAGATATTCTGGCACAAAAATGGAGCAATACAGGAACAAAAAGGCCAAGAAATCACATACCAGGAAAAAACTCATTAAAGCTATTAGGAAAGTTGACCACCCAAAAGACAACTATAACTATTTTTACAGAGCTGAGCAGGTTATCATCTTCCACATCAGGATAGGGCACAGCAGACTAAACAGCCACTCAAATAGACTAAGACTGGTTCCATCACCTCTGTATCCATGTGGGCAGGCAATACAGACCGCTGAACATATCCTGCAATACTGCATTACACTAAATCAATTAAGAGAGGAACACTGGCCCACAGAGACAGATATCCACTGAAAGCTGTATGGGAGCACCTAGGAGCTTTCAAATACAGCAGTATTCATTAAGAAAACTGGACTTGCTGTGTACACATGTTAAACTGTGTGAATGAGAAGAAGATTGGTCATTGTTTCATTCCAAAATTTAAAGAAAAAAACCTTTCATTGTTGCTTTAGTATTTCTTGACACTATTCCTGCTTTTTAAAAAGACTATCATTTAATTACAGAAAAGGAAAAAAACAGTTGATGATAGTGGGAGCAGCAGTAAAGCAAAGAAATCCAAGCCCTGTTTTGAAGAGTGTGTTCAGGATGGCAATCGAGATGTCGACAATGTAAGTTTGCTCTTAGGGTTATTGCTCTCACCATAATTCATAATTACACACAGGGCACATTCATAGGTTCTCCGATTCATTACAGCACACTTATCTATTCCTCACCAGATGCTACATATTCCAAAATGTACACACTTTTATGACGTCTACTCAAGCCATTAGGGGGAGAGGGGGGTTGGGTTTGGGGTTCAAACAACATGACTTTTAATACTATACTAGGAATTTAGCCAAAAAATAGACCAACAACCTCATCCCCCAGCCATTTTGTTTACAAAAAGGTCATCCAATTTTTCATCACAAAGAACAATTGATACACACAAAAAATGTACGAATACATTAAACATTTTTTTATTTTAGGTAAACCCAGCCTTTAAGTGAAACTTATCAACTGCCCTGCATCTGCTCTTAAATTACAAAAACACACATCTCATTTACGAAAAAAAGACTGCTCTCTGAAATCTTGATGATTTTGAGCAAGTTTTTTTCACCTCTACAGTATCATGTTCAGATGGTGTTTGATCCAAGACCATATATTTGGAAAGAGGTTGGGGGCTTGAATTTTCCTAGGTGACAAAAAGCATGACATTTTGTACTAAGATATACACCTTAATGTGCGGGTGTCTGTGGCTATGTTGATAGCGATGCAAAACATCAGCAAAAGTTAAAACGCATGAACCTGGTTAGCTTTGAGCTTGGTAACTAGTGTGTAATTATGAGAACTAGTTCTCTCATATGGCTGGCCTACTATACTAGTGATATGGTTACAGATGTCCACCGTTCAGTGGAAGGGATAAAAACACTGAACATATTAGTTACCAACAATGAAATTGGATATGCTGGGCCTTTGACGCAAATACAAATGATGACAAAATTCAATTCCGTTCTCTGGACTACATCCTGCTGGAAATCTATTAAGACCGTTGTTCTGCAATAAGAAAGGTCTGGTGGGATATTGATAACAGATACAAAAAAAAACCTAATGGTTTCTCCCCAAAATATCGTCAAATATGAATTTATGAGCTTTTTGTTTTGTAACCCTCTATCCTCACTAAAATCACATTTATGTCCCTGGTCTATTCCACAGCATCCTTTAAATTTGTTATGGTGCCTGTGGAGGCATAGTGGCTGTTGCATGAACTTCTTAGATTGGCGGTCATGACATGATTCTCAATTCACTCATGGAGAATTTATTTGACAAATGACTTCTGAGTTGACCAGGCCTGAAGAAATGTGTATCAGGACAAATCTCGGAAAATAAAGGTGTCTGGTGTGTTTCTGTTCACATCACTCTTTGTGTGCTATTTGTCACAGAAATATGTGAAACTACCCACTGTATTCTCCATACACCCTAATAGTGGGGAAAGATAGTTATATTTACTTTATTGGATTGTTTTTCAATTTCAGGAGTGCTCTATCTGTCTAGAACCATGGTCCGCAATGGGTGGTCACAGAGTGGCTAGCTTGAAATGTGGTCATCTTTTTGGACTCCGGTAACATTTGTTAAACATACAACTGTGGGCTTTTGTATTGTATTAGATATACACCATGGTCTCATGTAATGTAATAGATATACAACTGTGGGCTTTTATTGTATTAGATATACAACCGCTATCTAAGATTTATCATGTAATATTTTATGTACGCTAGTCTTCATTCAATATTGCACGTATGAAATGTACCAGATTTATCATGTAATATTTTATGTAAGCAAGATATGAAAACTGATACCTGCGTTCTAATCCTCAGTTGTATTATGAAGTGGATAGAACAAGCTCATGTCTGCCCCAAATGCTGCACTTTTGCTAAGATGGATGATTTAAGGGAGATATTTGCGGAGAAAATCACAGTACGTTTAAATTTAATCTCTTCTTCTTTGTTCATTCTCAAACTCCTTTCGATTTGCTGGGTGTAATCCATATAATTGATTGAGCTGTATCTTAGTTTACAGCCTGGCTGAGCAGCACTGTATCATTTGGTTAAACACATCCGACTTCTGCATAGTGTTTTTGGATCACTTTGATCATCTGTGGGTTGAGGTAGCTAACTCAATCTCTAAACCTTATTTGTCTCTTATTACATGCATGGCAGGTCACAGTGTTCATATTCTTTGCTGTCTTTTCACTAAAGTTCACTTTGAGATTTTTTTTACGGGTCATGCTTCAAAGTCGTAGAAAAGAATCAATTCGATATAACACCCTAATACTCATTATAGACAGTGATGGATAAAAAAAAAGCTTTGTAATGATGATGATGAAGTAATCCCTTTAGCTGTGAGTAGGTAACCCTTGACACTTGATAATGCAGTAATCCTTTTAGCTGTGAACAGGTAGCTTTTGAAAGATCATAGCCAGCCGAAGACGGATGTGTCGGGACATTGGCGCAAATAAAACAGCAACACAACGCATTTCCATTCTCTGGATTACATCCTGCTGGAAATCTAGTAGGACAATGATCCTGCTGAACTGAAAGAGAGATCCAGCGGGAATTTGAGAATGAATGCTGAAGAAGAAGAAAGATCATAGCATTTCTGACAAAAAAACAAGTACTCCGCAGCCAAGTAACCAAGACGACACCCGGACTTATGTGAAGTGATTTGTTAGAAAGGTATGGTTATTTAGGAGGGAGGGGGGAAAGGAAACTATGGATGCATGTTTAATTCCTGAAGGAAGGCATTCCTGTGTGATAGTGTCCCAGGTAAATCTACACCCCCTACACAAGAGGTGTAACATGGAAAACCTTCCAGTGGTATAGTATCCTAGATAAATCACATCCTACATAAGGAGTGTAGCATGGAAGGCATTCCAGTGTGATAGTGTCCAGGGTAAATCACATCCTACATAAGGAGTGTAGCATATATTTCTGGGCTAACTAGTTAATAATTTTTCTGTTAGATTTGTTAACCCATCTGCACTGATGGTACACCTCATTGGGTGAGTGAGTTGGACTATCAACAGTCCTAGTTGAGGGAGTTAACTTTGCACAGTCCTGTTAGGGGAGTTGGCCTATAAAACCTATACAAAAAAGATGAGGTGGCAGCAAATAGTTTGGGAAACACTGATGTATGTAATGTTAAAGATTGGGATATGCCATATGTGAGGATTTGTTCTCAAATTCACATCGGAACTCTCTAGTAGCAGGACAATAGTTCTACTAGATTTCTAGCAGAATGTAGTCCAGAGAATAGAAATATGTTGTATCATCATTTTATTTGTACCAATGGTTCAACACATATGACTTTGGCGGTAGTATAATGTTTGAGGAGTACCAGTCTCAATGTGTGACTGAACTACCAGATATATCTAGTGACATTCTTTCCAGAATATTGTCTTCGTCATGAATACTCTGAACGCCTCTCTGTTCCGGGCAAGCAGGCCTGCATTAGCCAGAGACATGTGCATACATTCTTTGATGTCGCTGGTCCATTCTCTTCTTGGTTTTCCTCTTCTTCTCTTGCCCGGCACTCTGCCCTCTAGAATCAGCCTTTCAATACCATCATGCCGCTTTAAGTGTCCAAAATACTGTATCTTCCTTCTTATGATGGTATTTAGAAGCCACACTTCATTTAGTTTCAGTAATTTCAAAACTTCAATGTTCTTCTTTTTCTTTGTTCATGATATTCGTAGGATCTTTCTGTAGCACTTCATTTCAAATGAATTTATTCTTTTGGATATTGTTTTGTTTAAAGTCCTAAGTCTCGCATCCATATGTTGTCACTGTGAAAACACATGATCTTAAAAGTGTTACTTTAGTGTCGCTATTACTATTTTACCATAATAACGATGAACTACTAGATATCTCTCTGAAATCTGCTGCTGCTGATATTCCACCGATTTGTTAATTTGTTTGTTTTTTCCCGCAGAAGACGGATGTGTCGGGCCATTGGCGCAAATAAAACGGCGACACAACGCATTTCCATTTTCTGGACTACATCCTGCTGGAAATCTAGCAGGACCATGATCCAGCTAGATCCAGTTGGAGTTTGAGAATGAACGCAGAAGAAGAAGTTTGTTTTTTTCCTCAAATTCCCACCAGATCTCTCTTATAACAGGACAATGGTCCTAGATTTCCAGCAGGATATAGCCATGTGAACAGAAATTCATTGTATCACCATTTTATTTGTGCCTATGGCTCAACACATCCGACTTTGGCTGTGATAACTAATGCACCCAATGTTTTTACCACTTCCACTGAACGGTGGTAGTCTGTAACCATATCGATAGTAGGCCAGCCATATGAGAGAACTGGTTATCATATGAGAGAACTGGTTCTCATAATATACGCTAGTATAATCAACCTCAATGCTAACCACATTCAAACTTTTTTTACTTTTTTTATTGCTATCTGTATCATTATTGGAAAAGCCACAGACACCCGCTCACTTTCTTCTTATCCTGTCTTCTCTTTGCACATTCTTCAGAGACATTCCATGGAGAGTCAAAGACCCAAAAGTCATGCTTAAATTGATGTGTTGACCCTTGAGGCACATATATTGTAGCAAAACTGTAAACCATAACACTATATTGCGGGCTGCATCCTGCTAACAATGGAAGTTTGAGAATGAAGACAGAAGACTTTCAACAAGTCAGTATCATAGTGTTGATTGACTTGATCATCTGTTTTTTCTGATGGTAGGTGATTGGTATATCTGGTTGATCTTCGGCAGCACCTTCCTTAGCCAGTTGGTCTGCTTTTTCATTTCCTGGTATTCCACAGTGAGAGGGTATCCACTGCATGGTTACCCTATACTGGTAAGACAATTCGCTAAGTAGTTTTTTCAAGTCTGTTAGTTTTCCAGACTGGAGAGCTTGAAGCACTGACCTTGCATCTGTCAGGAATACCACAGGCTGTAGGTCAGAGTTGGAGTTCAGCAGTTGTTTAGCTGCCACAGTAATTGCCTGGATTTCTGCATCATAATTATTGCAGAATTTTCCTGTCGGTGTTCTGATTGTATCTCTAGGCTTGTGTGGATATTCTATATATACACCTGCACCTCCATTCCTCACAGCATTCTGTGCTGACCCATCTGTGTATACTCTGACCCATATATCTTGTGGATATTCCTCGTCCAGGAAACTGAGGGTGGCTGTCCTCCGCTGCACACTGTTCTGTTCGTCCTCGCTTAGTATTCCTTTCACATGGGTCTGAATGTATATTGGCATTCCATGCCTTTCACTCCATGGGGTTTGTTCTGGTACAGACCTTAAGGGGCTGTCAACTTCAGGTAGGTCTGTAAGTTGTCTACGGAGTCGTTTAGCTTGATGGATAAAGCTGCTTCTTTTCAGTCGCCCCATTGCTAGGTTTTGGAATCTTTCCTTCATTGGATGACTTGGCATACACTGAAACTTTTCCGCTTGAATTAGTACTTTTGTGTCTCTGCGTTCGCCAAGTGTTTGCATTCTTCCCATTTTCTGCATCTCTGCTATGGGTGTTGATTTCATTGCTCCCAACATTATTCTAAGTGCCTGGTTTTGCACTTTATCTAGATCTTGTAATGTGGTGTTTGATGCAGGACACCACGCAGCTGAACCATATTCCAGGTGTGGTCTTATGCCTTGCTGGTAAACTTTACTGAGTATAGTGTGGCAGCTAAAAAACTGCTGAACTCCAACTCTGACCTACAGCCTGTGGTATTCCTGACAGATGCAAGGTCAGTGCTTCAAGCTCTCCAGTCTGGAAAACTAACAGACTTAAAAAAACTACTTAGTGAATTGTCTTACCAGTATAGGGTAACCATGCAGTGGATACCCTCTCACTGTGGAATACCAGGAAATGAAAAAGCAGACCAACTGGCTAAGGAAGGTGCTGCCGAAGATCAACCAGATATACCAATCACCTACCATCAGAAAAAACAGATGATCAAGTCAATAAGAAAGCCACAAACACCAACACAAGATGACTATCACATTATGAACAGATCAGAACAAGTTATAATTCTACGTCTCAGAACAGGACACAACCGACTCCGCAGTCACATGTATACAAAGTTCAAGATTGGCAACACGGCCATGTGTACATGTGGACAGGCAGCACAGAGTGCCAAACATATACTTCAAGAGTGTTCTGAGCATGAAACGCTGAGGCAGACATATTGGCCAGAGGAAACAACACTGGAATCAAAGCTCTATGGGACACTGTATGAACTAAAAAAGACAGTGAGTTTTATTAAGGAGACAGAATTGCAGATATAGACATGTTTCAAGTGAACGAAAGAAGAAGAAGAAGAAGAATAGTGTTGATGGTATATGAAAGCTCTTACAATTTCCTTACAATAATGTATAATCATAATAATAATAATCAACCCCATAACTCATCATAGAAGTGTCAGATTAAAACATTTGATGCAGAAATATCTCCAAGCATCTCTATCTATACCATCCTGATGAGTGGAAATCTCACACCCTGTCTAGTCCTTGATATTATCCAGCCATGTTTTCTTGTTGCAACCTCTCTTCTTCCACCCTCCACCCTACATTGAAGAACATCCTTTGTGATCGAGAAATGTCTGATCACGTGCTGTACCCTCTGAGTTTCCAAAGTTTCACGATCGTTAACAGTGGTTCTTGTTGATCCATTAATTCTATCATGCACAAACACATTGGTCCTATGTTCTAAGTTACGATAATATGTGTTGTTTGTGAAATGTGCAGGCTGAAGATACGTCGCAGCGTGACCTTGTCATGAAACAGTTGGAAAATGAGAAAGTAGCAAGAGCTGAACTAGTTAAGCAACTGGCCATGCTGGTAGCAGACAATCAAGCTCTCAGACTGGAGCTCAATCATTTGAAAGGACAGACTCCTGCAAGGAAGAGGTATGTGTTTGGTGAATCAAATATTAACATCAAAGGCAATCTCTTTGCATCAAAGTTTGGATGTAGTATATCTCCAATGTTTTCTGTCTCTTGCATATATCAGATTAGTTCATGTGCCATCTCCACATCAAAAATGGTTGCAATAAATTTGCAATATTTTCTGTCTCTTGCATAGATCAGATTAGTTCATGTGCCATCTCCACATCAAAAATGGTTGCAATAAATTTTCAATGTTTTCTGTCTCTTGTGAAACCACATTCACAGAATACTATCATCATTGTCTATTTCCACATTGAATATAGCAAGTAATCAGTAGCGTGCAGTGACTTTTCGAAAGAGGGACTTTCCCATTCTCATTGGCAGATAATACTGCGATTAACATAGTACAGTACAGAAAAGAATAATCCAGGTTGAAAAAAAAATTCCGGTTTGTGATTTCTCGCATGACACTGCCATTCCTCCAGTCAACTCAGCTGTAAATGAGTACCTGACGCATGAGTTAGGGGAGGTAAACACACATGGAAGGGAACTGGCCTCCTCACCTAATAGTTGTTGCAGCTTAGTACATGAAGAGTTATCTTCATCCAGGTCGACATGTTGCTGCAATGGGACTACCTTTACTGAGAAGAGATAAAGCTGACTTAATTAAAAGTCATAAATTCACTGCAAAAATGAAGATGTTGACAATGAGACTGAAAACATACACATACAAAGAGTGACAGAAATAGAAGTGATTAGAGGTGAGGGAAGAAAATATACTTTTTGTGTGGAAAGAACAGAAGATCACATAATCAACATTTGACTGGGACTTTGAGTCTACATATACTTGAATGGCTGCTGAAACGGAGAGAGGAAGAACTTATGGGAATGTCTTGCGTGCTATGATGCTAGTTTCTAATCAAGAAGGACTTATTTTTATTATGTACTATGGATTAACAGGAATTTTCTCCCCATCAAGACCAATTCCTTGAAGTTGAGATGGGGCGTAGTCCAGCTAACAGAGACTGGAAACTAAAAGAAGCTAACAGAGACTGGCTCGTCTGGTGCTTGAGAACCGCTACGTTTATCAATATGGCACTCTGAAACCTGATGGCATTAATGAGCGCCTGTCTCTTGTATGACTTTCATCTTTCCATAGTTTATGTTTGTTTCATGCCACATGCTTGTTTATTAATTTAGTCTTTCCATAGTTTCTGTTTGTTTCGGGCCACATGTTTGTTGTCATTTTTGTATTTTCCTTGTCCGGTGTCTTTTCACCTCTTCCGGTCAATCCAGACTACCCATACCTATGTGACCGTTGATATTATTACTGTTCGCTTTCTATTATATGTTTTAAGTTTACTGTCTGTCTTGACAAAGGCCTTTTGGTCGAAACGTTGACTTGTGTGTGTCATTGTGTGTGTTATCTAGTGTTAGCAAAACTAAGTTACCTTTTTCCTGGATCTACCTGTTGGATTTTTGTTTTGCGCAGTAAGTACAATTTTTCGACTGGAAACTAAAATTAGTCGGGCCATCCTATGCATTGATCATGACCAAGTCCTGTCCAAACAAGCACAGGTGTTGGAGTCAGAAATACCAGGCCAAGAGACGTACTAGTAAACTTGATACTATGCAACCTGCTATGCGAACGAGAAGTTTTTTAATTTTTTATGGACAGTATTGCCTGAGTTGAACCTCCGGTAAATTTAATCATCATGCAACTGAATATAACTAAAATGGACTTCATGCAAGGTTGAACACAGTGTGCCCCACCAAAAGGTTGTTTAAGAAATAATTTGTAGAAAATGACCACAGGGAATCAAGCTATGTCCTCTCTGTGTGTTGCTTGGACCCAAAAGGGAAGCACAATAGCGACACTGTTGTTACCTACTCTGTATGATGTATGATGTGAATAAAAAGACTCAACAATTTCCACCTAAGCTGCCTTCGTAAGATACTTAACATCCATTAGTAGGATAAAACACCAGACTCTGAAGTACCGATGTCACAGAAGACAGATGTGTTGGGCCATTGACAAATAAAACGATGACACAACACATTTTCATTCTCTGGACTACATCCTACTAAAAATTTAGTAAAGTAGATCCAGGGGAAGTTTGAGAATGGACGATGAAGAAGAAGTACTGATGAAATCTAAGTCCATAAGCATACACACAATGTTGATAAAAGTGCAGACATGTTGAGGACACATGATCCGCATGAAAGATCATAGTCTATCAAAGACATGTGATACGGAGAACTAGACTCGCTCCCGCAAGGCCGGAGGATAAAGATACTCTTAAGACGCTGACTCACTTCAAAATAGACACAAATTCTTGTGAGAATCTTGCACAAGCCAGATCCAACTGGTGTCGCAGAATAAAGAGTGGTACAGCAGGTGTAGAGAACCTCAGACATCATGTTGCGCAACAAAAACGCACTAGAAGAAAGGCAAGAGCTGCTCAATGTCCCACAGACATCCTACACATGCTCAGAGTGTGGTAGACAATTCCAGGCACGCATACGACTCATTAGTCACAGTCTGGCACACTGGAGACATCATCATCTTCACCATCATACCAGTTAAGGTGAATGGTCATCATCGTCAACTTCAATGGATGAACAACATGATGTGACTAATCAGGTTTTGAGGGCGGAATTGAGTGTCCCCATCTCACAGAGGATAAAAGTGACATGGAAGCCATTCTAAAGTCTGATATGTCTGAATCCCTTTAGCTGTGAGTAGGTAGCTAAATGAGTAGGGCACTTAATGATTATGATGAAATAATCCCTTTTTGGCCATGAGTTGGTAGCTCTTCATACTGAATGATTATGATGAAATAATCCCTTTATCTATCCAGCAGGATTGTAACTTTTGACAGCCCATAGCCTTTCTGACAAAATCACAGGACTCTCAGTTGAGTAACTGAGGTGACACCTGAACTTGTATAAGGTTTATTGTCTCAAAGGCATGGTTGTGTTAGTGGAGTTTATTGATGCTCGTTAAGGGAGTTGATGGATGCAGGTTTAGTCCCCGAAGGGAGGTTCTCCAGTGCTGCAGTATCCCAGGATCATCACGTCCTGCTTGGAGCATTTGGGCTAACTTAGTTCAGCATTCTTCTATCAGATCTGTTAGCCAATCCGCAGTGATGGAACATCTAGCATTCACTGCCATCTAGGATTCTGCCATGAAAAAGCAATGGTACAATGTGTGCTGGCCTGCATCTCTTTGTCATCACCAGTGATCTTATCATACCATTTCAAACATTCTAATCTACACAGGCATTCATCAATGACAACTAATTATTCTGGTTGTAGATATATTTCTACAGGGTTTGGATTAACTACAATCATTATTGCAATCAAAAACTGTTTCTCATGGCATTTTTCCAAAGTGATGAAGTCAAGATACAAAATGGCACAAAATGAGCCACCTAATATTTTTGGTGAGGTATGATTTGACAGTGTCATCAATATTGTAATTCTGTACAAATTAACTCTTTGATATTCATAGCTGGCAACTTATTTTTTCATAAATCTATATTTTTAACTATTTATTTCCTGTTTCAATAAAAATTTCAGTATTTAACACTAACTCCCCCTCCCTAATCCCAACACCCCTCAATACATTCGTGCAAGATTAAAAAAACATCCGCATTAGTAATAATTACTAGGAAATTGAACACCAAATGACCTTTTAAAAAAAAATGTGAGTTGGGGGGGGGGGGGGGAGGGGGAGGGCCCAAAATCAGAATCAACAGCACCAGTATGGAAAATTCATACAAGTTCAAACCTATGGAATTGTTTATTTTCTGTGATCAGTTGCTAAACATCCAGTCCAATATTGGTCATGTATAGAGTGGTTTGTTTTAGGTCAAGCTCATGTGGGCCAAGATTGTCATTCTGAGAACAGCAAAATGTGGAAAATTCTTTAGTATGTGTTTTGGTGTCTGTGCTGTTGCTCCGTAGGTGCATGCTGCAGAGTCACTGATACCGATTCGGTGCACGTATGCTTTCAGATGTCAGTGTCCCATTCTCATTTGAAATATCGTGACCAGTTCATGTTTGTTCAATCTGTTAATATTGTCTTGTTCGGGACTATAGTTTCCGTTTAGTTCTCTCCATTGAAGTCGCCTAGATTATTTTAGCAGAGATTTCAGTACAGCACAAGTAGACTCCACCACATAGTCGAGTTATTTCCCTTGTCTATGTTTGTAAATTTCATGTTCATCATAAATAATTGAAATATTTATTTAATTAAGGTTGGGGTTAGGGTTAGTTACTTACACAACTATCCTAACCCTAACTGAAACCCTAAAATAAATTAATATTTAAATGATGAACATGAAATTTACATAGAAAAGGGACATAACTCGACTGTGGCGGAGTCTACTTGTACTGTAACGAGATTCTACTTCAGTGAAGCTTTGAGTTATGCTGATTTCAAGAAGGGTGCCTACTTTTTGATATTTATGGTGAATAAGTAAACATGTACTACAAATACCAGTACCTACCACTACTAATTTTAAAAAGTGATACAGAAACAGTTATAATAAAATGAATAAGGACGAAAATGAGTTTCCATCTAAAATATTCATCTGAACAAACAAATAAGAAAATGAATACAGAATAAATATTCATTTATAAACATGACTACGGTATATGTTCGTTCAGACGAAGATCTTAGATCCTGAATTCTTACATAGGAATGTTGTACTACTAACAGATGCACTTTCTGTCATAACAGCTCTGAAGCTACACATGAACACAGAACTGAATGAATTAAGCACTGAAGCTACACATGAACACAGAACTGAATGAATTAAGCACTGAAGCTACACATGAACACAGAACTGAATGAATTAAGGGCAGTTCTAGTTCAGCTGGATAATAATTTCCAGAGAGTAGTGATCCAGTGGATACCTTCACACTGCAACATGGATGTAAACGAAGTTGCAAATAGACTGGCCAAAAGAGGGAACTTGCCTCAAGAAGACTATCTGGTGCAGTTGCGAGGAAGCGAAGACTATCATCAAAGACAACTACAGCAAAAAGTGAAAAGAAGGCCACCCCAAATGTATTGCAGAGGACCAGTATTACCCACTATCCAGACAGACCAGGTTGCTGAGTCTTAGAATTGGTGACAACAAAATGAAACATCACCTGTACACCAAATTCAAAATAGGTACAACTGGCCTTTGCTATTGCAACATGGCGAATATGACAGGGAACATATCTTACAAGGCAAATATGAGGCATATTTTCTAGTATGCAAATATGAGGAGAAAAACATTGCCCACCCCAATCAGCATCAAAGAGAAAATGTATGACAGGGCATAAGCTCTGAAACAGACAGCAGTCTATATCATAGAACTTAAGAGTCCCAACCTGACTGTTCAGAATCCCAACACGACTGAGTGATGATCTCTGAAACAGACAGCAGACTATATCTTAGAATCCGGAGTCCCAACCTGACTGAGTGACGATTGCAGAAGAAGAATTTTCACATCTTAGCAGCACTATGCAGGATTGTTCTTCATGCGATGCAGTCCTCCACCAGCTTTTCTTAGCTGTCAGAAGCTAATGACAAAAGCATTAATTAATGACCTGCATTCATCTTTGTATTGCAACTTTGGTTTGCATCTTCCTCTAGCACCTGTTGAGAGTTCCCTGTATGACATCTAACGATGGAATTTTCATAAGCCTATTCTGCAAAAACACTAAATCTCTCATTCATTTGCAGATTTAGCTATGAAAAGACATGTTTGAATTATGCCCGATTAACACCATTAGGTACAGGCTTGCTTGAGACCATCTGTCAAGAAAATAAACGTATATACCGGTACAATTCTTCTTCTTCTGCGAATTCCATACCAGTATACATGTTTGTAGATGTTGAATCTGTGTTTGTATGTATTAAGGTAAAGGTGGTCCCATGACAGCAACCTATTTATATTACATAAATGTTTGTAGATATTGTCCAGTGTTAAATGTGTGTTTGTAGATATTTTTCAAAGTTAAATGTGTGTTTCTAGATATTGTCCAGAGTTAAATGTATGTTAACACTATGATCATTTTTTTACAGTGCCAGCCGCTTGAGAATAGATGTAAGCCATTGCGTAATAACACACAAGACAACGAGGGACAACATAGACAAAATGTTTGAATGTGAAAATGGGTGTACGTATGTACTGTGATAGTTAGACTCAATTATCAGACTAAGATAGTTTAGACTCAATTATCAGACTAAGATAGTTTAGACTCAATTATCAGACTAAGATAGTTTAGACTCAGTTATCAGACTAAGATAGTTTAGACTCAGTTATCAGACTAAGATAGTTTAGACTAAATTATGAAACTAAGATAGTTTGGATTTTACTTTATTACTTTGATCTCACCTTTTTGTCAGATATTCTCTGACTTCTTGATTATTAGATAGTTTAAACTAAATGATGAGAGCATGCTAGTTATACTTAATAAAAATAAAACTGTGGTAGGTTATACTTAACATACTACTGAAGACAGATATGTCGGACCATTGGCACAAATTAAATGGTGACACAACACATTTCCATTCTCTAGACTACATCCTTCTGGAAATCTAGTAGGATGATTATCCTGCTACAAGAGAGAACTAGCAGGTTTGAGAATGAATACTGTAGAAGAAATACTTAATAAAAATGTACCTTATGCTAGGTTATATTTAACAAAAATATAATGTGCTAGGTTATATTTAACAAAAATGTAACTTGTGCTGGGTTATATTTAACAAAAATGTAACTCGTGCTAGGTTATATTTAACAAAAATGTAACTTGTGCTAGGTTATATTTAACAAAAATTTAACTTGGGCTAGTTTATATTTAACAAAAAAAGTAACTAATGACAGTCTTTAGTTTGTTTATGTGCAATTTCTGGGGGAAAAAAGCAACTAACAACAGCAACATTGGAAATGTTATCTAACTATATACATGAATGCCACATATTTTTTTTATATACACTTCATTTACTGTGTACAGTGTACAATGGCTGTGAGAAATTACAGATCAAACAGTGTAGGATGCAACTGTTGAATAGCTTAATATGATATAGAAATTTGATGGGATCAAAAAATGATAAAATACATTTGTAAGTGGGGGGTTGAAACAAACATGACCATGTTCTTTTGTTGAGCAGACAAACTTGGCTGTGTTCGTCTGTTAAGCAAACAAACGTAGCTGTTTTTGTCTGTTCAACATATAAGCATGGCCGTGCTTGTCTGTTGAGTAAACAAACATGGCCATGTTCCTTTGCTGAGCAAACCAACTTAGCTATGTTTGTCTGTTGAACAAACAAATGTGGCCATGCTTGTCAGTTGAGTAAATAAAGGAAAATAATGAAAACTGGATGTGTTGCTTGTTTGTTTGAGCAAGTTTGTATTCTTATTCTATGTTGGTTCTGAAACTCCTGCAGATTATTAGGATGTAGTCTGGAGAATTTGTTGTGCAATGGTTTACAGCTTAGCTGTGATATCTGCACTTTTTGATCTTATGTGTCTGACTTTAGCATGACCTCTGGGTCATTTTGACCGTATATGGAATGTGACAGCCAATTCCATCCCAAAAGCTATAGAGTCACTTCCTGTGACTTGGATAGGATAACAGTGTTGCTATTGTATTCGTCTCGGTAAGACATTGGCTGTTTGTAATCAGGTTGTTTGAACTAGTTTGTATTTTGTTTGTTTGAACAAGTTTGTAATCTGTTTAAACATGTGTATATTCTATTTGTTTGAACAAGTTTGTGTTCTGTTTGATTAAGTTTGTATTCTGTTTGTGTGAACTAGTTTATATTTTGTTTGTTTGTAATCTGTTTGTTTAAACAAGTTTATATTCTATTTGTTTGACCAAGTTTGTATTCTGTTTGATAAGTTTGTATGGTTGTATTTTGTTTGAACAAGTTTGTATTTTGTTTGTTTTAATAAGTTTTTTTATTTTTTGTAATTTGTTGTTTTAGATTTGTTTCTGTTTATTGGATCCTAACTAAAAAAACGAGAGAAAGCTTACTATATGTGAAATGAAATGTCTAGGAAAAGCAGCAAATAGAATAAGAATAGATCATTTGAGAAATGAGATTACAAGAACTGTTGGAACAAAGTCTATGGTTAAATATATTGAAAAGCAGAGATTGAAATAGTCTGAAACCCCTCTAGCGACCAGTAGGTAACTATAATAAAATATTAATTACCTATTTATATACAAGACTCTAAGCGGCGCGGCACCTGATAATAAATTGAATGGATAATTTGTCTCACAAATACGCATGCAGTTGTCACACATTGTTATCACTAAATAAAAAGTGCGGAAGATTGACTTCACTGTACGCGGGATACCCCATATGTACTCTGCCCCTATCAACGAAACAGCAAGCCGCCTATCAACAGCAGCACTCACAGTAGAATGTAACTCCGTGGCTCCATGCGATAATCCTGAGGGATCTCTATTAGTTGGTTAAGTACAATGTGCCTCTTATAGTAAGGTACGCTCGTTTCAACCACGCACTGTATTAAATTTTATTATGTCACAGATTTACAAACAAAAAACAAATAGTAGAGATCGCGGTTCTGATATTGCTGTTACAGGGAATGTGGGAAAGTGAAATTTTAAAAATACTTATAGCCACCGAGGAGTACCTTAGTGAACGCAGTACAAAAAAACTGTTGTAAGGTAACTGTTGTAAAGTCAGTTTTTTAAAATATGACGAGGCGAGGGGGCTGGTAGAAAAGTCCTTGCAAAAGAATGAGAAGTCCTGAACACCGAACGACTTTCAAAAGATATGGATACTTTGTCCAGATAAGCTGAGTTGTTTGTTTTTGTTCCATTATTATTTAGAGAACACCAGTAGTTAAGTTACGCCATGTAATCAATTTTAGACCAGAACAAATTTCGAATCATGTCAATTTGTGCACGATTGTGTAATGTGTGCATGATCTATGCAGTTGACTCGACATGCATGTCATTTAGTCTTGATATAACAGCTAAGACCAATCATCTCGCCTGGATGAGAATTGATGACATAATTTTCCAGGATGGAGCAGTAGGCCACTAATCAGAATCGATGAATACAACATAAAGCTCAATTGACCATTTTTGAAATGTCATCATCATCATTAAGTGCCGTCTCCGCAACGAAGGTTGGCTGCAACGTATCTCCAACATCTCCTGTCTCTTGTCTTGGTGGTGCATTCTGCTAGACTGTAACCTGTCCATCGTGTGATGTTACTCTCACACTTGTATCTCTGTCTACCTCTTGCTCTTGCCCTTTGACTTTACTCTCAAGTAAGGTCTTCAATAAGGTGTCATGTCTTTTAATGTGTCCAAAGTATTTTATTTACCTGATCTTTATTTCTATTAGTAGTTCTTTCTTCATATTAAGTGTTTTTAGCACCTCTTTATTTGTTTTCTTCTCTTTCCATGATTTGATTTCATTATGTTCTCCCTATTCTTCTATATACCCACATCTCAAAGGCATCAATTTTGTATCGTAAGACAAAATTGTAGAGCTGTAAAAACATATTTGTTATTTGTAATAGCATGTGTACTTCTTCTGCGGTCGTTCTCAAACTCCTGCAGATTAGCAGGATGTAGTCCGGAGAACGGAATGCGTTGTGTCATGGCATGGCATTTACAGCATTGCTGCGATATCTGCACCTTTCGGCCTGACACATCCGACTTCAGCATGGCTTTGGGTCACTGACCCTATATGGGATGGGACAGCAAACTCCATCCCATAACCTCCTTAGTCGCCTTTTACGACATGCGTGGAAGGTAAACAGTGTTGCTATTATTTGCTCCCCTTTCGGGCTCCGCAACACACGGGCGATGTGCACTTCAATTGACCATTATTGATTGTGTAGAGATGTTGCAGCTGAAATGACTATTGTTCACAGCATCGAGATGTAAGACTATATTTGATATTTAAAATTACATGTTGCAGCTCGGTTGACCCATTTGCTGAAGAGTAGAGATGTGCTGTGCTCACTATTGTTCATGACGGAGGGAATCGTAGGGGGAACTTGAAGAAGCTCGTTGTAAATGTGTTAGATCTTAATATGCATTTTAGTTAGTTAGTCGTCGGATCATCATCACTGCAAACTGGACACGTCCATAGTTGCTTCGATCTCTCCTTGAGTGTATCCGCCATTACACTTCTGCTGACGTTCCTATGCTGGTTGACCACCATTCTTCTGCGCCCTCCAAAATGTTCACTTCTAGCAACACCGCATTTCAATTCCTGATCTTTATTCCTGGCCATTGAAAAGGAATCATCATCCATATTAGTCTCACTCTCACGCGTTATATCTCTTAAGGAGTTTAAAACGTCAGCGCGATCCATCGCCATGTGCCACAATCGCGAATGATGCCAGTTGATCCGCTCTGTCATTGCCTAGAACGCCCACATGTCCCGGCACTAAATTAAATGTAACCATGATTATATTGTATATTGAGACAATGTAATAAGCCATGTATTCTGCGTTCATTCTCAAACTCCCGCTGGATCTCTCTTGTAGCAGGAAAATGACCTTACCAGATTTTCAGCAAGATGTAGTCCAGAGAATGGAATTCGTTGTGTCGCCGTTTTATTTGCGCCAATAGCCTGACGCATTCGTCTTCGGCAAAATAAGCCATGTATAAAAGACCAGTATTAATAGCAGCCCTGAGACAAGAAAATGTAAATTCTAACACAGTCCGATTAGATACCTGATCAAGTGTTTCCTATCTGCAGTTTATCATAATAATACATTTCTGATAGATACGAGACACAACTTGTAACGCCGATTAAGTTTGTTGAAAGTCCAATTACATTATCATATATCTGGTCGGTTGATTGACTGACCGAATTACATTATCATATATCTGGTCGGTTGATTGACTGACTGAATTACATTATCATATATCTGGTCGGTTGATTGACTGACCGAATTACATTATCATATATCTGGTCGGTTGATTGACTGACTGAATTACTTTATCATATATCTGGTCGGTTGATTGACTGACTTCAGCCCAACATATGCCATCAGTAGATGAAAAATATTCCAAGTTTTAACTCAGATAAAGGACCTGAATATGAAGCAGCAGAACCCTATGGAAATCAACCATTCAGTGGGAAATGTCCACCATATGAACTATATGCATTTGAATTGTAAAGAGTTATAATCATGTTTTGTTAACTACTATTTGAATTGTAAAGAGTTGTAATCATGTTTTGTTAACTACTATTTGAATTGTAAAGAGTTGTAATTATGTTTTGTTAACTACTATTTGAATTGTAAAGAGTTGTAATTATGTTTTGTTAACTACTATTTGAATTGTAAAGAGTTGTAATTATGTTTTGTTAACTACTATTTGAATTGTAAAGAGTTGTAATCATGTTTTGTTAACTACTATTTGAATTGTAAAGAGTTGTAATTATGTTTTGTTAACTACTATTTGAATTGTAAAGAGTTGTAATCATGTTTTGTTAACTACTATTTGAATTGTAAAGAGTTGCAATTATGTTTTGTTAACTACTATTTGAATTGTAAAGAGTTGTAATTATGTTTTGTTAACTACTATTTGAATTGTAAAGAGTTGTAATTATGTTTTGTTAACTACTATTTGAATTGTAAAGAGTTGTAATTATGTTTTGTTAACTACTATTTGAATTGTAAAGAGTTGTAATCATGTTTTGTTAACTACTATTTGAATTGTAAAGAGTTGTAATCATGTTTTGTTAACTACTATTTGAATTGTAAAGAGTTGTAATCATGTTTTGTTAACTACTATTTGAATTGTAAAGAGTTGTAATCATGTTTTGTTAACTACTATTTGAATTGTAAAGAGTTGTAATCATGTTTTGTTAACTACTATTTGAATTGTAAAGAGTTATAATCATGTTTTGTTAACTACTATTTGAATTGTAAAGAGTTGTAATCATGTTTTGTTAACTACTATTTGAATTGTAAAGAGTTGTAATCATGTTTTGTTAACTACTATTTGAATTGTAAAGAGTTATAATCATGTTTTGTTAACTACTATTTGAATTGTAAAGAGTTGTAATCATGTTTTGTTAACTACTATTCTCTTATTTTGGTACTAAATACATGTTAGTCTTGTTCCATCTTGAGAGAAGTAAATTATATTAGATTGTTTAGTTAGACGGGCCGAGAGGTTAGAGCGTTGGTCTCACACTAGTGGGGTCTAGAGTTCGATACTAGGTAAAGACTACTTTTTTTCTGTCGGAGGGTAAATTAAAAAAACTCACCCTGTACAATACGTGGCGACAGCAAGAGCATGTACAAAATCACACATCTACAAAATCCCTCCCGTCAACTCCTTAGCGGGAAAAATGCAATATTTGACAGTTTAGTTAGACCTAGTTAATTGATAGCAAAGATTAAATAATTTATATTAAAAAAAATAATAAACAGATTGTACAATACAGTCCCCACGACCACCAGATATTCTAATCCTTAGTTCGAACATGAGACCTCTTGAGCACAAAGCGAAATGCTACGCCCTGGAGATACACAACTAAACGAGCGAAGACAACTACATACGGCAAAGCTATAAAAATATATAATTGGTTGCGTACCCTTTCTTGTTATAAATATTAACAAAATGGACAATTCAATAATAGGACCGCAGGAGCACTAACATCCGAAACTCCTCATTTTCATTTACACAGTTCTTGTTCATTCAACATTAAATCGATTATATTATAGTCTATCTCTGTGTCTGAGAGGTATAGATTGACTGAAAATATGAAACCTAAGGTGTACGTGGTTGCATACAGGGCATAACCGACATTTAGATATTTCCATGGACGAAACTTACATGTGTGTTTCAACACTTACTGAGGGGGGTCCTTCGGAATTTAAAATGGATCAGTCACCATTGAAATAGTCGAGTTAGTCTTCTAGTTTGCAATTTAACATGCTTACACAGCACGTGCATTTTATTGTGAACACGTTATTTAACCGGGTTGTATGATACCATGGTTGCTGGTGCTTGCTTAGGCACGACTGTAGTCCTGCTCGATGTCGGGAATGGCCTGACCAATCTTAGTCTCCAGACTATTGACTGGATTAAGCCCCCATCTCTACTTCAAGGAGCGGGCCTCGATGGGGAATTGCATGAGTCATTAAGACTGCTTGATTTCACATTATCCAGCAGGTCTTGTAGAAAGTCATGCTTTGAAGGAACTTCCCCTCCTCCAATACACAGCACGAAACCACAGACTTTAGGTTTCATCTAAATACAGGGTACAGAAACTCGTCATACTTAAAGTGGTATTTCCTTCTGTATTTCTCATCTTGATCCATTTCTCACTAGTATAAGCTAGAGAACAAGTCCTTCTCCGTGATGGTTTTGTGATCCATTTCTCACTAGTATAAGCTAGAGAACAAGTCCTTCTCCGTGATGGTTTTGTGATCCATTTCTCACTAGTATAAGCTAGAGAACAAGTCCTTCTCCGTGATGGTTTTGTGATCCATTTCTCACTAGTATAAGCTAGAGAACAAGTCCTTCTCCGTGATGGTTTTGTGATCCATTTCTCACTAGTATAAGCTAGAGAACAAGTCCTTCTCCGTGATGGTTTTGTGATCCATTTCTCACTAGTATAAGCTAGAGAACAAGTCCTTCTCCGTGATGGTTTTGTGCGCTGTCTGCAGTAGCTCATACAGCACCACTTATCGTGATATATCCGACTTTTTCGTACTTTTGTTTGGAAGGTAACACAAACTGACAAAAGCATTCGCTAACACGAGTGACATCAACACGTAGGGATATTCTGGAAGACTTCAAAAAATACCATACGTCAAATACCGGCTGTTTTTAAGTAAAAACCGATTCTTTGTATGACGCTGTGTAATCCCGTGTCATGTCCTTGTCTACATCTAGATGACCATGACGAAATACGAATGTGATACTCCATATATGGAGATTCTTGGGGTTGGAAACAACTGACAAACACACCAAGTCAGAGCTGTCTTTTTCTTTAGTATTCATTCTGAAACTCCCGCGGGATCTCTCTTGTTGCAGGACAACAGTGGGCGATCTTTCTGGCATAGTGGTTAAGCCGTTCATTGGGTGTTCAGGTGGTCGAGGCTTCGAATTCCACTCACGACGTCTTGTTTATAATTGATTTTGTCGTAAATCTCTGGGGATTATCGCCTGAAGCTACAGAGTTACGTGCTGTAAACGGTACTCTCGGCAGTACAACATTACTACAAACGGCGTTTTTTGAGAGACGAGTACTTATGGAATAACCCAAGCACAATGAAATCAATCATGCGTGCCTTTTGAGGTCCCGCTCTTTGACGGGGTTCTATAGAGCGCGTCTATGACGGCCAAAGTACCGAGTTCGAGCCTAGCAATATGCAATTGTGCATATGGACCGTTCAGAACGCAATGAGAAACTGCTGTAATATTTATATTGCCTAGAAAATCTACTACAACCAACAAATTCTGGGTTGATGGCTACATCCTGAATAGGATATGCTACCAATTTTTTTTTTTTTTAAATGACTTTTGTGCAATTTTGAGGTCCTACTAGATTTCCAGCAGGATGTACTACCAGTGAATGGAAATGCGCTGTGTAGCGGAAATGATCAGACACACCCGTCTCTGGCGGTAGGCAGAGCTTTCAATCCTAATTGTATCCGAACTACAGAAAAACCTTCTCTTAAGACATGTAAGGCCTACTGGCTACTGGAAAATCATGCCTTTTTAATGACTGACTATTACTGTGACTGTCATTGGTCACTATGGTTAGACTTGTGTGACAACCAATTAAAATCAATGAAATATGCAAATGAGTCATTTCAGAAGGCTGAATTTCCGTTCCTATGGACGTAGATGGGGGTTGGATGTGGGTAGTATCATACATAAGAGTGTGGACAGGAATGTATATTCGACTGTGGGCAGGAATACAGGTTAGGGTGTAAACAGGAACGTAGATAAGGAATGGATGTGTGTAAGGGACGTAGCTACGGAAGTGTGTGTGGGTAAGGATGTGGGTGTGGGAAGGGACATAGATACAGAAGTGTGTGTGGGTAAGGATGTGGGTGTGGGCAGAGACGTAGATACGGAAGTGTGTGTGGGCAGAGACGTAGATACGGAAGTTTGTGTGGGCAGAGACGTAGATACGGAAGTGTGTGTGGACAGGGATGTAGCTAAGGATGTGGGTGTGGACAGGGATGTGGGTGTGAATAGGAACGTAGATACGGAAGTGGAATTGGACAGGGATGTAGACACTTTAAAGTTGATGCGTTCAAGTTAAAAAAGCTGATTAACTTTTGTGGGGATTTTAAGGGGAGGTCTAAGGAGGGAGTGAGGTTGTTTACCCTCCTATCTCATTCTTTCCCAGTAATAAAAGTCATTTCCTCTTTTCTAAAAAAAAATGTAAGGAGTTAAACACGTCATCATCCCCTTCTTCCACTTTATCTATGCGTTTAGATACGAACAATCGCTAATAAAACATAACAGCCGAATCAAAACAAGGCAGAATCCACATTCTTACGTGATGTTTTTAATTATTGTTGTGATTTCGTTGGTCACTATTTATATAGTTTGTTGCCCGTGTGTTGCCGGGGCCGGAAAGGGGAGCAAAGAATAGCAACACTGTTTACCTTCCACGCATGTCGTAAAAGGCGACTAATGAGGTTATGGGATGGAGTTGGCTGTCCCATCCCATATAGGGTCAGTGACCCAAATCCATGCTGAAGTCGGATGTGTCCGGCTGAAAGGCGCAGACATCGCAGCAATGCTGTAAACCATGACACAACGCATTCCGTTCTCCGGACTACATCCTGCTAATCTGCAGGAGTTTGAGAACGAACGCAGAAGAAGAAGAAGAAGAATATAGTTTGTGTCACCTGCCAACACCAAAAAAAACAACGAAATGTACGGGACTCATGGAAAAAAAACATGATTTACAAGACTAGTTTGAATTCAGTTAGTACGTCTTCTCTATTGGGAAATGTCACGTGTGTGGTGTTGAAGGTTTAAAACCGACAGCACCTCTTAGAAAAAAAAATATAACTAAATATTTTGTGCTAAAATAAAGTGGAAAAGGAGTACCTGCGCCCCCCCCCCCGGTCACCCGAAATCGTTTAGCGTTTTTCACTCAAATATCACTAAAAACTCCCAAAATAATTATCACTAAAACATCCCAAATAAATATCACTAAAAACTCCCAAAATAATTATCACTAAAACATCCCCAAAGCTATGTGAACTACTTTTAAAAAAAAATATTAGAACTTGCCAACTTAGCAAAGTTGTATCTTGAAGCATTTATTTGACTAAAGGTGTCGCTATTTGTAAGTTTTATCCTGAACTTCCAAGTGTGTTCTCTGTACGTTTTCCTCAACAGCTGGCTAGGTTCGTAAACATTGTACCCCGTTTCCGCTTGCTTACACTGCCTTGTCGATGCTGGTGGAATAACTGAACGCTAAGCAGCAATGGTGCGTTCACGCGGCTTGCTTGTAGCATTGCGCTACGGCTGTTACGTAGTACGGTTGTGCAGGGTTGGCGACCGCCCACCAGACATCTTTAACGTCGGTACACACACACCATTCTCACTGTCTTGGTCGCAATTCATTCATTCATTCCGAACAGATACTGCTGGATACACGTGGTTTGTGTTTATACCTTTCCACGATTTTTATCTTTAGTCTAGAGTTTAACCTAGAAAATTAGCGCTTCATAATTTAGTGACTTTGAATGAGTTTTCTCACAATTATTGTGTAGACAAGTGTTTAGCAGTTTAATATTATCACAATTATTGTGTAATCAAGTATTCAAAAGTTAGTTAATATTCACACAACTGTTGTGTCGACAAGGTTTAGTTAGAAACTTAATAACTTAATATTATTACAATTATTGTGTAATTAAGTATTCAAAAGTTACGTTAATATTCACACAATTGTTGTGGTTGGAAGTGTTTTTCGCCTGCTTTCGTTCTCAAACCCCTGCAGATTAGCAGGATGTAGCCCAGAGAACGGAATGCGCTTTAACATTGTTTGCAATCTAGCTGCTATATATGCACCTTTCGGCCGGACGCATCAAACTTCAGCATTGCTTCTGGGTAGCTGTGATCATGTATTAGATACAAAACATCTTTGTCGTACCTAGTACCTGCATTAGTACCTGCACATCTAGTACCTGCACATCTAGTACCTGCATTAATATTAGCACAACTATTGTGTAGAACGGTGTCTAGTACCTGCATTAATATTAGCACAACTATTGTGTAGAACGGTGTCTAGTACCTGCATTAATATTAGCACAACTATTGTGTAGAACGGTGTCTAGTACCTGCATTAATATTAGCACAACTATTGTGTAGAACGGTGTCTAGTACCTGCATTAATATTAGCACAACTATTGTGTAGAACGGTGTCTAGTACCTGCATTAATATTAGCACAACTATTGTGTAGAACGGTGTCTAGTACCTGCATTAATATTAGCACAACTATTGTGTAGAACGGTGTCTAGTACCTGCATTAATATTAGCACAACTATTGTGTAGAACGGTGTCTAGTACCTGCATTAATATTAGCACAACTATTGTGTAGAACGGTGTCTAGTACCTGCATTAATATTAGCACAACTAATGTGTAGAACGGTGTCTAGTACCTGCATTAATATTAGCACAACTATTGTGTAGAACGGTGTCTAGTACCTGCATTAATATTAGCACAACTATTGTGTAGAACGGTGTCTAGTACCTGCATTAATATTAGCACAACTATTGTGTAGAACGGTGTCTAGTACCTGCATTAATATTAGCACAACTATTGTGTAGAACGGTGTCTAGTACCTGCATTAATATTAGCCCAACTATTGTGTAGAACGGTGTCTAGTACCTGCATTAATATTAGCACAACTATTGTGTAGAACGGTGTCTAGTACCTGCATTAATATTACCACAACTATTGTGTAGAGAGATGTCTAGTATTTGCATTAATATTAACACAATTATTGGGTGTGTGAATCACGGAAGTATTTTTTGAATTTCTTATTTTATCTTTTTGCTTTATACTCCTTTACGCCTTGCCGCGTCACGGGTAGAAGAGTTCTCTGGAGATGACATTTTTGTGTGCCTGATATATATTTGTTTTCGTTGATTCTTTTTATTTCTGTAATCCATCGTTTGCGTGGTCTGCCCTTGGCGGTGTATCCATCATGTTTGTATAGTAATGGTTTTTGAGGGGCACTGTCTGATGGTAGTCTGGAAGCGTGTGATAACCACTTAGTCTTCTGATGTAATCCAGGATTGGCATTGTGTTTGTTAGTCATCTAATGTTTTCATTTCTGCTTCTGTCTCTTATTGTTACTCCAAGAATTCTACGTAGACAAGTCATTTCTGTTGTAACAAGTTTTCTTTTGTCTTTTGATGTTAGTGTCCATGTTTGACAGTGGTAACATAGTGATGGTATGACGATCGTTTTATATAGTGCAGTTGTAGTACTTATGTTCACGTTTGTTATTGATTTCCAACATTTTTGTATTTCAAATCACAAATAACGAGTGTACTCGAAATCGGAGTCTGCTGGTAAGTTTTTGAATGACTTAATATTACACCACCGCTCCAACTTACTTGAGTGTAAAGTCAAAGGGAAGCGAGCAAGAGGTAGGCAGAGATACAAGTAAGAGAGTAAAATCACCAGATGGACAGGTTACAATGTAACAGAGTGCACCACCAAAACAAGAGACAGGGGATGTTGGAGGTCTCTTGCAGCCAACCTTCTTTGCGGAGACGGCACTTGATGATGATGACCGCTCCGCAAGGTTTGCTATACTGTAAGCTATCTCTCATGTAGAAAGTCAGAATGCCCCGAAAATATAATAACTGGAGTCGAGTGTGTTGGACCAGAAGGCACAGGCAACGCATACAAACTGATAGCTATCTCCGTTCTCCGGACTACGTCATATGAACCGATAGTAGTTTCAGAACGTACGCAAATGAAGTTAAACATATCAACCATGTTGATACTGGTAATGTTTTTATAGCGATGACGTACTCGTTCAGAACAGTTGTTTCAACATATGATGGACGGTTTTATCTAATACAGCATTGTTGTATATATATATCTTGTTCTTCTGCGTTCTCAAACTCCTGCAGATTAACAGGATGTAGTCCGGAGAACAGAATGCGTTGTGTCATGGTTTACAGCATTGCTGCGATATCTGCGCCTTCCGGCCTGACACATCCAACTTCAGCATGGCTTTTGGTCACTGACCCTATTATGGGATGGGACAGCCAACCCCATCCCATAACCTCCTTAGTCGCCTTTTACGACATGCGTGGAAGGTAAACTGTGTTGCTATTCTTTGCTCCCCTTTCAGGCCCCGGCAACACACGGGCGGTTGTATATATATAATTGTATATAAATTATGTCAACAGAAGTGTCTGAAGAAGTTTGACATCATTATTGTATATATGACTCTTGTCACTCTCTCACAAGACGTAAACATCGAGACAAAGGTAAACAAAAGAATAGTTCAAGATAGTGCCACATTTGGAAGACTGCGAAAAAACGTATGGGAAAGAAGGAGAATAACAATTACCATCAAACGCATAGTTTACCAAGTAGCAGTAATATAATCATTCGTTTTTGCCTGTGAAACATGGACAGTATATGCCAGACACGCTAGAAGACTCAACCACTTCCACCTAAGCTGTCTTCGTAAGATACTCAACGTCCATTGGTGGGATAAAATACCAGACAGTGAAAGTACTGATGAAATCTAAGTCTGTAAGCATACATAAAATGTTGATCAAGGCGCAGACACGCTGTGTAGAACACATGTACAGCATTCAAAAGAAATTGTTATATGGAGCAACTCCAGACTGGCTCCCGCAAGGCAGAAGGATAGAAGAAACGTTTTAAAAACACCCTTAAGACATCACTGATTCAACTTTAAAAAAAACCCACACAAATTCATGGAAGAATCTTGCACAAGACAAATTCAACTGGTGTCGTAGATTCAAGAATGGTGCAGCAGCTTCAGAGAACCTGAGACACAATGATGCGTAACAAAAATGGTCTAGAAAAAAGGCAAGAGCTGCTCAATGACCAACAGATTCCTCCCAGAAATGCTCAAAGTGTGGTAGACAATTCTAAACATATGACTCATTAGTCACAATGAGGTACACTGCAGACATCATCATCATTCCAAGTTGAGATGAATGGTCATCGTCAACTTCAACGGACGAACAGCAGCATATATGACTATTTGCAAATTATGTCAACAGCAGTTCCTGAAGATGTTTGACATCATTGTTATATACATGGCGTTTTGTAAATTCTGTCAACAGTTAAGGGTCAGGAGTGTCAGAAGATGTTTGACATCATTGTTATATACATGGCGTTTTGTAAATTCTGTCAACAGTTAAGGGTCAGGAGTGTCAGAAGATGTTTGACAGTTGCTGATAGGGGATAGGGGGTTGACAAAAGTTGACAACAGTACCTTTTTTAATAGACTAGTTAAATTGTTTGAGTTAAAAAGAAATTTAATGATAAAAAAATGATGTTGTTTTGCTAGTTCTGTTGTATATTTTTTACGAACAATTATTTGGGAGGAGAAATTTTATTTTTTGGGGGATATAATTAAGCCGCGGGAAGGCGGTGTCCCTGAACTATTGACTAGTTCAATAAATATGCTGCCATTTCTTTTTCAGTAAAAAATTTTCTCACGCTGACTTCCACGAGTTGGATCAAACATCATCAAAATGGCTGGGCAGCCAGTGCAGACACCGAAGAGCAGCTTCCTCGCTGTTGTCGTTGTTCTGGTCATGGTGATGATTTTCCAACAATGTCAAGGAAACTCCATTGAACGTCGCCCGAACCCCCGTTCATGCGGCGAGGCTGCGATGTGTTGTCAAGGACAGAACAATACGTGTTTCGTGTTTGGACAAAGAGTGGACAGGTCAGAGGACTCCAAGCGGTGTTACTGTGATGGTAATTGCCTCATCATGGGTGACTGTTGCATGGATTACCCTCACGTCTGTAAAAGTGAGTACTATTACTGTACCCTCTATTGTTTATATCTTCTCACTATTGTGTATCTCTACATTATATTTTATAGGCCTATATCAGCCCTATATTGTGTATCTCTGTCATATAGTATCTCTGCCCTTTATTGTGTATCTCGACCATCTATCATATATCTCTAGTCTATATTGTGTATCTCTACCCTCTATCATGTATCTCTACCCTCTATCATGTATCTCTACCCTCAATCATGTATCTCTACCCTCTATCATGTATCTCTACCCTCTATCATGTATCTCTATCATATATCTCTACCCTCTATCATGTATCTCTACCCTCTATCATGTATCTCTACCCTCTATCATATATCTCTACCCTCTATCATATATCTCTACCCTCTATCATGTATCTCTACCCTCTATCATGTATCTCTACCCTCTATCATGTATCTCTACCCTCTATCATATATCTCTACCCTCTATCATGTATCTCTACCCTCTATCATGTATCTCTACCCTCTATCATATATCTCTACCCTCTATCATATATCTCTACCCTCTATCATGTATCTCTACCCTCTATCATGTATCTCTACCCTCTATCATATATCTCTACCCTCTATCATGTATCTCTACCCTCTATCGTATATCTCTACCCTCTATCATGTATCTCTACCCTCTATCATGTATCTCTACCCTCTATCGTATATCTCTACCCTCTATCATGTATCTCTACCCTCTATCATGTATCTCTACCCTCTATCGTATATCTCTACCCTCTATCATGTATCTTTACCCTCTATCATGTATCTCTACCCTCTATCGTATATCTCTACCCTCTATCGTATATCTCTACCCTCTATCATATATCTCTACCCTCTATCATGTATCTCTACCCTCTATCGTATATCTCTACCCTCTATCATGTATCTCTACCCTCTATCGTATATCTCTACCCTCTGTTGTCTATCTCTATCACATAAATATATGTATAAAAAGCGCAGGGAATTGTGCAATTATTTTCCTTGGCTGTCGACATAAAGCATACACAAAGTTACAAATTAAAATCACGGAAAAAGTCAAATGAGTCAATATTGAAGGCTGTTTTCCAATTAGCCAGCATGTCTTATGAACTGATGTTCTTGGTATATCTAAAGTACATTTCACCTCGTGGCAGAAACGTTAAATTGATGGCAGAAACTGATCCAGAAAGGGGTCAGAGGGGAGATAAATGGTATATAAACCTTACCCCCTCCCCACCTTCCCTATATATCAAATTTTACACATTATCATTAAGTCCCGTCTCCGCAACGAAGGTTGGCTGCGTAAGCTTAAACTGCTACTGCTACTACTACTACTACTAATACTGCTACTACTACTACTACTGCTACTACTACTACTACTACTACTACTACTACTGCGACTACTACTGCTGCTACTACTACTACTACTGCGACTACTACTACTACTACTACTACTACTACTACTGCTACTACTACTACTACTGCTACTGCTACTACTACTACTACTACTACTACTACTACTACTACTACTACTGCTACTACTACTACTACTACTACTGCTACTACTACTACTACTACTACTACTACTACTACTGCGACTACTACTGCTGCTACTACTACTACTACTGCGACTACTACTACTACTACTACTACTGCTACTACTGCTACTACTACTACTACTGCGACTACTACTAATACTGCTACTACTACTACTACAACTACTGCTACTACTACTACTACTACTACTACTACTACTACTCCTACTATTACTACTACTACTACTACTACTACTACTACTGCTACTGCTACTACTACTACTACTACTACTACTACTACTACTACTACTACTACTACTCCTACTATTACTACTACTACTACTACTATTACTAAAAGTACTACTATTACTACCACTACTAATACGAGTACTAATATTACTACTCAATTTTTCATGTATTTTTTCTATTCCGTCCAGTTTCCCCCATGTATCAACTGTCCCACCCTGTCAGTGTCTTGTATGAGCGCTAACAGCAGAGCAAATAATAGTGCCATTGTTACCTTCCACGCTTGTCATTTCGTGATTTTTGATTATAAACTGGCCTCACAGCACGTGGGGCATTCCCATAAGTGCTCCGCCGTCTTTTCCAGCAGCCATCCGACTAGATTGTGTTTCTAGTCTAATGCCGCTGAAACAGACGTCGACATCAGGGCACAACTCTGGCCCCTGCGACAGGTTTCTTTGTTGTCCCGCCCACCCACGTCGTGTCCGTAACTAGTTTAAGCATAACGTCGGCCTGCCGGAACAACATGGTAACTGTTATCGAAGGTTACTACTACGGGATTGTATAGATGACGTGCCATGAAGCTTCTATAAGAAGATAACCTCAATATAAAGGCATGTCATCTACTAAGGTTTTCTGTTGCATGGTTGGTTTGTTTAGTGAGCCACTGGTGAGACCCACAAACGCAACTGCATGCGCCCACGCTTGTCATTTAAGGGGACTAAGTATGCTTTCGAGGGTTGGGTTAAGTGTTCCATCCCATAAACGTTCAAATTGACTCGGAAGCCATACTGAAATTGATCTATCAGGCCAAAAGGCGCATACATCGCCCCTAAGCTGTAAACCATGATACATCGCATTACATTTTCATGACGATTTTCTGCTAAATCTGCAGGAGTTTAAAAATTAACACAAATTAAGAAGAAGAAACACACATCCAGATTTAATACAAATATCTACCCATAAAGCTTTCCCACGACACCTCGCAATCACCCTGTGCACGCGCTGCCATGCATCCTCCTTTTAAGAACATGCCTTCCTGTATTTATTAAATTCAATACGATAACACATTGCCCTTCGATGCCAGTCTAAACTCTTTAACCTGTAACTAACACCTGCCTATTCAATTGGAACTGTTGATTTCTGAAAGAAAACACAAACACATAATTAAACCGCCGCAGTTTTCTCCCAACATTCAAAGACATTACAGCTTCTGTTGAAATAACGACACAGGATATTCCCTCCCATATTTGCTCAGAGTTTTTCGATCTTTCATTCATGAAGCATTTTGAGAGCTGCTTTGTAAAGTTATGTTCCTTTTGTAAAGTTATGTTCATTTTGTAAAGTTATTGTTCATTTTGTAAAGTTATTGTTAATTTTGTAAAGTTATTGTTCATTTTGTAAAGTTATTGTTCATTTTGTAAAGTTATTGTTCATTTTGTAAAGTTATTGTTCATTTTGTAAAGTTATTGTTCATTTTGTAAAGTTATTGTTCATTTTGTAAAGTTATTGTTCATTTTGTAAAGTTATTGTTCATTTTGTAAAGTTATTGTTCATTTTGTAAAGTTAACTAAATATCGTTCCAGAAATATAATAAAGTATTTCCACTGCTGTTATATTATTTATTGTCAGCCCCCCCCCCCATGCCAGTTACCCAATTTAATGTAAGCCCGCAAGCCGCACACAGGTATCTAATCTAATTTATATTAAATTTCACACAGTTGGTTATAGAATTTATAATAAACCTTACACAATTATCTAATTGATTGTCTCACATAGTTCTCTAATTTATATTAATAATTTATATACATTTGTAAGCCACACACAGCACAAAGTTATCTGATTACTATTAAGCCTCACACAGTTATCTAATTAACATTAAACCTCACAGTTATCTAATTGATTGCAAGCCCCACACAGTTATCTAATTAACATTAAACCTCACACAGTTATCTAATTAACATTAAACCTCGCATAGTTATCTAATTAACATTAAACCTTTACACAGTTATATAATTAACATTAAGCACCACACATTTATCTAATTTATATTAAGCCTCGCACGGTTATCTAATTGATTGTAAGCAACACACAACTATTTATCTAATTTACTGTAGGCCTCATACAATTATCTAATTTATATTAAGCCTCACACAGTTATCAACTTTATTGTAGGCATAAGCCTCACGCACTCCATTTCATTGTAAGCTTCACACTGTCAGACATCTACAAATAAAAAAGAATGGGGCCAAAATACGAATATGTTCGACATAAAAAACCCTGTGTTGGTTAGCAGTTAGTAGTACTAGGTATATTTCTCTTTGTAATTTAGATCATATGTGCGCAAGTTAGTTGGGCTGCTATTTGGTAGCGAGGCTGCAACATATGTACCCTTTGACCCAGCCCGTCGTTCGCAGGAAGAGACAGGCAATCAATGGGAGACAACACTTGTCAACGATAGGACTAACAATGAATCGGAGTTGATCGCTCCTGTGTGTGTCAATATGGCGTCCATTACTGATATTTGAAGAAAGTAAATCGATTTTAAGCAGTTACTTTTATAGGTGCTTTTGTTGACGAATATTTGTCTTGTCGAAGAGTTTACGCGTTAAATGTGCTCTTAGTCTTCTTGATAGACTGTCTGAAGTAAGCTAATATCAGATGGAGCGGACACGAATTGGACATGTCTTCTCGTGGTTGCATCTGTTGAGTCATCATCATCATCTCCTGTGTTCATTCTCAAACTCCCGCTGGATCTCTCTTGTAGCAGGGCAATGGTCCTACTAGATTTCCAGCAGGATTTAGTCAAGAGGAAATGGAAATGCGTTATGTAGTTGTTCTATGTGCGCTAATCGCCAGACACAATCGTCTTCGGTGGGTGTTGATTCATGAGCGAATGGGACTGCTGCTTCTTTCGTTTGAGCCTTTCTTTATTTTGCTCTGTGCATTATTGAGTACTCAAATGCCCTAAACAACAACGAACAGATCAGGTCCCGCGGGCAGCCGAGCTACTGAGGGGAGCGTTGCCGGACAGACCAGCACAGCGCGTGATCTCATCTAGTGAGACCTTCCTCCATTCATGACCGCCTTAAGTATAGAAGACTTTCGTTACTGCATGTTTCTTGAAAAAGATTCCGATTGGACCGATACATGGATATTGTCCTTGTTCTTTGTTTTATTGTTATTTATTTATGTTTTACATCAATAGTTATGTATTCACAGTAACCGTTTTACTTTATTTAATATACACAATTAATTAGGACTTCATTCGTTCTTTTTTTTATATTTTGGTTGTCATTTTAGTTGGTCACTATTTATATACTTGGAGTTGCATGCCAAAAATAGCCACGGCTACTCTAAGTATATAAATAGTGATCATTGAAAATCACAATAATAATTTAAAAAACAATTATCAAATTCTATTGTTTGTGCAACTTACTCTTCTTGTGCAACTTCCTTTTCTTGAGCAACTTCCTCTACGTGTGCAACTTCCTCTTTAATGATAGAAAACATCTTTGTGTCGCCGTTCCCCCTGTGGTCGGTAAAAAAAACCCTTCCCGTATCGATTTTTCCCCCAAAAGTCTTCAATTTCTCGTTAAAAAAAGTGAAATTCATACATGAAAAACGGCGAATTACTTAAAAAAATTGTTTCGGTTAAACCCCCTCCTCAAGAAAATTATATCTACGGCCCCCGCTTAGAATGAACGAAAACAGACTAACACTACACTCTTTAAAATAGGCACCAGATGGATAAAGAAAAAGAGTAAGACCAAGAGAGACTTCTCACAGAACAAACCATCAAAGAGAGTATGGTCATGGGTCTGAAGATAAGCAATAATTGCACACAGTAACATCAGATCTATAGAACAGAAGAGCACTGGTTTCTGTCCCATGGTGTGTACTCGGAGCTGAATGAACTTAGATAAACACTCAGAAATACAACTTATTAATTCGCTAGCCATGACCCGGTTAAAGTTCTCAGGATCACACACTTCTCACGTCTACTAGCTCAGGTCCACAACTTTCACAAACTCAGTGACCTGTGGTGAGGTTTAAGGTCTGTCTGACTTCCGGAATTGCCATTTTCTGTTGAGCTTTTTCGTTAGGATATTATACAATCTCACAATTCGGTGGAGCGGATATCTAACTTGGGTTCAAGATATCCTTTGGTTTTTTATGAATAAATTTCCTTTGGTTTTTTATGAATAAATTTCCTTTGGTTTTTATGAATAAATTATACAGCCTATGTAGGGGCGTAGATACGTTTTAGTTGGGGAGGGGCAGTTAAAGAAGAGAGCTATCTACCCAAGTAGCCACCTGCTTAAGTAGCTAGCTACCTGCTAAAGTAGGTACACACTAAAGTAAGCTACCTACCAAAGTAACTACTTACTAAAGTAGCTTCCTTTCTACGTGCGATCTAAAATAGTGGTTATTTTTTTCCGCCCGCTTGTTATTTCTTCAATTTCGTGGGATGTTTAGTGATATTTTTTTAGGAAATCCATTAATTGGGATGGGGGGGGGGGGGGTTTGAACTTGAGTTAAAAAAGGGATGTTCTCATTTCGCATTCACCTTTCAACTCCTGCCAGTCTTTAGGATGTCATCCGGAGAACAGATTGTCTCTCGGAATACAGCTTGTCTACGATATCTCTGTTTTTCTTCTTCTTCTTCTTCAGCGTTTATTCTCAAACTCCCGCTGGATTCTCCCTTGTAGCAGGACCATGATCCTACTAGATTTCCAGCAGGATGCAGTCCAGAGAATGGAAATGTGTTGTGTCGCAGTTTTATTTGCGCAAGTGGCCTGACACATCCGTCTTCGGTGGAATATCTATTTGAACTCTTTATCAATTCTCTCAATTCTTTCACTTCATTCTTCTGTTATTACGTATCTTTTTCTATGTCTAATTTTTCACCTTTTCCCCGTCTACAATTTACCACCTCCCATTTTCTCTATTTACCATCTTTCTCCTTCTGCTATTTACCAAATCTCTCTCCTTCCACTATTTACCATCCATCTCATTCCACTATTTGCTACCTCTTTCCTTCCACTAAATCTAGTTTTTTTTCGGTTACATTAAGAGACACGACGACATGGAGAGAGTGTTACTGGAGGGGATGATAGAAGGCAGCAGGGACAAAGAACGCCGAAGGGACAAAAGATATTCAAGAATTCCTACGCATGTCACTAAAATAGAGGCGAGACAACTTGCTCAAGACCGCGGAGAATTCAAGAGATCCATAGGGAAGACTACGTTCTGGAAAGAATATGTCACCTGATGATGATTCCTTCCACCATTTACCACCTCTCTTCTTCCACTATTTATCACTTCTTTTATTCCACTATTCACCACTTCCCTCCTTTCACTGCTACCACATCTTTCCTTTTGTTATTTATCTCCTCATTCCTTCCACTCTTTACAACCTTTTTTCTTCCACTACTTATCACCTCTCTCATTTCATTATTTACCATTTCTCTCCTTCCACTATTTGTCACTGCTCTCCTTCTACTATTTACAACCTCTTTTCTTCAATTATTTACCACCTTCTTTCTTTCACTATTTCCCACTTCCCTCTTTCCACTATTTACCACCTCTCTCCTTCTACAATTCGCAACTTTCCTCCTTTCACTATTTACCACCTCTCTCCTTCCACTATTTACACCTCTCTCTTTTCACTATTTACCAGCTACCTCCTTCCACTATTTATCATCTATCTGCTTCCACTATTTACTACCTCTCTGCTTCTACTATTTACCACCTCTCTCCTTTGACTATTTACAGTGGCGTAGCGTGGGTCAATGGCGCCCAGGGCGAAATCATAATTTTTCGCCCTTGTGACATGAAAAAAAATGTCAGTGATTGTGAAAGACTAGACGAAAATAAATTTTCCGCCCTTTCCGATGATGCCGCCCGGGGTGGTCCTCACCTCCGCCTCGCTACTCCACTGACTATTTATCCTATCTATAATATATAACGAACGTTAACCTTTGTTTAGAACGTTGCAGCCACCACCTTCTCCAATAAAGACCTCTCAAGTAAAACGTAAACATAACCTAAGGGGCTGATTTCCTTGATTTCTATTGGTCGATCTTAACTATTTTTGACATGAGATTCCAAGCATATTCTTCTTCTTCTTTCGTTCACTTGAAACATGTCTATATCTGTAATTCTGTCTCCTTAATAAAACTCACTGTCTTTTGTAGTTCATACAGTGCCCCATAGAGCTTTGATTCCAGTGTTGTTTCCTCTGGCCAATATGTCTGCCTCAGCGTTTCATGCTCAGAACACTCTTGAAGTATATGTTTGGCACTCTGTGCTGCCTGTCCACATGTACACATGGCCGTGTTGCCAATCTTGAACTTTGTATACATGTGACTGCGGAGTCGGTTGTGTCCTGTTCTGAGACGTAGAATTATAACTTGTTCTGATCTGTTCATATTGTGATAGTCATCTTGTGTTGGTGTTTGTGGCTTTCTTATTGACTTTATCATCTGTTTTTTCTGATGGTAGGTGATTGGTATATCTGGTTGGTCTTCGGCAGCACCTTCCTTAGCCAGTTGGTCTGCTTTTTCATTTCCTGGTATTCCACAGTGAGAGGGTATCCACTGCATGGTTACCCTATACTGGTAAGACAATTCGCTAAGTAGTTTTTTTAAGTCTGTTAGTTTTCCAGACTGGAGAGCTTGAAGCACTGACCTTGCATCTGTCAGGAATACCACAGGCTGTAGGTCAGAGTTGGAATTCAGCAGTTTTTTAGCTGCCACACTAATTGCCTGGATTTCTGCATCATAATTATTGCAGAATTTTCCTGTCGGTGTTCTGATTGTATCTCTAGGCTTGTGTGGATATTCTATATATACACCTGCACCTCCATTCCTCACAGCATTCTGTGCTGACCCATCTGTGTACACTCTGACCCATATATCTTGTGGATATTCCTCATCCAGGAAACTGAGGGTGACTGTCATTCGCTGCACACTGTTCTGTTCGTCCTCGCTTAGTATTCCTTTCACATGGGTCTGAATGTATATTGGCATTCCATGGCTTTCACTCCACGGGGTTTGCTCTGGTACAGACCTTAAGGGGCTGTCAACTTCAGGTATGTCTGTAAGTTGTCTACGGAGTCGTTTAGCTTGATGGATAAAGCTGCTCCTTTTCAGTCGTCCCATTGCTAGATTTTGGAATCTTTCCTTCATTGGATGACTTGGCATACACTGAAACTTTTCTGCTTGAATTAGTACTTTTGTGTCTCTGCGTTCGCCAAGTGTTTGCATTCTTCCCATTTTCTGCATCTCTGCTATGGGTGTTGATTTCATTGCTCCCAACATTATTCTAAGTGCCTGGTTTTGCACTTTATCTAGATCTTGTAATGTGGTGTTTGATGCAGGACACCACGCAGCTGAACCATATTCCAGGTGTGGTCTTATGCCTTGCTGGTAAACTTTACTGAGTATATTTCCACTGGCTCCCCATGTGGTTCCACTTAGTTTTCTCAGGATAGCTAGCTTCCTCCTGGCTTTTGTTGTTGCTTTGTTTATGTGCTGCTTCCATGTCAGCTTATCATCAAAAGTAACTCCGAGGTATGTGGGTTGTTTGTCTTCTTTCAAGAGCTCTCCATCTATCTTGATATGACCAGCTTTTTGTTTTGGTGAGAGGGTAAAGAGTGTAGTGCTGCACTTATCTGTGTTAATGCTGACGCACCATCTATTAGCCCATAAGGTTAGGGCATCAATAGCTCTTTGTATTTGTTTAGTGCCCACTGTTGCATGTTCTTCCGTGCACCAGATCACCAGGTCGTCAGCATACATTGCCACTTTGATCCCGTGTGGTAGTTCAGCAACTAGGTCATTGATGTAAACCAAGAAAAGTGTGGGTGACAGGACTCCTCCCTGGGGGACTCCATGACGCAGTAGAACTTTCTTGCTCTTGCGACCATCTAATTGTACCCTGGCTCTTCTATTATGCAGGTATGCTTTTACCCATTTGTACATTCTTGAGCTAACCCTGCAATTTCGCAATTTCTTTAGGAGCCCTTCTTTCCAGACCTTATCAAATGCTTTCCTGAGGTCTATCCATGCTGCTAGTACCAGTTTCTTTTCTTGGAAGGCATCCTCAATCTCTTGGGAGAGGTAGGTTGCCTGATCTTCAGTAGAGTAGCACTGTCTGAAACCTGCTTGCTGTGATACCAGAAGGTTTTCACTTTCAAGGTACCACTGCATCCTAAGATTGATAATGCGTTCCATTGTTTTACATAGACAGCTTGTGAGGCTGATGGGCCTGTAGTTGGAGACTGTGTTGCCATCTTTTACTGATTTGAGGAGTGGTATCATTATTGCTTCTCTCCATGCCTGTGGTACATTACCTGTGGACCAGCTTGTGTTAAAGATCTGCAGTAGCTTTGCTCTTGCTGCACTTCCCAGGTTTCTAATCATTTCTCCAAGCATATAAACAGTGTCCAATCCAAAGCCGATAATTATAAAAAAAGGAAAAAATTGAGTCTTTATTAATTCAGCAGACAAGTCTTCTATACTGCCGATCAGTCACGTTGCAGCCAATCTCCGTTGCGGAGACGGCACACATTGACCAGGGTGAACTTTTCACAAGATTCCCAAGGGGATAACACTTTCGATATATAGCGATTGTTAAGAATACCCCTCCCCCCCAACATCTGCTGTACAACCACTAACGGCCAGAGCTCCTCACCACTCACCACCAAGGCCTCATTCACTCACAGCTTGCCCACACCTGTTGCTGTCATTAAGTCTGTAACATCTACTCCCTGTGGGAAGCTTTACAGATAATTTCCTCAAATATCATTTATGTTCTCCCAACTGTGAATACACCCTCCCTCTCACACTCACCTCCCTACCTCACCCACTTTGTTACTATCTTTCTTTCTATGTTTCTAATTTTCTTTTACTCATCATCTCTTTATATATCTTTCCCCTGCTCCTTGTTCTTTCCCTCTATCCTCTTTGTTCTCTCTCTCCTCGATGCTATATATTTTTCTCCTCACTGTTCTTTCTTCCCTCATTGTTCTCTCTCTCCTCATTGTTCTTTCTCTCCTCATTGTTCTTTCTCTCCTCATTGTTCTTTCTCTCCTCATTGTTCTTTCTCTCCTCATTGTTCTTTCTCTCCTCATTGTTAGATATCTCTCTCCTCATTGTTAGATATCTCTCTCCTCATTGTTCTTTCTCTCCTCATTGTTAGATATCTCTCTCCTCATTGTTCTCTCTCTCCTCATTGTTCTTTCTCTCCTCATTGTTAGATATCTCTCTCCTAATGTTGTATATATCTCTTCATTGTTACATATCTCTTATTGTTATACATATCTCCTCCTTGTTAGATATAATCTCTCCTCATGTTATATATCTCTTCATTGTTATATATCTCCTCATTGTTGTATCTCTGCTCATTGTTATAGCTATATCCTCATTGTTACATATCTCCTCATTGTTATATCTCTTTCCTCCTCCTTCCTTTATCGCCACCATATTCTTCCTCTACCTTAAATTCTGGACTTGGAAAAGGAATAAACACATTATTAATTTCATTTGCCCATGTTGTTTCTCGTAAGAAGTTAAAAATGTCCACACTACCCATTGCTCAACCACTGAACACAGTAGTAGTGCAAGCCAGCCGATCCGCTCTCCCGTTGCAATGAACACCCACATGACCACGCACGAAAATAAATATGACACATTTCAACTTCGACCTCTCGATTTTCATTTCTTGGCTAATTGATTTTAAAAATGAATGGGTAAATTGTGGGTTGTTAACTTGCTTATTATATTACAGAAACAATTTACATCTCTTACTTTCCTTCCACTATTTACCGCCACTCTTTCCTTCCACTATTTACCGCCACTCTTTCCTTCTACTACTTACCGCCACTCTTTCCTTCCACTATTTACCGCCACTCTTTCCTTCCACTATTTACCGCCACTCTTTCCTTCCACTATTTACCTCCACTCTCTCCTTCTACTACTTACATCCACACTCTCCTTCCACTACTTACCGCCACTCTCTCCTTCCACTACTTACCGCCACTCTCTCCTTCTACTACTTACCGCCACTCTCTCCTTCCACTAATTACCGCCACTCTTTCCTTCCACTATTTACCGCCACTCTTTCCTTCTACTACTTACCGCCACTCTTTCCTTCCACTATTTACCGCCACTCTTTCCTTCCACTATTTACCTCCACTCTCTCCTTCCACTACTTACCGCCACTCTCTCCTTCCACTACTTACCGCCACTCTCTCCTTCTACTACTTACCGCCACTCTCTCCTTCCACTACTTACCGCCACTCTCTCCTTCCACTACTTAACGCCACTCTCTCCTTCCACTATTTACCTCCACTCTATCCTTCTACTATTTACCGCCACTCTCTCCTTCCACTATTTACCACCTCCCTCCTTCCACTTCTTCTTCTTTCGTTCACTTGAAACATGTCTATATCTGTAATTCTGTCTCCTGAATAAAACTCACTGTCTTTTGTAGCTCATACAGTGACTCATAGAGCTTTGATTCCAGTGTTGTTTCTTCTGGTCAATACGTCTGCCTCAGTGTTTCATACTCAGAACAATCTTGAAGTATATGTTTGGCACTCTGTTCTGCCTGTCCATATGTACACATGGCCGTGTTGCCAATCTTGAACTTTGTGTATATGTGACTGCGGATTCGGTTTTGTCCCGTTCTGAGGCGTAGAATTACAACTTGTTCTGATCTGTTCATAATGTGATAGTCATCTTGTGTTGCTGTTTGTGGCTTTCATATTGACTTGATTATTTTTTTTTTCTGATAGTCCTCCTTCCACTAATTACCACCTCCCTCCTTCCACTATTTACCACCTCCCTCCTTCCGCTATTTACCACCTCCCTCCTTCCACTATTTACCTCCTCCCTCCTTCCGCTATTTACCACCTCCCTCCTTCCACTAATTACCACCTCTATTCTTCACTATTTACCACCTCTCTCTCCATCACTATTTACTACCTCTTTACTTCCACTATTTACCACGTCCCTTCTTCCACTCTCAGATGATTTACCTTCGTAAGATGCTTAAATATCCATTGGTGGGATAAAATGCCAGACAGTGAAGTGCTGATGAAATCTAAGTTTGTATGCATACACACAATGTTAATGAAGGCGCAGACACACTAGGCAGGACACATAGTCCACATGATATATTATCGTTTATCAAACAAGTTGTTATATGGAGTACTCCCACATTGGCTCCCGCAAGGCTGGAGGACAGAAGGTACGTTTTAAAGACACTCTTAAGACATCAGTGATACTCACCAATGTGACACTTCAAAATAGACACAAATTCATGGGAGAATCTTGCAGAAAACAGATCCAACTGGAGTCGCAGACGCAAGAGTTGCAGCAGCTGCAGAGAACTTCCTAAATAATGCTGCGTAACAAAAACGCGCTAGAAGAAAAGCAAGAGCTGGTAAATGCCCCACAGACTTCTACACGCACATGGGACTCATTAGTCACAATCGGACACACCGCAGACACCACGACTACCACCATCATTATACATCCATACATTCATTCATTCATCCATTCATCCATCCATCATCATCCCAGTTGAGCTGAATGGTCAACGTCGACACACGAACAACATTATACTTAGAACCACTAAATGCGTTGTTATTGAAGGAGTGTGCTGGTTTCTCAGCTCAAACACACCGTGTCCGTAGACGGGTACCGTATGACGTTTGTTCGATCTGGCTACAAATACTTTAATTTCGAATTCGAGAAACGTTTCTACAGTCGCCCCCGAGAGCTATGAATAATTTGTCTATAGTACAACCGAAGACGGATGTGTTGGTTCATTGCCACAAATAGAACGTCGACACAACGCATTTCCATTATCTGGACTACATCCTGCTGGAAATCTAGTAGGATCATTGTGCATCTACAAGAGATATGCAGCGGGAGTTTGAGAATGAAAGAAGAAGTAAATGTGTCTATATTGTCATTATAATCTAAAAAAAAAAAGCTTTCGGAGAACTGGTCATTGATGAATGTGACTTTGAGTGCATAAGCAACTTTTTAAAGTGGCTCTCTCACAGTCCTAGTCAATAAACAGACATACAATCCAGATTTATATTGCCCCTATTTCTGATGAATCCAACATGTTTTAGTGAACATTCTCCAGGGCCGGATATGACCTAAGGCTTTTAATTGAATAGTTATGTTCCATACTTTGTGTGCCAAAAACGGACACGACGTCAAGCGTCAAGACCAACGATCTTGCAAGTTGCTTGAGTTATTCTAACAGACTCCCCTGAGATTTGGTCGTGATTCGACTATTTAAAACAGGACGGTCGCATTCCGTGAGTTTTTTTTTTTAATCGACTATAGTTGAAAGGCGGTTGTTAGTGGTCTAGCTGATCCTGTGTTGCTGCTGCCCTAAAGGGGAACAAACAATAGCGACATTGTTACCTGCCAGTAGGACAGAGCTGTATATTGCTTATTTGGTAAGTCTTCAGTAAGGAAGGGTGGCAGTTAATTTACATTACAAACAATTCTCTCATTGTATTGTGCATTCTGAATTATGTGATGACTTTTTTGTGTGAAAAACCTTTCATTTGGGAGAGATTAGAAGAACCTTTCATTTGGGAGAGATTAGAAAAACCTTTCATTTGGGAGAGATTAGAAAAACCTTTCATTTGGGAGAGATTAGAAAAACCTTTCATTTGGGAGAGATTAGGAAAACCTTTTATTTGGGAGAGATTAGAAAAACCTTTCATTTGGGAGAGATTAGAAAAACCTTTCATTTGGGAGAGATTAGAAGAACCTTTCATTTGGGAGAGATTAGAAGAACCTTTCATTTGGGAGAGATTAGAAGAACCTTTCATTTGGGAGAGATTAGAAGAACCTTTCATTTGGGAGAGATTAGAAAAACCTTTCATTTGGGAGAGATTAGGAAAACCTTTTATTTGGGAGAGATTAGAAAAACCTTTCATTTGGGAGAGATTAGAAAAACCTTTTATTTGGGAGAGATTAGAAAAACCTTTCATTTGGGAGGAGTTGAGAAAATCCTCCATTTGGGAGGGATTGAGAAGACCTCTCATTTGGCAGAGATTGGAGAAACCTTTCATGTGGGAGGGGACATGCCCACGTTTTGACTAAATTCCTGAGGTTCAAAGTCATGTTCTGATTTTCTAAGATAGTGAGAGTTCAGTTTACCCCCTCCCACCCCTCCGTTATCTAAGGGCTTAATGTCAAAAATGTCACAATAGAAGACTAAGGGAGTTTTGGGGTAGAGTTGACTGTATCATCCCACATAGGGTCAAAGTGACTAAAAAGTCACGCTGAAGTCGGATGTGTCAGACTGAAAGTGCATAAATCGTAGCATAGCTGTAAACCATGACACAACCCATTCTGTTCTCAGAAGGAACGCAGAGTGAGAAGTGCTATAGCTTGTGTATTGGGATATCCCGGTTCGATACTTCAGTTCAACGTGAAAATGTTTGGACTAGGAATGGCCTCTATGTCGACTCAGCTATAGGGAAAGTGATATATTTTATGCTCTTTATAGGATATGCTCGAAATTAGTCTATAACATTTATATTCAAAATTAGTCTATAATATTTATATTCGAAATTATTCTATAACATTTATATTCGAAATTAGTCTATAACATTTATATTCGAAATTAGTCTATAACATTTATATCCGAAATTAGTCTATAACATTTATATTCGAAATTAGTCTATAATATTTATATTCGAAATTAGTCTATAATATTTATACTCGAAATTATTCTATAACATTTATATTCGAAATTAGTCTATAACATTTATATTCGAAATTAGTCTATAACATTTATATTCGAAATTAGTCTATAACATTTATATTCAAAATTAGTCTATAAAATTTATATTCGAAATTAGTCTATAACATTTATATTCGAAATTAGTCTATACCATTTGGATTCGAGATTATTCTATAACATTTGTATTCGAAGACCTGTATCTGTCCATATCTGCAGTGAGTGTCCAACTCTCAAAACATTACAAAGTAATATAATTCACTAGTGAGTTATCCATTCTGATCTTCACTCCAACACTGACCTTTACTTTCCATATTAGAATTAGTACTGACGTAGCAGCTAAGACCATCTCTAGCTTTATCTTTGATTCAGTTAATAGATAGTTACCAAATTGGGCCAGGGATAACGCGCTTGAACAGTCTGTCACAGAACATTTTTACTTCACTCACCAATAGCCGTCGTCGTTGGCGATGAAGACAACAGTTTCAGACTTGTGTTTTTTATCGTGTGCCAAGATGGCTTGAAAACGTAATCCTGGCATAGAATCCGCTGCCACATTTGGGTAATGTATATCATAACTTTTAACACATACACTGCTGCTACTGAAACCTCTTCTATGTCTTCAACTACACAACTTTCACCGTTATTATTTACATTACTGTTCACTGTATCCATTCCTAAATTAACCATTTTAAGATCATGTGTTTTCCCAGTTGCAACATATGCATGCGAGACTTGACTGTAAACAAGACAATATCCAAAAGAATAAATTCATTTGAAATGAAGTTCTACAGAAAGATCCTACGAATATCATGGACAGAGAAAAAGAAGAACATTGAAGTTTTGAAATTAGTGAAACTAAACGAAGGGTAGCTTCTACATACCATCATAACAAGGAAGCTACAGTATTTTAGACATTTAAAGCGACATAATGGTATCGAAAGGCTGATTCTAGAGGGCAGAGTGCCGGGTAAGAGAAAAAGAGGAAAGTCAAGAAGACGATGGACCAGCGACATCGAAAAATGTATACACGTCTCTGGCCATTGCAGGCCTGCTTTCCCGGAACAGAGAGACGTTCAGAGTATCCACGACGAAGACTCCGTTTGGGAAAGAATATATCACTTGGTATAATATATCAGAACTGGGCATTTGTTGTTCTGTCTTTTCGGGCAGCACATTTTCTCATTTTATATTTGTTGGATTTATTTGTTCTCAAACTCCCACCTGATATCTTTTATAACAGGACTGTGTTCATGTTAGATTTCCAGCTGGATATAGTACATATTGCGGAAATTAAAACGTTTTATTTGCGCGAATATTTGCGTTGGTAACTAATACACTCAGTGTGTTCACTGCTTCTATTGAATGACTGAAGTCTGTAACAAATTCGCTAGTTTAGTCTGCCACCCGTACAAGAGCATTGGTTCCTGGTGCCGAGACTTTCTGAGGTATAGAAGACCTTCCAACATAATTAATTAGGACCCCATTCGTTACGTTTTTGATTATTGTTGGGATTTCATTTGATCACTATTTATATAATTGGAGCCGCCTTTGCTATTTTTGGCATGCCATTCCAAGAATGTAAATAGTGACCTACTGAAAACCCGACAATATTTTTTTTTAAATGTAACAAACGAGGTCATAATTAATTCTGTTGGAAGGTCTTTATCTGTGACGGTCACGCTGGTACCTAATGAATGTACTAATGAAATAAAACTAATGAAGGCCACGGATGATTGACCCTTTGTCGCTGTCACATCCATAGACACCCACGACCCAAGGAGGTCGTGTTGACTGAATTACCAAAACTGCGACCTCAAATATTTTTTGATGGTTGTAAATATAACCAAGTATAACCAAAATATAAATTCGAATATAACCAAGCATAACGGACAGTTAATACTGCTAAGTTAAAATGAGAAAGGAATGGCTAAAAGTACCTTCAATGACATGAGGAAATTATTAATATCTAAACAAATTACAAACAAGTTAAAATTGAGAATTATAAAATGCTACATCTATTCCATAGTAATGTATGGCTCAGAAACATTGACACCAAATAAACAATTAGAAGACAAAATTGATGCCTTTGAGATGTGGGCATATAGAAGAATAGGGAGAACATCATGGAAAGAAGAAAACAAATAAAGAGATACTAAAAACACTCAATATGAAGAAGGAACTACTAAGAGAAATAAAGATCAGGCAAATAAAATACTTTGGACACATTAAAAGACATGACACCTTATTGAAGACCTTACTTGAGGGCAAAGTCAAATGGAAGGGAGCAAGAGGTAGGCAGAGATACAAGTGGGAGAGTAATATCACACGATGGACAGGTTATAGTCTAACAGAGTGCACCACAAAGACAAAAGACAGGAGATGTTAGAGATACGTTGCAGTCAACCTTTGTTGCAGAGGCGGCACTTAATGATGATGATGAATACTGCTACAATGAGCGTATCTCACCACATAAGAAGTAACGTTTACTTCCAAAATATACTTGTTAGATAGACACGGAAGCGACAACACGTTTGTACCTTCACTCTGCGAATTTCTATAGGTTTTACCCTTTCACTGATTAAAATAAAACTGATAATAAAAATATGATTATCTTTAATGAATTTCAATGGTGTGGCGGCCTTATTCAAGCAATCATGTCTAAGTCACGTTGTTCGTCAGCACCAAAATGGAACGTGCAGGACACTCTTCAAAACATTAACAATAATATTGATATGCTACAAGACAATGTTACAGTTATTTTAATTTCCGTCATCCTCCTTTTATGCTCGTGTGGCAACTGGGGTCTAGACTTTTAGTTCAAAGTACAAAGAATAGAATCTTTTTCCAAGCATATCGTAGGAGGCGACTAAGGAACGTTGGGGGTTGAGCTGACAACCTACCACATGTGAAAAAAGTAATTGTCAGTGCATGTTTTGCCTGATATCTTATCTCAAATGATCTCCACGATGACGGAGAGATGCAGACCAGTGAACATTGCTACTTTGTATTATTGTGACTGACTCCTAGGTGGCTCCAAGAGGTAGCCTAGTTGATAGTGTGTGACTGACTCCTAGGTGGCTCCAAGAGTAGTGAGGTAGCCTAGTTGATAGTGAGTTTGCTTACTATCGTCGGGTTACATCGTGCCAGGTTCGAAGCCATGTCCGGACATAAACAAATGAGAGTCAAGATTTCTCGCACCTCCAGTCACATCAGTTGGGGGAAGGTAAACACAGCAAGGAAGGGAACGTAATAGTTTCTGTAACGTAGTACTTCTTCTTCAGCGTTCATTCTCAAGCTCCCGCCGGGATCTTCTTGTAGAAGACAATGGTCCTACAACATTTCCAGTGGATGTAGTTCAGGGAATGGAAATGCGTTGTTTCGATTTCCTTTGCACAAATGACCCAACACATCCATCTTCGGCAGATGCTTAGTACTTTAAGAGTTATTTTCGTCTCCGACGACAGGTGGTTTCCATGAGACTTACCTACCTACCTAGGTGTCAAATGATCTGATGAAATAATGATGAATTAGTGGCTCAAACGTATTTGCTGCATTCCTGACAGGACATGACGATCCTAGGATACTGCCACAGTGGAATGTCTCCTTCAGAGACTAAACATCTATCCATAAATGTCCCCTTAACATAACCATGCCTTAACATAACCATGCCGTAACATAACCATGCCTTAAAATAACCAGCCCTTAACATAACAATGCCTTAACATAAACATGCCGTTAATACTGCAAATCTTATGTTTTTAAAGATCACCTTGTTTTTTCAACTAATGACGTCATATGCTTTTGTCAGAGTGGCTATATGCTGTTAAGATCTACCTGCTCACAGATAAACTAATTATTTCATCATCATCACCATCATTATCATCATTATCATCATCACTAACATCATCATCATCACCATCATCATCACCATCATTATCATCATTATCATCATCACTAACATCATCATCATCACCATCATCACCATCATCACCATCATTATCATCATTATCATCATCACTAACATCATCATCATCACCATCATCATCATCATTACCATCATCATCATCATCACCATCATCATTACCATCATCACCATCATCATCATCATCACCATCATCACCATCATCATCATCACCATCATCACCATCATCACCATCATCATCACCATCATCACCATCATCATCATCACCATCATCACCATCATCACCATCATCACCATCATCATCATCATCACCATCATCACCATCATCATCATCATCATCATCATCATCACCATCATCATAATCATCATCATCATCATCATCACCATCATCATCATCATTATCATCACCATCATCATCACCATCATCATCACCACATCATCATCATCATCATCATCACCATCATCATCATCATCATCACCATCATTATCATCATCATCATCATCATCATCATCACCATCATCATAATCATTATCATCATCACCATCATCATCATCATTATCATCACCATCATCACTAACATCATCATCATCATCATCACCATCATCATCATCACTATCATCACCATCATTATCATCATCATCATCATCATCACTAACATCATCATCACTAACATCATCATCACTATCATCATCACTATCATCATCATCAGCATCACTAACATCATCATCATCATCATCACTAACATCATCATCATCATCACTAACATCATCATCATCATCACTAACATCATCATCATCATCACTAACATCATCATCATCATCACTAACATCATCATCACTAACATCATCATCATCACACCATTATCATCATCACCACCATCATCATCAATATCATCATCATTTTAAAGTTTAATTTGAATCACCCTCATATTAAGCAAGCGACTGTTAATTTCTAAAACAAAGAAACTTACAGAAAACCTATATTTTTATTTTACATGTTAAAAAATTGTGACATAGCACTAACCGCCATATTGACTTATCGATAACTGTACGCATGTACGTGCTTGAAGCAAACATCGATGACTGTTGACACTGGACGGATATCTTTCGACAAACATTAGAAGTGCACGATCTCCTATACAAGTTTTAGTTATGTGGTCGTGGTTTACCTCCGGCGACAACCACGTCTTTTGTGTGTTTGTTTAAGATTTACAGTAAGCAGACTTTTTGACCGATTTACCTAGAAATATCTTGTGAGTTATGAGTACTGTAAACCTTTGATATTTCAGCCCGTGTGATATGAATCACTGTGTAGCTGTGTTGTTAGTGACGCTAGCTCAAGTGTTGTCAGACTCTAATGTGGAGAAAAATAGTTATACTGTGACCTTCCAAGCAATCCTAAGAAGCGACTAAGAAGGTATAGGGGATGGGAAAATAGATAAATAACTGAATGTAAAGGATAATACAATATGTTGGAAATATAAAGGCCGAGGCAACACAATTACTACTTTGACTACCATTACCACTACTATTAGTACTAATACTAATACCACAACACTATTACTACTACAATTACTATTACAACTACTACTATTACTACTACTATTACTACTACTACTACTACTACTATTTCTACTACTACTACTTCTATTACTACTACTACTATTATTACTACGATTACTACTATTTCTTCTACTATTACTACTTCTATTGCTAATACTACTTCTACTACTATTACTTCTACTGCTTTTACTTATACTACTAAGACTACTACTACTTTTACTACTACTACTACATCTACTACTACTACATCTACTACTTCTACAACTACTTACTATTACTACTTCTGCCAGTACTACTAATTACCACTACTACATATCATTTTTCCACCACTGATTTCATCTGCAATAACATGTTTCAACGTTCCCATTTTTGCTAGTTGTCATTAAGATCTCTACTAAGATCCGTAGATTTGTCTACCACTATACTCCACACAGAGTTGTCTACTACTATACTCCACACAGAGTTGTCTACCACTATGCTCCACACAGAGTTGTCTACCACTATACTCCACACAGAGTTGTCTACTACTATGCTCCACACAGAGTTGTCTACTACTATGCTCCACACAGAGTTGTCTACAACTATGCTCCACACAGAGTTGTCTACTACACTCCCTCGAATCTATCTCATGGAGGTTGTGCCATTGAATTTGTCCCTCGAAATTATCTCAACGAAGTTGTCACTTTAAAACTGTCTCAACGAAGTTGTCCCTTTAAAACTGTCTCAATGAAGTTGTCCCCTCAAAGTTATGTCAACGAAGTTTTCCCTCGAAGTTATCTGAACGAAATTGTCCCCTCGAAGTTATGTCAACGAAGTTGTCCCTTCGAAGTATCTCAACGAAGTTGTCCCTTTAAAACTGTCTCAACGAAGTTGTCCTTCATTTTTATCTCAACCAAGTTGTCCCTTCGAAGTTATCTCAACGAAGTTGTCCCCCCGAAGTTATCCTAACGAAGTTGTCCCCTCGAAGCTACGTCAAAGAAGTTGTCCCAGCGAAGTTATCTTAACAAAATTGTCCCCTTGAAGCTATGTCAACGAAGTTGTCCCTTCGTATTTATCTCAACAATTTTTCCCTCGAAGTTGCCCTCTCGAAGTTATCTCCACGAATTTGTCTTCCCAATGTTGTCTTAACAGCAATAATCCTCATTTCCAGCAAAAATGTCAACAATTCTAGAAGAACTTCTTCAAATATTTCTCTAATTTCAATTCCCTTCCTCCATTTCCTGCCTCAAGTGTTGCCCAAACACTTCACTTTCTTACACCAAACACCCCACCCCTCCTCCTCCACCATCTTCAATAACTTCTAAGTCTTCCGTCTCCATGGCAACCGTCACAGAAAACATCAGGTGGGCTATAATATTCTAGCACCGAGAAGCGGCAGACTCGAATGTAAACTACAATTATATCTGAGTTGAAATCATGTATTAAACAAAGAGTTAAGTACCCTCACAATTTCTAGTGGGGCAGGTGTTGGAGTCTGTGAGAGGGGCTTTACCTGTACGTTTGTGTGTATGTGTATGTTTGTCTGCCCGACTGAAAGTGTCAAGAATTGGGAAGGGTCTGTTTTCTTTAAATGAGTCTGTATAAGTTTGTTGTTTATGCTTGTCTGACTTATTCTGATCTAGTCAGGTGTCTAGTATGCTGAAAGCGTCTTTGTTGTCTTGTCTGTATTTGTTTCAGCAAGTTTATGTGTCTTCCCTAGTGGAGTTGAGAAGGTGTCAAGTGTGGGAAAGTGTCTTTGTTGTCTTCATTCGAGTCTGTTTATATTTACCTCTCTCTTTATATACATATTTCTCGGTCTCTTTATATTTGTATGTTTATAGTCATAACATATTTACAGGGTAAAAAGGTATCATGTAAAACTGACAAGAATACCGCCAGGAAATGTATGAAGAAAGACGTAGAAATACAAACAATAACAACAACAATAGCAGTGAAATAGACCCGGAATCCAGTTTACATGAAATCAGAAGGGCCATTAAAAACCTGTAGAGAGAGAGAGAGAGAGAGAGAGAGAGAGATAGAGAGAGAAATCTCCAGAGTGTGATAATATAACTGCTGAAATGATCCAGGCAGGAGGAGAAACCATCATCACCATCTGTCACATAGTTAGTTAGTTAGTTAGTCGTCGGATCATCATCACTGCAAACTGGACACGTTCATAGGTGCTCCGATCTCTTCTTGAGTGTATCCGCTGTTACACTACTGCTGACAGTACCGGTCCTGAGCTGGTTGACCATTATTCTTCTACGCCCTCCAAAATGTTCACTTCTAGCAACACCGCATTTCAATCCATGATATTTAATCCTAGCCATTGAAAAGGAATCACCATCCACATTAATCTCACCTCGCGTGTTATTTCTCTTAAGGAATTCAAAACGTCAGCGCGATCCATTGCCCTATCGCCCTGTGCCACAATCGCGCATGATGCCAGTTGATCCGCTCTTTCATTGCCTCGATCGCCCACATGTCCCGGCACGAAAATAAATATAACTACTTTCAGCCTCGCCTTTCTCTAGGCCTCAATCCACTGTTCGCGAACGAGACCCACTTGTACCTTCTTAATCATACTCATAGAGGCACTCAATATGCAGACCTGCGTTACCTTCTGTGTGCATAACCATTCTGTGGTTATCTGTCACACACTCTGCACCAAGATCTGGAAAAGTGAAGTTTGGCCCAAGGAATGGGCACGATCAGTCTGCATACCGCTACCGCTACTAACAATATGCACCAACTACATAACCATTGCACTGATCATTGATGCCAGCAAAATACTACTTGGTATCATTATTAAAAGACTACAACATAAGCTGGACGAGTTACATGAAGCACAGGCAGGGCAGAGGCATCAGAGACTATATTTTCAATATGCGGAATATTATAGAGAAATGTAGAGTTTAATGTCGACATCTGCACATGCTTTACTGACTACACCAAAGCATTTGGTTGTGTACAACATCACACACTTTGGAATATTATGAACTAAATTGGTTTCCTGCTACAACTATTACGCCTCATCAAAACATTGTATCAAGATTGCACAGCAAGCAGCCGTGAGAGTAGACAGTGAAACATGAAAGGAGTCAGACAAGGTTGTGTCCTATCATTATATCTCTTCAATATTTACGCATATAACATAATGAGAAATATAAAAAATGACCAACAGAGAAATAACTTCGACCCACTCAACATCGGATGTCACGAGATACCAGAACTAAGATATGCTGATGATACATCATTATTGGCGCACAATCAAGCTGTTCTCAAACACCTCATAAACTCCATTAAAGAATATAGTAAAAAACAAAACCGATTTCTAAATGAAAACAATACCAAGATTAGGACAAGTGACAAATCCACTATCAAGTTCTCCATCAGTATAAACAACAACGAATTGGAAAGAGTAAACAGTTTTGAATACTTTGGTTCTCTTATCAATAGTAACGATGATTGCCATGAAGAAGCCAGGAGAAAGTTGGCTATTGCGTCCAAGAAGCACATACAAATGAAAAACGTATGGCTGAGCTGCTGCAAAACAACAAAACTAACATTCCTAAGAGCTTGCTTATTCCCAGTGGCAATATATAGGCGGGAATCCTGGACAATCACTAACAAAGTTAAATATAAAATAGCAGCATTTGAAAAAAAATATTACAGAAAAATCCTCAGAATAACATGTGCCAAAAAGATAAAAAATGTAGCCATCGTGAGAGAATTGAATAAAAAATAAAACTGGCTAAACAGCATAGTTCTATCCAGAAAACTACAATATTTTGGCCTATCAAACGCAATGACAGCCTAGAGAAGATCATAATGTAGGGGATGATGCAGGGAGACGAACAAGAGGCAGATCAAGAAGGACCCAAAACATCAAAGATCACCTGAACATGACAGTAACAGAAGCATGGATACTGTAACAGAAGCATGAATACTGTAACAGACGCATGAATACCGTAACTGACGCATGAATACTGTAACAGACGCATGAAGACTGGCTCGAGATAGAAGTTTCAAAAGGCTGTTACTGCTATATCCTGTTCAGGATATGCTACCTGATGATAATAGTTATATGTCTGTTTATATTTATGTCTGTTTATATTTATGTCTGTTTATATCCATATTTGTTTATATCTATCTGTCTTTATTTTTATATCTGTTGATATCCATATTTCTTTATATTTATCTGTCTGTTTTATGTGTATGTAAATATGTGTCTGTTTATAATCCATATTTGTTTAGATTTATATGTTTATATTTGTGTCTGTTTACATGCATTTGGCTGCTTATATTTATGTTGTCTGTTCATATCTATATTTTCATATCTACCTGTTTACATGTATGTTTATATTCTTAACTGTTATATTTATCTGTCTGTTTATATTGTCTATATGTTTATATCATCTACATGTTTATATCATCTATATGTTTATATCATCTATATGTTTATATCTATCTGCCCATATATGTCTGTATTCTTTTGTATATCTTTTTACATTTTCCTGTCTGTTTATATATGTCTATTTATATTTATATTTATTAAGAGATTTATATGCAAAGTGACCATTCTGATCAGACAAGACACACGACGATATTTAGGATATGCCCGCAGGTCTATGTCCGTGACAAGGATTTGCTTGTTGTGTTTAACATGTCAGGGAGATAATAATGTAGTGTATGGTTCTCTTTAATGTTCTATTTATGACCGTGTTTAGTTCAGGAATTACCAAGTTGTATTTATTGTTGTTTATGCCTTCGTTTTCAGTGACTGTAACGTCTGTGTGTTGCGGGCCCAAGAGGGAAGTAAAGAATAGCAACACTTTTTACCTTTCATGCATGTCGTAAGGAGGTTATGGGATGGAGTTGGCTGTCCCTTTCCATATAGGGTCAGTAACTCAAACCCATGCTGAAATCGGATGTGCCACGCCGAAAGGCGAAGATATCACAGCAATGCTGTAAACCATCACACGACGCATTCCGTTCTCCGGACTACATCCTGTTAATCTGCAGGAGTTTGAGAAGGAATGCACAAGAAGAAGAAGTGATTGTAAAGTCATATTTATTATTATTCGTATGCCTACGTTTTGTCTCCAAGATGATATAGAAGTATCGATAAGTTATTAATAAAGAAAAAATCAAAATTCAACAATCAGGATTTGAACTAGATCCGCTCAGATGGCACTCATAGGGCTTCTCAACTTGAGTCAACACGTTTTCCGTCTTCGACCACAACTCACAACTTGCTGACTCCAGTTGTGAGGCGAATAGATGTCATCTGAGCGGACTTGGTTCAAATCCCGTTTTCTGAATTATGATTTTTTTTTCTGTAAGTTTTATTCTGGGGTTCTCACATTATTTTTACTCTTCGGACATGCGCCGTCATCAAGACGTTATCAAACCTTCTTCGACCTGTTTCTGTTCGTCTGTGTGTAGCCGGGACTGGTGGTCGACATAGAATAAAAGAGTACACTTGTCATGCATGTCTTAAAATGCGACTGAGGAGGGTTGGAATTTTGTTTATATCATCTCACAGGTAAAACAACAAAAACAACTAAACTCTTTGCCGAAGTTTTATGCATCACACCAAAAATCTTAGATAGAGCAGATAAGTTGTAAGCAAGGACACAAGGAATTACGTTCTCTGGACAATATTACACTGATCAACAGCAGTGTGAGAAGGGATGCAGAAGGGGAGGTATATTCCTCATTGGTACATCTGTTTAAATATTCAACATTTATTCTCAAAATCCTGCCAGCTGGCAGAATGTAGTTAAGAAAACGAAATATGTCGTTTCGTGGTTTGTAGCTAAGCTGCGATATATCTGCTTTTTTCGACCGGATGCGTTCGACTTAATCACAACCTTTATGGTCACTGTGAGAATTTACATAACGTTTTGTCGAACCCCATGTTCAACTTTCCACAGTCACCCGTTACAACAAGCTCGGCATATTGCAGTGTTAATATTTTATTTGCTCCATTTGCTAGGGTCCCTCAATACACAGAACGTTTTCGCATCTTGGGAACCTTCCTTTCAAATAATAAATAGCTGATGACGTGCAGACACGCCAAACTGGCAATATGTAACGAGATGTAAGCTTGTTTATCTTAGCAAGGAAAGACAGATGTTCTTGCTCATTGATAAATTTTTGAAAGAAACAGGATAGGATCATTATCCTCTGCTATGTGGACTGGCTTAGGCGACCATGAATCTATATCAGTAGTTGGCAGTATTTTGAGGTCCATGTGTCTTTTTGTTTGTTGCGATGGTTGGGATCAACGACCTCTTAATTTCTTTTATTTAGTCATTTGAAGTTTAAATGGACGTAAAAGTTATTGTCACTGTGCTCCGAAAAACGTTGTTTCATTGACGATGCCATTGCCCAAGTCCCACAACTATATATTGCAATTGGGAAAATATAGCCTATAAATAGTTGTAGCACTCTTTTTGTCATTTCCCTTGTGGTATATTTTTCCGGTGAAGAGAGAGTGTGGTTGACGATTAGCGCAACTCTTCCATACTGTAAACCAACTTCAGCACTAGTCATTTCTGAAGAAGCGGACACGTAGAAAATAAAAAAAACATCTCAACGTCCCATAGACACCCTCTACAGTTGTCAATTCTGTAGAAGAACATTTTGTGCGCACATTGAACTTGTTGGTCACTTAAAAACGCACTATTAACTTTATTATTTGTTATTACTTATTGTTATTATTATTATGGTTGAGTTTTTGGTCATTGTCGATTACGACGGAGGAACGTCATATTTTTCCTGTGTGATTTTTTTTGGGTAGGTTTATTATTATTCTCGTCTTTTACTGCGTTGGTTTCTCAAACTCCTACAGATCATGTATGTATGTAGTCCGCGAGATAGAAATGTATTACTTCGTGGTTTACAGCTTAGCCGCGATATCTGTACCTTTCGGCATCAGACATCCGACTTCGGCATGACTTATGGGTCACCTTGACTCAATATGGGACAGCCAACTCACCCCAAAGCCTCCTTATTCGCCTCTTACGACATTCTAGCAATTAACAGTGCCGCTATTCTCTGATACTAACGGAAATTGAACCAGGTCTGTTCTAATAGCACCGAATCGCATTGTAACTCGAGTAAACGGGATTTCCCGAACTTGACCATCCGCATTTAAATTAAACCGCATCGCATTTAGATGCGGTTCGTCAAGTACGAATAAACCCGTTTACTCGCGTTGTAATGCGATTTGGTGTCGTTAGAGCGGACCTGGTACAGTTCCCGTTAGTCTCAAGAATTTTGAATTTATCCTCTTGTTTCATACTTCATCTTCTTGAGCGTTCATTCTCAAACTCCCGCTGGATCTCCCTTGTAGCAGGACCATTGTCCTAACTAGATTTACAGCAGGATGTAGTCCAGAGAATGGAAATGCGCTCTGTCGCAGTTTTATTTGCGCTAATGGCCCGTCACATCCGTCTTCGACGGAGCTTCCTACTTTAATTTACTTGTATACGCTATTCTTTGCTCCCTTTCGGAATTGACAATGCACGGGCGAAATTATTATCCTATATACTGTCCTGCAGGGAACAGTTGAGGATGGAGGAAAAGAGGTGGATAAGAAAATGTTTAGAGTTACTGACAGTTTACCTCGAGTCATGCCGGGGCCTGGAAGGGGGAAATTAATAGCAACAATGTTTTCTACCTTGTAAAACTCAAGAGTGTATGATGGGGGGTTTTTTGGGGCGGGGGGGGGTGGAGTTGTCTGTCCTATCCCATGGAGGATCAAAGTGGCCGAACAGCGCAGATATCGCAGCTACGCTGTAACCCATGACTTAATGCATTCCGTTCTCCGGACTACGTATTGCTAATCTGTAGGAGTGTGCGGACGAACGAAGCCGACGATATAAAAACATATGACATATACACATATTCTTTTTAGGTTGAAGATTCACCCGTATGAGGCCGATGCCCCCGCAGGGAAAAGAAACGAGGGTGAAGAATAGCAATACTGTTTATTTCCATGGGTGATGTAAGAGGTGAGTAAGAAAGTTAAGGGTGCAGTGTGCTGTGTCCATCCCATAGCGGGTCATAGTGGCACAGAAGCCCTGCTGAAACTGAATGTGTCAGGCAGCTACGCTGTAAGCTATGACACACCGTATTCCGTTCTCCGGAGTCTATCTATCTATCTCAGTGAATCTCAAACATTTTTTTTTTACCCTATAGACCCTCTGCCGATGTTTTCTTTTCAATAGACCCTTGCCAAATATTGAATGTTTTTAAACATACTAGCTTCAAATGTGTTTTTTTTTCCACAAATGCCACAGTGCTGCTCACGTAGATCAGATTTTTTGTAGTAAAAAGGTAAGTAACGTAACCCATAACATGTTATTTTTAATTAATACCGTAGAGGTATGAGATGTTAGCGATCTCACATGTCAGTGGCTCTGCAAATGAGGGCGGTAGCTATCTCCTCTCCCTCGCAATCTTTACTTTCCGGATAAAACCGGTACCCATTTTAAGGCTGGGTCGACCCGGGAGCCGTTGCAATCTGAAACACATTTCCGCCTTAACTGGGGAATGTTCCCAGGACCACTCATATGCGAAGCCAGTGCGCTAACTACTGTGGTACACGGCTCCCTTTTGGTAGTAGATAATTGTAAAAAAAGAAGACCATGTAGAAGTTGTATTCAATAGTACTTACGTAGAAGCTTCACTTGATGACAACTTCACTTCACTTGATGACAATTTCACTTCACTTGATGACAATTTCACTTCACTTGATGACAACTGACAGACTATCACTAAGGGGCTATGGGGTGTAAATACGAAAAATTACAAATAACAATACACAAGACATTTTCAACGTTGTGAACCTTAGGTCTTTATCAAGAATATATAAAACAAAAACTGTTTATTATTGTTTTTCACTGTTTTATATATCCTTGATGAAGACATAACGGTTTTCCAGTTAAACCAACTTCCAGGACTATACGTACGTCATTGTCACCTTGAACTTCGTATTGTTTACATCTCTGAGTTCTTGTGTCTCTGTGATGGTAACATTGTTCTTACTGTTTTTATTGATTTTGCACTAAGAATAATGTTACCACCACAAAGAAACTAGAACGCAGGCATGTAAACAATACGAAGTTCAAGGTGACAATGACGTACGTGTACACGTGTAGTCCTGGAAGTTTGTTTTGATGAAAACAGGGAACTGGTTTTGATAACAGAAATAAACAATTATTACCCCAAACAACATGGACATCAATACAACAAGGACCACACCAACACAAATTTAAACTAATGAATGCTTAGAATTAAGTCCAAAAAGTGTGAGGTACCAACCTAAAAAAATTAATCGAATTTCAGGAGCGTACCTAGATCTATTATCAGTGGGTGCAGGATCTGAGGGACTGAAGAATCATAGAAAATCGATGTTTTTTTCAGTGCACCCCTAATGTTTCTTCTCGCTGGCATTGATCCCATGCAAGTCGAAATCGACCCCGGGGGGGGGGGGGGGGAGAGGGGAGGTCCATATATACCACTTTGGGAACCTATGGTATAATTATTGTCATTACCACTTGTGCCGTTAATTAAGCGTTGTGCAAGGAAGTTGGGAGCTGTCTGTCTTTGACCATGTGGGTCGCATTGGCCATGGTCTGTCGGTGTCTCTTTAATGTGTCTTTGATTGTCTTCACCCATCTATTTCTTGGTCTCCCATCTAGTTCATGTTTCTGATGTACACTGATCGTCCGATGTAGCCCAATCTTCTGATGTAACCGGTTTCTTCCGATGTACCCAGATCTTCTGACGTAGCCCAATTTTCTGATGTAGCCCGATCTTCTGATGTACCCCGATCTTCTGATGTAGCCCGATCTTCTGATATAGCCCGATCTTCTGATGCTGTATGCACGAAGGTCTGGTTGCATTGGTTCCGTTCTCAATAAAGTGGACAACCCAAATTTCTCCGGGGTAAATCCTGTTAATTTGCTTAAGAACGAACGAAACAGGAGCAAGGAAAGGAGAAAGAACAAGGAACGAAGAAGAAACAAGGAACGAAGAAAAACAAGGAACAAGAAACGAACAAGGAATAAGGAACGAAGAAAAACAAGGAACGAAGACGGAATAAGGTTAAAGATTACCGAGAAATCATCACAGGATGACTTAAACATTACGGAGAAATCATCACAGGATGACTTAAACATTACGGAGAAATCACAGGATAACTTAAAGATTACGGAGAAATCATCTAAGGATGACTTAAAGATTACGGAGAAATCACAGGATGACTTAAAGATTACGGAGAAATCATCACATGATGACTAAAAGATTACGGAGAAATCACAGGATGACTTAAAAATTACGGAGAAGTCATCCGAGGATGAGAGAGCTAAAACATATCATTCGCTAAACTAACGTTTTCTGATATCGTCAAATTTGGTTAATTCATCTTCTAAACTGGTATTTCGTTCTCTGATCTGTTTCCTGGATCGTCAAGAACTGTACAAAATTGGTTCCCAGACTTTCTGACAAAAAATCTTATCTCGAAATAGGAACACGTTACTGTGACCGACTTAAGTACAGGCGGTATGTGATTCTCTTCTACCTCTCCCTCCCCCTATCCATCGCAACAAAACTTTGAACTAAGTTCTGTGACTCGTCTATGGTTTAAAAATTACTTGATATTTTATCTGCAGGCTATCATCACATCCTTCCCCCCCCCCTTCTTTTCGTTCGCATTTTAACATGTCTACACGGCAAGTTAATTTTTGTTGTGAAGACATGCTATCACAGAAATCAAAGAAGCCACAGGAACAAGCTTACTAACAGCACACAAGAAGGCAATCTCCAGGGTACTCTTCCACCCCTGACGCTGCAAGGCAAACAAGGGCCACAGCGTATAGATAGATATACATGCTATCTAGTCGCGCTGGGTCATACAATGATTGCTGCTGCGCTTCTCGACCTGGTGTCTCCGACTTCATCACCTATGCTTGCTTGGATGGGACTGTGATTCTGCTCGCTGTAGCGGATGGTCTGACCAATCTTAGCTACCATTCTATCTTAGCTGGACTAAGGCCGATCTCCACTTCAAGGAGTTGACATCGATGGTGATCCTTCTCATATATCCTGCGCTCTGGTTGCAAACAATCTGTCTCACTCATCTAGACGTGTTGGGCAAAAAACAGCAGATCGAATGATTTATCTGCACTCCCCCAAGACTTATTTAAAAATACTATTCGTTGCTTCCTAAGTTTAGAAAATATGAGATCTCGAGTTCTCTCGTGCAGTCTGTACAGTACGATGCTATATTGTGATAAGAAAATTATGACGTCAAACTACTAATGTTAACCAGCTGAAAATAGTGTTTCCCTCCACCAACTTTCGTTTGATGTCTGACACAAGAATTTAAACGTGATGTCTTCAGTTCAGAGAACGTTTTGACACTTTCCAACATCAACTTCCACATCCTTTAGGTCTAAAAAATATAATTTCCAAACCACCCTCACGGGAAAAAGTTCAATCCGTCTGTGGTCCCTACAAGATCACTAGGCAAAACTTGGAACAGGATAATACAGTTCAGCTAATCATTGGACATGCACTAATAACAATACACATCGATGTTTCAACCAAAAAACTCTTTTCAAGAGCATGTCACAACAAAAAGCCACGATTAAAAACGGCACTATTGACTTCACATGGCAGAGCTAATAAAAAGGGAAATGGGGATACTGGGAGAAATATTACTGCGACTTATAGCACTCGGGATTACCCCTAGAGCGAGCAGAATAGACTGCTTGAAGGGACGGTTAAGGATTGAATGTAACAAGGAGTACCCCTAGAGCGAGCAGAATAGACTGCTTGACGGGACGGTTAAGGATTGAATGTAACAAGCAGTACCCCTAGAGCGAGCAGAATAGACTGCTTGAGGGGACGGTTAAGGATTGAATGTAAGAAGCAATACCCCTAGAGCGAGCAGAATAGACTGCTTGAAGGGACGGTTAAGGATTGAATGTAACAAGCTAGCTACTGGAACTATCGTCATAGATACTATTCTTCTTCATCATTCATTCACAAACTCTGGTCGGATCTCTCTTGTAGCAGGACAATTGTCCTACAAGTTTTCTAGCAGGATATAGTCCTGAAAATGAAAATTCGTTGTATTTGGGGCAATGCACCGAGACTTCCGACATCGACGGAGTATACTATTCAACTTGTGCTACAAAGAAGACACTGACATCTATGGGTCTGTCCAAAGTGCGTCAATGTCGAGTCATGAGAGTGGTTAATTGTTTGATATAATTAAGCAATGGTTGGATCTCTGAATTATTGACATTCTATTGACATTGACAAGGGGGATTGTAAAAATTGATTAAGAACCTTTGACGTAATTCATGGACAGCCCCCAAAGTAAACCAAACTAAACAGAAGTATATTTTCTGGCATATGTTTAGAATACATTCTGACCTAGCCTGCGTAACGTATACCAGAAACCACCCTAACTCTCATTACTGTTCTATCCTGGCGTTCGTTGCCATTGAAGCTGATTACGGAACTACTTCATACCCCCCCCTCACCTCCTCTTTCCCTCGTTTTTTATTATCTCCTAAGAATCTAGTGCGCACGTGAAAATCGCACATGTTTAGGCTCGTCATCCCTGCCCTCGACTTAGGCTCGTGCACTATTCTTCGAAAGCAAGTTCTGTTGATAGAATTGACCTTGAAGATACAAGCAGCATTAAGAGAGTAAACGAAAGAAGGAAAGAGTCAGAGAGAAAGAGAGGGAGGCGGGAGCAGTAATGGCTACACTTCGCATAATCCAACACGAATATATGCTGTTTATATACGCTTTGAAAAATTGCGCGAACGGTTCTTAAGTTGTGTTTCTTCTTCTTTTTTTTTAACCGTTCGTTCTCAAACTCCTGGAGATCTAGAGTCGTTCTGTCAACGGTTTACAGCTGTGCTGCGATGTCTGCACCTTTCGGCATGATATATTCGACTTTAGCATGGCTTCTGGTCACATATACCCTATATTGGATTGGACAGTCAACTTCACCCCACCCCATAACCTGCTTAGTCGCCTCTTACGACATGCATGGAAAATAAACAGTGTTGCTATCAGTTGCTCTCACTTCGGGTCCGGCAACACACGGGCGGAGATGTGTTTTATTACTTGTTGATACCGACGGGAGGAACTCTGTGGCACAGGGGTTAATACATTTTTTTGTTCAAGAAATCCGGGGTTCGAAGTCAGATCTATACGTGTTTTGACATGCTCAATTATGATATTTCAGGACAAAAAGCACATGCTGTAAACCATGACGTAACGCATTCCGTTCTTCAATCTCGAACCTGATACTCCCACACGCTTCCAACCTTTTATTTTCTGTTTGGGGTGCAAAGGGAACGCATTGCTCTAGGCGGACCCAGGGTTAGCAGATAACCAAGATCCCAAATGTACCTCCACGCGGTGCACCCTGGAAACAGAAATACAGCAGCTCGAGCTGATTCTGGCCAAATCTTTTGGGGATCGTGTCCGAAAATGTGGAGGTAGCAGATGGAAAGAGATTTGCCTGCACACGGACAGACATATCTCCGACACCACCAGCATCACCACATATAGCGACACTGTCGACATACAGTGAAGCTAGTCAGTCCAGTCCGAACATTGGAGGGGCGGCCAATGTAAAATGCACGTAAAGGTAGATACATGGCGAGAGACATAGATTTCATACCGAGTACAATGAAACAATGTAAGGGCAGAACAGCGCTAGAGGGCAGCGCGAACTGCAAATAGAAAGTGAAAAGTCCCTAGGAAAGGGGGAGCTACAAGCTCCGTCAGCTCGAGACGGGCTTCTAGTTACCTGAGTTCCTTACAGGCAGAGACCCAGACCCATCCACTGGCGTTTGGTAAAGCAAGAAGACCTAACCCAACTCTAATGTCGAGCCTTCCTAAACCGGAAATATGCTCGCGAAGAGAAAGGGTTCTGTACCCAATGGGCTTAGGCAAGAAAGTGACAACGATGGTAGTCCTGGCCCAACTCTACTGTCAATGTTTCCTATACCGGAAGTACACTTGCAGAGAGAAAGGGTTCCGTACTCGATTCGCTCAGGCACAAAAGGGACAACGATTTAGCCCTGGCCCAACTCTACTGTCAAGTTTTCCTTCACCGGAAATACACTTGAAGAGAGAAAGGGTTCAGTACCTGATGGGCTCAGGCGCTATTGGGACAAGGACGCTCAGCTCGAGAACGCCTTGCTCTCAAACGCGTGGTGTGAGACTCGAACTTGGACAAGGGGTACACGTCGGTGAATGACACCTCGGCTAAGAGGGCGAAAGAGCCAGGGTCCAACTCCTCTGTTGAGTTCTTCCCCTTAAGGAACCAGGCTCACAGATGAGAAACGGTTCAGTACCCAATGGGCACAGGCACAGCACGTCCAATTACACGAGGCAAGTTCATAGACAGTGGAACACCTCGTTTGAGTCAGACTAAGAGCAAGAAAATCGTCTGGGCGAAGAGTCTCCACTACGCGTGCCTGGAGACAGATATAGAGGCTGTCACAGGCTAAGGGTAGCTCACCCGAATTGTCAAGGCATGCCGAAATCGGATGTGCTAGGCCTACAAGGCGCATAACGGTGGCACAACGTAATCACGCTTCCGGCGGAAATCGCACGGATATCCGTGATGGTTACAATGGAGCGAACGAAAAACAAACAAACAAACATTTTCTGTTTTAATTAGAACACATGATCCAGATTCTTCTTCTTCTGCGATGTTTCCAATACTCAGAAGTCTATACATGCAGGAGGGCCGTCTCCATGTTCAGTCGTCAGCAGGAGGTCCTCACGGTTGACCCACAGCTTTATCTCCAGATATGTCTCTGTGGACCAGAATAATGGTCATATAGTGGACATATCTGGAGAATGTGGTCTGGATTCTTCGGAACTTTTTGACATGGGCTTGTTCAGTTTGGACAGCCTTTATTTTGTGAATTTGAAAAAACAGATAATAAAAAGATTGTTTTCTTCCTGATAGTCCAGGCGTTGGTCCTCATCAGAATTCACCACAGAGGAGAACATGTACAAATGACCTGACACATCCGTCTTCATATACAGTCTTATATGAATCCATATGTCACTACAGTTGCATATCTGCGAAGAACCTGGTGTGGTAGATGACAGAAAGCGTGTATCTGAAATGCATTGAGGAAGAAAGTGGTGCTTTATAGACAACCACTAGCATAATGAGGATGGAGGTGATCGCGGCGATGGCAATGACCAGTACACTGATATGGCTGAAGTCTCAGAGTGCTACATGTGTCTGTTCTCTTACTGATTCTATGAGAAAGCTTCGAAAAAATCCATTAGTGGCTTTTGAAGTAAATGGCGAAATCTGTGCTAAAGTTATCGTCAGTTTTGTACCAGGACATGTGGATGATATGGGAAAATAAAAAGCAGACAGAATTTACCTACGTGACCGCAATGACTAGTTTTATTTCTATAGACCGTACTTGAAGTTTTGAATGGAAACATGCAGTTGGACCAGTTGGAATATATATATATATAAAGTGACATATTATTTCCATAACCTTGTCTTAATCGTGGATAATCTGAACGCGTCTCTACCCCGGGCAAGCAGGCCTGCATTGGTCAGAAAAATGCTCACACATTATTCGATGCCGCTGGTCCATCGTCTTCTTCGTCTTTCCCTCCCTCTCTGCCTTGCGCTTTGGCCTATAAAATAAGCCTTTCGGTATCATCATGTCGCTTAAAGTGTCCAAAATACTGTAGCTTCCTTCTTATGATGGTATTTAGAAGCCATCCTTCATTTAGTTTCAGTAATTTCAAGACTTTACTGTTCTTCTTTTTCTCTATCCATGACATTCGTAGAATCTTTCTGTAGCACTTCATTTAGAATGAATTTGTTTCATAGGTAATGGCAAGCTGTAGCTATCTCACTGTTTCTTCGTCCTATCCGTCCTCATGCTCCTGCTCGTTATGACGATTTAATCACCAGCACAGCAAGATGGTTTACAGCAAGATGTGTAAAGGTCTACAGCTTTGCTGCGATATGTACATATTTTGATCTGACATATCCGACTTTAGTATAGTTTTTCGGTCACTTTAATTGTTATCGGATGTTATAGCCAACTCCACCCCATAACGTCTTACTCGCTTCATATGACATACTTGGTAGGTAACATTGATGTTTTTCCCACATTTCGATACCCGCAACACGCTGGCGATCTGCGTCTTCTGACACATCCGACTTCAGCAAGGGTTTTGGATAACGTGACGTATGGTGCAGGGCGGCGAACTTCACCCCAACACCTCCTTATCCACCTCTTACTACATGCATAACAGATTCAAGTGCTATTATTCCTTACTTCCTCGCTGAAGACGAATGTTTCGGACCATTGTCGCAATAATGACGACACTACGCTTTTCCATTCTCTGGACTACATCTTGCTGAAAATATAGTAGGACAGTTGTCTCGCTACAAGAAAGACCCAGGGGAGTTTGAGAATGAGCGCTGTAGAAGAAGATTCGCTGCTCCATACTCAAGTTCCGGTAACAGGAAGACTTAACGAATAGACGTAATTACTTGATATTCGACAGAATAGTTTCGTTGAGAGGAATCTTCCAATGATTCTATTAATTACTTCTAATCTTCATTCTCCTGTCTAGCTGGCCAACATTCCCGCCAGACAATCTACTCAAAGCGTCTGTTACTTTTATAAGAATCAACCAATCCCCGTACAGCATTTTAATCACCTTGACTACCGCCGTAAGGCCAGGTTGAAAATTGGAGGAAACACGTTTAAAGTGAAAATTGATTTGACATTCTTTTCTCAGAAAGTGTCACGTGGAATAATAACAGGATGCCTGTTTGGGCTGAGGAATTAATTATTAAATATTGATCTTGACTAATTTCTGGAAGACTTGGTTTCTAGACTTTCCATTCATCATTGTTCTAGTTTCTCTAAGTATCAACTTGTTGTTACCGGAACAACACTGAAAAGCGTAATTGCTACATCGTTCTTCAAGCCCGCAGATAAGGGAAGCGGTAGAGTGTTGTGTGTTTAAATTCCCTCACCCCACCTTTGAGCAAATCAAAAAATGATTTTTAGTACGTGCCGGGTAGCCAAAATGCGAGTTAAACTCCCGCTTCACGGTTTTTGGGTTTAAGTCCCGTTCACGATTTTGTGTGCAAGTCCTACTTTATGATGTGTGGGTCCAAGTCCCACTTAATGATGTGTGGGTCCAAGTCCCACTTTATGATGTGTGGGTCAGGTCAACGTCCCGCTTTATGATTTTTTGCCAAAATGGTCATACCTCCTATTTTTCTTCTTCAGCGTTCACTTTCAAACTCCCGCTGGATCTCTCTTGTAACAAAATAATGGTCCTACTAGATATGCAGCAAGATTTAGTTGAAAGAATAGAAATGCGTTGTGCCGCCGTTTTATTTGGCCCAGTGGCCCGACACACTCGTCTTCGGCCGAGAACATGGTCAAACAATTTCTCATGAAAAGATTAATGTACTCACGGAAGATTTGTCAATGATAGTTATTATTTTTTTAGGTAAATTTCCATTATCATTTCCTTTATCCCCTCTTAACGAAGACGCGTCTACGACCATGGCGTGTTTATTTAAAACTGTTGCTGCTTGTGTTAATATGGGTGTTCAATTAGGCTTGGTATTCTTGACTTTGAAGAGAACCAGGCTAAGGTGGCATATACTTAATTATTTTTTCCCCTTCTCACTTGTTTCATTCCTTCATATTATTGTGCTCTCTCTCTCTCTCTCTCTCTCTCTCCATGCTTTACCTTTCTTAGTCCTTTCAATTACTATTTTACCTTTCTTAGCCCTTTCAATTACTATTTTTACCTTTCTTAGCCCTTTCAATTACTATTTTTACCTTTCTTAGCCCTTTCAATGACTATTTTATCATTTTTAGCCCTTTCAATGACTATTTTATCATTTTTAGCCCTTTCAATGACTTTTATTTTCAATGACTATTTTATTTTCAATGACTATTTTATTTTCAATGACTATTTTATTTTCAATGACTATTTTATTTTCAATGACTATTTTATTCCTTTTTACATTTTGTGGCATCTATTGTCTTAGTGGTTCAGTGCTTAGTGCGCATTTTCCTAGTCAGATGGGCTAAGGTTCTTCTTCTTCTGCGTTCATTCTCAAACTCCTGGATATCATCGGAATGTAGTCCAGAGAAGGAAATGCGCTGTCATAGTTGACAGTTTAGTTGATATATATGCGCCTTTCAACCCATACACATTCGCCTACAGCATGGCTTATTGGTCACTTTGATCTTGTATGAGATGTGGCAGTCTTCACCCCTCATCTCATTATTCGGCTTTTACCCCAAGCTGGACGGGAAACAGTTTCCCTATTCCTTGTACCCCCTTTGAGCTACGGCAACGCGGACGGATCCATTCGATTCTAACTTCAACTGGAAATATATTAAATGACCAAAATTAAGAGCATGGATGTCGTATCTCCTGGAATAGTTGAGAAAGAGAGAGAGAGAGAGAGAGAGAGAGAGAGAGAGGAGGGGGATAGTCGTAAATGCTGACCCGAGATAGTTGGCTAGTATAGACGACCTTCCAGCAAAATTAATTAGGACCTCATTCATTACGTTTTTGATAAATATAACTCGTGTGTTGTTCAATGACAAATATAACTCGTGCGTTGTTCAATAACAAATATAACTCGTGCGTTGTTCAATAACAAATATAACTCGTGCGTTGTTCAGTGACAAATATAACTCGTGTGTTGTTCAGTGACAAATATAATTACTGCGTTGGACAGGCCAGTTAGAAAATTAGGAGATGTAACTTGCCATGAACGTCGTAAGATGCAACTAAGACGGGGTTTAGCTTTCTCATCCCAGAGTCAGTGACCCAGAAGCCATGCGGAAGTCTGATGTGTTGGGCTTAAGGGCACATATATCATAACCATGTTGTAAACTACGGAACAACACGTTTCGCTCTTCATGCTGAAAATATTGATAAAGTGTAGAGGATTGACATCATTACACTCGGATTACCCCATAATGTATGTTACGCCAAATCTATGTACTCCCTAACCAAATCTATGCACGCCATTACCAAATCTATGTAAGCCCATACAAAACCTATGTAATCCCTTACCAAATCTATATAATTACTTACCAAATCTATGTAATCCCTTACCAAATCTATGTAATCACTTACCAAGTCTATGTAGTCACTTACCAAACCTATGTAATCTATGTAGTCCCTTACCAAAACTACCTAATCCCTTTTCAAATCTATGTAAGTCTTACCAAATATATATAATCCCTTAAGCAAATCTATGTAAGCCTTACCAAATCGTTGTAATCCGTTAACAAATCTACGTAAGCCCGTTACCAGAAAAGCCGTGCTAGCTGATTACAAACATCTTTAACTAATTGTTTTGCAGAAGCAATTAATTCTTGTTTGTTAGTTTGTGTGTTAACTAGTGGATTCGCATCGTGTAAATGAAACACGCTCCTTTCCATCTAGGAATACATTCCTTGTTGGTTATATTAGAACGTCTGGGGAGGGGGGGGTCCTTGTTTCTTGTGGCATGGTTGCCTGATTGGCGGTATAATTTTACTACCGGGCGGATTGCAGCTGTGGCTTCTAGCTGTAGAAAGACTAAATTGTATTTTGTTCTTGATCCAGTGAAGGACTTTGTTGCAGCCTGGTTGGGGTTTAATCAGTGGTCTCTTAACGTATAATTTGTACCGCCAGTAAATTAATTAGCACCGGTAAATCTGCTCACCCAAGATAAGTGAGATCAACTCGCAGGGCAAGTTGGAGAATGGATATTTTCGATCTACGACCAACTCTATGGCTTGACTATACGATCTTGAAACAGTATAAATCAGGGTTATTCAATTGGCGGCCTGCGGGCCAAATCCGGCTCTCGGAGGCCTAGTAAGTGGCCCGCGGATCTGTCTTAAATTGTATGATACTATACTAACTATACTCCTATAGTATAAAATATAAATAATGATTCGGACCTATGGCCCGTGATGATCCCCATTTTCTACATTATGGTCCCCGAGTAAATATGGTTGAATAGCCTTGGTATAAATAATTGCCCCCTGCGTCTGTGTGTTATCCAGACCAGAAAGAATAGCAACACTGTTTACTATCCATGCGTGTTGTAAGAAGTAAACAAGGAGGTTATGGGGTGGTGATGACTATCCACTCCCATAGAGTGCTAATGTAACCCAGAAGGCATGACGATGTGGGATGTGTCAAACCAAAAGGCCAAGATATCGCAGCAAAACTGTTATCATAACACAACGCATTCCATTCTCCGGACTACATCCGTCTAATCTGAAAGAGTTTGAGAACGAACGCAGAAGAAAAAGAAGTAATTGCTCACAGAACACAAAATTGATGTTCTTGTATGTAAATTGAAACCTCTTTAACTACACCTTTATTACTATTTACATCACTGTTCACTGTATCCATTCAGAATTTCTAAGCACATTACTTTCGTACGTTGCCGTTTCATTCGGGAGAAAAATCCGTTAATTGAACGCCGTAAGGAAAACACTTTCATTTTCGTCGACCATTTTGGCGGAAGTCCTAATCAAGAACAGGTTAGACAAAATTATTATGACAACAGAAGTATAAAAATAGAAACATGGAACATAAGAAAGGCTGATTCTAGAGGGATGAATATCGGGTAAAGAAGAAGAGGAAGACCAAGAAGACGATAGACCAGCGACATCGAAGAACGTCTGCATATATCTTTGGTCAATGCAGGCCTGTTTGCCCGGAACAGAGAGGCGTTCAGAGTATCCACGACGAAGACAACATTAAGGAAAGAATATATCACTGGAATGATACATAAATATCGAACAATGTGATATTCCGTATCACGCGTCAAGTTTCTAAAACGTGACGGCATTGAATAGGTAAGGTTTTCGATATATTATAATATCACGACACTTGAGTAGCAAATATATAACCCACACTTTCTGAGATTTGTATTTGATCTGGCTACTGGTTGGACAGATTATTCCACCACCAGAGGTTGACAACATTTCTGGGTAAGCGGGTCGGATTGAGATGTTATCGTGTGATATGAAAACAAGCATGTTTGATATAACGAGATCTGACTCACTTTATACAATTATTTTGCAAGGAACAGTCCAGGGTAGAAGAAGCAGAGGGGAACAGAGAATGTCCTGGATTGATAACATCAAGTAGTGGTCTGGGCGTGATTTTTCAACACTTCTCCGAATTGCTGAGAATTGAGTTGTGTGGAGACATTTTTGTTGCTGCTATTTCCAGTATGACAGCCCTACGACACTAACGGGTTATTGTTTTTATTATTGTTATTATTATTATTATTATTATTATTATTATTATTATTATTATTATTATTATTATTATTATTATTATTATTATTATTATTATTATGGAAACAAATATTTTTGCGAAAGTTGGAAAATAACAAAAGCACAGGAGAAGAAATAACATTTTATTTGAAAATAATTGTCATAGAGAACTTGTAAATACTGGTTAGTAATAATTTAATTTAAACAAATATGTATGAGAAGACACCAAACATCAATATGTTTCTACAACAATAAGAAGAAGACGATGGACTTATATGAGACATGATGCCCACCAAACCAATCACCCATGACCCACCAGACCAGTAATCCACCAGTCCAGCCACCCATTATCCACCAGACTAACAACCCATAGTCCATCAGATCAACCACTTATGGAACACCAGACCAAGAACCCAAGACCCACCAGACCACCCGTGTCCCACCATACTGCTATAGGTTATCTGTTATTAACTGCAATTCTACCATACGTGATTTCCCATTTAAAGTTTCAAGTTGGTCTGCCGTCTTTCATCTCGACGAAGGCTTTCTAGTCGAAACGTTATCTGTCTCTGTGTATTGTTGCTAATATGTTTTGTTTATGAATATTCGTTGGGTCAAAGGGCATGATCCCATGGACCGCTGGATCAGCAACCAACCAACCAATCAACCATGAATATTCGTAACAGTTATACCTTACCCCTCACAACAGAGGCTGTTTAAATCTTGGCTCCCGTATTGGTGAACAAAGAGACATAATTGAGTCTGTGCTGAATAATTGACAGATTGTGGCGAGAGAAAACGAACACGCCCCCCCCCCACACACACATACACAGGGTAAGAATATAGGGATCTCACCCACAGCTTTTACTATGGAGTTCAATTAATATTGCTATTGTGACACAGCCATCAGAAACGGGCCATTGAAGACGCTCTGTTTTCAATTAGTGAAAAGTCATTCATGGCCTTTTTGACCGATCTGGACACAATGCGCGTTTCCTGTCATTCGAAGCAAGTCATTCTTCAATCTCTCAGAATATTCCCAAAACAGCGTCACATATCTTGGCTTATGTGACGGATCATTGGTTACTTTTGCCTACACCTTGTGTCTTTCGCTAATGAAAAACACGGAAAAATCCAGATAAGCCAAGATAGGAAATTATGTTTGGGATCAGCGTGCAGGACTTAGGATAAGGACTTGCAGGAAGTTTACAGCTGTCATTCTCTGGTTGCTGTAACAACGATCTTGATTTGCTTTGTAATACATTACTAGATCTTTGGCACTTAACCCAGACTTTGATGTTCTCCCTTTCCATCATCTCCTGGATTCACTGTGGACCCCCTGGGATCAGATTGGTTGACAACCGGTTGACTACATGATCAAATGCTATCTCTCAATCAAAATGTAGCTTTCATCAGTGATTAATTCCCTATCGTCCAGATCTGATGCAACCACTTCCGGTTGAATGTGTTGCAGTGTTGCCATCTCTTTCAAAACAATTTTTTTTATCTCGTATAGTAGACGTAACCATATATTACACAGTGGATTTTTTTTTTTAAACAACAAACCAATTCGACTCATATATCTTGGTAATTATTTTGTCGACAATTTTAATGGTTTGTTCCCTCATACGATAGCATTTAATTTTCAAGATTTGTCTTTACTAAATTGGTGTTCCCCGTGCCCCCCTTACAGAGCACAATTGATTCCCTCTCCCTCTTGAACTAAAAAATCTTGTCTTCTTTGATCCAATCTTGATATTATGTCTTATTCACTTTAATCCAAATATTTATTGTCATGTGCCTCCCCTAACCTCCTAGAACATTAGAGGTGAAACAAAAACGGAACATTAATACAACACATCCAAATATCTTTAAAACAAACAGAAAAATGACAGATCAAAAAGATATCTGCTTGTGGAAATTACGGACATTGACAAAGGGCTCTTTTTCACCATACTGATATATATATATATATATATAGATATATATATAGATAGATAGATAAGATATATTGATTCTCAATCGCTTGTCGAGAACAGTCCTCCGAGAAGCATGACTTAATGGTAGTGACACGAATATCACATGTTTCCTAGATTCAACAGTTGGATTTCAGTTGTGCTACAGTTGCTTCCAATTATCGATACCCTACAAAAACACATAGTCCATATTTGATATATTATATCCACAAAAAACAGATTCGCGGTAGCTCATTGATAGTGAACTGGCTTCCTGTTCGTGTGATCCTTTTCGGGTGGTTCGATGTATATGGACACCAGATCCTCTAGGACACTAATACATCATTCCTAGGTATGCAGTTTATCAATGAAGAATATGGGCCTACCCAATATATCACATTCCCCAATATTTTCAATAGCATGGAAAAGGGAAACTTTACTTTGTCTTAACTTCTCCTTCTATATATATACAAACCTTATTTCGATTTATGTACACAATCATCCATGTTTCTCAGACAACATTCTCCATATTTCTTAGATTTATCGACAACATTCTCTATATTTCTCAGATTTATCGACAACATTCTCCATGTTTCTCAGATTTATCGACAACAACAACATCTATATTTCTTATATTTAAATACACAAAACAGCATCCATACATCTTCGATTTACTTTACACAAAAACACCATTCATTTTTCTTAGATTTACTTTACATAGACACCGTCAATATTTGCTATATCGTACATGACAAAGATACATGTCAACATTTGCTATATCTCAGCCCACAGTGTACACAGCTGTTGAGTTCTCTCAGAACCAGTTACTTCCCTGAGGCAGACTTCATCACTTTGAAGCCTATATACCTTCCTGGTGTCTGGTAATCTGGCCTCCTGGAGCGACACTGCCTGTAATTCACGTGATGCCCCTCAGTGTTAGACTTGGTACCTAGATAAGTTATTCACAAATAACTTGGTACCTAGATAAGTTATTCACAAATAACTTGGTACCTAGATAAGTTATTCACAAATAACTTGGTACCTAGATAAGTTATTCACAAATAACTGGGGTGAGTTCATGTCATTGAAGAAGAAATTGAAGATTTCGGCGAGAAACTTGTTCGTTCTCGTGCGTGCAGAATAACGTGGATCATTGTGATCTCTTGTTGTTACTTTAGCTGCAATGTGCATACAAAGTTGTTACTTTAGTTGAAATGTGCATACAAAGTTGTTACTTTAGCTGAAATGTGCATACAAAGTTGTTACTTTAGTTGAAATGTGCATACAAAGTTGTTACTTTAGCTGAAATGTGCATACAAAGTTGTTACTTTAGTTGAAATGTGCATACAAAGTTGTTACTTTAGTTGAAATGTGCATACAAAGTTGTTACTTTAGCTGAAATGTGCATGCAAAGTTGTTACTTTAGTTGAAATGTGCATACAAAGTTGTTACTTTAGCTGAAATGTGCATGCAAAGTTGTTACTTTAGTTGAAATGTGCATACAAAGTTGTTACTTTAGCTGAAATGTGCATGCAAAGTTGTTACTTTAGTTGAAATGTGCATACAAAGTTGTTACTTTAGCTGCAATGTGCATGCAAAGTTGTTACTTTAGCTGCAATGTGCATGCAAAGTTGTTACTTTAGCTGAAATGTGCATGCAAAGTTGTTACTTTAGCTGCAATGTGCATGCAAAGTTGTTACTTTAGCTGAAATGTACATGCAAAGTTGTTACTTTAGCTGCAATGTGCATGCAAAGTTGTTACTTTAGTTGAAATGTGCATGCAAAGTTGTTACTTTAGCTGCAATGTGCATGCAAAGTTGTTACTTTAGTTGAAATGTGCATGCAAAGTTGTTACTTTAGCTGAAATGTGCATGCAAAGTTGTTACTTTAGCTGAAATGTGCATGCAAAGTTGTTACTTTAGCTGAAATGTGCATGCAAAGTTGTTACTTTAGCTGCAATGTGCATGCAAAGTTGTTACTTTAGCTGAAATGTGCATGCAAAGTTGTTACTTTAGCTGAAATGTGCATGCAAAGTTGTTACTTTAGCTGAAATGTGCATGCAAAGTTGTTACTTAAGCTGCAATGTGCATGCAAAGTTGTTACTTTAGCTGAAATGTGCATGCAAAGTTGTTACTTTAGTTGAAATGTGCATGCAAAGTTGTTACTTTAGCTGCAATGTGCATGCAAAGTTGTTACTTTAGCTGAAATGTGCATGCAAAGTTGTTACTTTAGTTGAAATGTGCATGCAAAGTTGTTACTTTAGCTGCAATGTGCATACAAAGTTGTTACTTTAGCTGCAATGTGCATGCAAAGTTGTTACTTTAGCTGCAATGTGCATACAAAGTTCTTACTTTAGCTGCAATGTGCATGCAAAGTTGTTACTTTAGCTGCAATGTGCATGCAAAGTTGTTACTTTAGCTGCAATGTGCATACAAAGTTGCTGATTTAGTTGTCATGTACACATAAACGTGTGTTACTTTTAAGAAATCTAAGTAAAACAGGTTTATGTGCATATAATCTTACTATTGTTGTCAGGTGCATAAACTTACTAATGTTGTCAGGTGCATAAACTTCTGCAACTTTGGTTTTCTTGTACCATATACTTATGTTAATTTAGTCTTTCTGTACATAATAAACGTCTATTAATTTAGTTTTCCAGTTCTCATAAAGCTGTTAGGTTAGCTGTGTCGTAGTACACATACATTTGTTACGTTAGCTGTGCCGTAGTACACATAAAGTTGTTACGTTAGCTGTGCCGTAGTACACATAAAGTTGTTACGTTAGCTGTGCCGTAGTACACATAAAGTTGTTACGTTAGCTGTGCCGTAGTACACGTAAAGTTGTTACGTTAGCTGTGCCGTAGTACACATAAAGTTGTTACGTTAGCTGTGCCGTAGTACACATAAAGTTGTTACGTTAGCTGTGTCGTAGTACACGTAAAGTTGTTACGTTAGCTGTGCCGTAGTACACATAAAGTTGTTACGTTAGCTGTGTCGTAGTACACATAACGCTGGGCCGTAGCTAACATAAAGCTGTTACTTTAGTTGTGCCGTACATATACATTATTTACGTGAGTTATCTTCTATATTCTTCTTCTTCAGTGTTCATTCTCAAATTCCCGCTCGATCTCTGTTGTAGCAGGACAATAGTCCTACTAGATTTCCAGCTTGATATAGTCCAGAGAATTGAAATGGGTGGTGCCGTCGTTTTGTGTTCATCTTCGGCGTGTGTAAAATGTTTAAAAATATATTTAAAAATATTTTATTCATCTTCTGTGTTCTCAAACTTCTGCAGATTAGCAAGATGTAGTCCAGGAAATGGAGCGCGCTGTGTCATAGTTTACAACTTAGATGCCATGTATGCGTCTTTCGGCCCGACACATACGACTGTTTTCATGACGTCCGGACGCTATGCCCGTATATGGGATCGAACATTCAACTGCACTCCCAAAACTTCCTTAATCACTTCTTAAGACATGCTTGGTAGGTAACAACGTCGCTATTCTTTGCTCCCATTTTCTGTCTCAGAAGCACGCGGCCAAAAGTTTTTATTAGAAATATTAACAGCAGGCAAATATGATCGAGGACGATAGCGAGAGAAAGTATTAAATTGATATCGCGGTAAGGAAAAGAGTCAGTAACTATTCTGATACTTGAAGTACAGAGTTGTGGAGATTCATGATCACCTATGCCAGTCACCAAAGCTCCTGATGATGACTATACATACGTTGAAGATTGGCAACAAAGAAATAGCCAGCCAGCTCTTACTTTTTGTGTGTGGATATTTTGGCAGGGATTTACTTGACACGTTGCCAGGAATAGTTACTGGAGATTTAAATCGTATAGTCAGTATGCCAGGATGCCATTCCGTAATGAAGAAATATTATTATGGTTTTGTATTTTAAATACTGGCAGTTTTGGTAAATTTACTAGCTAGGTCAAGGTTAAGGTAGATATTAATGTAACATCCTACTCTCTCGGATGCCGACAGGAACTGCAGGAGAATCCAGGTCGACGCTGCAGCCGATATTTGATAATTTTTGCAGATAGTGGAAGCCAAGCCACTTTTTCTGTAGACGCATCCTTCATTTGATGTTCGTCATAGATGATTTAAAACCAAGGCGCATTTACTTCAACAACTTTGGTCGAAGAGTAGACGCTGTAGGATGAGAAAATCTTAGATTGAAGTCACTGGTGCCACTCCTAGGATTTTAAAAATAGTTTCTCTAGATTTTAGAAAAAAATCAAATCTGGATATTTTTTGTTTAAAGCTTGAATCATTATCATCAAGAGCTGTCTCTGCTTTATTTCAATGGATCTCCAACATTGTCTATCTCTTGTGATGGTGATGAACTTTCCTAGATTGTTACAAGTCATTCTCGTAATATTTCCTTCCCCCTAGATTGTTACATGTCATTCTCGTGATGTTTCTCTTCCACTTGTGTCTCTTCCTACCTCTTGCTCTCCCTCCTTCAACTCTGCCTTCAAGTAAGGTCTTCAACAATGTCCCATGTCTTTTTATGTCCAAAATATTTTTTTTGTTCGATTTTCATTTCTTTTTTCCCCTATACCCAGTGTTATCAGAACCTCTTTGTTTGTTTTGTTCTCTTTCCATGAATTTCCCGTAGTCTTCTATATACCAACATCTCAAAAGTATCAATTCTGTCTTCCATCTGTACTTTCATTATCCATCTTTCTGAGACATACATTTGTGTAGAAATATCTATCTACCTACCTACCTAGCTGTCACACTGCCTGTCTAATCTAATCTAATCTAATTTAATCTAATCCAGTCCAATCTAATATAATCTAACCCAATCCAAGCCGTAACGTACTTCGCATCTGTGAGTCGACGCTGGCACTTGAGTTAGAGAGATAGCGGAGATACTTGTTGTCTTGTTTCAATAAAATTCACTCCATCTGCAGTCTGGACAGCTCCGGACTCAATCCTTAAAATTGCTAACCAGATCTACGGCACGGGCTATAGTACATCTGTTACCAGGGTGCACCGCGTAGAGGTACTGGCTGTTATTATCTTTATCTATCAACTCTGTAAATCGCACAAGAGAAATACGAACTTATTTGCTCCTCTTTTGGTGATAAACATTGTAACTAATCTTTAAATCCATCTTTGTGACGTGTCCTTTACAGATCGTTGTCTTCACTTCCATTCTCTAAGCCTCTTGGTTCTGTGAAAGCTGATAAACATCTTCTAATATCAAGTTCATAATGTCTTCGATGGACTTCCGGTAGTGACGTCGGTTGATGGAGGGTGTTTCTCTAATTAAGTCTGGGTTATTCCGTCGATCGTTAGATTAATCAAATAAAACATCGTAAAGTCCAGACCGATTTGTGTAATAGAAGTCAGTTCATTCCAATTCTTTTTCATTCAAACAAATGTCTTCGTAGGATAACTAACACCCATTGGAGTGAATTCAAATCAAATGATAAAATCAGAGAAGAGACACAGCAAAATTTCATCACAGATGTTATCAGAAAACGCCATTGGTCCTACATCGGGCATGTCCCACGCGCAGACATCAACAGGATACATCACCAATCTCTTGAATGGATACCTACAGGCAAAAGGGCCAAGGGTAGACCAAAAGAAACACTCAGAAGAACAATACTTAGAGAAAGTAAAACAGTCAATGTCCATACTATCCAAGAACTGCACAGAATAGATTTGAACAGACATAATTGGAGAGATCTGACCTCTGCCCTTTGCGCTAACTTCAGCGCAAAAGGAAAATGAATGAATGAATGTCTTCGATATCTTACGTCCTTTGTTCATCGTAGTCTTGGTCCGCATCTTGTTCTTTTACCCAGAACGTTACCCTCCATGATTAATCTTTTTTAAACCATTGTTTCCTTTTATATGTCCGAAATATGTTCGCGTGCTTTTTTTTTTTTTTTTTTTTTTAGCCAGTGTACTTCTACGTACAGGTATTTGCAGACGTCTGTGTTGGTTCGTCTTTCTATAACATTTCATTTCGAATGCTGATATTTTCTTTATCATTGCTCACGTCTCACAATCATATGTTGGTACTGGAAAAATATAGCTATTTAATTGTTGTAATTTCGCCCGTGTGTTGCCGAGGCCCACGAGGGGAGCAAAGACTAACAACAATGTTTACTTTCCACGCATGTCGTAAAAAGCGACTAAGGAGGTTAAAAATGTTTGAGACTAACGGGAATTGAACCAGTCCGTTCAACGGCACCAAATCGCCTAGCATCTATTGAACACGCGTTCTTCCGTACTTGACTAACCGCATCTCCAAAAAAAGATGCGATTTCATCAAGCCTTTCAAACCGTGCACACAAAGTCACCAGAACGGACCGATCGAGACAAGGACTATTACAACAACAACAAACATCCTGTACAGGTATTGAAATATCCTCAGTAACAACAAACATATAATATCCGTATTAGTTATACAAGGGCCGATAGGTCTTCTTGTAAACATGGATAACATATATAGACAACTAAGGAGGTTATGGGATGGAGTTGGCTGTCCCATCCCATATAGGGTCAGTGACCCAAAGCCACGCTGAAGTCGGATGTGTCAGGCCGAAAGGCGCAGATATCGCATGCATATGCTGTAAACCATGACACAACGCATTCCGTTCTCTGGACTACATCCTGATAATCTGTAGGAGTTTGAGAACGAACACAGAAGAAGAAGAATATAAACAATTTATTAACCATATTACACGCCCTGGCGTCGTGGCGCTTTATTGCATATTATAACACGCGCTGGCGTCGTGGCGCTTTTCTATATCTGATTCTATTCACGTGCGGATTAAGTTAGTGAGAACGTCGTCATGCAAAGACATCACGTTCTAAATGTCATTGTTAAGCCAAGTCATCCACTTCTGCAGTTTATCGTTAATCGCGACGTAACAGTTCAATATTCACACAAGTTCTAGAATGTCAGGTGCCAGCGGCCTACATCTATTCCTGTAAGCTGTTCGTGTACTATAACAGAGTTGAACTTTTATTTATCCAATCAGAAATTGCATTTCATGGTACGTGCATTCTAAGTATTCTTGCGCCATAATGGGCGGTTCTTATTGGGGGAAAATGGCGGGTCAAAACATGGTTTGTTTCTAATTAGTGTTGTAATGTGGGGAAAATAGGTGAGGATGTAGGGAAAATATGTTGGTATGTAGGCATGTAGTGAAGACAGGTAGGATTAGGGAAGACATGTACGTAGGTAGGGGGGTATGCAGAGAAGATAGGTGGGCATGTAGTCTAGATAGGTGTGTATGTATTGGAGATAGGTGTGTATGTATTGGAGATAGGTGTCTATGTATTGAAGATAGGTGTGTATGTATTGGAGATAGGTGGGTATGTAGAGAAGGTAGGTGGGCATGTAGTCTAGGTGTGTATGTATTGGAGATAGGTGTGTATGTATTGGAGATAGGTGGGTATGTAGAGAAGATAGGTGGGTATGTAGAGAAGATAGGTGTGTATGTATTGGAGATAGGTGGGTATGTAGAGAAGATAGGTGGGTATGTAGAGAAGGTAGGTGGGTATGTAGAGAAGGTAGGTGGGTATGTAGAGAAGATAGGTGGGTATGTACAGAAGATATGTGGGTATGTACAGAAGATAGGTAGGAATATAATATAGATTGGTGTACATGGAGTGACCACATGCATGTAAACACAGCTGTATTATCTCCTACCTTGAAACTGCAGTTACTCGGAGGTTGTAGTTAACTGGATGGTCGAAAAGCTCTGGTATAACCAAATTGGATTGACATTCGCGGTTTAATCAAGCGTACATACCACACGGTTTACTCAGAAAGCAATAGCAAACTACTAAACGTATTTATATTACCTTAAATATCACTACAGCCAAAACATGATTGATTGATGGATATGTCCTGAATACGATACTCTGCCTATTTTTATTGCTTTAATTATTATTTTCAATAAGTTAAGATGCCTTATTTAATTGACCGATCACCTTTAGGCTACACATAAATCATGTTCCGGGATGTTCTGACAATGCACAAACTACACATAAATCATGTTCCGGGATGTTCTGACAATGCACAAACTACACATAAATCATGTTCCGGGATGTTCTGACAATGCACAAACTACACATAAATCATTTTCCGGGATGTTCTAACAATGCACAAACTACACATAAATCATGTTCCGGGATGTTCTGACAATGCACAAACTACACATAAATCATGTTCCGGGATGTTCTGACAATGCACAAACTACACATAAATCATGTTCCGGGATGTTCTGACAATGCACAAACTACACATAAATCATGTTCCGGGATGTTCTGACAATGCACAAACTACACATAAATCATGTTCCGGGATGTTCTGACAATGCACAAACTACACATAAATCATGTTCCGGGATGTTCTGACAATGCACAAACTACACATAAATCATTTTCCGGGATGTTCTGACAATGCACAAACTACACATAAATCATGTTCCGGGATGTTCTGACAATGCACAAACTACACATAAATCATGTTCCGGGATGTTCTGACAATGCACAAACTACACATAAATCATGTTCCGGGATGTTCTCGCAATATCTTACAAACCACAAATTTCACCCTTGTGTTGCTTGAGCCCGAAAGAGGGAGCACATAATAGCAGCACTGCTTGCCTTTCATGCATTTCGTAAGAAGCGATTAAGGAGAATATGAGGTGAAGTTGGTTGTCCCATCCCATATTAGGGTTGATGTGACCCAGAAACAACGCTGAAATCGGATGTGGCAGGCCAATAGACAGATATCAAAGCTAAGTTTTAAATTAGAACACTCCGCCGAAGACGGAGGTGTCGGGCCATTGGCGCAAATAAAACGGCGACACAACGCATTTCCATTCTCTGGACTACATCCTGTTGGAAATGACCAATGTCCTGCTACAAAAGATATCCAGCGGGAGTTTGAGAATGACCGCTGAAGAAGAAGAAGAAATTAGAACACAACGAATTTCGTTCTCCGGACTACATACCGATAATCTGCAGGAGTTTGGGAACGAATTCAGACGACATCTCATTCTCGTTTAGAAAACGAACCAACATTTCTGATCTATCCCAGTTTCCTTTTTGCATTGACTTTCCTCCGTCCCATCCTCATTAGCTTTCACTGGACACGTGAAATCTGAACACATACGGCTATCAATCGACACCCGAGACTAAACGAGGGTCCTTGGAACATTCTCGCGGACAAGAGATATCACTGTCGCGGATATAATTGAGCTGAAAATAGATCGGCTTAGTCTAAGCTACATTATTAGCTCAGGGCTTCTTAAACTATGAAATCATTTTTACCTCTTTATAAGAGGGTGCACATTTATTACATCAACGGTGTTCTGCCAATTTTAGACCTCCCTGCCTCCTTGTCAAAATGTCAAGACTTCAGGGACCACACCCCCCCCCTTTCTGCTTAATTATCTCACACATTTTTAACACTTCCACCCACACAAAGAATAAAAAAATATCGGAAATATATCAATATTACAGTTAAACTTGGCACAATGCATTCCGTTTCCTGGAATAAATCCTGGTAATCTGCAGGAGTTTTGCAACAAATACAGAAGAAGAAGAATACTTCCCCATAAATGATATGATAATAATAATAATAATGGTGATGATAATAATGGTGGTAATAATAATGTTAATGGTACTACTACTAATAATACTGATAATAATAATAATAACTATAATAATAATGATAATGGAACTAATAATAATACTCATGATAATTATACTTATAATAATAATGGTAATGATAACCATAGTAAGAATAATAATTATACTAATAATAATACTTATAGTTGCTATTATTATTATGCAGGAATAATGATACGCCGTCAAAAGGTTTTCTGCGTGAAGAATTGGGATCTAACGAAATAACAATAGGGCTATAGTATTTCTTCTTGGTAGAGATGTCTGCAAGTGTGATCGGAAGACGTTGTCCGTTGATACAATAGTCTGGGAAGGTGGGCGGTGGGGGGGGGGGAATGGAAGTTTATTAAAGATAAAGCTAGCTTGAAGTAGGTTCAACAAGTGTGTATGAGAACTAGAGAAATTAAATTTTAGAAATCGATCACACTGACCAACAAAAAGACTTACACACTGACCAGCAAAAGGGCTCATACTGACCAGCAAAAAGGAGCATAAACAGCTTCTAGAGAATTCTCCAAACGCTAGTTGTCTCTAGTCTCTCAAAACTTACAGAATACCTATTTTCAACTCCATGCAGCACAAACACTACATTTTCCTTGAGGTCAACAACGACTAAGTTACGAACCCTTGCCTTACAGCAGGAGTTGGCAACCTACGGCCCAGGAACAGGACTTGACTCACCTGTCCGAATCACACGGTTCGCTAGCCCTCAAATCTGAGCTGCTAAAAAAAAAAAATTCTAAATGATTATTTCGAACTAGGAATAGAACTGAATGACTTTAATAAATTGTACCAATTTGTATCAAGTTACCAAAATACGCAGAAAACAGAAGTAATAAAAATCAGCAAGTCACCAAATCCAGTGAACATAACAATAAACAAAACTAAAGTAAAATAAACTTCTGAATTTAAATACATGGGATGTATATTCACAGACAACGGAAAATTTGACAGATTAAGACAAGATGCCTGATTCTTGATTCTTGATTAGAAAACTGGCCTCACAGCACGTGGGGCATTCCCATAAGTGCTCTGCCCTCTGTTCCAGCAGCCATTCGACTAGATGGTGTTTCGAGTCCAATGCCGCCGAAACAGACGTCGACATCAGGGTACAACTCTGGCCCTTGCGATAGGTTTCTTTGTTGTTCCACCCACCCATGCCGTGCCCGTAACTAGTTGAAGCACAACGCCGGCTTGTCGGAACAACATGGTAACTGTTATCGAAGGTTACAACTACGGGAAAATGCCTGAAAGCAAACATAGTGACATACCAGTTATTACCATTACTGTTAATCCAAAGATCAAGATGGAAGTCAAGAGACAGATGATAAACAGTATTTTTATGCCAACACTCTGCTATCAATGCCAGACATGGGCGCTGACAGCATCACATCATAGAAAATTTACAACATGTGAGATTGAATGCCTGAGAAAAGCCGCAAGAGTGACTAAACTAGACACAATGAGAAATGATGAAATCAGAAGAAGAATCAGTATAAGACTATGCACAGAATACACCGAGAAACAACAAATAAAATGATTTGGGTATCTTATGAGAATGAACCATAACCGACTACCAAAAAGAACATACAACATGAGAAGATCCGAATACAAGGCCAAAAGAAGACTTTGAACAAGATGGTTAGAAAACTTAACGACAACACTGAATAAATACAGATTTAACGCAGCCAGGGCGACACATCTGGCTTTTGATAGACAACTAAAGCTCCCAGTCACCAAACTTACGCTTAACGGCAAGTGTGGATATTCTTACTATCACCCACCTAGACAATCAGTTTGTCTGCACTTAAATATACGCTACATGTGTAAATATAGGCTACATGTGTAAATATAGGCTACATGTGTAAATATAGGCTACATGTGTAAATATAGGCTACATGTGTAAATATAGGCTACATGTGTAAATATACGCTACATGTGTAAATATAGGCTACATGTGTAAATATAGGCTACATGTGTAAATATAGGCTACGTGTGTAAATATAGGCTACTTGTGTAAATATAGGCTACTTGTGTAAATATAGGCTACTTGTGTAAATGTATGCAATTAGATTAATTATCCATGCCTTTTCAATATATTTTATTTTCATCATCATCATAGTCGCCATTGTGGTGATTCATTATCGTTTTTATCAGCACCATCACCATTGTCTATATCAACACCATCACCATTGTCTATATCAACACATCACCATTGTCTATATCAACATATCACCATTGTCTATATCAACACCTTCATCATTGTCTATATCAGCACCTTCATCATTGTCTATATCAGGACGTTCATCATTGTCTATATCAGGACGTTCATCATTGTCTATATCAGCACCTTCATCATTGTCTATATCAGCACCTTCATCATTGTCTATATCAACACCTTCATCATTGTCTATATCAGCACCTTCATCATTGTCTATATCAGCACCTTCATCATTGTCTATATCAACACCTTCATCATTGTCTATATCAGCACTATCATTATCGCCTATGTCAGCACCTTCATCATTGTCTACATCTCCACCATCCATCAACGTTGTTATAGCGTTACCATCAGCTTAGCCATCATTATGATCTTTATTATAACCACCACCATCGTCTTCATCACCAACATCATCGTCTTCATCACCAACATCATCGACATTGAAATTTAGATATTGCGTTATCTCCTCTATTACACATGATGAGAAAGTCGACAAACTCGTATAAACTCGACATTTCCTCAGAAATATATTTCCCAACTCTTACCCCCGTGGCATTTAATAAACACAGCATGGAGTGACTCCTGCAAATCTGCAAGCAAACATTCGGAAGCTGAGATAACTACTTACATATATTGACAATATCTTACCAGGGATGTAATTAATCCTCTCGTTAATTCTTGGCTACATCGTGTTATTGATTGTTGTAGATAAATAGTGCCAGCTCAGGATATTCATTTCAGGGATTCTTAAACTATTTTAGTTTGTGGGTACATGTGGGTACAAGCCACAGATAAGAGACTAGACTCCTTTGAAAACAAATGCCTACGTACCATTCTGAATGTTAAGTGGAGTGACTTTAAATCTAACACTACTATAAGAGAGGAAAGCAAACAAACCTATATATCTTCCTTCATTAGACAAAGGCGTTGGACTTACAAGGCCATGTTCTCAGAATGAACAGCCTAAGAATTCCCTAGCAGTCATTATATTGGGTACCACATGGAGCAAGAAGAAGAGGGAGACCCAGAGAAACTCTACGAAGAACCATTAATAGAGAAGGCATGTCAATGAACATAAACAACACGCAACAATTGAAAGACATGGCAAAACAAAGACAGAAATGGAAAGCTATGGTTTCTGCCCTATGCGCCTATGGCCCTGGAGGAACATAACATAACATAACATAACATAACATAACATAACATAACATAACATAACATGCACGGATCTGTTGTACACAGGGAGTACCAGCTCAGGATATTTATCTCAGGGATTCTTAAACTATTTTAGTTTGTGGGTACGTGCACGGATCTGTTGTACATAGGTAGTACCAGCTCAGGATATTTATCTCAGGGATTCTTAAACTACTTTAGTTTGTTGTACATAGGTAGAGTCAGCTGAGGATATTAATGTCAGGGATTCTTAAACTGCTTTAGTTTGTGAGCATATGTACAGATGTGACAGTGGGTGTTAACAGGTTCGCAATCGTAGTGTTTAATATAATCACTGACATAAGATCACCGACAACTGATGTAGTTTAATCACTGACATAAGATCACCGACAACTGACGTAGTTTAATCACTGACATAAGATCACCGACAACTGATGTAGTTTAATCACTGACATAAGATCACTGACATAAGATCACTGACATAAGATCAGTGACAACTGATGTAGTTTAATCACTGACATAAGATCACCGACAACTGATGTAGTTTAATCACTGACATAAGATCACCGACAACTGATGTAGTTTAATCACTGACATAAGATCACTGACATAAGATCACTGACATAAGATCAGTGACAACTGATGTAGTTTAATCACTGACATAAGATCACTGACATAAGATCACTGACATAATATCACTGACAACTGATGTAGTTTAATCACTGACATAATATCACCGACAACTGATGTAGTTTAATCACTGACATAATATCACCGACAACTGATGTAGTTTAATCACTGACATAAGATCACTGACATAAGATCACTGACAACTGATGTAGTTTAATCACTGACATAATATCACCGACAACTGATGTAGTTTAATCACTGACATAAGATCACTGACATAAGATCACTGACAACTGATGTAGTTTAATCACTGACATAAGATCACCGACAACTGATGTAGTTTAATCACAAACAAGAAGGCGACGTATGTCATCCAGTGTCTTCTAATCGAAGACTTGTGTTTATTTTGTGATACAACAACTAGTTCACAACATCAACAACATCCTTTATGTACATCAATAAGAAATAAAATAACTGCATCAATAGATCTACTGCTAAAAGTTAATGTCTGCATTCAACTGTTCAATCGCGAACTAATCTACGTTCTTTGGCCGTTCTTTTTACAACTAGTCTTAGTTGTTTCTTTACTACGAACTGATGGTCGATCGTATAGTAATTTTAGAGAATCGTTCTGACCTCTATCTTCGCTGTTTGTGATGGAAGTTGGTAACTCCACGCTGGCAACCTACCAGGTTTTTCTCAGAGGAGAAATCGAGTTTTCTTTTCTCTTGTATGTTAATCTGCGTTTGTTTAGTCGTATCCCTTACACGTGAATTTACTATCTGAAAACACTATTAATTAATCCTTACACTTAAATTTATTATCTGAAAACACTATTAAATTAATTCTCGTACTAAGAATCCTAGATGTATTTCGAAACTTCTAAAATGATTCTCGATGTTTCAAACCCACCTACTTGACGTTGGTAATTCGGCCTGTCCTACACACTGCATGACTGTCGAACTCCACAGCCGCCATCCGAGTCCCCAATCCTACTATCTGCCGAGCTTCCCGAAGCAGAATATGTTCCACCATATATAATATATACTAGTTCCTAACCTAATGCACGTCTATATTGTCTTTCCCCATGTGTATTGTTATCCACTCTTGCCGTTACGCATAGGGGTGAATGTAGCTGGAGCGTGTGTTCCAAGGCCAGCTGTGTGGTCTCGACTGTGCTATGGCAGTGTCTGTTCAGGATATCCTTGACGTTTTCTATCCATCTTTATCGTGGTCTTCCTCTGGCTTTGTACCCTGATCTCATTTGGTTAAATGCTTGTACGGGCAATTTATCGTGATGCATTCTCATAATGTGGTCAAAACACTTGATCTGCTGCCTTTCTATGTATTCTATGAAAGGTGTTATACCTATTCTTTCCCTGATAGATTCATTTCGTAATCTATCGAACCTGGTGACCCTGCAGCTTTCATCAAGCATTTCATCTCACATGTCACTATCTTTCTGTAATGTGAAGATGAGAGAGACCAAGTTTGGCACTGGTAACACGGTGTTGGTAGGAATGTACTGTAAATCATTTGTCTTTTAACTTCCATCTCCATCTTGGGATGAAGAAGAAGTGGTGACAGTTGGTATGTTTGGCTTTTGACATCCCTATCTCTATCGTTTGAATTAAATAATTTGACAAATGCCGATGACACTGTTCTGATTGCAAAAAGTGAGGAAGACCTTCAAGATTTAATTAATGTAATAGTCACAGAAAGTAAAGAGAAAGACCTCTTCCTAAATATCAAGAAAACATAAGTAATGGTTATTTAGAAAAAAATACAATACCTTGCAAGATCAAAGTGAATGATATAGTATTAAAACAGGTCTATCAATTCAAATATTTATGTACAATGATTACAGCAGATGGAAGAAGTTCAACAGAAATAAAAAGCAGAATAGGGCAAACAAAAACAACATTCAGAAAAATGAAAAATATATTGTGTAATATGGCCTTGTCATTAGAGGTGAGGAAGAGAGTTCTGCAGTGCTATATAACTCCTATACTAACATATGGGTGCGAGTCTTGGACAATAAAGAAACTGGAAAGTGGGGAATTAGAGACAACAGAGATGTGGTTCTATAGAAGAACGCTGATAATATCATGGACTGCCAGAAAAAAACTAATGTGGAAGTGTTGACAGAGTCAAAGGCGAAACGTACCTCAATCAATAATATAAGAAAAAGACAATCTTCATTTTTTTGGCCACTTCATGAGACAGACATGTTTGGAGAACATAGTCACAACAGGAAAAAGTGAAGGCAAAAGAGACAGAGGGCAACAACGTAGAAAATATTAGACAGTTTGACAACCTGACACTGCAGGGAAACAATAACGATCTTGATACATAATACTGTGGACATAAAGCTGTGGAGAGCCATGACTGCCTACGCCAGCCGGCATGGCACCTAATGATGATGGTGATCTCTCTATCAAGGCTTCCATTTTCTGTGAAAATACTACCGAAATATTTTGAACTCCGATACTTCTTTTACTCCTATGTTCTCTATCGGTATGTTTAGTATGCTCGGGTGCTCTGCATATTTTTATAGTTTCCGTCTTTTGTGTATTGATCTTCATGTAATTTTTACATGTTGCAGATGTTGCAGTTAACACGATGTTGTAGTTTTCATTTTCGAATATGAGGCTCTGGTCATCTGCGAAAAGCAGTACTTTTAGTTCATTGTTTAGTTTCTCTGAGTTTTCTTGTTTTGAGTCGGTGATGTTGCCCTCTGCACTTTTTGCCTCATTTACGCTCGTATTATTCGAAGGATCTCAATTACCTTTAGCTCTTTGTTTATTCAAAATGCTTATTCCGTTGAAAATCAATAATTTATCGCTTTCCATTTTGTTTATGAAAATTAAATGCTGAAATCGGATGAAATTTTCCTTTTTTGGCCATTTCATGAGACTAAAATCGCAGCTATCGCAGTAAAGCTGTAAACAATGACACAGCTCATTTCGTTCTCCTAATCGAAACATCCTGCTAATTTTTAGAACTCTGAGAACGTATGTAGAAGAAGAAGATTATTAAAATGTGCCGACAGACTGTCCCCCCCCCCCCCCAAAGTTTGTTAGTTTTGAACGCATATTTCATTTAGCAACATTCAACGATTTGACATGAACATTTCCAATATACCTTTTATAATCATAGTTTACCGATCAGATACGATAGCGTTTGATTTGATCTGTTTTTAGCTTTCAGCCCAGTGCATGTATTAATTGTAAAAAAAAACACCTGATAGGTCAGTAAACTGTCTTGAGAATTTGGACATCGGGCTGTATTTTCCCCATCCCTGTTACTTGGTAAGGCATTTATAAAAGTTAATATATATCTACCAGATATATACATTTTTAGAATATCCTGGGCATTGTACACTAAAGTATAGTTAACGTGTTTACGATTGAATTGACATTCACAACAACTATACATTTGATCTGTGTTTTGGTACAGTTAAGTATACGTTTTATGGTCGTGTCACCTAAAGACAGTTATTACCTGGGTTTTACCTACATGTACCAGAAGCAAATGGTTGTATGTATGGCAGGACAGGTAGTCAATATCTCGAATTTCTTGGTAAGTTTCGGCAGTTCTCAAATGCCATCCACTGTTTGTGATTTGCTTTGATGTGTATTTATTCTGTTCCCTTGGGTACCCGGGCTCCAAAATGGGGGAGACAAATTGTAATATTTCCGTCTGTAATGTGCTGTTTGAGGATGACTAAGGTTTAGCGTGAGGTGGATTCACTGAGAATCAAAGCTCCGCTGTGATATAATCTTGTGAAGTTGTCTCCCTGAACCCCAAGATCTCCGCCGTGATATAATCTTGTGAAGTTGTCTCCCTGAACCCCAAGATCTCCGCTGTGATATAATCTTGTGAGGTTGTCTCCCTGAACCCCAAGATCTCCGCTGTGATATAATCTTGTGAGGTTATCTCCCTGAACCCCACGATCTCCGCTGTGATATAATCTTGTGAAGTTGTCTCCCTGAACCCCAAGATCTCCGCTGTGATATAATCTTGTGAAGTTGTCTTCCTGAACCCCACGATCTCAGCTGTGATAAGCTCTCAGATGGAGATAAAGATATAGAATTTCCTGCTAATATCTGGGAGTTTGAGAATGTTAGGAGATCTAGATGAAGGGAAGCTGGGGAAAGAAGGAGGAAAAGAAGAAGAGAAAGTTGAAGAAGAAGAGGAAGTTAAGGAACCGAAGGAGAAGTAGACGAAATATAATAATTAACCAGTTTCTAAAAGAAAAATAATAATTAACCAGTTTCTAAAAGAAAAAAAGTGGACACGAAAGATGGTCGCAATATTGATCGAGAATAATCTATAAGCTAGACCAGTGTTTCCATACCTTTTTATTAAAACCAGGCCACCACTAAGTCATTCTAAAAATAATATGCCCCTCTATGTAAGATATACGTTTTTTATATTGAAAAAATTTGAAATATTCCCTACAATTTAGGGAATAATTGCCTCTTTAATTGTCCCCCCCCCCCTGAACAATCAAATTGCCCTCCAGTGGAACGTAGGAACCTGGTTTGGAAACACTGCACTAGACAATAACTCCTAAACTGACACAAAATAAAAAAGAAGAAAATGACGAATTGATAATATTCAATATTGGATAGGATTATGATTCTGTAATCTCCAACAAGAAACGGAGAACAGTTAGGCATGGCAGTATTTATGATGCTGATGTTTCTAGAGAAACGACTTTGAAGAACAGTTATAAGTTTATTGATGATGATTCCTGGGAACACTCTGAATTCCTAAAGATTCTAGATGAAATGTGTGGTGTGGCTAAGAAGATGTTCAAACACCGCACATTGCCCTTGTCCATAGTCGTCTGTAACTAACAGTGCTTTCCCTATTACCTGCAACTATGGCTACGTTTCGGGAAAAAATAACCTGAAGACAAATTGCTCTGTTCGAGAGAACCTTTTTTTTTTTTAAAATAAAAATAGTTCTCGTAAAAATCTGTGATTCTATTTACTTTACTAGAACCTTTCTAGAGTAGAGTATAAGTGTCTGGTTGGTTGGTCATGTTTTTTTAGAACTCATCTTCAAACAGTTTGTTAACAGAATCAATACACCCCCGTAAACATTTTCTCATCTAGTCTATTCATTGTTGGACTCGGAACAGCGGCAGGTACTTGTAACTAATCACATCTTCTTTGTCCTGCAGACACGGCGGTAGCATATTGTGAGGGAAGAGATAGGGGGATTATGGAAGGAGGAAGCAATATAAGGTTTCTCATAAAGTTAACTGAAGTAATCGACTAGAAGTTAGATTATAACATGAGAGGATTACGGAGTGTCATCTTGTCCCGAGGTTTTCCTTGAAGGATTATGATGGATGGTGGTAGGCTGTTCATTTCTGGCTTTATTGATTTTGTTTTCTCTCACTCAATGAATCAATGACTGACTCGCTCACTGTCATTCACTCACTGTCACTCACTCACTGTCACTCACTCACTTATTCACTCACTCACTCACTCACCAAACTCACTAAACCCACACACTTACTCATTAACCCACACACTCATTCACCAAACACACCCACTTACTCACTCACTCACTCATTCACTCACTCACTCACTTACTCACTCACTGTCGCTCACTCACCCACTCACTCTCCACTCACTCACTCAGCACGTGCTGAGGAATAGAATCAGAAAAAGACAAAACATATTATTCAGTATTCAAAAGTAAAATAAAGACAAATGTAAGATGGCCGCAAGATCTGTGGTTATATATATATATATGTATGTATGTGTGTATGTATATATATATATATATATATATATATATATATATATATATATATATATATATATATATATATATATATATATATATATATATATATATATATATATATATATATATAATAGAAGACATTCTATTGATCTAGAATAATGAAAAATCCAAAGAATCTAGACAATAATTCCTAAACGTAACGCAGACACAAAAGATTATTTCTGCTGCTAAAATTTGAATACCTCCCCAACCACATTTCCGGAACTAAAGGCGGCCATTATGAATAAGATAATGTCTACAAGAGTTACGTCCCCTCTCTCCAGAGTTGGTCGAGGTGGTCTTCAGAAATATGACTAAAATTATACCATAAAATTCCAATCGCGTTTCTGTCTCTAGACTGTTCGCCCATTATTTTTTAAATTCGTAGTTTCTTAGCCCGGGGTTTAAATTGTACTTTTTAAGTTGATATCTTATTTCTGATAAAATTCTGAGTTTTTTATTTGAAATCAAATTTTCAAGATGTTTTAAGATCACGAAATACTTGCTTCTTATGGTAGTCAAGCGGTTCTCAACACTTTTTTTAGCCCATGGACCTTTTAGGGACAAAGTTTCGTCCATTCCCGATCCTCTCCCATTATGCTTTAACAACGTAATAACCTTTACTAAGAAGTCACCGCTGTTTTTAAGCGTTTATTGATATAATTTCTGTTGTTTATCTTTCATAGCAATTTCTGCTGTTTATGTCTCATAGCTATTTCTGCTGTTTATGTCTCATAGCTATTTCTGCTGTTTATGTCTCAAGCAGAAGGAGAGTATGGAAGAAGATGTCAGAATACTGAAGGATCTACATTGTGAAGAATTACAGTCTGGGAAAAGAACTACTTTATGAAGAATTACAGTCTGGGAAAAGAACTACTTTATGAAGAATTACAGTCTGGGAAAAGAACTACTTTATGATGAATTACAGTCTGGGAAAAGAACTACTTTGTGAAGAATTACAGTCTGGGAAAAGAACTACTTTGTGAAGAATTAGTCTGGGAAAAGATCTACTTTGTGAAGAATTAGTCTGGGAAAATAACTAAATTGTGAAGAATTACAGTCTGGGAAAAGAACTACTTTGTGAAGAATTAGTCTGGGAAAAGAACTACTTTGTGAAGAATTAGTCTGGGAAAAGAACTACTTTGTGAAGAATTACAGTCTGGGAAAAGAACTACTTTGTGAAGAATTAGTCTCGGAAAAGAACTACTTTGTGAGGAATTAGTCTGGGAAAAGAACTACTTTGTGAAGAATTACAGTCTGGGAAAAGAACTACTTTGTGAAGAATTAGTCTGGGAAAAGAACTACTTTGTGAAGAATTAGTCTGGGAAAAGATCTACTTTGTGAAGAATTACAGTCTGGGAAAAGATCTCAGGATCAACCCCTACTTCAGTACAAAGACGTATGCAAATGCGATATGCACGATACAGGCATTGAAAATAATTATTGCATTGATACGGAATCATTGGAACAGGTTGCTGCGGATCATGTTGCATGGAGGAGAAAAAAAATAAATGGTATAATGACAAAGAAGAAATAAGGGCTGCTCATCTAAGAGGACACGTTACTTGTATATCATTGATAAACGTGAGGCTCTCTATTAGTACATCATTGATAAATTTGAAAACCTCTATTAGTACATCATTTATAAATGTGAGAACCTCTACTAGTACGTCATTGATAATATGAGAATCTCTACTAACACCTCATTTATAAACATGAGAACCTCTACTAGTACCTCATTTATATTTGTGAGCACATCTACTAGTACCTCACTGATAAATAAGAGAACCTCTACTAGTACCTCACTGATAAATAAGAGAACTTCTACTAGTACTTCATTGATAAATGTGAGAACCTCTACGTGTGCCTTATTGATAAATGTGAGAACCTATAGTGATGTCTCATTGATAACCGAAATGTGAGCCCCCTGCTGCTGATGTCATACCCTGTGATACGAATACGTATACCACAACTAGTTGTGTCACTACAACATCCTGATTGGGGAGATTATCAAAACCACATCAGATTTCACGAATGCGACCTACATTTGATAATCTTGTTCCAGTAACCTATATTGTGTCAGCAACAGTTTCAGTGACTCCAGTGTCTGCTACTTTTGTGTAAGATTCCTACTTTCAGAATGTCTAATATATTTTAATTTGTACTTACTGCGCAAAACTGAAATCCAACAGGTAAATCCAGTAAAAGTGTAATAATTCTTACAGCTGACGGGAATTGAACCAGGTCTGTTCTAGCAGCACCGAATCGCTTTGCAACACAAGTAAACAGGTTTTCCGTACTTGACCGGGATGTGGTTGGTCAAGTTCAATTCCCGTCAGCTGTAAAATTTATTTTCATTTATCCTCATGCTTTCTACTTAAATTTACTTGTAAAAGTGTAATGCAAGTTTGGTAATAACTTAAAACACACATAATAACACACATACACATTGACTTTTCGACTAAAAGGTCTTTATCTAGAGAAAAATAAAAATAAAATTGAAACACAACAGAAAACGGACATTAAAACTTATAGACGTATCACATGATCATGTGTACTGTAGAGTGACCGGAAGAGGTGAAACGGCAATGGACAAGGAATATACACAGATTACTACATATATTTGATGCGAAATAGAGAAATTATGTAAGAACTAGAATCATCAATGAGACAGGCGCTCAATGATGCCGTAGGGTTTAATAGTGCCATATTGGAAAATGTAGCGGTTCTCAAGTGCAAGCCTCATCCGATCGTCATAGACGCACAACTTAATGGCCCTAACCTGAATGTCCTGGGAGCCGCGATGGCCATTGAAGAGGAAATTTCACCTCTTTCGGTCAGTCTACAGTATATGACCATGTGATACGTCTATAATTCTTGCTGTCCGTTTTCTGTTGTATGTTTCAATTTTTGTCTTGATAAAGGCCTTGTGGTTAAAACGTCGACTTGTGTGTGTTATTATCTGTGTCTTGAGTGATAAGCAAAACTACTTTACCCTGTTTCTGGATTTACCTAATGTATTTTAAACCTATTTTGCCTTCATTGGTTATTGGTTATGTAAAGTATACCTCTTACAGTGAGAATCAATAGAAGGTAATACTGCTGTGAAACGGAACAACAATAGTACTTACGTAGAACACAGGTTTTTAAAGTTTCACTTGAACACAACTGACATACTATCACTAAGGGGCAATGGGCTGTAAACAATAAAATAAAAAAAATAACAATACACAACACATTTTGAACATTGAACTTCGTATTGTTTACATGTCAATAGAGGCTCTAGTGCCTCTATGGTGGTAACACTGCTTTTACTGTTTTCATTGTTTTTCACTTTATATATTCTTGACAAAGACCTATCGGTTCAAAACGTAGAAAATGTATTGTGTATTGTCATTTGTATTTTTCCGTGTTTACACCCCATAGCCCCTACGTGATAGTCTGTCAGTTGTGTTCAATGAAACTTCAAAAACACCAGTAAATACTGTTAAGGTGATCAGCGCTTCTTTCAACCGTAGATGTTAGTTCAATTTGATTACATCGGAATTTTACAACCATCAAGAAATATTGGAGATCGCGGTTTTGGTAATCAAATTGCCACTGCCTCCGTTCATTTCATTGTACATGGATTATCGCATGTGTACTCTTTTCGTGTTGTAGGGATTGAAATGGGAACAAAGAATAGCGACATTCTTTACCTTTCATGCATGTCGTACGAGACGAATCAGGAGTTTATGGGGTGGATGTAGCTGACCCCTCCCATATTGAACAAACGTGATCCAGAAGCTATGATGAATTCGGAAGTGTCAGGTCGAAAGACGCTTAACATCGACTCCAAGCTGTAAAACATGGCTCAAAGCTTTCAGTTTTCCCTACTACATCTTGATAATTTCCTGGAGTTTGAGAACCAGTGCAAAATAAGAAGATATACTTCGTGTATCTATACACAGCGGCATGACGCCTGCCGAGAGTACCACACATAACACGTAACTCCGTAACTTCACTGGATAATCATCTAGTATTTGAGAAGAGAAAACAATTAACTTTGTAAATAGCATGTCGCGAAATGAGATAATAATTAATATGATCTGAACTTGGACCGAGCCGTTCGTTATTCGTCGTTTCTTATGTTGTGTTCTGGACAAAGAGTATTCTCGCCCGTGTATTGATGGGGCCCGAAAGGGGAGCAAAGAATAGCAACACTTCTTACCTTCCACGCATGTCGTAAAAGGCGACTAAGGAGGTTATGGGATGGAGTTGGCTGTGCCATCCCATATAGGGTCAGTGACCCAAAGCCATGCTGAAGTCGGAGTGTCAGGCCAAAAGGCGCAGATATCGCAGCAATGCTGTAAACCATGACACAACGCATTCCGTTCTCAGGACTACATCCTGCTAATCTGCAGGAGTTTGAAAACCAACGCAGAAGAAGAAGAACTGCATAACGTGATAACTCCTAATAGAGATTTAAAAAGTAAAAAAAAAATATTAACAGATAACATCTTCACATATGACTCTGCTGTAATCATCATTAAGTGCCGTCTCAGAATCTAAGTGCCGCTCCCATGAGACGGAGTATGTCGAAGAGTCGCTACATCGAACTTTTGATGTCGAGATATCATGTGTACATGAACTGGTTATCTGTCGGGTACATTCTCTACTTATTTTGCAATCTCAAAGTTCAGAGCCGTCTCTTCGTGAAAATCCGTTAACTATTTCAGACACATATTTCACTTATTAACTCATTCGAAGTTGTAGATAAAAACACAAACTATAAAAAGTAAGAAAGAATCTATGACCCCAAAAAAACCCTCCTAGATATAAATAATGAAAAGGCTGAGTGGAAACACTGTAGTAATAGCAACCATCTGGAAGTTCAACTTATAGAAATGGATGGATTTTTCGCAGACGAAGAAAGAACTAGAAACTTAAGATCTGGAAATAAGTTTATAGAGAACATCTGGATGGTAGCAGAAAGGAAACAGGGAAGGAGAATCTAGTTAACAAAAATGAGAGGAAAAAACTTACATATTGGTCGGTGGAAATATTTTAAAAAAAAATAATATGAGTAATATATTTGAATTCATGAAATCTCTAAATTATTTGGGTGGGGGTGGAGGGGTATGTTATTGAGTGGGGGGATGAAGGTTTGTTGAAAAGGGGTTTGACGTTAGCTAGAAACTAGGTTTGACGTTAGCTAGAAACTAGGTTTGACATTAGCTAGAAACTAGGTTTGACGTTAGCTAGAAACTAGGTTTGACGTTAGCTAGAAACTAGGTTTGACGTTAGCTAGAAACTAGGTTTGACGTTAGCTAGAAACTAGGTTTGACGTTAGCTAGAAACTAGGTTTGACGTTAGCTAGAAACTAGGTTTGACGTTAGCTAGAAACTAGGTTTGACGTTAGCTAGAAACTAGGTTTGACGTTAGCTAGAAACTAGGTTTGACGTTAGCTAGAAACTAGGTTTGACGTTAGCTAGAAACTAGGTTTGACGTTAACGTTTACAGGAGAGACGATGTAAAGGTTGGTAAAGAAGAAATTCACAATCCCATAATTCGTCAGTGTCTTTGCGGTACTACACTGGATGCGTCAACACACAAGAGTCCTGCGTCGATTTCTATCTTCAGTGATGTGGATTCCTGCGTCGATTTCTATCTTCAGTGATGTGGATTCCTGCGTCGATTTCTATCTTCAGTGATGTGGATTCCTGCGTCGATTTCTATCTTCAGTGATGTGGATTCCTGCATCGATTTCTATCGTCAGTGATGTGGATTCCTGCATCGATTTCTATCGTCAGTGATGTGGATGAGTGTGTAAAAGTCTTGAAATATCCAGTCTTTGATATTGTCTGGCCATGATTTTCTTTACACGCCTCTGCTTCTTCAGACTTCATCTGTACCAATCAAGATCATTTTTTGACAGAGAATTATGTCGACAATAAACAAATCATTCACGCAGGGACCGTTTATAAGGCTTAATTATAATACATTTCTCTCGCACGCGGAGGCCTAGTAAGTGGCCCGCGGATCATTGCTAAAGCAGTGAAATAAAGTTATAAATAAACTAAATGTATAAAATTATTCAATGGGTTTTTATTTTTAAAAATCTGGCCCGTGATGATCCCCATTTTCTACGTTTTGGCCCCCGAGTAAATATAGTTGAATAGCCATGGTCTACAGTGTTGCTGCGATAACTAAACCTTTCTGGATGACACATTCAACATTCTCGTGACTTCTGGGTAATTTTGAACCAATATTGGATGGGGCAGCTAACTCTTTATAACCATAATCGTTTTTTACGTCATGCATGGAAGGTAAAAAGTAGTTAGCGACATTGTTTACATTCCATGCATGTCGTAAGCGGATGTGTCATGTTAAAAGTACAAATATAGCAGGAAAATTGTAACCATGGCACAATGCATTCATTTTGTTTCTCCTCTGTGTGACCCCAGCAACACACAGTCGATAATCTATAATAATAAGTAATAGGGACTCCCAGCCCTATTCTCTGTTACCAGAGTCCTTTCATTTTCTGAAAGCAAAATTCGATCTATTGTCTTTTCTCTGCTTTTGATGTAAGGTGTCGCGGGATTGAATGACCAATGGATTTAGATCTATGACAGGATCTCTTGATCTTTTCTTACTTTCTTTTCGCTTTATGCCCCTTTATGCCTTGCAGCGTCAGGAGTAATAGAGTTTTCTGGATACGGTTTTTTGTGTGTGCGTGCTTCATAAATGTTTGTTTTCGTTGACTTTGAATTTTGTAATTCATTTTTTTTTTACATGGCCTGCCCCTGGCTTTGTATCAATCGTGTCTGTATAACAATGTTTATTTTGGAAGGGCACTATATGATGAGAGTCTGAAAGCATGTGAAAACCACTTAATCTGTTGTCTTCTGATATAATGCAGGACTGGCATTGTGTTTGTTAGTTAGTCTTCTGATGTTTTCAATTGTGGTTCTGACACTTATTGTTACTCCAAGAATTCTACGCAGACAAGTCGTTTCTATTGTAACATGTTTTCTTTTGTCTTTTGCTGTTAGTGTCCATGTTTGACATTGGTAGCATAGTGATGGTATGATGATCGTTTTATATAGTGCAGCTTTGATGTTCATTTTACATGTTTGTTTTTGAAAATAAAAGACATCTGCTCTAAGATCTGGTATTCTATGTTGCATCTATGTTTGATTTCTTTGCCGTTTTTCCCATTTGATGATATGATGCTTCCAAGATAAGTGAATTATTTCACTTGTTTAAGTTGTTAATCATTGATGAAAACAGTAGTGTTTCTTTCTGTTTTTGCCATTGACATTACCTCAGTGTTTTTGTGTCTATCTTCACGTTAAAGTCTCCACATTTTGTGTGCAGTAAATTTATATGTTGATGTGGTTGTTATTCTGATATTGATATTATTTCTTGATCGCCGATTGATATGCAATAATATTATGGCGTCTCAGAATGTTGGAATGAAGAAGTTACCGTCAAGGGTAACATTGTTATCTATTCTTCATGTTTCTGTAGCCATGGTGGTTTTATTTTGTCACATGTTTCTGTAGCCATGGTGGTTTTATTTTGTCACATGTTTCTGTAGCCATGGTGGTTTTATTTTGTCACATGTTTCTGTAGCCATGGTGGTTTTATTTTGTCACATGTTTCTGTAGCCATTGTGGTTTTATTTTGTCACATGTTTCTGTAGCCATGGTGGTTTTATTTTGTCACATGTTTCTGTAGCCATGGTGGTTTTATTTTGTCACATGTTTCTGTAGCTATGGTGGTTTTATTTTGTCACATGTTTCTGTAGCCATGGTGGTTTTATTTTGTCACATGTTTCTGTAGCCATGGTGGTTTTATTTTGTCACATACGAAAGGTGATTTACCTATCTCTTAGCCTGTTCTAGCCGTCATCTACTTCAAACCTGGATATGAAACATTTGCCATATTCTGTGCACCTGATGACAAGAACCTGAAAATCACGAGGGAAAGTGCGCCTTAGCCCAGAAAGATCTGATGTTCCCAGTGTCTCAGGCGTTTTGAGATTTAAAAAAAAAGAAGCTATTTTCTCCTTCTACATGATGGGACGAAAACCCCTCACCAAACCTGTATTAGTCTCCTCTTATGAGATTCATGACATCTGTCTGGCTAGTCTTTGCTTTTTTCGGTCTCGGTTTACCTAGACCGAGGATAGCCATTAAAACCGTACGAAATCCCAGCAGCTACACTGTTGTAGACATTGCTCCCATCCAAATTCTTCTTCTTCGTCTGCGTTAGTTCTCAAACTCCTGCAGATTAGCAGGATGTAGTCCGGAGAACGGAATCCGCTGTGCCCTTCGGCCTGACACATCCGACTTCAGCATGGATTTGGGTCACTGACCCTATATGGTATGGGACAGCCAACTCGATACCATAGCCTCCTTAGTCGCCTTTTACGACATGCGTGGAAGGTAAACAGTGTTGCTATTTTTTGCTCCCCTTTCGAGCCCCGGCAACACACGGGCTCTCTCATCCAAATAAAACAGTGGAACACCTCCTTATTGACTTCCCTTACCTTTCAACTGCAGTAAAAAAAGACTTCTACAGACACCCTTAACAGTTACTAACTTACTGTATGGAATACTGTCGGTAAGTCACCTTCAGAAGACCTGGACGTTTTTAAGAAGGGCATTGTGCTGACAAGAGTAGCATTACTCGTCAGCATGTGGATATCGACAACAACTAGACCGAGTTACTAAACAACTACTACCGAAGACCGATGAGTCGGGCCATTGATACAAATAAAACGACAACACAATTAATTTACACTATCTGGACTACAATCTGCTGAAAGTTTATTATGTTCATGGTTCTGCTGCAAGAGAGATTTGGTGGGAGTTTGAGAATGAACGCTGAAGAATAAGAAAGGTCCATGTGTGCTAAACTGAATTTAAACAATAAATGTGTACAGTACAGGATAACGAAAGTAGTCAAATTTTATTCGTAGTAAACTACAGAAAAATAATATAAATATATCTGCTCGTTAAATTTGAGAACCGAAAAATTGTACTTAACTGCGCAAAATATATCTATTTATTTTCACATATATATCTTCACATATCAATGTGACTGTCGATGTTATTACTGTTCGCTTTCTATTATATGTTTTAATTTTGTTTCAATTGTCGGTTTTGATAAAGGCCTTTTGGTCGAAACATCGATTTGTTTGTGTCATTGTGTGTGTTATCTAGTGTTAGCAAAACTTTGTTACTCTTTTCCTGGATATATCTGTTAAATTTGAGAACCGCTGTGTCGTTGCGTTATCCGCTGAAATTCTGTCTTGAAATCCCTCTCGGGCTGCTGCACCTCTAACTTGGAAGAAACTGGCAGTGTTTACTCATGCGTCGCAAAAACTCACGAGTAGAAGGCAAAGTTATCTAAGCACGAGGTTGTTGTTGAGGGCAGTTAATATTTGTTCAGATTCTGAGGGGACGAGAAAAAGGTGATGAGGATGAGATGAGGTATGTGTGCATGAGAGAGAGAGAGAGAGAGAGAGGAGATTTGGAGAAAGTGAGAATGACTAGAGATGCCAGGGTATGAGAGTGAAGTGAGAAAAATGGCAGATGATAACGAGAGGAGATGCGAGAGAAATGGCAAATGAAAGATAAAAACAGAAAGGAGATGTGAGGGAAAAGTTCAGATTTGTGGGAGAGGAAATGTGGAAGTGCAGATACCAGAGAGAGAGAGAGATGTTATAGATGGGGTGATGAAAAATAGGGGATAGGGGATCATCAGAACATGAGATGTAAGAGAAAAGGCAGATGAGAGCGAGAGAAGTTGTCAGATAGAAAGAGAGGTTAGAGAATGCAAAGTGGGAGGAGAGCGAGAGAAGTTGTCAGATAGAAAGAGAGGTTAGAGAATGCAAAGTGGGAGGAGAGCGAGAGAAGTTGTCAGATAGAAAGAGAGGTTAGAGAATGCAAAGTGGGAGGAGAGCGAGAGAAGTTGTCAGATAGAAAGAGAGGTTGGAGATTGCAAAGTGGGAGAGAGAAGGGGGAGAGTAAAGAAAGGTAATAGAATTAGAGATGATAGACTGGAAATTTATGAGAATAAGAGAAATAGAACGAGAATAGAGAAATAGAACGAGAATAGAGAAATAGAACGAGAATAGAGAAATTAAAAGAAAGAGATCAAGGAAGAAAGAGGGAGTGAAATAGAAGAACCAGATAAGTAGATGATAAAAAGGGATGATGATGATGATGGTGATGAAGTAATCACTTACCTGTAAGCAGGTAGGTAGCTCTTGATAAGGATATAGCCTTTCTGGCAAAACAGCCATCTTCACTTGAGTATCCAACGGATGTAACACCCGGCATGAGTGTGTCGAGGGTTTATGGATGCATGGTTAGTCCACGAAGGGAATCGTTCCAATACAACAGTATCCCTGAGTGTGTCGAGGGTTTATGGATGCATGGTTAGTCCACGAAGGGAAGCGTTCCAATACAACAGTATCCCTGAGTGTGTCGAGGGTTTATGGATGCATGGTTAGTCCACGAAGGGAAACGTTCCAATACAACAGTATCCCTGAGTGTGTCGATGGTTTATGGATGCATGGTTAGTCCACGAAGGGAAGCGTTCCAATACAACAGGATCCCTGAGTGTGTCGAGGGTTTATGGATGCATGGTTAGTCCACGAAGGGAAACGTTCCAATACAACAGTATCCCTGAGTGTGTCGAGGGTTTATGGATGCATGGTTAGTCCACGAAGGGAAGCGTTCCAATACAACAGTATCCCTGAGTGTGTCGAGGGTTTATGGATGCATGGTTAGTCCACGAAGGGAAGCGTTCCAATACAACAGTATCCCTGGATCATCACGTTCTGACATGAGTGTATCATTTGGGCCAACTAGTTCATCATTCTTCTTCTAGATTTGTGGACCTATCTACAGTGGTGTAACATCTAGAATTCCCAGTCACCTAGGAGTCTGCCACAAAAGGACACATGAACAATGTTCACTGGCTTGTATTGGTTTTTTGGGGGGTTTTTTTGGTCATCCATGGGGATTATTTGATAGAAGACAAAAGTAAGAGATTGTGACAAGATGTGACAATTATTTTTCACATTTGACAGGTTGTCAACTTCACCTTTCACCCCCCCCCCCCTTTCCAAGTTTCCTGGAGGTTATGCCTGGAAAAAAGACACTGGTTTTATTCTTTGCACTTGGTACTAAAAGTCCAGGCCCTTTTGTTACAAATGAGAGAAAAATAGAGAGAGAGAGAGCTAAGATAGAGCTAAAAGAGCGAGAAAGCTAAGAGAGAGAGTTAATAGAGAGAGAGCTAAGAGAAAGTTAAGAGAGAGAGAGAGCTAAGAGAGAGAATGCTAAGAGAGAAAACTAACAGAGATGAGAGAGAGCTAGAGAGATCAGAGATAGAAAGCTGAGATCTAAGAGAGAGAAAGCTAAGAGAGAAAGAGCCAGAGAGAGAGAGAGAGAGAGAGAAACACGTTCTTTATTCATGTATGAATATTTCACGAAACTAAAACATGAGAAATAGTATTAGGGTTAGACGATGTGACCCTGTCACGAATTCAAGCATGCAACTAGAACAAAGATTACTGCGCGGGAATATAGTCCACGTGTTGCGTTAATCGAAAACGTTCGCTCTGCTGACGTGTTATGATATGAACTTATCTCCACAGCTCCCTCCTGGATTTATTTACGACATCACAGTTCCGTTCTTTGATTTATTTATATCACAGCTCATTCCTTGATTTCTCTACTTGATTTATCTATGATATCACACCACAATCCTTGATGTATCTATGACATAACAGCTCCCTCCTTGATATATCTGTGACATAACAGCTCCCTCCTTGATATATCTGTGACATAACAGCTCCCTCCTTGATATATCTGTGACATAACAGCTCTCTCCTTGATATATCTGTGACATAACAGCTCCCCCCCTTGATATATCTGTGACATAACAGCTCCCTCCTTGATATATCTATGACATAACAGCTCCCTCATTGATTTATCTGTGACATAACAGCTCCCTCATTGATTTATATATGACAGCACAGCTCCACAACTCGATTTATTTATGATACCACAGCCAACCCTTTTTAGTAGCTTATTGTGACATACATTACAAATTAGAGGAGTTCTTATGTATTCGTCATCTTCATCTCCGTTCCTTCTCAAACTACTGCAGATCAGCAGGGTGTAATCCACCAAAGTTCGGAGTGCACTGTGTTATAGTTGAGATATTCGCTGCGATATATGCGCCTTTCAGTACGACATATCCGACTTCAGCATGACTTCTGGGTCACTTCAAAGGGTCACTAAGAAGAAGATAAAGAAGGAAATATAGAAAGAATAAAAGATGGGTCAGTCGACTCCAACCGAAACCTTAGTCCTCTCTAATGATATGCTTGGCAGGTGACAGTTTTGCTTTTGTTTGCTGGTCTGCCGAGCTCGACCACACACATGGGCGGTAGATCTGATTGCTGGTCCAGTGTTGCCAGGGACTGAAGGGGGAGCAAATAATAGGGACACGGTTGTCTGTCAAGCATGTTGTAAGAGTCGAATGAGGAGGTTATGGGTGTAGTTAACTGCCCCATACCATGTAGTGTCAAAGTGACGAGAAACTAGGCTGAAGTCGGATATGTCAGGTCGGAAGCAGATATCGCAGACAACCTGTAAACCATGTCACAATGCATTCCATTCTCCGGACTACATCCTGGTGATCTATAGGAGTTTGAGAACAAACAGCGGGAGAAGAAGAAGACTATCGATGTATTTGTTTTTGTATATAAGGCGCTGAAACACAGATAAAAATGATGTTTGATGATGATTATGGTGGTGAAAGAAACTAGAGGGTGTAGGAGTTTGTCACTGTTGTTCCCTTAGTCTGACGGGGGATGTTTGCTTCCAGCTCCAGATTATCCACCGAAGACGGATGTGTCGGCCAATTGGCGTAAATAAAACGGTGACACAACACATTTCCATTTTCTGGACTACACCCTGCTGGAAATCACCCTGCTAGTAGAACCATTGTCTTGCTGCAAGAGAGATCTAGTGGGAGTTTGAGAATGAACGCTGAAGGAGAAGAACTCCCAGATTAGAGATTCTGGGATTCTTTTCAATTTGGAAGTCGTCCTAAGATCTATCCAAGTCCCAGATCGCTGTTTCACTCAATGTGAATCCAGGGTGCAGTGCATCGAGAGCTGACAAGTCTTCTTTTCCTAAAGGGGGGGGGGGGACTTTGCAATTAAAAAAGGGAGGTGGGTGCGGTTATTGACACAATCTCTGACCAGAAGAATCACTTGTATTTGTGCCAGGACACGCGGATGTTGATGGTAATATGCGAGCTGATATACTGGCCAGCATGACCGCGGTGTCAATAGGGACTTCTAATGATCGATTATAGTTACCGCGTTACGGGACTATGTCCGCTGAGAAGGTTTTCAAAAATGTGAATCGCGTTCCCTCTCTTCTTCTTCTTCTGCGTTCGTTCTCAAACTCCTGCAGATTAGCAGGATGTAGTCCGGAGAACGGAATGCGTTGTGTCATGGTTTACAGCATTACTGCGATATCTGCTCTTTTCGGTCTTACACATCCGACTTCAGCATGGCTTTGGGTCACTGGCCCTATATGGGATGGGACAGCCAACTCCATCCCATAACCTTCTTAGTCGCCTTTTACGACATGCGTGAAAGGTAAACAGTGTTGCTATTCTTTGCTCCCCTTTCGGGCCCCGGCAACACACGGGTGACGTTCCCTCTCAAGACTGAGGATGGTGTAAAGACCGGAACAGCCTGTAAAGAGAATCAATATATACTTATACGAGGAGACTGATAAATCAGCATCGAACTGGAACTATCAGTCACTACACCAATCAATTGATTGAGAATGAGATCGAAGCACCTGTGGACTTGTTCGATTTGCGCTGATGATAACATGCATCAATAACTCATAACTTTACCATGAATTTCTTGTCACTTCTAGACATGCTACCGTTGAAAGGGTTGATATTTCCTTCAATTTCTTGTCACTTCTAGACATGATACCGTTGTAAGGGTTGATATTCCCTTCAATTTCTTGTCACTTCTAGACGTGCTACCGTTGAAAGGGTTGATATTTCCTTCAATTTTTTGTCACTTCTAGACATGCTACCGTTGAAAGGGTTGATATTTCCTTCAATTTCTTGTCACTTCTAGACATGCTACCGTTGAAAGGGTTGATATTTCCTTCAATTTCTTGTCACTTCTAGACATGCTACTGTTGAAAGGGTTGATATTTCCTTCAATTTCTTGTCACTTCTAGACATGCTACCGTTGAAAGTGTTGATATTTCCTTCAATTTCTTGTCACTTCTAGACATGCTACCGTTGAAAGGGTTGATATTTCCTTCAATTTCTTGTCACTTCTAGACAAGCTACCGTTGAAAGGGTTGATATTTCCTTCAATTTCTTGTCACTTCTAGACATGCTACCGTTGAAAGTGTTGATATTTCCTTCAATTTCTTGTCACTTCTAGACATGATACCGTTGTAAGAGTTGATATTCCCTTCAATTTCTTGTCACTTCTAGACGTGCTACCGTTGAAAGGGTTGATATTTCCTTCAATTTTTTGTCACTTCTAGACATGCTACCGTTGAAAGGGTTGATATTTCCTTCAATTTCTTGTCACTTCTAGACATGCTACCGTAGTAAGGGTTGATATTCCCTTCAATTTCTTGTCACTTCTAGACGTGCTACCGTTGAAAGGTTTGATATTTCCTTCAATTTCTTGTCACTTCTAGACATGCTACCGATGAAACGGTTGATTTCCCTCACAGAAGTCCTGGCACGGGACTTCCAGCAGACTTCATTAGTGAACATCATGGGGTGAAGTAATCAATCCACATACCCAAAACTTCCTTAATCAATTCTTACAACATGCATGGAAGATACTATTTTAACTATTCTTTCCTTTCCTTTTCTTAGCCTACACAGATAATACACAGATAATAAACAATTATATCAGGGATTCTGAAACCGTTTTCGCTTTTCCAACCCTCCATGTAGACGTGCTGCTGTTTGTCCATCACAAGTGATGATGGCCATTTGTTACATTTATTTTTGAAATTCGGAACTGTGTCCTTGTCTATGTGTTAGTATATGGCTAATAAGCCCTATTCTGGCGCAGATATCATTGGATAGTTCTGGCATTGAATTACCACTGTATATGGTTTCTATTCTACCCGAGACTGTCTAGCTACTCTCCTCTGTTGAATTGCTGCATTTTTCCTCTTTTCACAAGATTCTGCGATTTTTGTGTGACTACCACGCCATGTAGCTCTATTTTGTGCAAGTTCTTCCCATGAATCTTGGTCTACTCGAAAGGCTTTCATTGAGAGGCTTAAATCGAGACCAGCAGCATTATAAGACCTACTAATTCAAGCCTTCTTAATGACTAATTTAACTATTCCCGTGATTCTCATTGGTGATTACGATTATATTTGGTGTGACAGCCTATGAAAATCAATGTAATACCCAAATAAATCATTTTAAAAGGCTAGATTTTCTATAACCCAGTAGAAATTATATTGGAAGCGGCGTTGCTTAGATTCATCATCGATCCTCAGCCATAAATAAACGAATAAATGATGAAGTAATCATGAATCATAAATACATATCTTGTGTAAAAGAAATTAATCGCTTATATTATTTAATGGTTTATTAAATTCATTTTCAATTATGGCAAACACCTTTATGAAATAGAAAGATGAGGCCAAGGTCTTTGAGATGGCGTGAGATAAAACAAAATGTTGCATTTGTTTAATGAGCGTGAAATCATATAAACGAAACAAATGGAAAATTATGGACACAAACTGAGATATTAAATGAATTACAAAATATATGCTGTCAGGGATGCAGATACTTCTTCTGTATAAAAAAAAGGACCGGGAGTTTAACTAAATTTTATATAAAAAAGGTCTTTCTCCCATTTTCGTGGGAAATTCCCTTTTTTCACGAGAGAAATAATGACCTTTTCATTGCCTATGGGCTTATATGCTGTGTATTTTAAATATATTTATGGAATATTATAGGAGACTCATATAATAATCTGTTTGAGAAGCGTTCTATGGTAATGTCAGATTTACTATCTGAAATAGACTAGCAGCTCTCAACTTGGGACCATGGAAATTTGCGGATGGGGGTAAGGAAAAAGTTTTTGAAATTAGTGACCACATACTCATAGAGTGCGGGGATAGGGGGGACGGGAAAATAGCTATTTGTTTGGGAAATACAAAGAATGAACGTTAAAAAACATTTGTGGCCTGTGAAGTAATCATACAAATGTTTTTGTCTATGCATCGGGGAAAAGGGGGGGGGGATTAAAATGATTAAAAAGGGGTCTAGGACAAAACAACCACTACTTCAGACCTAGTCACGATACTATATAGACACGATACTATCTAGCCACGATACTATATAGACACAATAATATATAGCCACGTTACTATATAGCCACGACACTATATAGACACGATACTATATAGCCACGACACTATATAGAGACGATACTATATAGACACGATACTATATAGCTATATAATCTGGTCATGATACTATCTGGTCGTGATACTATCTGGTCGTGATACTATCTGGTCGTGATACTTTATCGCTAACATTACATCTAAATTCTGAGACACAAATTATTTTTAAAAGCCGAAATCGGGTGTGTCGGGTCATTTTTGCAAATAAAATTGCAACATTGCGCATTTCCGTTCTCTGGACTACAACCTGCTGCAAATTTGGTATGACCATTGTCCCGATACAAGAGAGATCCAGTGGGAGTTTGAAAACGTACAAAAATAGTCACACAAAAAACTACTATCCCAGATATAGAGCTCAAACTATATTGGACCAGACACTTCTAAACAGAGACATTTATCCAGACCGGAGACATCTCGGCAGAAACATTTATCCACACTCGAGACATGCCGACACATTTATGCAGACACGAGACATCTCGGTAGAGACATCAGAGCTGATATTTCTAGTTTGTTTAATCTCACCAAAAACTGACCACCCTCTCTCAAATGTCTTGCAACTGTCGCCGTCTGGGTAGACCAGATATGATCTACCTTGTTTGCCATTAGTCTTAGCACGCGGACTATTTTGTTTGCATAGGTTTACCTGTTCGAAAGTCTTTGACCCTCTTCGGCTGGTTAAGTCGCGGTTAGTATGTGGTATTACATGCGGCAGCCAGTCTAAGAATTCTTTGACTAAAGAGAATGAATGAAAACCAAATTCCAATACATTCTTCTTCTTCTCGTTCGGAGTTTGACATGTCTACACAGCAAGTCCTGTTTTCTTAATAAATGCTGCTGTATTTGAAAGCTTCTCAGTGCTCCCATACATCTGTCTGTGGATATCCATCTCTGTGGGCCAGTGTTCTTCCCTTAACTGGTTTTGTGTGTTGCAGTCTTGCAGGATATGTTCAGCTGTCTGTGCTGCCTGCTCACAAAGGCACATTGGTGATGGGACCAATCTTAGTCTAATTCCAACACATGAAACATACCTTTTTAAAGTAATTTTTTACAAATACATGGACAGACATAGATGGAGAAATATAAAATCAGATGTCAGGATAAGATTATAAACAGACACAGATGTCAGGATAAGATTATAAACAGACACAGATGTGGAAGAACAGACTCAGATGTCAGGATAAGATTATAAACAGACACAGATGTGGAAGAACAGACTCAGATGTCAGGATAAGATTATAAACAGACACAGATGTGGAAGAACAGACTCAGATGTCAGGATAAGATTATAAACAGACAGATGTGGAAGAACAGACTCAGATGTCAGGATAAGATTATAAACAGACACAGATGTGGAAGAACAGACTCAGATGTCAGGATAAGATTATAAACAGACACAGATGTCAGGATAAGATTATAAACAGACAGATGTGGAAGAACAGACTCAGATGTCAGGATAAGATTATAAACAGACACAGATGTGGAAGAACAGACTCAGATGTAAGGATAAGATTATAAACAGACACAGATGTCAGGATAAGATTATAAACAGCGGGAGAAAACTTTTATTGCATGAGGAAATATATAACAAGGCGTTAGACATGACTTTGATAAGGATTGAATGTGGGAGGGGGAGGGGATGGGGGTCCCATAAAAAATTTCGAACTGTGGGGGGTGGGGAATCTCATTTACAGACTTGTATGAAAACATGTAATAAAAATTAAATAAAACAACAAAGGAGTTTAATAATAATAATATTATTATTATTATTTTGGGGTAGATTATCCTATTCAGGACTTAGCCATCAACCCCGAATTTTTTGGCTGTGGTGAATTTCTAGGCAATATAAACACGTTCAGTAGTTTGCTATTGCTTTCTGAACGGTCCGGATGCTCAAATGCCTGTGGCGGGGATCGAACTCGGTACCTTGGCCGTCACAGATGCGCTCTGTACCACCTCGCCACAGAGCCGGACTTCAATAATAATAAGAGCGAATAATAATAAAACACATAATACGTCAGGGTCGTAGGTTCGTAGGGTCGTAGGTTCGTAGGGGTGTCACATTGAGACAATTGATGCAGAAAGATCTCCACGAATCTCTATCCTCTACCAGTTTGGAAACTTTGTCCAGTACCTGATATTATCCAACCATGTCTTATTTCCACCTCGTCTTCTGCTACCTTCCACAGTACCTTGAACATCTCTTGTCATTGAAGAATGTCTCATCACGTGCCAGTACCACCGGAGTTTACGAATTTTCACGATTGCTAAGGAGATAGACAGATCTGGACCAGAATGACAGTCAAGAGGCATGATCAGGACAGACAGATAAATAGAACGACGCTCGAGCTGCATAAGAAAATACTAGCTATTGTTTTGAGAGACGTGTACTCTCTAAATGAGTGCACGGAGTGTGTCCGAATCTAGTAATGTCTCTCAAGGGACAAACGTTAGGGCCTATATAAAATTCTAATTTGCCGTGAGTTGGCCACAATGTGATTTTCCAATAATGGCGGTTACGTAAGGGGCACAATTAGGGAAGCGGAAGTTTATAACGCATTTACTTCCTCTTGAATTCTTTCCCTTGTGTGTACACGGCACAAGTTTCAGACACTGTTCCATTTTAGTTCGTTAAACCGGCAACACCGCCTGACATTGAAAGACAGAATGTTTACTAACTCAACCAACATCCCGCAAAAAGCAAATCATTTGGTCCAAGTCGTTTGAAAATTTGCCTACCACAACTATAAGCACACTCATTGCAGATATCCTAACAATATGCAGTCATGTCCTAAGAGGCGACTAATGAGGTTTGGGATATGGAGTTGGAACTTCCATAACAAACCATGCTGAAGTAGAATTTGTCAGGACTCACGGCGCAAATATCGCAGCTATGATGTAGAATCAAACAAATCTGATAATCGGCTTGATTTCCAATTAGGTAAGATATCTTATAACGCCGAGGTCACGGTTTTACTCACTAATGTATTAATTCCGTAGTGCAAAATATTCATTTAATATTTTCCTAAAGATTAGGTTTGAACCCCCGCAAATCCCATTCCCCTTATATACGACGTAACCTACATTTCAGTAAGGATGCATATTTCTACACGCTAAGGATGCATATTTCTACACGCTAAGGATGCACATTTCTGTACACTAAGAATGCATATGTCTATACGCCAAGGATGCATATGTCTATACGCTAAGAATGCATGTCTATACGCCAAGGATGCATATGTCTATACCCCAAGGATGCATATATCTACATGCTAAGGATGCATATTTCTACACGCTAATGATGCATATTTCTACACGCTAATGATGCATATATCTACATGCTAAGGATGCATATTTCTACACGCTAAGGATGCATATTTCTACACGCTATGATGCATATTTCTACACGCTATGGATGCATATTTCTACACGCTAAGGATGCATATTTCTACACGCTAATGATGCATATTTCTACACGCTAAGGATGCATATTTCGACACGCTAAGGATACATATTTCTCTACAATTTCCACGTAAACTCCATCAGTACGCCAAATGGCTTCACAAAACACTATCAGATTTACATCTATACAGACGCGATGAGGCTGAATTTCTATGCAAATGTAAGTAGTCTTCTGATGACAAATCGGTAATCAGAATCGCCGTCCCTCATAACAACGGCTTTTTTCCGCGCGGTGGAATCGAATTAAATTACAAATGCAAATAATTCCGCATTATATTCTCGTTTGTATAAGTTTCCCTGGCAACAGTAATTGCTGAACTCTGGCTGAATCTATCATTTCATTGGCTTGAATTTTGTGGATCGTGACACTTGTCAGAGGGCGTGACATTTGTGGTAGGGCGTGGAAAATGTGATATTTATGGTTTTGTGAAATTAGTCCGGTTCTGTGGCTGAGTGGTACAAGCGTGACAAATAGTAAATATAAGACATGCTGGCTCATCGGGAAAAGCAGCTTTTTAAAATGACTCAACTCAATTTTCCGTTGATCTTGATTGGTCTCATATCACAAAATGTGATATGTTGACGCAAAATCTGATAGGTTGAGACTAAATGTGATATTTTGAGACAGAATGTGATAGGTTGAGACAGAATGTGATAAGTTGAGACAAAATGTGATAGATTGAGACATAATGTGATAGGTTGAGACTAAATGTGATAGGTTGAGACAGAATGTGCTAGGTTGAGACAAAATTTGATAGCTTGCGATGTGCTAGGCTGAGACAAAATGTGAAAGAATGAGGCAAATGTGTTTTTCGTACGTAATTGTTGAAACAACTTATTTGCGATGTGAATATTCACACATACACACCAAAGCGAAAATTATGTGATACCTCAGAAACTTATGGATATCCAGTTGACATATTTGAGGTGTGACTCCACTAGTGGTGGGTTGACGAGGATGTCATCTAGACCGACATCTAGTTAGTTCTTTATGCCGCTAATGAAGAAGGTCCCAAATAGAAAATAGACACTGTGTTTAAAATGTGATCTTTTTCTTCTGTGTTCGTTCTCAAACTCCTGCAGATTCGCAGGATGTAGTTAAGATAACGGCATTTATTGTGTCATGGTTTACGGTTAAACTTCAATATCAGCGCCTTTACGGCAAACTCTACTTCCAAAACTTCCTTAGTCCTCTCTTGCGATGTGAGTTTAAGTTAACATGTCACTATTCTGTGATCCCCTTTGGGTACTACGACTCGTGAGAGTTAAAATATTATATCAATAACTAACCGAACCAAATACTAGGAATTTTGGCGCTTCCTCCTTTTAAATAAACAGGGTAAATTATTTAATCTTTTAAATAAATAGAGTATATAAATAGATTTCATTTCGATTTTGGCGCCCTGGGTGTTGATTTTGGCATTTGCACCACTGTCTGAGGAGATCAGTAGCCTAATTGATAGTGAGCTTGATAATTACTATCACCGAATTACGGCGTGCCAGGTTCGAAACCACGCCCGGGAAAGATAATTCGAGTCGTGATTTCTCGCCTGACACGACCGCTCCTCCAGTCAAACCAGCTGTAAATGGGTGCCTGGTGCATGTGTTAAAAAAGGTAAAGACAGCAAGGAAGGGAACTGGCCACCTCGTCTAAATATTGCTGCGGCTTAGTACATGAAAGGTTAGCTTCATCCCCGACGATGGCTGTTAGCTTACCCATGTCTAATGTAAACACTGAGAGATACTATGTCTCCCGGAAACTGTTATTGTCAGACCTGCTCTACATCTCAGCTCGAGTTTCCCTGATTGCCCCTCGCTAATCTGCAGGAGTTTGAGAACCAATGCATAAAAAAAAGTATCCAAGATACAGGAGTAACAGGTGTAGCTCGATATTTCGCAAGGGTAAACCATAAGATTAATACAGGGGGAGGGGGGGGGGTAAGAAGTTATTTCAGAAAATGATTTGTAGTGCCAAGAATGCACACGAAAATTACACACGAAAACTGAACTTTTTATAATTTTTAACTTTTTAATATAATTATTTTTTCGCTTTTAGGTAAAAACTCCTTTTAATGTAAAATGTATCTGCACTTTTGCACAGGGCACCATTAACTAAAGAGAATAACAAACATAACAATGATGTTAATAAAGTAAACACATTTTGTGCTATCAGCAAGCTTGGCCTCACATTGGTGATTGACGAAATAAACATTTATTAAAAACGGGAATGCCCGGAGGTGAATTCCCTGCTTAAGTTGCTATACATAGCTTGGATCTAATTCTAAATCGATTACAGGAACATTTTGTTTAAATTTGTAAAGGAAATGGATTTTTTATTTTATGTTATTGCACGGACCAATTTCTCTGAAATTTATTCTCAAATATATCTGTCAGGGAGTAGTTTTCTCCTAGAAACGTTTATAGTAACCAGAGTTTGGATTATAATCGGTTAAAATTGGATTTTAAAATAGATCCGTGCCTTGGCAGATTGTAATCTCGAAAAATATGGAACCAAATTTAAAACACAAGAGGTTCCTACGCGGCAAGTAAATGACGAACACGCAATTAAGCCAGTAATTGAGGAAATGTGCCATGGGGTGCGTTTCTGAATGGCTGGTTACTGTTGTTAGGAGCTGCAGTCAGGGTACAGGTCATGGACTTAACAACCGAGACATTGCATGAGTTAACGGTGACTTCATATGCCAGGGATTGTGTCACCAAATGACCTACTTAACTTAGGTGTGTGCGTGTGAGTATTTGAAAAATGTTTGTTGGATAACTTATGCAAGTTAATTATTTCCGCTTTCACATCAGCATTGACAATCAACTAATGATTTTATGTGGTACATAATTGTACAGTATTTCGCGCGTGTTGCACGGGTCCGACAGGAGAGTATAGAATAGCAAACCGTAAACACCATGAATGTCCTAAGTCGCGACTAAGGCGGAGTTGTCTTTAATTCCATAGAGGGTCAAAGTAGAGATCTTCTTCTTCTTCGTTCGTTCTCAAACTCCTGCAGATTAGCAGGATGTAGTCTGGAGAACGGAATTCGTTGTGTCATGGTTTACAGCATTGCTGTGATATCTGCGCCTTTCTGCCTGACACATCCTACTTCAACATGGCTTTAGGTCACTGACCCTATATGGGATGGGACAGCCAACTCCATCCCATAACCTCTTTAGTCGCCTTCTACGACATGAGTGGAAGGTAAACAGTGTTGATATTCTTTGCTCCCCCTTCGAGCCCCGGCAACACACGGGCGAAAGTAGAGATAACATGTAGGGAATTTAACATGAGGATAAATACAGAAAAAAACAACCGGGGTAATGTCAATCGCAAAAATAGGAAAAAAATACCACTATTCTCATCGATAACCAACAACAAACAGGTGAAAGAATTTTGAAAGCATCATAGCAAATTTGTAAAACACCAAAGAAATCCAACAAAGATGCAGCATAGCAATACCTGATCTTAGGACAGATCTCCTATTTTAAAAAACAAACATGTAAACATTAACACCAGAACTACACTATATAAAGTGATCATCAAATTATCCCTGTACTACTACTATCAACCGTGGATCAAATGAAGCCAAAAGAAGACTTGTTACAACAGAAATGGCTTGTCTCCGTAGAATCCTCGAAGTAACAATAAGAGATAAAATCAGAAACGAAAACATAAGAAGACTAACAAACACAATGCCAATCTTGGGCTACATCAGAAGACAACAGATTAAGCTGTTTTCACATGCTTACAGACTACCATCAGACTGTCCCTCGGGAAGCATTATTATACAAGTACGATGGTTACAAAGTCAGGTGCAGACCTTGACAATGATGGATTACAGAAATAAGGGAGTCGAGGAAAGCAAACATATATGAAACACACACAAAAACCATCTCCAGAGAACCTTTCTACCCCTCACGCTGCAGGCACAAAGGGGCATAAAGCGAAAAGAAAAGAAGAAGAGGGCGAAAGTTACACAGAAGCTATGCTGAAGTAGGATGTGTCAGGCCGAAATGCCAAGAAATTTAAAATAATCTGTAGTTCATGGCACTCCGCATCCCGTTCTCTGAACTATATCCTGCTAACCGACAAGAGTTTAAGAATTTCGTTCTCTGAACTATATCCTGCTAACCGACAAGAGTTTAAGAATTCCGTTCTCTGAACTATATCCTGCTAACCGACAGGAGTTTAAGAATTCCGTTCTCTGGACTATATCCTGCTAACCGACAGGAGTTTAAGAATTCCGTTCTCTGAACTATATCCTGCTAACCTGCAGGAGTTTAAGAATTCCGTTCTCTGAACTATATCCTGCTAACCTGCAGGAGTTTAAGAATTCCGTTCTCTGAACTATATCCTGCTAACCTGCAGGAGTTTAAGAATTCCGTTCTCTGAACTATATCCCGCTAACCGACAGGAGTTTAAGAATTCCGTTCTCTGAACTATATCCTGCTAACCCGCAGGAGTTTAAGAATTCCGTTCTCTGAACTATATCCTGCTAACCGACAGGAGTTTAAGAATTCCGTTCTCTGGACTATATCCTACTAACCGACAGGAGTTTAAGAATTTCGTTCTCTGAACTATATCCTGCTAACCCGCAGGAGTCTATGTTGATACTACACAATAAATGATGACGCATCTATGCTACAACACAATTTCTGCGATCAATAGTTAAACAACCAGTTCAATATTAGCCATGTATAGATTGGTTTGGTTTAGTTCATCTTGGGTTTCCCAAAACTTGTTTTTGTAGAGAAGATCCTGAGAGCAGAATGAAAATAATCCTTTATACGTGACTATTTTGATTATTTGTCGTATTTTCCATTTGTCACTTTGTATATACTTTGTGTTCTTTGTCAACCCCGACTAATGAAATACACGGAAATAGGGGAAAATGACATATTGAGCATTGTTTTTATTCTACACGTAGGAATTTACTGTCGAAAACCATGGATTAGCACACACGACTATTCTGAAGAAAGACTTTATAAATAATGTGCAGGAAATCCCAGCGAAGAGTGTTAATTCTCAACCCTTTCTGTCACACCTGCACCGTGTCCTTGTGTATATCTAATTGTTTATGCATCAGAGTCCAGGACTATCATGGAGTAAAAAAAAAGTTCATCCATAGCATTTATTGACGCAGTAGTGGTGTGAGATGTTTACGATCTCACTTTTTAGTGGCTTTGCTATATGAGAGTGGTAGCCATCTCCTCTCCTCGCAGTCTTCTTCATGTAGAGAGGCATGGCAAATCGGATTTGTGATAATTCTGCGAGTTTTCCTGTTGTGTTTACTACATCTGATCTTTGACTCGAGTCATGAGTCAATAACACAATGACTCAGTTACTCCATAATTCAGGTATTCCAACATTAACTCATTTAATCCAATATTATCTCACATAATTGAATGCTAACTCAATTAATTTAACAATCAGTCACTCATTCCAACATTTACTCACTAATTCCAACATTCACTCACCCATTCCAACACTCACTCAGTCATTCCAGTATTTACTCACTCATTCCAACATTCACTCACTAACTCTTTCCAACATTCACTCAATCATTCCAACATTCACTCACTCATTCCAACATTCACTCACCCATTCCAACATTCACTCAATCATTCCAACATTCACTCACTCATTCCAACATTCACTCACTCATTCCAACATTCATGCACTCATTCCAACATTTACTCACTCATTCCAACATTTACTCACTCATTCCAACATTTACCCACTCACTCATTCCAACATTCACTCACTCATTCCAACATTCATGCACTCATTCCAACATTTACTCACTCATTCCAACATTTACTCACTAATTCCAACATTCACTCACTCATTCCAACATTCACTCACTCATTCCAACATTCACTCACTCATTCCAACATTCACTCACTCATTCCAACATTCACTCACTCATTCCAACATTCACTCACTCATTCCAACATTTACCCACTCACTCATTCCAACATTCACTCACTCATTCCAACATTCATGCACTCATTCCAACATTTACTCACTCATTCCAACATTTACTCACTCATTCCAACATTCACTCACTCACTCTTTCCAACATTAACTCACTCACTCTTTCCAACATTAACTCACTCATTCCAACATTCACTCACCCATTCCAACATTCACTCAATCATTCCAACATTCACTCACTCATTCCAACATTCACGCACTCATTCCAACATTTACTCACTCATTCCAACATTTACTCACTCATTCCAACATTTACTCACCCATTCCAACATTCACTCTTCTCATTCCAACATTCACTCACTCATTCCAACATTCACGCACTCATTCCAGCATTTACTCACTCATTCCAACATTTACTCACTCATTCCAACATTTACTCACTCATTCCAACATTTACTCACTCATTCCAACATTTACTCACTCATTCCAACATTTACTCACTCATTCCAACATTTACTCACTCATTCCAACATTCACTCACTCATTCCAACATTCACGCACTCATTCCAACATTTACTCACTCATTCCAACATTTACTCACTCATTCCAACATTTACTCACCCATTCCAACATTCACTCTTCTCATTCCAACATTCACTCAATCATTCCAACATTCACTCACTCATTCCAACATTCACGCACTCATTCCAACATTTACTCACTCATTCCAACATTTACTCACTCATTCCAACATTTACTCACCCATTCCAACATTCACTCTTCTCATTCCAACATTCACTCACTCATTCCAACATTCACGCACTCATTCCAGCATTTACTCACTCATTCCAACATTTACTCACTCATTCCAGCATTTACTCACTCATTCCAACATTTACTCACTCATTCCAACATTTACTCACTCATTCCAACATGTACCCACACAGTACAAGATTAACTCCTCACATTCGAACGGCCTCTCACTGAAACTTTCCTCTTCATCCTCTATGCTCCACTGTCTACTGTCTTAGACTTCAATATTCATTTCTTCGATAAAGCTTGCCGTCTGCTACAGATCACTTAGCAACCGTGATGACTTCCGGGTTATACCCCGTTAATTCTTGTGGCTCATCAAAGCACCCCTCCCCCCCCCCCAGCTCTCTTTCTCTCGCTCACTATATACTGAAGTGTTCAAATGTTGGCTGGGTTAATGTTTTCTATATTTATCTCTATATACCCGCGACCCGTCAGGGTCAAAGGGGCACCACATTGGATGCATCAACACACAGAGTCCTCCAGTGATTTCTATCTTCAACGATGCGGACGAGTGAGGGTAAAATCTCGACTGATTTAATCCGTGATGTTGTCTGTCCATGATTTTCTTTATCCTCCTTCTTCCACATTCGATTCTACCCTGTAGTATCGTTATTTTTCTACAAGTATCGAACACGTCCGGCTCTGTGCAGGCGTTTTACAGAGTACGTCTGTGACGATGAAGGGTAAGGGTTCGAATCTCGGAACAGAAAATTGTGTTTCTGGACCAGAAGCAATGGCAAAATACTACACGTAAACACTTATAAGAACATCTCAGCAGTCCAAAAGTGATGGATTGATGGCTGCATCCTGAATAGGATATGCTGCCAAATTTGTTTAAAAATAGAACACTGAGTTTCTACGTGGCCTAGTGGTTTAGTCACCTGCCTTGTGTTCTTAAAGCCGTGCGTTCATTTACGGGCTATCAAGTCCTATTATAAATACATTTTTTTGGAGATTATTGTTTGAATATACGGAGTTACGTGCTATGAGTGATACGTACTCTAGCGTTTCAGCAATATGCTCTGTACATAGGGAAAGTGTACACATGAAGAATGCACATAAGGAGAGTATACACAGGGAGATAACAGGGAAAGTGTACACATGAAAAATGTACATAAGGAGAGTGTGCATGGGGAGAATGCGTATGGGGAGAGTGTACATGGAGAGAGAGTACATGGTAGGAAGTGTACATGAGAAAAGTGTACACATCGAGAGTGTACACAGGGAGAGAACATAGTGAAACTGCATATGGAGAGTATATATATATATATATGGATAATTATGGGAAATTGTACAATCATAGACAGAACGCACTAACGGGAAACCAAAAATGTTACTGATAACTCCCTCAAATATTGAATCACTCACCTACACATTCACTACCTTGAACGCTCACTCAAATATTGAATCACTCACTCACACATTCACTACCTTGAACGCTAACTCAAACATTGAATCACTCACCCACACATTCACTAGCTTGAACGTTCACTCAAATAAACTCTCTACATCTGACTCTCTCACATTCATTTACTCACTTCTCCACCTACTCAGTCACTCATATGCCCATCCCCTAATTCGCCCAATCACTCACAAACGTACCCCACTCAACAAATACACACACGCGTGCGCACGTACTCATGCACTTAAGCACCCACGCACACACATACTCATTAACACACAAACCCTGTCACCCATTCACACCATTGACTTAAACAGGCACTCACTTTCTTATTCGTTAATTATCACACTTACCCACTCACACTCACGCACTTATTCACTATCCCACTGCTTTTTTCACCCACATATAATTACCCACTCATACACTATCCCGCTCATCAACTCACTCAATCAGCCCCTCATGCAATAAGTCACTCACTCTCTTATTAATCAACTCATACACTTACCTTTATATGCTCACCAATTTACTCACATACGCACTCACTTTGACCCGCTCAAGAGCTGTTTTATTCACTCCTCCACTCATACCAGCATTCACTTACCTATCCCCTCATACAATTACTTTCTACAATTACCGGATCTTGCATTTAGTCACTCCTCTAATCTTTCATGCTGTCACTCACCGACCCACTCAAACATTCACTCATATAATTAACCATTCACTCACCCATTCATTCATTAACCCACCACTCACAAACCCAGCCTCTCGTTCACCCACTCATTCGTTAACTCACCATTCACTCTCTTACTCATTAAATCATTACCTCACCACGCACTCGTTAACCCAACACTCACAAACTCAGTCACGCACTCGCCCACTGAATGATAAGTTACCACTCCACAAATCCACTCATTAATTCACTCACCACTCTAACCCACTCACTCGTTACCTTATCACTCACAAAGCCAGTAACTCACTCACTCTTTAATTGACCACTCACAGTTCCACTCATCCACTTGAGCTTACTCACTCAGGCATGTGCACACGCTTACAGAATTCAAATATTACAACGCCCGTGTGTTGCCGGGGCCCGAAAGGGGAGTAAAGAATACCAACACTGTTTACCTTCCATGCATGTAGTAAGAGGCGACTCAGGAGGCTATGGGATGGAGTTGGCTGTCCCATCCCATATAGGGTCAGTGACCCAAGCCATACTGAAGTCGGATGTGTCAGGCCGAAAGGCGCAGATATCGCAGCAGTGCTGTAAACCATAACACAACGCATTCCGTTCTCCGGACTACATCCTGCTAATCTGCAGGAGTTTGAGAACAAACGCAGAAGAAGAAGAACAAATATTACAAACCCTACTTGCGATACCATTTTTGCACAGAATCTACAAAACGTGAATGCAAAACACATTAAGACCTTCGTGTGCATCACCAGCTCCTGCAAAGTGAGCAGATTTCTGTAATACTGTATCCCGCCTAGTATTTCGTAACAGACTACTAGTGATGTTTAGGCGTTGGGTTAGCTGTCCCATCCATTGTATGGCTAAAGAGACCCCAAACTGTCATGCTGAAGTCTGATGAGGCCTTTTTTTAGTTCACGGATATCGCAGCCAAGGTTTTAACAAGGTTACAACCACTATTCCTGCTATGCTGCGCTACCGTGCGCTAGCGCACACATTTTTACCCCTTGGCGCACAGTTTGGATTTGGCTCACAGAATCACGTATAGATATGTGTGTAAAAATAAAATTCATATGATAAAAAATAGAACTGTTTTAAATAGAACATGCTGAATAAGATTCACTTTTTTTTTAAGTAGAAGGTTTGCTCCGAAAAAGTGGTGTTCCGAAATATATCATCCCACAGAAATAGATTTTTACTCACAAGCACTTTGTCTTAGAACGTATGTCACAACGTTTTTCTTTCTCCAGAATTAATCCTTCTAACTAGTAACCGTTTTTAAACGCAGAATCAGGAAGTTACATGCGAGCATGACACGAAATCTGCCAGTCCTCCTTTGTCTTAACAAATATTCAATTGTTGACAAAATAAAAAAAATAAAAAACAACATGATAAACAGAAGCAATCCCCACAAAAAAAAAAAAGATTTAATCGCAAGGCAAATAAATAAACAAATTCCCAGACCTCTGAATGTCAACATGACACACGTCAGCCTATTTCGCCCTCGACTTGAGTTCGTCTTGTTCAACTCACGTTTCCAAGATTCTCTTCAACCATTTTTTAGTTGATTATGTGCTTTCTTAAAGCTTCCCTACTCGACAGAAGACTTCCAAGTTCCGTGTTTTCTACATCATCATTATTATTTCAGCAACAATTTTGTGGGCTAAATCGTTTTAAATTGTTCTCTTTTCTGTCCAGAAATACATGGGGTTTTTTGGGGTTTTTTTTTAAACGGTATGCTAAATATAGCTTTCTGTTTCAAAACACATCATCATCATCACCGTCATCATCACCGTCATCATCTACGTCATCATCAACGTCATCATCAACGTCATCATCACCGTCATCATCAATTGCCGTCTTTTGATCGACGGTTAGCTGCAGTTGACTTCCAACAGCCCGCGTGTTATGGGGCATAAAAAAGAAAGTAAAAAATAAATAGCAATAGCGAAATTGTTATTTGCCATATATGTCGTAGGAAGTTAATAAGGAGATTTGTGTGTGAGGTTGGATGTACCATTCTATAGATGTTTAAAGTGACCCATAAGCAGTGAGGAGAGTGGGTAGCCTAATTGATAGTGAGCTTGCCAGGTTCAAAATCATCTCCGGACAGGGAAAACTTTCGGGTCGCGATTTTTCGACTGACTCGACCGTTCCCTCAGTCGACCCAGCTGTAAATGGGTACCTGGCGCATGGGTTAGTACCATCCAACTAAATCCATCCCAAAATCTTCTTAGTCGCCTCGTATGATATGCATGGCAGGTAGTTATTGCTGATCCTTGATATTCTTTCAAGTCCCAGATGCACACCGGCAGAACAGTTAATTAGCTGAGTTTGTGATTACGGTCCACCATTCAACCGTGACCGATCGCCAAATAAGATGTAACTAGCGTAGTGGTTAAGCTGTTCGTCTTGTGTTCAAGAAGTCATATGTTCGAATCCGGCTCGTGTCGTCTTGTGTGCAATGCAAGTTTGATTCTTTCGGAGATTCCTGTGGATTATCGCTTGAAGCTACGGAGTTACGTGCTATGAGTGGTACTCTCGGCAGGCGACGTACCGCTTCGTTAAGAGTGACGGAGTACATATGGGAAACCAAGTACAATGAAGTCAATCCTCTACGTCTTTTGAACCTTTTCAATAGAATCAAAACAAAGCAAAATCAGCAACCTGACGTGATGTTATTGATTATTCCCATGATTTTCGTTGACCACTATTTATACACTTTGTGTCGCACGGGTGTCATCTGCCACTAACGGCCAAATGAACAGGAATAATTTTTTTTTTTAAAACGTGAACCAAAAGGATTGACTGAGTTATGTTGGTATGTCTTCACGATCCAATTTAGCACCAAGACAAAATACATATCAATAAATAACACAGCTGTGCTCTATCTGTTTGCCAACCTCCTCCATCATCATCTGTAAGATCGCTCTATCTCTCTATGCCCGTCTCTCTATCTGTGTTTACCCACGTATACGTAAACTTAATATGAACAATACATTTCTTCAGACAAAAGATATGACACCGCAGACTTTTATCTCACTCTTGACAACTCTTTCTCGTTTTTCCCCCCACTCTTTTTTACTTCCTCATTTTCACCGTTGACATTTGCATCAAAGAGTGGTCGTGGAAATTGAGTGAACCCAGAGAGCTTGTCTGTGGCTACTGCTTAAACAGCTTGGCAGTCGGAGACCTTTTTGTTTCCCTTGGACTGCACTAGAATTGTCTCCCTTGAGTATTTTTGTTTCTCTCTCCGTTGTATTTTTTTTCATAATTACAGAATCCCTCTCTCTCTCTCTCTCACTATTTCTCTATCCTATTTATATTTCTCTTAGTCTATTTCTCCTAGTGTTATTTCTATTTTAGTCATCTACCTGTTTCCTCTCACATCTCATCTCGTTCCATCTGTCCCATATTTCTCACTTCCTCTATATCATTTTCTTTTTCCCTCTTTCAATCTACGTCTCACTCACAAAATATATACCTCTTTCTCCTCAATCTAGTCCTACCCACACACACTCTCTCTCTTTCTTTCAGCACTCCTAATTCTATTCTTTCTACTTCAACGTAAACCTATCCCTTTTCTCTCTATCTCTCCCTCTCTCTCTCTCTCTCCTCTTGCATTTTTTCTCTTCATACCTACATTTGCTCTATTTCCATTTGTTTTCCACCTTCTTTCCCTCCACCTTGACTTCATTCCCTCACCTGCGTGCTCACACTTTTATCTCTAACAAATATTTCACCTGTCCCGTATCAGGTGCCAGTACACATCGTCTGCAAGACAGATATGACCCGTGTAACCTAGTATCCAGGTCTCGGCTTATCTATTTTTCTTATCAGTATTATTATCACAGGAATGCAGTTGCCATCCTTGTTTATTAGTTTTGTCCTCAGAAAGGAAATGGAGGGGAGGGTGTCGGAGGATGAGGAAAGAGTATGTAAGAAACTGCCATCTGTACGTGATGAGCAACCATGCATCCTTTTGCTTGCGACCAGTCCTGTATATTTTGGCTGGTGATCAACCATTCATCTTTTGATTGGTGATCAACCCTTCATCATTTGATTGGTGATCAACCCTTATCTTTTTATTGGTGATCAACCCTTATCTTTTTATTGGTGATCAACCCTTATCTTTTTATTGATGATCAACCCTTCATCTTTTGATTGGTGATCAACCCTACATATTTTGGCTGATGATCAACCCTTCATATTTTGTCTGGTGGCCAACCCTACATATTTTGGCTGATGATCAACCCTTCACCATTTGACTAGTGATCAACTCTTCATATTTCGAATTTATTTATTTTCTTTTTTTTTTTATTACGAAAAATGTACCTACTATTGTGAGATACGTCCCTTTCAACAGTGAACCTTAGTCCAACAATTTGGTTATATCATAGTTTTTATCCAAAGAAAATAATGAAGGTCGAGGTTCAAGCTAAACTGTCACCAGGGCGCTAAGGATATGATATTCTTCCGTTTAGTCAAAACCTACTTCAGATATATACATACATACACCTGTGAACTAGTCACTTCAGTTTTCTGATATTTTCTTGATCTGCTCTGTTCCCTTGGCCGCCACTCATAAAGTAATATTCGAAGCAAATTAGCAGATTACGTGGGGGATTTAGAAAAAAAGGGGGGGGGTTGTGATTTTAACCCCTACCTTTTTTCAAAAGAAAACAGAACATGACATTTACTACTAGCAAGCAAGATAGAAAGCAGATAAACCATCCCCAGTACTCGCCGCAACCCCCTAGAGTTTTCACCAAAAAAAACTATTATAAAAAATCGTATGTGTTTTCTGGTATATGCTTCGAATTTCACCTGTTTTCAGGTATATGTTTCAAGTTTTCATCGGTTCTCAAGTGTGTGTTTAAAACTTCACCTGTTTTCAGGTATATGTTTCAGGTATTCGCCGGCTCTCAAGTGTGTGTTTAAAACTTCACCTGTTTTCAGGTATATGTTTCAAGTTATCGTCGGTTCTCAAGTGTGTGTTAAAAACCACCTGTTCTCGGGTAAATGTTTGAAATTTTCGCCGGCTCTCAAGTATGTTTATAACTTTGCCTATTCTCATGAATATGTTTCAAATTTTCGCCATTTCTCAGGTCTATCTCAGAAATACCTCACTGACTTTTAATTGATCATTTTATTGTTGTTTAAATTTGATTTATTGATTTAATCAATCAATCGATTTATTAATTAATTGATCTTTTCATAAATCTCGCATTTCACTGCTTTATTTATCGATACGATAATTGATTTTTGATCCCTGTAGGAGAATTCATATTGAACTCATCTCCAAAACTTCACTCGTTGAATTAACGCATGGTTCGGAAGCCGAACATTGTACTGGTGACACAATTGGATGTATTAGTAACGGATCAAAAATCAACAATAGAATTATACGTTCCTGGACAGGATGTTTTTTTTTAAAGTGATTTTTGTGTCTGCACATAAATTACGTCAATAATTAGGGAGGGAGGGAATAGGTGGTCTGAAAAGTTGTTGACAATGGGGCGGGGTTTAGGGTGGGTCTTGACAATTGTTGACGTCATCAATACTATTTTTTATACACTATTTATAATTTTGTTTTCGTTATAAATATCGAAAATTACCATGTAAAATTTTTTCACACATATACAAAAAATATTTGGGAAGGAAGAAAGTAATTTTGGACATAATTAAACAGGGGGGGGGGTAAGCTTACATATTTTGGTATTTCATGACGGTTGTTGATAGGGAGAAGGGGGGAAAAATATGGCGTAATTTATGGAGAATCTTGATCTGCGCCTGTGTGTTGTAGGGGGCACCGTGAGGGAGATACTAATATCAATACTGTGGAGGGTGCTGCCGTTCTCAGTGGGGGCCTGCCGTTAACAGTGGGTGCCTGTCACCAAATCACATTGGAACCTGCCGTTCACAGTAGGGTCCTGCCGTTCACAGTGGAGGTCTACCTTTCACAGTAGGGGTCTGTCGTTTACAGTGAGGGCCTGCAATTCAAGTTATAAAAGGAAGAAGTTTGACAAATGATGGTAACAGTACTGTTTTTAAATTAACACATTTGGGAAAGTGTCATTTACCGTTCCATCTCATTCATTGGTCTAGAAGTCATTCTGAAGTCGGATGTGTCAGACCCGATATATGGAAATGGCACAGCTAAGCAGTAAACTAGAACACAAGGTGTGTCTATCTTCTAACAACGCCCTGCTATCCACTTGGAGTCTGATAACGAACGCAGACGAAGAAGCTTCTCAAATTGATTGATCCTGAGATCAGTCTGTCAATCTTCTTTTCCCTCATTACTCATTTTCTTTTCTATGAATGTTCACATAGAAGAACAATGTACGTTGTGCAGATCGTCTGATTACCTTTCTTATTAGTGCTTAATCCTATATGAGTACTTAATCCTATATTAGCTCTTAATCCTATATTAGCACTTAATCTTATATTAGTACTTAATCCTATATTAGTACTTAATCCTATATTAGCTCGTAATCCTATATTAGTACTTAATCCTATATTAGCTCGTAATCCTATATTAGCTCGTAATCCTATATTAGTACTTAATCCTATATTAGCTCTTAATCCTATATTAGTACTTAATCCTATATTAGCTCTTAATCCTATATTATCTCGTAATCCTATATTAGTACTTAATCCTATATTAGCTCTTAATCCTATATTAGTACTTAATCCTATATTAGCTCGTAATCCTATATTAGCTCTTAATCCTATATTAGCACTTAATCCTATATTAGCTCTTAATCCTATATTAGCTCGTAATCCTATATGAGTACTTAATCCCATATTACACACTGTAATTATTTTTTAATACAAACAATTTGGACTAAACAATTCCTCGCTTTTTAAACAATTTTCACAATTTTAACGGCTATTTCCCTTTAATGCCAGGTGTTTTTTTTTATGTGTCATTGAAATGTGCAAGAATACATGATTTTTGTGATATTGCGCATGCGTTTAAATTTGTAAAAGCAATTTTCCTCAAAATAATTGTGTAATTAAATATTTTGTGCGTGCATTTGTAGAAGGTATATTTCTGTTGTTTAACTTCACTTTAGTTAGTGTTCTAAAATGAAATATTCAGTATTGATACCATTTTAGTTTATTTCTGCATTCAGTTTTGTTAAAAAATATATATATATATATATGAATCAACCATTTCAATATTGAATTCAGTTTTGTAAAAAAAAAAAAAAAATATCCCTTTTCTCAAAAATCACATTATAACGAAAAGGGTACAACTCCCATTGAAACATTAATATACAACTAGTCCAATTTTGTTTAAAACAAATTATGAATACTCGAATATAATACTCTTAAAGTATTCAGTAATCATATTTTTATAATGTAAAGACTTGAACGGTGTAACAGAGCTTTGATTAACTTTATAGATGGTCCTTGTCTGGATTATCGAGCTATTGATTTTATGAATAGATTTTTAATCATCTAAAAGTATTCCCGTGGTTAAGGGATCAAGACATTTATCGCGTTTTCACAATTTTTTTGATATGAATTCGAGTCTCGCCGAAGACGGATGTGTCCGGTCATTGGCGCAAATAAAACGGTGATACAACGCATTTCCATTCTCTGGACTACATCCTGTTGGAAATCTAATATGACCATGGTCTGCTAGATCCAGCGGGACTTGAGAATGAACGCTGAAGAAGAAGAAGAATTCGAGTCTCGACTTCTTGTTTATAAAGTATATTTTCGCCCCTGAAGCCCTTGAGGATTATCGCTTGAGCTACGGAATAGCGTGCTGTCAGCAATAAACTTAGCAGGAATTTAACTATCCTATTGAAAAGAAGTTCCCCTTTGTGGCGGTGTGGTGCAGATCGCGCCTCTGACGGCCAAGATACCGGGTTTGAATCTCGCTACAGGTAATCGTGCATCTGGACCTTCCACAAATCAATGGCAAACTGCTAAAGGCATTTATATTGCCCAGAGAATCAGTAAAGCCAAAAAATGCTGGGTTGATGACGACGTCGTGAATTGGTATGTTACTAATATTGAGAGGACGGAGTATAAATGGATAAACTCGCGTACAATGAAGTTAATCCTCTATTCCTTTTTATCCCTTTTATAACTGATTGAACATGCTGAAGTAGGATGTGTCTGGCAGAAAAGCGTACATATCGCGGCCATGTTGAAGTTAGATATTGTGTAACGAAAGGATCAGATATCACAGCCATGCTGTAAACATTAAGAACATTGATTAATTTACGTATTGATAGTTTAAATGATTGTTAAAACTTGTCAATCTACAGGTAAAGATTGTGAAGTTGGAGACTGGGAAGAGTGGACCCCATGTGATAACCCATGTGGATATGGGACTCGGCAGCGAAAACGGGACGTGACCAAGTATCCCGACAATGGCGGTAGACACTGTCCAGTACTGAAACAGAGAAGAGCCTGTGTGGGGTTCGATGCGGAAGTCTGCCGGCAAAATCTCGTGGACGAGCAGCTTGAGGAAAAATCAGGTCAGTGTATCCATGTTTGTTTGTGAGTTTGTGTGTGTGGTGTTAGAGAGAGAGAGAGAGAGAGAGAGAGAGAGAGAGAGACAATTTAAGGGAAAAAACGTAGAACGGAAATGAGTAACGAGTGTTGCCAATGTTTAAGAACATGACATACTAACAACAAACTACAAAACCTGACGACGTTTCGACTAAAAAGTCTTCATCATGTCAAAAAAAAGAAAAGAAATATACACGAAGAGACGCATACTATGATAGAAAGAGAAGAGGGGCAGAAGTAAATACTAAAAGACAGTGGATAAGAAGAAGAAAGAGAAGTGGAAAAAAAGTACAAGATTTGAAGAAAAGTAGATTACTCCTGTTATCTTTCTATTGTACCATGTGTCTCTTTGTGTAATATTCATTTTTTGTGTGGTCCCAATGAAGACTTTTTTAGTCGAAATGTCGTTTGGTTTTGTGGTTATTATTAGTATGTTATGTACTTAAATATTAGCAACACTCCTTACTTATTTCTGTGTCTCATCCCATTAATGGTCAAAGTGAGCCAGAAGTCGTTCTGAAATCGGATATGTCGGATCGAAAGGTGACCAGGGCAGTATATGGTCATCCTGGGATCACAGGAAACGAGAGAGCCGACTCATTGGCAGGCAACGCGGCGATAGACGGCACATTGCTTAGAAGAGATAAAGCAGACTTGATCTAGACAGTAACATATTCATTTCATATGATGTCAATGAGGCTGAGAACGTACACATACAGAAAATGTTAGAAATGGGAGTATCTAGAAGTGAGGGACGGAAAAGTAAATTTTTTGGAAAGTCCCGAAGATCACACAATCAACACCTGACTGGGACTCCGAGTCTACATACACTGGGATGGTTGCTGTAACGGAGGGCGGAGCACTTATGGGAATGCCCCATGTGCTGCGAAGCCAGTTTCTAATAAAGAATCAAAATAGAAAGGTCTAGATAATGCAAAGCTGTGATCCATGACACAACGCATTCTAGTCTCCAGACTACGCCATGCTAATCCACAGTTGTTTCAGAATGAACGCAGATGATTGAAAATTATGTGAAATATTCCACTCTACCACATCCCTTCTCTCAGACAACAAATAGACTAGAAACAGACTGCACAAACAGACTACAGAAACAAACTTCAAATGCAGAATACGGAAACAATACAGAAACAGGTTACAAAAAAACAGACGACTACAAAAACAGGCTACAAAATCAGACTACAAAAATAATTTCCATTTCAAATTCAAAACACTTAACACATTTAAGTGAAATAACTCCCTTCTATTGTTATTATCACTCCAAATCTAATCATAGAGGATATGTCTTGGATTCCCACACTACTTCTATAACTCCGCCTGTCAAGCTCGTAAAAATAGCATTTCTCTGCTAATCATTATTTTTAACAAAGGTTTCATTAGGTTTTACGACATAGAACGACAATTTCGTCTCTGTTTACGACTGTTACCGGTAGCCAACCTCATTTACAGAGAGACGCTAAAAAGTAACATCTTCCGGATAGAGACACGGAACAAAGAAACGAAAGTTATCGGTAAATTCCTTATTAGAGACACTGGTAATCTATTTGATTGTGTGTATTACTGGTCGATTTATATTTCATTCATTCATTTTCCTTTTGCGCTGAAGTTAGCACAAAGGGCAGAGGTCAGATCTCTCCAATTATGTCTGTTCAAAGCTATTCTGTGCAGTTCTTGAATAGTATGAATATTGGTTGTTTTACTTTCTCTAAGTATTGTTCTTCTGAGTGTTTCTTTTGGTCTACCCCTAGCTCTTTTGCCTGTAGGTATCCATTCAAGAGTTTGGTGGTGTATTCTGTTGGTGTCTGCGCGTAGGACATGCCCGATGTAGGACCAACGGCGTTTTCTGATAACATCTGTGATGAAATTTTGATGTGTCTCTTCTCTGATTTTATCATTTGATTTGAATTCACTCCAATGGGTGTTAGTTATCCTACGAAGACATTTGTTCTCGAAACTCAGTAATTTCTTTTCTGAAGGTAAAGAGCTTTTCCGGCTCTCACATCCATATGATAGCACCGGAATAACGTAGGAATTAAATAAGCCCATTTTCGTGCGTGTGCTGATTGACTTTGACTTCCAGATATTAGACAGTCTGTTAAATACACGATGCTATGGCAATGCGAGTTGTAATTTCTGTCATGACATCACCGTCGAGTGTTAATTTGCTTCCTAGATGGGAGAATTTGTGTACTTTTTCAAGTTGTTGTCCTTTTAAAGTAATTTCGTTAGGTGAATTGGTGAAGTCCATAATTTTTGTTTTTGATGAATTGATTTGGAGACCTATTTGTCCTGCAATGAGTTTTAATCTATCAGTTTTTGTTTGTGCATCTTGATGGTTTTCACTCAATAGTGCATGCAACTACTTCCGTGTGGAGATCAGGTCTGCCTGAGTAAATAATGTGTTTGTTGTCATTTCGAAGGTATAATTTCCCGGACCCAGTCCAGCGACATTCACTAATTCCCAAAATATTTATGCCGTAATTGGACATTTCCCTACACACCTGTGCTTGTTTACATATTTGATATAACGATCTTACATTCTAGTAACCTATTTTAAATGGATCTTTCGCATTTAGTAGTTGTGGCTGGTTTTGAGTTGGTGTTGTAGACGTGTTGTTTAACATTATAAGGGTTTCTTTAGAAGTAAGTTTTGTTATAATGTGTTGTTGTTAACTAGATCTGACTGTACGACAATCACATGATGATGATGAAGAGAAATCGCTTGTGCTATCGTGAATATCTGATGACGTAATACACAGTGTCACAAAATAATTCATTTGAATGAAAAAATAATTGGATCTAGGTCTTACTGTACTACAGTCTCACGATGATGGTGGAGAGGAATCACATATGCTTCCTAAATATCCGATGATGTCACAAAATGGTTAGTTTGAATGAACAACCCGCCGAATACGGATGTGTCGGGCCATTGGCACAAATAAAACTGCGATACAACGCATTTCCATTCTCTGGACTATATCCTGCTGGAAATCTAATAGGGCCATTGTCCTACTGCAATAGAGATCCAGCAGGAGTTTGAGAATGAACGCTGAAGAATAAGAAGAATGAACAAGAATTGTAACTAGATCTGACTGTACGACAATCTCGCAATGATGACGAAATTACACGTGCTATCTTGAATATCCGATGTTGTAGCACAGTTTGACACAAAATAATTCGTTTTAATGAAAAAAGAATTGGAATGAACTGACTTCTGTTACACAAATCGGTCTGGACTTTACAATGTTAGTTGATAAATACAACGATCGACGGAATGACCCATACTTGATTAGAGAAACACCCTCCATCAACGGACGTCGCTACCGGAAGTCTGAAGTACTGCATATTCACAGTTGCAATATATGGATGTGAATCTTGGACAATCACTAATAAAGTGTGAATAAAATTGCAACATTTTAAACACAATTTTCCAGAATAGTAGTCAGAATAGACCACAAAAAAGATCACTAATGGACATGCTGAGATTATTCAGAGTAAAATAAAACTGGCTAAACTACAAGGTTCTCTCTGGAAAATTACAACGTGTTTTTCTCATATTAAACGACATAGTAACTTAGAACACACTATAACAGAGAGGAGGATGCCAGGGCATCGAAAAATAGGTATGTCACGAAGAAAATGGACCGAAGATATCAAAGGCCACCTGAACATGACATTCACAGAAGCAGGAAGATGGGCTCAAAATATCAAAGACCACATGAACATAACATTCACAGAAGCAGAAAGATTGGGCCAAGATATCAAAGACCACATGAACATGACTCTCACATAAGTAGAAAAATTGGGCCAAGATATCAATGACCACATGAACATGACTCTCACAGAAGAAGAAAAATTGGGCCAAGATATCAATGACCACATGAACATGACTCTCACAGAAGCAATTGGGCCAAGATATCAATGACCAAATGGACATGACTCTCACAGAAACAGAAAGATTGGGCCAAGATATCAATGACCAAATGGACATGACTCTCACAGAAACAGAAAGATTGGGCCAAGATATCAATGACCACATGAACATGACTCTCACAGAAGCAGAAAGATTGGGCCAAGATATCAATGACCACATGAACATACTTTCACAGAAACAGAAAGATTGGGCCAAGATATCAATGACCACATGAACATACTTTCACAGAAACAGAAAGATTGGGCCAAGATATCAATGACCACATGAACATACTTTCACAGAAACAGAAAGATTGGGCCAAGATATCAATGACCACATGAACATACTTTCACAGAAACAGAAAGATTGGGCCAAGATATCAATGACCACATGAACATACTTTCACAGAAACAGAAAGATTGGGCCAAGATATCAATGACCACATGAACATACTTTCACAGAAACAGAAAGATTGGGCCAAGATATCAATGACCACATGAACATACTTTCACAGAAACAGAAAGATTGGGCCAAGATATCAATGACCACATGAACATACTTTCACAGAAACAGAAAGATTGGGCCAAGATATCAATGACCACATGAACATACTTTCACAGAAACAGAAAGATTGGGCCAAGATATCAAATACCACCTGAACATGACAATCACAGAAACAGGAAGACTGGCCCAAGATTAACAAGAGTTTTGAAAGACTGCGATGACTGCAACATCCTGTTGAGAATTATGATTCTTGATGGTGACTGGTTGATTTAAATCCATATCTCCCGTTTATGTATTGATCTTATTGCATGTTTGAATCATTCTAAACTGTTTACCAATTGTTTGTAGTGTCTGTTATTTGTTTACCAGACACGAGTTCCAAACCGTAGAGGAATGTATATCTAGCATATTATAGCTAAGCTGTAAACCATGACACGAAGCACTACGTTCTCCTGACAGCATTATACTGATCTGCACGATTTCAAGAATGAACGAAGAAGAACTGGATAGATTATGATACATTGTATAATCGATGTTGGAATAACACATTGTATAATTGATGTTGGAATAACACATTTTATAATTGATGTTGGAATAACACATTGTATAATCGATGTTGGAATAACACATTGTATAATCGATGTTGGAATAACACATTGTATAATCGATGTTGGAATAACACATTGTATAATCGATGTTGGAATAACACATTGTATAATATATGTTGGAATAACACATTGTATAATCGATGTTGGAATAACACATTGTATAATCGATGTTGGAATAACACATTGTATAATCGATGTTGGAATAACACATTGTATAATCAATGTTGGAATAACACATTGTATAATTGATGTTGGAATAACACATTGTATAATTGATGTTGGAATAACACATTGTATAATCGATGTTGGAATAACACATTGTATAATCAATGTTGGAATAACACATTGTATAATCGATGTTGGAATAACACATTGTATAATTGATGTTGGAATAACACTTTGTATAATTGATGTTGGAATAACACGTTGTATAATTGATGTTGGAATAACACATTGTATAATTGATGTTGGAATAACACATTGTATAATCGATGTTGGAATAACACATTGTATACTTGATGTTGGAATAACACGTTGTATAATCAATCAATGTTGGAATAACACGTTGTATAATCAATCAATGTTGGAATAACACATTGTATAATCGATGTTGGAATAACACGTTGTATAATCAATCAATGTTGGAATAACACATTGTATAATCGATGTTGGAATAACACGTTGTATAATCGATGTTGGAATCAGTTGTAACTTGATGGTGATTTTAATTCCTTACCATTTGTCACAAAAAAGGTCATGACATTTTAAAAAATTCATCATCAAATAGTGCAACTGATCATCAAATTCATCATCAAATAGTGCAACTGATCATCAAATTCATCATCAAATAGTGCAACTTATCATAAAATTCATCATCAAATAGGGCAACTTATCATCAAATTCATCATCAAATAGTGCAACCATCAATTTCATCATCAAATAGTGCAACTTATCATCAAATTCATCATCAAATAGGGCAACTTATCATCAAATTCATCATCAAATAGTGCAACCATCAATTTCATCATCAAATAGTGCAACTTATCATCAAATTCATCATCCAACAGTCATCATCAAATAGTGCAACTAATGTTCGAATGAACTTTTCAGTTACACCCTCCCCCCCCCCCCCACCTTTACCCTCCAAAAAGAAAAAATCTACATCCTTGCACTGTAACTATTCAGCGTCGTTATCAAGGTTTCATTTGTTCCCGTTCTTAATCTATATTGATTATATAATCTGATCTCCTTAATCCTAAGATTAAAAGGAATCTCGGAATCTTTTGCAAAGCTCGAGAAATATTCAGACGTAATTACATGGATCAGAGTAAATGAAAGAAATTGAAATTACTAGCCAAGAGAAAGATTCAGGCGTACGAGTGCAGAAAGTGAGGAAAATGGGACAACTCGATAACGGGAATAGCAAATCTGATAAAGAAATGAGTTTTCGTGAAACATGACGGTGTTATCTTCTCGTATTCTCCAGTCCAACATCATTTCTACTAATTTATTTAGGAAATCGTACCAGATCACAAGCCGTCTTCACAACGAAGGTTGACTGTAACTGATCTCGTTTAGTTTCTGTACGTGATTGTCATTGAAAAATTCAGTAATATAATGTAGAAATATTGAGGACAGTTGTAGAAATCAGAAAGACTGCAAACTTCCATGAAGGAACGCTTAAGTATTATATTCTTCTTCTTCTTCTTTCGTTCACTTGAAACATGTCTATATCTGTAATTCTGTCTCCTTAATAAAACTCACTGTCTTTTGTAGTTCATACAGTATCCCATAGAGTTTTGATTCCAGTGTTGTTTCCTCTGGCCAATATGTCCGCCTCAGCGTTTCATGCTCAGAACACTCTTGAAGTATATGTTTGGCACTCTGTGCTGCCTGTCCACATGTACACATGGCCGTGTTGCCAATCTTGAACTTTGTATACATGTGACTGCGGAGTCGGTTGTGTCCTGTTCTGAGACGTAGAATTATAACTTGTTCTGGTCTGTTCATAATATGATAGTCATCTTGTGTTGGTGTTTGTGGCTTTCTTATTGACTTGATCATCTGTTTTTTCTGATGGTAGGTGATTGGTATATCTGGTTGGTCTTCGGCAGCACCTTCCTTAGCCAGTTGGTCTGCTTTTTCATTTCCTGGTATTCCACAGTGAGAGGGTATCCACTGCATGGTTACCCTATACTGGTAAGACAATTCGCTAAGTAGTTTTTTCAAGTCTGTTAGTTTTTCAGACTGGAGAGCTTGAAGCACTGACCTTGCATCTGTCAGGAATACCACAGGCTGTAGGTCAGAGTTGGAGTTCAGCAGTTTTTTAGCTGCCACACTAATTGCCTGGATTTCTGCATCATAATTATTGCAGAATTTTCCTGTCGGTGTTCTGTATTATATTGATGTTTATTTAGACATCTGAAGCAACCTTGTTTATGTTTGTGTGTTGTGTTTACCAGTAGACCTTGTTGATCCTTATGGTACTGAGGACTTCTAGCACATGGCGATGTTGAAATGTTTGTGGTGAATGAATGTTTAAGTATAATATTTATGTTGTTTATTTAGACATCTGGCATCGGTTGCAACTTTGTTTATGTCTGTGTGCTATTTGTAGTTACAAGTAGACCCGGTTGGTACCATACAGATCTTCTGGTACGTGCTGTTGATGGAATGTTTGTGGTTCACGGGAATTGACATAATTGTAAGGTGTGTGTTGTTGTCTGTATGTAGTTCAACCGGTCCTTATCCTTGTAGCTTGGTAATATACACGTTGGAAGCTCCGATGAAAGTAGGATTTTTCTTTTTTTAGGGATACTGTATGATCGTAGGCGGCAGCCGTGTTGACTCCAGTTGCGAGGCGAGTGGTGCTATCTGAGCAGCACTGGTTCAAATCCCGTTTGTTCCATTATGATAAAACGTTTGATGTGATATTTAATCAGGCACTCACGCAAATAACTAAACAAATACCTTTTTTACAAAGGTGCTGTATACTCCCTCACTGATTTGGTCTGCTTTGCCTGGGTAGCGGTAATACGGAGTTAGTGTCGTGTAAATATTGTAATAGACTCCATAGGAACTAGGTGTATGGGCTTCTAGAAATTGCTAAATTTTGTAGCTTATAATAACAGTAATAATAATAATAATAATAATAAGACGAAGAAGAAGAAGAAGACTCATAACCCATCAGGATCGTAGGAGTATCGCAGTGGAGACATCAGCACTAAAAGCCTCCAAACACCTCTATCCTTAGCCACTCATTAATTGCGCTATGATAATAAACTCATTAATAATATCACAGAGCACTCATTACAAGCACACGCATTACTAATACTAGCACACGCATTACTAATACTAGCACACGCATTACTAATACTAGCACACGCATTATTAATACTAGCACACGCATTATTAATACTAGCACACGCATTATTAATACTAGCACACGCATTATTAATACTAGCACACGCATTACTAATACTAGCACACGCATTACTAATACTAGCACACGCATTATTAATACTAGCACACGCATTATTAATACTAGCACACGCATTATTAATACTAGCACACGCATTACTAATACTAGCACACGCATTACTAATACTAGCACACGCATTACTAATACTAGCACACGCATTACTAATACTAGCACACGGATTACTAATACTAGCACACGCATTATTAATACTAGCACACGCATTACTAATACTAGCACACGCATTACTAATACTAGCACACGCATTACTAATACTAGCACACGCATTACTAATACTAGCACACGCTTTACTAATAGTAGCACACGCATTACTAATACTAGCACACGCTTTACTATTAGTAGCACAAAATATGTGTTCCGTTTTATTCTTTACACTTGGCATTGACGATAAATCTTTCTTCCGTACACTTGGCATTTATGTGAATTCGTTCTTCCTTACACTTGACATGTATGTGACATCGTTCTTCCTTATACTTGACATTTATGTGATATCGTTCTTCTTTACACTTGATATTTATGTAACATCGTTCTACCTTACACTTGACATGTATGTGACATCGTTCTTCCTTACACTTGACATTTATGTGAATTCGTTCTTCCTTATATTGACATTATGTGACATCGTTCTTCCTTACACTTGACATTTATGTGACATCGTTCTTCCTTACACTTGACATTTACGTGACATCGTTCTTCCTTACATTTGACATTTATGTGAATTCGTTCTTCCTTATATTGACATTTATGTGACATCGTTCTTCCTTACACTTGACATTTATGTGAATTCGTTCTTCCTTACACTTGACACGTATGTGGCATAGTTCTTCCTTATATTTGACATTTACGTGACATCGTTCTTCCTTACACTTGACATTTACGTGCCATCGTTCTTCCTTACACTTGACATTTACGTGCCATCGTTCTTCCTTACACTTGACATTTATGTGACATCGTTCTTACTTACACTTGACATTTAGGTGACATCGTTCTTCCTTACACTTGACATTTATGTGAATTCGTTCTTCCTTATATTGACATGTATGTGACATTGTTCTTCCTTACACTTGACATTTATGTGAATTCGTTCTTCTTTACACTTGACATGTATGTGACATAGTTCTTCCTGACACTTGGAATTTCTGTGACATCTATCTTCATTACACTTAGCATTGACGAGACATCGTTCTTCCTTACACTTCACACTGGCGTGACATCGTTCTTCCTTACACTTCACACTGGCGTGACATCGTCCTTCCTTACACTTTACATTGACGTGTCCTCTTTCTTCTTTTCACATGGCATTCATGAGACATATTTGTTCCTTATATTTGGCATTGGCATGACATCGTTCTTCCTTGCAGTTGGCATTGACGTGGTATCCATTTTTATTCCTTAAACTTGTATTGATGTGGCATCATTTCTTTCTTATACTTGTATTGGCGTGGCATCATTTCTTCGTTACATATGTATTGACGTGACATCATTTATTCCTTACATTTGTATTGAAATGACATAATTTCTTCCTTACATTTGTATTGAAGTGACATCTTTTCTTCCTTACACTTGACATAGACATAACATCTTTCTTTCTTACACTTGACATAGATATAACATCTTTCCTCCTTACACTTGACATAGACATAACATCTTTCTTCCGTACACTTGACATAGGCATAACATCTTTCCTCCTTACACTTGACATAGGCATAACATCTTTCCTCCTTACACTTGACATAGACATAACATCTTTTCTACTTACACTTGACATAGACATAACATCTATTCTCCTTACACTTGACATAGACATAACATCTTTTCTCCTTACACTTGACATAGACATAACATATTTTCTCCTTACACTTGACATAGACATAACATCTTTTCTCCTTACACTTGACATAGACATAACATCTTTTCTCCTTACACTTGACATAAACATAACATCTTTTCTCCTTACACTTGACATAGACATAACATCTTTTCTCCTTACACTTGACATAGACATAACATCTTTTCTCCTTACACTTGACATAGACATAACATCTTTTCTCCTTACACTTGGCATAGACATAACATCTTTTCTTCTTACACTTGACACTGACATGAAATCATTATGCAGTCCAATTATTCTATGAACCCCTAGAGCCAGACTCCAAAATTTAATTTAAAAAAAAATTATGCCATCCTTCATTTAACAATCACATAAGCCTTATAGCTTCACGTTACCTCACCCTGGCCTTGTCAATGAATCAAAGCGATCTTACACAACAATCGCACAAGCTGACACCCAAATCTGTTGGTATTTCATTAACTGGGAGCCGAACTAATATCCATGTCAGGGTCTAAGTGAAATTTCTCAAATTTCGTTTCACATCTTCGGAAGAAATACTTTTTTAAATTCGTACTGTGAACAATTAAATGTTTGTTAAATTCGTGTTGTGAACAATGACATTTAAAGAAAAAAATGTGTGCTGTGAACAATGAAATGTTTTTTTCTGTGCTGCATTGAACAATTATTTGACTTGTTTGAGATGAGCTTAACACCACGGGATGCCGATGCTCTGAATGCGAACTTAATGACAAACATTTATTCTTTGGTTGCTGTCGAGATAGAGGTCTGGTTGTAGAGTATTATCAGAACTGTCATGTGTGATAAGAAAAGGCGCCGACCGTGTGGTGGCTGGATTATATAGGGTGAGGTGGGGTACAAAGAATAGCAACACTTTTTACCTTTCATGCAAGTCGTAAGAGGCGACTAAGGTTATGGAGTAGTATTGGCTGTCCAAAAAAAAATTTAGGATGACAGTGACCCAGAGGCAGTGGTGAAATTGGAAATGTCAGGCCGAAAGGTGCAGATAACAGAAAAGCTGTACACCATGGGATCGGGTGCCACCGGGAGTAAGAAGAAGAGGGAGACATAGAGAAACTCTACGAAGAACCATTAATAGAGAAGGCATGTCAATGAACCTAAACAACACGCAAGAACTGAAAGACCTGGCAACACAAAGACAGAAATAGAAAGCTATGGTTTTTGCCCTATGCGCCGCCTATGGCCCTGGAGAAAGATAGCATGACACAACGCAGTCCGTTTTCCCTGTCTACAACATGCCAATCTGCAGGAGTTTGAGAAGAACAAGAGAACTGGTGCGTTATTCTAAATCTGTATGACTTTGACGTTCGCCAATAGAAAACCTACCAACAGAATTCAAACAAACCTTTTGGGACATGTTTTCGGTTATTACCATGCATTTCATAGCAAGCCATTTGGAGCATGTTTTCGGCTGTTCTCATGCATTTTATAGCAAGCCTTTTGGATCATGTTTTCGGCTGTTCTCATGAATTTTATAACAAGCCTTTTGGAGCATGTTTTCGGCTGTTCTCATGCATTTCATAGCAAGCCTTTTGGAGCATGTTTTTGGCTGTTCTCATGCATTTCATAGCAAGCCTTTTGGAGTATGTTTTCGGCTGTTCTCATGCATTTCATAGCAAGCCTTTTGGAGCATGTTTTCGGCTGTTTTCATGCATTTCATAGCAAGCCTTTTGGAGCATGTTTTCGGCTGTTCTCATGCATTTCATAGCAAGCCTTTTGGAGCATGTTTTCGGCTGTTCTCATGCATTTCATAGCAAGCCTTTTGGAGCATGTTTTCGGCTGTTCTCATGCATTTCATAGCAAGCCTTTTGGAGCATGTTTTCGGCTGTTCTCATGCATTTCATAGCAAGCCTTTTGGAGCATGTTTTCGGCTGTTCTCATGCATTTCATAGCAAGCCTTTTGGAGCATGTTTTCGGCTGTTCTCATGCATTTTATAGCAATCCTTTTGGAGCATGTTTTCGGCTGTTTTCATGCATTTTATAGCAAGCCTTTTGGAGCATGTTTTCGGCTGTTCTCACGCATTTCATAGCAAGCCTTTTATGGCTTGTTTTCGGTTATTCCCATGCATTTCATCGCACGCAACTCCGTAGCATCAAGTAAAGATCTCATTGTCTCTGAAAATGCACTTGCAAACAGTCGGTATGAAACTCGTGACTTTTTGAGTAAATAGTAAATGGTTGAGCAACTATGCGACAGAGTTTCCTAAAGCTGGAATATATACATACGCAAATTTAGGAACTACAAGAACCATCATTATGTTTGCTCGTCGTCTCCATTTATTGACGAAAGTAAATTCACATTTTCAATTTTCGAAATTATTTAATAGCGGAAACATTAACGTGACTATTTTATAAAATATTCTATGACCACACAAATAGCGCCCCCCTCCCTCCCCCGACTCCTCGCAAAATTATAAAATGATGTTACGACCAACAAACCAGTAATATTATTGAAGCAAATATAATAGGTCGGGAGTGACACGTACAGGGTTGCCAGGTGGTTGGAATTGTTTGTGGCCAAATCAGCACAACATACACCAGATCACATACTAGTGTCGCTGTTCAAAGAAGAACAATCTGTCCCACATGAGCGCCTCTATATAACAGGTTGTGGGGAACTCAAGATGGCCTAAAACAAACCGCTCTATTGTCTAATATCTTTCCCCAGGTAGTTTGTTATTCACTCTTGCCGTTAATCGTAAGGGTGATTGGGGTTCAAGCTTGCGTTCTAAAGCCAGAAATGTGGCATCGACTGTGCTATGACCGCTCTATATTGGACTGGATGTTTAGCAATTGATCACAGAAGTTGTATTATAGAAGTATAGAGATATTACCAAATGGTGTGTAATAACAGTTTAGTGTGTCATCAAATATTGTGTAGTAACAGGAATCCAAGATGACATAAAACAAACCAATCTATACATGATTAATATTGGACTGGTTGTTTAATAATTGATTGCAGAATAAGTTGGTTTTAAAATGGCATATTTCGTCCGTGTGTTGCCGGGGCCCGAAAGGGGAGCAAAGAATAGCAACACTTTTTACCTTCCAAGCATGTCGTAAAAGGCGACTAAGTGGTTATGGGATGGAGTTGGCTGTCCCATCCCAATAGGGTCAGTGACCCAAAGCCATGCTGAAGTCGGATGTGTCAGGCCGAAAGGCGCAGATATCGCAGCAATGCTGTAAACCATGACACAATGCGTTCCGTTCTCCGGATTACATCCTGCTAATCTGCAGGAGTTTGAGAACGAACGAAGAAGAAGAAGAAATGGCATATTTTCACAATTTTTCTACTAGAAACGTGCATTACCTCCCCAACTATCAACATTAATTAGTTTCACATTGACAAACATATGCTATTGCTAATTTAATTTTAGTTCTGTTATTTTGAGAACAATAAATTTCGAGAATAATACATTTTGAAAGAATTGTGGATATTTCTGGCATGGTGGTTAAACCATTCGCGTTGTGCTCAAGTGGTCGCGGGTTCAGATCCCGCTCGCAACGTCTTGTTTATTGTATTGTGGAAACATATTGCTTCAAACCCATAGAAGAGTTAAAATATTTGTTCACGGCCATTAGTCTGTAAAAAAGGCCAAATCATGTAAAAATGGCGATTATGGCAACCCTGATCCCATATGTTCTTTCCCAAACAACAAAACTAAACCGGAACATGTCTAAGAAACAAAATATGCTAAAAAGTATTTTTAAAAAGGCAAACAAAAATGATTTGACGAGGATTTAGTCACACGAGAATATGTTTTGCGTAGAACTTGAAGGTTGTATAAGATATTGTTATAAGGTAGTGTGTATGTGCATGAAGATTGATTGCCTGAAAAACGTGTTCGGTTAGAAGAAAGAGTATATGTAAAAGGAAAAAAAAAATTGCTGAGTTGGCCTGTGAATGAAATCAGAGTTTCTCTGACTTGTTTATTTAGTCTCGAATAGAAAGTGTAAAAGAGGGTGTAAAAGTTAGCATATTACTGTAATATTTATGAAATTCTGGTTCGGAGAAATGCATTTTCACAGATTACATATGGAGGATGTCCATTAATGATGTCAACTATTTGTGGGAAATATTTTTACCCCGTTCACCCCGAACCCTTGTCAACAACAGTCAAGAATTAAGGAAACCCTCCTTTCTATTCAGAACGTAGCCATCAACCCAGCATGTTTTGGTTATAGTAATTTTCTAGGCAATATAATTACGTTCAGTATTTGCCATTGCTTTTTGAACGGTCCGGAGGTACAAATTGGCTGTAGCGGAATTCGAACCAGGGATCCTGACCTTCACAAACGCGCTTTGTACCACGTCACAACAGAGCCGTACATATTTAATGTGTTTAAGTATGTCAAAGAATTATTATCCACTACCCCCTTTCCAATTAAATGTTATTGGTAAAGGCACGGAAAAAAAATACAAGATGTGTTTCCTCTGTTTTCTATGAAAGCATTTTACTCAATTTTAATTGGTGCGTAAAAAAAATAAAAATATTTACGAAATCAACTATTTCCAAGACCTCCCCCCCCCCCTCCGGTGTCAACATCTCAATCACTAACTCCCCCCTCCACCAATTAATTTTCAGCATAATTTATGGATATATCATGTAATGGGAAGAACATCAAAGAAACCTAACGTAGATGTAACATACCAAACATCATAGAAACCTAACGTAGATGTAACATACCAAACATCATAGAAACCTAACATAGATGTAACATACCAAACATCCATAGAAACCTAACATAGATGTAACATACCAAACATCCATAGAAACCTAACATAGATGTAACATAGCATACCGGATCTTGTGGCAGATAGTTCCTATTTTCAAAAACAAACACGTGAAGGTACATCAAAGCTGTACTATATACAATTATCACCAAAAGAAAACTTGTTACAACAAAAATGACTCGTCTACGTAGAATTCTAGGCCTCGGAGTAACAATAAAATACAGAATCAGAAACGAAAAACATCAGAAGACTAACAAACACAATGCCAATATTGGATTACATTAGAAGACAATAGACTAAGTGGTTTTCGCATGCTTCCAGACTACCATAAGACAGAGCCCCTCAAAAAGCATTACTATACAGACACGATGGATACAAAGCCAGGGGCAGAGCTTGTAAACGATGAATTACAGAAGATAAAAAAAGTCAACAAAACAAACATACATGAAGCACACAAAAAACCATCTTGAGAGAACTCTTCTATCAATGATGCTGCAAGGCATAAAGGAGTATATAGCGAAAAGAAGAAAAAAGAAAGATACATTTATGGATATCATCTTGTGTGTGTGTTCTCAACTTCGTGGTGACTAGCAGGATGTAGTTCAAACAGAGACAACATGCTGGACAACCTAGCGTTGTGGCATGTGAGAACATCGGTGTTAGAAATGATTGACAACACATAAAACAGAAGCATGTGGAAAGATATGATAAGCAAAGCCACACGGCATGGAGTGTAAGAAGAAGTCCTACAATTGAAATCAATTACGTTCTTGTTTACAGCTTACATCAGAAATCTCAGCAATGTTTGTATTGACAGCCGTCCGTTGCCTTGACGTCACACATCCTGTATATCCTTGTATCAAGAGATCTGTGAATGGAGTCTAGTATGTAATCTGCTAAATCTGGACAACTCTGCTGAACGTCATAGTAATAAAATATTTATGGCCAATTTTTGAATTTGTCACTTTCATTATGGCAGGTTACTGCCTGTAAGCCAGAGGTTCTTAGACTGAGCGTCTGTAAGCCAGTGGGTCTCTTACTGAGCGTGAGCATAACACTTCTATAGGGATGCAGAGAAGAATTGAAAGTGAACAAATGTGAATAATAAACGTAACGAATAAACGCGAAGAATAAATGTGGAGTAAATGTGAAGAATGAATGTGAGGAATAAATGTGAAGAACGAATGTGAAAAATGTATGTAAAGAAGTAAATTTGAAGAATATAATGTAAAGGAGTAAATGTAAAGAATAAATGTGAAGAATACATGTGAAAAATAAACGCGTAGGAGTAAATATTAAGAATAAACGTGAGATGTGAAAAATAAATGTGAAAGAATAAATGTGAAGAATAAATGTGAAACCCGAAGAATGAATGTGAAGTAGAAAATGTGAAAAATATATGTAAAGAAGTAAATTTGAAGAATAGAACTGAAGAATAAATTTGAAGAATAAACGTGAATGAGTGAATCTGAAGAATAAACGTAAAGAATAAGCGTAAAGAATAAACGTGAGATGCGAAGGATAAATGTGAAGGAGTAAATGTGAAGAATAAACACGAAGAATGAATGTGAAGAATAAACGTGAAGAATGAATGTGAAGAATAAATGTGAAGGAGTAAATGCGAAGAATAAATGTGAAGAATAAACACGAAGAATGAATGTGAAGAATAAACGTGAAGAATGAATGTGAAGAATAGATGTGAAGGAGTACATGTGACTGACACATGTGTTATGAAGGTAAATACAGCAAGAAAGGGAACTGACCACCCCCATACCACCAACAATAGTTGTTGTGATTTAGTACATCAATATATTTCTTTATCCCCGAAGGCAGGTTGCTGCCATGAGACCTACCTTTACTGTAATTTTCATTGCCCACTTTCGGCGTATATTGTTTCGGTAGACAATGAAAATCAACGGGATAAAAAGTCTGATAGTGTCACTTTTGAAGGATAATTTTCAGTGAGTCTACAGGCAATACATTATTCAATATAAATTCCTACTTGCTAATTCAAAATCCAAGCTTTTTAACATGACTCATTCGATTATTCCCTTGATTTTCATTGGCTATCACGCAAAGTATAATTATAGTTACCAGGGCCGTAGATGCAGTTTCCTTGGGGACTTTAAGAAAGATCATTCTTGCGATTTCGTGTGTAAACTCCCCTGTCATGTGATGTATTCCTTCTAGAAATTTGTCTCCCCAATGAACTCTCTGAACCCCTCTCTGTCTTGGGTGATACGACTTGCATTTTCCAGGGATTATTTATGTTATCTTTAATTTCGTCAATCCATCGTCTTCTTGGTCTGCCCTTTCTCCTTTTTCAGATGCTCTTCCCTCCATTATTTGTCTTTCTAAACAGTTGTATCTCTTTATATGACCAAACAGGTGTAGTTTTCTTTTTGTTATTGTGTTTATGAAACATGTGAGGACATTTTTGTCTTACATCGTTACCAGGAAGGAGGAGAGGAGGGAGTTACCCACATTTTGACTACGTTTCTATAACTTATTCGTCTTCTTCAGCGTTCATTCTCAAACTCCTGCTGGATCACTCTTGTAGCAGGACCATGATCCATTCTAGATTTGCAGCAGGGCATAGTTCAGAGAATGGAAATGCTTTGTGTCGCCGTTTTATTTTGCACCAAAGGCCCGACACATCCGTCTTCTGCAGATTTTCTATAACTAAAAGTCATCTTGTGATTTGCAAAAGAGAAGGTGGTTTAAATACACAAAACTCCCTCCCTCCCTCTTGTTGGCGTACTTAATAGTGAACAATGAAAATCACGGTAATAATTAAATTAGTCATTAAGACGGCTTGAGCAATTAGTTCTTTATTGATCGGGGTGGAGGTGGGAAGAGGAGTGTTGCTACAGGACAGTATAACAGACGATGGACTCGGTTAACGTGACCTAAAAACGCGCATGTGTTACACACTATACGTGCTAGCACATGGTGTTTAGTGTGTGTAATCATGGAATGTATTTACCCACGTCTGCTAGTTTCACGTCTGTGCCTGCATGTCTGTGAACCATGGTACATTTCTTTATGTCTATTAATGCCAAGCTCTGTTAGTCTATTACACATGTCCGCAGATAAGGAGGAGGGGGTCGGGGATTCAACCCCTCCTCCTAGCAAATATAACATGACTTAGTACTAGAAACTTAGCAAAAAGGTGGGCCAAAACCCCCAATCCCCACCCTTTAGTGAGTTTTCATAAAAATGTCTTCAAATTTTTAATCAAAAGGAAGAATGGGCACATAAAAACGTTTGTTTGTTTGTTAAATGGGGGATTAAGCCTCTTAGCTGAGGCACGACCCTTTCAACCTAACACAAAAACGTACGAATGAAAATACACACTGTCCGTTTTTCTGTTTCTTTTAGATAAACACACACACACTTCTTGAGAGAAAGGTATCTACGTCCCTGCTGTCACACGTTCCATCTTTTAGATAAACACACACACTCCTTGAGAGAAAGGTATCTACGTCCCAGCTGTCACACGTTCCATCTTTTTTTCAATTAGTCTATATGGATCTTTATGAAGACGTCGTATTTTGTTTCTGGTATTCCTTCCTTGACTAAAACTTTTGCGCATGCGGTTGTGTCTGTGGGCCTCACCAATGGCTCACTAGACAAACCAACCATGCAACAGAAAACCTTAGTAGATGACATGCCTTTATATTGAGGTTAACTTCTTATAGAAGCTTCTTGGCACGTCATCTATACAATCCCGTAGTCGTAACCTTCGATAACAGTTACCATATTGTTCCGACAGGCTGACGTTGTGATTGAACTAGTTACGGGCACGGCGTGGGTGGGCGGAACAACAAAGAAACCTGTCGCACGGGCCAGAGTTGGGACCTGATGTCGACGTCTGTTTCGGCGGCATTGGATTCGAAACACCATCGAGTCGAATTGCTGCTGGAACAGAGGGCGGAGCACATATGGGAATGTTCCACGTGCTGTGAGGCCAGTTTTCTAGTCAAGAATCAAGAAGTTACCAGATAAACCATAATATTGACTCACTGCAGCAAAACTGAAATCAGCAGGTGATACTTAGAACAGGACAATGGAACCGGCAGGTGATACTTAGAACAGGACAATGGAACCGGCAGGTGATACTTAGAACAGGACAATGAAACCGGCAGGTGATACTTAGAACAGGATAATGAAACCGGCAGGTGATACTTAGAACAGGACAATGAAACCAGCAGGTGATACTTAGAACAGGACAATGAAACCGGCAGGTGATACTTAGAACAGGACAATGAAACCAGCAGGTGATACTTAGAACAGGGCAATGAAACCAGCAGGTGATACTTAGAACAGGACAATGAAACCAGCAGGTGATACTTAGAACAGGACAATGAAACCAGCAGGTGATACTTAGAACAGGACAATGAAACCAGCAGGTGATACTAAGAACAGGACAATGAAACCAGCAGGTGATACTTAGAACAGGACAATGAAACCAGCAGGTGATACTTAGAACAGGACAATGAAACCAGCAGGTGATACTTAGAACAGGACAATGAAACCAGCAGGTGATACTTAGAACAGGACAATGAAACCAGCAGGTGATACTTAGAACAGGACAATGAAACCAGCAGGTGATACTTAGAACAGGACAATGAAACCAGCAGGTGATACTTAGAACAGGACAATGAAACCAGCAGGTGATACTAAGAACAGGACAATGAAACCAGCAGGTGATACTTAGAACAGGACAATGAAACCAGCAGGTGATACTTAGAACAGGACAATGAAACCAGCAGGTGATACTTAGAACAGGACAATGAAACCAGCAGGTGATACTTAGAACAGGACAATGAAACCAGCAGGTGATACTTAGAACAGGACAATGAAACCAGCAGGTGATACTAAGAACAGGACAATGAAACCGGCAGGTGATACTTAGAACAGGACAATGAAACCAGCAGGTGATACTTAGAACAGGACAATGAAACCAGCAGGTGATACTTAGAACAGGACAATGAAACCAGCAGGTGATATTTAGAACAGGACAATGAAACCGGCAGGTGATACTTAGAACAGGATAATGAAACCAGCAGGTGATACTTAGAACAGGACAATGAAACCGACAGGTGATACTTAGAACAGGACAATGAAACCAGCAGGTGATACTTAGAACAGGACAATGAAACCGGCAGGTGATACTTAGAACAGGACAATGGAACCGGCAGGTGATACTTAGAACAGGACAATGAAACCGGCAGGTGATACTTAGAACAGGACAATGAAACCAGCAGGTGATACTTAGAACAGGACAAAGAAACCAGCAGGTGATACTTAGAACAGGACAATGAAACCGGCAGGTGATACTTAGAACAGGACAATGAAACCAGCAGGTGATACTTAGAACAGGACAAAGAAACCAGCAGGTGATACTTAGAACAGGACAATGAAACCGGCAGGTGATACTTAGAACAGGACAATGAAACCGGCAGGTGATACTTAGAACAGGACAATGAAACCGGCAGGTGATACTTAGAACAGGATAATGAAACCGGCAGGTGATACTTAGAACAGGACAATGAAACCGGCAGGTGATACTTAGAACAGGACAATGAAACCGGCAGGTGATACTTAGAACAGGACAATGAAACCAGCAGGTGATATTTAGAACAGGGAAATGAAATTTTGAGGGCTGTAGTTGAAACTTTACCCTCAAGTAAGGTCTTCAATAGGGTGTCATGTCTATTAATATGTCCAAAATATTCTATTTGCCTGATCTTTATTTCTCTTAGTAGTTCTTTCTTCATATTAAGTGTTTTTAGTACCTTTTTATTTGTTTTCTTCTCTTTCCTTGATGTTCTCCCTATTCTTCTATATACACACATCTCAGAGGCATCAATTTTGTCTTCTAATTGTTTATTTAGTGTCAATGTTTCTGAGCCATACATTAATATGAAATAGATGAAGCATTTTATAATTGTCATTTTTTTAACTTGTTTGTAATTTGTTTAGATATTAATATTTTCCTCATGCCATTGAAGGTACTTTTAGCCATTCCTATTCTCCTTTTAATTTCTGTTTCACATCTGCCATCATTTATGATTATGTGCCCAAGATATTGATACTCTTTTACCTGTTGTAGTTTCTCATGTATGTTTTTTTACCTCTTGTTCTTCTGTGTCTTTGCTGATTATCATTGTTTAAAAAAAATATTTATTAGTCCATATTCATTACTTGATTTACTTGATTAGTATTTGTAGTTCATGTTCACTTTCTGCTAAGAAAAAAAAAGAACAGTGTCATCTGCATATCTAATGTTATTTATTATTTTCCCATTGATCTTGAGTCCTGGTATTTCTTCTATATTTTTAAAGATATTCTGTGTGTAGATATTAAATAGGCTTGGTGAAAAAAATGCATCCTTGTCTTACCCCTCTTCTTATTTCTATGTAATGTGAGTAGCTGTTTTCACACCTTATTGATGCGATTTGTTCCCAATATATATTTCTAATCAGTCTGATGTCTTTTCCATCTATGCCTATTTCTTGAAGACATTTAATTAATTTTTCATGTTTCACTCTGTCAAAGGCCTTGCTGTAGTCTATAGGGGAGCAGTGGTACTTCCAGTGCTGCTATACGCTAGTGAAACATGAACTGTGTATAGACGTCATGTGAAAAAACTCAAATCATTTTTATACAAATTGTCTCAGAAATGTTATGAACATCAGATGGCAAGACAAGATTCCAGATACCACTGTCCTTGATAGAGTTGGTATCCCAAGCATTGGCACGATGCAGACACAGATTCGTTGCGCAGGTCATTTGGTGCGTATGCCAATCCATCGTCTGCCAAAGATACTTCTCTATGGTGAGCTAGAGAAGGGTATACGATCTCAAGGTGGCCAAAGGAAGCGCTATAAGGACTCGTTAAAGGACTCACTGAAAGCCTTTGAAATAGACCACGATACATGGGAAGAACTTGCACAAAATAGATCTACATGGCGTTCTAAAATAAAAAAGAGCGCATCATCTTGTAACAAGAAGAGAAATGCAGCAGCTCAACAGCGGAGAGCAGCTAGAAAGTCACGGATTGACCAAGATCCGTCTACAGTCGTCATTCCATGTCCAAACTGTCTACGGACATTTACAGCTCGAATAGGGCTCATTAGCCATCTACGAACTCATAATCAATGACATAACTAAAATTGAATTTTCAAAAGTGGATGTAACAAATGGTCATCATCACTTGTGATGGACGAACAACAATAACAGGGGAGTAATTCATGTAATACGTTGAAAGTTGTTTTACAGCAATTGTTGCCCTTTTCAACAAGTTTGTGCAAATACATGCACTATATAAAAGTCGATAGTATGCTACTGTTCCGCAATATTATTAAGAAGTATTAGGAATTTATTTAATGCAGAAGGTTGCAAACAATATTTGAACTGGGTCAGATCAGCTGACACCGATTCGCCTCGCACTTGATTCAACACATTTACCAAATTCAACAATTACACATCACTAAAATAGATGCAATTTTTGTCAAGACATCCAACATCCCAGTCAAGACATCCAACATCCCAGTCAAGACATCTAACATCCCAGTCAAGACATCCAACAGGTATATTTTCAAGTTACTTTGAATAAGTAAATTCATGATGCGGTTACTCCAGCACTAGCGAGATGCGGTTAGTCAAGTACGGAAAACCCGTTTACTCGAGTTGCCAAGCGATTCGGTGCTTTGAATAAGACCGGTCGATCGAAACGCAGATAAGAACAACACACACGTTACACAAGTATGCACATCCCTCTACAGAACTACGAATTATATTTTTTAATAGGCTGTAATAAAACTAAGCTGGACTCGCATCACTTGTTAAAGAGACATTTCTGACTATCAAATGAACACATTTAACCAAACAATATGTACCGGAACAGTCATAAGGAGCCTCGTCAACTGAGAAAATAGATGATCACAAGCAGTGCAGTAACCTCCACATCACCGGGACCACATCCACATTACTGAAAACCACATCATAAATGTCCTTCTAAGGACTACTCCAACCAGGGTACACCATAGTCCCTCACAAGATCAAAAACAAACCACAATATAGTCCTTTTAATGACTACAGTTAGAAATGACAGCTGCAACCCGGCTGGGTAGTAAAATTCAAGTGCCAACCCGGCTGGATAGTAAAATTCAAGTGCCAACCCGGCTGGGTAGTAAAATTCAAGTGCCAACCCGGCTGGGTAGTAAAATTCAAGTGCCAACCCGGCTGGGTAGTAAAATTCAAGTGCCAACCAGACAACAACGCCACAAGAAACCAAGACAGAAAGTGCCCTCCTCCCCTAAAAACCGCTCTGATATAACCAGACTATAATTCATTCCTATGTTGAAAGAGCGTGCCTCGGCCACATGAGGCGAGTCTACCAGTTAACAAAGAAAAGGAAATTCACTAATTAAATACCAAAATTATGGCATCTCTCTGTTATCATATACTGAATATTCAAAGAATTCGTTTCGTTATATTATAAAATAAAATATTCTATGTACTTGTTTTATATATTTCCTAGACTTTTTTGCGTTCGTTCTCAAACTCCCACTGGACCTCTGTTGTACCAGGGCAATGGTTTTATTAGATTTACAGTAGTACGTAGTCCAGAGAAGGGATATGCGTTGTGCTGCAGATTTTATTTGCTACAATATCTTGACACATCTGACATCCCAGGTGGTAAACAATTCGTTCAGTGCTTGTACCACTCCCACTAAAAGGTGGTAGTCTATAACCATATCGATAGTTTGCCAGCCGTACGAGAGAACTGGTTCCTGTACTACACGATAGTAACCAACTTAAAAGATAACTGCACTAAAATTTACTTGACCTTTTACGTTGTATGCGTCGCTAAGGACCTAGCAACAGCCGCACACATTTATAAGATTTGACTATTATAAAAATTAATCATTCGATTACATCGTCATATATATTGTTTATTTGTATACCATTGAATTATGAGCGATATATCTTGTGTCTCCTAATTAATTTTTTGTATATTTTGTTATTTATACACATTGGTAGTTCGATTTATCACAATAATACATATTTTTGGAGCTCCATATAATGAACAAAACCACCCGTATTTTGACAATCCGAAAGGGGAACAGAGTATCACCACTTTTTGCCTTCAATGCATGTCGTAAGAGGCGATTAAGTGGGTTGCGGGGTAGAGTTAGCTGTCCCATCCCATATAGGGCAGGAGCTGATGTAGTGTAATTTTAAGTCGTGCCCCCGCCGACCATAAAATGCAGGTTTGGAATCCACTTTTTATTCGTGGTTTAAAATAAAAATTGCTCCCGTGGTTCATCCAGCCATCAGGAAGTGGTTCTCCCAGCCATCAGGAAGTGGTTCACGCAGCCACCAGGAAGTGGTTCACCCAGCCACCAGGAAGTGGTTCTCCCATCCATCAGGAAGTGGTTCACCCAGCCACCAGGAAGTGGTTCTCCCAGCCATCAGGAAGTGGTTCTCCCAGCCACCAGGAAGTGGTTCACCCAGCCACCAGGAAGTGGTTCTCTCAGCAATCAACAAGTATGGTACCATGGCCCATGATCTGGGAAGGTCGAGGCATGGCGACATCGCTACTGAGCAAGTACAGTAGGCGACGTTAATCAGGCCATTTCAGCTGACCAATAACTGGACAGTTTAATACGTATGGGAAACGTATGTTGTGATGCATGTTCATAATACATACTACCTTCATCTTTTACCTTTATCCGCATTGGCTAAGAGCGATCCAAAAGCCATCCCCAAGTCAGATGTGTTGGGGCCGAAAGGCGCAGATATCGTAGAAAAGTTGTAAACCATGAAATAACTAATCTCGTTCTCCGGACTACATCCTGCTAGTCTGTAGGAGTTTGAGAACGAACGCATAAGAAACAGATATGTAACACTGTAACAACTGGCAAAAACACTCTGCACAATAACATTGGGTCAAACGTTATGATCTAGTGAACCGCTGGATAAACAACCAATCATTCAACTAACCAGCTAACACATATTTTGACACCATATAAAAACATACTAAATGTATCTATTTCTCAGAAAGGGCTCGCCTGCTTCCTTTGGAGTTTGGTCAGTACAGGACAATGAAGAAGTTTGATCCGTGGAAGGGGATCCTGAAGAACCTTTATGACAAGTACTTCAATGAGATCTTTACAAGAGCAACGTAAGTACCGGGCGATTATCCAGTGTTGATGGATAGCGAAGTATCAATGGATGGTCTAATAGTGGATATTCTAGTATTAGTGGATAGTCTAGTACCAGTGGCTATTCTGTTATTAGTAGTCTAATATCAGTGGCTAGTCTGACATCAATGAATAGTGGATATTTTAATATCAGTGGATATTCTAGTATTAGTGGATATTTTAATATCAGTGGATATCCTAGTATTAGTGGATAATTTAATATCAGTGGATATTCTAGTACTCTTAGATAGTCTACTATCAGTAGATATTTTAATATCAGTGGATATTCTAGTACTCGTAGATAGTCTACTATCAGTGGATATTTTAATATCAGTGGATATTCTAGTACTCTTAGATAGTCTACTATCAGTGGATATTCTAGTACTCTTAGATAGTCTACTATCAGTAGATATTTTAATATCAGTGGATATTCTAGTACTCGTAGATAGTCTACTATCAGTGGATATTCTAGTACTCGTAGATAGTCTACTATCAGTGGATATTCTAGTACTCGTAGATAGTCTACTATCAGTGGATAGTCTCGAGTTCTTACAGTGTGTTGGTGTACATTCTAATAGTTTAGAAACTTTATTATACATTAGTAGTCAATTTTTAAGTGGCAGTGTAAATGGATGGATAATGCGGTAGCAGTGGATATTCATGCCATTTGACCCAGTGTTTTGAGTCGTACTGGGGGGAATTCCGTCTCGACACCAATCGTTTGGATGTCGCACGGAATTTCGTGACGTAAATGCGCTATTTATAGAGAGTTCTGGAGAGAATGACAATACGAATAGTATATTATAGATTGTTATTATTATGAGGGTTATTATTATTACTAATCATATAATTAGGATTACTATTAATATTATTATCATTATTATGATTATTATTATTACATGTATTATTACTGTTATTATTATTATATTGTGAATTTTATTTTATTATTATAACTATTACTATTATAACTATTATAACTATTATTGTTATTGTTATTATTATTATTATTATTATTAGATTATATGACTAAGCTGAGCTTTAACTAATTCTTCTCTTGATTTGTGTGTCATAGGTATCGAGGAAAGTACAAAATCCTCTCGACCCATCATGGGTGTGAGAAGTCTGATTGGGCCAACGTTCTGACGGTCAACACAACCGTCTGCGTAGAGTGTCAACCGGTAGCTATGAACCGCGACATTGGCATGCGGTGCCTCGGACACGGAGTATATAACACAGAGACTGCCTGGAAGGCCGTCGATGTTCTCCACTGCCACGGAACTTGGGAAATGATTGAAGGGCATAAGCCAGAAGTATGTGACTACAACGTTGAAGATGAGGACAAAAGAAATTTTATCTTCCTTTGAAGAGAGTTCTCAAATAGAGATAAGAATGTTTGATGATGATGTCGAGTGTGAATTTGTTTTTATAAACTGATTTTAATCAACATTTACTGAAACAAAATTGTTATGATGTTTGTTGTCACGAAATGAATGACGAATTTTTTGGGAGTGAATAAATTGTGGTGTCCTCAAGGACAGACAGTAGGAATAAACCATGTAGAATCACGTTTTAACATCAACATTTTAGCATCAACATTTTAACATCAACATTTTAACATCAACATTTTAACATCAACATTTTAACATCAACATTCTAATATAAACATTGAAATATCAACATTTACCATATTCAGATGTGTATTATTCATTGAGTTATTTGTACATTGTTATCAGCTGATGGCAACTGTCGTCACAGTGTGTGTAAACTAGGTCGTCACAGTGTGTGTAAACTAGGTCGTCACAGTGTGTGTAAACTAGGTCGTCACAGTGTGTGTAAACTAGGTTGTCACAGTTTGTGTAAACTAAGTTGTCACAGTTTCTCTAAATTGGTTGTCACAGTTGGTGTAATTTAGGTTGTCACAGTTTTCGTAAACTAGGCTTTCACAGTTTGTGTAAACTAGGTCGCCACATTTTATGTAAGCGTCGTCAAAGTTTCTATAAACTATGTCACCACAAGTTTGAATGTATTTAGCTTCTATTGATGTCAATTTAAGTAAATATTCAACTACACAGAGAACAACTGCAGAACAGTTGTTACACGGTGTGTTATTATCGTGAATAATTAATATAATTTGTATGTCAAGGTTATTTACCACACAAATATCTACATTAGAAATTATGCCGCATTATAATTACACAAGGCAGAGAATGTAGAGATTGTTTCAATGAAAATGTAGATCATGAAATTAGTAGAGATTGTTTCAATGAAAATGTAGATCATGAAATTAGTAGAGATTGTTTCAATGAAAATGTAGATCATGAAATTAGTAGAGATTGTTTTAATGAAAATGTAGATCATGAAATTAATTGAGCAATAACAGGTAATGCTAAGGGTGAGTATTGTAGTGTTTTCACTGTCGGATCTGTTCATCTTGGGGAGAAATACAAATCGATTTTTATAAATAGTTTAGCTTTGTGATAGACTAACTACAAATATTAGATAATCTACTGTGCTATCATCGGGATTTCCCCGTTCACATGGATTTAACCATTCCTAGGGACTATTTGTATCATACAGGGGAGTTTACCCTTTAAGGATTGGAGGTTTATGATTTTATAGGGTTAATTCCCTTTTAAAGTTTTAGATACTTATGTCGCACTAACAATCTATGGTACAGTATTGTTCAATATTTTTATCTACAATTACCCGTCGAAGACGGATGTGTCGGGCCATTGGCACAAATAAAACGGTGACACAACGCATTTCCATTCTCTGGACTACATCCTGCTGGAAATCTAGTAGGACAATGGTCCTGTTATAAGGGAGATCCAAAGGGAGTTTGAGAATGAACACTGAAGAAGAAGAATCTACAATTAATTATGGAGGGAAATGTTTCAGGTGGAGAATAAAAAGTCACGTGTGTCGTTGATAGACACATGATGTTAAAGACTTTTGTTTATTATGAAAGTGGAAGAAACAGGACAGCGTGCATAGAACCAAGAGACTTACAAAATTGCATTGAGAACAACGTTCTGTAGAGGACACTTCATATAGAACAAGAAGAAGTAGTTGGGTCATCACTGAACACATTGCTTCTCCAGAATAGCCCTAGGCACTGATTCCAAACAGCGTGATTTATTTTGGCTGATCTGACTTTTCAGTTGTTTTTATTGGTTCGTATGCAGAAAGCGAGCAATGATCATCCAATGAGAAATAACATCTAGTGATGGCAAAATATGGCTCGTAGGTTAATTCCAGCTTTAAAAAATTGGTAGCATATCCTATCCAGGACGTAGCTATCAACCCAGCATTTGTTGGCTGTGGTGAGTTTCTAGGCAATATAAATACGTTCAGTAGGTTGCCATTGCTTTCTGAACGTTCCGGATGCACAATTGCCTGTGGTGAGGATCGAACTCGGTACCTTTGCCGTCACAGACGAGCTCTGTACCACTTCGCCACAGAGCCGGACAAATTCCAGCTTAGCAAGCCATTATTACAGTCTTGCCACATTCATGTAAAAATATTTTACACTACAATCTCTGACCTCTAAAAACACATCTAGAATCACCAATGGCCTAAATGTGGCAGATTTTTGGACTAATTTTACAGGAAAATAGCTGAATAATATAAACAAGAAGCAACTACGCCGAAATCGGATGTTTTAGAGCAATAGCGGCCCTTTATTTTAAATGGCGACACCAGATTTCTTTCCTTAAACTACATCCTGCTGGAAATCTAGTAGGAACATTTTCCTGCTACAAGATAGATCCTGCGGAAGTTGAGAACGAACTCTTAAGAAGAAGTAAGCATTTGGGGAATTATAGAAACAAATCTGAAGATATCATACAGGATTTGAACCACGCCCCTTCAGCTGATAAATAGTCGCATAGCAACTGGAGTCAAGACGTTTTAGAATTAAACCAATCCACATCCCCCCTTTCCTCCCAAAAAATATATGGTTTTAATCAATAAGTTGACACTATGTTTGAAGTCTTGACAAATATCGCAACTTTTCGGAATGCAGATTGGTCTAATGCAGAAAACGTCTTGACTCCAGTTGCTAGGCGACTCTTTGTCAGCTGAAGGGACCTGGTTAAAATCTCACCTAATATCTTCTGATTTTCATGAAAATGGCTCAATCCGACATGTTCTAAAATGCTTGCATGGATCAGATTTTATATAGACAGAATATTTCAACTAATGATAAATACTCATAATTAAAACCAATACGGCATACCATACACCTATAAGTTTTTAGACTATTTTATTTACTGCTCTGTTATATTATGTATAACAATGTATGAATTTTTGAGTTGGCACAATAAAACTAATTCATTCACCAAACAGTAAAAGTTAGTGCATTTACAGTAATTCATTCATTCAAGTCGGCACAATTATAATAAATCATCTATTCTAGATGGCACAACTACAGTAATACAACCATTCTTGATGGCACAATTCTTCTTCTTCTGCGTTCAGGATTCTTTTGGTCTTGCTAGATATTCAGGCTAAGAATTTTGACTCATTTCAGTCTAGTGTGGCCAAATCTTGCCTCACAGTTCTGTAAAATCTGAACAGTCTTGGAGTAGGCCTATGTAATCATGAGTCTGTATTCCTGCTTCAGCTTAACATTCACATGTGTGGGACACCCTGATCTGGAACAGGTTGTCCATTCATATTCATAATCATTCATTCATTTTAGATGACATAATTATAATAAACCAACCGTTCTATATAGCACAATTATAATAATTCATAAATTCTAGATGGCACAATTATAATAATTCATAAATTCTAGATGGCACAATTATAATAATTCATAAATTCTAGATGGCACAATTATAATAATTCACCAATTCGAATTGGCACATTTATAATAATTCATCCATTCTAGATGACACAATAACAGGTTTTTGATTTGAGATCCTGCATTCAAGATCATACATTCAAGATCCTACATTGAAGATCCTACATTCAAGACCCTACATTCAAGATCCTGCATTAAAGATCTTGCATTCTAGCCATGGACACTGAAGAAGAAACACATCCCTCTCCCCTAACCCTAATTTTGCCAAATGTCATGTGAAGTGGTTTCCCATAGTAATGACGCAGAAACTTGGTTCTTATTTTCGTGTGCCAAAAGTTAAACAAGATTTCACAATGAATTTCAAACCCCGACATCCATCAAAATTAAATCTCATACAACAACATTTATGCGTGTTTTCAACAAATCAAACTGTCATATAAATGTCACATACGTATGTCATTTGAATAAGCTGTATATGAATGCCTGTCATTTGCATATATTGTTAGATAGTTGCATGCTTCTTTGTTCAGAAAAAAATAATACTTCTTCTATATAAGAAACAAGGAATGTCTCAGTTCTGCTGTACTAGAACAGCCATTTTTTGTCATCAGCAGTTCCCCCCCCCCTCCTTTTTCAGATAAATAAATTACCAATTTCTAACACGTGCCTGAATTTTGTCAAATTATGTGATGTATCACTATAATTTGTTGTGTCACAAACATGATGACTTGTCATATTACAAACACTGTTGTAGTTGCAACAGAATGCCACCTTCCGTGACCAAACATTACAGCGTGTATGGATTTAACGAAGAATGAAGAAACATCTTATCCAAAGTATGTTCATTCCAACTCTGTGCTACCAATGTCAAACATGGTCCTTAACAACAAAACACAAGAGACAACTGGTTACAACAGATATGAGATGTCTGAGAAAAGTCACAGGAGTGACCAGAGGACACATAATTAGAAACGATATCATAAGAGAAAGAGTGGGTGTCATATAAATTCTTCAATACATACAAAACCAACAGATACAATGGTTTGGTCATTTGAAAAGAATGCCGTGTAATTCATTAGTTTATAAAGCATATACGAAGAGAGGAGAAGCAGAAAGAAGAGCCATGGGTAGACCTAGAGTACGCTGGATCGACAACATCAAAGAGACATTACACGAACACCAAATAACATTATCTGAATCTGCCAGAAAAGCGAGAACAAGAACATTGTATCTCCCTCGACACTCGTAAAGGGTAAAAGAGGAACTAAAGAAGAAGAAGATGGATTTAACTTCTCTGGTCATGCTACTTGCGACCAATCGGAGTAGAGACAGGTTCTCTGAATTAATTAGGCCTTCATTCGTTCATTTTCTTGATTATTCCCGTGTTTTTCCTTGGCCAACATTTATATACTTGGAATCGCATACTAAAAATAGCCAAAGCTACTCCAAATATATAAATAGTAACCAATGGAAAACGTTACAATAATCAAAAACGTACTGCATTATGGTCTGTTTACTTTTTACATTTAGGTCTTATAATACCTTCAATGGTCAAGGTCTATGTGTGGTCTAGTTGGTGGTACCACTATTATTATCTTCCTTAATTTTCTGTGATGGACCTTAACAACGGTAGTTTTAAACACTTAGTTTTACCCGTGGCTCCACTTTGGGATAAATAATCTTCTGCCCCACACCCCCCCACCCCCACCGCTGCTTTCTGTATAATAGCCATGCTGGTCCACAACCGGGCTGCAGTAAAGACCTTTATACAGAAAGTAAACATGACTTGAGAGACCTTTTTAAATTATTTCCCTGCATTTTGTTGTCGGTTGATATTTTTGGCATGCCACTACAAGTATATAATAGGGACTAATGAGAATCACGACAATAATCATAAACATCACGAATGAAGTCTTGTTTACTTTCTGTACAGAGGTTTTTGCTGTCGATGGTCTCGACTGATCTCACACAGTCACTCCGCTTGGCTAATTTAACAGATTGTTTCTCACTCTGACAATACTATGTATCACTAGCCAATGAAAAGCACGGAAAAGTCTGATATACAGTAGAATCCCTCCTTTTATAACAAATTTCCCTCTATAACTTTTCTAAATTTCCAATTATATTATTTTTTTATTGTTTATATTACATATAGCGAATATCTGTTATTACATACATATTTTGTAGGTCCGAGCCAAGTTGTTACAACGGGGTTCTACTGTGTCAAGATAAGCGACACTGCATAAGATCAGCGTGAGGAACTATCATGGAGAAGGATTTGTTTTACAGATTATAGTGAGAATTGGCTCAACAAGAGAAACTTGTCTAACTTAGAATTCTCGGAGTAACAATTATAGAAATAATCGGAAATGAAAATATCAGAAGACTAACAAATACAATGTCAATTCTCAGGGCCGTATTTAGACTTGGTAAGGCCCTAAGCTGTTTGAGATATGGGGCTCTTTATTATATAGTCCAGATTATATGTCAGTGCCAAATATGATTTTCGGATACCTAGTAGGGGCCGTATAAGCTATAGCTTGTGTAGTCTATACGTAAATCCTGCACTGTCAATTCTGGATTGACAATAAGAGATAGAACCAAATATCAAGTGATATATTTTTCCAGAACGTTGTCCTCGTTGTGGATACTCTGAACGCCTCTCTGTTCCGGGTAAGCAGGCCTGCATTGGCCAGAGATATGTGCATACATTCTTCCATATCGCTGATCCATCGTCTTCTTGTCTTCCTCTTCTTCTCCTTCCTGGCACGGTGCCCTCTAGAATCAGCCTTTCGATACAATCATGCCGCTTTAAGTATCCAGAATACTGTAGCTTCCTTCTTATGATGGGTTTCAGCAATTTCAAAATTTCAATTTTCGTCTTCTTTCTCTGTCCATGATATTCGTAGGATCTTTCTGTAGCACTTCATTTCAAATGAATTTATTCTTTTGCATATTGTCTTGTTTAAAGGCGAAGTCTCGCATCCATATATTTCCACTGGGAAAACACATTATCTTAAAATGGTTAATTTAGTGTCATTATTACTATTTTGCCATATATTTCTCATTTGTGTTAATTTGAGTGTTGCAATTGCGAGTCTTCTTCTAATCTTGACTGAACAATCTCAGGAACTGTTTATATTTGCTCTCAGATATTCGATTTTGTTTACACATTTTAGTTATATATTGTCTATTTTGATTATTGGTTTAATCTTTGTTTTGCCTATTGTCATAATTTTTGTTTTCTACTGTATCCATTTACTCCAGTAGCATGCCGTTTCTTTCTGGGGGAAAATTCGTTACTTTGACGCCGTAAGGAGACACATTCACTTTTGTTGTCGAGATAGAATTAGAAATGAAAATATCAGAAGACTAACAAACACAATGCCAATCATGGATTTCCTCAGAAGATAACAGATTAAGTGGTTTTCACACCCTTCCAGACTATCGTTAAACAGTGCTCCTCAAAAGACAGTACTATACAGACACAGTGATACTTCGTCTTCTTCTTTCGTTCTTGAAACATGTCTATATCTGTAATTTAATCTCCTGAATAAAACTCACTGTCTTTTGTAGTTCATACAGTGTCCCATAGAGCTTTGGCCCCAGTGTTGTTTCCTCTGGCTAATATGCCTGCCTCAGCGTTTCATACTCAGAACACTCTTGAAGTATATGTTTGGCACTCTGTGCTACCTGTCCACATGTACACATGGCCGTGTTTTTAATCTTGAACTTTGTAGACATGTGACTGCGGAGTCGGTTGTGTCCTGTTCTGAGGCGAAGAATTATAACTTGTTCTGATCTGACACCGTGATACAAAGCCAGGGGACTATCGTTAAACAGTGCTCCTCAAAAGGCAGTACTATACAGACATGATGGATACAAAGCCAGGGAAAGACCATACAAAAGATGGATTACAGAAATAAGAGTCAACGAAAACAAACATATATGACGCACAAAAAGACATCTCCAGACAACTCTTCTATCCAGAGACAAATATCCCTTAAGTGTGATGCGTTCTAGTCCTTGTATCTTGATGTCTGTGGTCGATTTCGCTGCGCCTACACAACAGCGGTCACATCCAGTGGTGGTGGTGATTGCCTACCAGTGGGCAACAGAGTAGATCAAGTGATAGATGATGTAAACTAAGTACCAACAGACGGCAGGAGGTGAGCGGTGATGGTGTAAACTGGGTACGGCAATCGGTGCCAGTGGTAGAGAAGAACAAGTGTGGTGATGATGATGAAATAATCAATTTAGCTGTGAGCATGTTGCTCTTGACACATGATGATGAAATAATCAATTTAGCTGTGTGCAACTTGCTCTTGACACATGATGATGATGAAATAATCAATTTAGCTGTGTGCAACTTGCTCTTGACACATGATGATGATGAAATAATCAATTTAGCTGTGTGCAACTTGCTCTTGACACATGATGATGATGAAATAATCAATTTAGCTGTGTGCAACTTGCTCTTGACACATGATGATGATGAAATAATCAATTTAGCTGTGTGCAACTTGCTCTTGACACATGATGATGATGAAATAATCAATTTAGCTGTGTGCAACTTGCTCTTGACACATGATGATGATGAAAGCCTTTCTAACAAAAGCAAAGTTTCTGATCAGCTGTGTGACTGGGCTGACACCCGGACTCATATAAGGTTGTCACAAAGGCATTGCTGTGTAAGGAAGGTTTATGCCTGCACGTTTAGCCCTAGAAGGGAGGCACCTCATGGATTAACAAGTCCTGCCAAGAGGCACAGCACACACTTCTGGACCAACTATCTCACCATTATTCTGTTAGATGTATTAACCCATTCACAGTGATATTTCTTCGCCAGTGTGTTGCCGGGGCCCGAAAGGCAAAGAATAGCAATACTGTTTACCTTCCACGCATGTCGTAAAAAGCGACTAAGGAGGTTATGGGATGGAGTTGGCTGTCCCATCCCATATAGGGGCAGTGACCCAAAGCCATGCTGTGTCAGGCCGAAAGGCGCAGATATCGCAGCAATGCTGTAAACCATGACACAAAGCATTCCGTTCATCGTATCTCAGATAGCAACTCCGCCGAAGACGGATGTGTCTTGCCATTGTCGCAAATAAAACGGCGTCACGACGCATTTCCATTCTCTGGACTACATCCTGCTGGAAATCTAGTATGACCATCGTCCTGCTACAAGAGAGATCCAGCGGGAGTTTACGAACGCTGAAGAAGAAAAAAAAACAATTCTAAATATATTTAGGAAAATGACTACTCTTCAGGAAAATGACCAGTCTTCAAATCCAAACTATTTGTGATATTAAATTTAAAAAGAATAAAGTACGTATCATCGTTATTTTGTGAGCCTTTAAGCAATCAGACACAAGAATGAACACAAAGAAGCAGAATTGCCAGGTAGCAGACATTGATTATAGTCAAATTTCAAATAAAATTTAGCCAGAAAGGACCCGAAATTGTAAAACATTTTCAAATTGAACAAAACTATAAAACATATCACAACATAAACTTTATGGTCAGGGACATACGAATGGCGTAATTTATTACGTGTCCATGAAACGACAAAAATCTGCCACATAATGATAAAGATGAACTATTAACTGATATACACAATACAAAGATGTGAAAATATGTCCTACCATGTGGCAGAATGAATCATAGGTTATGAGAATTTTAAAAAAAAATCGTTGTAAGTCAAGACTCCAGTGAACGATACAATATGCGTACAAACCATGACCTCCGCTGGAGAATGTTTCTGGGCAACGGGGTAGAACCACAACCAAATAGAGATAGAAAGCCTCACAACTGATTACACTCGTTGAGTACTTCACACTGCGGGAATTTGTTATCAAGCTCCCGTAGATTAATAGGAGTCTAGCAAACAGAATGCGTTGTGTCACTGTTTACAGCTTAGCTGCGATATGGGCATCTGTAACTCTGACACATTCACTATCAGCATGGCTTCTGCGTTGTTTTTTTTACTCTCTATAGAATGGGACAGCAAATTCAATCCCAAAGACTTCTTAGTCGCCTCTTGCAAGTCGCGCCTGGCAAGTAACACTGTCACGCGGCATCAAGCAGGCAACTTCTGTTGCCTCGTTGAGTGATCCTATCTTTTCATTGGCTAGCGGCGCAAATATACGCAGTTGCTAACAAGCGTGCCCAGTTGGAAGGTCGTCTATCTCTAGTCGGCTGTGGTACAATAACAACCGGTTGCAGAAACAAAGGTTGACCGCCAGTGCGAATCCACTGTGTTCAGCAAACCCGCTCACCTTATCTGCAGACATGATGTGAAACAAATAATGAAGTTTGTTTTCGTATTTATTATGATAAGAAAAAATGTTTTTAAATGGGGAATTTTTTGTGTCATATTTTTTCGAAAATTCTTTAGATTACTATATAAAAATTCTTCAACCCTGGGTAGAACACTTCGTGCATATATTGAATAACCAAACATCAATAAATGAAGAGGTTATAAACATGAATATGGCATGTTCATGGGCGGAGGTGCGGACCGCCCCGGGCGGCATCATCGGGAGGGCGGCAAATTTATTTACGTCCAGTCTTTTACAATCACTGACATATTTTTTTCATGTCACAAGGGCGGAAAATTATGATTCCGCCACGGGCGCCATTGACCCACGCTACGCCACTGTGTACAAGTCTATGAATTCCTGCGAACCAGTCGATTTTAGTTCTTGATTAGAAATTGGCTTCACAGCAGGCGGGACATTCCCATAAGTGCTCCGCCCTCCGCTCCGGCAGACATCCCAGACAATGTAGACTCAGAGTCCCGGTCAGATGTTGATTGTGTGATCTTCGTGACTTTCCAAAAAATTTACTTTTCCTTCCTTCACCTCTGGACAGCGGCGTGCATAGGGTAATTGCAGCCCGGTGCGATGAATATTTTGACCCCCCCCCCCCCACTTGTCTGAAATGGATTTTAAAAACTCCGAGTAAAATTTTACAAGTTTATTAATATTATCGATTTTATCCACATTTAACAAATATAGAAATAAATTTTAAAATGTAAATTTAAAATTACAAATTCATTTTACAAACTTTTTGACTAGCGAAGTTATTAATGACTGTGTCGAAGCTCACATCATTGACTAGTCAATGTTCGATTGACATAATTGCGAGGTTGTTTAATCTCCTGTTGATCATAGTTGACCTGCGATAGTTTTTGTTTAATTTGAGTTTGAAGAAACTTCTTTCACCTCATCCTTGTCGATGTCATCATAAAGGAGCGTTGTGAAGATCAATGTCGACTCGATCGTCTAACAGTTGCTTTGGAGAAAGAAAGCCAAACTTGTCAGCAACCTCATGCATTTGTGCAATTCTTGTTGAACTCTCCTGATTCACTCTGTCCATGGAAGCGGATATTTTCAATCAAAGTTCATTTCTGTAGCTTAACCCTGCATCGGCGGCTTCTTCTCCGGGCATCTTCTTTTTACGACGTATTCACAGCTGTGGCTCCGTAGGGATTCCAAGTTCAGAACACACCGACTGCGCATAGCCGAAACTCGCATCGGTTACTCTTTCCCTCGAAGTTGTGAGGAATTCACTTAAAGCTTTCTTTTTTGCTGCACAATCCTAAACGCTCACGCTCTTCTTCTGCATATATGCCTGCGTGTCATTTATTTCCATTAAAACTGGAGCCAAGAACAGAACCCTAGATACGTCAATAACGTGAACGACTGCATCGCCACCAGCAAGCAGTCAGCCGCGGACTCGTTTCCGAATTTGCGGTTCTCTCAGTTAAAATTTCAAGTGTATCCAAAATCTTCAGAAAGTGGTTTTAAACCATTTTGACAACTTCTACTCTCGGCTCCAGCGTGTTTCGGGTAATCGTTTGAGACTCATTCCAGTAGTTTTCATCAGAAGAAGGCGTGCAGACGATCAAGCGTGCCGAAGATTGTCACAGAGTTTATTTCTTCTCGTGCCGCATGGATTCTAGCTAGGTTTAAACTATGGTTAGAACAGGCAATATACTGGGCTTTTGGGTTTATATCGCAAATCCGTTTCTGAACTCCTGAATGTTCCCCTTTCATCACAACAGTGCTATCGTACCCTTGACCTCAGCAGTCCATGATGTCGAGGTCGTCCGCCTTTAACTTCTTCAAAATCAATCTTACAATCCCGGCGGAATTTTTTTTTCTGTGTCAATAAAGTCGATAAAAGAATCTTCAACAGACACACGATGGCCAAATGTGCTTAAGAAGAAAAAAATATAATTTTTTACCAGTGCGGGGGGGGGGGGGGGGAGATAACTTTGGCACGGCAAAGACACTTAAACTCCATTTCTAATTATTTTGAGAGGCATTTTGATGCCCATAAATTCTTGATGCCTTGTGTGACCGCACCCCACCCCCCGCACCACCCTTGGTACGCCTTTGGAACCACCATAAACAACAAGTATCGGTACACTATGAGATAACTGAATAATCTTCAAAAGAAAACAATTTGGTTGTATCATCAATGTTTTTAACCATCAGCGTATAATAATAGAGGTCGTGTTCTGGTAATCCAACCACCGCGAATTCAAGAGTATGTGTTTAAGAGTGTGTTTCTGAACCAGAACTGCCTGGGTATATAATATATCACGTTTTTATCATACCAATGTTATTATTGGAGCACCTTAAGGGGATCAACATGTGATATATTCTATCCAGAACGTGGTCTTCCTTATGGCTCTATTGAATTCTCCTCGGTCTTGAGCAAGGTGTACCGCCTCCTTTAGTGCAGACATTTCTGTATGTCCAAGGACGTCTTGTTGGCCTTTACACCTGTTACATTCTATCGTCCCTCAAATATCACTATCTCTATACCGTCATGTTTCTTAACATGACCGAAAAAAGCTAGTTGTTCATTTAATATGGTTTTCAGAAGCCAGCCCTCTTGGACGATGATTGTGCTTTGTACCTCCTGGTTTGTTTTCCTTGCTGCCTATGGTTTTCTCAGAACTATTCTGTAGAATTTTAATTCAAATGATGTTGTTATATTGGACAATGTTTTATTTAGTACCCATGTTTCGCATGCTTTGCATTCGTCGTTACTGGAAACACACATGTTTGTAATAAGCACAATTTGGTTCTTATTTGGTTCACAAGAGATATCATTCTAATTTCCAGTTTTTGTACACAGGAATCATGGTCAGCCTACATATGAGTTTTTCATAATAATATTTTTAACATTTTAGACAGATGCATACAACAGAAAAAAGAACTATTTGTTTAATTTATGTTTAAATTCAAGATGTAGCAGGAATACATTTCTTCTCTTTTTTTGACACAATAATTAGTCTTCCTCTTCTCGTTCACAGTTTGACGTGTCTACACAGCAAGTCCTGTTTTCTTAATAAATGCTGCTGTATTTGAAAGCTCCTCAGTGCTCCCATACATCTTTATGTGGATATCCATCTCCGTGGGCCAGTGTTCTTACCATAACTGATTTAGTGTATTGCAGTCTTGCAGAATATTTTCAGTGGTCTGTGCTGCCTGCCCACAAGGGCGCAGAGGTGATGGGACCAGTCTCAGTCTATTTAAGTGCCTGTTTAATCTGTTGTGTTCTGTTCTGAGGCGAAAGGTAATAACCTGTTCTGCTCTGTCGAGATACTGATAATTGTCTTGTGGGTGTCAACTTTCCTGATGGTTTTGATGAGTGTCCTTTATCTTGGTAGGCGATCTCTTGGTCTATTTGTCCCTGTGTTGCTCCATCCTTTGTCAGTCTGTCTGCCATTTCAATTTCCTGGTATGCCACAGTGGGATGATAACTAATAAGGGGATAATAATTATTTGAAACAAATTTATTAACAATTGTTCTTGTTATCTCCCTTTGATTGCAAACGTAAAACCACTTTTTATAAAATGTCAAGTTCTCTGTTTACTGTAATTAAATTAGTGGTTTTTAAAAAAAAATAAAGCATTATGTTAAATCAAAGTGACTATCTAAGACACAATAGTCAAGTTTTCTTCCTGTAAACAGAGCCCTTTTTCTATCTCGTACAGTTGACGAAAGTAAGATTGCTGCTAAGATGTCAAAATTAGGACCTATAAGAAAAGACAAAAACAAAAACATTGCGTGGTGTTGACTGTGATATATGTTTTAAATCAGTGGTCAGCCCGAGTAATGTGTACTAAACTGTGTATGGTAGATTTATGATCAGCCCGTATAATGAAGACTGTGCTATTTATGATAGATCAGTGGTCATCCTGTGTGATGTGGTGTGTGCTATGCATTATAGATCGGTGGTCAGTCACTGTAGTGCAGAAAAAAGAAAATGGAGCTCATATTAGTTGCACTATTACCTGACATGCAAATCGTAAATGGTGACTAAGAGAGTTTTGAGGGTTGAGTTAGCTGACCCATTCCATTGACGGTCTAGTGATCCAGTGATCCACAAGTCACAGGATTTCCTAGTCAAAAAGGTGACTTTAGCTTAAGGCTGAAGATGGATTTAGCTGATATGTCAAGACCAACTATCATTTGGAAAAACAAAATCAATGCTATAGATTCATGTCATGTGACGTATTCCTTCCAGAACGTTGTCTTCTCAATGAACTCTCTGAACCTCTCTCTGTCTTGGGCTATGTGGCTTGGATTTTCTAGCGATGTATTCATATTATCTTTAATGTTGTCAGTCCATCGTCTTCTTGGTCTGCCCCTTCTCCTCTCCCAGGTACTCTACCCTCCATTATTTGGCTTTCTAAACAGTTATGTCTCTTTATATGACCAAACAGGCGTAGTTTTCTTATCGTTATTGTGTTTAGTAACCAACACTCTGGAATATTCAGTGTGTTTATAATATCTGAGTTTCTGATTTTATCCTTCCATGATATTCTAAGTATCTTTCTGTAGCATTTCAGCTCGAAGGCGTTGATCTTCTTTGCCGCTGTTTTACTTAGAGTCCATGTTTCACAGCCGTATGTTGCAACCGGAATAGATTCATACATGTCTAAAAGAACCATTACTTTCAATATTAAACGTATGCGGTTGCATCTGTGGGTCCCACAAATGTCCCATTAGACAAACCACCCATGCAACAGAAAACCTTAGTAGATGACATTCCGTTATATTGAAGCTCTTTTATGGAAGCTTGTAGCATGCCATATATACAATTATAGACCTCCTCTGAGTAGAAAACTCATTCAATAGGCATGGCACTGAGCTGAAGTCTCCTGGGTATGAAAGAAAGCTCACAAAAAGAATTTCCGCACTGCATATAGGAAGTAAGAGTTAATAGCGCACATTTCTTGTGGTTCCGAATCAGTCAATCAATATTAAATCAACAAATATATCTACTTGTATGGTTTATACTTCTGTTGATAAGGTTAACTAACTCCCTTCCACTCTTAAGAAATCATAAAACGTTTTTTATTGCTAGTAATTTAGCCAAATGGCGGGTGAAACCTCTCCCATAACGACTTTTTTTTACAAAAAAAAGGTAATCACCCCTTTCTCAGTAAAAAGATGGAATTATTTGATACAACAACTGAAGAATGTCTTTTTTACATTAGTTTTTTTAGGTAAAACCCCTTCCACATCGAAAACGTCTCTACGGCCCTGATAGTTATATATGGGACTTTTGGAACAATGAATTCCACATCAAAATCCACTTGCTGCTTACGAAATGTTTGACAGGTAACAGTGTAGCTATTCTTTGCTCCCCTTCCAGTCCCGGCTAAACAAGGGTAGTTTTTATCCATTGCTCCCACCCAGGTCCGGCAACACAAGGGCAGTTTCTATTAGAAATTGAGTTTATTTAACTACCATTGCTTTCACATTGTTCACTAGAAACAAATTGTCAATAAAAAATTCGTGTTTTTTTAATTGTATCAAAGAACACAGGTTAGCTATGTTGGAAATATAATTTATTCATTGGATGATCCCCTGACAACTCCTGAAAAACACATGATATTTTGAAATCATTTAATACGTCTACAGAAAATACGTTATGACCACTGATCTATGTTAAATAGATTTAAGCTTTTACAATCGCCTGCGCTTAGTGTTACCATGCCTCCATGTCAAAAAGCATTCCAAACGCGTTAACATGATCACACTTCTGTTGTTTTCACGAAGCTATACCAAGTGTGTTGATTCGAACACGCGACGCATTTGTTATATGCCTATTAGTAAACTGATAGAAACCGGGACACGTCACAACCGGGCGAGATATCAGGCAGCGATATAAAACCAATAGAATCCCCGTGAGACCGTGACTAACACACATATCTGCCATTGACATAAACAAATGCATATATCCGCTATTATAGTGAGAAATATATTTATCAAGTCAAAATATTTTAAGTTTACATTAAAAAAAACTCAACCAACAAAATATATGTTTTTATATTGTGAATTTGCGTTATTGTTTAAAGTAAATGCTCTCTCAACCATTAAGTTTTTAAAACTCATAAACTGCAATTCCGTTTTTCCCCTCAGAAATGTGACAATGTACATATTCAGAGAATGGCAGAAATGGTATTGACTAGATGTGATGAGAGAAGATGCTCCATCTCCGGAAAGATCAGAAGAACGCGTGATCACCAACTGACTGGGACACTGAGCTTATTTAGTATTTATATTATGTATTTACACTTTTAGATGGCTGGGAACGGAAAGCAGAGCATATATAGGAATGCCCCCAGTGCTGTAACACTTGTTCCTAATGAAGAATCCGCAGAAATAAAAAAAATCGTTCTCTTGTGACAATTAAGAACTTAAGTTATTAAAAACTATACATTATCACTATGTTTCAAAATAGTTTTTTTTCTTTATTTAAAAAAAATGTATTTTTTCAATAAAACAAAATGAAATAATTTGACTAAACATTTGTTTTTAATCACAGAGGTAATTACAAAAGTAAAAAAAAATGACAAAAAAGTCGAGTGAAGCACTTTCTAAGCAGCTCTCCTATACCCCCGTAATCCTCTCTCGAGGCGGTATGACATAGCAGGCGCCGACATCGAAAGCCACTCGGACGCTGAGTATAGCTCACCACTCAGCTGAGCACGTTTATGCTGTTAACATTCCGTACGACCGAAAACTTCACCCCGGTGACTTCGTCCTGTCTTAACATGTCATATGGGGAGGAACCAGCCTAGATCCCAAGCGGTACTGTGACGAGCGAGCTGACTCGACACTGGCTGAACCTTGACCCCGCGGTGGAGTCTAAGACATGCGAACGGACTACTGACACTGGTTCCCATACAAAGTCAAGAGCCAACTTTTGTAAAGTTCCGCGGGGAACTTGAACCTTATACGGACATTATACCTTAACATCCAAAAGTTTATGTGCCACACATTTTGTTACCCATGACAACAGTGAGGGAAGAATGTCGCGCATATTGCTTTCAAAAAACGTTTTTATAAATAGGAGATCGGGGAAAAGTTACATACAATTTCTCAAAATAAATTAGAGTTGTTTATTTAAATGATATTGCCAATTGTCAGATCAAAATATTTGTGTTTTGATGATTTATTAATATCTCATACTTATTACCACCCTTGATTTTGGAGTGTATGCCCGGCTATGTCCCTTGGTAAATAAATGCTACTAACTTTAACTTCCGGTTCAAATAATGTTTTGGTTGTGCTGAATCAAGAACTTGTTGATCATAACAAATTAAAGTCGTAGAAATTAAATATCTGTGTTACTGAAACGGATTTAATGATTTCCATATTTACATCATGATTCGTTCAACCTTATTCGATAATGAATATCTAAAGCAAATTGCAATGAAACGAGAGACATGGAAGGAAATATATGATGATGTAATTGTTTAATGTTTGAATGTTAGTTAGAAGTTAGATAAGATACTTGGACAACATTTTCAGAATTGTGCTACATTTCTACATAATTACAAATAATATAGTTAGATAGCCCTTTAAAAATGCAATTCAACGATACCTCAACCAAGTCTGTACGTCAACACTGAAAAATTTTTACATTTTTTTTTCTAATGAATTTGACATCAAAATAATTTACATGATCACAATAATGACCACAATGTACCCAAGCTGATAATTTCTAACTTATCTTTGTTATTTTCAATAATATAAGCCACAAACTATCCATATTTTTGTTCATGAAGACAAGACACATCTGTTGATCCAATTTTATAATTTTTAGATGCGCGCAGAACTAATAAATATTAAAAATGACAGCAAATTAGTATAATTAAAATAATTTATCAAACTGTTGAATATAATTAAATACTACAGAAATTATATATATTTGTGTTGGCAAAAGCAAGACGCATCTGTTGATCCTAATTCTATAATTTTTAGGTGCGTCCAGAACTAATTAATATTAAAATGGCAGCAAATTAGCATAAATAAAATGAAAATAAATTATCAAACTATTGAATATAATTAAATACCACAGAAAATATATATTTGTGTGTTGGCAAAGGCAAGAAGCATCTGTTGATCCTATTTCTATAATTTTTAGGTGCGCCCAGAACTAATTAATATTAAAAATGGCAGCAAATTAGCATAAATAAAATGAAAATAAATTATCAAACTATTGAATATAATTAAATACCACAGAAATTATATATATTTGGGTTCAGTACAAGAATCCGTGGACAAATCATGTGACAACATACCGCTTTTTAATTTCATATGCTATTGCACTATCTCAGAAACTTAAAAAGTCGTAACTTAAATTACTGATCTCGCGATTTGCGCGCAATGAACTGGTTATCCACCTCCCACTCAGTATGCAGCCCGCATGTTTAGTGGTCAGGGGCTCTCATCACGCAATGTGTTGAATAGTGGACGTGTCTGTATATGCAACTTTTAGGAATTTCATTCCGTCTATTTATGTTAGCTGTTTATTCCGTAGAAACCTGTCCACTGGTTCTTGTATTGTACCTATATTTTTTATTAACATAGGCAAGACGCATCTGTTGATTCTATTTCTATAATTTTTAGGTGCGCACAGAACTAATTAATATTAAAAATTGAAGCAAATTAGCATAATAAAAATTAAAATAAATTATAATTATCAAACTATTGAATATAATTAAATACCACAGAAATTATATATATTTGTGTTGGCAAAGGTAAGATCTATTTCTACAATTTTTAGGTGCGTGCAGAACTAATTAATATGAAAAATGGCAGCAAATTAGCATATTGCTGCTAGAGTTTGATATGATGAGATATTGCTGCTAAAGTGCTGTCCATAGATTCATCAATAGGTTTTACCCTTCTCTCCCTACCCACCCATAACCCCAAATATTTAGGAAACTACAGTCTTGCTTAATTATGTATTTTAAAAATTCACTCATCTGCGCACACAACTGTCTTCTAGCTCACACATATGTCTTCTAGCTCACACATATGTCTTCTAGCTCACACATCTGTCTTCTAGATCAACGTTTGTCTTAGTGCACACAACTGTCTTCTAGTTCACACATATGTCTTCTAGCTCACACATATGTCTTCTAGCTCACACATCTGTCTTCTAGCTCACACAACTGTCTTCTAGCTCACACATATGTCTTCTAGTTCACACATACGTCTTCTAGCTCACACAACTGTCTTCTAGCTCACACATATGTCTTCTAGCTCACACATCTGTCTTCTAGATCAACGTTTGTCTTAGTGCACACAACTGTCTTCTAGTCACACATCTGTTTTCTAGCTCACACATCTGTTTTCTAGCTCACACATTTGTTTTCTAGTTCACACATACGTCTTCTAGCTCACACATCTGTCTTCTAGTTCACACATCTGTCTTCTAGTTCACACATCTGTCTTCTAGCTCACACATCTGTCTTCTAGATCAACGTTTGTCTTAGCGCACGCAACTGTCTTCTAGCTCAGACATGTTTTCTAGCTTACACATTTGTTTTCTAGTTCACACATACGTCTTCTAGCTCACACATCTGTCTTCTAGTTCACACATATGTCTTCTAGCTCACACACCTGTCTTCTAGTTCACACATATGTCTTCTAGCTCACACACCTGTCTTCTAGTTCACACATCTGTCTTCTAGTTCACACATCTGTCTTCTAGCTCACACATCTGTCTTCTAGATCAACGTTTGTCTTAACACACACAACTGTCTTCTAGTTCACACATCTGTCTTCTAGTTCACACATCTGTTTTCTAGTTCACACGACTATCTACTAGCTAACAAAGTTGTTCTTTCTCAAAGCAGGACACTGAAGCTTAAAATTGACTTATTCAAACTTAAAGAACAAAGTGGAGTCAGGAAAGCAACTATAGACAGACTGATTATCCAGTTGAATAAACATGTCCCTCAAAAACTTGGTAATAATGTTGTCTCGCTTTTCATGTTTATTTGATCACGTGAATATATTGTTGTTGACATACTTGTCACACTACAACAATTATATTTCATATACTATATATTCATCCAAGACTGGTAACATTACCTCTGTGTCTATGTGGACAGACAGCAGAACATATCCTGCAAGACTACATTTCATTAAACCAGTTAAAGGAGGAACACTGGCCCACAGAGATGGATATTCACATAAAGCTGTTAATTAATTTGGCAGATCTTTCAGATATTAGTTAGTTTGGTAAATGTGCTAGCTGCAACTGCTATGTGTGTATTTATTTCTTTCATTGAGTCTCCATCCTTTTGACAATATGCAAATAAACAAAATATTCAGAACATCCATTGTCAAAACTCTAACTATTTCTAAACTTCTGGGTATCACATTGATCTATTGCCCTGGGTGTGCTGACATTCGTAGTAATAAGAGAGCAGACAGACTCGTATCTGTGAATTTAAGATAAACACTGGTGATTTACTGAAGTTTGTGATCACTTGCTGGAGTGGACACTGGGATAGATGAGGTATCCAGGAGGTATCCATGCTGCATCCAAGGCAATTCAGTATCTTCTTCTTCTTCGTTCATTCTCAAACTCCTCCAAATTAAATGCACTGTGTCATGGCTTGCAGCTTGGCTGTGATATCTTGGCCATTGGTCCTGACACATTTGACTTTATCATGATTTCTGAGTCATTTGACCCTGTTAGGGATGTGACAGCCAACTCCACCCCCTAAAAGCCTGAGTCACCTCTTACAATATGCATGACATGTAAAAGTTTCAGGCCGGGCAACAAGGTGAAGAAGGTCCTTGCCAGAATATTTTTTGCCTATTAATTTATTACTACGGATTAACTGTCTGTCAATATTTGATGTAAGTAAAACTGAAACTCTACACATCTTTTGAAATGTTTGATCTCTTCTATTCTATGTCCCTTTTTGTATCATTAAAGTAAATATTAAATATCTGCAATGAATAAATCATCAATCCACAGACAAAAGTCCACAAGTAAAAAGTACAAAGAGGAGTTTATTGGAGGTCGTAGAAGCTCAAATTCAAGGTAGTAACAATATCAGTGTATTTGTTGTCCTCTATTTTGTTATATTTCTTATACTATATATTCATCCAAGACTGGTAAAATTACCTCTGTATCCATGTGGGCAGACAATGGAACATATCCTGCAAGACTGCATTTCACTAAATCAGTTAAAAGAGGAACGCTGGCCTATAGAGACGGATATCTACAGAAAGATGTTAATTAATTTTGGCAGACCATCTGACCGAGTTGGCAGATGTTGTTTTTTTTCACCTTTTGATACAGACCACAGAGTTTGATGAATCCATTCGCTTGGAGTGTTTTCTAGTGCTCTTTGGACACTCTTCTTCTGTGTTCGTTCTTAAACTCCTGCATATTAGCAGGATGTAATCCGGAGACTGCATGATCATCCTGTCATGTTCATCTGTCATAGTCGATAATGACGATTTGGGATCAAGCGTAAAAGGTAAAGGTAATATGAGTTATGAACCAGTGTCATAACACACGGTGTCCCATAAGTGCTCAGCTGTCTAGTCAGTGGTTGACCAGAAACCCCCATTGAAGATGGATGTGTCGTATTATTGGTGTAAATAAAACGGCGACTCAACGCAGATAATTTCCATTCTCTGGACTAAATTCTGCTGGAAATCTAGTAGGACCATTGTTCTGCTGCAAGAGATATCCATTGGGAGTTTTAGAATGAACGCTGAAGAAAAAGACCAGAAACCGCCTGAAGAGGGTCCTCGACAACACTTGCTAAATTGATATGGCACCTTCCCAGAGTTTGAGCCCTGGTATCCAGGGGTTGGAGGGACCTTTAAAATAGGGGAATATAGGAAACTACTTTCTAAAACATACAAAGGGAGAAGTCAGTAAAACCCTCCTTAGGCCCCAATCAGCCCTATCCCATAAGGGAAAAGGCAGGAAAACTTAGAAAATTCCCCTAACTGCTGGGCAGGTGGCGCTCAAGAGTCCAGAAAGACAGGCCACCTAGGAGATGGAAAACTCTACACAAAGCCTGGACAGATGGTGCTCATGATCCCGGGAGGGTAGACCATCTAAGGAAAGCAAACTTAAAAAAAATAGCTGGCGGAAATTGGATGCACTTGGCCATATGGCGCATAACAAAGTGCAACGTACCTCATATACAGATACTCATGCAGATTGAGACAATGGATTCTAGGTATGGTGCTCTGCCTGAGGAGTCCCACCAGACAGGTAGAGTGCCGGTGCCCATGCCTCGAAGGGGCCCACCCCAAGCTATTGGTGGTCACCCTGGCCAATTTTGGAAGACCAGGGAATAGGAACAGCGGAAAAATATGACTGGTCAAACCACACGACAGACAAAAGGACTAAACATACTGCATTGGAATGCGGAAGGCATTTACCACAAAAAGCAGGCACTAACAGCTAGACTAGATAACGACAAGATTGATGTGGCTTGCATACAAGAAATCCATCTTAACCTACACCATAGATTCTCTATCAGGGGTTACCAAACATTCAGACAGGACAGAGAAGGACCTAAGGGAGGGGTACTTACACTGATACGCAACACCATTCCAGCAAAGCAGATAGAAATAAATACGATAGGAGAATCAAAGATTATAGGAACAGATGTGTACATAGACTACCAGCCCATCAGAATTTATAACATATACAGCCCAGTAGGAAGAGCCCTTATATTAGAAACAATGGATATTACAGACACACACTGTATTGTAGTGGGCGACTTTAACAGCCATTCTGAAAGGTGGGGTTACCAGCAAACTGACTCAAGAGGAGAAGAAGTGGAAGAATGGGAAATTGAGAATAACCTATTTCTGTTGAATGTACAGGATGATTCCCCAACTTTCTACTCAAGGAGGTGGAAATCAACATCAACCCCAGATTTAGCGTTTGCCACTGGCGATTTATCCCATAAAATATGTAGAATAGTTATGAACCAGCTAGGGGACCACAAACCAATAAAACTCACTATCAACCTCAGCTACACACAGGAAGAGCAGAAACCTCTTTCCCACTGGAACTATAAGAGAGCAGACTGGGACAAATTTGCAAAACTCTCAGACGCATATAGTGAGCCTATCAACACCCATAAAAAAAACCGGAAAAACTAACTGAGGCAATACTTAGGGCAGCAAAAGAAGCAATACCAAGAGGGGCAAGAAAAAACTACAAACCGTACTGGTCCAAAGAAATACAAAAGCTTTAAGAAGACCTGAATATGGCCAGAGAATTAGCAGAAACAGAGCAGAGTACAGAAAGCAATATAGCTCTCAAGGCAGCCTCAGCTAAATACAATAGAGAGGTAAAAACATCAGCAAGGTGGATCTGGATCGAAAAAAACCGAGAGCCTTAACATGGACAAAGATGGAAACAAACTCTGGAAACTTGCCAAGGCATTGAGTGATGAAAACAGTAGCCGACCTCCAATAAAACTTGAATATAATAACAAAATGCACACAGGAAAAGCAGCAGCAAACATGTTCATTAAAAATTATGCATCCGTGAGCCAGATAAACATACCAAAAGAAAGAAAAAAAGAAGTCAAGAATGAAATTCATGGACTAAAGGATATCCCTATGGTGATATAAGAGCAAATGTTGGCAAAATTTACGGAAACTGAGCTAGAAGAAGCACTACATAACCTCAAACTCAAGAAGTCACTAGGTAAAGATGGGGTTACCAATGAGATGCTTATGAAACTGGGGCCTAGAGCAAAGAGAAAACTTCTAAACATAGTAAACACTAGCTGGAGAACAGGACAGATGCTCACCGCATGGAAAGAAGCTATCATGGTACTCATTTTAAAGCAAGGGAAAGACAAACTCGACCCAAGTAGTTATAGACCAGTCAGTCTCCTCAGCTGTATGGGCAAATTAATGGAGAAAATGGTCAACAGAAGACTCATGTGGCACTTGGAAGGAAAACAACTCATAGCAGCTCAACAGAGCGGCTTCCGACAACACAGATCAGCAGAAGACCAGGTCGCCTACATAGCCCAAGAGATTGAAGACGCATACCAAGAAAAAAAACACACACTTTCAGTGTGGGTTGACAAGGAGAAGGCATTTGACAAAGTTTGGAAAGATGGACTCAAGAACAAGCTCCTTAGACTAGGAATCAGAGGACACATATAACTGGATATGCAACTATATGGAAAAAAGAACAGCTAGAGTGCAAGTACAGGGAAAACGTAGCAGGAAGAGAATACTAGAACAAGGTGTCCCGCAAGGAGGTGTACTATCCCCTACACTCTTCTTAATTTACATAAATGATATTATGGAGGGCATAACAACTAGGGTACACTCTGCAATTTATCAGATGACCTGGCCTTGTGGACAGGAGGGGTGGCAATAGCAGTTGCAAAAAATAGAATGCAAGGGGCACTGCACAAACTAGAAAGATGGACCAAGAAATGGTTGCTTACCATTAATGAAAAGAAAACCACACACACAATGTTCACCCTATCCAACAATGTACAGAAAACAGCACTAAAAATAAACAATCATGTACTCCCACTAGAGCAGAACCCAATATACCTTGGAATTACCCTTGACTCTAGAAAGGTATGGGCAAAAAAGAAAAAGCAGAGAAACGAGCCAGAAATAGAATGGCAATAATGAAAAAGATAGCAGGCACAAACTGGGGAGCGGACAGCAAAATCTTGAAAAGGCTATACACAGGTAGAGGTAGGCCAGTACTAGAGTATGGCATTGCAGCCTGGGCCACAGCATCTAAAACGCAATTCAACAAAATAAACAAAACCCAGAATCAAGCTACACGTATTATCACTGCATCTATGAAATCTTCACCCATAAAAACATTAGAAACAATAACTGGCCTTCAGTCAATGGAAGATAGAAGAGACATGAAAGTAGTTCAACAAGCAGAAAAATACAAGAGACTCCTGAATCATCCTATGCACCAAAGAATTAATGGCTATGGCAAAAGCAGGCTGGAGAGGAGCAACTTCTCAGCAAATACAAAGAAACTGATACAAAAGGAACCAACTATAGGACAAGTGAAACCAAGGCCCATACAACCAGTCAGTATCATCCCCCCTTGGGCATACAGACTCCCATAACTAAAAGAACAAATAGAAGGTATAGAAAAGAAAGGAAGTCAGACAGACTTGGAGAGAAAGCGTATCACAGAACAACACATCGTAGTTAATTACCCACAAGATGCATGGACCCATGCCTATACAGATGGCTCTGCCACAAATACAATAGAGAATGGAGGTGGAGGAGTGACCTTTAGACTAAAATATGGGAAAGATGTTACTCTAGCCATAGCTACAAACAAGCTCTCAACCAATTTTAAAGCAGAAATGGAAGCTCTCAAGAAAGCAGCAGAAACTATCTTACAACACAAAGAACAAGTGCACAGAAATATTGTACTACTAACAGATGCACTCTCTGTCAAAAAAGCACTGAAGCTACACAAGAACACCGAACTGAATGAATTGAGGGCAGTTCTAGTTCAGTTGTACAATAATTTCCAAAGAGTAGTGATCCAGTGGATACTGTCACACTGTAACATTGAAGGGAATGAAGTTGCAGATAGACTGGCCAAAGAAGGAGGGAATTTATCTCAAGAAGATTATCTGGTCAGTTATGAAGAAGTGAAGACCATCATTAAAGGCAACTATAACAAAAAGTGGAAAGAAGACCACCCCAAATATAATGCAGATGACGGGTATTACCAACTATCCAGAAGAGACCAGGTTATCCTGCTGCGCCTCAGAACTGGTCACAACAAAATGAGACATCATTTGTACACCAAATTCAAAATAGGTACAATTGGGCTCTGCCATTGCAGCCTTGCGAATATGACAGCAGAACATATCCTACAAGAATGTCCCCAGTATGCAGACCTGAGAAACAAGACATGGCCCACCCCAATCAGTGTTGAAGAGAAACTGTATGGCACAGTGGACACTCTAAAACAGACAGCGGCCTATATCATAGAATCCAGAGTCCCAACCTGAGTGAGTAATGATCTATATCATAGAATCCAGAGTCCAAACCTGACTGAGTAATGATCTATATCATAGAATCCAGAGTCCCAACCTGAGTGAGTAATGATCTATATCATAGAATTAAGAGTCCCAACCTGAGTGAGTAATGATCTATATCATAGAATCCAGAGTCCCAACCTGACTGAGTAATGATCTATATCATAGAATCCAGAGTCCCAACCTGAGTGAGTAATGATCTATATCATAGAATCCAGAGTCCCAACCTGACTGAGTAATGATCTATATCATAGAATCCAGAGTCCCAACCTGACTGAGTAATGATCTATATCATAGAATCCAGAGTCCCAACCTGAGTGAGTAATGATCTATATCATAGAATCCAGAGTCCCAACCTGAGTGAGTAATGATCTATATCATAGAATCCAGAGTCCCAACCTGACTGAGTAATGATCTATATCATAGAATCCAGAGTCCCAACCTGAGTGAGTAATGATCTATATCATAGAATCCAGAGTCCCAACCTGACTGAGTAATGATCTATATCATAGAATCCAGAGTCCCAACCTGACTGAGTAATGATCTATATCATAGAATCCAGAGTCCCAACCTGAGTGAGTAATGATCTATATCATAGAATCCAGAGTCCCAACCTGAGTGAGTAATGATCTATATCATAGAATCCAGAGTCCCAACCTGACTGAGTAATGATCACAGAAGAAGAAGAAGTGTCCAGCAAGAAATCACAACTGGAATTTTTGTTTGTCCGGACAAGGTTTCGAACCTGGTTTGCTGTAATCCAGTGATAGGCTACTGTACTCCTCAGAATTAGTTTTAACACTGCGCCTAACACCTCTCCCCTCCAAACTCTAGCATTATCCCTTCTCACTAAATTATGGCATAATTTCACTAACATTAGCCATTTTTGTAATTTGTGGCAACAGGCTCTGCAAGTGATGTAAAATTATTGACTACATGAAAATTGTGTACACCATAACAAACTTTCAATGAACCTGTGCATAATTTCTGAGTTCCTTCTATTTTCTGCTTATAGACGAACTATTACATAAGCACACATTCCATACAAGGACAGACGTGACATGCTATGCCCAAAAGGGGATCAAAGTATAGCAACCTTGTGACCTGCTATGCATGTTGTAAGAGACAGCTAAGGAGCTTTAGGGGTGTACTTTTCTATCCTATCACATGGGTCAAAGTGACCATAAAGCCATGTCAAAGAATGAGTCTAGAGACATGAGTTCATTATGTGTGGTTTACAGCTTATCTGCGATATCTCGTCTTTCTGCGACACATTCCAACTTCAGAATGACTTCTGGGTTACTTTAGTATTCTATGGGATGGGTCAAGACAACCCCAAATTTCCTTATTTATCTTTAACAACATACATGACAGGTCATAGTTTTGATATTCTGCGCAACACTTTAAGATGCCGCCAACATACTGGGGGCGACTAAATCTTCATATCCCTGACAAGGGTGCTGGCTGTCATTTGTACTGACCCAAATAAAACATTAATTAAAGTCTATATTATTAATTTGAAGATTTGTCACAACTTTCTAATTTTCAGCGGGATCTCCCTAGTGTAATGGGGTTAAGCTGTTCGCCTTGAGTTCAAGAGGTCATGTGTTCGAATCTGGCTCATGTCATTTTGTGTATAAAGTAGATTTTTTTAGAGATCCCTGTAGGTTATCACTTGAAGCTATGGAGTTACGTGCTATGAGTGGTACTCTTGGCAGGCGGAATGCCACTTTGTTGAGAGTGATGAGTATATATGGGAAACTGAGTACAGTGAAGTCAATCCTCTACAACGTTTGAACCATTTTTTTTAACTTTTCTAATTTTCAGATGATGAGAGATAAAAAAGACAGAAAGTAGAACAGACTGCAGATAAGCATCAACAAATGACTTCAGTAGTGGAATATGAAGAGTGGAAAAGAAAAATATTAGCTAGAGCTGCTGAAACCTCTTGATGCTTTACTAACCCTACTGCCCATGAATGGAAATAATCAGGGCTTCATGCTTGGGGTGCCAAAGAGGGAGTTTTAGTGGTGTACTTTGCTGTCCTATTACATGGATCCTCCAATTGTGTTGTTAAATGTTGTGGGTGAAGTTGGAGTTGTCAGACTTTGGCTGTTGTCAGCATGTGTCTCTTTATGATTTCTTTGATTGTCTGATCCATCTAATTCTTGGTCTTCCTTGTGCCCTGTAGCCCGATCTTCAGCTGTTGTATACACAAAGTGCTGGTTGCTTTGGTTCCATTCTAATAATGTGACTAAACCACCTTGTTTGCTGTCTCTCAATGTAGTCTTGAGATGGTTTTTATTTCTTCTCTTTCTTCTTCTTTCTGTCCTCATGTACCTTTCGGTGTTGAGGGGAGAGTGAGTGTACGATCTTTTGCCCTTCTATTTGCCTCCTCTGCTGTTATATTTCCGAGTGTCTCTAATACACTATCTATCCACCTTTTACGAGGGCGTCCAATAGGTCTCCTGTTTTCGTATCGTTTGTTAAGTGTTTTTTGGATAATACTTTGCTCTTTCTGTCTGGTTATGTGGCCGTACCATTTAACTTGTTGTTTCTGTATGTATTCTATTGTTGGTTTGATCCCTAATTGTTTCCTTAGTGCTTCATTCCTGATTTTGTCTCTCAAGCTAACTCCAATCATACGTCTCACACATTTCATTTCAGTGGTGTTAATCTTATGTATTGTTCTAGAATCTAATGTCCAAGTTTGACACTGATAACACAATGTTGGTAAGAAAATGGTGTTGAAAAGCGCTTTCTTTGTTTCTAGTGTAATATCTTTGTTTCTTAGTAAAGGTGTTAATTGACCAATGATCTGACAGGCCTTATTACATCTTGCGTTTATTTCTGCTTCTTGTTTGTTGTCATATCTCAATGTGCTGCCCAGATATTTGAATTCATCTACTTGTTTTAGTTGTTTATTATTTATCTGTATGTTGATGTTCTCCTTTTCTCTTGCAATATTCATTACTTCTGTTTTGTCTATGTTGATTTTCATTCCAAATTGCTTGCCTGCTGTGTCTATTGTGTTTAGGTGGTCTTGCAGGTTTTTAATGCTGTTGTGGAATAAAACCTGGTCATCTGCAAAAAGCAGTTCATTTGCTTCATTAGAATTTGCTGTTTTGTTTATATGGTCCATGTATGTAATAAAAAGTAGTGGGGATAATACACATCCCTGCTTTACTCCTGTGCTAATCACAAAGTCCTCTGTGTAGCCTGCAGCTGTTCTTATAGTGCAACTGCTGTTTTTATAGAGACTTCTACAAACGTTAATTAAATGTTGGCATACTCCATAAATTTTTTATGTTTCCCATAGTTTTTCTCTGTTGACTCGGTCAAATGCTTTCTCTTGATCTATGAAGGATATGTATAAATTTTGGTTGTATTCTATTGACTTCTCTGCCAACTGTTTCAGAATAAATATTGCATCAGTACATCCTCTGTTTCTTCTAAAACCCATTTGTGTATTGCTAAGTTGTTCTATTACAGGTCTCAGTCTTTTCTCTACTATTTTTGCATATAGTTTTCCTGCATGGCTTAACAAGGAAATTCCCCTGTACTGGTTACAGTCTCTTTTGCTGCCTTTCCTTTTCCATATTGGCACTATGATAGCTTTTCTCGTCTGTTGGTGTCTTCTGTTGCATCCACGCCGTGTTAAAAATTCTGTGTAGCCAATATAATCCTGTTTCTCCTGCTGCTCTTATAATTTCTAGTGGTATGTTATCTATCCCTGGAGCTTTGTTATTTTTTGCCTTTTTTATGACCTCGGCAATTTCCTCTATGAGAATATTTGGCTCTTGTTCATTACAACTCTTTATGGTTTCTTTTGCTGTATTATTGCTTGGTGTTGTATTTAGTAACTCAGAAAAGTATTCTTTCCATCTTTTTAATGCTCTTTGCTTATTTGAAATGGGATTACCTTCTCTGTCATTTATTAGTTCTGTAGGATCGTGATTTTCTGTTCTGGTTCTCATAACTTTGATTGTTTTGTAGAAGCGTTTTGTAGCTGTTTTGTAATCCTTATTCAAGTTCTTCCCAAAATCAGACCATAATTTACTTTTAGCTTCTTTAATCAGTTGTTTTACTTTTTTTCGTGCTAATGCATATTTTTCATATGTTTCTTGTTCTTTGTTATGTTTCCAGTCTTTGTATAGTTTCTTTTTATCTTTCACGCCTTGTCTTATAGTTTCACTCCACCACGTGGTGCTCTTTTTCCCCGCTTTACCACGTTGTTTAGTACCACATATTGCTTTAGCTGTGTTCATTACTGAGGTTTTAAATTGTGTCCACTCTTCTTCTACTGATCTTGTTTCTGGGTTTAATTTCTTGTATTTTTCTGCTATTTGTCTTTCAAAGAGTTTTAATATGTTTTCATCTTGAAGCTTGTTAATTTCTACGTTGGTCTCAATGTTTGATATTTTTAACTTTTCTCAAACCTCTCATTTCATGCAAATGTATTGTTAAAACCCTACCTTGCAAGGTGATTTGGTGCCACTAGAATGGGCCTGGTTCGATTCCCCTTAGTCTCAAGAATTTTCACCTCGCTGGGGGACTGTGTGCTAAAGATTTCAATGTGTTACCCTTATGACCCTGATGGGTGCAGGTTTATAGATAGAATAGATATTTAATGTAAATAAAATTGTTAAAGATTATATGAAGTACTTTGTTATTTTTTTAAACCACAATTAATGTCAGAATTATATCAAAGAATGATTGTCCAGATTTAGAGACATGTCTCAGAAATAAGAGATTTCTTCTACATCAATCGCTCTGATTCTGAAATATTTTTGAGTCATGACCCCATTTTATAGAAACAAACTGATCTGCGACCCCATTTTACGAAACATAGTTACCCTCTACCTGAATACATTAAAACAAGGTCTTGATATAGTTAGAAGAAAACATACAAAATTACGGCTTTTTTGCGTCTTTTCAGATGGTTGAAAAGCTGGCCAGTGCAAAATTTCATATGAACAAGGAGACCCTCAAATTAATGAAATTGCCAAAATGCATAGTGTCTATGCTTCACACGATTTCTTTCCTAGGCAAGTTTTATTGGTTGGTTGCTGATCCAGCGGTCCATGGGCTCATGCCCTTTAACCCAATGCCATTGTGTGATATATGCATGTGTTTGTGAGCTGTTATGTTCCAAATAATGTGTTCCATTTATCAGGCCCTGGAGAGAGAAGCATTTTCCTGATGTCATGCATTTAAAAAGGTTGCGGTGAACATTTTCATAGGGATGAGTGCACAGCCGGCACTCTGGATTGTGTTTGTGGTTGTATTCTGTTCAGGTGATTGTTAAGCTGTACATGTTGTGTGGTGTGCAGTCAGAAGATGATACTCTGGTCTTTTCTTCCCAGGATGTTGATGTTGTCTTTAGGATTTGGGCTGGTCATATATTTATAGATTTTCCTCCCAGTGTTTCCCATAGCCCATCTGTTCATCCAATTTTCTTTAGTCACAGATTTCAGCATCATTTTAACTGTGTGCATGGTTGTTTATGTATATGGCTGTTCTTGTTGAGCTCCCACCTTTGCTAGTCTGTCTGCCTTGTCATTGCCAGGTGTGTTTGAGTGGCCAGATATCCACTGCATAACAATGTAAGTAGCTGGTTGGCATGGTGATATATTTCCACCAGCTCAGGCTTACAATGTCCATCACATTCCAGTGCTTGAAGAATGAACATAGAATCTGTGAAAATAACAATGTTTTGAACTTTTGATGGAAAGGCATTAAATATGGTCTTCAGTGGTACAATGCAACTTCTAGTGCTGTTATTTCGGCTTCATAGTTAGAACATACCCGGGTATCTCCCCACAGGCATCAAACAACTCATCAGATGTTTTGTCTGGATATTCTATATAGACACCATAACCTGCTTTTATGGTGGCTTTGAAAGCAGACCCATCAGTATAGACATGAATCCATTGTTCTGGGTAGGTGTCTATTGTTTTCTGTGTTGCTTTCATAAGACTTACTGGGTCGGAACTTTTCGGTGCATTATTTCGTAATTGTGTCTTGTTTTCCGGCAATTTAAAACCTGCATGTGGTGATAAACATTTTTCTACTCTTTGCAGTTCTTGTCTCTTGTCTGGGAGGTGATAGCTGCTTTTTATTTCATCGACATGGCTCAGGACTGACTTTTGTTTTATTCTGTGGTTTGGTTGCCAGTTTTCTACAAGTTGTTTCTACAAATGTAGAACCCCTTGAGATGTGTAGAGATATGGCTTCAATGGAGGCTTATGAAAGAAGCAAAAAAATGAACAAAGACCACCCAAATAAACAAGCCAGTTTTATTAAGATGCTGCTTTATCAATTTTTACTTGAAGGTTTTGAATGATAGTTTAAACAAGAAAACATGATCAGCCTTTTGATATAAATGTTGAAAATGTTTTGTGTATTGTAATTTGAAGGTTTTCTTGTTTACACATCATAACACCCTAGTTTTAGTGATACATGTAGTTCGTTGTGTCTAAGTGGACCATTCTAAAAACATGTGTTTTACGTAAGTACATTTTTAGATAAATTTAAACAAGATTAAATGTGAAAGCAGATATGCTTTCAAAGTAGGCAAAAAATTGCCAAATATTTCGTTTTTTGCATTCGTTCTCAAAATCGATTGGTAGAATGTAGTCTAGAGAACAGAATGCATGTGTCATGGTCTAGAACCTTGTTGAGATATCTGCACCATTCGGCCTGTCATATTCAACTTAATCATGAGCCAGATATTTAAAATGGCAACCCTGTGAAAGAGATGACAACCATGTGAAATAGATGACAACCATGTGAAAGAGATGACAGCCATGTGAAAGATATAGCAGCCATGTGAAATAGATAGAAACCCTGTGAAAGAGATAGAAACCCTGTGAAAGAGATGGAAACCCCGTGAAAGAGATGGCAACAATCTGAATGAGATGGCAACAATCTGAATGAGATGACAACAATCTGAATGAGATGACAACAATCTGAAAGATGGCAGCCTTGTGAAAGAGATAGAAACCCTGTTAAAGAGATAGAAACCCTATGAAAGAGATATAAACCCTGTGAAAAGGATAGAAACCTCGTGAAAGAGAAACCTCGTGAAAGAGATAGAAGATCCGTTGCAGTCAACGCTTGAAAATTAGACTTGAAATAGCCACGGCTGCAATGTCCAGATTAAATACCATATGGGAAAGCAGAATAAGTACATCAGTGAAGATACGCCTGGATACCATTGTATGCCATGTGTACCATTATAGGTCATGTCGTGGTGTGAGACTCGGAATTGGTCGAGGGGTTCACGCTGTCGGTGAACGATACCTCGGCTAAGAAGACGAAAGAGCCATGGTCCAACTCTTCTCGCGGATGAGAAAAGGTTCAGCATCCAATGGGCATAGGCACAGAGCGTTGAATTACACGAGGCAGGTTCACAGACGGCGGAACACCTCGCTCGAGATAGACGTGAACGAAAATTGTCTTGGCGAAGAGTCACTACGCACCCACGTGACTGTCGACAGATAGGCAGGCTGTCACGGGCTAGGGAAACCTACTACCCGAATTAAAGGCATGACAAAAACGGATGTGCTAGGCCTCGGATGTCTAGACCACAAAGTGAGCCGATCGAGGTACAAATAACACAGTTCAACTGTGGAACTTGTGGCACAACGTACTTCACTCTCGCCGTCGGAAATCTCACGATTTATTCGTTGTGGCTATAAGAGAATGAACTCAGAAGAAGAAGAATAGGCCATGCATACCATATGTACCAATATAGACCTATAAATCTAAAAAGAAATACAGTTTCTATTTGTATTGGTACACAGATTTCTATTTAAGATGTTGAGAAGAATATGCTATGTAATATGTCACTGTCACTAGAAGCGCTGAAGAGAGTTTCATGGCTAGGCATATATCAATCAATAAGCCGTAACCCTTCACGGTCGTAGGGGTGCCACATTGGTTGCTTCAGCACACAGAGTCCTCCAGCGAATTATATCCTCAGCGATTCGGATGAGTGTGGAAATATATTGTCCTGCCCATTCCTTTATTTTCTCTCCTCTGTTTTCTCTCCCTTATTTTCTCCCCCCTTCGATAGTTCCCTGCAGTATTGTTTTTGACAAGGAATCATGTCTGCATACATGTCCGAACCATGCTAGTTTTCATAGTTTCACTATTGAAAGCAATGGTTCCTGAACTCTTGCACACATCTCTACTTTATTTCTTACGTACACATTGGTCTTATGTTCCCTATAGGAAATTCGTAGAATTTTGACTGTAGCATTCTTCCCCGTGTCCTTGAGTGATGGGCGTACCGAGGGGGTTGCGGTCGCACCGGGCATCAAAATGCCCCTCTAAATAATGAAAACATTGAAATTGGATTTAAGTGACATCCCACTTGTAAAGCAATTCATCAACTTTCTAGTGGAAAAGCACATGGCTCCGACTCAATACCAATCGAAATATATAAGTCCGGTGGTAAAACTCTTATTAAGAAACTTCATATAATTTTCCAGCAGTCATAAAAAAAGCGAAACTGTTCCACAAAATTTCAGATATGCAACAATTATACACTTTTACAAACGTAAGGGGAACTGCCAGTCCTGTAATAACCATCGTGGTATCTCTCTACTGTCCATTGATGGGAAGATATTTGCTAGAATCTTTTTTAACCGTTTTACAGCTCATCTTAATGAAGGATTATTACTCGAAAGCCATTGTGGTTTCAGAAAAGAACATGGAACAATTGATATGATCTTTCCTGAAAGACATCTTCAAGAAAAATGTTAAGAAAAACACTCTGACCTGTACACAGCATTCATAGACTTAACAAAAGCATTTGACACAGTAAATAAAGAGGGACTGTCAAAGATTTTTGGCAAAATATGGATGCCCGCGGAAATTTATCAGAATGGTGCAACAATTGCGTGATGGAATGCAAGCTAGAGTTCAGGATGATGGAGAGTTATCTGAAATGTTTCCTTTCTCAAATGGAGTAAAACAAGGATGTGTATTAGCACCAACCCTCTTTAGCATCGTGTTTTCTGCTAATATTGGATGATGCTTTCAGAGATCTAGACTTAGTAGTAGATAATATATATCGCATAGATGGAAAATTGTTCAACCGTCGGCGGCTCTCAGCAAAAACCAAAGCCAAATCACACACGCACACACACTATTTGCTTATAACTATCCCCTAAATGCCAACTCTGGATCTGATCTATAAAGACAGATTATAGACAGATTCTCCAGAGCCTGTAACAACTTACTATTAACACGGAGAAAACAGAAATCATGTTACAACTAGCAACTGGTAAACGCTATCTGGAGCCCTGCATAAAGGTAAATGTCGTAGCACTGAAAGTTTTGAAAAGATTGACATACCTAGGTAGTACTTTATCACAAAATTCCAACGTTGATGATGAAGTGTATACATGGATCGCCAAGGCAAGCATCACTTTGGGTAGATTTTACTCAAATATGTGACATAGAAAAAGAATTAACCTACAGACTAAGCTGAAAGTTTACAGAGTAGTGGTACTTCCAGTGCTGTTATATGCCAGTGAAACATGGACTATGTATAGACGGCATGTAGGGAAACTCAATCGTGTAACTTGTCACAGAAAAGTTATGAACATCAGATGGCAAGACAAGATTCCAGATACCATTGTCCTTGACATATCTGGTATCCCCAGCATGGACACTATCCGGATGCAGACACATATTCGTTGGGCAGGTCATTTGATACGCATGCCAGACAGTCGTCTGCCAAAGATATTTATCAATGGTGAGCTGGAGAAGGGTACATGATCCCAAAGTGGCCAAAAGAAGCGATTAAAGGACTCGTTTAAGACCTCACTGAAAGCCTTTGAAATAGACCAATATACAATGGAAGAACTTGCACAAAATAGATCTACATGGCGCTCTACAGTCAAAAATGGCGCATCATCTTGTGAAAAAAGGAGGAATGCAAAAGTTCAACCGCGGAGAGTAGCTAGAAAGTCAGGGATAGAACAAAATCCTTCTACAGTGGTCATTCCATGTCCGAACTATCCAAGAACATTTGCAGCTCGAATAGGGCTTATTTTAGGGGCTATATCTACGAACTATTAGGCATGGACATAATTCTAACTGAATTTTCAAAGGTGGATGTAACAAATGGTCATCATCACTTGTGATTGATGGACGAGCGCACAAGGGGGGGGGGGGGAAGGATCACCAAATTCTTGACTGTCGTTGATAATGGCTGGGGTAGGGGGTCAAAAATTACCCACAAAATGATTGAAGGACATTCCCTTATCCAAACAACATTATATCAACTTACAGGGAATTTGAGAGGGAATTCCCGAAGTAATACAGGGGGAATCCCACTATAGCGCGCGTTTTATAACACATATCCCTATTTACAAAACAGAGTTTTTGAAAATACCAAACACGTTTTTTCTTTTTACTATATATAACAAATTTCTGCTATTACGTTAATATTTCATCAATCCGGACCAATTTCTGAGAATATTTGTCGACTGTCATCATGACATCATCATCATCATCATCATCATAAAACCCATAGGACTAATTGGTTGCCACTCTGGAAACATAAACACAAAATGCCTCTTTGTTCTCAGTTCCCTATGTAAGTGTGAAGAATCTTAATCCTATCCGGTATTTAATATTATCAACCCACACTTTCTTTTTACCTCCTCTTCTTCTTCATCCCTCAACTGTTCCCTGTAGAATAGTTTTGGAAAGGATATCGTGCCTCATCAGATGGGCAAACCGCACAAGTTTGTGAAGTTTCAACACTGCCATTAGATGTTCTTGGTGATTTGCTAGAGTACGAGAATTGATTTTGTTTCTCACGTTCGTGTTGGTTTTATGTTCTGTGTAATATATGTCCTACGCTCAGACAATAACAGAATACACCACCAATCTCGTGCATGGATACCAGCAGGCAGAAGAGCCAGGGGTAGACACTCAGAAGAACAATACTTAGAGAAATTAAAACAAACAATATTCATACTATTCAAGAACTGCATAGAATAGCTTTGAACAGACAGAATTGGAGAGATCCGACCTCTGCCCTATGTGCTAACTTCAGCGCAAAAGGAAAATTAATTAATGAATAATAGATCCGTCATATTCGTCTGTAATATTTGTTTTCAAAAGCATGTGTTCTCCTCTCCATGTCCCCTGTAATTGTCTAATTCTCATATCTGTACAAAATAACAGATATTATCATGATTTATATATGTTTATATATTCAGGTACACTAATATCCTCAGATGGAAGACTTAGTAAAGAATTCAAATATAGAATATTTCACAAGATGGAGACGATCATTTGTAATATATCTTTGTCAATTAAGGTGAGAAAGAAAGTTCTTAGAAGTTATATAGAACTAGGTCTGATGTATGGAAGTGAACATGGCCAGAGATATGATGTCTTAAGGAGGGGATTATACCTATAAAAAAGATGATTCGTCCGTTCTCGTGTGTAAATTTCACTATTTGACTGGAAATTTGAAGGCGATTCTTTGGAAAATATTTGAGGGAGGAGTATTTACCAACCTTTTGTTTAAGTTCCAGTACTAAAAGTCATGTTCAGATTTGAACACCCCAAACATAGGCTTACCCCTTATCTACGGACCTGGAAGTGAATTTTGGACTACAGCAGAATATGGAAAAATGATATTGAAGCAATAGAAATGTGATGTGGTTGTTTTTAGAACAATGTTAAGAACACCAGATAAAAAACAGATGGACAGATACAAAGCATAATGGAGTTATCTTGAAAGAAGTTAATTCAAAAAAGAGAGCTGCTTATCCGCATCAGAAAGAGATAGAACCACATTTTTTGGACATATCATTAGAAGAGGAAAGATATAATACATTGTAACAACAGGCAAGTTGAAGAGCAAGAGAGGTAGGGGAAGACCAAGAGAGAAGATGCTTGACAACTTGGCATTGCAACATGGAAAGAACATCGGTATCGCAAATGTTTGACAGTACACAAAATTAAGGGCCGTGGAAAGAAATGATAACCAAAGCCACACGACATGGACCACAAGAATAATAAAATCTACGATTTTATTTTCATACCATATTTGACTATATTTTTCGTAGAATACAATTTGCATCTGCACCGGTTAACGAGTCTAACCGAAAGTGATATCCAGGTGCTGAGGCCTTGTCGAGCAAATCAAAAACATCTGTGTTACGCTTATGGTACGTACGTATATTTATAAATACTATCTTGTTTATGTTTAACATTATCAATTTAACTTTGTATATACACGTTCAAACAGTATCAAATATAAAAATGTGGTTTTATAAGTATTTAAATAAGTATATTATATAAAAGGTAGTCTATAAACTATAAATAATTTCATGCTGAATGGGGTCTAGTGAGATTCTCTGACTATTCACTATTGTATGAGCTAAGCCACAATCGATAGAAATGACACAATAGAGTAGAGGCGTGAGATATTTGGTTTAAATGTCACTGTGTTATTGTTATGGTATTGTCTAACGCTTCTCATGGGCGTCAAACATTCAAATGTTACTTTAGATCCCGTTCAGCCATTGTAATTTGTTCTATTGAAACCAAGAATAATACAATTATACATGACTAATATACTAAGTATACTTAATACTAGTATTAGTCTAATTATTAGTAATACTAATAATATAGGAGGTTAGGCTACTATAATGTCTTTTAAAAATAGAATACGAGTGAATAGGTGATATTTATTTTTTAGTATTTTTTTTTAGTTAAGCATATTTTTTCTTTTTGATAGGCCCTAGTATTATAAGTAGGCTTATTTGTATAACCTATAGGAGTATAGGATAGGGTCTAACTTGTAGTATTAGGGTAGCCTGGGGTAAAGATGCACTGGGGGCAAAGATTCGCAGTCGTTTTTTTCCGGAACTATGGGTTTTTCCCGCAAACCACGTGGCATTGCCGGACGCTAACGTCCGTTTGTCGCACAACGAATTTTCATCGGTCACGGGCAGGTCATTTTTGAGCCATGAGGTAAATTCATTTTTTAACGTTCTCGATCTAACTTTTTTCCACTTCTCGCTCTTTGTCCTCTGTTATCATTACTGCCATGTTATTTTACATATCTAAACTGAAAACTATATTGTATTGTTAAGTTATTAAGCATGTTACCGTGTCAAGATAATTTTTGTTTTCATGATTTTTTATAAAAATTGAAAACAGTGTGATTTTGGGGTAACGCCGCGCACACTGACGGGGCAAACATGCGCTGCTGACTGACTGCGCATGTTTGCCCCGTTATGTTTCTTTTTAGGAATTACAAACGGAAAATTGAGAAAATGATGCCACTGACTGAAAATGAAGCAGTCGCTGCTATAGATGCACAATCCCTTCCGATCACAGATGCACAATCTCCACGGGTCATAGTTGTACGGTCTCCGCCGATAATAGATGCACGTTCTCCGCTATTCATAGTTGCACGATCCCTGCCGGTTATAGCTGCACAATCTTCACGGGTCATAGTTGTACGACCTCCGCAGATAATAGATGCACGATCTCAGCTATTCATAGATGCACGTTCCCGGCTATTCATAGATGCACGTTCTCCGCTATTCATAGATGCACGTTCTCCTCTATTCATAGATGCACGTTCTTCGCTATTCATAGATGCACGTTCTCCGCCGGTCATAGATGCACGATTTCCACAGGACATAATTGCAATATCTCCGCCTGTCATAATTGCGCTATCTCCGCCGGTCATAACTGCACTATCTCTGCCAGTCATAGTTACACGTTCTCCGCTATTCATAGATGCACGATCTCCTCTATTCATAGATGCACAATCTCCGCCAGTCATAGATGCATGTTCTCCGCCAGTCATAGATGCACGTTCTCCGCCAGTCATAGATGCACAATCTCCACCAGTCATAGATGCACAATCTCCGCCAGTCATAGATGCACAATCTCCGCCAGTCATAGATGCACGATCTCAGCTATTCATAAATGCACGTTCCCGGCTATTCATAGATGCACGATTTCCTCTATTCATAGATGCACGATCTCCTCTATTCATAGAAGCACAATCTCCGCCAGTCATAGATGCACGTTCTCCGCCAGTCATATATGCACGTTCTCCGCCAGTCATAGATGCACAATCTCCACCAGTCATAGATGCACAATCTCCGCCAGTCATAGATGCACAATCTCCGCCAGTCATAGATGCACAATCTCCGCTATTCATAGATGCACAATCTCCGCCAGTCATAGATGCACAATCTCCGCTATTCATAGATGCACAATCTCCGCCAGTCATAGATGCATAATTGCCGCCGGTCATAGTTGCACAATCTCTGCCTGTCATAGTTGTACAATCTCCGCTGATCATAGATGCACGACCTCCGCTATTCATAGATAGTTGATATTATAGTCAAACGCTTTATAGAGCACTCCAACACGTTGTTATAGTTTTAAACAGATCTAAGCACCCATTCTCTGTATTAAATTTTGTTTTTCATATTTACGTTTTTTCATTTTTTTTCGTATTAAAGTTACATAAAGATACATATGCCTAGTCTTTGTGCTCTATAATTTTCCCACACTATGACTGACTATGTTTAGATAGGAAGTGACGTTATTTTGCTGGTTTTGTCAATTTTCCCATGATTTTGTAATTGTTTTTGGCTGTGCGTGTTTGCTCCAGAAATTGGGGCAAAGGTGGGATTATACTCATGTTCATAAAATCTCATTCTACGGACTAAACGTGATTGTATATTGTAAATACCCTAACGATTGTTAGATGGATGGATAAGCTACACACTGCTGCTAGTTTGGTCTCTCATAGTTAAGTCTATTTGTCAGAATACGGAAAAAAGTGAAAAACGTGCATCATTGCCCCCAGCTACCCTATACTTTGATGATAAGGCCCCCTATTATTATACTTTGATGCTTAGGCCCACTCCTATAGTTTATCATAACTTATGTTATGTGTTATTAACTTAATAATTAAGACGTGATAAATACAAGAATTGTTTTAGTATATTATTTTATACTAAGCAGTACTAAGCACATTTCTTCTTATAAAGTATATAATATTTCGGCTGAAGTAAATTATAGTACTCCGCTGTGACCATTGCTCTAGTTTCGAGGTGTTACCTGACCTTTGTTGTGTGATTTGGCAAGCTTACGGGTAAGTACTTAGAGTAAGGTTAGGATTAGAAATAATATTTCTAATGTGTGCGCGCACCTCGCTCCGTGTGTAGCAGGCAGAAATACTGATCGCTCACCACAAATAATAGGACATTGTAAAAAATGTGTAAATTGGAAAACAAACAGATTATGTATAAGTTCATCTGTGTCTAGATTTGAACTCAAGTGATTATCGGATGTGACGTCATGGCAGCCATTATTTTGATTGGTGTTACATGGGAATCCATGACATTGGATAGTTAAAATTGTCAACAGTGTGCTATTTATAGCACAGCGGAGAACTAATCTTTACTTTCACCAATATGACGGATGTGTTGGGTTATTGGCGCAAATAAAACGGCAACATAATGCATTTTCATTTTCTGGACTACAACCTGCTGGATATCTAGTAGGAGCATTGTCATGCTACAAGAGAGATCCTGCGGGAGTTTGAGAGTGAGCACTGAAGAAGAAAACTTGGTTGAGTTAGTGGTTCAAAGTCAATTGTGTGCACTCACAGAGCGATTCATACTGTTAGTAGTTCCTAAAGTTCAACAATAGTTGAAAAGTTCTTCTGCATTCATTCTCAGACCCCTGCAGATTAGTAGAATATAGTCCAGAGAACAATATGCTGTGCCATGGTTTACAGCTTGCTGTGATATCTGGGCCTTTCTGCATGATCCATGCATCTTCAGCATGTCTTTTGAGCCACTCTGACGTTATTTGAGACAGGAAGGGGGGTTAAATCCCACAAATCTTCCCTCTCATTGTCTAGTAAATATCTTTCCAAATAAAAGTATTATTTTTGTGCTATAAGAAATCTAATCTACGATTCATGGCCATGATGGATGTGACTCACAAGACTGATCTCACCCACCAAAAAATAATAGGCCCATTTTTACCAACCTGTGCAGTTATGTGTCTTCTTAGAGGTGCAGCCTTTGAACTAACTGCTATCATTTTCAGCTTTGTTGTTATACCATTCTAGATCTTTCCCCTCCATGCAACACAATCCATGGCATCTTGTTCCTATGATTCTTCTATCATGCATATCACATTTTCACATGTCCTTTATAGTAGAGGTTGACCCTGAGAACTTTTCCCAGACTGTAATTCTCCATAAAGTAGATTTTTCCCCAGACTGTAATTCTCCATAAAGTAGATTTTTCCCCAGACTGTAATTCTCCATAAAGTAGATTTTTCCCCCAGACTGTAATTCTCCATAAAGTAGATTTTTCCCAGACTGTAATTCTCCATAAAGTAGATTTTTCCCCAGACTGTAATTCTCCATAAAGTAGATTTTTCCCCCAGACTGTAATTCTCCATAAAGTAGATTTTTCCCTGGACTGTAATTCTCCATAAAGTAGATTTTTCCCCAGACTGTAATTCTCCATAAAGTAGATTTTTCCCCAGACTGTAATTCTCCATAAAGTAGATTTTTCCCAGGCTGTAAATTCTCCATAAAGTAGATTTTCAGTATTCTGTTATCTTCCATCCACATTGTCTGCCCCAGTCATCTGAGTCTGCGCAGACTGAGCATAGACAAAATTGTGGTATTGTCTGTTCTATCCTATACATCAGTGTTGGTGACATTGTCATGCAACCGTACCAAGGATTCTATGTAGGCATCGCATGTCAAAGCTATTTAAACATCTCTTCTTGTGCATGTAAGTTGCCCATGTTTCACTGCCATAGAGGAGGGTGCCGAGGACACAAGCCTGGTAAACCAGGAGTTCAGTTTTTATAGTTAATTTGTTAATTATCAGTTCCCCCAGACACTTTTGTTAGTCTTTTCATCTTTGTGGGTGCCTTTACAATCCTCATGTTTATTTCTTGATCCATAGATAATTTATTGTTGACTGAGGATCCTAGATATGTAAAGTGGTCAACAACCTCTAGCTCATTACCAACGATGAAAATTATTTGTGGCTGATTGATGACAGCCTGTCACAATTTACATCTTCTTTCTGATGATTTTTAGTTGAAACTTATGGCAGGCATCAGGAAAGACAGCTAGTAAGTATTGCAGCTTCTCCTATGAGTATGATGTAATTACAGCTCCTTCTATGAGTATGATGTAATTACAGCTCCTTCTATGAGTATGATGTAATTACAGCTCCTTCTATGAGTATGATGTAATTACAGCTCCTTCTATGAGTATGATGTAATTACAGCTCCTTCTATGAGTATGATGTAATTACAGCTCCTTCTATGAGTATGATGTAATTACAGCTCCTTCTATGAGTGTGATGTAATTGTAGTATCATCTGCAAAGAGTAACTCTTTCATCAGGATCTTCTTTATCATGTTTCTAGTTTTCAAACATTTTTGCATGCCTATTGAAACAGACAGGCTGTGGTGGATCAACATTGCATTGACTGGGGGTTGCTCAACTTGAGGCGGGTGTTAGTTGATCATTGACATCGCAGTCTCTCACCATCAGAGATAACTTGTGGCACCCTTTGACTTCACCAAGTGACAAGGACTTATAACCCATGCTACAGGTGTTTAAGAATTAGTTATATAGAAATTAAGACAAACCTGTTAATCTGGTAGAAAATAAATAAACTTGTCCATAATCAAGAGCCACTTTTGGCAGTGCTGAAGCATCGTAGACTTGTTTGGATTGGACATTTAACAAGATATGACTCACTTTCTAAAACTATTTTGCAAGGAACAGATGAGGGAGGAAGGAAAAGAAGTGGTAAGATTAATACTGGATTGAAAACATCACAGAACAGTCAGGGCATGATATTTCTACACACATTTGAATGGCTGAGAACAGATGTGTTTACGTGGTTTTTTTGTGTGCTGATGTCTCCTGTGTGGTACCCCTACGACCCATATCTTTCATCCCCTGATTCTATTCCAAGACTCATTAAGGCCAGGGATAGAATATACCTCTCCATAGCACAATGCACAGCCTGAAATATAGAGATCATTTGCTGTTTATTCAGCATGATCTCTGCTTGCCTTGTTAATTTGTTACGGTAAATATAATAGCAATACATTTGTAACAATGTAAATTTCAGGTCTTGAATGGATACCTACAGGCAAAAGAGCCAGGATAGACCAAAAGAAACACTCAGACGAACAATACGTAAGAAAATAAAACAATCAATATACATACTATTCAAGAACTGCACAGAATAGCTTTGAAAAGACAGAATTGGAGAGATCTGATCTTTGCCCTATGCACTAACTTCAGCTAAAGGAAATTGCAGGTGTCCTCAACCTAGATCAGCTGCCAACCAAGACAAAAGGGGTGGTTTGATTTGTCCCTTTATCTACCGGCTTGCATAACAACATATTTATATTTATTTCCTCGCAGATAAAGACTAACGCAGTCAATCCATGGATTCAATCATTAACAGTATTACTGGGTTGAAGTTCAAGGAACGGATCCGGGATGATGACACCATTGACCAGCTTCATCATTTTGTAACTGTGTACATGCTAGCTGCGTTTGCTTTGTTGATTGGAGTTCGAGAGTACACAGTTGGTCAGTTAGATTGCTGGTTCACTAATTACACGGTGAAACATTTTCAAGAGCATGTGAATACCTACTGCTGGACTCACAAGCTTTACAGATATCCAAATCTGAATAACCTCAGTCAGGTGTGTCCTAGTATACTGTGGTTTTTCTACTTAATTATATAGTAATATTAAACAGGTAAAGGTAAGCTGAAAAGTAAAGGTAAATTGAAAGGTAAAAGTAAGTTGAAAAATAAAGGTAAGATGAAAAGTGAAGGTAAGTTGAGAAATAAAGTTTTGCAGGTCTGCCTTTCTGAATATGTGACTTTGTTGTCTGTTGTGTCCAGTTCGTAATCTGAAGATAATTGTTTGTGCTTTGCAAGACATTTGATGGTAGGGGTCATTTGGTTCTGCAGTTAGATGCATCAGCTTCCTCATTTTAATTTTTATTTTATCAGAACACATGGTTTGAATTTGCATACAGGAATTGAATTGTTAGCATCATTCACATAGTTGAAAGGATAATTTTAACCAGGTTAAAATAGTTTTCACATAGTTGAAATAACTTCTTTTTTAGCGTTCATTTCTCAAACTCCTGCTGGATCTCTGTTGCAGCAGGACCATGGTCCTACTAGATTTCCAGCAGGATGCAGTCCTGAGAACAGAAATACGCTGTGTTGTCATTTTATTTGTGCAAATGGCCAGATACATCCATCTTCAGCTGTGAAATAATTTCAATCCGAAGTCAATCTCTAGGATTAAGTGGTCAAATCCTTAACCTTTTATTCATGTGGTTGTAGATTCAAAATTAGGCTGTAACATCTGGTTCATATGTGTATATTTTAATCCCCTAGGGATTGTTATTTACACATATTTAATTATATGTTTGAAGTAACAATGCTCTCAGAGTTCAGCTCAATCTTTTTCAATAAATAAATAAAATTAATATATGAATTAAAAAAAAAATATTTATTTACCGTATTATACATAGTTTTGATACATGTGTTGGTGTTTTATTTTGTAATGCACATAAAGATCTGAACATAGAAGACGAGTGGTTTCTCAAAACTATCACAAAGCACAAGCGAACATATTTCAGACACATAAAAAGACACGAGTGCATACTGACTCAATGAATATGATACAGAAAGTTAAAAAAGGTGATATATATATAGGGGATTGGTAGAGTCATTAGAGAAAACTAAAATGTGGGCATCACCATGAAAGCTTTCTTTGTCTCCGACACGTGGATGTGGAGGAAAAAGAACGGGCCGACCAATTAGCTAGCCTCGTCACCATAACAGATGATCAGCCTATGAACTGAGCAGGCATGCTCATAGTTCTTTGTGAGTTTGCATGATCCAAGGATTTTGAGATCAATGAGTGTGAGTCAATATCGAGAATACATGAATTGGAAGTGAGGATGAGCGTAATCTGTAGAGAACACCTGACAAACATTTCAGAAAGAGCAGTGAACCAACATAGAACTGGAATCATCAGCCGTTATATCCTGAGAGATTTTACTGAAGTGGAGATCTCTGCACTTATGGGTGTGTCCGGTGTGCGAAGAGGATAATCAACATATTTAAATACCTAAAACAACACAATGGTTTAGAAAGATTAATCATCAAGAGAAAAGTTCCAGGAAGAGAACAAGAGGCAGACCAAGACTACAATGTTCACAGATCAAAGACTTTCTTAACATGACACTTAAAAGAGGCCGGATAACTTGAACAGAACTGAAAGACTTACAGAGTGGTAGTGAGGACAACATTCTGTAAAGGGCACATCATATAGATAGTTTTCCTGCAGTTTCCCATTCATTGCTTTTTTTTAAAGGGATAAAGTATAAATATGGGAAAACTTGAGTAAATTAAGTCAGTTCTCTGAGACTTTGACCCTTCAAATTGAAAACTCTGATTTATTTCTTAACCCACGATGTGAGTGCCTAACAAGTATTGACATATTGATATTGTGTAAGAGATTAATCCGTGTAGGAATTCATTTACATGCGACATATGAGTCAGTCATATGCATTACTGCACCATTTTATATAAGAGCCTGCCCTTGTGCTGTTTACAAGGGAAGAATGGTAATACTGTGGTTCTACTATGCATGTTGCAAGAGAAAGCTAAGGTAGATTGAGAATGAGTTATGACTGCAGGTTAGCATCAGCGCACACCAGACAAGCCCATAGGTGCTCAGATTCCCATCTTAATAAATCTATCAGAGTGTTGTTACTTATAGTTCCAGTTCAGTGTTGATTTATTGATCTCTTCATAAATCTATGATGTTTCTCTTTACTTTTTGTTCTGATCTTTACACCAATCTCACTCAGTCTTGAGATTGAGCATGATTCACACTTTTAACAATCTGTGATTGACTATCTCATTCCTCAAAGGTTACACAAATTTAATCAAAAGATGCTGATGTCAAAGCTAAACTATAAACAAAATCAGGCAAAAATTGGAATACAGTAATGTAGTTTTACTAATCACTTGTTTACACACAAAAATTGAACAAAAAAACACAAGTAAGAAATGACACTGTCAATGTTCACGTAATAATGGCTAAACGAGATAAATGCAGAAGTCTGGAAGAGTATCAATCAATCAATAAACCCATAACTCTTCAGGGTCGTAGGGGTACCAGATTGGATGCTTCAGCACACAGAGTCCTCCAGCGAATTCTATCCTCAGCGATGCGGATGAGTGTGGAAATATCTTGCCCTGTCCATTCCTTGATGTTGTCTGTCCATGTCTTTATTTGTCCTCCTCAAATTATCCATTGTAGTATTTCAGTGGGCAAAAGGTTTAGCTAGTGGTGCCCATCTCCTCTCCAGCTTTCCTTCTGATGTGGTTACATGGATGTGTTTTCTCTCTCCATTGCTCCATTGGAAGAGTATACATGATTTAAAAACTAGAAGAATAAAGATGAAACACAACCAAAACAAATTTACCAGAATATCATGGAATGTCAACAGAACAAATCTAACAGTAAAATGATAGACTATAAAAGGATATCTGCCCATATGAATGAAGAATGTAATTCCAAGAGCTGTAGTTTGCCACATTGGTGGATATAATGGTTCGCAAGCACATATCAAGTCCGGTCATCAGAGAAGCATCATTTAATAGCTGTGACTTGGATATCATGCAGACCATCGAGTCTGTCTGCAGAAAAATTGTGCACTAATTGATGTCTTCTTCTTGTGCATCCGTTCTCAAACTCCTGCAGGATGTGGTCCAGAGAACTGAATTCACTGAATTCTTCATCATTGTTTGCAGCATTGACACATCCGACTTCACAATGTCTTCTGTGCCACTTTGATCCTATGTGGGATGGGACAGCCAATTCCACTCTATAACCTCCTTAATCACATCTTATAACATGCATCAAAGGTAAACAGTGTTGTTATAATTTGCTTTCCTTCTAGGTCCTGGCAACACTTGGGCAATTAGTAAGTGTAAATTATAAAATAATATCACAAGGTTTAAATATCAGTTTTACGTGGAACAACACACCAAATCTACGTTTTGACCAAAAATATTTTTACCAAGATAGGGACAGGCTAACAAAGAATGGAATCACCAATTCAAATGGAGAACTACAAGTCAGTGAAGTTTTTCTTCTTCTTCTGTGTTCGTTCTCAAACTCCTGCAGATTAGCAGGATGTAGTCCGGAGAATGTGTTGTGTCATGATTTAAAGCATTGCTGCGATATCTGCGCCTTTCGGCCTGACACATCTGACTTCAGCATGGCTTTTGGTCACTGACCCTACATGGGATGGGACAGCCAACTCCATCCCATAACCTTCTTAGTCGTCTTTTACGACATGCATAAAAGGTAAACAGTGTTGCTATTCTTTGCTCCCTTTTCGGGCCCCGGCAACACACGGGTGAGTGATGTTTTTGAAACTGATAGATCAAGAATACAACAAAAAAATGAAGAGAGGTGAGAAGTATGACAATGTAATTGATTACATGCAGAGAAGGAAAAAGCAACAAAATAAAAAGAATAAATAATTATAACAATAAAAAAAAACCCTTAGCTCGATCAGATGACTATCGAGGTGCAGTGTTTCTCAACCTTTATGCACTATGCCCCACGTAAGTCTTCCTAAAATTCTGATGCCCCCCCTATATGACAGATACATATATATCTTTTAATCAATCAATAAACCCGTAACCCTTCAGGGTCATAGGGGTACCACATTGGATGCTTCAGCACACAGTCCTCCAGCGAACTCTATCCTCAGCGATGCAGAGAGTGGAAATATCTTGCCCTGTCCATTCCTTGATGTTGTCTTCCATGCCTTTATTTGTCCTCTGCTTCTTTCACCCTCGACAGTTCCCTGCAGTATTGTTTTTTACAAGGAATCGTGCCTGCATACATGTCTGAACCATGCTAGTTTTCATCATATCACCATTGAAAGCAATGACTCCTGAACACCTGCAGACATCTCTACTTTATTTCTTACATAAACATTTAATATCTTTTAATATTAAAAACTGAATTACTCCCTAATATTTAGGAAATAATTGCACCCCAAAAACATCAAATTGTTCCCCTTTGGGGTGTGGGCCCCACGTTGGGAATCGCTGGTCTTATGCATGACACATGATAGGCTGGACGTACAAAAGAAAATAAATGACACATGACCCAAACTAGAGTCAACGGTTCTAAAAACTGGAAGAATACATGGACCAAACAACAAAAAGTGAGGAGAGGTGTGTACAAGAGAGTGAAACATAAATTGGAAGCATAGTCTCCTTGAATTAAGTCTCACTTACGCAATAGCAGAATATTTTGTAATTTTAAAACTGTGATGCATTTCTGCATGTTTTAACTCCCTTTTATCTGTCTGTTATATTTTTAGGTGCCCTTTGACCTTGCATCAGATCATGGAGGGCCTTTGAATATAACTAATGTAAATAAGGAAGAATTAGGAGAAATTAACTTTTATCGATGGATCACCGTGATTTTTTTGTTACAGGTATTTTTATAAATCAGTTTAGCTGTTTGATTTGTTTCATGTTATGATACCTAAATCTTTTTAATAGCTTGAATAGATAATACATATAACAGGAATTATCTTTATTTTTCTATGTTTTTCAGGTCTTTAACAGTACACAATTTTTATACTTTCTACATGGTTTATTGAATTGTTAATGGTTTATGGTTAATGTTCATTGAATTGTCTATTCTGGCCAACATTTTATTTAGGTTTAATGTTTGGCTCCTTGATCTATTCCTTGATTTCTGAATTTATCTACTGTGTCTGCGAGTTACCAGGGCCACCAAAGTGAGAAAAGGATAGCAACAGTGACCTATCGTGCATGTTGTATGACCTAGAGAAGACTAAGGAACACATGGAGAAGTGAACCAATGAAGCGCTTGATCTAAGAATACATGGAGAAGTGAACCAATGAAGCGCTTGATCTAAGAATACATGGAGAAGTGAACCAATGAAGCGCTTGATCTAAGAATACATGGAGAAGTGAACCAATGAAGCGCTTGATCTAAGAATACATGGAGAAGTGAACCAATGAAGCGCTTGATCTAAGAATACATGGAGAAGTGAACCAATGAAGCGCTTGATCTAAGAATACATGGAGAAGTGAACCAATGAAGCGCTTGATCTAAGAATACATGGAGAAGTGAACCAATGAAGCGCTTGATCTAAGAATACATGGAGAAGTGAACCAATGAAGCGCTTGATCTAAGAATACATGGAGAAGTGAACCAATGAAGCGCTTGATCTAAGAATACATGGAGAAGTGAACCAATGAAGCGCTTGATCTAAGAATACATGGAGAAGTGAACCAATGAAGCGCTTGATCTAAGAATACATGGAGTAGTGAACCAATGAAGCACTTGATCTAAGAATACATGGAGAAGTGAACCAATGAAGCGCTTGATCTAAGAATACATGGAGAAGTGAACCAATGAAGCGCTTGATCTAAGAATACATGGAGAAGTGAACCAATGAAGCGCTTGATGTAAGAATACATGGAGAAGTGAACCAATGAAGCGCTTGATCTAAGAATACATGGAGAAGTGAACCAATGAAGCGCTTGATGTAAGAATACATGGAGAAGTGAACCAATGAAGCGCTTGATCTAAGAATACATGGAGAAGTGAACCAATGAAGCTCTTGATCTAAGAATACATGGAGAAGTGAACCAATGAAGCACTTGATCTAAGAATACATGGAGTAGTGAACCAATGAAGCACTTGATCTAAGAATACATGGAGAAGTGAACCAATGAAGCACTTGATCTAAGAATACATGGAGAAGTGAACCAATGAAGCGCTTGATCTAAGAATACATGGAGAAGTGAACCAATGAAGCGCTTGATGTAAGAATACATGGAGAAGTGAACCAATGAAGTGCTTGATCTAAGAATACATGGAGAAGTGAACCAATGAAGCACTTGATCTAAGAATACATGGAGTAGTGAACCAATGAAGCACTTGATCTAAGAATACATGGAGAAGTGAACCAATGAAGCACTTGATCTAGAATACATGGAGAAGTGAACCAATGAAGCGCTTGATCTAAGAATACATGGAGAAGTGAACCAATGAAGCGCTTGATCTAAGAATACATGGAGAAGTGAACCAATGAAGCGCTTGATCTAAGAATACATGGAGAAGTGAACCAATGAAGCGCTTGATCTAAGAATACATGGAGAAGTGAACCAATGAAGCGCTTGATCTAAGAATACATGGAGAAGTGAACCAATGAAGCGCTTGATCTAAGAATACATGGAGAAGTGAACCAATGAAGCGCTTGATCTAAGAATACATGGAGAAGTGAACCAATGAAGCGCTTGATCTAAGAATACATGGAGAAGTGAACCAATGAAGCGCTTGATCTAAGAATACATGGAGAAGTGAACCAATGAAGCGCTTGATCTAAGAATACATGGAGAAGTGAACCAATGAAGCACTTGATCTAAGAATACATGGAGTAGTGAACCAATGAAGCACTTGATCTAAGAATACATGGAGAAGTGAACCAATGAAGCACTTGATCTAAGAATACATGGAGAAGTGAACCAATGAAGCGCTTGATCTAAGAATACATGGAGAAGTGAACCAATGAAGCGCTTGATGTAAGAATACATGGAGAAGTGAACCAATGAAGCGCTTGATCTAAGAATACATGGAGAAGTGAACCAATGAAGCACTTGATCTAAGAATACATGGAGAAGTGAACCAATGAAGCACTTGATCTAAGAATACATGGAGTAGTGAACCAATGAAGCACTTGATCTAAGAATACATGGAGAAGTGAACCAATGAAGCACTTGATCTAGAATACATGGAGAAGTGAACCAATGAAGCACTTGATCTAGAATACATGGAGAAGTGAACCAATGAAGCACTTGATCTAGAATACATGGAGAAGTGAACCAATGAAGCACTTGATCTAAGAATACATGGAGAAGTGAACCAATGAAGCACTTGATCTAAGAATACATGGAGAAGTGAACCAATGAAGCACTTGATCTAAGAATACATGGAGAAGTGAACCAATGAAGCACTTGATCTAACAATGCATGGAGAAGTGAACCAATGAAGCACTTGATCTAAGAATACATGGAGAAGTGAACCAATGAAGCACTTGATCTAAGAATACATGGAGAAGTGAACCAATGAAGCACTTGATCTAGAATACATGGAGAAGTGAACCAATGAAGCACTTGATCTAGAATACATGGAGAAGTGAACCAATGAAGCACTTGATCTAGAATACATGGAGAAGTGAACCAATGAAGCGCTTGATCTAAGAATGCATGGAGAAGTGAACCAATGAAGCACTTGATCTAAGAATACATGGAGAAGTGAACCAATGAAGCACTTGATCTAGAATACATGGAGAAGTGAACCAATGAAGCGCTTGATCTAAGAATACATGGAGAAGTGAACCAATGAAGCACTTGATCTAAGAATACATGGAGAAGTGAACCAATGAAGCACTTGATCTAGAATACATGGAGAAGTGAACCAATGAAGCACTTGATCTAGAATACATGGAGAAGTGAACCAATGAAGCACTTGATCTAGAATACATGGAGAAGTGAACCAATGAAGCGCTTGATCTAAGAATACATGGAGAAGTGAACCAATGAAGCACTTGATCTAAGAATACATGGAGAAGTGAACCAATGAAGCACTTGATCTAGAATACATGGAGAAGTGAACCAATGAAGCACTTGATCTAGAATACATGGAGAAGTGAACCAATGAAGCACTTGATCTAAGAATACATGGAGAAGTGAACCAATGAAGCACTTGATCTAGAATACATGGAGAAGTGAACCAATGAAGCACTTGATCTAGAATACATGGAGAAGTGAACCAATGAAGCGCTTGATCTAAGAATACATGGAGAAGTGAACCAATGAAGCACTTGATCTAAGAATACATGGAGAAGTGAACCAATGAAGCACTTGATCTAAGAATACATGGAGAAGTGAACCAATGAAGCACTTGATCTAACAATGCATGGAGAAGTGAACCAATGAAGCACTTGATCTAAGAATACATGGAGAAGTGAACCAATGAAGCACTTGATCTAAGAATACATGGAGAAGTGAACCAATGAAGCACTTGATCTAGAATACATGGAGAAGTGAACCAATGAAGCACTTGATCTAAGAATACATGGAGAAGTGAACCAATGAAGCGCTTGATCTAAGAATACATGGAGAAGTGAACCAATGAAGCGCTTGATCTAAGAATGCATGGAGAAGTGAACCAATGAAGCACTTGATCTAAGAATACATGGAGAAGTGAACCAATGAAGCACTTGATCTAGAATACATGGAGAAGTGAACCAATGAAGCATTTGATCTAAGAATACATGGAGAAGTGAACCAATGAAGCACTTGATCTAAGAATACATCGAGAAGTGAACCAATGAAGCACTTGATCTAAGAATACATGGAGAAGTGAACCAATGAAGCACTTGATCTAAGAATACATGGAGAAGTGAACCAATGAAGCGCTTGATCTAAGAATACATGGAGAAGTGAACCAATGAAGCACTTGATCTAAGAATGCATGGAGAAGTGAACCAATGAAGCACTTGATCTAAGAATGCATGGAGAAGTGAACCAATGAAGCACTTGATCTAAGAATACATGGAGAAGTGAACCAATGAAGCACTTGATCTAAGAATACATGGAGAAGTGAACCAATGAAGCACTTGATCTAAGAATACATGGAGAAGTGAACCAATGAAGCACTTGATCTAAGAATACATGGAGAAGTGAACCAATGAAGCACTTGATCTAAGAATACATGGAGAAGTGAACCAATGAAGCACTTGATCTAAGAATCCACGGAGAAGAGAAATCATGAAAGACTTGACAAAGATGGGAATTACATGGAATGAGGCTAAAAACATATCAAAAGATAGAAATAAATATAAAATCCTTGTTCATGGCCTATACACTCAAACGTGGCTAATAAGGTTTGTGGATGGACTTGGTTGTCCCACTACAAAAGTGGAATAACTCAAAACTGTGCTGAAACTGGATTATATCTGGATGAAAGACATAGATATCACAGTTGTGCTGTAAACCATGACACATTCTGTTCTCTGGACTACAGTCTGCAGAGCAGAAAGGAGTTTGAGAATAATTTAGAGAAGAATTATTTATGTTGTAAAGCCCTTTATTCTACTTTATGTTGGTCCATCATAATTCATTAATATGTCCTGAACACATATCATTATCCACCATGAAAACTTATGCTTGTACTAGAACAATAGCCATTTAAGAAGTAGAACAAAAACAACTACCCATGTGTAGACACTGCTCTCATCTCAAAAATGCAGCCAAACACCTCCTTATTGACTGCTCTTCCCTCTCAGCTACCAAGGAAAAACTTACATATGCCTGTAACAATTTCTAACTCACTGTATGAATTGCTAAGTGAACTTCAGAACGACACTGAACTGTCAAGAATAGGTCAACTCAGCAGCAATTGGATGTTGACAACAACAATATTAAAAAACACAACATACACACCAGATAACTGATCATAAGCCAATGTTACGACACTCCACATCCCCTGGCAATGATGGATAAATGTGTTATACGGTAAAGATATGAGTCGAGGAAAGAGGGGACATGAACTAAGTTTATCATCAGTTCACATCAATCAAGCTCTTGTATCTCTTGGGTATTTACTCTCCCATGGGTGCATAGGCCACAGACAAAGGTTTTGAATTTGTTTCTATCCTTGAATATGTTGTCTCATTCTGTGTGATTCCCATCTCTGTCAAGTCATTCATGGCCTATTTTCTCATGTGTTCCTTAGTCTTTTCTTTTTTCCTGCAGGTTTCTTATCAGTGATCTTCTATCTATCTATCTATCCGCTAAACCCTTTATTGCCTGTCAGCCCAATCCATCTTTATTTTTTTCTCCTTAATCTGGATGTCCACCAGAACTTGATCTGTTAATCTCAATATCTCTTCATTTCTTATCTTGTCCTGTCACCTAATGTTTAATATTTTAATTCAACAGTTATCTACAAATATCCAGTTCGAACTGAAGTGTTTTTTGCCATTATCCATGATTTTGTATACAGAAGTACTGTCTCCACTTTTGAACAATCATATCCCATTATTAAAAAAATGGTCTGAACTGACAAAATATGTAAATAACAAACTCACTGTACAGTCTATCTATACGCTGTGGCCCTTGTTTGCCTTGCGACGTCACAGGTGGAAGAGCTCACTGGAGAAGGCCTTCTTGTGTGTTGTTTGTTAGCTAGTACCTGCGGCTTCCATGATTTCTGTGATCCATCTTTTACATGGTCTGCCTCTGGCTTTATAGCCGTTATGTCTATGTGTCATTGCCATTTGTGGCATGCTATATATTGGTAATCTGGAAGTGTGTGAGAACCACCTGATCTGTTGTCTTTTGATGTGTTCCAATACTGGTATTGTTTTGGATGTCTGTCTGATGTTATTGTTTCTAATTCTATCTCTTAATGACACTCTGAGTATTCTTCGTAGACATGTCATTTCTGTTGTCACTATTTTTCTTTTGTCTTGAACTGTCATTGTCCAGGTTTTGGTCATCTCCTGAGCGCTCTTCATTTTCTATGAACAGTGTGTTTCGTCACTATCCATTTGCTAGATCTGTCGCAGCGTTGTTTCTGAGTTTCTAAATGGTTACACTGTGTTCTAATCTATCACATTCAGATGTAGAAATCACATATTCCATCAGAAAAACACAGAAAATGACTACCCGGTCTAGAGGCTGGCCGAAAGATATCCAACGTGCCCACCATCTTGACATAGTTACACTATACAGCATGAACAATATAGAAGAAATATAATTGTGGATTTTGAAAAGTGTTGTTAAAGAAGGAAATTTATTATAAAAAGAAGTGCTATAGAGCAATCATCTGTTGTTTTTTTTCAGGCCTTCATGTTCAAGTTTCCCAACTTGGTCTGGACAGAATGCAATGAATATTCCGGAACACAGATAGAAAAAATCGTGGCTATGATCGGAAGTAGTTCATTTGATACAGCTGAGAAAAAAAATGCAATGTATAAAAGTGTGGCAGAATTTATGGAAATCTGGCTAAAAATAAACCGGAAGCCATTTTGGTTTATGAAAAGTCGAATCGGTCGTGAGACCAAGAAAGTAAGTGGGAAAGACAGAAACCAGTATTTTTTGGTAGTTTTCTCTTTCTACATTTGAGTAAAAAAAATGCAGCAGTTTTTATTTTTTGTGTGTTATATGTGGTATACCTACCAGCTGGTAACAGTTTTTCTGTTGAGAATCATAATGGTATACCTACCAGCTGGTACAGTTTTTCTGTTGACATTCATAATGGTATAGCTACTAACTGGTACAGTGTTTTCTTTGCACAGAATATATTGCGTTTTCATTGAAGGTGCTCTTGCTGACATTTAGAATGGAGTTTAATTTAAAGAATGTAAATAAATATATCTTTGTTATCTGAATTATATTAATTAGTAAAGTCAGATCTGCCAAAGATGTCCATCTTTGTTAGGGCCATTGGTACAAATAAACAAATAAAACAGTTACACAATATATTTCCATTCTATGGACTACATTCTGCTAAAAATTTATTATATCATTGTCCTGTTACAAGAGGGACCCAGCGAGAGTTTGATTATCAAAGCAGAAGAAGAAATAAAGTCTGAAACAAAACTGCAGCAACTGATAACAGCCTTTTTGTCAGAATGTTGATTCTCATGTGTTATGTGTGTGTATCCAGTCTTTTAAATATAGTTGGGAAGAGTTTAAGTCAAACAAGCAGGTAAGAGAAGACATCAAATAGCAATATATGACTACAATAATGAGAAAAAAATGATAGCCTTATATGGGACATGTACTTAGAATGAATTGAAACAGACTGCCACTACAAGCATTAAAATGGGTACCGGATGGTAAAAGAAAAAGAGGAAGATCAAAAGAGACCCTTTGTAGAACAACCATCAAAGAGGGTATTACTGTGTGTTTCAACAACATGCAAGAATCACACACAGTAACATCGCATCTCTCAAACTGGAGAGCTTTGGTTTCTGCCCTACGCAGCATATTCAGAGCTGAAAGAACATAAATAGATAGATCCAGTGTGTAGCACTACCCTGTTTCCTAGATTTACATAATGATGAATATGTTAATTATTGATCTTTACATAGATGGCAGCAGTAGGGTTAGGGTTTATTTACAATGTGGGTCATTCATTATACATGATGTATCATGCTTGACTTGGTTTAATGGGCATTGATGTTATATCTTTATTTTCTCTCAGGTTCTAGAACACTGGATGCTATGTGTTGGTGCCAACACAGGGAACTTCCTGTCCACCATGTACCTGGTAGTCAAAACCTTATTCCTTGTAAATGTCTTCTTGCAGTTCTTCATTCTGACTGCCTTTCTGGACTTCAATTTCTGGTCATATGGAATCAGGGCATTACAGGTACAGGGTCCAGATTATTTGTTTTATATTGTGAAAGTTTGTTAGTTTCTATTCCTTTAATGTCTGTCTAATGTGTGATGAAACCATTCCTTCATTGTCTTTCAAATGTATGATGAAATCCATTCCTTCATTGTCTGTCTAATGTGTGATCAAATCATTCCTTCATTATCTGTCTAATGTTTGATGAAATCATTCCTTCATTGTTTGTCTAATGTTTGATGAAATCTATTCCTTCATTGTTTGTCTAATGTTTGATGAAATCATTCCTTCATTGTTTGTCTAATGTTTGATGAAATCATTCCTTCATTGTTTGTCTAATGTTTGATGAAATCATTCCTTCATTGTTTGTCTAATGTTTGATGAAATCATTCCTTCATTGTTTGTCTAATGTTTGATGAAATCATTCCTTCATTGTTTGTCTAATGTTTGATGAAATCATTCCTTCATTGTTTGTCTAATGTTTGATGAAATCATTCCTTCATTGTCTGTCTAATGTTTGATGAAATCATTCCTTCATTGTTTGTTCTAATGTTTGATGAAATCAATATTTCATTGTCCATCTAACCTATAATTTTTACAAATGCTATTAATAAAATTCATTCTCAGATTTTTCAAAGGGAGAACCAAATTGACAGCGTTCATTTTCCCCGTGTAGCCTTGTGCCACTTTCAAGCTCGAGGTCAAGGCAGCTGGGTCCAATGCTTGCTGACCATCAATATGTTGCTGGAAAAACTATTTGTTTTAGAGTGGTTTTGGCTGTTTGTGTTACTCATCTTGACCATCTACAGTTATGTAGGTCAGTTGTTGTTACATGTTAATAAGTTTGACAATTTTGATAAAAGCATGCATTTTAAGATGGATAAAAGATATTTAATATAACATGAAATTTTAAAATGGATAAAAAATATTTGTAAAAATATGAAATTAAAAATAGACTAAAGATTAAAACTTGAAATGTAAGGTAGATTAAAGAAAACACAAGCAGGATAGGGCAATCACATGAAACATTTGGAAAAATGAAAACAAATACAGCATAATATGTTTGTCCTGTAGTTAGAGGGGAAGAGAGCTCTTCATTGCTACATAATATTGATTCTCATAAATAGATTAAGTCTTAGAAATAAATAAATGGAATGGAAGAATGGAGACGACAGAGATTGCTATCTGTAGAAGAATGCTAAGCGTACCATGGACAACTAAAAAATAAAAATAAAGTACGGAAAGAGTAAAATATGAAATTGTGATCACTTACTAATATCATAATGAAACAATATTTATTTGTGGTCACATTATGAGACAGGTTTTTGGGAATACAGTTATAATGGGCAAGATTGAAGGCAAAAGGGTGTTGTAAAAGATAGATGTGTCAGGCAATTGGTGAAAATAAAACCGCAGCGCAAAAGCCCAAGTTCTCTGGACTTTATCGTGCTAGAAGTCTAGCAGAATCAATGTCCTACTACAAAACAGATCCAATGCCCAACTATAAAACAGATCCAATGTCTTACTTCAAAACAGAACCAATTTCCTACTACAGAAAAGTTCCAATGTCCTACTACAAAACAGATCCAATGCCCTACTATAAAACAGATCCAATGTCTTACTTCAAAACAGAACCAATTTCCTACTACAGAAAAGTTCCAATGTCCTACTACAAAACAGATCCAATGTTCTACTACAAAACAGATCCAATGTTCTAATACAAAACAGATCCAATGTTCTACTACAAAACAGATCCAATGTTCTACTGTAAAACAGATCCAATGTTCTACTGTAAAACAGATTCAATGTTCTACTGCAAAACAGATTCAATGTTCTACTGCAAAACAGATTCAATGTTCTACTGCAAAACAGATTCAATGTTCTACTTCAAAACAGATCCAATGTTCTACAAAACAGATCCAATATTCTACTACAAAACAGATCCAATTTTCAACTACAAAACAGATCCAATATTCTACTACAAAACAGATCCAATATTCTACTACAAAACAGATCCAATGTTCTACTACAAAACGGATATAAAGTCCGACTACAGAAATGAGCCAATTTCCTACTACAAAAAAAATCCAGTGGGAGTTGAGAATGAATGCTAATAACAAGGCAAAAGACATTGAGGATCATAACATGAGAAATTATTAATAGTTAAACATCATAACATGAGAAATTATTAATAGTTATAAACATCATAACATAGCAAAGAGTTGTTAAGAATCTGCATACAAGACTCTAAAGATACAATGTTATGGAGATACATGTTCACTACACCAGGTAGCACAGCACATGATGATGAATGTAAGTAAAGGTAAGTCCCATGGCAGCAGCCTGCCATCAGGGATGAAGATGTACTAAACCACAGAAACTATAAGATGGAGTGTTGCTATCTTTATCTCCCCTAACTCATGCCTCAGGTACCCATTTACAGCTGGGTTGACTTGGAAGAGTGGTAGTGTGAGGCGAGAAATGATGTCCCAAATTTCCTTTTTATCCGGACATGGTTTTGAACCTCATAAGCTGTAACTCGGTTATAGTCAGCAAGCTCACTATCAACTAGGCTAGAACCTGATAAGCTGTAACTCAGTTATAGTCAGCAAGCTCACTATCAACCAAATATGCTGTAGCTCGGTTATAGCCAACAATCTCACTATCAACCAAATACGCTGTAACTCGGTTATAGTCAGCAAGCTCATTATCAACCAAATATGCTGTAACTCGGTTATAGTCAGCAAGCTGACTATCAACCAAATACGCTGTAACTCGGTTATAGTCAGCAAGCTCACTATCAACTAGGCTAGAACCTGATTTTGGTTAAACAGTTGTTGTAACAAGAGCGTCTCGGTCCACATCAATAGTGATACAGACAGCAGCAAAATTGTCACGCATTCGTGACCATGGTTATCTTTGAACTTGGTGACTAGTTTGTAAGTACAGAACCAGTTCTCTTGTACCATTGACCTACTATATTAGTGATATGGTTACAGGCATCCACCATTCAGTGGTCGTGATAAGGATGGTGCAACACAGGAACAAAAAGACCAAGAAATCACCAAGAAAAGAAGACCCTCATCAAAGCCATCAGGAAAGTCGACCACCCAAAAGACAATTACCACTATCTCAACAGAGCAGAGCAGGTTATTATCTTCCACCTCAGAACAGGACACAACAGATTAAACAGCCACTTAAATAGACTAAGATAGGTCCCATCACCAATGTGCCTTTGTGGGCGGGCAAGCAGACAGCTGAACATATCCTGCAAGACTGCAATACACTAAACCAGTTAAGGGAAGAACACTGGCCCACAGAGGTGGATATCCACAGAAAGATATACAGGAGCACTGAGGAGCTTTCAAATACAGCAGCATTTATTAAGAAAACAGGACTTGCTGTGTAGACATGTCAAACTCCGAACAAGAAGAAGAAGAAGAGGTGGTCGTGATAAAAACACAGAACCTATTAGTTACCAACACTGAAGTCAGATGGTGCAATTAGAACAGCGACGTAATGCACTTTTTGTTCTCTAAACAACATCATGCTGGAAATCTAGTGGGAATATCCTATAACAAAAGAGATCTGATGGGAGTTTGAGAATTAACTCTAACAAATTATAAGGTGTTTTAACTATTGTGTAATTTCTATTTCAATTTGGCTTAACAATTGTTTTAACTATTGTGTAATTTCTATTTCAATTTGGCTTAACAATTGTTTTAACTATTTGGCAATTAATATTTCAGCTTGGCTAATCCGAGTACTGAGAACACAACAGTCTATAAAGTTTATCTCAAAATATCTGTCCGTTGTCAATGAAGATGGATCCTTGCCTCAGGTAGGTCTGACAATACAAGTTATGCAATGACTTCATTCTATTGGACTCCATCTTCAGAAGGAAATCTGTACCTAAATTTTTGCTAACTGTTAATTTTAAAATGTAGATTTAGATGGTAGGATACAGCTGTAATTTTGTGACCAGGATCTGAATGGAGAAAAAAACTGTTCAAAAAAAAACGGTCAATACTGCATTTTACCAGTTCAGGCTTTGCAGGGAGGGGATTGAATAGCTGTGTGATAAAGGCTGCATGCTCATGCTGTCGCCACGTCATGTACAGGGTGAGTTTTTATATTTACCCTCTGACAGAAAAAAACCCAGTCCTTACCGGGGATGAAACTGTAGACCTCACTCGTGTGAGACTAGCGTTCTAACCTCTCGGCCATGCGCCACACCCTGAAAGGAGAGTTAAGAATAATAACACAGGTTTTTCTTTCACGTCCTGAGCCAGTGTGCCTCTATGATCGGCCTCAGCCATAGGAAAAACAGTGCTGTCAGTTTCCTCCTCCCCAGTGCTGCACAGTACTTCTCTCCCTCCCAACCACAGAGGGTGCATACATATATATTCAAGTAAACATGAAACACATTTCAACAACAAAACAAAAGCATAATTGTATAGATGATGTGCATTGAAGCTTCTCTAAGAAGATAACCTCAATATAATGGCATGTCTTCCACTAAGGTTTTCTGGTGCATGGTTGGTATGTCTAGTGAGCCATTGGTGAGACCCACAGACGAAACCACATGCGTATCACATTGATGAAAAAATGTATCTAGGACTTGCAAAACCTCTGGAAAATAAATGTTAAAAAAAATAGCAAGAAAAATACCAATGTAACGCTGAAATGAAAAAGCTACCCCTGGCATAATTAACCTTTTTATGCTCAGATTTTTAATATATATATGTTCTCATCTCTCAGCAAATGATGATATCAGACCATCTGCCTAGAGTACCACTCATAGCATGTAACTCCGTAGCTTCAAGCAATAATCCCCAAGGGCTATCTAACCGTCAGTGGCTGGGTTGATAATGAAGTGTATGCTGAAGTTTATGAGTTAATGTTCCGCTGGATCAGCAAACAACCAAGAGAGTTACATTCATATTTATACCTGAACATGTGAATGTTAGGGAAAGTAAAGAGCAGACTTCCCAGTGTCATTTTAATTTTTGAACATCTCTATTGCTGTTCTCCCCCTGATCTTGACTGTACAGTCTCCTGCGCTGTTTTTGTTAGCTTCTAGATATTCGAAATGTGTCACTTCTTCTAAAATATTATCAATATTAATTCTAGATCTTGCTTCAACTTTGTTGATTGTCATTATTTTTGTCTTTTTTATATTTAGAAATAGGTTTTGTTGTTCACTGAAGCTTTTTGTTGTTTTTATTATGTTCATTAAGTTTTTCTCATTTGATGTTAAAAGCACTGTGTTGTCTGTGTATCTAATTTCTGGAATCTGTAGACCTCCGATGTTTATGGGACTGGATTATTGGTTCTTTGTTTTGTATTTCACATTTCTAATTATGTTCTCAGCATATATGTTAAACAGATGTGGTGACAATGTATACTCTTGTCGTACTCCTTTTTGTACTCATACAATCCTATTAAATATCTCTACCTCCACACACTGATGAGTAATTATAGTCATGTGACATAATCGTCTGAAAAAGCAGTCATTTATTTCGTTTCACTTTTTGTTTTTTTTTAAAAAGAAGCCCCTTTTCACAGTACTGATCCCTATTATACTTTTATTTACAAGAGCTCTAAATTAAAATACAATTTATTTTTAAATATTTCAGGAAGGGAAGAGAACTGTGGCAAAATTTATCCGTGATTACCTTGGCAATGATGGCGTCTTCATTTTGCGCATCATAGCAACCAATACTAATGATGTTATCATGTCAGAACTGGTCAGTAACATCTGGAAACGCTATGTTGATTATCAAAACACGGCTGTCAGGCCTAACTCTATACGCAAACCTGAACCAGTTCCCGCAGGAGACACAATTTTGAACGAACAAGAAAAGAATGAGCTTGGCATGAAAACTGAAATTCGCAACACAGATTTAAATGTCGGTTGATTTATTTTGTTATGGAATATTTGTTGATTGATTTTGGTATGAAATGTTTATTGATTGATTTTGTTTTGGAATATTTGTCAATTGATTTTGTTATAGTGTAGACCTATGTGTTTATTGACTTTGTTATCTCTAGAAATTACATAGAACCAATTCTGATGTATGGAAGTGAGTCTTGGACATTCAGCAGAATAGTAAAAAACTATATTGAGGCAGCAGAGATGTGGTTTTATAGAACACAATTTACAGATAAAAAGTGTAATGAAGATATCTTGAAAGAAATTAATTCCAAAAGAGAGCTACTTACCCACATTAGGAAGAGACTGTGCACATTTTTTGGACATATGAGAAGAGGAAAGATGGAACACATTGTAACATCAGGCAAGTTGAAGATCAAGAGGGAAGATGGAACACATTGTAACATCAGGCAAGTTAAAGATCAAGAGGGAAGATGGAACACATTGTAACATCAGGCAAGTTAAAGATCAAGAGGAAAGATGGAACACATTGTAACATCAGGCAAGTTAAAGATCAAGAGGAAAGATGGAACACATTGTAACATCAGGCAAGTTAAAGATCAAGAGGGAAGATGGAACACATTGTAACATCAGGCAAGTTAAAGATCAAGAGGTGTAAGGGAAAACCAAGAGGGAAGATGCTTGATGACCTAGCATTGTAACATGAAAGAACATTGGTATCAGAAATGACTGACTGCACACGAAATACAAGCATGTGGAAAGACATGATAACCAACTCCACACATGGACTCATGTATAAATAACCAAAATATCGGAGGATGTCCGACAAAATGGAAAGCTCCACAGTAACCAGACAAATGAGAGGTAAATATGAAGTTAATTATAAAGGTTACTGAATATAGCCTAACTAAATATAAATAAATCAGAAATAACAAAAATATAAAGAACAAAGACAATTTTCATTGTGTTGGTCCTATTGGGACCTTTGTCAAGAAACAAAAACCAATTAAGACAACACAACTATAAAAATATAACAATGACAAGACTTGGACAATGGTTTTCCTACAAAAACCATTGCCAAAGTGGTCATTTTGTCACGGCTTTGAGATTAGGTGCAAAATTAGGTAGGTTCAATATTGACAGACAGAACTGGGTAAGAGTTTTGCACATAATTTTGCACCTAATCTCAAAGCTGTGACAAAATGACCACTTTGGCAATGGTTTTTGTAGGGAAACCATAGTCGAAGTCTTGTCATTGTTATATTTTTATATTTGTGTTGTCTTAATTGGTTTTTATTTCTTGACAAAGGTCCCAATAGGACCAACACGTTGAAAATTGTCTTTGTTCTTTGTTTTATTGTTATTTCTGATTTATTTATATTGATAGTTAGGCTATATTCAGTAACCGTTATAATTTACTTCCGTATTTACATGGACTCAAGGCAAGGACTATAAAAAGAATAAGACTATGTTATAGAATATTTGCTAAAGAGGAAAATGAAGAGCAATAGAAAAGATATGCTGGACAGTTTAGCATTGTGGCACAGGAGAAGACCTGTATTAGGAGTATATGAGACAGACATGATGGCTACCACCACATGGCATGGATTATAGTAAATGATAAATAGCATATCCCAGAACTCATTGCAGAGTATCCATCAACACAGAGACCTTAATTTTCTACTATCTGCTTTGCGAAGAAATGCATAGAATTTAAGTCCTTGATATTGTCAATCCATGGCTTTCTCCATCGTCCACTTCTTCCACCTATGATTGACCCTTGCATCATTGTTTTAGACAGGGAATTGCATTGGATGACATCCCCAAATCACATAATTTTAACGAGACAGAAGGCTGTGGACAAACATGATTTTCAATGCAACATAGCATGGACTTTACGAAGAAGATTTATCAATAGATTTTGTTATGGAACCTTGATTGATTTTTTTTTATAGAACATTTGTTGATATTGTTATGGAATATTTTGTGAAGTAGTCCACACTTATGTGGTCTTATGTTGAAATACTCTGGTTCATCATTGTCTTAGTTGACCTGTAATTCTTTTGCCTGGGACCACATCTTTTATTAAAGAACCATCGATATATATCTTTGCTTTGGGAAGGGGTCCTTAGAAAAAGTCAAAGCTTTTCATTTTTAAAATGTGTTTTTATGCTTTAGAACAATTGCTGGGGTTGGGGGATGTTTAATGTTCATCCTTACTTATCCCTTAATTCTAAATGACATCCCAGGGAGGAGGGGGATGATTTCAATCCTACATACATCTCCACCCCTGTATAAACCTTGAGTTTGCTTCCTTCGCTTCTCTTACAAATTTTTTCATGTTGTTGTGTCTTGTTATATGATAGAAATGAGAAAGTCCTAATGTTTCTTGTTATGAAGCTGTTGAAGTAACAACCGTCCTCCACTTTCAACGATCGTAATACTTACGTTTCATAGTTTTTCAGTGTTTCTGGAATTCTCATAATCCTTCTAAAAAATATTATTTTTAAGAAAACTATTTTTGTCACTATTTTAGTAGTGTCCATGTTTCATAGTCATAAATGGCTACTTTGCATATATGTTCTCTAATCTGGTATAATTTATTTTCAATGCTAGTGCCTTGCCAAAGGTTTATGATGCTACACATATTATTTTCAACTTTTACAGTTTTTGGTGGAGGTTTTAGCGCACAATTGATCTTTTGTTTAATTTATTTGGAAATGATAAGAGAGACTAGGCAACAAAGCAATGAGCAAAACAAGAACAGCTCCACACAGCAGCAACTTTCTACACAGTCAAACAAATCATAAAAACAGCAAATAAAGAAATGTGGATAAATGATGGGTAATGAGGAACATTGAAAGGTTTTCAAATATATGGTCAATCCTAATCATAGCATCAACCATCTTGAAAGATGATGATGAAGTCATTAGCTGTCCTCTCTTTAGCTGTGAGCTGGTAGCTCTTGACAGACATAGCCTTTCTAACAAAAGCACAGGTACTTATCAGTTCTGTTACTGAGTCAACACCACTCATGTAAGGTTATTAAAGGAATTTGGATGTGTAAATGGGGTTTATGGATGCATGTTTAGTCCCTGAAGGGAGATATTAAGAGCGCTAATATCACATCCTGCCAGGAGCACAGCACACACTTATGAGTTAACTAGATTCTTGATTAGGAGCAAGCATCACAGCACTGGGTGCATTCCCATATATGCTCTGCTTGCCGTTCCGTCAGCCATACAAAAGTGTATAACTTCAGTGTCCCAATCAGTTGCTTATTACGCTTTCTTCTGATCTTTCCAGAGAGAGAGAACTTTCTCCAAATGCCTCTAGTCCCTCCCAATTCTACCATTCTCTGAATATGTACATTATCTCATTCAACCTCCTCATCTTCTTGAAGAGTATCATTGATTGCTCTAATCCAATCCTGTCTCCTCATATCTCAGTGCTGTTCACCAAGGCTTTACCAGCCAACACATCGGTTCTTTCATTTCTCCCGACCTCAGCATGACCTGGACAGAAGATCCATGTAATGCTCTGCGTGTTGTTGAAAAGAGAGACCCATTCAGTTCTGATCATACACTTATCTATCTTGCACAGCATACTTTGAGAGCTTAATAGAATCACTGAGTCTGTTGGTGGTTGCGTCACCAGTCAATTGAAAGCTGCTGTCACCATTTCCATTTTCATACTCGATGTTGTAGTGGGGTACGCAGATGACTTCTCAGCTAATTTCTTGCCATTTTGGTAGGCCATCAACTCCCAACCACACCTGTTTGTTTCTTGTGTTGCTGAGCCATCTGTGTAAATTATCGTTTTGTTTGGCTTCGAGTGCTGCAGTATGAGTTCTTGGATCATTCCCTCTGTTATATTGTCAACCTAGTTACAGAACTTTCCATCTGTATCACAACTTGAGCCATCCCCAGTGATGGTATATCTAGCATTCCCCCATCATATAAGAATGCCACGAAAGGACCAAGATACAATGTCCACTGGCCTGCATCTCTTCATCCTCCATGGGGACCATTTGACAAGACAAAAGGAAGACATCGAAACAAGATGTCACAATGATTTTTCACAGATGACAGGTTGTCTGCCTGTCCTAAATTTTCCTTAGTCACCACGTATGATATTTCTGGACAGAAGACAGCTGTCCTATTCTTTGCACCCTAAACTAAGAAGATCAGGCCCAAGTTGCCACATGGGCATATCACAAAAATTTAGCAGAAATGACACTGTACACGTTCAAATAACACAGCTAAATATTGTTACCATATTTAGTTCTGTCATGTTAGCATGGATAATAGTCTCCTCTGTAAATTTTCAAGTGATTAACATAACTTCATCACTCTGTTTCCTAGTTTTGCCTGTATGTATAAGAAAAAAGTGTAACATTTCCATGTGCAGAGTTTTACTCGGTGGCACCCAACTCCTCTGACTGGCTGAGGATAGAGGTGTTTTTGTGCTGTCTCCAGTGTGATAGTCCTAAAACCCTGATGAGTTATGGATCCTATTATGAGAAACACAATTTAAAAAATTAGTTTGTGTTAATTAGGAAAAAGTTTATGGAACACTAAAGTAGCAGATGTTTATGTGTTCAGACAAATAAAGTCACAAAATATATGCACATATGCAGTTAAACTCACAGAAGGTTATACATTCACAATATAATTAACCAATGAACACAAGTATAAACAAGTGCAGCTTGTAGAAATATTTTCATTTGTAATAACATTTCATGAATTGTTTAATTTTTTGCATTGATTGTTAAAATTTTTATAAATTTTTTTTAGATGTCATGGCATCTTCTTGATTCTTGATTAGAAAACTGGCCTCACAGCACGTAGGGCATTCCCATAAGTGCTCCGCCCTCTGTTCCAGCAGCCATTCGACTCGATGGTGTTTCAAGTCCATTGCCGCTGAAACAGACGTTGACACATCAGGCCACAACTCTGGCCCTTGCAACAGTTTTCTTTGTTGTTCCGTCCACCCATGCCGTCCCTGTAACTAGTTCAAGCACAACGTCGGCATGTCAGAACAACATGGTAACTGTTATCGAAGGTTACGACTATGGGATTGTATAGATGACAAGCCATGAAGCTTCTATAAGAAGATAACCTCAATATAAAGGCATGTCATCTACTGTTTTCTGTTGCATGGTTGGTTTGTCTAGTGAGCTATTGGTGAAACCCACAGACACAACCGCATGCACGAGATGTCATGGCATTCATATGTTAAGTAATATTTCTCAGTGCATTTGTGGAAGTCGAATTGTACAGTTAAGTGTTGTTTTAAAACAGACTTTCTGGTGCTTTTCTTTCTGAAATTTACATAATGATCTGACTTATATACTTTGTCTATTAATTCTTGCAGTACATTTATTGCTATAGTTAATGTCATTTGCTCTTATATGATTTACATGTTTCTGTGGCCCCGACAAGGGAGTAAACAATTGATGTAGTTGTGTTTTCATTAATTGATGTAGTTATTTTTAAAGATTAATTTATATAGTTATGTTTTCATTACTTAATGTACTGTTTTCATTGATTCATTTAGTTATATTTTCATTAATTTCTGTTATGTTTTCATTGATTCATGTAATGTTTTCATTAAGTGATGTAATGTTTTCATTGATTCATGTACTTATGTTTTCATTAATTGATGTAATGTTTTTATTATTATTGTCGTTATGTTTTCAGTAATCGATGTAATGTTTTCTTTAGTTATGTTATATTTTCATTAATTAACGTTGTTATGCTTATATTAATTGGTGTATGATGTTTATTTTTTGCTTTAATCACCAGCTGATGTCATATTTATTCTTGTTCAATATTTCATGTAGCTTATTTTTTATTTGATGAATAATTTTTTAATTAACTCTCAAAATACAAGACACCACTTAAAGTGGCTCTTAATCATTCCCATTTTTACTAAAAGTCATCTAAAGTGGCTTTAAATGATAATTTTTAATAAAGCAGCTCGTAAAAATGTAGTTATAGTCTGCATGTAATAGCAGTTAATTGATGTGTAAGCTAAAACTAGTTCATATTAATTGATTAAATTAGTATTTTTCATTAGTATATATAGCTCTTCTCATCAATTTTATTGATGTTTTTCTTTTAGAAATTGATGTAATAATTTGGTGCTGCCTACTGTGACGACTGCAGGTCTCACATATTATAAATATAGCATGATTGCACGTAGTAAAAATCTTTCCAAACATTTTATCATTGTTGTGCTATGAGAAATATAATCTATGATCCATGGCAAAGATGGATTTGACTCACAAGACCAATCTGAGCCACAAAAAATTGCGCTGTCAGGATACCTCTCCATAGCACATTTTCTGAGCTGAAATGTAGAGACCATCTGTTTCCTATGTAGCATGATCCCTCTCTCTCTCTCTCTCTCTACCTTGCTAACTCCTAAGGAAAAGCAAGCTCCAAAGGAAAAGGTAACACCAATATATTTAGAACAAGGCAAGCTGCAGGAGCTGCTGCCTCAGTAAAGCTGTGCTTTATCTGTCTGCTTATCTATTTTTTCAACCTAGACCAGCTATCAACCAAGGCTAAGGATATAGTCTCTTGTGCCACACCATTTGGTTTAGGATACATTTCTCCATCTTGTCATGTCTTTCATGTCATTCTCCAACATGTCTTTCTCCACTCAAAACCATACCCACTATGTGGGTTGTCAGGATAGGTAGGCACTGCCAAATTTATGGCTGTTAACAGACACAGGTTGTATTGACTACTGCATTATGATAGCTCAATCATATCGGACATTCAGTTGCACTTACACACTCTAAATATAGTATAATTTCACATGTCAACAATATATTGTTATTTTCATAAGCTTTTTAAAATAAAAATCTGATCGCTGTGAAAGAAATATATCTCAGACAACAAATTTTCATCAACTTATTCTTTCTCCTAGTAGCTCATTCTACAAATAGTAAAGCCTAATCCTAGTCCTAATAACTTCTTTTCTAAGCATAATCCTATCCCAAATAGCATATTCTACAACTAATGCAATATAATCCTAACCCAAAACCCCAATAAATCTACTCACAAACACATCCCAAAAAACAATTCTACCCTTAAATATAGTCCATAAACCTAAAACCTGCTAGAATTGACATTTCTGATTTAACACCATCAACCATGTACATATACTTAAAAACAAATGATATAAAAAATCCCAATATCACACCAATACAAAGATGTCTGTAGACTATAAAAAAAAATCCTTTACATTATTTTTATGAATCTACATTATAGGACTTTTCCAAAAATGACCTCACGTTGTTTAGTTCTGCAGTGGTTAGAGTAGGCAGGACCAACAGTTGTTTATTTGTATTTGTGAGTATATATGTTGTACTTTTTTTTTGTATTAACTGACGTCAGTAGCAGTGTTTTATTATTTAGTTAGGGCTAATTGTCATTGTTTAACATAGAGACTAAAATCAACTGCATTTTAAGAGACACTGATATTACTGTTTTACACAGCTATTACTTATCAGATTTTACTGTTTTACACAGCTATTACTTATCAGATTTTACTCAACTCTGTTTCTTTAACTCTTTCAGGACTTGATTATGTTTAGGTTTGGACCAAATTAATTTTATAAAATTTCCGTATATGTGTTTTTTATTGTATCACTTGACATACTAATATTGATAAATAGTGTATGTGTAATATATCATTGGAAAGGGGAATGGATACAGAATATGAATATATAAGTACATTGATGGTATGTGATTACTTCACAAGGTTAGAGTTAGCCTTGTGAAGTAATAAAATATCAAATCAAAGCCAGTATACTGGCGATTGGTCCTGTAGACCCATAGTATAAAGCCAGTATACTGGCGATTGGTCCGGAAAGAGTTAAACTTGCATGAATGTACATCTACTGTCAATACTTTTATCATGTTTTACATTGCCTCAAGTGTTTTACACATTTCTCATATTTTACATTGTTCCCAATGTTTTACACTCTCATACTTTATATAATATCTCCAGTGTTTTACAGTTGTAGAAATCCAGAAACATATTTCACAGATATGGATAATTTTTTGGGGCAAATATTTTATGAGTATATTTTCGTGCACGATAGTTATACAAAATAACTACTTACCAAGTACAATCGTGAGATCACACAAATAATGAACTTTTGTTGCAAGATTTTAATGTCTTGATTAATCTGAGAAGGGCACACACAAATATTTATGATATTTTTTATTGATTCTATTTTTTGTGGGAGTGGGTTATCATGATTTTCTTACTTGTAGATGTTTCTTCTTCTTCAGCGTTCATTCTCAAACTCCCACTGGATCTCTCTTCTAGCAGGACAATGTTCCTACTAGATTTCCAGCAGATGTGGTCCAGAAAATAGAAATGCTTTGTATAGCTGTTTTATTTGCACCAATGGCTCAACACATCTGTTTTAGGTGAAATAGATGTTTTAAAATGAACTATACTTTCAGGGAAAATTAAATTAAATTCACTTTTCTTATATGTTAAATTTTACTAGTCCATTCCCTGGGCACTTTGGATGCTTACAGATCCTTCTCTTCTTGTGATGGATAATAATTTTCCATTTCTATCCAAGGAAAGTTTCCAATGTTAATCCATATGATTTTCATCTGTGCCAAGTCATTGATTGCATTTTTTCTCCATATGTTTTTAAGTCTTTCCTGTTTTCCCTCTGGGATCCATGTCATGCAACTTCAAGCTATTGCCTTTCCCTGTCAACAACCAGGAAGAAACATTTACAGGCACCTTTAAGTCACTCACTGTATGGATTGCTATGCTAACCCCAAGAATACCCACACTTTTTTAAGAAATGGATTTGTGCTGTCAAGAGTAAAACTACTCTGCAGCAATTTGTATTTGACAGCAACAACATTTAATTACAACCATCTCTGAGTTGGAGATTTCTTCTCAAAGCATTGCATACAGCTTAGAGTTAATTTAAGGGTATGAAAGAAAGTTCTGGAGAAAACCACTCATTGTACATACAAAACAAGCTTTATAGCTCATATTTTCTGAGAATTGAAACAGAACAAAAATGTGATGGCTTACAGAAAGCCACTTTCCTATAATAAACTGCCAGAATCTTCAATTTTAACTGTATTTTATTCTCATGCACATCATTAACACATTGTGTTTCTATTTTTAAATTATTTAATTATACTTTGTTGTACAAGGCAGCTTCAAAATGTTCCCAGAATTGTGTCATGTGACGTATTCCTTCCAGAACGTTGTCTTCCCAATGAACTCTCTGAATCTCTCTCTGTCTTGGACGATGTCTTGTTTCCTTTAAAGTAGATAAATCCCCTTGGCAACTAAATATAAAGCTTAACAATCGAAGACTTGAGGAGGTTTTGATATTTATTTATCTGAGAGCACAAATTAGCGGTGATGGGGAATTAACAGCTGAAGAAAAAACTGCCAATAACCACTGCTGACCTACATTAACCACAGTTTGGAAAAGCAAGATCACTACCTGTGTTAATATTAACTTATATAAATCTTTGGTTTTGTCAATATTTCTTTTCTATATGACTGTGAGACTTGCAGACTTACAGAGAAGAATCCAGGCATTTGAAAACAAAATTTTATAGATGTGCGTTTGGTATCTGTTACAGAGAACATAAAATCAGTGTGTTTGTGCATGATAGAATTAACCTTTAGCACACTGTAAACAAAAAATCAAATTTTTCCCCTGCAGCTGGATTCTTTTTTGAGAATTGGCGTTATTGTTGGTACCCTTTTTTGAAAATGAGATAACTTTTTTGTTAGAGATATTTAGATAAAATTTGCACATATAAATTAATAATTGAATTCTGCATTAATTGGCATAAGTTTTGTTTGTGTGAGTATGATACGAGATGTGTGGAAAGATGTTTATTCCACGCAAAAAAAAACAAATTATAACACAATAACAAAGAAAAAAATAATAAAAAATAACTTTTTTCTTGAAATGTCTTGAGTGGCAACACTGGTACAGGCATATTTCTACACTATTTATGTTGTTTCATTGCTAAATTATCTAAATATTGCTGGGGGAATTGAATAAAACATGTAGATTTGCAGTAAAATCGTTTGTTGGAAGCTAGACCTAGTCATATTTTAGCCACTTCAGAACACTTGGTTTAACCTTTACAAGTCAGAAACTAACTTGGCATTCTGTATGTTTCTACTGTGGAAACTAACTATCTCCAAGAATTCATCACTCGAATCACAATAAATTATTATTTTATTCAAAATACGATGAAACATAGTCTATAAACCCGATTTACTTCCATGTTTCCGCTCCGACTTGTCAATGTGGTCAGATGGCTTCAGAAATACACAAATTTTTACATCTAGCTTCCACAAAAAACTGCAAGTGATCAAGGACGTTGAAATGTGCAGGCTTCAAACTGCGCATGTCCACGATTATGTGTAAAAACCAAACAGGCTTTGCAACGCACTATAAGCGCCCCTATGTTGTTTGGCTGATTCACCAGACAATAGTGTATGACAGATGCTAATTTATTGTCTGCCAGGCAAGACAATGGCATGCTAGAGGTAAAATAAATAGTGGATCAACAAGAATCACTGTTAACAATCATGAATCTTCATAAACTCTGGTGGTAGGGGCACATAATGAGATATTCCTTGATGACAAGAGATGTTCAAGGTCTGGTAGGGTATGGATGAAAACAAGGAGGTCAGAAGAAGACATGGCTGGATAATATTAAGGACTGAACAGGATCTGAAGTTTCCAAACTCATGATGATTGAGGATAGAGATGCATGGAGATCTTTCTACATCAAGTCTCAATATGACACCCTTATGACGGGTTATGGGTTTAATTATATTTTGGCAACTACACATTTTTGTCAATGTGCATACAGCTGCTGGAAACATTCATCGAACCCATCCTCTAACACTTCTCTTATCTATCTTTTTGAATTAGTAATAACGTCATCTGCATCCTTGAATTGCTGTCCTTTCAGCGCCGACTTCAGTTGAGGGGAACAAGAAAAAAATCTGCAAGTTCAAGAGAATTGTGAGGCTGTTCCAAGGTAATCACATTGTGCTTTGTGAAGTACTGCTTTACCAATAAGGATCGATGTGCCGGCTCATTGTTATACAACATAGTCCAACGATTTTTTCTTCAGTTTTCTGGTCGTTTTCTTGTGGTTGCATCTCTTAGACGATGGAGGATACTTGATTTCTTCACTGCGGTATCACCATATGATTTATTAAGCAGTATTAGTGTCACTTAGGGTGACTTCTCAAACAAAACACAGAATTTAACAATTTTATGTTGGATTAATAAGGACATTTTCAACTTTGACAATGTAACTAGCACAACACATAAATATCTGTATCTTCTCTTCAAGCGTTTATGTCTGCCATATCCTTTTGTCAAGGTCATTATCAATTGCTAACCATGTAATCTCCATAACATCATCTTTCATTCAAACTAGCTGACTATTCTAGGAACTTTATGAAGCTACCTCGTACAAATGTCTGGAGCCTGACATCACGGCTCATTTAACAAACTAAAATCCTGTTAACAGGTAACCTTAATACTCACTAAAAAATTGTTTCACTACAGCTGGTTTTATTTTTGGTAGTGGCCATCATGTAAAAAAATATTGTTATAGCCACAGTAGCTTAGCCAATAGTGTGCTGGCATCTTAGTTAAGTGGTCTATGATAAGATTTCTAGCAGGAAGTAATCTAGAGATTGGAATGCATTGTGCCATGGTTTACAGCTTAACTGTAATATCTATGCCTTCGGCCTGCCACAATAAAAAGGCACAATAAAAATTCCCCCCCCCCCCCCCTCGAAATTAATAAATTCTAGCAGTAGTTCATATCTTTAAAATACAAACACCATTAAATCTTTGCAAGCTTTAATCTCCAAGCATAGCTACTATTAGCCATTTTGAATTGTGGTGACAAGATCTGCAAATCACGTCATTTCATTGAGCGCGCTAAATGTGCGCGAACTAAAGAACACAAATATTGACCGTGTGTAATATATGTACGTTTGTTTTACATCCCGCTAATTGACCATATAAACATGGACCCTAGATCTCGTAATGTTCCAAAGTAACTACCACTACTAATAAAAGGACAAAAAACAATGATATTAAAATGAATAAAAACAAAAACGTATAATGATTTAAAAAAAATAATACTGCTTATTATTACCAGGTGAAAAAACAGATGATCAAGTCAATAAGAAAGCCACAAACGCCAATACAAGATGACTATCATATTATGAACAGACCAGAACAAGTTATAATTCTACGTCTCAGAACAGGACACAACCGACTCCGCAGTCACATGTATACAAAGTTCAAGATTGGCAACACAGCCATGTGGACAGGCAGCACAGAGTACCAAAAATATACTTCAAGAGTGTTCTGAGCATGAAACGCTGAGGCAGACATATTGACCAGAGGAAACAACACTGGAATCAAAGCTCTATGGGACACTGTATGAACTACAAAAGACAGTGAGTTTTATTAAGGAGACAGAATTACAGATATAGACATGTTTCAAGTGAACGAAAGAAGAAGAAGAATTACCCGGTATATGTTTATTCAGACGAAGATCTATAGATCATAAACATCAACTGTTTTTGTCCTTGTTCATTTTATTATCATTGTTTTTATCATCTTTTTTTAATAGTGGTAGGTATTTGTAACACATATTTTCTATTATACTTTACTGTTTTTAATGTTATAAATCATAGTTGTATGCTTGTTTTTGGTTTTTTCATCACATTATTAAGTTTGAAAGCCTACTTGATCACATGACTTTGTTGATAAACTACTTGATCACATGATCAACTGTAGAAGTTTTTATGGCCATATGATAACTTATGACATATCTGTCATCTTATACAGATTATTTTGTACAAAAAATACTCAGATATCAGTGAGTATGTCCATATTGACATTTATAATTTACATTTAGTAATATTTATACAGAATTTTGGGTAAAAATACCAAATGTTAAAGGATATTTTGGGCTGAAATAGAGAATTAATCTTATGGAAGTTGAGAATTATAGCATGACCAACTTCAGATTCATACAGTGTCACAGAGTTTGGACTTCATTGTCTGTATATCACATGCCAGATTGGACATCCATAAATATTTTTGTATTATTACATTTCTACTTATAGTTTATTATTAGCTGTTGTCAATTTGTTATGTGTATATAAAGTATTAATATTTGAAAATGATCTCTTATAACATATTTAGTGTTGACTTGGCCTAGTGGTTAGAGCATTGACAATGTTCCCTCTACTTTTTTTAATGCGTGCGCATATTAGATGGCAGCTTGAGCAGCTATGAAATTGCATTTGCAAATAAACTCTGCAGGCAGTTTTTGGGGACCTTTTTTATAAGGTCAGCAGATCTTGACTATGTGTACAGTATTATTTTCTGTGTTGGTACTCTGGCGATATTTCAAGCTTTAAAGGAAACATTGCTGACAGGTAATCGATATGCTTGGTTGGTTGGTGATCCAACAGTCCATGGGCTCATGCCCTTTGACAAATTAATCAAGATATAAAAGGAATATTTCTCTGGACATGTTTTCTGTAGTTCGTGGGTATGGGTACATTTGCGTTTTGTTGTCATGTGACATATTATTTCCAGAATGTGATCTTCCTTAGGAATCTCCTGAAATCCCAGTGGTCTCTGGCAACTTGTCCCACTTCCTCTAGCAACATGTCCTTGCATTTCTGAATATCTCTTATCCAATGACATCTTGGTCTGTCTCTGCCTCTGTTGCCTTCTATCGCCATCTCCAACAACACTCTTTCCATGCCATCGTGTCTCTTCACATGGCTGAAAAACCTAACTTCGAATTTAAAATGGTCTTTAAAAGCCAGCCTTCTTGTTGATTTTTCTATGCACATCTTGGTTGGTCTTTCTTGCTGTCCAAGGTACTCTCAGGTCTCTTCTATAGTTCTTGATTTTGAAGGCCTCTATTCTCTTGGCTGTAGTTTTATTTATTGTCCATGTTTCGCAGCCGTAGGTCATCACTAGAAATATGTAACAAACATACCTTAGTTTCAGTTTCTACCCTGTGCCACAGTTTTTTCCGTTTTAATTTGGACATCACTATTGTTGTTCTCCTGATCTCAACTGCACAGTCTCCTTTGCTATTTATGTTAGCTCCTAGATATTCGAAATTTGTTACACAATTTTGTTACATAAAATATTTGTGTGTACATAATTAATTAATCTGTGTGTTCTAAATGTAATCCTTCTGCTAAATTTAATTTGTTGTCATACATATGCCATTTAGCAGATTAGGAGAATGAAGTACACTGCATTATGGTTTACAGTTGGGTTCCAATATCTACACCCCTTGGCTCAATGCATCAAACGTCAGTACAGCATTTGTGGGTACCTTGTTATTTTACCTCTCTGATCTTCTTGTTCGCATTTGAACATGTCTACACAGCAAGTCTGGTTGCTATATCTGAATGCTGCTATATCTGAAAGCTTGTCAGTGCTCCCATATAGATTTCTGTGGATATCTGTTTCTGTGGATGAGTGCATCTCCCTTAACTGGTTTAGTGTAATGCAGTCCTGTAGGATATATTCTGCTGTCTGTGCTGCCTGCCCACATGGACACATATGTGATAGAACAAGACTTAGTCTATTTAAGTGGCTGCCTAACCTGTTGTGTCCTATCCTGTTGTGTCCTATCCAGAAGATGATAGCTTGCTCAGCTCTGTCAAGATAGTGAAAGTTTTCTTATGGGATTTTCCTAATAGCTTTGATGAGAGTCCTCTTTTTGTCCTCTTAATAGCACTGTAACGAAGGTGATTTCTTGGTCTTTTTGTCCCTGTGTTGTTCCATCTTTTTCTGGCATATCTGCCTCTTCATTTCCTGGTACGTCACACTGGGATGGTATTCACTGTAGGACTACCCTTCTTTCCTCTCTGATTAGATAGGATGTCTCAAAAAGAAGCAAAGTTAAGTCCTCAACATTCTCGTGCATTGAAAAAAAGACAACTGAGATGAAGCTTTTAAAAAACTCACAAGGTCCATGATTAATGCACACCAAGGCAATAAAATGCAGATTTGATAAACAAATTAACACTCATGAACAACATAATGCTATATGGAAAATATCAATGCAAATTTTCAAGTAATTATTTTTTAGAGAGATAAATTAGAAACATGCCTATTCATGAGAATATGAATGAACTATAGCTTCAAGAGATAGCTGGAGAATTCAAGAGATTCATAGGAAAGACTACGTTCTGGAAAGAATATGTCACTTGATGATGATGAAAGTAAAGTTTGCCATTGATGTGTATGTGTATTGATGGTGTTAGGCCCATATTTTTCATTGGCCCAGCATACCTGGGGATGAAGTGGTCAGCAGCACACCTGCTGTCTTTACTTTCCCAGAATATCCGATATCCATTTTCTTAGGCTGGGTCAATCTAGGAGTCATTGGTGATTTAAAAATATTTTCAATCACCCGTTGATCACCAGAACAGGAAGCCAGTTCACTGACAACTGAACTACCATCTCCAATTGCAACATGAAAATAACACCAAGCCCAGATCAGGTAACAGTAGATGTGCTGGTAAAATTAGGAGAAGATAGCCAGCTTACAATTCTGAATATCACCAACACTACATTGAACAGTGGTACATAGCCTTAGGTATGAAATACTACAAATATAATTTCCTTACTACAAAAAAGTGCAAATCACTTGATTGAATCAGTAACTCTTGACTTGACATCTTGCATTTGCCAGCATGGTGCATTTATGACTTTGGATATCTCATTTTGCTAATAATGTTCTGTGCCCTGAACACAGACTCTATTTGACATATGCATGTACTATTTATGATTTGTTTGATTGTCACACTGACATTATGATATAAAATTAGTTGACAACAACCATGAAAAACATCCTGAAAATGCTTAACAATATTAGGTTTAATATTTAGTTTTGATTTGTATAGCTCTGCTTGAACACAAATAAATTCAACCTACCGGTATTTTCTAGTAGCATTTTTGTCATTCCTTTGTTGATCAACATTTTTGTTAACTTTATAATTTTGTTCACAGTTTGAGCTGATAGAATCATTCTTTGACCTGCAACATTCTGATGGATTTACTGAGTGGGTGCAGGTTGCAAGACAGCAGATATGTTTTCATTCTTCTTCTCCTGTGATAAATTATTATACATCCAGTTAATGGGGATCTCCCTAGTGTAGTGGTTAAGCTGTTCGCTTTGTGTTCAAGAGGTCATGAGTTCGAATCCAGCTACGTCGTCTTGTTTACAAAGTAGATTTTTTCAGAGATCCCTGTGGATTATCACTTGAAGCTATGGAGTTACGTGCTACGAGTGGTACTTTCGGCAGGCGAGTGCCACTTCGTTGGGAGTGACATGGTACATATGGGAAACTGAGTACAGTGAAGTCAATCCTCTACAACTTTTGACTTTTTTGACACCCAGTTCAATTATTATACACCCAGTTAAATGTTAGTCATGCATAAAGTGGTTTGTTTTGCAGAGAAGCTCCTGTGGTCCAGGCTGCTACTCTATGAGTTGAACCAGTCCGTTCTAATGGCACCAAACTGCTTGACAACTAGAGTAAACAGGTTTTTCTGTACTTGACTAACTGCATCTCTAAAAAAAAGATGAGATTTGTCAAGACATTCCACCTGTACTCAAGTCACTGAGAACAAACAAATCAAGACACGGACTATTACAGCAACAATGAATATCCTGTACAAATATTGAAGCATCCTCAGGAACACAAACATATAACATCCGTATTCGTACTACAAGAGCCAATAGGTCTTCTTGTAACATAAATAACATAGAGACAGTACAATTTTGCTTCAAATAATTGCTTATACAAGTAAGAAGCAAGAGGATAAATTAAAAATTCTTGAGACTAACAGGAATTGAACCAGTCCATTCTAACGGCACCGAATCACCTGGCAACTAGAGTAAACAGGTTTTCTGTACTTGGATAACCACATCTCAAAAAAACGATTCAATTTTGTCAAGACATTCAAACTGTGCACTTAAGTCACTGAAAATGGGCCATTCGAGACAAGGACTATCACAACAACAACAAACATCCTGTACAAATGTTATTCATATTACTATATGTTATTTATGTTTACTAGAAGACCTATTGGCCCTTGTAGTACGAATACGGAAGTTATATGTTTTTGTTACTGAGGATACTTCAATATTTGCACAGGATGTTCGTTGTTGTTCTGATAGTCCTTGTCTTGATTGGTCCGTTCTCAGTGACTTGAGTGCACAATTTGAATGTCTTGACAAAATCGCATCTTTTTTTTGGAGATGCGGTTAGTCAAGTATGGAAAAACCTGTTTACTCTAGTTCCCAGATGATGCGGTGCCATTAGAACAGACTGGTTCAATTCCCGTTAGTCTCAAGAATTTTTACTTTATCCTCTTGCTTCCTACTTGAATTTACTTATAGCTGCCACTTTGTGAGCAGCAAATCTTGGACAGTCCTGTAGCATGTATTCTGGAATTTGTTATTGTTCCACAGATGCAGGCCACAGAGTCACCGATGTGTTGTATAAGGTTGGGGATTTCCTAAATTAAAAAAAAAGTGTATTTGACATCCATACTACATGGACATAACCATTTAGATGGGTGTTAAGTTAAGCAAAATGTAGGTAACTATCTTTTAAACTGACATTTTGTTGCCACATGAATTTGCACATATATGACTGGGGCATCTGTCGATGAGTGAGATTCTGTCAGATCAGTGACATTAGTTTTAAAATGTGTTTCGTGTCAACACCATCCCTTTAAGGTCATACCTTGTAGAATTTTCATATCAAAGCTTAACATCTTTAAGGGTCATACCTTGTAGAATTTTCATATCAAAGCTTAACATCCCATTTGGGGGTCATACCTTGTAGGATGGGTGTTAACCATGTGGTTCTCCAGTATATCTTTACTGCTGAAGGTCTCATGTTAACGAAGAAAAAACCCTTAGAAAGTGATATTTTTTAATGTATTGTTTAGTTTCAGCTGAAAAACCATGATCAAGTGTATAGGGCCTATGTGCTCTAATCCATGTCTCAATAAATTCCTCCATGTAGCTGCTGACAGTTCCAGTTATATGCTGATTTATCAGTCTCATGTATATCTACTACCAGTAGGTTTCTCTGTGGCTGTTTCAATCTTAACACCGATTTTATGCAGTCTTCAGAGTGATAAATACTATATTAAGTAATAATGTTATTGTTATAGCCTATACTAACTATCAAATAGAAAAACTAATGTAAAAATAAATAACAGTAAGTAAAGGAATAAGGACTGTTTCCACATTCTGGTCCAAAAGTAACCTTTTTAAAGAAATGAATCCCTATCAAGGCCAACTCCTTGAAGTTGAGATGGGGCTTAGTCCAGCCAACAGAGACTGGAAAATAAATTTTATTAGGCCAACCCAATATCGAGCAGGATCACAGTTGAGCAGGTTATTATTTTCTGCATCAGAACTGGACACGGACTAAACACCCACTTAAATAGACTGGTTCCATCACCTCTGTATCCATGTGTGGAGGCAGCACAGACCGAGGAACATATCCCGTAAGAACTGCATTATACTAAACCTGCTAAGGGAGGAAAATTAACCCACAGAGACAGATATCCACAGAAAGCTGTATGGGAGCACTGAGGAGCTTTCAAATACAGCATTATTTATCAAGAAAACTGGACGCTGTGTAGACATGTCAAACTTTGAACAAGAAGAAGAAGAAGAAAGAAACAAATACAAATGAAAAAAAAACAGACTATGATCTGTTGATATCTTGGGAGGTGATGTATTGCATTAGGTTTGACTTCCACTTCCATTTGCAATAACAGTACATTACTAACAGTAATACTGAGTACTAACTACATAGTAACATCAATCAATCAAGTGCCATGCCGATTGACGATCATTCTTCTCCACAACTCTCTGTCTCTTGTGTTGTAAATTAGTTCAGTTGTTGACTTCTTTTTGTGTCACAGTGACAACCAATCCAGAAATTTGTCTTGTTGTCTTCCTCTTTCTCTTCTCCTCTTGATTTTTTTGGTGGTTACTAAATGTTCAAGTTTTACTTTCCTCATTACATGCTCTAACAATCTTGATCTCTGTTTCTAATTTTTGCTATAATTTGTCACTTTACTCCAGCATCACCGAGAACTTTTACATTAGTTTTCTTGGCTGTCCATGGAATTTGCATCATTCTTTTTAAAAACCACATCTAGTTGCCCCCAGCTTATCTTGGGCACTTTTGTTTACTGTCCATGCTTTGCTTCCATAAAGAAGGATTGGTTCAAGATTCATCTTAGCATTTAAACTTGTGTATGCATTGATAATTACTCCAATGCATAGAATGTTTCTAATTTTTTAAAATGTTGATTCGGCCTGTGCTATCCTGTTCTTAATCTCATTGGAGTACCGACCATCTGATGTTAAAATGGTACCAAGATACTTCACTGTATTCGCTTGATTTAATTTTGTATATAATACTGCATTTTGGTGGCATGTATTTCTATGAAACAACCATTACCCATACTTCTGTTTTCTTCTTGTTTAGACTGATACCTTTGTTTTCACTTTTTTTGTACTACTATGTCTAACATGGCTTGAAGTTCTTGTTCGCTTCCTGCAATCAGAACTGTATCGTCAGCATTTCTTAGACTATTCAGATTATAATGTTCAACTTATATTCCTGGCATGCTTTCTATGTTTTGCATAATATTCTCTTTATACATGAAAGAAAAGATCTGGTGACATTGCACATCCTTGTCGGACACCCATCTCTATCTTTTTAAATTCCCCTACATTACTGTCAACTTTCATCACAACTGTTTGTTACCAATACATATTTCTTACTATCTTTAGATCTTTCCCATCAACATTGTTTTTCTAACATTTTTATCATTTCTGAATGCTTCACCTTATGAAATGCTTTAATATAATCTATGAAGCACAAGTACTGATAATTTTGTACTTCTATTGCTCTCTCCATCAATGTTCATATTATATGATGATGTTCGTCCGTCGTGATCGACGATGACCAAAAACTCAACCATAATAATAATAACAATAGATAATAAAAGTTAATAGTGCGTTTTTAAATGACTAGCAAGTCCAATGCGCGCACAAAATGTTCTTTTACAGAATTGACAACAATAGAAGGTATCTGTGTGAGGTTGAGATGTTTTGATCATATTATATATAGGGCATTTGATGTGCATATTCCGTCCACACATCCACATTGCTCTTCTGCAATTTCTGGTTTTAATATTCATCTCATGATTATGAAGTAGGATCTTGGTCATCTAAGGATGATTGTTCTATGGTCTTCACATTCTACTGCACCAGGTTTCTTTGGTAAGGCTATGAATATTGATTGCAATAAATCAGATGAAATTTTGCCGCTGTTATAGATGTCATTTAGCATTTTGGTAATTATTTATTTGCCATACTCCCCCAGCACTTCTAATTCTTCCTTTGTAATATTATCTATTTCAGGAGATTTATTGTATTTCAGGTGGTGTATAGCTTCTTCTACCTCTGCAGTTAATATACAGGGGCCTTCGTTGTCATACTGTATGTTTGTTTCATGTCTGCTATCTTTGTAAAGTTTCTTAATGTATTCTTCCCATCTGTGTATGATTTCATTTTCTCCTATTAATATATGCCCTTGCTTTGACTTCATGCACTGAGTCTTGTAAACTTTCTGTTAATTCATTTATTTATTTATGTGTGCCCCTTGTATTTCCAGGATGATATTTTTCTATTTTGCATCTAAGCATTCTTCCATAGCTATATTGAATTTATGTTTAAATTCTTTGTTTATCTTGTCCTATTCTGTAATGTTAGCCTTCAGATTTCATCTTTGTTCCATCAACTTTAAGATATCTTCTGTTATCTGCCTTTCTTTGCTAGCCATTTTTAAGTGGTAGGATCTCTACAGATATATAGATTCTTTTAACATCATCCACTGTTCATTGATGGTTTATATTTTCTCAATGACATTGTACCTGTTTTGTATTGTTATATTGTACTGTGTTTGTAAATCTTTATTCTTTATTAACAGATTTACATCTTGGGTATTATCTTTTCTGGTAGTTTTTAATCTTTTTAATCGGATGCTTAACTTTCCCACAACAGGTGCATGGTCGCTATTACAATCTGGACTTTAGGTGTGTTTTGACAGATGTCAATGTGTTTTTGAATCTTTTATTGACCATAATATAATCGATATGGTTGTTTTTCATGTTACCTGGGAATTTCCATGTCCAGAGTTGACTTGGATGTTGATAGAACCATGTATTTCCTATTATCATGTTATTACCTCTGCCCCAGTCCACTAATATCTCACCTCTTTTATTTCTGATGCCTAAGCCAAATCTAACAGTGACATCAATCAATTTTGATCTTGCCCCACATTTGTGTTTCAATCTCCCATCACAATGTTTACCTCATGATGCTTGCATTGTCTCATAGCTGTGTTTAAATCTTTGTAGAATTGTTGTAGGCCTATGTCTTCATCTGAACTTTCTGATATTTGTGCATGTACTAGCAACATAGGAGTCTACTAAGATTGTATAAATAACCAAAATATCAGAGGATGTCCAACAAAATGGAAAGTCCCGCAGTAACCAGACAAATAAGAGGTAAATACGAAGTTACATACACAGGTTACTGAAGATAACTATCAATATAAACTAATCAGAAATAACAATAACACATAGAACAAAGACAATTATCGAAGTGTCTGTCCTATTGCGACCTTTGTCAAGAAACAAAAACCAACTAAGACAACATAACAGTATTAAAAAACTGTTAAAAAACAGCCAAAACCTAGACAATGCCTTCCTTACAAAAGGCCATTGCCCAAGTTGCGGTTTTCGTGCATCATTTAGATACGGTGCAGAATTACGCGTTCAATATTGACAGACAGAAATGATGAGATGAAAACCCAAAGTATAAGATTAAAAATGCAAAAATTAATAAATGGGACACCAATTCGCGATGACAAGAATGGGGGGGGGGGGGGGGAGGAGTAGGGGCAGTAGATAAAAGGGGAAAGGATAGAGAAATAAATTAGTACGCAGGGGGGGGGGGCTACAAATAGATATGGAGAACATAGAAATGTGCAAGGAAGAGTAGCAATTTATAGCATGTGGGATAGACTTAGTCAAAAGACACATATCAACAAACAATCACACAACTAAACGAATATACATACACGTTCCATTTGAATAAACATAAATACCTAAATATACATGCACATATGATGATGATGTTTGTCCGTCGTAATCGACGATGACCAAAAAACTCAACAATAATAATAATAACAATAAATAATAAAAGTTAATAGTGCGTTTTTAAATGACTAGCAAGTCCAATGCGTGCATAAAATGTTTTTTTGTTGTTGCAGAATTGACAACAATAGAGGGTATCTGTGTGAGGTTGAGATGTTTTTTTCTTTTCTACGTGTCCGCTTTTGTCTTGCAGTTTCTTGTCTGAATTCTTCCGCCGCTAGTGCTCCCGTTCTAATGCTGTTCTATGCTGAGTTCTCCATACGCACAAGATGGCATGCCCAGCGTGCTTGCGCCTTCATAAGTATTGTGTGGATGCTTATTGAGGTTGATTTTTCCAAGACCTCGTAGTCTGGTACTTTGTCCCACCAATGGATGTTTAGTAATTTACGTAGGCAGGTAAGATGGAAATGATTTAATTTTCTTGCATGTCTAGCATACACTGTCCACGTTTCGCAGGCGTATAGTAGGTTTGCTATAACAGCAGAATGATATACTTGTAGTTTGGTGGTTGTTCTTATACCTCTTCTGTCCCATACATTGTTGCGTAATCTGCCAAATACAGCACTAGCTTTTGCCAGTCTATTGTTAATTTCCACATCAATGTTGACATCGCGAGAGAGAGTGCTTCCAATGTAAGTAAAATTGTCGACTACCTGCAGTTTTTCCTGATTGACGATGATGGAGGGAGCAGTATTTTGGCTATTTGATGTTGCTTGGTGCATGACTTCTGTTTTTTGGTGTTAATAGTGAGACCAAAGTTGTTGCAGGCCTGTGAGAAGCGGTCAATGGTGCTCTATGCACATATACATACAAATATATACACATATATGAAAAAGTACATACTTATCTACATGTGAATACACACACATACATGTGTATAGGTGCTTATATACACAAAAATATTTATATATATACATACATATACACACACACACATATATATATATATAGAGAGAGAGAGAGAAAGCCTATATATATATATATATATATATATATATATATATAGGCTATATATATACACACACACATGTATGCAAATACAAGTATACTAGGAACAAGTATATATCTAACAAAAATATACATACACAAACAAGTCTACTAGAAACACACAAATAAGTATATATCTAACAAGATCAATGCATAGATGTAAGAAAGATAACCATGTTATTATTATTAAGAGAATCAAAGCCGATAAAATGAGTGTATCGGCTTTGATTCTCTTTACTCCACTTCTTCCGTCTTCAACTATTCCGATGTACTATCGTTTTCAACAACAAATCATTGCAAGTTTTCGTCGTTTAACTATTGGAAGTAGTGATTCTTTTAGTCTTATACGCATTTCTATTTTATTTCGTAGGTAGACATTTGTCTTATTCTCTTTATAATAATGTATTATTGTTATAAGCATACGACAATTTAAATTTGAACTGCACTTGATATCATCATCATTAAGTGCCGTCTCCGCAACGAAGGTTGGCTGCAACGTATCTCCAACATCTCCTGTCTCTTGTATTGGTGGTGCACTCTGCTAGACTGTAACCTGTCCATCGTGTGATGTTACTCTCCCACTTGTATCTCTGTCTATCTCTTGCTCTCTTCCCTTTGACTTTACCCTCAAGTAAGGTCTTCAATAGGGTGTCATGTCTTTTAATGTGTCCAAAGTATTTTATTTGCCTGATCTTTATTTCTCTTAGTAGTTCTTTCTTTATATTAAGTGTCTTTAGCACCTCTTTATTTGTTTTCTTCTCTTTCCATGATGCTCTCCCTATTCTTCTATATACCCACATCTCAAAGGCATCAATTTTGTCTTCTAATTGATATAAATATTACTAAAACTTTGACATTTGGCATTTAATGTATCGAAAACCTGGTCAGTTCTGCAGACGCTGAACACGCAAAATGCCGATATTTAGTATTTCAACAAATCTAAAACGGGATCAAATTCCGAAAGATTTTCTCCCACTTGCATCGAAGTTGATTGCATCAGCACTTGGGAAACCTGAATCAGTGAGCGCTTTTTAAAAATAGTTTTTATTGATTGTGTAGCTTAGTTTAGTGTACTAAATTATTTTAGTTTAGACCTAGTCACTGCAGCTCTAATCAATGACGCCGGAATGGATGCTGGACCCTCACGATTAAATCCTAGTTTAAGTCACCACTGTGCTATAAATAGCACACTGTTTACATTTTAACTAGCTGACGTCATGGATTTCCAAGGAACATAATAATTCGTAAGTTTCATAAAATGAAACAATGTGAATAAAACGATACTTAACTACACTACACTCACCTGCCTTATTCAGAAATCAGCATACCCAGGAATCTGTGCTGGATGATACATTGAACACTTATTTCCACCACTATGCAAATTTATAAAGAACGTAATTTAATTCATTCCATATTTAATGACCATTTCTTTCCGTCTGCTACCGTACATTACTGAGCATGTCGGTAAAAGTTGTTTTTGATTTTTCGTTGTGCTATATATATATATATATATATAGGACACTGTTTACATTTTTAGCTATCCGACATCACGGATTTCCATGTAAATTAATGGCTTCCGTGACATCACATCCTGACAATCTCTGAGTTCAAATCTAGACAAAGACGAACTTATGCATAATCTGTTTCTTTTCCAATTTACATAATTAAATAAAATTTCCTATGATTTGTAGTGAGAGATCATTATTTCTTCCACTACACACGGAGCAAGGTGCAAACACACATTAGAAATATTATTTCTAATCTTAAACGTAATCTAAGTACTTAACCTTAAGCTTGCCAAATCACACAACAAAGGTTAGGTAATACCTCGAAACTGGAGAAAAGGTCACAACAAAGAATTAAAAGCAACTTGCACCAACATGTCCCTAACACATTCCCGTTATTATACATAATACTAATTAACATTAATTATAAATACTAAAACCTGATTCTAACCCTAAACGCTAATTCTAATACAATCGTTTGCAATAAATATCAATTCATTTTAAATGCTAATTATAGGCCTATTCCAAAATCAATCATACAGCGATACACATAGCAATCACACTGCAAAGGTCAGGACATACCTCGAAAGTAGAACAAAGGTCACTGGAGAACTAAACTAGGATTGAGTCAACCCTCACTGCCTGTAACTGGATATTGTCACTGTCCCACTTGGACATATCGACTTCGCATGCACTAATACCCTCGCTTAAAGAGATTACCTGTCCAAGGTATCGCCTGTTGTAGAACCACTGAAAACCCGCTATCCTGATTTTACCACTTTCACCAAACTGTGTTTGTTGCAACGCTACGATGTCAGCGCGGTAAAAGTTGCTTTTGATTCTTCGTTGTGCTATAAATAGCTAACTTAAAAAATTTTTAACTAGTTAAAGTCACGGATTTCCATGTAACACCAATAAAATTAATGGATTCTGTGACATCACATCTCCTGATGCAAATGACATCAACCACATTTATAATTATAACTTTTAAAACTAATTTATTTTTACTTTATAATTAACTCTAACCCCCATCCCTAATCTAAATACTAATTCCAAATTAATAAGCCTTTTCAATTAATATACTTTAATTCTAAATACAAATTCTACTAATCACACTGCAAAAGTTAGGTAATACATCTCGAAACTAGAGCAAAGGACACAGTGAAGAATTAAAAGCAACTTGTGCCTGTCAGAGCAATACACCAGATTGTCCAACACCCACAGGTCTACGCATATGTACACTGGCCACATTCCAAAACAGGAAACGCTCATTTTTAACCTTTAGAGCCCTGGCTTAAAATTACAAAACTTCCCCCAGGGCCTGACTTATTTTTTGGAAAATTTGCGTTATTGATGGTGTGTGTTTTGAAAACGTCATAACTTTTTTGTTTTAAAAGATATCAAAATAATTTTTGCATATCTAAATAAAGGAGTGAATAGTGAATATAATCGTGTTTTTTTGTTGTTGTATGTGTGATATGACAGTTGTGAGCAAGTTTTGAAGTTGAAAATTCGGGCGAAAAACATAAAACGCCATTTTCAACATCGCAAATATATCTTCGTGACGACCCTAATACATGAGCAATGTGTGACAACATTGATAAAATCCTCATAAATAGCTATGCTTATTGTATATATATTGTTTTATATCAAAACTAATATAATATGAACTAATAAAACGTGAAAAAATCATATAACGTCCGTCCGGTCAACACTAGGTCTATGCCGACATGCTGCGTAATTATTGCCCATGCACACATGTGTCACCCCTGATACATATTATTTTTGTGTTTTTTAATGAATACACACACATTCTTATCAAATAACAGCATATTAAACACAAAAAACAACAATTAGAACATGTAGTTACGATCACTTACCCATGCCACGCCGTACTCAATTTGATAGTAAAATACGGCCGAAAATGGCTAAAGTCGCTCTAGAAATGCATTGACAAATTCAACCGGCTTTCTCTCTCTTACAATCGTAATGAGTAAAGGAATTTGACCTTTAAACTGTGACATATTTCTAGCTTTGTGTGGCGGGAATTCTACATCATATAAGCTTTAACTTCGTGAAGTTCCGTACTCGGGAATGGAGCGATATCGTATGGCGTGTGATTGCGACCACAGGCAAGGTGGGACGCACACGCATGGCGCAATGTTGCGACCATAGGGCCTAAAGGTTAATCCCCAGCATAGCGGTTTTTTATCTGTTTCGTCTAGCACCCACCTGATGACCTTTCCTTTTTGAACCACCTCGTTTAGGCCTCTTGATTTTGGACACTATTTTTGTCAAAGCTGTGTAATAGCGGTTACACTCATGAAGACTTCGTGATTGTTAATGTGTATGTCTGCAAAACGAGTGTTGATCTTCAGGGTTGGAAAATCATAGGGGAAATAATGGAACTGGAAAAGCAGAAGCTTTTTTGCAGTGACTTCAATGCGAAAGGTACATCATGGGGCAATAATGCTTCTAACAAACAGGGAAAAGAGCTTGAGGAGGCCCTGACAGAAGTGGACCTGGTGTGCATTAATGATGGTCGTATAACAAGAATGGCAAGCAGGGATGGTGATGATGACAGTGCTATCGACCTGGCATTGGTGTCAACTGCTTCCATGACTATCTGCAAATGGGATGTGCTGGGGCATCATGGCAGTGTCCCATTTGTTATGCTAGTGAAAAATGACAAAAGTAAACAGATTAGGCCAAAGGTCAGGTCTTTTAAGTATGATCGCAGAGGAGTGGATGTTATGAGCAGAATTCGACAAGACAAACATCGCACTCATGAAGTGAGAAATCAGGCTTGGGATAAGCCCCCCTGGTTAAATGAAGAGGCGTAAAGGGCATGGAGCGAGAAACTGAAAGCATTATCACTATGGCAGAGGGCTAGGAAATGTGTGGTGACTCAGTCCATGGAGGTTGCACAATGGAAACGGAAGAAAGATACCTTAGTTCAAAAATTCAGAGATTCGAAAGACGTCAAAATAGGAAGAATTTTGTCAGGAGATTATACATGAAAAGTCACTCAAATTGTTCTGGCAATTACACAAATCAATGAATGGTCTGACAAGACGCACGACTACTGCTAATTTTCATAGTGCTGATATTGCCTCGCAGAAGACGGACGAGACAAAAGATGCAGTGTTGCTGGCACACTATACCACACAAATTGGTTAGAGAAATGTGGAGGCATATCAAGAAATCAGGAAAAAATATTACAGATATGTGTAAGAACTTGAGCATGGAAAAACATACCAGTATGATAATCACAGTTGAAAAAATTAGGACAGTGCTGAAAAGTACAAAAAACACAGCACCTGGACCAGATGGCATTATATACTATGACATTAGTCGGAGGACGGATGAGGAGTAGGGAGAGTTGGCAGACATGTTCAATAATAGCCTTTTAAAGGGCACAGTAAAAGAAGACTGGTTGCACGGCTATTTAGTTCCACTACCCAAACCTGGGAAGGACCACACCAGGATACAAGGCTACAGAATAATAATAATGCAGAATACGATAGGCAACCGTTTGGAAAAAATTGTGGCATGGAAGGTATCGTGTCACCTTGAGAAAAATAAGTGTTTACCAACGTTGTTAGGAGGGTATCGCCAGGAAAGAAGACATGGCAGAATGCAGCCATATTTGCGCAGGATGTTTTTTAGGGGTTGGATTCGCACATGGAGACGTACGACCGCAATAGACCTTGAGGATGCTTACAATAGATCTTGAGGATGCTTACAATAGATCTTGAGGATGCTTACAATAGAGTGTCCTTGGATACCTTGATAGACCAGCTGTTAAATCTTGAAGTAAATCCTTTTGTCGTGCGATGTGTTAGTGCAGCCCTGATGCACATGATAGTAGTTCTTAAGTGTGGTAACTTGGTATTGGCACCAACGGTTATTAGTCCTGGTCTGCCACAGGGATTGTCTCTATCTCCTGTGCTTTTAAATGTATACACAGTACATATCGCTGGCAATCAAATCACAGATGCTGGCAGAACGATGTTGTACGCTGATGACATCTTGGTGTATTGGCAGCCAGAAATCGAGAAGAGTGCGCCGTGGAACTACAGAAGGAACATGAAAGACTGACAAATTGGTGTCGAGATACGGGAGCAGTGGTAAATCCTTCTAAGGCATTCATGACGTGGTTTTCCTTCAACAATCGTTTTTTCGTTGTCAGGGAAAAGTTTAGAAAGAGCCAGCACAATGAGATATCTGGGTGTGTTTTTTGACAGAAGTCTGAGTTTCAGGGAACATGTTGACCATGTTATAATAAGGGCAGGCAATGGCTTAGCAGCAATGAAGGTTATGGCCGCTGTGCAGTGTGAGCAGAGGTTGTTATTTCTATTGTACCAAGGTTTGGTGGTGACTGTTGTGGAATATGCACTGGCAATTCTGACTCTTAGCCAAACTCAGATCGAAAGACTGGATAGAATGCAGCAATGCATATCATACTTGGGTGCACAAGAGACACATCGACAAGAGCTATGCTGTACCTACTTTTACTGTCAAACAGCAGAGCACAGATTACAGTATTGCTGTACATGGGAGTACCTTCAAATACATGCAAATAGGGAACACCTGTTGTATTCCGAAATATAGAAAGTTAAAGGCGGCAGACTTAAGTGAGGGAAGTTGTGGATGGGACGTGCTGAGGATGTCATACAAAGCGTGTGCAGATTGCAAGATGTGGCAGCAAGTGCAGAATGGATAAGTCTACCCACAGATTTAGGAACTTGTTTGAGAGTAGTAATATCACTTAGCAGGGAATGCAGAGAATGGTGTCCTACAGCTGTGGAGAAAGAAGTGCAAGCTTTGGTCAGTGAGAATGCCAAAGAGGGGGATGTGATTATATACACTGATGGATTTGTGATTAGATATGTTTGCAGTGCTTGGGCTTTCACAGCTCAGTGCGCAGGTAAAATGATCAGGGAGGAGAGTGGGGCCTTTGCGGTTACTATGAGTAGCATGACAATGGGACTATGGCGGTGACCATGGCATTTGAATTGGTATGCACACAGAAGGTAATGCAGGTCTGCATCTTGAGTGACTCTATGAATATGATTAGGAAGGTATGTACAAGTGGTCTCATTCGCAAACAGTGGATTGAGGCCTTGAGAAATGCGAGGCTGAAAGTGGTTACATTTATTTTCGTGCCGGGGCATGTGGGTGTTCGAGGCAATGAAAGAGCAGATCAACTGGCGTCATGCGCGATATTGACAAGGGGCAATGGATCGAGCTGACGTTTTGAACTCCTTAAGAGATATAGCACGCGAGGGTGAGACTAGTGTGGATGATGATTTCTTTTCAATGGCCAGGTTTAACACTTTGCTGACCAATTTCAACGATAGTCGAATTTCCGGTACTGGACCTTGGAGACCAAATTCGACGATCATCGAATCTGCTATGGTGCATCAGAAAAATGGGAATACCCATTGCAATAATGTGCTAAAAATAGTGTTTCCGGGAAATTATGTTCTGTCAAAATGGCGGCATGTCGCGAATAATGATATAGACCCAGTAAGTGAGTTTTTATCAAGAAATATCGGAGTTTTTGAAGGAAATATTGTATGATATATTCATGTAAATCTAGGCCTAGCATTATGATAAGTAGCATTTTGCACTTTAAATAACTCTGGAGCTTCCAAATTCATTCAGAAAGTGCAAACAGTCGTTACAACGCATAGAAAGTTTAAAGGCTTTCTTGCGCTAGATCGATTTTATACGAATTTTTTAAGACGGCGATGTCAATGTATACAAAAATTTTCGTGCACCCTCAGTAATGGCGGACAAGTACACTCTGTATCGCTGGTCAGCAAAGTGTTAAAGATCAGGGTGTTGCTAGATGTGAACATTTTTGAGGGCGTAAAAGAATGATGGTCAACCAGCATAGGACCAGTACTGTCAGTAGAAGTGTAATGGTGGATACACTTTGGGAGAGATCAGAGAAACTATGGACATGTCCAGTTTGCAGTGATGATGTTTTGATGACTAACTAACTGCACACTGTTCTGTTTGTCACCGCTTAGTATTCCTTTTACTTGGATCTTAATGTATATTGACATTCCCTACCTTTCACTCCAATGGGTTTGTTCTGGTACAGACTTTAAGGGGCTGTCAACTTCAGGTAGGTCTGTAAGTTGTCTATGGAGTCGTTTAGCTTGGTGGATAAAGCTGCTTCCTTTTAGTCGTCCCATTGCTAGATTTTGGAATCTTTCCTTCATTAGATGACTTGGCATACACTGAAACTTTTCTGCTTGTATTAGTACCTTTGTGTCTCTGCGTTCGCCAAGTGTTTGCATTCTTCCCATTTTCTGCGTATCTATTATGGGTGTTGATTTCATTTCTCCCAACATTATCCTAAGCGCCTGGTTTTGCACTGTATTTAGATCTTGTAATGTAGTGTTTGATGCAGGACACCACACAGCTGAACCATATTACAGGTGTGGTCTTATGATCTTGATATTACTGGCTTTTTGTTTTGGTGAGAGGGTAAAGAGTGTAGTGCTGCAGAGTGTATCTCAAAGTCACTCGAACGGACCAATTGAGACAAAGACAAACATTCCAACAACAACAACAAACATCCCATACAAGTATTGAAATATCTTCAGTAACAACAAGCATATAACAATATCCGTATTAGTTATACAAGGGCAGATAGGTCTTCTTATAAACATGGATAACATATATAGACAGTACATTACAAAGATCGGTGACTGAGTGCACGCTTTGAATGTCTTGACAAAATCGCATCTTTTTTTTGGAGATGGGGTTAGTCAAGTACGGAAGAACGCGTGTGCAATAGTTGCTAGGCAATTTGGTGCCGTTGAACGGACTGGTTCAATTCCTGTTAGTCTCAAGAATTTTCAAGACTGCATGAGAATGGTATAAAAATCTTAACAGATCTTAAAGAGAAATGAAATAGATATACGAAGATACTGGTAAATTGGCATCTATACTCTTATGATTTATTGAGACAGAGAATCTATGGACTTATCTGGTGTGAGCTGATGATAACCTACAGTCATAATTCATTCTGTCAAATATCCCCAGGATAAACATTTTTTAATTAATTTTCTCCAGGGCTTATTATAATCTTGTTAAATATTGTCTACATCATTTTTCTGTGGCCTCACTCATATGGGTCCATGCCCTTCCCAAATTTAGTATTTTTGTTGCCCCAAGAAAATGGGGGAATGGCCCACATTTAGAATCACTGCACTGAAGAACTTATAAGGAAAGACAAATGCAGAAACTATGCACATAAGCATAGTAGAGGGTGTGAGAACTTCTTACACAAGCACAGGCCCTCATAATTAAGTTCTGGTGACTTTGTGTGCACGGTTTGAATGGCTTGACGAATCGCATCTTTTCTTGGAGATGCGGTTAGTCAAGTACGGAAGAACGCATGTTAAATAGTTGCTAGACGATTTGGTGCCGTTGAACGGACTGGTTCAATTCCCGTTAGTCTCAAGAATCAGTTAAGTAACCAAGGTATCACCCAAACTCCTTAAAGATTTGTTGTCTTGAAGGCATGATTATGGGGGGGGGGGGGAGAAGAGGCATGATTAGTCCCTGAAAGGTGGCAATCCAATTTGGCAGTATCTCAGAATTATCATGTCCTTTCAGGAATGCAGCAAATACTTCTGAGCCAACAACTAGTTCATCATTCTTCTGTTAGATCTGTTTCCCTATCAACAGTGATGGCACATTAAGCATTCCCCACCACCTAGGATAAAAGTCTGTCACAAAAAGACAAAGATGCAATGTACACTAGTCTGCATCTCTTCATCATCCATGGTGGCAACCATTTGAACAGGATTAAGGAATCGAGACAAGACATTCAGTTGACATTGTTAATCTTATCACAGGTGACAAGTTGTCAACATATTCTCAACTTTCTTTAGTCGTCTCCTATGATGTGCATGGAAAGAAGACAATGACCGTATTCTTTGACTGACTAGAAATCCAGACACCTGCTGCCACACTTGCATATGAAATTTAAAATTTAATCTAAAAATATAGATTAAAGAATATAGATTAGTCTTGATAGTATGCAATCCAAAAAAGATGTATAAATGTTCTCATTTTCAGTATGTCTTGATACAAGTAAATCCAGACCAGTTGATGAGTTTTGGGGGAACAGATGAACCATGTGCTGTAGTCACCCTTGGAAGCATAGGTTCCGTTGGTGGGGATAAAAACAAAAAGTTGGCTCCAAAACTAAGCCAGTTCATTGAGCAGCATCTCGGCATCAAGCAGGATAGGTTTGTATGGCTTAAGCCAGCTATATCATACCAGCTATTTGTAACTGTGTTTCTCTCAAGCTTGATATTGTATTCTTTTATGTTGGGTTGTATTTGTATCTTTTGTGAATAAGTTCTGCAGTGAAGATAAACCTATATAAATCTCTAATAATATATAATCTTTTGTACGGATGTGAGAGTTGGAATGGAAGAAAATGAGAAATGTGGCAATCATTCCTGTATGGAAGAAAAAAGGCAGTAAGAGAGATTGTACAAAATACAGAGGGATGTCTTTACTAAGCTACACAGGGAATATTTTTAACCAAATATTAGAACAACAATTATGATCATACATTGAACCACAACTTAAAAACACCCAAAAGGGCTTCCGTAAGAACAAAAGATGTCCGGATGCTATCTTTACACTTAGACAACTAACAGAAAGAGCCACAGAAAACAACAAGAATTATACATCACATTCATGGACCAAGAAAAGGCCTTCGACAGACAATTTTGGAAAACACTATCAATATACGGAGTACCAGAACATTTAATCAATATATGCAAGAGCATTTATACTAATAGCTAATGTGAAGTAAGAACAAATACAGGTGTGTCCAATAAGTTCCAAATCCAATCAGGAGTTTGCCAGGGGTGTGTCCTATCCCCTCTACTTTTTGTAACATATCGACCACATCTGTAAACTAACAAGTACCAACAAAGAAGATAACATAAATGGCAAATTGAATTAACTACTCTTTGCAGATGACCAAATACTAATAGCGACATCAGAAGACAAATTGCAAGAACATATGAACAACAGACTCCACACAACATGTCAAAAATTCGACATGAAGATTAATATTGAAAAGACCGAAATAATGGCAATAGCAAAGAAAGAAAGAAAGTTCACTTACTTAGAGAGCATTATATCAAGTGACGGGAAAAACAGTAAAGAGATATAAAATAGATGCAGCAAAACATATCAGATCCTAAGACAGATAATAGTGACAGCAGAAATTGCATGTCTACGAAGAATACTCAGAGTGTCATTAAGAGATAGAATTAGAAACAATAACAGACAGATAACCAAAACAATTACCAGTATTGCAACACATCAAAAGACAACAGATCAAGTGGTTTTCACACGCTTCCAGATTACCAACAGACAGCATGCCACAGATGGCCATGACACATAGACATCACGGCTATAGAGGCAGACCATGTAAAAGATGGACCACAGAAATCAAAGAAGCCACAGGAACAAGCTTACAGACAGCACATAAGAAAGCCATCTCCAGAGAATTCTACCCGATGCCGCTAGGCAAACAATGGCTACAGCATATAGATTGCGTGTTGAAGAAGAGTACAAAAGAATGTATGGACTGATATTAAATACTGGACAGAATTAAAATTCTCCACACTTCAGCAAGGAACAGAGACTTGGCATGATTGTGTTGGTATTTTCAGAGTGCCACCCCTACGACCCTGAAACAGGTTTGATTATGTCTTTTGTGGCTATTATTTTGTTTATCTTGTTCAGATAATTTTCTGTCAACTGAATTCACTATTTTTTTTCTTGCAGATTTTATATCAACATTTCTGACATCCAACCATCCACCTGCGTCTGGAGTGGAAGCACATTTGGTTAAAATATATTCTGCAGTCAGGCTTTCTTTTATACAACAATTAATAAGAGAAGACTAAATGTGTTTGAATATAATGTAGACAGCAGTAAGAACGTTATTTATTTTACTGTACTTTTTTGAGTAGGTACTTGTGCTTGATTGGTTGTAGGTGACATGGAAAGTGTATGGTGACATGGTTACTTGATAGTGCGGCTGTATGTGGAATTTTGAGAAGAAAACTATCAAAACGCAAACTGGGACCTGCTTATTTATAGAGTATAGCGATTTATAATGAGAATTATAAAATGCTACATCTATTCCATATTAATGTATGGCTCAGAAACATGGACACTAAATAAACAATTAGAACACAAAATTGATGCCTTTGAGATGTGGGTATATAGAAGAATAGGGAGAGCATCATGGAAAGAGAAGAAAACAAATAAGGAGGTGCTAAAGACACTTAATATGAAGAAAGAACTACTAAGAGAAATAAAGATCAGGCAAATAAAATACTTTGGACACATTAAAAGACATGACACCCTATTGAAGACCTTACTTGAGGGTAAAGTCAAAGGGAAGCGAGCAAGAGGTAGGCAGAGACACAAGTGGGAGAGTAACATTACACGATGGACAGGTTACAGTCTAGCAGAGTGCACCACCAAGACAGGAGATGTTGGAGATACGTTGCAGCCAACCTTCGTTGTGGAGACGGCACTTGATGATGATAGCGATTTATAAGAGGCTGCGGTAAAATATTATAACAGTTACTTATGCAAAACACATGTTAGTTCAGTTTCATGGAGCACAAACGAGTAAAAATAATTTGAGATAAACAGTGTACAAGACAGACTAAATCAGTGTTTCAACTATAAGATCTTTAAGAAAATAGACAAGGACAAGACAGACTAAATCGATGTTTCTATTGTAAGATCTTTATTAAGAAAATATACAAGGACAAACATTGAAAAATAATAATGTCAGAAATGGGTACTTACTATTATTTTCAATGTTTATTCTCTCTTGTATATTTTCTTGATAAAGACCTTATGGTTGAAACATTTGTATGCTTTTATCTATAATTTTTCTTGGGCGCCAGTTGGTCTGTTTGTGCTCAGTTAAACTGAACTACTTTGTGTTTTGAGTAAATCTTACTTTATAGAGTACAGCAGCAAGTTTTGTATCAACACCTGACCAATTGTTAGGCATGTAGTTCAGAAAGTTAAAGTTACTATATAAAACAGCTTTAAAATTCTTTCATAGGGTGCATATATATATGGGTTTTTTAATCAAAATGTTCATGTGAAATGTTTGTTGTAATGGGAAATAAATAAATTAGAATGATTGCTCACATTTGTATGGATATTCTAAACTATATGATTTTTCTCCCGTGTAAATGACTTATGGTTTCAAACTACCATAAGAGTCTGTGAGTCTAGATGTCTAAATATTCTGAATTTGATCTATGCTCTAGATGACATCCATGGCTTGATATACGAAAGGACAAAGCACAGGCATCACAGGATGATGTGGCTGTTATTAAAAATAGCCAGGATTTGACTGGTCTTCTGTTGTATGCAAAAAGAGTTGTTTTGTGTTGGTTTCCATTCTCACGACGTGGTCAAACCATCTGGTTTGCTGTCCCGATGAGTCTTGACATGACATGGTTATATTTCTTTCCTGATATCTTAATTTCTCCATTTATCTCTTCTACTGACATTTATAGCTTTTCTCAAACATCTCATTTCACACATACTGTGATCTTTTCACTAGTGTCTTTGTCAAGGGCCATTGGTAACACAAGACTTGGTATAAAAACACTATCATAATTTTGTAACCATGCAGATTTGATGGATGTTTGAGTATTGGTAAAGTCACAGCATTGGCTTTTTGAGAATAGAAGTAACAATAAAAGTAAATGGTCTGACAATATTTTTTTTTATTGTAGTCTCAATACAAGTTGAGTACATGCACAGAAAAATAAGACACTAAGTACAACTGCTAGAAAATACATAGAGGGTAGACAAAAAAATAAAAGATCAAGAACCAGACAAGAAATATCAGACTTGAACAGTGGTTTCCTCACAAAATGTGTATCACAAAATCAAATTGTTCATAACAAAAGTAATGTAAAAAAAATATCAGGATCATTAAAATGAAACAAATATTGTTCAATGATAAAAAAAAAGTTAACCTGTGGTCAAGTCGATAATTACCAAGATAGTGGCAAAAATGTACCTTAATGTGGGATATAAAAAAAAAGATTGGACTATATCCTGCTAACCAGCAGGAATTTTAGAATGACCGCAGCCTAAGAAAACTACAGCCAATACAATATATGCAACTATGTTTTTGTTGTAAACTACAGCACAACTAATGCTTGGAGCTCAACCTCCATATTTATCCTATAACAAATATCTGACAGCACAGACAGACACAAAGTTGGGCCATCGACTTAAATAACGGCAACACAACACATTTCCATTATCTGGATTACATCCTGCTGGAAATCTAGTAGGTCCAATTTCATGCTACAATAGATATCCAGTGGGAGTTTGAGAATGAATGCAAAATCAAAATAACAAACAGTGGCAGTTGAACCTAATAGATATTTTCTCGTCCTATATCATCAAACAGAATAAATGATCTTGTCTGATTGACAACCTGGCAACGCCATTCACTGTCAAGTGATACAGACAAGACGTGTGCCTTGTACATAAGGTCATCAATGCAGCTTAGCACACATATGACTACATAAATCATATAATTGTAAAAATCGATAAAGCATTGCTTAGTTTACAGAACTTGTCTCCAAGTGACAATCTTACACACAAAAATGTGAATATAATACAAAAAATATTGTGTGCTTCATAGTTTGATCCTTCTTCAACATTCAGAGCACAAAATGTTCTAAAGACTAGCTGATCAACATGAAGAAATTAGCACTCCCAGAAGGTGCACCAGTCAAGTTCATATAATAGTAAATGATTTCATCTAATATCTGACACAAAACATCTACATTACTGATAACAATTACTTTGATTTTAATTTACCTTGTAGCTAATTTCTACTGACGCTAAGAAAGTCCAACATCTATAAACCGCATTCCTGAAATCTGACACTAACATACTTCATTCCAGTACCTACAAAACTTCATACCTGACACAAGCCTCATTCAAGTAATATGCCTATACATACTCATACCTGGCATTAACAAACCCTATCCAAGTAATAATTTGCCTATAAAACCCCGTACTTGACACTAAAAAACCTCATCAAAGTAATTTGCCTATAAACTTCATACATGACCAACAAACTTCATCCTAGTAATTTGCCTATACAACCTCATCAAAGTAATTTATCTATAAAACTTCATACCTGACACTAACAAACCTCATTGAAGTACCTACAAAATATAATACCTGACTAACAAACCTCGTTGAAGTAATTTACCTATAAAACCATAAACTTCATACCTAAACCTTATCTGTGACATCTAACAACAAAAATAACAAACTTTTGCCATACACAATATATTTCATCACTGCCATTATCTGGATGCCAGACATGGGTCAAGTTTGTGTGGACAAGCCATCACACACTACTCTATAACCGTGACAAAAATCAAATTTAAAAAAAGGTGTGATCTGTGGTTTAAGTGATAAGATATGAATTCTGATACTGGCATTATTCTATGTACAATTATTAAACATGTTATATAATAATATCACTTTGATCAAAAATATGGGTTGCTATACACTCACACACAACAGATAGGATACATTAACAACAATCATGAACAGAAAGATAGGGATTCATCACTTGGTCAGTTCAAGCCATATTACATGTTGTTTGTCTCTTGTTTAGATCAGATTAAGTTATATTAAAAGCTGACTATAATATATTTTGAGGAACGCTGTAGGTTAGTTGATAGTGATGCTTACTATCACTGGGTTACAAGCGTGTCATGTTAGAAACTATGGATTGAAAAATATGGTTGTAATTTCCCTCCTTCAGTCGACCCAACTGTAAATAGGTTCTGACGCATGGGTTGGGGAAGGTAAACACAGCAAAGAAAGGGAACTGGTCACACCACATAATAGTTGCTGCGGCGTAGGATATGAAAGTTATCTTCGTCCCTGACGGCAGATTGCTGCCATGGGATCTACCTTTACTTTATAATATATCTAGAATGTCTTTTTTTTTCTCCAGACTGTGGCCTCATTTTGGGACAATTGTTTTCTCTGGGACCTAAACTAATGTTCTTCAGACAGTGAAATCCCTCATAGTGCATTCTTTTATAATAATTTCTATCTTTCAATACTTTTTAAAATCCCCAATTATTTTTTTCTCCTTTATTATTTATACTGTAGATGACATAATTCTGTTATTACATAAATATGTCGTCTGTCTGGAGCAAGTTGTTATAATGGGATTTTAGTGTATATATCTTGCAAAATTTTGGTGAATTACCGTCCTGCACATCCCCAACCTCTTTGAGGGGTAATATGCCTGGCCCATATTGACAACCACTTGTTCTAGATAGATCAAGTTATATTTAAGTTGTCCATCTATATTTATAATACTGTCTCATCAGGTCACAATGCTGGCTCTAATGAATTGGCCAAGAATATCTGACAGACATATCCACTTTTAAGCATTTATTCACCACAGCATTCTTCCAGTATGGTTTCAGACAGCCACGTCTCACCTAAATTTCCAGCACCTTTAAAAATATTTCCATGGTGAAAGGGTGAGCATCCTTTTTAACCAATAACTGCAACATTGCAGCAAACAAGATCACACTCTACCATTGCTCTTCTTCATGTGACATATTCTTTCCAGAATGTAGTATTCTTTATGGATGTTCTAAACTCCTCACAAATCTAGGCAAGTTGACATGCTGCAACTAAGGGCATGTTTAAACAACGAGATATCTTATCCATCATCATCTTGGGTGGCCCTACCCATTACAGTCACCATACCTTCCGTTAACTTTTTCGTGCTGTTATGCATATACAGCTAAAAAAATCTCTACTTTCTTGTGATACTGTTATCTTCAATGTTAATTGTTCTTAAACACTTTGTATGTCTTTTTTCTGTGTCTTATTTTTTCATCCACTATCATTGCTATTATTTTGTTTAAAAATAACTGCAGATGGATGTAACAAGTGACCACGATTGAATATATAAAGTGAATAAGCAGTTATGTCACAAGTGTACATCAACGAATAACCTTATATTTATCTGGAAACTTCCAGTTTTGTTTTACATTCAATTACAATTAAAAATATTTTACTTCTAAATATAGCATCCAATCAAAATCAAGCATGGGCTGAGTAGCATAAAAAATAAATGATTATACACAGCAAATTCCATTAGTGAAAATGTGACAGCAGTGCAATCTCACATCACAGATTGACAAACTTTGAGACATTATAAATAGATATATATATCTACAATGAATAGTCACAGATCAATTTGATTAATAACACATGCAGGGGCAAAAAAATCGTTGTTGTTGGCAGGAATCTTGAACTTTCATTGACAATCTAGTTAGTGACTCAATTCATTGCTTGAAGTCTCGATGCTAACCAGAAACACATGATACGGATCAAGAGTGATCTGCTTATTATAACTTTCTGGATCTCTGTGGGAGAAGAGTTATTGAGTTGGCCTCATAATCACAATTTGAGCAAAACAGTTTGAGGTTTCAGACATAAAGAGATCAACCGTCCGCAATGCAGTGGCAAAGATAATGAGTGTATCAGTGGTGTCTAAAAATGTCAAGAGGAGACCAGGGGTGTGAGAAGGAATGCAGAGGAAGAGGATAAATTATATTTTATTTCATCGACAAATGTGTTCTGTTGTTGTTCGTTCCCAGTTTGAATTGTCTACACAGTCATACTGTAACTCTAAAAGGAAACTGAAAGGTTTAGATCTGCAATGAATACCACAGAATTGTTCCCCCAGGCTCCCTTCCCATTCAAAGTGTGTTCATATATTGATAGCTAAATGAACATCCGGTTAAACGGTCACAAACGTGAAGAATTTACCATCTTCAAATATCTCGCGTCACAAATATTTGATGATGGCAACTTGGGAAATGAGATTACGTTAAGACTCAATCAAGATTGCAATGGCTGCCATGTCAAGGTTGAATATGATTTGGAAAAGTAAGATCAGTATAACAGTAAAGATTAATCTATTCAGATTGCTAGAGCTAAGTATACTTTTATATGGATGTGAACGTTGGACACTCAATGAAGAAACAGAAAGAAGCATTCATGCTTTTGAAGTTTGTGAAGAATTAGTTATGTTGCCCCCGGCTACCCTATTGTTTGTACTGTATATAGTGAGAATTCCAGTTATTACACAGACATATTGTCGGTCCGGACCAAGTTGTTATAATGGAATTTGATTGTATATGTTAGGTTTAACTAATTATAGGAGGTACTCTGTTACATGACACAAGCATCCTTACAACACTATATTTATAATTTGATACATTTCTTATCTAATAATATATATATATATATAATGTATATGTATATGTAAAAATTGTAGGAAATGTGAAAGGGGCAGGTACACATATCAAAATGACACACATATAAAAATATAATTGTTAGTAAGGTACCTATAATACAACTTTGTTATTTGTGTACAGAGTGCAATATTGAGCATGGGTAATGGAGAAGAGCACCGATTAGATGTGAGCTTGGAGTGCTCACTGATTGGTTGTAAGAATGAAGTGTTTAGCTGTAAGCTTAAAATATTTAGTGATTGGCTGTAAGCGTGATGTGTTTAGTGATTGGCTGTATGCTTAAAATATTTAGTGATTCGCTGTTAGCGTGATGTGTTTAGTGATTGGCTGTAAGCAAGTGTTCTGATTCAATGATTTATTAATAATGGAAGCATACACTGTAAAGGACATTCAAGAGCAAATTACAATCTTCCACATTGGACAGGACACATCATATCCTGCAATACACTAAACCAGTTAAGGGAGGAGTACTGACCCACAGAGACAGATGTCTACAGAAAGCTGTATGGGAGCACTGAGGAGCTTTCAAATACAACATTTATTATGAAAACTGGACTTGCTGTGTAGACATGTTAAACTGTGAATGAGAAAAAGAACAATTGTTGAATTTTTAGGCACCACTGATATGTCGAATCATATTACCAGTGCAATATGCTAATACAACCAAGCTGTGTTCATGAGGTCAGCCCACACTATCAATTCTACATCTAAATCGAACAATGATTTGTTAATCAGACAAAATGACTTAGAAAGCAATATTAGCAAAGATGGCGAAGTAAACCTGGGATGATAATGTTAAAAGATTTCTTTTCAACAATCCGATCAGGACAGAATTTGATAGCATCTTTGCCTTGATTATAATAATTAGTTGAATCAGATCTTGAACTACTGTATACAACAAATACCAACAATTGACTGGATTTCATTCTTAGAAAATAACAAGATAACTTCCATTGTTTTAGTTTCTGTTCACATATAATGGAAGCAACAGTGGTTAGTGCACATGTTCCCTAGTTCAATAGTCACAGTTGGATTCGAACTTGCTATGGGAACAAGAAAAAAAAACAACAAATATACCATCAATCAGGTTTCTGCATGGATCTCACACTGATATCTGTAATTTGTAGTAAAAAGTGAATGCGGTTATGTAACTATTCTTGCTTCTTGGAATATCTCATTTCATCTCTATCCCGTATAAATAACCAAAATGTCAGAGGATATCTGACAAGGTGGAGAGTGCTGCAGTAATACAACCAAGAAAGTGATAAATACTAAGTTGATATAATAATGTTACTATATGATCTATCAAATAAAACATAAATAAGTTTTTTTAAAAATACAATACAAAATAATAAAAAAGGAACAAGGACTTTTTCAAAAAGGTCTTTGTTCCTTTTAAAAAAAAATTGTTATTTCTTTTTTACTTGATAGATTATATAGTAAAATTATTACATCAACTTAGTATTTATTGCTTCTCTATCCAATCTTGTGTACTCTGTAAACAAAAGACACCACAAATATGAATTTTGAGACTTGAGTTTGAAACTGTGAGCATGAGTGTCAAGCAAAGTTGCTATCTAAACACATAAACTATATTCATATAAATCGATGTGTATAATATTCCCTGTGCAAGAAACAATTAAAGCAATAGTCAACAGCAAATGTATAAGAAGTTGAAACATGAACATCAAAGAACACAACAAGCTAGACTATGGATATAACTAACACAGAAAACAAGACAAATCAGGGGGGAGAACAATCAATAAAACAATTACAAGATAAACAACAAAATAAAACTTTCGCACTTTACTGACCAAATTTGATAGTCATAGAATTTCTGTTATATACCCTTTGTGACAACTTCGACGATGGTCAAAACAGTTATGATACTTCCAAAATATGGTAACCTTAGCAATACTAAAAATAGCTCATCCCTGCTATGCAGATGGAAATAGAAAATGCAGCACCAATGAAATAGTCTCTGCGTTGTTTGTGAGTAAATCTTTAAAAATACCAATTTCTAGTAGGTGATACTTTGTGATATATAGACAATTTCTCTCTCTCTCTCTCTATATATATATATATAATATAAATCCACGCCCAGCATTATAAATAGAATATAATGAGCTTTGAAATTCATTCAGAAAATGTAAAACATTCACTATGACACAGAAAATGTCAAAGCCCTCTGATGTGAGTTGAATTTCATACAGATTTTTAGATGGAAATGTCTAGAAAATTTGTGAATGCCCTTGGTAACAGGCACTGGTCAATGAAATGTTAAAATGATACCCCTGTAAAGTTCTGTGACACACACACACAAAATGAGTTTCCATAATGAGCACCCCGAGACAGCAGAGCATATTCTTCAGGAATATGAAAATACTGAAGCACATACACTGGCCCAGAGAAACAACAGTAGAAGAAATATGAGCTACAAAACACAGCTGAGTTTATAGATGAAATAAAACTTCAGATATGAGCATGTTCCAGGCGAACAAAAGAGGAAGAAGACTAAATCAAATACTTTAATGACATTCGTGATTGAACAAGATTTGCACCAAATATGCACACCTTGTTTTTGTGTCCCTTCCCAAACTCCCACCGGATCTGTCTAATATAGCAGAACAATTATTCTACAAGATTTCTAGCAATATGTAGTCCAGAGAAAGGAAATGAACCATGTCGCATTTTTTAAAGCCAATTGCCCGACACATCCAACTTCAGCATTGGTAACTAATACATTTAGTATTTTTATCACCTCCACTGAAAGTTGGATGTCTGTCGCCATATTGATAGTATGAGTTATCAGCCGTACAAGAGAACTGGTGGAGAAGATTTGCTTGCCGACAGCAAATCTCTTCATCCAGGATAGGCGCAATCTACCTACTTCTTTGGGTGATAAACGCAATGGCAGAGAGTCAAACACAGACTTCATCTGGCAATGTATTGGAAATCCATTACAGATGGATGAGAAATGCATAGGTCAAATTCCAGATCCCCAATATGCCTGACAAAGCAGCACATTATCTAGGAAGGTGTATCAACCCTGAGTCTAGTTTGACTGCCACTGTGGCTTATACAGAAGCAATTAAGTCAGGGACCTAGGGACAGTAAGGGTGGTAATGGAATGATCTTCCTACACGAGGAATAGCTTGCTGGCTGCAAAACACCTCATCAGAGGAAAGACACATGGTGACCCAGGCAAACTATTGGCTTGCCTCGTGAAATGTACCTTCTCTGAGCGGAAAGCTCCTCAACAGGCATTGCACTAAGCAAAAATCTGAGGTCTCCTGGGTATGAAATAAAATTCATAGAAACCACTCTACTGCACATAGGAAGTAAGCTAGTCGTCCACAATTCCTGGGGATAGCAACCAACCAACCCAATACAATTCTGATTCATGAAACAAATCTGGGGAATAACAGTCATTTCATAAAAAAAAGCTACTGTTCCTTATGAAACTATGAAAAATTTCAACAGTTGCCATTTTAAAATGAATTTTTGGTACTTTATTACAAAGACATGAAGTGCAAAAGTGTTCCAAACCGAGCTCCATACAAAATATCGGTGGAGTTATCACAAGCGTGCAGTGACATGATATATTTATATTTCTTTCAACAGAAGCAGTATTATTATGTCTATTATTATGATGCACACATTATGTAGAATATTATGTCATTGCACACTTTTGACAGTTATGTTCCTCCGAAGAGCGCTAAAATCTTTCGATAGACTGCGTATGTTGTCCAGTCTAAAAATCCACAAAGTGCACTGAATGATTAACAGTTTTGTGTCTTATGCCGTTTAATGTTCTGACTGCACCATACACCAATTTATGATATAACAGGAGGACTTCTTTATTGCTATTAGCCGAGACACTGCAGCAGATGATAGTCATGAGTCACTCGCAGGTGACATATACCATAAACATTTATCGTACAGAGATCTGTTTGACCAATGATTCTATTTAGTAACTGGGCTTTAAAGTAGAACCACATTTTTATCGAAAGTTCCTAAATATTCTTGGTTATGGGAGATTAGTATGCTGTTTTATTAAGGAAGCCGCATTAGCGCACTGGCTTCGCATATGAGTGGTCCTGGATTCATTTCCCAGTTGAGGCAGAAATGTTTTTCAGATCGCAACGGCTCCCGGGTCGACCCTGCCTTAAACATTGCTGGATTAATCCGGGAAGTAAAGACTTAGAGGGAGAGGAGATGGCTACCGCCTTCATTTGCAGAGCCTCTGAAATGTGACCATTACTCGAATTGTTCGATGAGATAGTAAATTGATTGACATTGTAGGACTAGGAAAATATAGTCAATGCAACGCAGGCACTGTCAGCATACCCTTCACCATCCGTTGAAAAAGATGGAACGCCTATGGGAATGCCCAGAGTCTACCGCCACCAGTTGAGATAATCACTAGCATGCTCTAAAATGCTGGTCAGCAAAGTGTTAATTGACTAAATATAGCATGAAATAGAATTAAACATTCCAATAAATATGAAAAACTGCTCAAGATGACAAGAATACTAATTGCACATTCTACCTATGTCTGATAACAATCTTACAATAACAGATAGCACTGCAGCCATTTAATACTTTGCTGACCAGCAATCCTAAGTGCACTTATCTCCCATTGCCAAGGGCGGCTACACATTTTTCAGACATCCACAACCCTGTATTTATAAATCCATATAAAACTGAGCTCACATCATAGAGCTTTGAAATTTTCTGTGTCATAAGGAATGTTTGTATTTTCTGAATGACTGACTTTGATATTTTCTGTGTCATGAATGTTTGTATTTTGTAAGCCCCCACAGTTATTTAGCACCAAAATCGTAATGCTGGCAGTGGATTTACATTACATTCTATATATCACAAAAATCTCACCTTCCCAAAAAAATGTTCTATATCCGATTATTATACAATATAACTCATAAGAGATAATTGAGACTTTCGTGGGTGCCACCATTTTGGAAGGACATACTATCGCTAAGTATTTCTGAAGTATCATAATCGTCGAAGTTGGTCATTAAGGGTATATAATGGATATTTGACAACCGCCAAATTTGGTCAGGTAAAGTGTTAACTTCACAAATTCATGCTGTCTGAAAGTCAGTAAGTAATCCAAACTGCATCACAGTTCATCTGCCCCATTATGACAATAAATTTAAAAAAATGGCAAGCTAGACAAAAGCTGAGGACTACAACCATAGACTGTATAATAAAATTCAATAAATAAAATAGAAAACACAAAATGTCAAAGATTAACAAGGTGTATATGTATATCCATGATTTGACTTAGTTATCATAAATGACTCACACAAATGCCATCTTTCAAAATGCTCTCATAAATATGTCAATTAGATTATTCAATTTCACATGTACATTAAAAAAAAAAATCTTTTACCAATACAATCACAAATTATTACATGCAAGAATGAGCAATTGTGAAGATAAAAAAAAATTCAATACTTTAGAGGTGACCATATAAAAAATGCAAATGAGAGTTTAACCATACTTTAGAAAAAATATCTTGATGGGTCTGACTGAGGTATGTGGTGGTTGAAAAGAGTTGACAAAGTAGTGCAGAGATGGTTGAGTTTGTCTCCGTCATGGACATTGTTTACTTTTTTGTTGATATAATGTCAATAAAAGATGCAATAATTCTACACAACTGTCAATGGTTGTATGACCTTATTTGTCTTGACAGTCTGAAGCAAACTTGTGTGCTGAATAGAGTGGGCATGTCGATCAGTCCTGCTCATGGCTAAACCTGCTGATCCACAATAATTTTAGAAGCATGGGACAATTACATTGCTGGACTGTTGTTCTTTGTTGATGTCTTCATCTCCACTGCTGATTATATGACAATGAAAGAGAAGAATTCCGTGAGGACATCAGGATCGGGTGATAGTAACAACATCAGAAAAACAACTACAGATACAAATAGACAGACTACACCAAACTCGTAAAGCCCTTAATACGGAAATAAAGACAGAAGTAATGAACTTAGGAAGAAACATCACTATTTATATTGAAAACCAAAGACGTAACCAGGTGACGAGTTTACTTACTTAGAAAGCAATATAACAGCAGAAGGGAGGAGTAATAAAGGAGTACACATCTGATGCAGTAGAGCATATCAAGCTCTAGGACAGATGACACCAATACTAAAAAACAAATATGTAGATTTAAACACCAAAATGACATTGTTCAAGACGATTTTTGTATCAACACTAAGCTACCAATGTCAAACGTGGACAACGACAGCGCAAGACAAAAGTAAACCCGTGACAACCGAAATGGCATGTTTGTACAGAATCTTAGGAATATCACTAAGAGAAAGAATAAAGAACGATGACATTAGGAAAAAAGCTGGTGCAACGCCGATACTAGAATACATTAAGAGACAGCAGATCAAATGGTCTTCACATGTCATCAGACTACTACAAGATAGTGTTTCCCAACAAGTGATGCTACACAGATAGAACGGCCATAGACCTAGGGAGAGACCATGAAAGCATTGGACCACCGAAATATGGGAGGCAACAAGTATCTCGATATATATATCTATATATATATAGCGCAGGCGATATATCCATATGGCTATCTCCATATGGGATCAGTGTATAGATAGATATACAGTTCTCGTATGTCCTAGCACCATTACAGTTCTCATATGTCCTAGCACTGCAACACTTCTCATGTCCTAGCACCACTACAGTTCTCAGCTGTTTTAACACCACTACAGTTCTCGGATGTCCTAGCACCACTACATTTTAGGGACATTCTAGCACAATTACATTTTCTGGATGACTTAGCACAAGCCGGCTATAAATGGTGATCGTGGTTCCAGGACATACTTCGAGCAGAAATTGCGTTTGATCTGAAACTTCAGAGGAGAAAAAACCACATGAAAGTGATGACAAAAAAAGTTAAGAATATATATATGTACCTTTCACCGCCTGGCACAAAGAAAGAGTGAAAGCTCACAAATCTAGGAATAAGGCAAGTAATTACTTTAAGAAGACCAACTTATAGTCATCACTGACAGTTGGATAAAATACTGGAAAAAAGTGCTCTTCTGTTCAAGAACAAGTGTGTGAGATATGAATAAAAAAAAAAGGTTTGGGTCAAAGTGCATGAGCCCATTGACCTCTGGATCAGCAACCAACCGAGAAAGCAGGGAAATTCATAGACCTGGATATACAACAATCATGTATCATATATAAGGAAATGGTGCCAGAGATGTATAGGACAGACATTAAATCTTAGTTAATTAACAAGTGTCCCTGTATTTACTAGAAATGATATGAAGTGGTTTCAAATAGTGTTTGATAAAGCTGCTTGTAAAAACTGTTCATGCTATTCTAAGAGTTAAGAAGATCAACGGAAAACATTGCAAGAAAGATATTGTTCCAGAACCCACAGGTAAGGAGGAAATGAGGAAGACCAAGAAACATCTGGAGGAAGGAATTTGATGCAGAGATACAAAAACTGGGTAGAACACAGAAAGAGCTGAAGGAGATAGTTAAAGATCGAACAGGATGGAGGAGGTTTGTTGATGACCCATGATTTCAGGCCACTGTTGCCCGGGCCTGAAATCGAACAGACACTGTTGCCCGGGCCTGAAATCGAACAGACACTGTTGCCCGGGCCTGAAATCGAACAGACACTGTTGCCCAGGCCTGAAATCGAACAGACACTGTTGCCTGCCAAGAAGGAGGTTTTAAGGTAATGTCCCCTCCCATAAAGTGTCAAAGTGGTGAGCTTATGGGGAGTTGAAGAAGGGTATATGTTCACAAGATGGCCAAAAGGAGCGCTAAAATGGCTTGTTAAAAATATCACTAAAGTCTTTGAAATAGTTCAAAATACATGGAAAGAAGTTGCATAAAAAATAGCTACATGTCGCTCTACAGTCAAAAAAGGTGCAACATCTTGTGAAAAGAGCAGAAATGCAGCAGCTCAACAGTCGAGAGTAGCTAGAAAGTCATTGGTAGATGAAAAACAATCTATAGTGGTCTTTTCAATCATGAATTGTCCAAGAACATTTGTGGCCAGAATTGAGTTTATCTGCCATCAAAGTACTCAAAATCAAGGACATAAATCTAATTTCAGAATTTCAAAAGTGGATGTAACACATGGTCATCATCACTTGATGTACAAACAACAGGGTTAAAATGACCCAAAATCCATGCTGAAGGATGTGCAAGGCCAAAAGGTGCAGATATAGCTGCTATGCTATATACCATGATACAACACAACTCTTTACTGTATCATGCTGATTTGTAGGAGTTTGAGAATTATCGCAGAAGAAATATATATATATATATATGTTGCTTCTAACTGCTACAGCTGAATAGGAACCTTTCTGAGTTTACCATCTCGACCTATAGTAGTCTGCGTATTTTGATGATATGGACAATGATCTAACATGACCTGAACATAACATATTGCGTACATGTAAGCCAGGGCTAATTAACATATATGTCTCTGAACAAATAGTTTAACTCACAAATATGCCTTGTTGTACACGTGACAAAAAGTAAATTTACTATCAGACAAACTAGCATATTAAGAAAGGCATTAAATTTGTAATCCGTGTCAAATTGTACAATTAAATATTTCACAAGCCAAGTTTAAAAAAAAACTACGCAAATAACAACTGTTATCTGCAACACAACGGTGTTAACACAACACATGTGGCGAAGTAACGGATGGAATTTTGAACCCATCCCTTTCACAAAAGGCCAAACTCAACACTTGAATAAAAAGATAACACACAGATGTGAAATTGTGTGTTGGGTAACTCTTAATCTCATATAAGCCGCTAAAACTTACACCCACTTGCCGTGACGGTAAACACATACATCCACAATTTTATTTAGTAACGTGTGAATATATTACGACAGGAGCAGAAAAAAATCTTGTGGAGAAAGAGATAATTCCTGAACAATAGCATAAATCAGTATTATTTTAAACACCATCACAAGAAAGCTGCAAACACAATCTGATTTTTCCCATGACACCCTTCTCTTCCCAAACAAGTAATAATACAGGAAACTAATACAACCATTTCTCTCTTAACACAAGAGTTCATAACAAGTTTTGTATAATTCCATGCTGCGTCAACTATGCAGATGATTCTTTGAGATTATCAAAGTATTCCATCAATTGTTCATAAGTCATTCCCATAGCTTCGTAGTCCCACTCAGCCTCGTTGTAACCCATTCCACAATCTTGTTCCAGGAGAGGGTTGGATGTGATTCTGATACTACACTCTGATCCTTTGTACGTAGAAATTACACTGTTACGATTACTTGCACAGCCTGATGAACTGCTACTTGCTACAGCACTGGTGGCGGCAGCAGGATTGTCACTACTGACAGGTCGCTGCCGTTCGGATGGTGAACCGTTTGCTAAAACCATTTGGTTTCCATTAAAATCCTCCTCAGCCATCAGTGCATGATTGCACCCAGCATTCCCAGCCCCGTTGCGCTCTAATGTTGCACGACCAATCCAGACCCAATCTGGAGCTTGAGATATAGAGCCCACCATTACACGTGAACTCTTCGGTGAGCATTTGCGCTGGTATCTTACCATAAACACAGCACAGTTGGCAGTGAAAACTAGAATTGCAAATGCAAATACAGCAACCAGCACGTACATGCCGATTTCTAGAGGAGACGGATGTTTGGACTTTGTGTTGACTGCTTGGGCCAGAGCCTCAGACTTTGGTTCCTTTGTATTATCAGGAAGCAAATCTGAAGCAGTAAATGCTTCTAAATGATCATCAACCTGCTCCAATAGTAAACCCTGTTGGAAAGAAAATAAATGTGTTAATTTATGTAATAACAAACATTCGCTATATACAGAGCAAACAGTAAAGAATAAATATAATTGGGGATTTTGAAAAGAGTTGTTATATAGGGAAATTTGTTATAAAAGAATGCGCTATAGAGGGATTCTACTGTATTTGTAATTTTATTAGGGTATGTATGCTGATAGTTACCATAGCCCACTTCCCAATCGAGGAAAGATCCTCACTGTGGAGATGTGTCTTAGTTCAGCCAACAGAGAGTGAAAACTAAGACCGGGTAGACTCGTTATAATCGAACAAGACCACAGTCTGCCCGAACAAGTACAGGTGTTAAAGATGATGCAACCAGCCAAAAGGCGGATCACAGCAACTGGGATGCTACACACAAATGCAATGAGCAAAAGGAAGAAGAACAGTACTCTTACTCTATATTTTTCTCATCCTAGAGTTAATCATCCCATTCCACTACCTCGGAGGAAGACCTGAATATCATCTGTCTGAATATCATCACAGCACACAATGACACATTCAGAAGTGCTACAATATCTCCATGAGTATATCCACAATTACGTGACAACTGATAGCTCCAGTTCTCTGTTGGTTGACAAAAATTCTTTTCAGTCCATAATAATGTTCACTTCTGGCAATGCCACAATTCAAGCTTGATTTTTGATTAGAAACCACCAACGTGGCACATTCCCACATCACAGCACATTCCCAATAATGTCAAGAAGATACACCAATATTTAATATAAAAAAGGAGCATCAAGGATTTACACATTTTATTCTATTATTCATTTACCAATGTTACAACTGAAGCAACCTTGTTTATGTTTGTGCTATTTATGTTTACAAGTATGCCTAATTGGTCATTGTAATGCTGAAGGCTTATGGTGCATATTAATGTTACATGTTTGTGGTTCTGAGAAAGTCAAACATACCTGTGCAATATGGGTTGAATACAGAAAATGTGTTGACTCAAATTGCAAGACGAGTAGGTGCCATCTATAAGGACATAGTTCAAATCCTGGTTGTTGCCGTATGATTTTTTCTACACCAATATTTTAGATGCAAAATGGGTCAGCCACGAAAATATAGAAGAAATACCTTCTTCTTCTGCACTCATTCTGTAACTCCCATTAGTAGGATGTACTCTGGAGAAAAGAGTGCAGTTTCGTGGTTTACAGAATAGCTGTGATATCTCGCCTTTGTCCTGACACATCTGACTTTAGCTTGGCTTATTGATCGCGTTGACATAGCCGATTGAATAATAAACCTCTCCTCATATATCTCATAATCCACCTCTGATGACAGCATTCCATTATCTGGATTACATCCTGCTAATCAACAGGAAAGTGACCCAGAAGCAATGCTGAAGTCAGATGTGTCATGCTAAATGCTGCAGATATCGCAGCTAAGCTGTAAACCATGACACAATTCATTTACTTCTCCAGATTACATCATGTTTATCTGCAGAAGTTTGATAACGAACACAGTAGAAGAAACCATGTACTCACCTTGGGTCCAGACTTAGACATCTTGGCATCATCAGTGTACGAGTCAATGCCTGGCTGCTGTTGTTTGTTGTAGTTCTGCTGTTGTTGATGCTTGAAATACTCTTCCTTGTTGTTGTAATGCTCCTGGTTGTGATTGTTACTGCCGTGTCGACGATCGTTAGCCCGATTGTGGTAGTAACCATCACTTTGTATCACATTGTAGTCATCCATGTCCTTGGTAAAGTCAACCTATTATTTGTGAGAGTTCAAAAGAAAATATTCAGTTGTCTCAGCCTATAATGACACAGGGTTGACAAGTGTAAGAGGCCTCACTGTACTGTGTACTAGTATTTGTAAGTGAAGTCATTTGTGAGTTTGAACAGAATAATCTCAGTTGTCTCATAGTACATAACGACACAGGGTGACTAGTGCTAGAGGCCTCAAAATACTGAGTATCTGTAAGCAATATTCTTTCTACTATTTTTCTCATTTTAGCAATTCTAAATTGACTGAGTGGAGGGTGAATATTTCAGTGTGAACAAGAGGGCCGTAGATAAGGTCATTCGCTCCTTCTTTATCTGGAGGGGTGTTAAATTTAGTGAGTAGTACTTTTTAATTACCTGCAATCACTCACACGTACACCATAGAGAGAAAGAATATTGTCTAAAATTGAAGACATTTGTGAGTTTGAACATGATAATCTCAGTATATAAGGGCTGACAGTGTTAAAAGGCCTCACAGTACTGGGTTTAGTATTTGTAAGTGAAGTGACAAAATTCTCTTATCTTACAGGACATCTCCTAGCATACCATGATTTATAGGTATGATGCATTCAGCACATCACAGTACTCTGTCCAAATTGAGACAGTTTTACAGTGACGATAACATTGGTCTCTGAAACAGTGGCAGTCTTAGCAGATTTCTAACAGGACTTATACCAGAGAACGGAAGCAAGCTGTGTCTTCATTTTATCTGAGCCAATGCCCTGAAGTATCCGACTTCTGCATTTTAAAGAGTGTCTAAGAGTGAAGATCACATTAGTGATAGACATATGAGAACTGATCCCACATTGTGACTATGGAAGTATGTGCGCAGCAAGCTTATGCAACTATTTCAGAATTACACAAACACCTTTCCTACCACATTTAATGATATTCTTGTATAGTTATTACAAAAATTCTTGTCACCTTTGTTTTATAAAGTTATAAAGTTGAAGATCAATATATGCTCACTGCAACAAAACTGAAATCTGGCAGGCGAAACTTAGAACAGAGTAAGTTTTTCTAATCACTGGAAACACACATAATAACACGTGCAAATCGACATTTCGACCAAAAGGCCTTTATTGAGAACATTCACAACAACAAATGAGTAAGAACGGTGCTATTAATACTCACATGCAGAGCTAAATATAGATACCATATTGATGAGAATGACAGATAACAGAGACATTTTTGTATAGTGTAACAATGTTTGTATCTGGCATGTCTTGGGGATTTTCACCCTTTCTCAGGCCCATAGATTTTGGGAGGGGGGGTGTGCACTAGGCGTATGTTTGGTTTCCAAATTCCCCCCCGACAACTTTAGACTTTTTAACTAGCTATATACCTATTCCTCATCTCTCTATCTGTTTGTTTGTCAGTGATTGATTCCCAGTTTTCAGAGGTACAGATTTGAGATATATTTGGGCCCATATCTACTTTCATGCAAGCATACACAGTTTTTGTATCCCCTTGTTGTCAGCTGCATGCTGAATGGAAGTGCAGAGATTATTGTCATGTGACTTTAGTATTGCTATGTTGATTCATAGTTTTGGTGGTTCTTTAGTTACGGTACAACTTAATCAGCCTAATCTATTACTAATACAAAAGTAACTGGATTAATCTATTAATATAAATGTAACTGGATTAATCTATTATTAATATAAATGTAACTGGATTAATCTATTACTAATATAAATGTAACTGGATTAATCTATTACTAATATAAATGTAACTGGATTAATCTATTACTAATATAAATGTAACTGGATTAATCTATTACTAATATAAATGTAACTGGATTAATCTATTACTAATATAAATGTAACTGGATTAATCTATTACTAATATAAATTTAACTGGATTAATCTATTACTAATATAAATGTAACTGGATTAATCTATTACTAATATAAATGTAACTGGATTAATCTATTACTAATATAAATGTAACTGGATTAATCTATTACTAATATAAATGTAACTGGATTAATCTATTACTAATATAAATGTAACTGGATTAATCTATTACTAATATAAATGTAACTGGATTAATCTATTACTAATATAAATGTAACTGGATTAATCTATTACTAATATAAATGACCCTGGATTAATCTATTACTAATATAAATGTAACTGGATTAATCTATTACTAATATAAATGTAACTGGATTAATCTATTACTAATATAAATGTAACTGGATTAATCTATTACTAATATAAATGTAACTGGATTAATCTATTACTAATATAAATGTAACTGGATTAATCTATTACTAATATAAATGTAACTGGATTAATCTATTACTAATATAAATGTAACTGGATTAATCTATTACTAATATAAATGTAACTGGATTAATCTATTACTAATATAAATGTAACTGGATTAATCTATTACTAATATAAATGACCCTGGATTAATCTATTACTAATATAAATGTAACTGGATTAATCTATTACTAATATAAATGTAACTGGATTAATCTATTACTAATATAAATGTAACTGGATTAATCTATTACTAATATAAATGTAACTGGATTAATCTATTACTAATATAAATGACCCTGGATTAATCTATTACTAATATAAATGACCCTGGATTAATCTATTACTAATATAAATGACCCTGGATTCATCTATTATTAATATAAATGACCCTGGATTAATCTATTACTAATATAAATGACCCTGGATTAATCTATTACTAATATAAATGACCCTGGATTAATCTATTACTAATATAAATGACCCTGGATTAATCTATTACTAATATAAATGACCCTGGATTAATCTATTACTAATATAAATGACCCTGGATTAATCTATTACTAATATAAATGACCCTGGATTAATCTCTATGAATGTACTATATTAGTTGCTAACTCATATAACTCAACAATCAACTTATTCTCTTCTCCAGCATCTCAAACTTCCACTTGATCTGTCTTGTAGCAAGACCATGGCCCTCCTAGATTTCCAGTAGGTTGTAGTCCAGAGAATGAAAATGTGTTGTTACCGTTCTTCTTCTGCGTTTGTTCTCAAACTCCTGCAGATTAGCAGGATGTAGTCCGTTGTGTCATGGTTTACAGCATTGCTGCGATATCTGTGCCTTTCGGCCTGACACATAAAACTTCAGCATGGCTTTGGGTCTCTGACCCTATATGGGATGGGACAGCCAACTCTATCCCATAACCTCCTTAGTCACCTTTTACGACAAGCGTGGAAGGTAAACAGTGTTGCTATTCTTTACTCCCCTTTCGGGCCCCTGCAACACACGGGCGTGTTTACCGTTCTATTTGTGATAATGGCCCGATACATCTGTCTTCGGCAGATAAACTTATTCAGTTTCAAGAAACATCAATATATTTTCTCAATAATCTGACAATTTTCTTCTTCTTTAATGATCCTTAAACTTCCGCTGGATCTCTCTTGCAGCTGGACAATGGTTCTATTAGATTTCCAGCAGAATGTAGTCCACAGAATGGAAATGCGTTGTGTTGCCGGTTTATTTGTGTCAATGGCCCGACGCATCTGTCTTCAGCTGATCTGACAATCAATAAAACTAGCACGTAAGTAGAGAAATCACCTACCTGTACATGGACATACTCTGTGTCAAGAGTACGTGGCCGTTTCCTGTTACAGGTGCCACTTTCTCTCAAGACAACGCGCACAATTTCACCTTTCCCATTTCCAACAGCCTTGATACTGGGGGGCAAGGATGGCACAGATGTGACTGAGTCTGTCACCTCCACAATCTCAGGGTTCACAGAAGCCACTTTCAACTCAAATTCCTCTGGGTCAACTCTAAAGAGAGGCAATATTGTGTCATCCTTGAACTCCACAGAAATGTCCAGCACTGCTTCCTGTTTCATAAAAAAAAAACAACATAAAATAAAATCTAAGTATCACAAACTCACCTCAGACATGGAGATACAATTACAGGCATTCAAATACAAATAGTCGAATGTTGCGCATTTCCTATAGAGAACATGTAAGACAAACACGTATGTAAATAATAAAACAGATTCGTATAGGTCCAAAAGAATCACCATTTTCAATAATGAAATGATACAAACATGCATGGTACGGACATATATGCTGACATGATTTCTTTTTCAAAATTATACTGCAGGGAACAGTCGAGGGTAGAAGAAGCAGGGGGAAAACAAAAATTGTGGACAGACTGGACAGGTCAAGATTTTTCTCACGGATTTGCATCACGTTGCAGGCAATTATGCACCAAGCAATGGCAAATTAATGAATGTATTTATATAGCCTAGAAAATCACTACAACCAAAAATGTTGGATTGATGGCTACGTCCTGAATAGGATATGCTACCAATTAAAAAACTTTTTTAGTTATCTCCCTCACTGAAGATAGTGAAAGTTAGTAGACTACAAGGAGAAAGTCAAGCATGGAAGGTCATGGATGCTAGAAGCATAAGGACATTGTTTAGAGTTTGTCATCACTATTTCAACGGCATCACAGTTAACAAAAGAAAGAAGACTTTGGCTTCCCATGATGCCTAGCGGCACACGTGGATAAGACAAGAAACAGTAACAAACAGGGGTGCAAAAGGTACTGCATTGCGGTCCCAGGGTTAGCAGATAACAAAGAAACCAAAAGTATATCCTTGTGGTGCACCCTGGAAACAGAAATACAGCGACTCATGCTGTTTCTAGTCAACACTTTTGGAGATAATGTCTGTGAATGTGAAAGCTGCAGAGGAATGACAATTGACTGCAAAAAAGACAAGCAATATCAAACACCCTTGCAGCAAAACAACAGCGACGCAAGACATCTCGACTGGAGCATTAGAGTGGCAGCAATGCAAATGTAACAAAATGGGTAGATGTCATGATGAATATCGAGAGTCGTGCGCTAGTCTCCATAAGGATAACATATTGAGCACAACGAGAGGGCAGCACAGCGCAAATAGAACGAGAAAACAACATATGGAAATCGAAGCTAAAGTTTCATTCAGTTTTAAAACAAGCTTCTAATCATTGGTGCTCCTAAATATGTGTAGAGACTTGGACGAGAGGATCATGCTGCTGGTGAATGACACATCGGCTAAAAGGGTGAATGAACCTGGGCCCAAAATCTGGTCATAGAGATTTTTCTATATCAGAATCATGATCTTGGAGAGAAAAGGTTCAGTGTTCAATGGACACAGGCAAAATACGTCTAATTACGCGAGATGAGTTCACCGGCTTCAGAACACCTTGTGCAAGATAGACGTAGTCGACCAAAATCTAAATCTCTGACTAATGCCTCTTTGGAGACTCACCCAGGGATATGTTTTGGTCTGTAAAGTCCAAGGGCACAGTGGGTGATAAACCATCAAGGCATAGAGTCAATACACATTCACGTGACAGGTAGGAAGGCTATCACAGGCTAGGGAAGCGAATCTGAATTAGAGGTATGATGAAAACAGATGCACTGGACCTTCCGAGGTGCAAATAGTGCAGATATGCTGTAAACTAGCAACACCACATACTTCATGTTCCCTCGTGGAAATCACACAAACTTTCATGTTGGTTACCAGAGAGTGAACGAAGAAGAAGTAACACACAAATAACAAACATAACAAGAAATAGGAACACACAAACAAACACAAGAAACAAACCTGCTGTTTAGCCACAAGTAAGTCTTTCAGGTGTACAGTTGCCAGGATGGCTCCAGGCAAGTTCTGATCATCAGAAATATGTAAAGCCATACCACTGATGACATGGACTGCCATACGTTCAATGTCTACTTTGTCACTGCCAACACGGACTTCCTTAGAACCAAGTTGTTTCCCAGTAGGAGAAATGACCTGGTGATCAATTTAGATGATACTCATGTATAAATTTAAAGAAAATGTCTTAGTCTAGACTTTGATTTGCTACTTCTCTATAACTTTCATAGCTCAGGAGTGGTTCTTGAAACTCAGGACTTGTTACCACAATACCTGATATTGACACTTACCACGCCACACCCTTTTCAGCCAAGTCTTGTCCACTGCGTGCTATTTTTTTTAAAACATGATGTATTTTAAGGGAGCCAATTTTTTTTTTTAAATATTAAAAATCAGCCAATCAAGGCTGTGAGACTTCAGAAGTGTTCAAACATTATTTCTGTTACACTTTCCCCCCAAAAAAAGAAAAAAATTGTTTTCCTCAAAACAGTCTCATTTCTATTTATTTTCTATTTTGATTTTATCTAACAGTGGTCATGGTCTCATGACCTTTGACCCAATGACATTGTGTGTGATATATGCATGTGTTTATGAGCTGTTTTTTTTCTTCTCCAGATAGTGTGATTTATCTGACCTTTTGTGGGAGAAGCATTTTGTAAAATATATAGTTATGTTGGACCAAGCAACAACCTATTTGCTGTTTTCCCCTATATATCCATATTGTTCCTGGTCCACTAAGAGTTAAAAAGGTGGTGGTCACCAGTTTCATAAGGAGTGTTATACTAACACCTTGGAGTGTGATAGCCTGCTTTCAAGGCGCAGAGTAAGGGCACGGAGATGGTGGAAAGGTTCATCATTTTCCCCTGGAACCCCTAGAGCTATCTCCTATCAATTCATGATTACCATTACTTGAGAGTAACGCTTCATCAATTTAATGTTTCTTTTATCACTTTTGCTTGCTAAGAAGTCAAAATCACTTATTTCAGACCATGCTATGCATCACCTAAATCACTAATTTTGAAGAGTTTATTTTTTCAATGCAATAAAATCAATAGAATCTATTAGCAATAAACCAATGTGATCACTAATGCTGCAACTTTGGAGTGACCTTTCTTAATGAACAGGAATAACAGTATAATGTAATACTGATGTCAGGCCTGCACAATTCCTCCCAAGAAGACACAACCATAGATCGCATCAGTGAAATGGATTTTGTGCTTCCACAACTATTAGTCTTTTGCAGCAGTAAAAGTGATAAAGAACATATGTACATGGATGAGTGACCCAGACTCTCTGTATAATTTTGACAGATTTTCAGGACTTTATATCCTAGAATCCCAGTAAATAATAGGGGCTTTATATCCCAGAATTCCAGTAAATAATAGGGACTTTATATCCCAGAATTCCAACAAATAATATGGACTTTATATCTCAGAATTTCAGTAAATAATATGGATTTTATATCTCAGAGTCCCAGTAAATAAAAGGGACTTTAGTATCCCAGATTCATACTAAATAATAGGGGCTTTTGTATCCCAGATTCGCAGTACATAATAGAGACTTTATCTTCTAGAATCTAATTAATAATAGGAACTGTATCAAAGATTCACGTAAAAAATAAGGGCTCTTAAAGCTTCTAATAAGTAAAAAAATTAAACACGCTGCCAGACAACATAATTATTAGCACATACAAAAATGCAATTATTGACACATTCAGAAATATGTTGTTCTTCCATCAAAAATAAAGATGACGGCCAAACAGCCATGTCATGAAATTAAATTAGTTACATCATAGTCTAGAGTTCACAAATGGCTGATATAATGGCCCCAAAATTCCTTGTACAGATTTGGCATGTGATGATAATTTTGTATGATGTTTGGGCTGCTTCTTTCTAGCCAGTTCCTTGTGTTGCTTTTCTCCTTGTTTCACAAGATACTATGCCTTTCTTTGCAGAACATCATGTAGCTGTTTTGCACAGTATCTTCTCATGTATCAAGGTTTATTCCAAAGACTTTTAGTGAGATCCTTGCACTTCTTTCAGCTACATTGACAGCCTTTCTGCACCTCACTATAGAAAAGTATCTTTGATAGATGGCGATATAGCATATGTAGCCCATGCCTTCAATCTCAGCTAAATATTTCTCAATCTCAGATAAATATTTCTCAATCTCAGCTAAATATTTCTCAATCTCAGCTAAATATTTCTCAATCTCAGATAAATATTTCTCAATCTCAGCTAAATATTTCTCAATCTCAGCAAAATATTTTTCAATCTCAGCTAAATATTTCTCAATCTCAACACGGGAGTATGCCTTTAAACTAGCTAAACTTTTTTTAAATCTTAACAAGGGAATATAACTTTAATCTCAGCTAAACTTTTCTCAATCTCAACGAGGGAGTATGCCTTTCACCACTGCCTTTTGTTAGTGTCTATTCTGATTGACATCTTCCTCCTCACCTTTTTTACAAAATTCCATAACAATTATTTATCCCCCATCCAGTCACCACTAAATAGGTCTATAATGATGTTATTGGCCTCACACTCAGCCCAGAACTTGAGGGACCAGTATATGAGAATAATTAGGTTACAAGGGTCCACAATTAACACAGCACCCCCCCCCATATGTGCATATTGAACTATGGAGTAAACAGAGTACAATGAAGTCAATCCTCTACACCTTTTATTAAAACTAGCAAGAAGAAAAATATTACCTGGACTTCTGTCCGCCCTGGTGAAACTCCCAGGACAGTGCCCTGGACAATCTTTGCGATTTTAGGATCAGCAACAGCGAGACGATTTTGTATAAGGTTTGTCACTCTGACATGAGTTTTTTTGTTTCGATAGTACTCTGTGGTCTCTCCTGGTGCACTGATGACAAATCTGGCATAGACATCTATCATGGACTGTTGATACTTGGGACTGCAGCTCTGATTAGTTGGGGCACTTTTCTCCATGCCCACAATCACATTTGTATGTGTCAGAAGACCGAGGTCAACACTGCGCTTCTCCCTGTAAAAAACAACAATACATTTTTAATGAATGTTCGTTCTCAAACCCCTGCTGGGAGACCCATTATTCCAAAAGGTTGCTCAAAATGACATTTTGAGATGAATTTACCAACATGAATTATAAACATCATGACGTCCATAAAATCAAATAAACCATTCACATTTGTGGTAAAAAATAGGCCTATCTTCAAGAACGAGTGAAATTCAGAGACATTCATTTTGAATTTGAACATTATTTTCATATAAACTCCGCTGAAGACGGATGTGTCTGGCCACTGGCACAAATAAAAAGAAGATATAATCAGGTGTGTTTACATTTTCAGTTTGTGTAACTTATTGCTACTTGTATTTAAAGTAATGAAATCTAGATCTCCTTGATGTTTTACAGCTAGTTAGACTTTGGAAATGTCCCAAAATATATTAGGTAATAATTCCAACATTAGCTTAGATGACAATTGTAGGCCTAATATAGAATTATTATGATCTGACTTTGATGGAAGTACTGATTCAGATTTCAGTATTGATGAAGCTGAGGGGGCATTTCCAATGCAATATATATATGCCTGCCCCCCCTTATTTGCATTTTTTTAAAAATATTCAACTGAAACTGTTTTCTCCATGCAGCTCATTATCAAACAGACAATCTTGTATCAAAGCTATATCATGAGACAATCTTGTATCAAAGCTATATCATAAGAGACAATCTTGTATCAAAGCTATACTACAAAAAAACAACCTTGTATCACAGCTATATTATAGGTAACAATCTTGTATGGAATATATGTCATAGGTAACAATCTTGTATGAAATGTATGTTCTACATAGTAATCTTGCAGAACAGATTTACACAGAACTGAGAATCATTTACCGGTAAATAAAGTATTGACGAGGCAGAACACGAAGAGACAACTAAACTTACATGGTATTCTGCCCTCTCTCTACTCTCCAGCCACGTATTTGACTAAGTTTAGTATCTGAAAGCTGGATGTCCAGCCGAGCCTCGGGAACCCACACTCTGACACTGAGCTGAGCCATTCGTTCAGCAGTTCTAACTAAAATGGTCACATTCTTTGCTCCTCGAGTTTCACTTCCATCCAAGAAAACATGATCACACGAAACAGAAACCTGAAAGTAAACTGTCTATATCAAGGGGTGGACAAAGTAATATCTGTCAAGCCTGTGACTAAATTAAAGTGCAATGTTTGTTGTTGTTGCTCCCCTGGAATTACTAGCAATATAGTTCTTATACGTGCAATGTGTAAGTCTAATGTAAACAGACACAATGGTTTGGAAAAGATTAATCATGGAGAATAACAAAGAGAACAAGGGATGACCAAGACTATCATGATGCAGGATATCCATTCTATTGTCTTCCTGTTTATGTTTAGCACCTGCTCTTCTGTGACTTTGCTGATTATCATGGTTTTTGTTCTTTTGATATTTATATCCAGTCCATATTCTTGATTTGATTTATCAACTTCATCTATTAGTCTGTGTAGTTCATGTTCACTTTCTGCTAAAAGAACAGTGTCATCTGCATATCTAAGGTTGTTTATTATTTTCCCATTGATCTTAAGTACTGCATTCCTTCTACATGTTTAAAGATTTTCTCTGTGTAGATATTAAATAGGTTTGGTGATAAAAGGTTCAATACATATTACCTACTCTTTTCCTAATTTCTTCTTTTTTTTATTACCTAGTTTAGTAACTATTGCTGCTTTTCTCAGACAATTCATTTCACATGAAATGATTTTACTCTACTGCGAGACAGATTTTTACTCTACTGCGAGACATCAAAAACCTGAATATCACACTCGTTGAGTCTGGTCAGCTTGCACAGTGCACAGAACCATGAGGCTTGCAGACTGACCGAGAAGACAATGTTCTTCTCAAAGGACACGTCACATATAGGATAAGTTAAGACTGTTTAAAAACTTGTGCTTCATCAAGGTAAGAGAAAGAGGATGTTGGAGGTCGAATAAAACATATTGAATACATTATTTAAATGTAAACAAATCACAAATTAGTACAAAAATTATCAAAACTGAAGCAATAAATTAAACAAATGATTTCCGCAGAAGACGGATGTGTCAGGACATTGGCGCAAATAAAACAGTGACAGCGCATCAGCGCGAATATAAACCCACTTCCGGTTGTACTCTGCTGAATGCACTGGTAGCAGAAATACGGACACAGCTAAGTAATTTTTTAACTATGATAAAAAGTTTAAATTTTGCGTTTTCTTCTGGGGAAAAAAATGGAGTGACAATAATGCAAGCAAATGTAACTTCTTTTTCCACAAGTTCAAAAAAACGGAAAATTATATAAATTTGAAAAATGAACAATCAACACACGTTGAGTTAAAATAAAGCCATTTTGTGCAATTCTTGTAGACTGTTTTTCTAATAATTAGAAATTTTTGGGAATTACGTTTATTTTCATAGATGATATTGTGAAACATGTTAGTTGCAGCAAAAATTCAATCCTGAGATGGCATTTAAGGAAGTCTATAAGATAAATTATGGCACATGAGTGATGGCGATGCAATAATCCCTTTAGTCATGAGGAGGTAGCTCTTGACAGTCCTTAGTCTTTCAGACAAAAGCACAGGTTCTTCTCAGTTGTGTAACTGAGGTGACACCAGGACTCATATATGGTTTCAAAATGCGTAAGGGAGATTTATGGATGCATGTAGTCCCAAAAGTGAATGTGCCAATATCTCAGGATTACCACCTCCTCCCAAGAGTGCAGCACACACTTCTAGACCATCTCATTCTTCTGTCAGATTTGGTGACTCATTCACAGTGACGGCACATCTAGCATTCCCCATTACCTAGCAGCCGGCCACAAAAGGATAAAGATGCAATGTACGCTGGTCTACATCTCTATTGCCCATGGGATTATTTGATAGAATAAAATTAAAAATTTAGACACAATGTGACAATGTTTTTTTTCCACAGATGACAGGTTGTTAGCCTATCCCTCAACTGTCCTTATTTGTCTCTTATCACATGCCTGAAAATAAGAGTGGTCCTATTCTTTGCACCCTGAACTAGAAATCCAGACCCTAGTGCCAGTCCAGACACTGGCATATGGCACACAAGTAGAAAACATTTAAATAAACATAGCCCTTTATCTGGCTACTTTAAAACATGAACATGAGTTTTGTCTTAAATACCCAGTAATATACCTTGAGAGCCTCCAGGTCTGTAGATCTACAAGTTGAATCTTTGGTAACTTCCCGGAAAGAGTTGTCGTAAGATACAGCATAAACTTGTAAGTCATAGGAGAGTGGCTTCCCTGTCAGTATAGCAGTGTTCAGAATACTCTGTTCCTGTAGATGGACAACAGTAACAAATACAAGAGCTCCTTGACTACCAACAATTTAAGTTTTGTTTTGGATGACCTATTATTAGTCTTCAATACTCACACAAAACTAACCCTAAATCAAACCCAAATTAACCTGCACGACATCGGCATGAATATAAACCCACTTCCGGTTGTACTCTGTTGAATGCAGTGGTAGCAGAAATGCAGACTCAGCGAAGCAATTTTTTAACTATGATAAAAAGTTTATATTTTGCATTTTCTTCTGGGTAAAAAAATGGAGCGGCAATAAATGCAAGCAAATGTAACTTCTTTTTCCACAAGCTCAAAAAAAAAAAAAAGGAAAATTATATAAATTTGAAAATTGAACAATCAACACACGTTGAGTTGAAATAAAGCCATTTTGTTCAATTCTTGTAGACTTTCTAATAATTAGGAATTACGTTTATTTTCATAGACAATATTGTGAAACATGTTAGTTTCATTATGAAATGACAATGCAACATTAACCTTTAGGCCCCTACGGTCGCATGATTGCGCCTTGCGTGTGCATCCCGTAGTGCCTGTGGTCGCAATCACGCAACATACGATATCACTCAATTCCCGAGTACGTAACTTCACGAAGTTAAAGCTTATATGACGTAGAATTCCCGCAACACGAAGCTAGGAATACGTCACAGTTTAAAGGTCAAATTCCTTTACTCATTACGATTGTAAGAGAGAGAAAGCCGGTTGAATTTGTCAACGCATTTCTAGAGCGACTTTAGCCATTTTCAGCCGTATTTTACTATCAAATTGAGTACCGCGTGGCATGGGTAAGTGATCGTGACTACATGTTCTAATTGTTGTTTTTTGTGTTTAATATGTTGTTATTTGATAATAATGTGTGTGTATTCATTAAAAAGCACAAAAATAATATGTATCAGGGGTGACCTAGTGTTGACCGGACGGACGTTATATGCAATTTCTTCACGTTTTATTAGTCATTTTAGTTCATATTATATTAGTTTTGATATAAAACAATACATATACAATAAGTATAGGTATTTATGAGGATTTTATCAATGTTGCCACACATTGCTCATGTATTAGGGTCGTCACGAAGATATATTTGCGATTTTGAAAATGACGTTATGCGTTTTTCGCCAGAATTTTCAACTTCAAAACGTGCTCACAACTGTCATATCACACATACAACAACAACAAAAACACGATAATATTCACTATTCACTCCTTTATTTAGATGTGCAAAAATTATTTTGATATCTTTTAAAACAAAAAAGTTATGACGTTTTCAAAACACCCACCATCAATAACGCAAATTTTCCAAAAAATAAGTCAGGCCCTGGGGGAAGTCTTGTAATTTTAAGCCAGGGCTCTAAAGGTTAAGTATGGACATCGCCCATGTGTTGCCGGGCCCGAAAGGGGAGCAAAGAATAGCAACACTGTTTACCTTCCACGCATGTTGTAAAAGGCCACTAGGAGGTTATGGGATGGAGTTGGCTGTCCCATCCCATATAGGGTCAGTGACCCAAAGCCATGCTGAAGTCGGATGTGTCAGGCCGAAAGGCGCAGATATCGCAGCAGTGCTGTAAACTATGACACAATGCATTCCGTTCTCTGGACTACATCATGCTAATCTGCAAGAGTTTGAGAACGAACGCAGAAGAAGTATGGACATTGTGCATTGAAATTACATCATGTTGTCTGTGAAGTGAGTTGAAAAATATTCTTAGATCTACTCAAGATTGGATCTTAGGTTGGTGGCATCTAAGTGTTTTATTTTGGTTAGTTTGGTTATGAAATAACTTTATAAATTTAATCATAAATAAGATAAGTATAGGAATTTATTGAAAGAATTTATTTGCCTGACAAATACGTGAGCCAATCATTAAAAAAATATTTTTCAATGCATTTATTAATCAATACACAATTTAAAAATAAACAATCTGGGATGCAGGGGGCAAGTTACTTAATCTTCATCACACTGTCAGCGACTATAGTCGAAAAATAAACACATTTTCTGTAGCTGTTTGCAACTATAAACGCCAGTTGCCGTCATCTCAAAAACACAGAAAACGCGATCGATCGTAATCAAATGTGTTTCACACGGATACGTACAAATCAGAAGTAAACATATTTAACTTCCTTTTCTGTTGCTTTTCAGCTCGACAGGGTGTTTTTCAATATAAATTGACATTGTGGACTACTAACTAGGTACAATACGAGAAGATGAGCCTACATTCCAACATTTTTTATAGTACTCACAAGAGAAATAATAAATGTTATATTTATGCAGACACTGCTTATCTTACCCTAGATATATTTATTTTTAGGCTCATCTCCCCGTATTCTACTGATTTCACTAGTGAAGATATGTCAATTAGCCTATGGATGGGTTTTCCAAATGACATCTGCTGAATAGTGCGCTCAAGAATTGCAGATGAAAAAGTCTACAGTAGTCAAATGGAACGTATTTATGCGTTAAGTTTGTGTATACAGCACAACACAGCTACCATGAAGGTGCATCTGAGGAGAAGGAATAATCATGGAGGTTAGGGTTAGCCTAGCTCTAACCCTACCCCCTTCCAAAATCTATACATCTCTCTCACCTTCATGAAAAAAATGTCAACTAGCCTGACACAAAGGGAAATAATAAATGTACTATTTATGACAACATTGCTTATCTGCCCCTATTTCATTCCACTACATTATGTGGGCTCATCACCCTGTATTGTAGCACTGACTACTATGCCTCGACCTATGGATCAAGAAGATTAGTGACATCTACATATTTTATTTTTTTTTTCACAGATGATATTAGGAGAACATTAGTTTGGCTATGAAATAGCATAACTACAATAGACCTAGGTATGTAGAAAAAAATTTTCAGGGATGCTGCACATCGGACATTAATAATATTAGTATAGGCGAGTCTCTAGAAAAAAAGTTATTGCATTTTCCAATCACCAACCCCACAAAAACGCAAATTCTAAAAAAAACCCCAGATGCAACAGGGAATTTACGTAATTTTTAATGCAGAGCGCTAAAGGTTAAATTGAAATTTGTTTCTAAAATGTGAAACATAATTTCTTTTGTATCTATTCTGTTAAAAAAACTTGATATAATTTGGGAGGAAGCAGTTAACAAAAGGGTAAATAAAAATTGTTTTATGGACCGCCCCATATAGCTCATGGGATCTATAAAACACCCAAACTATCGCACTACTACAAGGTGGTTCAGGTGAAACAGAATTGTTAGTATTTCCAATTATTTACCTTCAAGACAGCTACAATGTTGTCACCCTGGCCAGCAATGATATTGAATTTTGCAGGTACTCTGCTTACTTCAGGTGAGAAGTAAGCATTCCTGGAAAGTCCATTCTTCTTGTAATCCACAGTCCACACAACTCTGACAACTGATGGAACACTTGTACTAGAAGGAACCTTAAATTTCCACAGCATTATCTCCTCCTGTCTGAGAAAGAAATTGAAATATAAATCAACAAGTTATATTTTTATTTATAACTTTTGTGTGTGCGTGTGTTTTTTTTTTGGGAGGGAAGGGGAGGAGAATGTCAAATTATTTTTGTAGATTCCTCTACTTACTAGGTCAGAACACTTCTACTACAAAGTATGTCAAGGTCTCTCTTTGTAACATATCCTTTACAGAATGCTGTCCTCCCTACTACTCTGCAAGCCTCTCAGTTCTGTGCGAGCTGCCTAACATCTTGCAGTACTATGTTGATAACATCTTCGATATCCTGTGTTTATCGTAGTCTTGGTCTGTCTCTAGTTCTCTTTCCCGGAACTCCCCCCTCCCCCCATGATTAATCTTTCTAAACCACTGTGTCTCTTTATATGTCCGAAATATGTTAGCATGAGATATTTTAATAGTTTTCAGGAGTCAGTCTTCTTCTATGTTCAGATCTTTGCACGGACGTCTACATTGGTTCGTCTTTCTGTCCATGATATTCTTAGGACCTTTATATAACCTTTCATTTCGAATGCCATTATTTTCTTGTCCATTGCGGTTATCATTGCCCACATCTCACAACCATATACTACCACTGGAAAAACTATAGCTTCTTAATACTTGTAAAAGTAGCAACCAGGAATTACAAAATCTCTGATAGTTATACATACTTGTGCTGGTGTTCCATCAGAGAAGTTAAGATCAAATTAGAGATGACTGTTAACTAATCAAGACTACGAAACATATGGAAAAGCAACATGAGTATCGCAGTTAAGGTCACACAATTGACTACTCTTAGTGGACCTGGGACAGAACCAGCAAATAGGGAAAAATGACAAATAGGTTATTAAAATTATATAATAAACAAATATGTCAGAAATAGAAATCTGTGATAACATGTATGCGGGTTCCAAGAAAAATATCAACAGTTAGCAAAAGAAACTTGATATAGTTCAAACATGTCACTCAACACGACACTATGTCTAAAAAAATCTTGCTGGGAACTGTGAAAGGCAGATAAAGCAACAGAAGGGGTGCAGGGAAAATAATGGCTTGACAACATCAAGGGATGGACATGACATTGAATTCCGCATACTTGTCCACACCACAGACATTAGACGAAAATGGAGATCTATATATGTGTTGACAGATCTTTTGCTGCATCCCAAGTCCCTTATTGGGACATGATCTACTACTACCGCAGTGGAATCCCTCTATAGCACATCCTTTTATAACAAATTTCTTTATTTAAGAACACTTTTCAAAATCTCCAATTATATATATTCTTTATACTTATATAATAAATTTCTGTTATTACATACATATTTCATTGATCCGGACCAAGTTGTTATAATAGGATTTGACTGTACAACTTCTTCATCTTTGTTCATCCTCAAACTTCTGCTGCAGATTAGCAGGAATGTAGTCTAGAGAATGGTTTGCTCTGTGTCATGGTTTACAGCTGTAATATTTATGCCTTTTGTCCTGAAACATCTAACTTCAGCATGACTATAAGTCACTTTGACTCTCTAAGGGATGGGACACGCTTCACTCCACCAAACCTCTTTAGTCGTCACTTCTTACAATTTGCCGGCCATGTGACAGTATTGCTATTCTTTGACCCCCCCCCCCCTCTTATGGGCAACTACTACTGTATCTGTCATAATCTCCTTTTCTTAGTTTTCAAACTCACTTGAATAACCTGCTTTCAGTTAGAATCTGTGTTTAGCAAACCCACTGTGTTAATGTCTAGTTCCTTTAGATCATGTTGGCAAATGTCTTTATAACAAAAAAGGCTTGTCATTTGCTTCTATTGTAAGAGGTCAATTCCCCATAAAGAATATCTTATGGAAGTCTCATAACCTCCATTCAGCATACATTGCCCAGCCTTTAATAAGATTATAAGTTCTGGGTCCAACAAAACAAAAGCAATTCAACTTGTAAAATTATAAAATATAATTATCAAATTATAAAAAAATTATAAACAATTTTTTTCAAATGATAAGCAACTTACTGAAAACTTTTGGTATACTTTACATCTTCCCTGACAAATGCTGTCACTTGTGCTGTTCCATCTTTATCACCAGGCTCAAAGTTAATATTCCATGGACTACCTGCTATAGCTGAAGCCCCCTCAATTAACAAGTCGCCTCGAACCTTCACTCTGTTGGGAAACAATAAATAAACCATAAACAATATATATACAAGACTGTTGTCATTCACATGTCCAATCTAACATCGAAATATCAAAGTGATTGACAGCATGGATCTTCCACAATACTGGAAGGAATCTTCAAATATTTATTATAATGAATCAAACTCAAGGGCAGGCAAAGGCTTAGCAGCAATGAAGGTTATGGCTGCTGCGCAATGTGAGCAAAGATTGTTATTTCTTTTGTACCAGGGTTTGGTAGTGGCTGTGGTGGAATATGCACCTGCAATTCTGACTCTTAGCCAAACTCAGATCGAAAGACTGGATAGAGTCCAGAATGCAGCAATGTGTATCATTCTGGGATGCACAAGAGACACATCGACAAGAGCTATGCGATACCTACTTGACTGCCCAACAGCTGAGCATAGATTACAGTATTGCCGTGCACGGGCGTACCTTCAAATACATGCAGATAAGGAACACCCGTTGCATTCCGAAATACAGAAAGTTAAAGGCAGCAGACTCAAGAGAGGAAGGTCGTGGATGGGACGTGCTGAAGATGTAATACAAAGCGTGTGCCGATTACAGGATGTGGCAGTTGGTGCGGAATGGATAGGTCTACCCACAGATTTCGAAACTTGTTTGAGAGTAGTAATATCACTTAGCAGGGAATGCAGAGAATGGTGTCCCACAGCTGTGGAGAAAGAAGTGCAGGCTTTAATCAGTGAGAATACCAAAGAGGGGGATGTGATTATATACACTGATGGATCTGTAATTAGGCATGTTCGCAGTGCTTGGGCCTTTACAGCTCAGTGCGCAGGTAAAACGATCAAGGAGGAAAGTGGTGCCTTTGCGGTCACTACGAGTAGTATGACCATGGAGACTATGGCGGTGACCAAGGCATTTGAGTGGCTACGCACACAGAAAGTAATGCAGGTCTGCATCTTGAGTGACTCTATGAGTAAGATTAAGAAGGTACAAGTGGGTCTCGTTCGCGAACAGTGGATTGAGGCCTTGAGAAATGCGAGCTTGAAGGCGGTTACATTTATTTTCGTGCCGGGACATGTGGGCGTTCGAGGCAATGAAAGAGCAGATCAACTGGCATCGTGTGCGATTGTGGCAAAGGGCGATGGGGCAATGGATCGCGCTGACGTTTTGAACTCCTTAAGAGATATAACACGCGAGAGTGAGACGAATGTGGATGATGATTCCTTTTCAATGGCTAGGATTAAAGATCAGGGATTGAGATGCGGTGTTGCTAGAGGTGAACATTTTGGAGGGCGCAGAAGAATGATGGTCAACCAGCATAGGACCGGTACTGTCAGCAGAAGTGTGATGGCGGATACACTCAAGGAGAGATCGGAGCAACTATGGATGTGTCCAGTTTGCAGTGATGATGATCCGACGACTAACTAACTAACTAACTAAACTCAAATGTATATATCAGCTATAATCAGCATCTTCTGTATTTGTTATAACACTCCTGCACATTAGCTGAATCTAGTATGGAGAACGGATTGTGTTCAAGGTTTGCAGTTTCTTGCGATATCTGTCCCTTTTGGTTGGATACATTTTAATTCAGCATGGATTTTTGGTCGCATTAAATTATAAAATGGGACAGCAAACACCACCCCCTAAACCTTCCTACTTGCCTCTTACAGTATACATGGCAGGTCATGTTGCTATTCTTTTCTACATTTGTGATAAGCACATTCACAAACTCTGATCAACATCTAATTTTGCACATCCACACATTCTTATTAACATTGCATATTTAATCATTCTAATGAGCATCTAATTTCCCACATCCACTCATTCTGATCAACATCTAATTTCTTTCATCTTCAAACTCTTATCAACATCTAATTTCTTACATCTATAAACTCTGATCTTCTTCTTCTTTCGTTCACTTGAAACATGTCTATATCTGTAATTCTGTCTCCTTAATAAAACTCACTGTCTTTTGTAGTTCATACAGTGTCCCATAGAGCTTTGATTCCAGTGTTGTTTCCTCTGGCCAATATGTCTCCCTCAGCGTTTCATGTTCAGAACACTCTTGAAGTATATGTTTGGCACTCTGTGCTGCCAGTACACATGGCTGTGTTGCCAATCTTGAACTTTGTATACATGTGACTGCGGAGTCGGTTGTGTCCTGTTCTGAGACGTAGAATTATAACTTGTTCTAGTCTGTTCATAATATGATAGTCATCTTGTGTTGGTGTTTGTGGCTTTCTTATTGACTTGATCATCTGTTTTTTCTGATGGTAGGTGATTGGTATATCTGGTTGGTCTTCGGCAGCACCTTCCTTAGCCAGTTGGTCTGCTTTTTCATTTCCTGGTATTCCACAGTGAGAGGGTATCCACTGCATGGTTACCCTATACTGGTAAGACAATTCGCTAAGTAGTTTTTTCAAGTCTGTTAGTTTTCCAGACTGGAGAGCTTGAAGCACTGACCTTGCATCTGTCCGGAATACCACAGGCTGTAGGCCACATCCACTCATTCTGATCAACATCTAATGTCTTACATCTACAAACTCTGATCTACATCTAATTTCTTACATCTATAAACTCTGATCTTCTTCTTCTTTCGTTCACTTGAAACATGTCTATATCTGTAATTCTGTCTCCTTAATAAAACTCACTGTCTTTTGTAGTTCATACAGTGTCCCATAGAGCTTTGATTCCAGTGTTGTTTCCTCTGGCCAATATGTCTCCCTCAGCGTTTCATGTTCAGAACACTCTTGAAGTATATGTTTGGCACTCTGTGCTGCCAGTACACATGGCTGTGTTGCCAATCTTGAACTTTGTATACATGTGACTGCGGAGTCGGTTGTGTCCTGTTCTGAGACGTAGAATTATAACTTGTTCTAGTCTGTTCATAATATGATAGTCATCTTGTGTTGGTGTTTGTGCTTTCTTATTGACTTGATCATCTGTTTTTTCTGATGGTAGGTGATTGGTATATCTGGTTGGTCTTCGGCAGCACCTTCCTTAGCCAGTTGGTCTGCTTTTTCATTTCCTGGTATTCCACAGTGAGAGGGTATCCACTGCATGGTTACCCTATACTGGTAAGACAATTCGCTAAGTAGTTTTTTCAAGTCTGTTAGTTTTCCAGACTGGAGAGCTTGAAGCACTGACCTTGCATCTGTCCGGAATACCACAGGCTGTAGGCCACATCCACTCATTCTGATCAACATCTAATGTCTTACATCTACAAACTCTGATCTACATCTAATGTCTTACATCTACAAACTCTGATCAACATCTAATGTCTTACATCTACAAACTCTGATCAACATCTAATGTCTTACACCTACAAACTGATCTACATCTAATGTCTTACATCTACAAACTCTGATCAACATCTAATGTCTTACATCTACAAACTCTGATCAACATCTAATGTCTTACATCTACAAACTCTGATCTACATCTAATGTCTTACATCTACAAACTCTGATCAACATCTAATGTCTTACATCTTACAAACTCTGATCAACATCTAATGTCTTACATCTACAAACTCTGATCAACATCTAATGTCTTACATCTACAAACTCTGATCAACATCTAATGTCTTACATCTACAAACTCTGATCTACATCTAATGTCTTACATCTACAAACTCTGATCAACATCTAATGTCTTACATCTACAAACTCTGATCAACATCTAATGTCTTACATCTACAAACTCTGATCTACATCTAATGTCTTACATCTACAAACTCTGATCAACATCTAATGTCTTACATCTACAAACTCTGATCAACATCTAATGTCTTACATCTACAAACTCTGATCAACATCTAATGTCTTACATCTTACAAACTCTGATCTACATCTAATGTCTTACATCTACAAACTCTGATCAACATCTATTTTCCTAAAGCAACCAATTCGTATCAACATCTAATTTTTAAACACAATGAAAGTGTTGTAAATGTTACTCACTGTATAACAAATTCCTTGAGTGCTGAATTTTTCTCTAACAAAACCGAGACTTGTACCTTGCTATTTGGCCTGAGGTCGGGCTGCGGAACTCTGAAGATAAGATCTTTAATCTTCTTATCCTCATAAATTAACTGTTCTCTTATCAGTTGGATAGAAGAGATAAATTTCTTATCTATACTGGCAGGGTTGGGTTCAGCTCGAGCCGGCACTATTGTGTTGGACATACTGGCGCACTCTTGGTTTTGTTCAACCCGAGACAAGTCATAAGATACGTGAATATCGAAACCAGATATAGTGGAGTTTGTTGTGTTCCACCAGTGATCAGGGATATGCATACCAGCAACACAAGCATTACTCTCTCCATTGAGAACACAGACTGATGTGTACTGTTCATCTCCTCTAGAAACAAATATTTGGGCACACCAGCGCTGACTGTAATCTTGGTAGCTATACGTCCGGTCTTGTTTATGTCTCTGGAGGAGCTGTTGAGCTTGGATCAGTACTTGCACTACAGGGTTGCTGGGGCTGACAGTTTGAGACACAAGATGTGCGCTGACATCCATGTTGTGGATGACATATCTATGCATGTTGGTTTCTGTTTTGTCAAACAGTTCACCATATTTTACCATGTTTGAGATGACATCATTTGGCACCACCTGTGGGTAGACAAACAGTGAGAGGACACTTAGAAAGACAGTCAAATAACAATACTAGATCATAATCTCTAAATATAAATAGGGACATTTATGTGTCATGATCATGATAACAACTAATTACCCCATAAAAACAACTAATTACCCCATAAAAACAACTAATCGCCCCATAAAAACAACTAATTACCCCATAAAAATAATCAATTACCCCATAAAAACAACTAATTACCCCATAAAAACAACTAATTGCCCCATAAAAATAATTAATTACCCCATAAAAATAATTAATTACCCCATAAAAACAACTAATTACCCCATAAAAACAACTAACTGCCCCACAATTACTATTTATTCCATAATTTTATCAGCTGCCTTATAATAACTATCAACCATCCCATAAAACTAGCAATTGTCCCGTAATAACTAGCAATTGTCCCGTAATAACTAGCAATTGTCCCGTAATAACTACATGTGAGTTACTGATTTCTCTGGGGGCTTTTTACAGGTACATTTTTCATGTTACCGGTATTTGATGTCATATTTTTTTTTTAAATGTGCTGTACTCGTTTATAGGCAGAGACCCCTAAATCAATTTCGGATAAATGTACACAAATTCTCGGCTTATAAACGAAATCTACGGTAACAATTGTCCCGTAATAACTATAAATTATCACATAACTATCAATTATCCCATATTAACTATCAATAATTCCATAATAACTATCAAATATTCTATAATAACTATCAATTATTCCATAATAACTATCAATTATTCCATAATAACTATCAATTATTCCATAATAACTATCAATTATTCCATAATAACTATCAATAATTCCATAATAACTATCAATTATTCTATAATAACTATCAATTATTCTATAATAACTATCAATTATTCTATAATAACTATCAATTATTCCATAATAACTATCAATTGTCCCATATTGACTATTAATGATCAAATAATAATTACTAATTTTCCTATAATAACTATCAATTGTCCCTTGCTTACCTCATACATTTCAAAGGGTCCATAGCTGGCCCTTAGTTTGTAGACCTCCGAAGGATGAGTCAGTATCAGGGACTCCCTGACAATGTTTGGTTCTGAAGGTTTAAATTTGTGATAGGGTGACTTCAGGAAAAAACCATCTTTGCTTTCATCAAAATTGATGTCTATACAATGAACATAGACTGAAACAAGAGATTGAAAGAACAAAATTAATGTCTATACACTGAACATAGCCTGAAACAGAGATAAATAGAACAAAATTGCTCTGAAAGATACAGAACATTAAATTTGTATTATCATCAATAATAAAAAAAGATAAGTACAAGAACACCAACAATTTTTTAATTTTGAAACCTTAATGAAGCCTTATTTCTTTTCTCTGTTGCTGATACCAGACATAATACAGCATCACAGCAGGTGATATATAGATATATATATATATATAGGCTTCTCAATTTTGCTCTCAATCTCCCCCTTGAGCCTAATCTCTTCTATGTAATTCCAGACCCATAGCCATGTCGCTTTACTCTCTTCTATGCAATTCCAGACCCATAGCCTTGTCGCTTTACTCTCTTCTATGTAATTCCAGACCCATAGCCATATCGCTTTACTCTCTTCTATGCAATTCCAGACCCATAGCCTTGTCGCTTTACTCTCTTCTATGTAATTCCAGACCCATAGCCATGTCGCTTTACTCTCTTCTATGCAATTCCAGACCCATAGCCTTGTCACTTTACTCTCTTCTATGTAATTCCAGACCCATAGCCATGTTGCTTTACTCTCTTCTATGCAATTCCAGACCTATAGCCTTGTTGCTTGCATCCTCATTCAATTATTATTCATAGAGAGGGAATACAGTAAGTTGAGTAAGCCCTCCCTGTTCATAGCAGCTTTTAATTCAATCAATCAATCAATAAAACCCATAACCCTTCAGGGTCGTAGGGGTACCACATTGGAAGCTTCAGCACACAGAGTCCTCCAGCGAATTCTATCCTCAGCGATGCGGATGAGTGTGGAAATATCTAGCCCTGTCCATTCCTTGATGTTGTCTGTCCATGTCTTTATTTGTCCTCCTCTGCTTCTTCCACCCTCGACAGTTCCCTGCAGTAAGCTTTTAATTAAATTTAAATCAATGGTATGTTTGAAAGCCAATCTATCATGTACCTCAATTTCATTTGTGGCATTAGTCTACCCGTGTACCTCAGTGTATGCCCAGGGTAATATAGTAGTAGAGTACTACCAAACTTTCTATATTAGCCTAAGTATTACTATTTACTAACATACTACATAGTCATTTTTAGTAACTTAGACTTTTGGCCCTAGCCTAGGCCTAATTATTTAGAATAAGAATACATCATCTTATCTCCTGCAGGTAGGAAGTCTCAAAAGACAACAACTTATCTTCAAAATAAAGCCTGCTTCATACGCCATTTACACATACAATTGATATAATATCTACTTCTTTCAATACAAACCAACATGACAAAAATATTGACGTAACAACACAAGACATCTCATCACTTGGTCCTTGGAGACTTACCTAAACAAATCAAAACAATGTGACAGAACAAAAACAATGTAGAGCGTGATCCAAATGCCATTGTCGCTGTACAAATAGTATATTTGTAAAGTCAAATGCAATCAACGCAACGTTTATCTGAAAGTACGTGCATGATATTGTGTAGCAAGACAACTAAATGCACATAACGGCATTGCTCAACTACAATACAATATCCGCCATCTTCGTTAGACTAGAGACAAAGCACTTTACAAAATATAGATTTTGATTGCGAATCTGCATATAGTTCCGAACATAGTGTCAGTATGGAGCTTTTAATTACAGATAAAGTATCAATTGATCAGATTATAAACATTTCTATAATACTGTATTTGATTTTCATACTATAAGTGAAGTATTTGATGCATATTAAACATATAGAATATTTTATTATCATTATTAATGTGATGTATTTATTCGCTGTAACTTTCTTTGATCTTGCAGACTGCTATTTTATAGAACTACATTCTAACCCTGACCTCGTCAGGTCGAACTTGAAAGCCCGGTGTTCAATTGCCCAAAGGACTCGGGTAAATTCTTCACGCGAAATATTCTTTTCAGAGAACAAAGTTCTCTTTATAAATGGATGCTCTCGCGATTCGGAATACGTTAACCTGAAATATAATCAAGTACGTTGCCTGGGTTAAAAATTGGTGCAGAAATAACAACACTGTTTATCTTCCGTACATATAAGAGGCGACCAAGTAGATTAGGCCTCTATGATCGAGTTGACTGTCCCATCCAATACATTCAGGGCTATTCAATTGGCGGCCCACGGGCCAAATCCGGCCCGCGGACGTCTAGTAAGTGGCCCGCGGATCATTCCTAAAACAGTGAAATAAAGTTATAAAAAACGGACCTCTGGCCCGTGATGATCCCCATTTTCTACATTTTGGCCCCCGAGTAAATATAGTTGAATAGTCCTGCTGGCATACATGGTCAAGTTGATACGAACGCCAACCTGGAGTCAGATGTGTCAGGCCAAAAGGTGCAGGTATTGTATCAAATCTGTAAATCAATACAGAAAATCTATTTTTCAAATCTGTAATCCTGACTACATGCTCCTAATCTGTAGGAATTTGGTTTTTTTTAAACAAAGTGCTCAGCAATCTATATGGTCCATCACATCATTCTACCACTATGCTTGATATCATACATTAAACAATTTATTTCATGCGTCTCTGTATCGTCAAAACATATTCGCTTTCTTATTAATAAGTTACTATTGCAGCAAAATGTGCAGATATTGTATCAAATCTGATGGGTGCGAGTCTTGGACAATAAACAAACTGGAAAGTGGGAGATTGGAGGCAACAGAGATGTGGTTCTACAGAAGAATGCTGAGAATACCATGGACTGCCAGAAAAACTAATGTAGAGGTGTTAAAAGAGTTAAATGCGAAACGGACCTTAATCAACAATATAAGAAAAAGGCAATCTTCTTTTTTTTTGGCCACTTCATGAGACAGGCAGGTTTAGAGAACATAATCAGAACAGGCAAGATTGAAGGCACCAGAGACAGAGGGCGACAACGTGAGAAAATATTAGACAGTTTGACAACCTGGCACGGCAAAGAAACAACAACGACTTTGATACATAATACTGTGGACAGAGAGCTGTAGAGAGCCATGACCGCCTACTCCACCCGGCATGGCACCTGATGATGATGATTGCAGCAAAACTGTAATCTGACGTGCGAAAATTGGAAACACAATTTTTACTCATCACCAAAGGCACACATGAAACCACACAGTTCCACTAAGCTATCAAAAACCTTTTTTATTAAGAATACCAAATTGTACACGACGAGTAAAGAGCGACACTGACGATGATCACAGTAAAGAAACATATCGTTGTGTTCCTGTTAAACGCCTGTCGGTCGGAGAGTAGGTCAATGTGTGTTTTCAGTGATTTGCAAATTTCATTACCATTTGCTTCTAATTTTCGCTTGTTCACTTTCTTGCTACGATGTTGTTTAGAAGCCATCATTCTTCACTATAAATGCGTGTAACACTTCATGGCTCTAATCAGTGAGAATTCCTCAGATGGTGATATTAAGTTCTATACCATTGTTTACCAACGTGGAGCCCACGCCCCACAGGGGAAAAAATTTGATTTGTTCTGGGGGGGGGGGGAGCATTCCAAAATATAATTAGGCTTCATTTAGGAATAATTGCAAAATATGTATATGTTACACGGGAGGTGGGGGTGTTAGAACTTTAGAAAGATTAGGTAGGGCATGGTAAAAAACAATTTGGAAAAAAACTGATTTACCACTGATGGATCTATGGTTTGGGATGTGTGAAGTACTTGATGCAGAGGGACGTATATTAGGGAAGAATGTACAGATATAGACATGTTTCAAGTGAACAAAAGAATAAGAAATGAAGAAAGTGGTGCTTTCTATACAATCACTAGTAGTATGACGATGGAGGTGATGGCAATGACCAGTACACTGATATGGCTGAAGTCCCAGAGTGCTATATGCGTCTGTTTTCTTACTGATTATATGATTTTGCTTCGAAAATTCAGTCAGGCTATCTGCATCGTCAGTGGCCTGAAAGTTAAATAAGTAAAACTTTAAACAGGATAATGAAAATTTGTTAATAACTGGACACACATAATAACACACATAAATCGACGTTTCGACTAAAAAACCTTCAACAAGATTTCATACACACCAAATAGTGACGAGCAAGAATGACACAGTTGACCTTCATTTTTGTATTTGGCCACGTGAGTGTTGAGGGAAAATAAAATAGCAGACATATTTTTCAGCGTAGCCACAGTGATTAGTGACATTTCAATGGACCATACTGATATTTTGAATGTAATTGTGGAGTTGAAGCAGTTGGAAGATATTGGGTGCATATTTTCTTCCGTATCTGTTCCTAGAATGCAAGACCTGGGAGTGAAGCGTTATGTTGCAAGAAACGAGCGACATATATGAATCAAAAGAAGAGTTATCAATCAATACAGAACCTGAAGAATCATCATATGAATATGCTACATACTGAATATGAGTTCAGAGTACCCATGGACTTGTCCAGAGTGAATTGATGGTGATCGGACGATTAACTAGCTAACTACCTAACTAAATAACTAACTAACATGCCAGCTAGCTATTCGCTAGTCAGCTAACTAAGTAACTAACTAAGCAGCCAGTGAGCTAGTTAATTAACTAACTAGCCAACTAAGTAACACGTTAGCTAACTAATTAACTAGCCAACTATATAACTAACTAGTCAACCAACCAGGCATTCAGATAGCCATCCAGCTAACTATCTAACTATCCAACCAACAAGCCAGCCTGTCCATATTGTGATGTTACTCTCCCACTTGTATCCCTGCCTACCTCTTGCTCGCCTCCCTTCGACTTTACCCTCAAATAAGGTCTTCAATAAGGTGTCATGTCTTTTGTGTCCAAAATATTTTGTTTGCCTGATCTTTATTATCTTAGTAATTCTTTCTTCATATTAAGTGTCTTTAGAACTTCTTTGTTTGGTTTCTTCTCTTTCCATGATGTTCTCCCTATTCTTCTATATACACACATCTCAAAGGCATCCATTCTGTCTTCTAATTGTTTGTTTCTGTTTAGAAAGACAAATAATGGAGGACAGAGCAGAGGAGGAAAGGCAGACCAAGAAGACGATTAACTGACGACATTAAAGATAACATGAACACGTCGTTGGAAAATGCAAGCCGCATCACCAAAGACAGAGAAAGGTTCAGGAAGTTCATTGGGAAGACAACGTTCTGGAAAGAATACGTCACAGGACACAATTGTTTGTTTAATGTCCATGTTTCCCAGCCATACATTAACATAGAATAGATGTAGCATTTTATAATTCTCATTTTTAACTTGTTTGTAATTTGTTTAATATTAATGTAAGATGTTAATATTTTCCTTATGTCATTGAAGGTACTTTTAGCCATTCCTATTCTCCTGTTTTACATCTGCGGTCCTTTGTAACTATGTGTCCAAGATACTTGTGTTTTACGTAAGTACTGTACTATTCCTACTTTAGCGATCTCTGACAATGAAATACTTCGTCGGTTCGGTCATTTGCTCTCAATTGGCGTATCTAAAAACGGAAACATGGATCCTATGTTGAGTGGAGTCTGTAGCTGCGAGACTTTTGAGATTGGACATACAGTTTTACTGTTGTTTTCTTTACCACAAACTACATTTCATTCGGTTTTGCGCTGAACGCCTGAAATACGGTTGACACCGTTAGTGTTTTAAAAAAACCCTCTAATACACTTGTTAATGTTTTCCGTGATAAAAATATGATTACTGGATATTTCAAGTGTATTAGGTTTAGATGTAAAATGATTACTGGATATTTCAAGTGTATTAGGTTCAGATGTAAAATGATTACTGGATATTTCAAGTGTATTAGGTTCAGATGTAAAATGATTACTGGATATTTCAAGTGGATTAGGTTCAGATGTAAAATGAATACTGGATATTTCAAGTGTATTAGGTTCAGATGTAAAATTATCACTGGATATTTCAAGTATATTAGGTTCAGATGTAAAATGATTACTGGATATTTAAAGTGTATTAGGTTCAGATGTAAAATAATTACTGGAGATTTCAAGTGTATTAGGCTCAGATATGTATAATGTTTTTAAAAAGTGGAAAAGTTGTATATTAATGTTTTTATGGGCGTGGTACCCTTTTTTCTATAATTGTGTTTTGGAGGGAAAAGAGCATATTTAAAAAATAAATAAAAAAACTGAATGCATAAATAAACTAAAGTGGTATCAATACTGAATATTTCATTTAGAACACTAAAGTGAAACTAAACACAACAAAAAATGTACATTGTAAGAATGAAAAAAAATAATTTTTATTTACACAATATTTTGGCAAATATTGTTTTTACAAATTTAAATGCAGGCATAATATCATAAAAATCATGTATCATATTGATAAATTTTAAGGATCCATAAAAAAATGTTTGGCTTTAAGGGAAATAACCTTTCCGAAAAATTATGAAAAATGATGAGAAGATATTTGTGTCGAATTGGTTTGTTGTAAAAAATTTATAAATACAACCACACCGTGCAATATATGGCTAACACTTTATTTCCGATAAGCCGCTAAAACAGGCAATTAAGTAGATCCATTCTACCGATAAGCCACTAAATGCTTTATATTTATAGTAACTACTAAATACATTATTGTAAGAAATGAAACACGGAGATAAAGACAATGCTGCCCTCTACAGTGTGTTGCATGGTGCATTATATTATTATTATTATTATTATTATTATTATTATTACATAACCGGATCCAACAGTAGAAAAGTTAGTGGACCAGTCTCACAAACCCAGCTCATGCGAACTTGGACATTGTTCGAGGTGACAGGATCATACAGTCAATATCGTATTGGCAATGCAATTAAACATATAAGTCTTGCCTAAAAGTTATACTGCTTAATTATTTTATTTTTAAATTCTGTAAGTCTACGAAAAAAAAACCGCTGTTGTTTCTCCATGCGTCATTCACCCTCTTAAGAATTAAGAAGTGAATCTGATAACTGTAAGATAGATAACACACCAGATATATATTTGGCTGTTTGACGTGAACCAGGTACTTGACTTGAAAACAGGCCAACACATTTTTGATCGCCGTCTAAAGTTGTAATTGAAAAAGTATTAGCAACATATTATTTCCACAACGAGACTTATTTGCCAGATGAAAATAAGCAACAATAGCCAGATTCTTGTAAGAGACTGTTAGTTGTTAGTTCAGCCGAGAAACGCAATAGTCTAATGAATTCCGTTTTGGTTATAATTTTCGCAATGGGCGCATACATACAAGCAAATTGTGTTGACACTATAATGAAATAATGTTCGAAATATATTTACTGTTTTAATATTTACTATTAAGGCAGTTAGTAAAAACAAACGTTGATCACTTTACCGAATAATTGTAATAATATTTATTACGTTGAATCTGTTTTATTTATTAGTAGAATTCTATTTTTTATGTAGAAATAGATATAGGCCCTACGTAATGAATTTCAATATTTAGTTGCGGATTTGTTTCGTGGTGTTCACTGGATTATTTGTCAGGATTCAGTTTGACATTATTTGGATTGTCTTGCCATTTTCTTTTTTGGAATGCCAAATTGGTACGTGTGATACTGTCTGATGTTAATAGTTTATGTATAGTCCATCATTCTCTTTTCCTCTGTTCTGCAGCAGGTCTTCAATGTTACTGGATCCAGATTGAAGGACAACAAGTAGTAACACTTTCGCTTGTTATGCATGTATTAAAAATAAATTGAATGAGAGGAGGACTGCAGTAAAACTGTGTATCGTTTGATAAGTAAATATTGGAAAAAATCTTCTGCGTTCGTTCTCAAACTCCTGCAGATTAGCAGGATGTAGTCCGGAGAGCGAAATGCGTTGTGTCATGGTTTACAGCATTGCTGCGATATCTGCGCCTTTCGGCCGGACACATCCGACTTCAGCATGGTTTTGGGTTACCGACCCTATATGAGATGGGACAGTCAACTCCCTCCCATAACCTCCTTAGTCTCCTTTTACGACATTCGTGGAAGGTAAACAGTGTTGCTATTCTTTGTTCCCCTTTCGGGCGCCGGCAACACACGGGTGGGAAAAAATATATAAAAGGATTAAAGTTGCAATTTCACGTTGGATAACAAATAGGATGGACATTTCTACCAAGAAAGGTTTTTATCAAGATAATAATGGACAAACAGAATGGAACCACAAAATCAAACGGAGACATCATGCAATCAACATATCGAAAACTGAATTGGTTGATCTGGAAATATAAACAAAAAAATAATAGAAGATAGGCAATAATGATGTAAATATTTATGACGTTATATTGTGTTATTTAACTATTTTTGTTCGTTATGTCCCTGATCACTTTGTGTAAGTCTAATACTTTGTGTCGATAACGAATGAAAAGTATGAAACAGGCCGGATCAGCAAAGATAAGTGACAATGTTTGGAATCAGTGAGCAGGACTTTTCAGAGGAGCGCTAGGATAGTCACATACAAAGATTTTTTATTCCATCTCCCCCGGACTTTATAATTGTAGACTCATTTTATGACTTACAATTGTAGACTAATTTTATGACTTACAAATATAGACTAATTTTATGACTTACAATTGTAGATTAATTTTATGACTTACAATTGTAGATTAATTTTATGTCTTACAATTGTAGATTAATTTTATGTCTTACAATTGTGGATTAATTTTATGACTTACAAATATAGACTAATTTTATGACTTACAATTGTAGATTAATTTTATGTCTTACAATTGTAGATTAATTTTATGACTTACAAATATAGACTAATTTTATGACTTACAATTGTAGATTAATTTTATGACTTACAAATATAGACTAATTTTATGACTTACAATTGTAGATTAATTTTATGACTTACAAATATAGACTAATTTTATGACTTACAATTGTAGATTAATTTTATGTCTTACAATTGTAGATTAATTTTATGACTTACAAATATAGACTAATTTTATGTCTTACAATTGTAGATTAATTTTATGACTTACAATTGTAGACTTATTCTATAAGAAATTATTATTTTAAAAAAAAAAAGCTTCGGATAAGACCACTCAGAGGTTACAAATTTGCATAGAGACATGTTGAGTGCTGCGATAACTTGACGCCCATGTGGTTAAAATACTCAGATTTCTGTCTGTAAATAAAACAGTAATACTGTTTTCCCCAATAATGCATGTCGTAAGAAATAAGTCAGGCGATTGGGGATGTGACGATACTTGTTATCTATATTCTTTTTCTTCAGCGTTCATTCTCAAACTCCCTTCTGGATCTCCCATGCAGCAGGACTATGGTCATACTAGATTTCCAGCAGGGTGTAGTTCTGAGAATGGAAATGCGTCGTGTCGCCGTTTAACTTGCGGCAATGGTCCGACACATCCGTCTTCGGCAGAGTTATCTATATAAAACGGTCTATACTTACATATACATGAAATTAAAACAAATCATGTCTGGGAAATCAAGTCCATAAATCGTGGAAAGAGGAGGGGGTCGTTGACTTTTAGAGTTTCCATGGCAACACGGCCATGTGGACAGGCAGCACAGAGTGCCAAACATATACTTCAAGAGTGTTCTGAGCATGAAACGCTGAGGCATACATATTGGCCAGAGGAAACAACACTGGAATCAAAGCTCTATGGGACACTGTATGAACTACAAAAGACAGTGAGTTTTATTAAGGAGACAGAATTACAGATATAGACATGTTTCAAGTGAACGAAAGAAGAAGAAGAATAAGAGTTTCCATCTCCACTCCCGTTTTTGTGTGGCAAATATGACATGATACAATGCCCGTATATAAGGGGGGGGGAGAGTTATGGTGTACATTCCCCCCTTCTCCACTTAACAAATCAAAACCTGATTTTAGCACTAGGAGCTTAACCAAAGGTTGGACCCTTCCCTCTCTCTCTCTCTCTCTCTCTCTCTCTCTCTTCCCCCCTCCCCGCTTAGCGATGTTGTAACAAATAAAAACATCAAATTTTCTATAAAACAGAGGAATTTACATACGAAAAAGTACGAATGACCTTTTTATGTAAACCTACCCCCCCCCTTTTTCCATTTGAGGAAATGGATCCACTGCTCTGCATGACGACAATAGTAAATAGCAAGTACAATTTGGGTGACCGCCCCCCCCCCTACCCCCACAACCTTAGCTGTTCTAAAAGAAATGGAGTAAGTGGGAGACTGTAGTAAAACTATGAACCGTATGGTAAGTAAATATTCGCCCGTGTGTTGCCGGGGCCCGAAAGGGGGAGCAAAGAATAGCAACACTGTTTACCTTCCACGCATGTCGTAAAAGGCGATGGGATGGGACGTTATGGGATGGAGTTGCCTGTCCCATCCCATATAGGGTCAGTGACCCAAAGCCATGCTGAAGTCGGATGTGTCAGACCGAAAGGCGCAGATATAGCAGCAATGCTGTAAATCATGACACAACGCATTCCGTTCTCCGGACTACATCCTGATAATCTACAGGAGTTTGAGAATGAAAGAAGAAGAAGAAGAAGTAAATATTGAAGAAACTAAGCCAAAAAACTGTCAAATACGGCATTTTTCCCTTAAAGGGGTTTCTTCTTCTGCGTTCATTCTCAAACTCCAACTGGATCTAGCTGAATCATGGTCCTGCTAGATTTCCAGCCGGATGTAGTCCAGAAAATGGAAATGCGTTGTGTCGCCGTTTTATTTGCGCCAATGGTCCGACACATCCGTCTTCGGCGGGTAAAGGGGCTTGAAGGCAAGGATTTTGTAGCTGTGTGATAAAGCTGCATACTCTTGCTGTCGTCACGTCATGTACAGGGTGCGTTTTTAAATTTATCTCCTGAACGGGAAAAACCCAGTGCTTACCGGGGAGCGAACTCTGTACCTCACTAGTGTGAGACCAATGTCCTTACGTCTCGGCCAAGCGCCACTAGAAAATCAATGTAAGACAGTTAAATAGCAGTTTCAAATTGAATAATACACAGAACAGACGTTTCGAACAAAAGCTCTTATGATGATAGAAGGAATGATTTGTCAATGTACAATTCCCAAAAAAACACATTCGGTAGTTTTAATGCGATGTATTGATTGTTAATATGAGAACGGTAGAATTCTATATATGAAGATACAATGGTAGGATGCTGTAAATGAAGACAAGATAGGTAGGATGCTGTAAATGAAGACAAAATAGGTAGGATGCTGTAAATGAAGACAAGATAGGTAGGATGCTGTAAATGAAGACAAAATAGGTAGGATGCTGTAAATGAAGACAAGATAGGTAGGATGCTGTAAATGAAGACAAGATAGGTAGGATGCTGTAAATGAAGACAAGATAGGTAGGATGCTGTAAATGAAGACAAGATAGGTAGGATGCTGTAAATGAAGACAAAATAGGTAGGATGCTGTAAATGAAGACAAGATAGGTAGGATGCTGTAAATGAAGACAAGATAGGTAGGATGCTGTAAATGAAGACAAAATAGGTAGGATGCTGTAAATGAAGACAAAATAGGTAGGATGCTGTAAATGAAGACAAGATAGGTAGGATGCTGTAAATGAAGACAAGATAGGTAGGATGCTGTAAATGAAGACAAGATAGGTAGGATGCTGTAAATGAAGACAAAATAGGTAGGATGCTGTAAATGAAGACAAGATAGGTAGGATGCTGTAAATGAAGACAAGATAGGTAGGATGCTGTAAATGAAGACAAGATAGGTAGGATGATGTAAACGAAGACAAGATAGGTAGGATGCTGTAAATGAAGACAAGATAGGTAGTATGCTGTAAATGAAGACAAAATAGGTAGGATGCTGTAAATGAAGACAAGATAGGTAGGATGCTGTAAATGAAGACAAAATAGGTAGGATGCTGTAAATGAAGACAAGATAGGTAGGATGCTGTAAATGAAGACAAGATAGGTAGGATGCTGTAAATGAAGACAAAATAGGTAGGATGCTGTAAATGAAGACAAAATAGGTAGGATGCTGTAAATGAAGACAAGATAGGTAGGATGCTGTAAATGAAGACAAGATAGGTAGGATGCTGTAAATGAAGACAAGATAGGTAGGATGCTGTAAATGAAGACAAAATAGGTAGGATGCTGTAAATGAAGACAAGATAGGTAGGATGCTGTAAATGAAGACAAGATAGGTAGGATGATGTAAACGAAGACAAGATAGGTAGGATGCTGTAAATGAAGACAAGATAGGTAGTATGCTGTAAATGAAGACAAAATAGGTAGGATGCTGTAAATGAAGACAAGATAGGTAGGATGCTGTAAATGAAGACAAAATAGGTAGGATGCTGTAAATGAAGACAAGATAGGTAGGATGCTGTAAATGAAGACAAGATAGGTAGGATGCTGTAAATGAAGACAAGATAGGTAGGATGCTGTAAATGAAGACAAGATAGGTAGGATGCTGTAAATGAAGACAAAATAGGTAGGATGCTGTAAATGAAGACAAGATAGGTAGGATGCTGTAAATGAAGACAAGATAGGTAGGATGCTGTAAATGAAGACAAGATAGGTAGGATGCTGTAAATGAAGACAAGATAGGTAGGATGCTGTAAATGAAGACAAGATAGGTAGGATGCTGTAAATGAAGACAAGATAGGTAGGATGCTGTAAATGAAGACAAGATAGGTAGGATGCTGTAAATGAAGACAAGATAGGTAGGATGCTGTAAATGAAGACAAGATAGGTAGGATGCTGTAAATGACAAGATAGGTAGGATGCTGTAAATGAAGACAAGATAGGTAGGATGCTGTAAATGAAGACAAGATAGGTAGGATGCTGTAAATGAAGACAAGATAGGTAGGATGCTGTAAATGAAGACAAGATAGGTAGGATGCTGTAAATGAAGACAAAATAGGTAGGATGCTGTAAATGAAGACAAGATAGGTAGGATGCTGTAAATGAAGACAAGATAGGTAGGATGCTGTAAATGAAGACAAGATAGGTAGGATGCTGTAAATGAAGACAAAATAGGTAGGATGCTGTAAATGAAGACAAGATAGGTAGGATGCTGTAAATGAAGACAAGATAGGTAGGATGCTGTAAATGAAGACAAGATAGGTAGGATGCTGTAAATGAAGACAAAATAGGTAGGATGCTGTAAATGAAGACAAGATAGGTAGGATGCTGTAAATGAAGACAAGATAGGTAGGATGCTGTAAATGAAGACAATATAGGTAGGATGCTGTAAATGAAGACAGTCATGAGCTTGAGCTCCCATGCCATGCTTCTTTTCATGTCAGAGTGTCTATAACAATCCAGCTGTGGGACATGGTCAATTGGATTATTGGGCCCGCCGAAGACGAATGTGTCGGGCCATTCGCGCAAATAAAACGGCGACACAACGCATTTATATTCTCTGGATTACATCCTGCTGGAAATCTAGTAGCATCACAATTCTGCTACAGGGGAGATCCAGCGGGAGTTTGAGAATGAACGCTGAAGAAAAAGAAGAACAAGAAGGATTAGTGGACTACCAACTATAAATTCCATGCCATCCATGGGGATTCTGAGGGGTCGGGGCGCTGATCCCAACGAAATGTAGATTTACTTGCACAACTCTTATCAATTTTTTTCTGTTATTTGCTAACTTCCAAACACAAAAGAGGTTGGTAACATATTTCCCAACATTTTCTGGCTGCAGTAATGTCCATGGCAATAATTACGTTCAGTAAATTACCATTGCTTTCTGATAGTTATGAATGCAATATTGTCTGCAGCTGAAATTGAACATAATTCCTTGGCCGATGAAGTCTTGATATGTATCTCTAAAGCATATAGCAGGACTGTCCTGAGAATACTCTATTGTTTTGAATTGTGATTTGGGTCCTTTCCTCAAAAGTTCCCGGTTGACAAAGACTCGACTCCTGTAAGGGATGTTAGGTATCAATACAACGAGCTATTAAGGGGAGACAACGAGAGAAGAGCCTTCTTTACTTAACTCATACAGATAAATATGTTGTGGTACGTCTTATCTGCCCCCTTTGGAGTAGCACATTCAATGTTGCCATGCAGTTCCCTCAGTTGTTTGATCAAGAGAAAAGTGCAGAAATATATTCGACTGTATGTGTTCATCCTTATCAACGAATCTATAATCCCTCAGGGTTGTAGGTGTGCAACTTTGCACAATTATCAGCACAATTTCTTGCCACGACTCTATTTTTAGTTCTGTGTTGGGGTGTGGAGAAACTTAACCCTGTCAAGTATTTGATATTATCGATCCATACTTTCCTATGTTCTCATTTTCTCCCAAACTGCATGGCAGTCGTGGAAAGCGAATGATGCATCACCACGTGCTCAAAACAAATACGTATGTGAGGTTTCACCACTGCGAGAAGCTGCTCCGATATTTACAATGCTTTCAATGTGTCACTATCCGTAAACTTTGTATCACTTGCAAGCCTATTATTCTTCTTCTTCTGCGTTCGTTCTCAAACTCCTGCAGATTAGTAAGATGTAGTCCGGAGAGCGGAATGCGTTGTGTCATGGTTTACAGCATTGCTGCTATATCTGCGCCTTTCGGCCTGACACATCCGACTTCAGCATGGCTTTGGATCTCTGATCTTATATGGGATGAGATAGCCAACTCCATCCCATAACCTCCTTAGTCGCCTTTTAAGACATGAGTGGAAGGTCTTCTTCTTCTTCTGCGTTCATTCTCAAACTCCTGCAGATTAGCAGGATGCAGTCCGGAGAACGGAATGCGCTGTGTCATGGTTTACAGCATTGCTGCGATATCTGCGCCTTTCGGCCTAACACATCCGACTTCAGCATGGCTTTGGGTCACTGACCCTATATGGGATGGGACAGCCAACTCCATCCCATAACCTCCTTAGTCGCCTTTTACGACATGCGTGGAAGGTAAACAGTGTTGCTATTCTTTGCTCCCCTTTCGGGCCCCGGCAACACACGGGCGTGCATGCCTATGAAAAGCAAGGAAAACGTCGAATTAGTCTCTCGCAGTGACTTGAAAAGGTTTAGAACTCTGACCTTAAACTGACGAAAGATCAAGCTCTATTATATGGACATCACTCTTCTATATAGTGTGTTGCATCTGTCTTCGTTGATAATATCGTCTATGTATTATAAATAAGTGCAGGTCAGTAGATAATAAGTGGGGGGGGGGGGGTAGAGGCGTTTAAATTCCCCCCCCCCCTTGTCTTAGCAAATATGAACGTGATTGTTAGTAACAGGAACTTAACCAAAACGTTGGTAAAACGTTATTCTTATCGTTTTTTCACAAAAATATCTTCTTCAAATGTCCAGTCAAATACTGAAATTTACACACCAACGCGGACGAATATGAACGTTTTCTTAGGTAAAACGTTCTTCTTCTGGTAATCACATATATGGCCCAGTATAAGCGTAGTATTCTCCTATGCCATTTTATTTCCCGGTAAAAACTAGCATGGTTTGAACATGTATGCAGGCATAATTCCTTGTCAAAAACAATACTGCAAAGAACTGCGTAGTATTCTCCTATGCCATTTTATTTCCCGGTAAAAACTAGCATGGTTTGAACATGTATGCAGGCATAATTCCTTGTCAAAAACAATACTGCAGAGAACTGTCGAAGGCGGAAGAAGCAAAGAAGGGGTAATAAAGGCATGGACAGACTACATCAAGGAATGGACAGGACAAGATATTTCCACACTCATCCGCATCGCTGAGGATATAATTCGCTGGAGGACTCTGTGTGCTGAAGCATACATACCCCTACGACCCTGAAGGATTACGGGTTTATTGATTGATTGATTGATTGATGTTCTGAAGAACAGCAGTTAGTGTCCGTGTTTCACAGACATATCGAAACACAGAGTTCACTATTATACATAATAATCTGACTTGTTTGTACAAGACATATTTTAATTTTGACGTTGTTAGTCTTGTTAAAGCTGTCATTTCTTAGCTAATTTAGCGAATACTTGTAATTTATAGAGCAGACAACCAGCAGCAATAAAGCAGAGTTATTTGCCTTCATTTACTGCCGCGATTGTTTCTCATTTGACAGCGATTGGTTGTTTAGTTTCTCTTATTCTTATTGGCTAAGAGTTTAGTTTTACCGACACAATAAATCACGTCTATGTAGAGTTTAATATATATGCTTATCATTGGCGTATTTTCTCCCGCTTGTATGTAAATATTCACGACTGATTATTTTCCCCAAGAAACCTGCACCAGAAAACAATGAAAATATGTTCTGTGTAGGACAAAAACGAAACGACGAGAGAGATAATATAGCGTTAATTGAGGAAGAAATGGCTCAGTGGAAGATTTCAGTAAAACTTATAGGATTTGAGTGGAATCATACACGATAACCGAGGAGCATCAGAGGGGTAAGTAAGTATTTTGTCAGCTCGTCATACTATGTCTCCTCTTATCTTACTGGGCCCTTCTAGCTTTGATCCTTCTCTCTCCTATATGTTTCATACCACGCCTTAATATTTCTCGCCAACCATCGTCACTCACACCATATGTGCTCTTGTATGTTTAGTATATTATTTATCTGTTGTCTCCTGTCCTGATAAAGTCTGGTTCAGTCGAAACGTCGCCCGTCTCTGTCTCGTTGTTAGTATATTTTGTTTATACTATTGGTAAGACTTATACTTATTTGCGTTCATTTTTACATTTTACCCGTGTTGCCTCAGACCTCGCATTTCCAGTATCGGGTTGTTTCCCGCCACTGGAATTTTATCTCGTCATAGCTGTCCATATATATGTCTTGTTACCTCTAGTTACTTCTCCGAGAAAATTCCGTCAAAGTTATCTCGTCAATAGCTGTCCATGTATAGGTCTTGTTACCTCTAGTTACTTCTCCGAGAAAATTCCGTCAAAGTTATCTCGTCAATAGCTGTCCATGTATATGTCTTGTTACCTCTAGTTACTTCTCCGAGAAAATTCCGTCAAAGTTATCTGGTCAATAGCTGTCCATGTATAGGTCTTGTTACCTCTAGTTATTTCTCTGAGAAAATTCCGTCAAAGCTAATTCTGATCATTGTGCTGTGTAGCGTCCAGAAGGGCAGCATTAAGCTATCTTCGACTTTGCTTGATTGAAGATAATCCCTCAGAGCTCACCAATAACACCCCTTTTCCCTATCTCCAGACCAATTTCGTGTTTTTTTTTTTTCATTCTATAAAGGCTCAAAAGGTCTAGATGATTGATTTCAGTGTACTCCAGTTTTCCATTATGTTCGGGAATTCCATGAAGCACAGTATGGCACGCCAGTGTGTTGCCGGGGCCTGAAAGGGGAGCAAAGACTAGTAACAGTTTACCTTCCACGCATGTCGTAAAAGGCGACTAAGGAGGTTATGGGATAGAGTTGGCTGTCCCATCCCATATAGGGTAAATGACCCAAAGCCATGCTAAAGTAGGATGTGCCAGACCGAAAGGCGCAGATATCGCAGCAATGCTGGAACTATGACACAACGCATTCAGTTCTCCGGACTACATCCTGCTAATCTGCAGGAGTTTGAGAACGAACGCAGAAGAAGAAGAACAGTATGGCATTGCGTACTAGGAAGCAAGCCACAACAACTTTCTAAACACAGAAGTTCGGAACAGGTTTCAAGAGGCAAAGTAGGGCCTGTATTATATTTTATTAATTAATTGACAGAATGGCTTTTAAAAAAAAACACCATTTTTCCCGAGATGTCTACTGCTGTAATTACTTACATAATCTCGCCCGCGTCTTGAAAGACCTGAAATGCGAGCAAGGAATAGTGACACTATTATATGTCATGCATGTCGTAAGAGGACACTAAGAAAGTTTTTGGGATGGATTTAGCTGTCTTATCCCGTAGAGGGTCGAAGTGATCCAACTGAAGGTGGATGTATCAAGACGAAAGGCGAAAATGTCGCATTCAAGAAATAAACCATAATTGAACAAATTCCGTTCTCTGGACTACATCCTGCTAATGCGTTGTCCACAAATTACAGCAACAATTAAAGGGAGGGGTATCAAAAGGTGTGACAGTTGTTGACAAAATGAAAGAGAATCTGACAAAAGTTGACGTCAATAAAACCATTCTTACAAATCAATTAAAATGTTTGAATTTAAAATTATTTTGGTAAAAAGGGGGGGGGGGATGTGATTGACATTATTTAGTAGTGTATAGTGTATGTGATGGGAAGGGAAGGGTGTCAAACATTGCCAAACAATTATTGATCTTAATTATGGACAACCCCTTATCCACAAGTTTAAGAATGACGACAGAAAAAGAACTTACATAATCGGTAAACATCCTAAGATCAAAACGTTGGAACTGTCTTGTGTACTGTTATATATATCTTTTCATTCTCGTACCAAATAGTCTCGTGACCGTCAATAGAAGACATTACTATTTCGCCAATAGTCTCGTGCCTATTGCCAATATAAGATGTGACCTTTGAACCCTTTTCTTTGATCTTCTTTAACTCTGTTCATAACGACCTCCGTTCTTTTTTATGCACTGTCCCTAATTCTACCCTTTTTCCTTACAGTTTTTTTTTTGTTCTTTTTTTTTCCAAACTAATCATCTCATTTCTCAATGCTCTTTTTTTTCATTTTCACCTTCCCTTTTTTTACTTTCCGTATTTCCATCTTGTGTTTCAATATTTCTCGGTGATTTTGCAATCACTTGCAAAATAATTGTCAATAATGATTTCCAATCCACTATTTGCAACTGCAATCTCGTTCGAAGCGAATAAATCCCCCACAATGTCGATTCATGAAATGGGCGGTCATCATTACTGGTTGGCAATGTTCATCACTATTGCGCACGTAGGTGTGCAGTGTTAAACTTTACTTCAGCTTTACTTCAGCTGTTATGAGGCTGGTGTCAAATGACCAAAGTGTTCAGGAGTATATTAATGCTTACGAGCGACACATTTTGAAATAACTATTCCAACACTGACCCAATTGTATATGCATTCACTGTAACATATAGGCATGGCGGGGGATTTTTGTATTGATTTTTCCGTAAGTGGCAACACTGAAACCCTGACAGGGTTACTGCCCTGTCGTTGATGTTTGTCATTATTCTTGTACTGTTGTAAAATAAATCTGTGTCGCGTAGTGGTCAAATTTTGAACATCATCGTTTGGTTCGCAACTTGCACAAGTGCAAATTTTACCTGTTTTACTTAGCTTTGTGACGGCAATGGTACGGGTTGAAATCGCGAGAAAAGCAATTGTGCAGTCGGAACGTTTACAAGGCAATGAAAAACTAATGAAGGTATTTATATTGCCTGAAAAATCAATACAGCCCAAAAATGATGTGGTGGTGGCTCCGCAAGAGAATGGAACACGCTGCAAACAGTATAAGGAAAAAACCCAACCAGCCTGAGAAAATCACATATCTCAGCGTTAACGCATTGACGTCATGAAACAATGCATTACTAACCCTAACCACTGAGTTACTTTTTTTTGCTTTGGTTGTTGGGTTTTTCCCCTCAGGTTGTTGGGTTTACCCATCCAAGATCCTAGGTTAAATTCCCAGTTTAATTGCAGATGTGGTACAGAGAATTCAGTGCGTTGTGTCATGGTTTACAGCTTAACTACGATAACTCAGTATTTCGGTTTGTTTCATCCTAATTTAACATGATGTATGGATGGGTCACAATCTATGTGACGGGACAGCGAACTCTGCCCCAAACCCCTTTAGTTGCCTTTTACGACATGCATGATATGTCACAATGTTGATATTATGTGCCAAATTTCGGGACCCGGAAACACACGCTAGACACTTAATCGACAAACAGAAGTGCAAATTACAATATACAGGCTAGATCGATGACCAGAAGACACTTATGCTCCATCAAACAATGACGTGCGGTTTAAGTCTAACAGTACTTCGTCAATGGTACAGTCCTGTCGACTCATCAGGTATCATTCTTTTAAAGTGATGCTATTTGACTTTTTCCATGCTTATCTTTGGCTGTCAACACAAACAATTCTCTAAGTGACCAATGAAAGCACGGAAAAATTCAATTAGCGTCAATTTTTAAGGAAGACCCCAATGTGTGAGTTTACATGACTATAATTAATAAGGGATTCCAGCGTACGTTATTTCATGTTCTTTTCTGACACCCATTTGTTTGTGACCTCCATCTAAAAACAGACAACTAAATTTTTTTTGTCTAAGTTAAATCATATAATTGAGCCAATTACACATTATCATTTGTTTCTGCAGAAATCCTGGCCTATAAAAGAGTGAGTTCTCTCTATCTGACTTCCTTAGTATAGAGTAGAATGAGTTATAAATTATGGGTTATGAAGACAGGTTATAATCAGGCACACCGAACAAGTCTTCTTCGGGTAGAATTATTGCAGAAATACTTAAAAGTAACCTTTGTGATCTGTTCTAATGTCATAAACTTCACTGGCATACTAATTTTTCCTACTGAATTACACAACACATGCTATAGAAATCCTGCTGATGGATAATGTGAATGTGACACCAGATACAACCCTAAACATCGTTTGACCTTTAAAGAGTACAAAATAGTGCCATTTTCACCTTAAATCAGACAATTATACGATAAACCAATAATACGCAAATACGGTCGTATAATTTATTGTAAATATATCTAAAAGTGTGTGAATTATATATTGACAAATAGACTTTTGATATATATCGCGAATAAACGAAAATTGAAAACAATAACTCCATTTTAATGCAAAATGTTATTCGTAGAGTCTATGCCATTTCCCAAGAAGATATTTATATGTAATCAAGGCTTTATATAACAACTCAAGATAATGTGTTAAAACAAACGAGAGTAGGACTGAATGGTTTTAGATATAAAAAGGAGTAAAACAAGGCTGCATTCTATCATAATTTCTGTTTAGCTTGGATATAGACTGGGTTATAAAAAATTACGCCCGAAAATGAACATCATCATCATCAAGTGACATTTTCCAGAACGTAGTCTTTCCTATGGATCTCTTGAATTCTCCGCGGTCTTGAGCAAGTTGTCCTGCATCTTCCAGTGACATGCACAGCCATTCTTGAATGTCTTTTGTCCAACGGCGTCGTGGTCGGCCTTTGCCCCTGTTGCCTTCTATCATCCCCTCCATTAACACTCTCTCCATGCCGTCGTGTCTCTTAATATGACCGAAAAAACTAGCTTTTTCTTTAATGTAGTGTTCAGAAGCCAGCCTTCCTGGACGTTAATTGTTCGTAACACCTCCTGGTTTGTTTTCTCCGCTGTCCATGGTATTCTCAAAACTCTTCTATAACACTTTAATTCAAATGATGTTATTCTCTTGGCCACTGTTTTATTTAGTGTCCATGCTTCACATCCATATGTCGCCACAGGAAATATACATGTTCGTAGTAAAAACAATTTGGTTCTTATGTTAGTACCTTACCATAGTTTCTTTATCATCAAAATGAACATATTGGTATACAATGGACAGGAGATAAAACTCTTTGTGATCTTGATTTTGGAGATTTAGGTCAGGGCAATATTTTCAAGAATAAGTTAATAAATTTTGCTAACAGAAACCTTAAAACTCAACGGAGAAACAATTCAGAAAGTTGAAAACTTTTCGTATTTAGGCAGAAAAATGACACAAGATGGAGATACAACAAAAGAGATTACCAGAATTGCGTTGGCATCAAGTGCGTTTCACCACTTAACAAACAACAGGAAATCAAAAGCAATAAGTAAGCATACAAACTACTACGGTTCAACTCTTTTCTACTCTAATGTGATATCCGTGTTGACATATGGTTGTGAAAGTTGAAAAATGACAAAGGAGCTGGAGAAGAAATTGAATTCATTTAAAAATAAATGTCTTAGATAACTTTTAAATATTGGTTGGAAAGACTTCATGTCAAACATGCAAGTAAGAGAAAACACCAAACAGCAATAAGTTTCTACAACATTAAGAAGAAATGATAAACTTATATCGGACATGTACTTAGAATGAGTGAAAACAGATTGCCTCTGCAAACATTAAAATGGGTACAAGATGGCAAAAGAAAAATAGGAAGACCAAGAAAGACTCTTCGCAGAACAACCATTAAAAAGGATATAACTATGAGTCTCAACAACATACAAGAATTACACACATTAGTATCACATCGCTCGTACTGGAGAGCTCTGGTTTCTGCTCTATGCACCGTATTCAGTGCTGAAGGAACATAGATATATAGATATCATCATCAGGTGCCATGCCGGCTGGCGTAGGCGGTCATGGCTCTCCACAGCTCTCTGTCCACAGTAGTATGTATCAAAGTCGTTGTTGTTTCCCTGCCGTGCCAGGTTGTCAAACTGTCAAATATTTTCTCCCTTTGTCGCCCTCTGTCTCTGTTGCCTTCAATTTTGCCTGTTGTGACTATGTTCTCTAAACCTGCCTGTCTCATGAAGTGACCAAAAAAAAAGATTGCCTTTTTCTTATATTGTTGTTTAAGGTCCGTTTCGCATTTGACTCTTTCAACACATCTACATTAGTTTTTCTGGTTGTCCATGGTATTCTCAGCATTCTTATGTAGAACCACATCTCTGTTGCCTCTAATTTCCCACTTTCCAGTTTATTTATTGTTCAAGACTCGCACCCATATGTTAGTATAGGGTTTATATAGCATTGCAGAACTCTCAAATTCATAAACACAAAATTTCAATTATATATGTTATATATTTGCTGAGATACATCATTTTGAAGTTGGACAAAGCTAGTGAAACTTTTCTAATTTTATCTTTATATCAGAAGAACCATTATTAACTATTATAAGCCATTGAATAAACCATTATCATCCATAATAAACCATCGGAAAACTATTATTAACCGCTATAAACCATTGAAAAAAACACATTATTAACCATTATTTAAAAAAACCAATATAAATCATTTAACCATTGGAAAAAAAATTTATAATCCAGTATCCATTATAAATCTTCATTAACTATTATAAACAATTCTTAACTATTATAAACCGTTATAAAATTATTATAAACCACTATACACCACTATAAACCAGTATAAATCATTGGCATAACTATTATATGCCATATTAGACATATTCTAGAAACCATTATAAACTATTACGAACAATTGTAAACTACTATAAACCAGTATAAAGCATTATGTACAATTATGATGATGTTCCTCCTTCGCAAGCGAAGATGAGCATGGCATGAAAAAACATTTAATGCGATGAAAATTTTTTAAATTTAAATAAATATATATATATATATATATATATATATATATATATATATATATATATATATATATATATATATATATATATATATATATATATATATATATATATATATATATATATATATATATATATATATATATATATATATATATATATATAATTAAAATTGGTAATTAACTAATTTGGTTTGTTAGTTCGTAGATGCCCGATGAGTCCGATTCGTGCACGGAAAGTTCTATTGAAGTGTATGCAGGAGTGCTGAAGGTTCGGGGTAGGAGAATTTACGGATTTGTCCTTCCGATTCTTGCGCTTGTGGATTGCCCGCAATGTTCTTTCTTTTAAAATATTCGTGATGCCAGCAGTGATCTGGGTGTGCCAGGCTGAGCGATCAAGTGCTGTAGTCTCCCAGGAGCTAGGATCGATGCTGAAGTTCTTGAGAGAGCTTTTTAGGTGACCCTTAAAGCGCTTTTTCTGCCCTCAACTTGAACGTTTACCTTTGCACAACTCCCCATAGAATAATCTCTTTGGAAGGCGCTTGTCTGGCATACGGACGATGTGGCCAGTCCAGCGGAGTTGGGACCTAGTCAGCATTGCATGTATGCTTTGCATACGGGACTTCTGAAGAATTTCCGTATCTGGTACACGATCCTGCCAACGTACTCCCATGAGGTTTCGTAGGCACCGAAGATGAAAAGAGTTAAGCTGTCGAGCGTGTCTCGCATAGACAGTCCAAGATGACGCAGCATAAAGCAGTATTGGTAGAACCACAGCGGTTTACGTCCAACTTAGATGTCAGACTGAGACCACGCCTGATACATACGTTGGCACGAAGGCTCCCGAATGCTGCACTGACACGATCAATACACAGGGCAACATCCTCATCAATTGTCGCAGTTTGTGATAGTGTGCTGCCGAGATATACAAACTTATTGGCAGTATTAAGTTTTTTGTCCCTTTACTGTGATCACTGGCTCTGTGTAGGGGACACCTGGCGCTGGTTGATACATTATAGATTACTAAAAACCAGTATAAAGCATTATGAACAATTGTAAAAAGCTATAAACCATTATAACACATATAGAATTTATACAAGTATATATATTTTTTTCATATAGAAGCAATGTTCATCTTACAACCAGCATGGAAGGTCGCAGTATTTCTCATCTTTTAACCTCTTTTGTGTACATGCAGCACACAGCTGAGCTCGCAAAGACAAGATAATTATTAGAATATATAAGCTATTAAGTTAACAGAATACTAGGCATAATAATACATAAAATATATGCGTTATTAATCTGTTGTACCATTTACTATTGTAGAAATGTATTCATATTTACTTTAAATTGTTAGATATTATTAATATTTTTAGAAATTGAAATTAGAAATAAAAAAACAGGCCGTATGAAAAATCAAGTATATGGGCACTTCCGGTATATTTCTTAAAATTCGTAACCATTTTGTCGGTAATCTATATTTAGGACGATAGGGATGGTTATACATCATTAATTGGCATAGCAACAAGGGCAAATAATTTGTTTATGTACTATTACGTGATTATCTACCGTAACAAATGATGGATCGTGTTATTAAATTGTAATCACATCGTGTTTTTCGCCTTTGTTGTTCAAGTGTAAAACATGGTCTGGATTTACACATCAAGTATTCTTTAATTAATTTATGCATTAAGTTTAACTATTATCCGTCCACACCCTCTACTTGCTCGGAAATTACGAACTTTGCGCCAAACTATTTCTAGGGGTAGAACAGGTTTACCGTCCGTATCAAATACTTATTTTCTCTAGTGACCTTAGTGCTCGTTCTAATTCTGTGTGGACTTTGGATTACTTAAAAATTTCAAAATTTTAATTGATATCGACTGCCTAAGTCTGATGTGTCAGGCCATTAGCAGAAATAAAACGGTAACACAACGTTTCTGGACTACATCCTGCTGGAAAAAAACTAGTTGGGGTATTGTCCTGCTAGAAGAAAGATCCAGCGGGAGTTTGAGAATGAACACTAAATCACAAATCGACATTAGCACATTAATTTCATCTAAATTTAATCTCTTCCGCCTTTTATTATTAATCTTTTAATATTATTTTATTTTAATCTTTATTAATTTATTACTATTGTTATTATACTTATTATTATTAATTTATTGTTATTGTTATTATTAGTAGGCACCTTTCGTTCTGTCGAAACGGTAGTAGTATTGTTTTGCTATAAGAAAGAAAACCTACAATAATGATGTACAGCACACATCTTATATAGTAGGTACCTTTCCGTTATTACAGACGATAGTAGTATTGTTGTGCGATAAGAAATATAATCTACAACCAGCGACCATGATGACGTTCAACACACATCTTTACGTAAAGGCATTTTTCTGTCTTTAAAGACGATAGTGTTATTGTTGTGATACAAGAAATAACAATACTACTATCATCTGGATTAACGGAAAGGTACCTACTATATACGATGTGTGCTGTACGTCATCATTGTTGTGAGACAAGAAATTTTCATTGCAGAAATCCGAATCAAATACTGGGTTAATTCTACCCTTTATTGCAACACAAAATGCTACCAATGACAACAAAAAAAAAACCCCATCTTATCCAAAGTATCTTCTTTCCAACCCTGTGCTGCCAATGTCAAACATGGTCCTTAACAATAAAACATAAGAGAAAACTGGTTACAACAGATATCAGATGTCTGATAAAAGCCACAGGAGTGACCAGAAGACACAGAATTAAAACGAGGTCATAAGAGAAAGAGTGGGTGTCATATCAATTCTACAATACATACAAAACCAACAGATACAATGGTTTGGTCATCTGAAAATAATGCCGTGTGATTCATTAGTTTATAAAGCATATACGAAGAGAGGAGAAGCAGAAAGAAGAGCCAAGGGTAGACCTAGAGTACGCTGGATCGACAACATCAAAGAGATATTACACGAACACCAAAAAACATTATCTGAAGCTGCCAGAAAAGCGAGAACAAGAACATTATATCTCCCTCAACACCCTTAAAGGGTAAAAGAGGAAGGAATGAAAGAAGAAGAAGAAGAAGATACACGACATATAATCTACGATCAATGATAATGATGGATGTGACCAAGCTGAGTCACAAAAAGTGTCCATGATTCTGTTTTAAGTCATGTTCTTCTTGTTCAGCTTTCATTCTCAAACTCCCGCTGGATCTCTTGTTGTAGGACAATGATCTTACATGAAATCCAGCAGGAAGTAGTCCAGAAAATGGAAATCTGTTGAGCGAACTGTATTTTATTGACGCTAATGTCCCGACAAATTCCGTCTTCGGCGGAATTTCAAAGTCTGACTGTTATTATTAATTTAGTATTTATTATTAATTTATTATTAGTACTATTATTATTAATAGATTATTATCAACACCTATATTTTTTATTATCATTAGTAATATTCATATTGGTATTATTAACTTATTATTATAAATATTATTCATTTATTATTAGTAATATATTTACTTTATCATTATGTTTATAACTTTAATCTATACTAGTTTAAAAAATCTGCCCGGCTTAGGACTTTGGTTCATATTACACCTCAAATATATTTACCCGCCGAAGACGGATGTGTCGGGCCATTGGCGCAAATACAACTGCGACACAACGCATTTCCACTCTCTGGACTACATCCTGCTGGAAATCTAGAATGGATCATGGCCCTGCTACAAAGGAGATCCAGCAGGAGTTTGAGAATGAACGCTGAAGAAGAAGAAGAAGAAATACATTTAAAACCTTCTCACGTTTCATTTCTAAATTCTGCCTTATGATTGACGGACTGATTGATTTTGTATTATGTTAGTGTGGAGCTGGTCTCCTCGTGTTGTGTCAACATATTTTCTGAGATGTCACATTTCTTACATCTGAAGCCAACCTTTGTGAGTTCTTTACACGTTTTTCCTACTATGTCCAGATGAAGGCATGTAAATGTCCATCTTAAAATAACTATTATTCATTCATTCATTTTCATTTTGAGCTGAAGTTAGCGCATATGGCAAAGGTCAGATCTCTCCAATTCTGTCTGTTCAACGCTATTCTGTGCAGTTCTTGAATAGTACGAATAGTGGTTGTTTTACTTTCTCTAAGTATTGTTCTTCTGAGTGTTTCTTTTGATCTACCCCCTGTTCTTTTGCCTGTAGGTATCCATTCAAAAGATTGGTGGTGTATTCTGTTGGTGTCTGCGCGTAGGACATGCTCGATGTAGGACCATCGGCGTTTTCTGATAACATCTTGATGAAATTTTAAAATAACTACTAGGAGGAACTTTTTTCTTTAAAAAAAACAAACCATGACAGTGTGAAAATAAAAGACATATGCACCAAATTAATAACAAATTAATAATCATTCGTTGCTTTTTCAGATTATTGTCGTGATATCCGTTGGTTACTATTTATATACGTGAGTCAAAATAGCCAAGGCGACTTAACATATATAAATAGTGACCAATGAAAATCGCGATAATACTATTTAAAAAACGTAATGAATGAAGTTCTAATTAATTCTGTGCAGAGGTTTTTTATATTGCAGATGGTAGTGACAAAACTATCATAATAGTGCTTACGTAGAACACAATTTTGATCAATTTTACGATGAACGCACAGACTGCTGCACTGTAAGATATTGGTAAGAACAAATACAAATCATATATAAAGCATTTTCAGAGTTTCAACCCTAAGATCTTTTTCTAGAAAATACAAAACAAAAATAGTGAACAATAAGTTTCATTATTTTTACTGTTCGCTTTGTACTTTCTTGAAAGAGACCTTAAGGTTGAAACGATGAAAATGTCTTGTATACTTTTATTTGTATTGTTCGTATCATATCTTGATAGAGCAGAGATGTTATTATCTTCCGCATGAGTAGAGGGCACAACAGACTACACAGTCACATAAATAGACTAGGACTGGTTCCATCACCTCTGTGTCCATGTACACAGGCAGCACAGACAGTAGAACATATCCTGCAAGACTGCATTACATTTAACTAGTAAAGGAGGAACACTGGTCCACAGAGATAAGATATCCACAGAAAGCTGTATGGGGGCACATAGGAGTTTTAAAATACACTAGCAGACATTAAGAAAGCCGGACTTGCTGTGTTGACATGTCAAACTGCGAACGAAAAGGAGATTTGTATTTTTTTCGTACAATACCCAATATTATGATTGTCATTGCGCTCAACTTAAAATTAATCAAACTTGTGTTTTATGTAAGTACTGTTATTCTTGATTCTTGATTAGAAAACTGGCCTTACAGCACGTGGGGCATTTCCATAAGTGCTCCGCCCTCTGTTCCAGCAGCCATTCGACTCGATGGTGTTTCTAGTCCAATGCTGCCGAAACAGACGTCAACATCAGGTCACAACTCTGGCCCTTGCGGCAGGTTTCTTTGTTGTTCCGCCCACCCACGCCGTGCCTGTAACTAGTTCAAGCACAACATCGGCATGTCGGAACAACATGGTAACTGTTATCGAAAGTTACGACTACGGGATTGTATAGATGACGTGCCATGAAGCTTCTATAAGGAGATAACCTCAATATAAAGGCATGTCATCTACTAAGGTTTTCTGTTGCATGGTTGGTTTGTCTAGTGAGTCATTGGTGAGACCCGCAGACACAACCGCATGCGCAAAGTAGTACAGAAGTACTGTATTATACAGTTTAACAGCAGCCGTACTTATTATTGATTGTCGTAAACCTATCATATAGAAGTGTTTGTTTTCTGTTGGTTCAAAACGGGGAACTGCTATTTTTTTAAACACTCGCCTCTTTCTATGACGTGGTAAGGCCATTTTTACCTTGAAGTCTTTGGATGACCACGCAGGCCCTATATTCTACAGAATAGCTTGATAAAAATAATATACGGAGATGATACGCGAAACGAACTTTTAATAAACTCACCTGGGAGATTATAGAGGATCCAGGTGTTGTTTTATTAGGAATTTATTCACCTTTGTTACAGCCAGTCTTTGATCTCTCAATGACAAATCCATCTGCTGTACGAAAGATCTTTGTCGGCGTATCACCTCCAGGGCGACGATAAATCTGCTTATCTCTGGGCGGAGCGATTTCCATCAAGTGTTTTGAATACACTGCTTCCTGTCTTAAAGGATTGTGCACCTACTTGTTCTAGAGACGTTATCTAGAATGAAGGGTCGTTTAAATGTGAGGTCAGGATTACGTGTACTCTGTTAAGCAGGTGAAGAAATACAGGTAAATGAGAATACACACCAGCGTTGTTGCTGGGGCCCGAAATGGGAGAAAAGAATTATAAGACTGGAATGTCATATATGTCGCAGGAAGCGAGTAAGGAGGGTTAGGATTAAGTTTGCAGAAATAATTACTATCTCCATCACAAGGACAATAATAATAAAGACTACCACATCCATCATAATCATCACCATCATCGTCGTCATGATCACTATCATCGTTGTCATCGTCACCATCATTATTGTCATCCTCACCATCATCAATATTATCATCACCAGCATTCCTACCACTGCAACCACCACAACCATTATCATCACCACTAATATTATAACTATCATACTACCACTACCATCATCACCACAACCATCACCATCATCATTACTACTACTACTCCCATCACCACCATTATAATCAGCACTATCATCATCATTGTCATCACCCCCACTACCACCATCCTCATTATCACTTTTCACTATAGAAGATAACAAAAGCAAACATATTTTCATAAAACATGGAGTTTCTCAAGAATCAGTACTGTCTCCAACTGGCTCATAAACAATCTAATCTGTGAACTGCCACAAGGTGCAAGAACTTCTATGTATTCTGATGACTTGGTGGTGTGTAGAAGAACATCTAAAGGTCGCCAACAAGAAAATACAAAGACAGCAGACAACATAGCAGAATGGGCAGAGAAATGGATGGTAAATATCAATGCTGAAAAGTCCTCAACAACACTCTAAACGCTTTCAAATAGAGACAAAGCAGGAGAGATAAAACTTGGAAATATACGTATTCAAACAGAAGTCGAGCCAGTGAACTTGGGCACTACACTAGATAAGAGATTGACATGGATGCCTCACATTGAGAGAATAGAGGCAAAGACAAGAAAGAAACTTTCCATCCTGAGGAGATTGTCAAGAACAAGCTTGTGGGAGGGGGGAATTGGAGCAATGAGGAAACCTTAAGGAAGGTATATGCAGGTGCAATTAGACCAACACTCGAATATAGATCAACAGCATAAACTTCAGCAGCCAATTCCCATCTACAAGATCTGGATAAGGTACAAAAACAAGCACGTTGTCTAGTTACATGTGTCATGAAGACCTCTCCCATAATTGAAATGGAAACAATTACAGGCACCACCCCCTTACCATACAGGTGGAACAATAAGACCATGGTCCATGCAGAAAAGTACAAGATCATGTCAGCACACCCAATGACGATCAGGTTCGGTGGCTCAACCAGTGGAAGGCTGAAGAGAAGCAATTTTATTCACCGATACAAAAAACTAAGAGAATATAAGGAAGAACTACCAAATATAACACATTAAATAACAGTAACACTTTTTCCAGTTCTGTGGGAACAATATCAAAATATCACGATAAGAAACACCATTAACAACATCTATACTATGATAGAACTGAATACTCTACAAAAGAAAACAACAGTATGCAAAGTGATTGAAAATATGTACTCAAGAGAATCGTGGATACAAGTATATACCGATGGATCAGAAAGCAGAGAAGTGGTTTACATACAATATCCAGAAAAAAATAATTAATTCGTATGTTCACCAACTGAAATCGTCTGCTTCAACTATTCTGCAGAAGTACAGGCCTTAAATATTTATACATCAATATTTAAAAACACAACACGCAAATGTCAGCAGGTGATATTTCTTATTTATGAAATCTCTGTCCTACAAGTCCTTGACAGCGATAAGCTGCCAGACCTGTAGAAAGTCATACAAGAAGTGAGCATCCAAAGAAGGATAGTACTACAGTGGATTCCATCCCACTGTGGCATACCAGGAAATGAAGAGGCAGACAGACTGGCAAAGGATGGAGCAACACAGGAACAAGCTGATCAAGAAATCACCTACCAAGAAGAGAGGACCATCACCAAAGCTATCAGAAAAATTGACCACCCAAAAGATAACTATCACTACCTCGACAGAGCTGAGTAGGTTATCATCTTCCGCATGAGGACAGGACACACCAGACTAAACATCCACTTAAATAAACTAAGACTGGTTCCACCACCTCTGTGTCCATGTGGGCAGGCAGCATAGACAGCGGAACATATCCTGCAAGACTGCACCACAATAAACCAGTTAAGAGAGGAACACTGGCCTACAAAAACGGATATCCACAGATAGCTGCATGTGAGCACTCAGAAGCTTTCAAATACTGTAGTATTTGTTAAGAAAAACCCGACTTGTTGTGTATACGTGTCAAACTGTGAACAAGAAGAAGAAGAAGAAGAGGAAGAAGATCATCACCATGATTATCAACATCGTCATCCTCGCCTCTACCATCATCAGAATTTACACATATCACATAACAACCACAATTCATCACTCAATACTTCCAACAAATCAATTGCGCATATTATTCCCTGCTCAGTGAACCAGATCTGCCACTTAATTTTAAGCACATTTAAAGCACACTATAACTTCAAATTTGAAACGTGGATGCTGTGATCGAACAAATAATCATCAATGAAACAATAGAACAATTACAGTCTCAACAGATCAATCATTGTTAAGGACATTTTAATGCCAGTAATGTCAACACCTGTGCCAACCTTCCACCAACCAGATAACATTTACAGATTCATCTGGAGAGAAACAAACTATAATGTCAGAGAAATCCTTAGAAACCAGTCACCATGACATTCGGAGTGTGGTCATGGTTAGGGCTTTGTTGGGTTAGATGACCATTAACCAGCACTCATTGCTTGGTGAGCAAGTTCTAGTTTATTTGTGTTTCATTCACTATCCTTACGGTTTTGTGTTTCTTTTTATTGATGAAGGTCATCTGTCCGTAACGTAGAATTTGTCAATGTTAATATTATTTTAATTTATTATACATTACACTTATTTATTTCTTATGAATATTTTATCCTTATAACAAATATTACGGGTGTGTCGCACGACCACAGAAGATAGGACGTTAGGTCTCACATTCGTGAGATCTAGGGTTCAACTCCTGTAAGGATTGTTTTTTTTTCTGTCGGAGGATAAATTAACAAAACAAACTCACCCTGTACATGAGGTGACAACAGCAAGAGCATGCGATCTTTATCACACAGTTACAAATATCACATCACGAACTGCGTATCAAAGTTTAAGATAAAACTCAAAGATGTTAGCCAAAACAGCAAAATGACTCTGTATGATGCATTCAAAATACCAGAAGAATATAACATAGAGATCAAAAACAGATTTTCTGCCCTAATGGAAGAGCAAGAAAACATGACAACAAAAGATTTAGCAAATAAAACAAGAGATATATTTATCAAAAGTGTCCAAAAACATATTCTCAAAAGAATATTTTTTAAAAAGCAAGCATAGATTTCAGATATATAAACATGAAGATGATGGAATACATATGAAATCTAAGTCAAGGAAAGACGCAGAAAGTAAGACAATATATAGAGAACTCACAATAAAAATTAAAAAAAACAAAACAAATTAGACGGGATAAACAACAATAAATAATGTTCTCTACTGCAAGAACTATACAGAACAAAGTTTTCAGACTATCATTACGAAGAATCATAACACATAACAAAGGTAATACTTTAACGGAGACATAGGACATTCTCTATATATGGAAATAGTACCATGAAGAAATGTACATATAAACTACACATATGAATACAGAAAACATCAACATATTTAGAAACAAAGATCAAGAACTAGAATCAATACAGGAGGACAGAAACTCAATACACAATTTAAAAAAAAAGCAATCCCTCAGGATGCGACAAAAGAAAGGATGCACCAGTCGGAGAAGAAAGTGTTCTTATATACCATTGCATACGTAGCAAGATCTGGAAAACTAGTATATGACCAAAGGACTGGAAAAGATCAGTTTATATCCTTTTACCAATAAAAGGCAACCTGCAATTATGCATTAGCAACAGCAATATCGTTTTGATTAGTCAAAATAGTAAAATACTATTACGTATCACAATGAAGAGAATACAAAATAAGATATAAACAGAAGTTCATGAGGCACAGGCAGGATTTAGATCCGGTAAAGGCACCAGAGATCATATCTTCTACATGAGAATCATTATAGAAAAATACAGGGAATTCAACGTAGACCTACTTGCACGTTTCATCGACTACACCAAGGCGTTTGATTGTGTGCATCACCAATTATGGGAAATTATGGTTGACTTGAGATTCCCAAAACATCTCAATATTTAATCGCAATGCTGTACCACGAACAGAAGGCAGAAGTAAAAGTGGACGTAACAATATCCGAATGGTTTAATGTACAGAAAGGAGTTAGACAAGGATGCACACTATCACTGTACCTGTTCAACATCTACGCTGAAAATATAATGAGAAATGTAAAAGACGACATGACATATGCTGACTTCCAATCTCTTACCATCGGCGGTCAGCAGATCCCAGAAATCAAATATGCTGACGACGCAATTCTCTTAACAATAAACGGAGATGGTATGAAGCAAATGTTACTATGAACAAATAATACAGTGGAGCCAAAAATCTGTTCTTAAATATGAAGAAAACAACAAAAAATATGACAACGGATAAAGTGAAAGAGCAACCAAAGGTAATAATTGGCAATTTCGAACTTGAGGACGTAACAAATTTTCAGCATTTGGGCACAAACATAAATAGCTCAGGAGATTGCGCTGTAGAAATAAAGAGAAGAATTTCAATTGTAACATTGAAACTTGCCCAAATGAAAAATATCTTTGGCAAGTACCAGCAGCATAGCCAAACTATGTATCATCAGAACAAGCGTATTTTCAGTTGCATTATACGGCTGTGAGGCTTGGACATTAAATAAAACAGTAGCACAGAGAATCCCTGCTTTCGAAATGAGATGCTAGAGAAAGAATTTTACGTATATCATGGACAGCTAAAAAGACAAATCAACAAATGTTAGGATCAACAAATGTCGAAGAGTGCTGGCTGCTTAACAATATCCTAACAAGAAAGTTGAGTTCTTTTGGTTATATAAAGAGCCATAACAGCATGGACAGATTAAGAGCTGAAGACAAAGTTAACGGCAGCAGGAGAACAGGGCGTAAACGAAAACGATGTGCAGTGATATACCAGATTGCTTAAACATGTCTCTAGCTGTGACAGTTCAATCAGACCAGAAACTCGGAGTGTTCAGAGTCCATAAGGAAGATCACACATTATTATTAGTTCTGGGTAGAATATGTCACATAACGATGGTAATCCAGAGAATTTAAATGCACTGTGTCGCCGTTTTATTTGCGCTAATGACCTGATGTATCCGTCTTCGGCGGAAGGAAAGGATTCCTTACAAGGAAACCGAAACTCATTACTTTTACTCTACATGTAGTAGAAACCCAACCTGATCACAGAAATGCATTGTACACTACTGATAGTTGGAGCCATATGGGTACAAATATAACTCTGGAGAGACTAGCTCATTGTACACTACTGATAGTTTGAGCCATATGGGTACAAATACAACTCTGGAGAGACAAGCTCATTGCATAAATAAAAATCATAATGCATCATACGGCATTTGAATCAGGTGCTCAGATGGCGCCTACTCGACTAGCAACGAATTAACACGTGTATCTTCGACCACACCACATCACCCCCTCCCTCCAATAATAAAATAAAATAAAATATATTATAGAATTATAGAAATTATAAAATAAAATATAGAATCAAAGATTCGGTGTGACTGAACGAAGCGGGTGTAGAATCAAAGATTCGGTGTGACTGAACGAAGCGGGTATAGAATCAAAGATTCGATGTGATTGAACGAAGCGGGTATAGAATCAAAGATTCGATGTGATTGAACGAAGCGGGTATAGAATCAAAGATTCGGTGTGACTGAACGAAGCGGGTATAGAATCAAAGATTCGGTGTGACTGAACGAAGCGGGTGTAGAATCAAAGATTCGATGTGATTGAATGAAGCGGGTATATAATCAAAGATTCGATGTGATTGAACGAAGCGGGTATAGAATCAAAGACTCGGTGTGACTGAACGAAGCGGGTATAGAATCAAAGATTCGGTGTGACTGAACGAGGCGGGTATAGAATCAAAGATTCGATGTGATTGAATGAAGCGGGTATATAATCAAAGATTCGGTGTGACTGAACGAAGCGGGTATCAAATCTAGAACAACAGAGAAAAAAGTATTAGGAAAAATTGAAGCGATGTAGAAGTCTCCTTCTACTGTGTCCTTCATTTATCTCTTCTTTGTCCTCCTACCTCATTTCATATCTTCACTTTGTCCTACAATATCATCAATCTCCTCATTTTGTCCTCCTACCATTTGCTATCCTCACATTGCTATTCCTACATCATCTATCTCTCCTCTTTTTGTCCTCCGAACTCATTTTCTCTCCAATCATTGTCCTCATATCTCACTTGCTCTCCTAACATTGTCTTTCTAGCCCAGGGGTCCGGAACCTTTTTGTCTGAGAGAGCCATGGACACCACATTTTTTGAAAAGTAATTCCGTGAGATCCATACATTAGGCCTATGTTTAAAACTAAACATTCAGGTACGTGTGTGCATTTTGTGTAATTTCAACACTAAAAGTACAATAATTAAGCCTATGCCTCTGAATTCTTTTTAATAACATTGTTATGCTGTTGCTAATCAATATTGTGTATTTTTTACCATTGATGCGACTTCTGATTCTGAGCTGCAGTAGACTTTAGCTCATTTGTAGAATGAAATATTGATATGCAATTAATATGTAGATCACAGGAGTCTAAAGAAACATTTTTTTATAATCGAACATTTGTCTGCGAGCCAGATAGAACCACATCTGCTCACGAGCCATGGATTCCCGACCCCTGTTCTAGCCTATTGTCTCTCCTCACCATGTCCTATAGCTTCACTCCCTCACTGCGTCTTTCCATTCTACTAGAGAGAGAGCAAACTCTCAATGTGTTCTCTAAGCTACTCACTCAACAACTCGACACATCTGTTTTTCTACATAGCCATCTATATATCCACTCATCCATCTGCCTATCTATATATCCATCCATCTATCTATGTATCTATTCAAGTTAGTTAATTAGTTAGTTAGTTAGTCGTCGGATCATCATCACTGCAAACTGGACACGTCCATAGTTGCTCCGATCTCTCCTTGAGTGTATCTGCCATTACACTTCTGCTGACAGTACCGGTCCTCTGCTGGTTGACCATAATTCTTCTGCGCCCTCCAAAATGTTCACTTCTAGCAACACAGCATTTCAATCCCTGATCTTTAATCCTGGCCATTGAAAAGGAATCATCATCCACATTAGTCTCACTCTCACGTGTTATATCACTTAAAGAATTCCAAACGTCATCGCGATCCATTGCCCCATCGCCCTGTGTCACAATCGCGCATGATGCCAGTTGATCCAGCTCTTTCATTGCTTCGAAAGCACACATGTCCCGGCACGAAAATAAATGTAACCACTTTCAGCCTCGCCTTTCTCAAGGCCTCAATCCACTGTTCACGAACGAAACCCACTTGTACCTTCTTAATCATACTCATAGAGTCACTCAGGATGCAGACATGCGTTAGCCACTCAATTCTATTCAAATACCCCTCTATCTATTATATATCTATCTATCTATCTATCCATATATCCATGCATTTATCCACATATTCATCTCTCTATCGACACATTCATATATATATATTATATATATCCACACATACCTTAGTCTATTCAGGTATCCCTATATATACCCACACATCCCACTATCCACATATCCATCTGTATATCCACACATCCCTCTATAAATATATCCATACATCCCTCTATAAATATATCCACACATCCGTCTCTATCCACTATCGTTATTTTCTCACTCTAGATCCACCTAATCTGTACACTAGACGCCTCACTAATCACCCATGATCTCCACACGTGCCTTTCTACGACAACGGGCAACTAATTCCCTTCCTGCATTCATCTTTCCATCCTACTCTCTATTAGCTTAATCAGGACACCGCTTCCTATATTCACATCTTATTAGCAAAATGTAACCTACTACTGTCGTCAGACATCCATAGACTTTCTTTCATTTTTACATCTTCTGACCTCCTGCCTTGAGTATACACTACGCATGGTCATATATATATATATATATGACCATGCGTAGTGTGTATACATATATAATAAAAAGTAAAGTAACCAATAGCATGTATTAATGCCGTAGGGGTGTGAGATGTTAGCGATCTCACATTTCAGAGGCTCTGCAAATGAGGGCGGTAGCCATCTCCTCTCCCTCGCAGTGTTTACCTCCCGGATTAATCCGGTACCCATTTAAGGCTGAGTCGACCTGGGTGCCGTTGCGATCTTAAAAATATTTCCGCCTCAACTGGGGAATGAAGCACCACTCATATGTGGAGCCAGTGCTCTAACCACTGCGCTACGCGGCTCCCATATATATATATATATATATATATATATATATATATATATATATATATATATATATATATATATATATATATATATATATATATATATATATATATACAAAAGACATGCTAAGACGTCACAAAAGAAGTCGGTTATCCCCACACTTTGCTGATATTTCCAATCCTTGAACCAAATTTTACGAGTATGTCTAGAAAATATATGAGACTTATGAGTTCTAAGTTCTTCTCCAGAATATATATAAGTGAGGATTTCACACACACGCACACACACTTCATCATCATCATCAGGTGCAATGCCGGGTGGCGTAGGCTGTCATGGCTCTCCACAGCTCTCTGTCCACAGTATTATGTATCAAAGTCGTTGTTGTTTCCTTGCCGTGCCAGGTTGTCAAACTGTCTAATATTTTCTCACGTTGTCGCCCTCTGGCTCTGGTGCCTTCAATCTTGCCTGTTGTGATTATGTTCTCTAAACCTGCCTGTCTCATGAAGTTGCCAAATAAATAATGTTTGCCTTTTTCTTATATTGTTGATTAAGGTTCGTTTCGCATTTAACTCTTTCAACACCTCTACATTAGTTTTTCTGGCAGTCCATGGTATTCTCAGCATTCTTCTGTAAATCCACATCTCTGTTGCCTCCAATCTCCCACTTTCCAGTATCACACACACTTACTTTTCTTGAAGTCTTACTTTTCTTAAAGTGTTACTTTTCTTAAGTTAAAAAGAGAATAGGAATGGCTAAAAGTACCTTCAATAACATAAGGAAAATATTAACATCTAAACAAATTACAAACAAGTTAAAAATGAGAATTATAAAATGCTACTTCTATTCTAAATGTATGGCTCAGAAACATGGACACTAAATAAACAATTAAAAGACATAATTGATGCCCTTGAGATGTGGGTATATAGAAGAATAGGGAGAACATCATGGAAAGAGAAGAAAACAAATAAAGAGATATTAAAAACCCTTAATATGAAGAAAGAACTACTAAGAGAAATAAAGATCAGACAAAATATTTTGGACACATTAAAAGACATGACACCTTATTGAAGACCTTACTTGAGGGTAAAGTCAAAGGGAGGCGATCAAGAGGTAGGCATAGATACAAGTGGGAGAGTAACATCCCACAAAGGACAGGTTACAGTCTAGCAGAATGCTCCCCCAAGACAAATAGACAGGGGATGCTGGAGATCCGTTGCAGCCAACCTTCGTTGCGGAGACGGCACTTGTTGATGATGATGTTACTTGTCTTAGATAATCTGAACGCCCTTGTGTTGCCGAGGCCCGAAAGGGGAGCAAAGAATAGCAACACTGTTTACCTTCCACGCATGTCGTAAAAGGCGACTAAGAAGGTTATGGCAATGAGTTGGCTGTCCCATCCCATATAGGGTCAGTGACCCAAAGCCATGCTGAAGTCGGATATGTCAGGATGAAAGGCGCAGATATCACAGCAATGCTGTAAACCATGACACAACGCATTCCGTTCTCCGGACTACATCCTGCTAATCTGCAGGAGTTTGAGAACGAACGCAGAAGAAGAAGAAAATAATCTGAATTTACCGTACTTTCCATTGACTGGCACCACAAAGTAAACGTAGATCGATCAAATCAATCAATCATCCAAGATGAGTGACGATATGTGAGATCAGGAGACACGACTATTCTCGAAAAAGACTTTAACAATTACTGTAATGACAATCCCGGTTTGTTGTCAACCGACTGTTTTTGAGGAGCCCGTCCATTTGTGTCTAGATGTCCTTACACAAAACACTATTTATTACTGATATTATTGTTGCATTGTTTATCTGGTAAATTATTGAGCATCGCCATGTCATATTGGTTCGCTAGTACACAGAGATTAAGATGGTTCGATGTTGATAGTTCAAATTTGCTATAGCCAGGTATCGGTAAAATATAGCCAAAAGTAGCCCAACTCCTAACTTTTAATTTATATATTCTAACATTGGCCAAAAATGCAAAATTTACCAAAATTTGTGCAAAAATGCAAAATAAAAAGTGACATTTAAAAATGACAATTGTGAAATTTGACTATCTGTCTTTCTTTTCTTCTGTTCTCTTTATACCCATTTGTGCCTTGTAGCATCAGGGGTAGAACAATTCCCTGAACACAGTTTTTTTGTATGCTTCATATATGTTTGTTTTCGCTGACCCTTTCTTTCTGTAATCCATATTTTTCATGTTCTGCCCCTCGATTTGTATCCATCGTCGCCCGTGTGTTGCTGGGCCCGAAATGGCAGAAAAGAATAGGAACACTGTTTACCTTCCATGCATGTCGTAAAAGGCGAATAAGAAGGTTATAGGATGGAGTTGCATGTTCCATCCCATATAGGGTCAGTGACCCAAAGCCATGCTGAAGTCGGATGTGTCAGACCGAAAGGCGCAAATATCGCAGCAATTCTGTAAACCATGACACAACGCATTCCGTTCTCCGGACTACATCCTGCTGATCTGCAGGAGTTTGAGAACGAACGCAGAAGAATAAGAAGAAGTATCCATCGTGTCTGTATAGCACTGTTTAGTTGAGTGCTTTAATGATTTTCAAATGGCATGTGGGATTTCTTTTCTGAATATAATAGATGCACGTTTTAATCATTCTGAGGCTCTGAAACAACATTGTGACTGATTTAATCATTCTGAGGCTATGAAACAACATTGTGACTGATTTAATCATTCTGAGGCTATGAAACAACATTGTGACTGATTTAATCATTCTGAGACTCTGAAACTTTTCTTCTTCTTCTTTCGTTCACTTGAAACATGTCTATATCTGTAATTCTGTCTCCTTAATAAAACTCACTGTCTTTTGTAGTTCATACAGTGTCCCATAGAGTTTTGATTCCAGTGTTGTTTCCTCTGGCCAATATGTCTGCCTCAGCGTTTCATGCTCAGAACACTCTTGAAGTATATGTTTGGCACTCTGTGCTGCCTGTCCACATGTACACATGGCCGTGTTGCCAATCTTGAACTTTGTATACATGTGACTGCGGAGTCGGTTGTGTCCTGTTCTGAGACGTAGAATTATAACTTGTTCTGATCTGTTCATATTGTGATAGTCATCTTGTGTTGGTGTTTGTGGCTTTCTTATTGACTTTATCATCTGTTTTTTCTGATGGTAGGTGATTGGTATATCTGGTTGGTCTTCGGCAGCACCTTCCTTAGCCAGTTGGTCTGCTTTTTCATTTCCTGGTATTCCACAGTGAGAGGGTATCCACTGCATGGTTACCCTATACTGGTAAGACAATTCGCTAAGTAGTTTTTTTAAGTCTGTTAGTTTTCCAGACTGGAGAGCTTGAAGCACTGACCTTGCATCTGTCAGGAATACCACAGGCTGTAGGTCAGAGTTGGAGTTCAGCAGTTTTTTAGCTGCCACACTAATTGCCTGGATTTCTGCATCATAATTATTGCAGAATTTTCCTGTCGGTGTTCTGATTGTATCTCTAGGCTTGTGTGGATATTCTATATATACACCTGCACCTCCATTCCTCACAGCATTCTGTGCTGACCCATCTGTGTACACTCTGACCCATATATCTTGTGGATATTCCTCATCCAGGAAACTGAGGGTGATTGTCATTCGCTGCACACTGTTCTGTTCGTCCTCGCTTAGTATTCCTTTCACATGGGTCTGAATGTATATTGGCATTCCATGGCTTTCACTCCACGGGGTTTGCTCTGGTACAGACCTTAAGGGGCTGCCAACTTCAGGTAGGTCTGTAAGTTGTCTACGGAGTCGTTTAGCTTGATGGATAAAGCTGCTCCTTTTCAGTCGTCCCATTGCTAGATTTTGGAATCTTTCCTTCATTGGATGACTTGGCATACACTGAAACTTTTCTGCTTGAATTAGTACTTTTGTGTCTCTGCGTTCGCCAAGTGTTTGCATTCTTCCCATTTTCTGCATCTCTGCTATGGGTGTTGATTTCATTGCTCCCAACATTATTCTAAGTGCCTGGTTTTGCACTTTATCTAGATCTTGTAATGTGGTGTTTGATGCAGGACACCACGCAGCTGAACCGTATTCCAGGTGTGGTCTTATGCCTTGCTGGTAAACTTTACTGAGTATATTTCCACTGGCTCCCCATGTGGTTCCACTTAGTTTTCTCAGGATAGCTAGCTTCCTCCTGGCTTTTGTTGTTGCTTTGTTTATGTGCTGCTTCCATGTCAGCTTATCATCAAAAGTAACTCCGAGGTATGTGGGTTGTTTGTCTTCTTTCAAGAGCTCTCCATCTATCTTCATATGACCAGCTTTTTGTTTTGGTGAGAGGGTAAAGAGTGTAGTGCTGCACTTATCTGTGTTAATGCTGACGCACCATCTATTAGCCCATAAGGTTAGGGCATCGATAGCTCTTTGTATTTGTTTAGTGGCCACTGTTGCATGTTCTTCCGTGCACCAGATCACCAGGTCGTCAGCATACATTGCCACTTTGATCCCGTGTGGTAGTTCAGCAACTAGGTCATTGATGTAAACCAAGAAAAGTGTGGGTGACAGGACTCCTCCCTGGGGGACTCCATGACGCAGTAGAACTTTCTTGCTCTTGCGACCATCTAATTGTACCCTGGCTCTTCTATTATGCAGGTATGCTTTTACCCATTTGTACATTCTTGAGCTAACCCTGCAATTTCGCAATTTCTTTAGGAGCCCTTCTTTCCAGACCTTATCAAACGCTTTCCTGAGGTCTATCCATGCTGCTAGTACCAGTTTCTTTTCTTGGAAGGCATCCTCAATCTCTTGGGAGAGGTAGGTTGCCTGATCTTCAGTAGAGTAGCACTGTCTGAAACCTGCTTGCTGTGATACCAGAAGGTTTTCACTTTCAAGGTACCACTGCATCCTAAGATTGATAATGCGTTCCATTGTTTTACATAGACAGCTTGTGAGGCTGATGGGCCTGTAGTTGGAGACTGTGTTGCCATCTTTTCCTGATTTGAGGAGTGGTATCATTATTGCTTCTCTCCACGCCTGTGGTACATTACCTGTGGACCAGCTTGTGTTAAAGATCTGCAGTAGCTTTGCTCTTGCTGCACTTCCCAGGTTTCTAATCATTTCATTGGACACTCCATCAGCTCCAGGGGACTTTTTCATTTTCAATTTGGATATTGCATGCTCCAGTTCTCTCATTGTGATTGGTGCCTCCATGACTTCAGGTATAGGTTCACCTTGTCCAATGTATTGCTGGTTCTCTCGAACCTCCTGTTGTTTGTCTGGGCTGACTTTGACGTTATTGTCTTCTGCAAAGGAATCTGCAAAGTAATCAGCTGCATGTTTACCTGTTAAAATGTTTCTATCTTTATAAAGTAGACTCTGAAACAACATTGTGACTGATTTAATCATTCTGAGGCTCTGAAACAACATTGTGACTGGCTTAATCATTCTGAGGCTCTGAAACAACATTGTGACTGATTTAATCATTCTGAGACTGAAACAACATTGTGACTGATTTAATCATTCTGAGGCTCTGAAACAACATTGTGACTGGCTTAATCATTCTGAGGCTCTGAAACAACATTGTGACTGATTTAATCATTCTGAGGCCCTGAAACAACATTGTGACTGATTTAATCATTCTGAGGCTATGAAACAACATTGTGACTGATTTAATCATTCTGAGGCTATGAAACAACATTGTGACTGATTTAATCATTCTGAGACTCTGAAACAACATTGTGACTGATTTAATCATTCTGAGGCTCTGAAACAACATTGTGACTGATTTAATCATTCTGAGACCCTGAAACAACATTGTGACTGATTTAATCATTCTGAGGCTCTGAAACAACATTGTGACTGATTTAATCATTCTGAGACTGAAACAACATTGTGACTGATTTAATCATTCTGAGACTCTGAAACAACATTGTGACTGATTTAATCATTCTGAGACTGAAACAACATTGTGACTGATTTAATCATTCTGAGACTCTGAAACAACATTGTGACTGATTTAATCATTCTGAGGCTCTGAAACAACATTGTGACTGATTTAATCATTCTGAGACCCTGAAACAACATTGTGACTGATTTAATCATTCTGAGGCTCTGAAACAACATTGTGACTGATTTAATCATTCTGAGACTGAAACAACATTGTGACTGATTTAATCATTCTGAGGCTCTGAAACAACATTGTGACTGATTTAATCATTCTGAGGCCCTGAAACAACATTGTGACTGATTTAATCATTCTGAGGCTCTGAAACAACATTGTGACTGGCTTAATCATTCTGAGGCTCTGAAACAACATTGTGACTGATTTAATCATTCTGAGACCCTGAAACAACATTGTGACTGGCTTAATCATTCTGAGGCTCTGAAACAACATTGTGACTGATTTAATCATTCTGAGACCCTGAAACAACATTGTGACTGATTTAATCATTCTGAGGCTCTGAAACAACATTGTGACTGGCTTAATCATTCTGAGGCTCTGAAACAACATTATGACTGATTTAATCATTCTGAGGCTCTGAAACAACATTGTGACTGATTTAATCATTCTGAGGCTCTAAAACAACATTGTGACTGGTTTAGCAAACCGACAGTGTAGAACTAAAATGCTCGTAGGCAAAAACAGGGAGAGTTTTCAGAAGACAATCAATTTGACTATTTCATAGCTAAATTATGTAAACCCGATATAGATTTAACATCCGCCATTTTCGAAAGAAGGCTGTTAATAAATTTTAACATCTGCCATTTTAGAAAGAATGCAGTTAATAAATTATGTCAACAATTAGCTGTGTGGAGGGGGAACTGAACATTTTTTAAACATTCCTCTTTCTTCTTCAGCGTTCATTCTCAAACTCCCCCTGGATATCTCATGTATCAGGACCATGGTCCTATTAGATTTCCAGAAGAATGTAATCCAGAGAATGGAAATGCGTTGTGTCGCAGTTTTATTTGCGGCAATGGCTTTTGGATGCTGAATTTTGGATTGATGTAATTAAGCAATATCCATGAATTTTGGATTGATGTAATTAAGCAGAATCCCTGAATTTTGGATTGATGTGACGTAATTAAGCAGAATCCCTGAATTTTGGATTGATGTGACGTAATTAAGCAGAATCCCTGAATTTTGGATTGATGTGACGTAATTAAACAGAATCCCTGAATTTTGGATTGATGTGACGTAATTAAGCAGAATCCCTGAATTTTGGATTGATGTGACGTAATTAAGCAGAATCCCTGAATTTTAGCATTTTGTTGACAAGTAAGAAGGGGTGGTAGGGGAAAAACTGGTACAAAATTGTTGTTGTAATTTATGGACATCGCCAATGGATATAAACCACCGCTTGCAAGAGTTACATTTATTGAAGAGAAGAAAGAAAAGTGTCAAAATGAACAAAAATAGGTATAAGTGTTACCAAAATAAGTCGATAAGACAACCTAACAACGAGACAGTAATATACGACGTTTCGATTAAAAAACCTTCATAAGGACAAACAAAAGACAACAGCAAACACATCTTATATGGAGAAAAAATCCTGATGATAGAAAGGAAAAACAAGGGAAGAGAGACAGTAGTGAGGGGACGACGGAAGAGGCAAAGATAGGACAGCATGGCAGAAGACACGTGTGTGTGAGAGGAAAATAAAGTGGTGAGTAAGGAGAGGAGAGTGCACAAAAGAAGGGGAAATAGATAGAGTATAATGAAAATAAAATAAAAATGACTTAACTCGATTGTAGTCTGCGGTAAAAAGAGATATGAACTAGAGACACCAGTTCAGGGAAATAACGATTGTAATAGATGACAAAAGTTTGTTTAAGGCCTATGCTCCACATGGCCCTAAAAGGTAAATGATAAATGACGTTCACATAAGAAAACCGTCACCATTAACAAATGGATAGAAAACAATCAACTGTTGAAATAAGCTTTAGACCGCCAAAGCTCAATATTGATGTCGACCAATGTTCGGGAAAGAATGACCGGTGTCGCGTTAACTTCATCGCCCAATGCTCATTTATCCCATATAACAATACAATACACTGAAATAATATCGTATACTTTACGAGAGTCGTGAGTATTGATCTTCTTCCAGTGATCTGTTAAAAACTACTACGATTTCCTTGTAACAAAGGTCACATTAGCAAGTAGGTAAATCCATGCCAAAACTAACAAGAAATCGAGCTGCGTTTGGCTTTAAAATATCTTTTCCTTTAAAAAATCTAAATATAATTGTGTAGAATGCAGCGTCAAATCTGTAGTTTTGTTTATTTTGTGAAGAAAATAATGTGACCAGGCGATTTAGCGTTGTTATGGTAAAAAGATACAAGGCAAGGGGGTTAGGAAACCTCAAGTAGAACACGTAAAAAATGAGTTCAGTGTTGATCTTGTTTTGTAGAATTATGGCGGGAAAATACGGCTGTTACAAGCTACTGATTCTTCGTTTTTGTAGATCAGGGGTTGGCAACACGTCAATCTTGATCTACTGCTGGATCGCGAGAATAGATTTAGTAGATCGCTAGCATTATTGCGAAATAAATTGAAATTTTATTTTTTTACTTTAGCGTTATCCATGGCCTAAAAAAAACCTTTTCATTAAATTTTTTTCTCAACGAAAAGGGGCTGGTGATCCTATTATTTTAGGAATCCTCCACGTCCATAATCCATTATCGAAGATATACCTACAGCCTTAAATACTTTAAATACATATTTGACTTGTCTGAAGTACCACAAATATATAGCTATTAGAACCGTAGATATGGTCCTCCCTGGAGGAGGGGGGGGGGTGTAACTAAAATAATAGGTCACTCATGTGTCTTCGTGCGATATATCTTTTTTTTATTATTGTATATTTGATGTCCTTTTCGTGAAAGTGTGCTAAGGGGAGATCTTTTACTTTTCACCACCTCCCGCCACCTTTTTGGCTACGTTTCTAGTAATAGAATTAAATTGTATTGCTAGTGGGTGGGGGTAGTGGTTGGAAACCCCCTCTCTTAATCTACGAGTCGGGGGGGGGGGGTCATCGCTTTTATTTTAAAAGGGGAGATCATCTCACAATTTGAGAACTTCTCAGTAGATTATCTTAATCTGTTGTAGATTATCTTAATCTGTTGTAGATTATCTTAATCTGTTGTAGATTATCTTAATCTGTTGTAGATTATCTTAATCTGTTGTAGATTATCTTAATATGTTGTAGATTATCTTAATCTGTTGTAGATTATCTTAATCTGTTGTAGATTATCTTAATCTGTTGTAGATTATCTTAATCTGTTGGAGATTATCTTAATCTGTTGTAGATTATCGTAATCTGTTGTAGATTATCTTAATCTGTTGTAGATTATCTTAATCTGTTGTAGATTATCTTAATCTGTTGTAGATTATCTTAATCTGTTGTAAATTATCTTAATCTGTTGTAGATTATCTTAATCTGTTGTAGATTATCTTAATCTGTTGTAGATTATCTTAATCTGTTGTAGATTATCTTAATCTGTTGTAGATTATCTTAATCTGTTGTAGATTATCTTAATCTGTTGTAGATTATCTTAATCTGGTTAGTTTGTTCTTAGATTGTCTAATCATTCCATGTTCTCGTCAGGTTAGTCGGTAAGTAGACTGGCAGTTAAGGTGTAGGCAGGGTGATTAGGTTTGGTAAAAAAATAAATAAAAGTGGGACACATATTAACTCTATATTACACGGTGTAGTTGTTTTTCTTTTGCACAATTCCACTTATATATCTTGGTAATTTTGTGCACAATTTTAACAGTTACTTCCCTTTAAAGCCAGAAGTTTTCCGTGGACCTTTTAATTTTCAAGATATGATTCAGGGCCGTAAATATAATCTCTTTAAGGAGGTGGAGAAGGGAGGGGGTGTTTGTGACATAAATGTGTCTGCAAACCAAAAAAAGTTATGTGCTTTTTTTGTGCCAGATATTTTTTTTGGATCGTATTTTTGCGGGGAAAAAAATGTAGATGGAATGGGCAAGGTGGGGGGGGGGTGGGGGTTACGCTTATGACCGAGTTTATAATACTGTCTTTAGTCATGCGCCGATTTTCTAATGATGGTGGATTCCCCAAAGTCCCCCTCCCTTATCTACGAGTCCGCAGGCTATGTATGATATTCTGCTTGCACTTAATTGGTAAAAGGAATTTTTGGCCACCCCCCCCCCCCCCAAAAAAAAAAAACCCAACATAAAAAAACAACAATTGTGTATATAAAACAATTTTGTGCATTTGTACAAGGTATATTTCTCTTATTTAGTTTCACTTTAGATAGTTTTCCGAAGGCAACTATTCAGCATTGATACCACTTTAGTTTATTTACTTTACGCAATTAGTTTTTGTGGGGAAAAAAGATTTATTTCTCTCCAAAATACACATTATAAAGAAAATGGTACCACGCCCATCATCATCATCATCAAGTGCCGTCTCCGCAACGAAGGTTGGCTGCAACGTATCTCCAACATCTCCTGTCTCTTGTCTTGGTGGTGCACTCTGCTAGACTGTAACCTGTCCATCGTGTAATGTTACTCTCCCACTTGTATCTCTGCCTACCTCTTGCTCGCTTCCCTTTAACTTTACCCTCAAGTAAGGTCTTCAATAGGGTGTCATGTCTTTTAATGTGTCCAAAGTATTTTATTTGCCTGATCTTTATTTCTCTTAGTAGTTCTTTCTTCATATTAAGTGTTTTTAGCACCTCTTTATTTGTTTTCTTCTCTTTCCATGATGTTCTCCCTATTCTTCTATATACCCACATCTCAAAGGCATCAATTTTGTCTTCTAATTGTTTATTTAGTGTCCATGTTCATAGAACATAGAAGCATTTGTATATAAACTTTCATATTTATTTTACATGTTATGCGTAATTGAAACTAATACACTTGAAATATTCAGTAATCATATATTTATCATGTATATCAATTGATATATTCATATATTTATCATGTATATCAATTGATATATTCATATATTTATCATGTATATCTATTGATATATTCATATATTTATCATGTATATCAATTGATATATTCATATATTTATCATGTATATCAATTGATATATTCATATATTTATCATGTATATCAATTGATATATTCATATATTTATCATGTATATCATTTGATATATTCATATATTTATCATGTATATCAATTGATATATTCATATATTTATCATGTATATCAATTGATATATTCATATATTTATCATGTATATCAATTGATATATTCATATATTTATCATGTATATCAATTGATATATTCATATATTTATCATGTATATCAATTGATATATTCATATATTTATCATGTATATCAATTGATATATTCATATATTTATCATGTATATCAATTGATATATTCATATATTTATCATGTATATCAATTGATATATTCATATATTTATCATGTATATCAATTGATATATTCATATATGTATCATGTATATCAATTGATATATTAATATATTTATCATGTATATCAATTGATATATTCTTTTTAGAACATTATCTTCGTCGTGGATACTCTTAACGTCTCTCTGTTCCAGGCAAGCAGGCCTGCATTCGTTAGAGACATGTGCATACATTCTTCGATGTCGCTGGTCCATTATCTTATTGGTTTTCCTCTTTTTCTCTTACCCAATTTTCTGCCTTCGTGTTGCTTTAAGTGTCATGATACCATCATGTCGCTTTAAGTGTCATGATACCATCATGTCGCTTTAAGTGTCATGATACCATCATGTCGCTTTAAGTGTCATGATACCATCATGTCGCTTTAAGTGTCATGATACCATCATGTCACTTTAAGTGTCTAAAGTATTGTAGTTTCCTTCTAATGGTGGTATTTAGAAGCCACCGTTAATTTAGTTTCAGTAATTTCAAAACTTCAATGTCCTTCTTTTTCTCTGTTCATGATATTCGTAGGATCTTTCTGTAGCACTTCATTTCAAATGAGTATATTCTTATGGATATTGTTTTGTTTAAAGTCCAAGTCTTGAATTTTTATGTTACCACTGCGAAAACACATGATCTTAAAAGGGTTACTTTAATGTCGTTATTACTAAATTGCCATATCTTTCTCATTTGTGTCAAGTTGAGTGTTGGAATTGCGAGTCTTCTTCTAATCTCGACTGAATGAATGCATTGAACACTGACATCCGCTAAAATGGCCGACGAAAATGAATGTGTTTTCCTTACAGCATCAAATTAACGGATTTTCCTCTCAAAAGAAACGGTAGCCTACTAGAGTAAACTGCCTAGAAATTCAGAATGGGTATATATTTATCACGAGAAAACCTTAAATGGTATAATAGAGGAACTTGGGAGGGAGGGGGGTCGTTTTATATGAACGTGTCATATGAACGTCAATATTGGCACTCTTGCACGTTGTTTTTTGTATCTAGTCTGATAAATGCCTATTAGTCAAAACGTCGATTTATGTGTGTTATCATGTGTATTTCCAGTGATTAGCAAAACATCATTACCATGTTCCAAGCTTTGCCTGTATTGTTAACAACTTCCCAACATTCCCCTTCGTCTGTGTTTTCTAGTCAATAATCTACCCTCTACCATTATCTGTATCTATAAATCAAGAACTTTGTTAATTATGCAGTCCTGTGGACTCATCGGGATCATTCTTCGAAAGTCGCTTGTGTATTACCCGGACCCGAAATGGAAACACATAATAGCAACACTGTTTACTTTCATGCATGTCGTAAGTAGCGACTAAGGAGGTTATAGGGTTGAGTTTGATGTCGGTTCCATATATGGTCAAAGAGAATCAAAACCATCCTGAAGTTGGATTTCCAGGCCTAAAAGGGCAGACATCTCAACAATGCTGTAAACCATGTCCCAACGCACTTTATTCTCCGGACTACATCCGGAAAAATCTACAAGAGTTTGAGAACGAACGCAGAAGAAGAAGATTGTTCGAAAATTTATTGTCCGTTATTTTATATTTTCCGAGATGTTGATTGGCATAGTATATACAATGTGACCAGTGAGTCATGAAAAAAAGTCAATTCGCGTCACTTCTGATGAATCCAGAGGTTTGTATACATCACGAAAGACACGTATAAACAGATCTCTTGAGAATCTCCCTAGCGTAGTGGTTAAGTTGTTTGTCTTGTGTTCAAGAGGTCATGGGTTCGAATCCGACTCGTGTCGTCTTGTGTATAAGATGGATTCTTTCGGAGATCTCTGTGGATTATCGTTTGAAGCTACGGAGTTACGTGCTATGAGTGGTACTCTCGGCAGGCGTCGTACCGCTTCGTTGAGAGTGACGGAGTACATATGGGAAACCGAGTACAGTGAAGTCAATCATCTACCTCTTTTGAACCCTCATTTGAACGTATAAACAGAATAATTTAAGTAGCCAGTTTGACATATTTTAAGCCAAACCAGGAAGTTGTACATTTGCAGCTTTAGACATTTAACCAAATGTGACTCACTGATTGGTCTATGATTTCTTTATATCTCCGCCCACTTTTTCTATTCCTCCCATTTTTCTGTCAAAATCTGCAACCAGTTTTATCTCCCTAAGTTTGCGTGGCACACTATGGGACGTGACTTGTGCTTTGTTCCAGACTAAAGTCAAGCACGTAAATTAATATAAAAAAAATGCTTGGAAATTACACAGGAACGATCTGTTTGCTAAATTGATTATTGATAATTGATTCGCCAGTGTTATTGTCTGCGTCCATGTTTTATGAATACAATGTATTAACAAAGAGCTTCTAGACTTCCGGTGTGGGTTCAACTCAACGTTGCGTATTTCCGGAAGTGATTCGAGGTTTCTATATCAAGACACGGTCTGCAACAATCAGGTTCAGGTGTTCATTTTCGTCGTCAACCATCATTCACGATCCATCATCATCAATGCTGTAGATGCGTTTTCATACGAAGTTGTTTTGATATGTTTTAATTACTAAAAAACAAAACAAAGGACACTTGCCTGTTTTCGTGTGCAATTCTCCCTTCCTGATGAAAAATGTGAACTTGTTTTAAAAAATCGTTAAGGGAGTGGGTTTACCCACCGTTTGGCGTATTCCTAGTACTAAAAGTCATGTCAACACATTTGTTCAGAGAGGTGTGAACCAAGACCGTCTCCACTAAAGGCCTTCCAACAGAATTAATTAGGACCGCATTCGTTGAGTCTTTTAATTATTGCTGGCTTTTCAGTTGATCACTATTTATATTTTTGGAATAGCATGCCAAAAATAGCCAAGGCAACTCCAAGTATAGAAATAGTGAGCAACCAAATTTAAAAAAAATAAGAAAACGTAACAAATGGGGTCCTAATTAATTCGGTTGAAAGGTCTTATATACAGCCATTTCTCTCGTGTGAAACTCCACGCGCCCCCCCCAACCTATGGACTTGATTATAATAAGATCATCCTCCTAGTTATTCCTTCTCAATCTTCATTCAAATCTTACCTTTTCCTCCTTCCTCACTCTTCCTCCATTCTCCTCTTTTTCTTCCAACTCATTCTTGTTCAAAGCACAATGTAACATTTTTTAAATTTGATTTAATCAAATCCCTTGACAAAAACTCAGGACCATTGATACATCAGCACCCAAAAAAAGTGGGGGGGGGGAAAGCCTTACCTTAAACAAAAAAGATATTCGCCGAATTTCGTGATTAATTCTCTCTTCTCCATAAAAAATGTGATGATCCTTCCGGGAAAACGCGTTAAGGAACAGAGAGTTGTGAACAGGGAGTTGTGAACAGAGAGTTGTGAACAGGGAGTTGTGAACAGGGAGTTGTGAACAGGGAGTTGTGAACAGGGAATTGGTTACCCAAACTGTTGGTTAACCACAGTTTAATTAAAAAAAAATTCCTAGTACAAAAAGTCACGTTCTCACATCCTAAGAGGAGTTGGGGAGGGGGGGTAGTTTTATACCCCCCCCCAAACCCACCCCTTCATCTAATGACGTCCAAATGACTCAAGATAGTATGTGTATTCGCACAGAAATTAATACAAAAATTAATACAAAACAATGACCGCAAATAAAGACTTGTTTGTTAAATGGGGGATTGAAGCCTCTGGCCGAGGTACGACTATTTCAACCTAATACCGGAATCTATGTTTACTTATATGGGATCTATGTTACTTATATGGGATCTATGTTACTTATATGGGATCTATGTTACTTATATGGGATCTATGTTACTTACATGGGATCTATGTTACTTACATGGGATCGACACAAGAATACAGAATGTTCTTCACTTTAAATTGGATTAACAAAATAGTAAAACTAGCCCAGAAAACTGAACAAATCACAGCATATATGGACGCAATTCGTAAAAAATAGTAAAAATAGACCAGAAAACTGAACAAATCACAGCATATATGAACGCAATTCGTAAAAAAAAATTAGTAAAATTAGCCCAGAAAACTGAACAAATGACAGCATATATGGACGCAATTCGTAAAACAAAATTAGTAAAATTAGCCCAGATAACTGAACAAGTCAAAGCATATATGGACGCAATTCGTAACAAAATAGTAACAATAGCCCAGAAAACAGAACAAGTCAAAGCATACATGGACACAATTCGTAACAAAATAGTAACAACAGCACAGAAAACAGAACAAGTCAAATCATTAATGGACGCACCTCTTCTAAAAAAGCAATTTTTGTTGCACAACTTCACAGAATCTCAATCACGAATCTAGTGTGACATTGAGCCCTCATCCTCATATTTCTTCACGCCTGCTTCAGATCGAATAAGTATGATTTGGGAGTGGGGGTTGGGGTTGAAAGAAGGCTCATAAACAAACCGGTGTTTGAGTATCATTTCCTTAAAGAGAAGACACGTCTCGGAAGTTGTGCAATCACATAAACAGGCATTTACATTACTTTTGATGGTCATAAGCTGTGAAATAATGAAGCTAGCTTCACCTCTAATTTTGGTTTGAGGATTTTGGTTTGTTTCGGTTGTTCACTATTTTATACTTCGAGTCACCGTAGGTATTTTTGATATGCGATTCTAAGTATATGAGATCTGATCAACTGAAAACGCAACAATAACCAAAACAGGTAACAAATGGGGTCCTAATTAATTGTATGCAGATGTCTACTATACCGTCGACGGTCCCACTTCAACGATTGTCTACATAGTTATGCACTTTCACATGAATTACACACCAAAATGAGCGAATGAAGTTTTTGTTTAATGGTAACCCGCTACAGAAGGCATATCTACGGTCCTGTCTTCTGTTTAAAAGTGGCGCGGTTCACTACAAGAGTTTCAAATTAAATTACCACGTTCCTCATTCCACTTGTGCACTTGTAGGGCTGTATACATTGATCTTAAAGGGGTTGATATTTTCACCTTTAATGAAATATTTGGATGTGTGGAGTTTTTAAAAAAAAAATAGATCCACAGGTAACATCTGGGATTACGTGGAGTCTTTATAATTATCCATACTATTTTCCTAATTTGATGTGTTATGATACAAAATTTTGTAAGTTATTAATACGTTTTGAATATGTTTCCTATGTGACGCCATTTATTCATTATACTTTCTATATATTTTTTCTAGCACACTTATGTTTCCTGAAAGTATGACTATTTTATTTACTTTGGTAGCATTAATTATTGAAATCCAACCTGGCAATTACTAGACAACAAACTTATGCAGATTTATGCCTTTTTGTACGAAAAATATGTCGATCGAAATCTTTAGATCTACATTCAAAAAATTAATTTGGTCCGAACGCTAAAAATTCTCCCTAGCGAATGAGCTAAAGTTGCTAATGTAAAGTTGCTAATTTTATGTTCATCTATTTTCTTCATCTTCTTCTCCGGACAATAGCCCGATAAATGGATGTAGTTTGAGAACAGTCGCATGAAAAAGACTTAGTTGTTAGCTATAGTCCAGAAATGGCTATGGTTCGATAAAGGAATACATTAGGTCGCAGTGTCCAGTTTGGCTGCGATATTTGCACAATTTATTCTAATGTTTTTGTTCGTCCATCATAAATGATGATGACCATTTTTTATATCCACTTTCGAAATTTCAGTTAGAATTATGTCCATGCCTAATAGATCCTAGATGGTTAATGAGCACTATTCGAGCTGTAAATGTCATTGGACAATTCGGGCATGGAATGACCACTTTAGACGGATGTTGGTCTATCTGTCACTTTCTAGCTACCCTTCCCTATTTGTACTGCTGCACTTCTCCTCTTTTGACATGATGATGCGCTCTGTTTGACTGTAGAGCGTATTGTAGATCGAGTTCCCCCCCTTGTATCTTGGTCTATTTCAAAGGCTTTCAGTGAGGTCTTTAACGAGTCCTTGAAGCGTTTCTTTTGTACCCTTCTCCAGCTCACCATAGAGAAGTATCTTTTGCTGGCGAAGGCGATGGTCTGGCGTTCATACCAAATGACCTGCCCAACGAATTAAATACATCTAATACATCCTAATACATCGTATACATCTGAGTCAGCATGCAATTTTTGGTTCACTTAAAGATGGTTCTATCTGCAGGCTTATCCAGTCTCCAACCCCAGCCTATCTTAGTCGTCCCTTACTACATGTATGGCAGGTGACGGCGTTTATTTTCATTGCATTTTGTGGAAATGTTTTCCTTTTCTATGACTGTTGGAAAATGATATGCAGTTTCTCAATAAGATTTTTACCACCATACTTATATAATTCGATTGACATTGAGTCGGAGCCAGATGCTTTTCACATAGAAAGCTGATGAATTGCTGCTGCGGTCAATATACGCAAATATTTGCTGTCTGCTTTGAACCCGGCAACTTGGCTGTCTCAGACAAGCCTTGTGCCACTCCGCCACAGAGCCGGACCTTGTACGATAACACTACTGAAAATGTAATGCCTTTCCCCACACCAAAATAATCCCACATTTCTACATAGTGAAGTAATAATTTAGTATTACATTTGATAAAACCGCCATTAGGCCAAATTGGAGCCACGAGGCCATATGGATTTTATAGAAAAAGTGACTAACATTGATGCCATGAAATTGTTGCTGGTTTTTATGTAATAAACCGCCCGTGTGTTGAGGGGCCCGAAAGGGGAGCAAAGAATAGCAACACTGTTTACCTTCCATGCATGTCGTAAGAGGCAACTGGGGAGGTTAAGGGATGGAGTTGGCTGTCCCATCCCATATAGGGCCAGTGACCCAAAGCCATGCTGAAGTCGAATGTGTCAGGCCGAAAGGCGCATATATCGCAGAAATTCTGTAAATCATGACACAACGCGTTCCGTTCTCCTGACTACATCCGGCTAATCTGCAGGAGTTTGAAAACGAACGCAGAAGAAGAAGAAGAAGATATAAAAAGAAATAAGTAAAGAGTGTTGCAGTATGGTACATAACACACTAAGATCTAGGACAGTAGATGTGTCCCCCCCCACCCCAAGGAGGAGGAGGTGAGGATGAGGGAGGTGTTACATACAAAATGTACAGTCGTGCATGTTAGATGTCTTTTTTTAATGAAAAAAGGTCACTCACGAGTGTGTTAGATTTCTTTTTTCTTTAATGAAAAAGGTCACTCACGAGTGTGTTAGATTTCTTTTTTCTTTAATGAAAAAGGTCACTCACGAGTGTGTTAGATTTTTTAAAAATTTAATGAAAACAGTAATTTGTGCGTGTGTAAGATGTCTTTTTTGTAAATGAAAGGTCATTCATGTGTGTGTTTGATGTTTTTTTTAATGAAAGAGGTCATTCGTGGGTGTTTTTAATGTCTTTTTTTAATGAAAAAGGTCGTTTGTGCTAGTGTTAGATCTTTTTTGTTTTGGATGAAAACATTTGATTATGTTTTTGATAAATCCCCCAGCGATTTATATCTTCAACATGTTCCCATTGTGTTTTGTGCGTAGCATCCTGATTAATTGTGCATCTTTTGGCTGGTTGCCTCTATAAAAGACAGTGAGTTTTATTAAGGAGACAAAATTACAGATATAGACATGTTTGAAGTGAACGAAAGAAGAAGAAGAACATCTTTAACGATGCTTCTTCTATTGCTTCTTCCTGTACTTCATACATTACTTCCTCCTCTGCTACATCCATTACTTCATTCTCAGTTCCATCCATTTCTTCCTTCTCTGTTCCATCCATTGATTTCTCCTATGCTATATCCATTACTTCTTCCTCTGCTACATCCATTACTTCTTCCTCTGCTACATCCATTACTTCCTCCTCTGCTACATCCATTACTTCTTCCTCTGCTACATCCATTACTTCCTCATCTACTACATCCATTACTTCCTCATCTACTACATCCATTACTTCCTCCTCTGCTACATCCATTACTTCCTCATCTACTACATCCATTACTTCCTCCTCTGCTACATCCATTACTTCCTTCTCTGCTACATCCATTACTTCCTTCTCTGCTACATCCATTACTTCCTTCTCTGCTACATCCATTACTTCATTCTCAGTTCCATCCATTTCTTCCTTCTCTGTTCCATCCATTGATTTCTCCTATGCTATATCCATTACTTCTTCCTCTGCTACATCCATTACTTCTTCCTCTGCTACATCCATTACTTCTCATCTGCTACATCCATTACTTCTTCCTCTACTACATCCATTACTTCCTCCTCTGCTACATCCATTACTTCCTCATCTACTACATCCATTACTTCCTCCTCTTCTACTTCCATTACTTCCTCCTCTGCTGCATCCATTACTTCCTCCGCTGCTACATCCATTACTTCCTCCTCTGCTACATCCATTACTTCCTCATCTACTACATCCATTACTTCCTCCTCTTCTACTTCCATTACTTCCTCCTCTGCTACATCCATTACTTCCTCCTCTGCTACATCCATTACTTCCTCCTCTGCTACATCCATTACTTCCTCATCTACTACATCCATTACTTCCTCCTCTTCTACTTCCATTACTTCCTCCTCTGCTACATCCATTACTTCCTCCTCTTCTACTTCCATTACTTCCTCCTCTGCTACATCCATTACTTCCTCCGCTGCTACATCTATTACTTCCTCCTCTGTTACATCCATTACTTCCTTCTCTGCTGCATTCATTACTTCTTCCTCTGCTTTCATTACTTCTTCCTCTGCTACATCTATTACTTCCTCCGCTGCTACATCTATTACTTCCTCCTCTGCTATATCCATTACTTCCTGCTCTGCTATATTAATTACTTCCTCCTCTGTTACATTTATTGCTTCCTTCTGTTCTCCCTTCTCTGCTTCATCCATTACTTCCTCCTATGCTTCATCCATTGCTTCCTACTCTGCTACATTTATTACTTCCTCCTCTTCTACTTCCATTACTTCCTCCTCTGCTACATCCATTACTTCCTCCTCTTCTACTTCCATTACTTCCTCCTCTGCTACATCCATTACTTCCTCCGCTGCTACATCTATTACTTCCTCCTCTGTTACATCCATTACTTCCTTCTCTGCTGCATTCATTACTTCTTCCTCTGCTTTCATTACTTCTTCCTCTGCTACATCTATTACTTCCTCCGCTGCTACATCTATTACTTCCTCCTCTGCTATATCCATTACTTCCTGCTCTGCTATATTAATTACTTCCTCCTCTGTTACATTTATTGCTTCCTTCTGTGCTTCCTTCTCTGCTTCTTCCATTATTTCTTCCTATATTTCGTCCATTGCTTCTTCCTCTTCATCCAATATTTCCTCATCTTCGTCTTCCATTGTTTTTTCCTCTCCTTCTTCCAATGTTTCCTCCTCTGCTTCTTTTAACTATACCTCCTCTACTTCTTTCGATTTTTGCTCCACCTCTTCTTCCGTCACTTCCTCATGTTCTTCTTGCATTTAAATAATATATGAAACGTAGATTGTTCACAGCGTGTTTCCAAGAAAGACGATCTTCCAGACGTGCCTAAAAACATTCCTAGAACATTCAATCTCGGGGCATTCAACACTGTTATTACACAAGGTTTTGTCAATGTGCATCACAAGAATAGTCCTGTGTGCTGATCGCTCGTTTGTTTATTAATTATGGGATTATAATAATTACCTTCCGAGGCACGCTCTTTCAACCTCAGGTCGGAATCAAAGTTGGTTAAGTCAGGATATGTTGGTTATATTACTGCAACTTTATAGTCTCGCACGAAAATTTAAACATGATTATTGTGAAATGACAATTATTGAGAATAAACTCAAACCAAATACCAGTAAGAGCATATAACAAAAGAATATCCCCGGGGTAAAGCCGAAGGCAGACCAAGAAAACCGTGGATAGAAAACATCAAGATAACCGTAAACAAACATGAATTAAATGCAACCACGGCGACACATCTGGCCTTGGAACGACAGCTTAAGCTCCCATCCATAGGCTTAAAAGTGGGAACCATCATTCACCTGGAATAGAGAATAGACAATAGGCAATCATTGGGGATAGAGAATAGACAATAGACAATCATTGGGGATAGAGAATAGACAATAGACAATCATTGAGGATAGGGAATAGACAAAAGACAATCATTGGGGATAGAGAATAGACAATAGACAATCATTGGGGATAGAGAATAGATAATAGACAATCATTGGGGATTGAGAATAGACAATAGACAACCATTGGGAATAGAGAATAGACAATAGACAATCATTGGGAATAGAGAATAGACAATAGACAGTCATTGGGGATAGTGAATAGACAATAGACAATCATTGGGGATAGAGAATAGACAATAGACAATCATTGGGGATAGAGAATAGACAATAGACAATCATTGGGGATAGAGAATAGATAATAGACAATCATTGGGGATTGAGAATAGACAATAGACAACCATTGGGAATAGAGAATAGACAATAGACAATCATTGGGGATAGAGAATAGGCAATAGACAATCATTGGGGTTAGAGAATAGATAATAGACAATCATTGGGGATTGAGAATAAATAATAGACAATCATTGTGGTTAGAGAATAGATAATAGACAATCATTTGGGATTGAGAATAGACAATAGACAACCATTGGGAATAGAGAATAGACAATAGACAATCATTGGGGATAGAGAATAGGCAATAGACAATCATTGGGGATAGAGAATAGACAATAGACAATCATTGGGGTTAGAGAATAGACAATAGATAACAATTGGGAATAGAGAATAGACAATAGACAATCATTGGGGACAGAGAATAGACAATAGACAATCATTGGGAACAGAGAATAGACAATAGACAATCATTGGGGATAGAGAATAGACAATAGACAATAATTGGGGTTAGATAATAGATAATAGACAATCATTGGGGATTGAGAATAGACAATAGACAATCATTGGGGTTAGAGAATAGATAATAGACAATCATTGGGGATTGAGAATAGACAATAAGCAATAATTTCACGGTGGATAGAAAATATCAAGATAGCAAATTACCATGGATTTCAAGATAGTCATGTTTCAACATTGAAAAAAACATGGCTTCCGCGCAACCAATGCGATTAATCTGGCCTTAGAACGTCAACTGAAGCTCCAACTGCTATGGTGGATATTAACATCCATCATTCACCTGGCGAAAGACAATAGAGAACAGACAACCATTAAGTCAGGCGCCTTTGGGGATCGTTCTTCTGTTTACATGCTTGAAGGGAACGTTACCGAAGGGATCCCTTTGCTACAGGAATCCAAAACGTCTTCTGTACTTTTCAATAAGTGATGATCCTATGTAAAGTACGAGGTTCCTTTTATGGTGAAGTACGCTCCTTTTAACCGCGAACGTTAGTCCAATTTGATTACAAGAAAGTTTGTAATGTACACAATAATGAGTGAAACGTACGCTGTAAAGGAAACTGCTAATGAGAAATTGTTGAGTTTTGCGACTCAACTAATACAAGTGTGGATGCTAACATCCATCACAATAATGCATCCACTTACAATTGTATCGCCAATCAGGGCCGTAAATATGATCTTCTCATAGGTGCGGAGGTTTACCTAAAGAAGGTCATTCGTGAGTTTTAGCGGTCGTCTTCTTTTATTAATGCCAATTTGATAACCTTTTTTGTAGAAGATCCCTAAGAGGGGAGAGGGTTTGCGCTTTTGGCCAAGTTCCTAGTACTAATGTGCCATAGCTGTGTAGGCACATCTCACCAAGGAGGGAGAACACTTCACAAACTAATGGCATCTCAGTAGATAGTGAGAACCCTTCACAGACAGTGGAAGATTGATGGTGTGAAATACCACTATACGTTGCCTGGCCAGTCCATATGGCTTATGTGTAATAATATTCTAACTACCTACCTCAGGGCTTATATGGCCATTTTAAATGATGCAGACGCGCAAATTCAAAGACGGACTGGCGAGTCAATAAGAATTTTTTTCGGACCCTGTCGTGACAACTGTGGACCAGGCAGATAGTCAAAGTATGAATATGCAAACGTGTGTTTAATTAATGACTTGTCACACCTTTGTGTATAATAGACAGTAAGGGTGAGAGCAGATGGGAGTATGTGAGATTTAGGAAGCATTTTAATTGGTCTGAAGTATTTACGAATCCCATTGTGCAAACATGTGTTTATTTAATGACATGACACACCTAACGGAAGTTTTTGCTAAGTTAGAGGTAACTTGGGATCAGACAAGTTTCAATTGGGACATCCGAGAGCGAAGACACAAGTCACAAAAGTGTCGGCTGTGAGCTGAATAGTGTAGCACGGAAAAGAATTCCAGAATAGCTAGGAGTTTAGTTAGTTTTTAATGGAAGTTGTGATTAGATTTTAGATAAGAGTTGTTAGAGTGATATTTTGAATAGTTCTAAGTTGGGAGACAGTGTAAGATCTCCAAGTATGATAGGCTTCTCGCTGGATATTGGATAATCGGAACAGACAGTTCAAGGAGTTGAACCAATATTGAAAACTTACAATTCCAGGACGTCAGGTAACATCGTACAAGACCCGAAATTAGCAATTGTGCATTCTCTACAGGCAGATAGGATCCAACTATTGCCACTACGATCTCGACACGGCCTTTTAGAATAGACAAACATTGTGATATATGGACCTCGGGTTGTAAATTCTAGCTGCTTACCATCACTGGAGGGGAGTCCAAAGGTTGTGTAGAAGAAGAAGCTTAGCTTGCCGAACAGGACGAATGAATGTAATAGCGGCAAGCCAGTAAATGAAGAAATGTGTGATATACCTAAGATGCTCTATATTTGAATTATAGATATTGTAACACTGGACGTTGTAACCTTGATGTTGTAACACTGGACGTTGTAACCTTGATGTTGTAACACTGGACGTTGTAACCTTGATGTTGTAACACTGGACGTTGTAACCTTGATGTTGTAACACTGGACGTTGTAACCTTGATGTTGTAACACTGGACGTTGTAACCTTGATGTTGTAACACTGGACGTTGTAACCTTGATGTTGTAACACTGGACGTTGTAACCTTGATGTTGTAACACTGGACGTTGTAACCTTGATGTTGTAACACTGGACGTTGTAACCTTGATGTTGTAACACTGGACGTTGTAACCTTGATGTTGTAAATCAGGTGTATGTAAATAAATAAACTGGTTGTATATATTTAAAACAAAGTTTTAAATACACACGCACGAAAATGCGCTTATTTAATTCCTGCGTTATTCCAGTGCTATCATATGGATGTGAGAGCTGGAAAAGCTCTTTATCTTCAGAAAAGAAATTACTGAGTTTCGAGAACAAATGTCTTCGTAGGATAACTAACACCCATTGGAGTGAATTCAAATCGAATGATAAAATCAGAGAAGAGACACATCACAATTTCATCACAGATGTTATCAGAAAACGCCGTTGGTCCTACATCTAGCATGCTCTACGCGTAGACACCAACAGAATACACCACCAATCTCTTGAATGGATACCTGCAGGCAAAAGAGCAAGGGGTAGACCAAAAGAAACACCCAGAAGAACAATACTTAGAGAAAGTAAAACAACCAATATTCATACTATTCAAGAACTGCACAGAATAGCTTTGAACAGACAGAATTGGAGAGATCTGACCTCTGCCCTATGCGCTAACTTCAGAGTAAAAAGAAAATGAATGAATGAATGAACGATATATGTAAAACAATCTGATATCTCGCTATATGAACTACTGGTATTTGTATAGAACCAAAGAAACCTATAAACCTCCCACTGTAATACTAAAAGTCCTGTTCCGATTTACTTAGATGGCGTCTGAACACCCCCCTCACTCCTTCCCCAATCTACGGGCCCGTCATCAGTACAATATGGATGGTCGACGTTCAAACTATCAAGTCAGACGAGAAGGTATGCTGTCTCTTGGTGTAGTTTTGACTTGAGATTATTTTCTTTCCTGATAACTTCATTTCTCCGTCGGTTTCTGTTGCTGACATGTATATCTGTCCTCAAACTCCTCAAACATCTCATATAAGTTCTGCCACTAAACAACTTAAAAAAACCCAGCACAGTTCATAAACATCTCATATAAGTTCTGCCACTGACATTATTTCTTATATAATTGTATAAGATTTTTGGTATACCGTTCTGTCAAAAAACCCAAACATTGATAACATTTTATGTAACAATCCCAAACAACTGGAAAAAAACAGCACTGTTCTATAGATTTTCATTGAATTCATCAAGAATTGACGATAAGTGACACAAGAAGAGAAAGAGAGAGAGAGAGAGAGAGAGAGAGAGAGAGAGAGAGAGAGATTGGAAATGTTAAGAGATTATTAAATTCAATGAAGCAAGGATATTTCCAATATTGCACCTGTATAACATGTCAGGATACTCCACGGGAGATAGTAATAGGATTTAGCGTGGGCGCGCAACAAGAAAAGAGAATTAGAAGTCGGATAATAGCAAGCAGAGAATAGCAATCAACGATTTGCATAATATGCCATTACTTCGCAACAGCATGTCAGAGTATACGAAAATATTAGAAATCGCGGTACTTTAGTTGTTAGCTCAATCGCACGCCGACCAGTAGACTCTGGTTTCGAGATCAATCGGTATTCGTTGTTTGCTATTTATTTAACGACGAAGACGAAGGTGTCGGGTCATTGGCGCAAATAAAACGACGACACAACACATTTCCATTCTCTGGACTATATCCTGCTGGAAATCTAGTAGTGTCATTGTCCTGCTGCAAGAGAGATCCAATGGGAATTTGAAAATGAACGCTGAAGAAGAAGAAGATATTTATGTTTTAAAAGTACTCTCGTGGTTCAACGAGCAACAATGAAGTAGAGTACCCAGTACTAATACTCTGATGAGAAGGTCAAATAATGGCGCTATTGCTACTGAGCCAGTACCGTAGGGGTCACAAGTTAGTTGGTTTTTGTTAAACCTCTGACTAGGGAGCTGAACATTTATGAGAAATCGCTTGATCACACTGGCTCATAACTCAAATGATCGTTACCTTACCTTTATCATTACCTTTACTTCCACCTTTACTTTTATATCCACCTTTACATTTACCTTCACATCTAATTTTACCTTCACATCTAATTTTACCTTCACATCTAATTTTACCTTCACATCTAATTTTACCTTCACATCTAATTTTACCTTCACATATAATTTTACCTTCACATCTAATTTACCTTCACATCTAATTTTACCTTCACATCTAATTTTACCTTCACATCTAATTTTACCTTCACATCTAATTTTACCTTCACATCTAATTTTACCTTCACATCTAATTTTACCGTTCGTGAACAATGGATTGAGATATTGAAAGGATGGATGTTGGAGATAGTGACTTTTATTTTCGTGCCTGAGCATGTTGGCGTTCGGGGCTGATAGAGAGCTGGTGTGCTGGCGGTAGGTGCTGTTGTTACACATCCGGGAGGAGCACTGGATCGGGCAGATGTGTTGAATTTCCAACGGGAGACAACATGTGAAAGTGAGTTTGACGTGGATGATGATTCTTATTCAATGGCTAGAATTAAGGAACAGGGTTTGAAATGTAGGGTCGTCAGAGGGGAGCAGTTTGCGGGAATAAGAAGAATGAGGTTCAATAAACATAGAACCGGAACTATCAGCAGAGGTGTAATGGCGGATATGCTCAGGGAGAGATCGGAGCACCTATGGGTTTGTCCGGAGTGCAGTGATGATGATCCGACGATTAACTAACTAACTAATTAACTAACTAACTAACTAACTAACTAACTAACTAACTAACTAACTAACTAACTAACTAACTAACTAACTAACTAACTAACTAACTAACTAACTAACTAACTAACTAACTAACTAACCAACCAACCAACCAACCAACCAACCAACCAACCAACCAACCAACCAACCAACCAACCAACCAACCAACCAACCAACCAACCAACCAACCAACCAACCAACCAACCAACCAACCAACCAACCAACCAACTAACTAACTAACACAAACTCCTGCAGATTAGCAGGATGTAATTCGGAGAACGAAAAGAGTTGTTTCATGGTTTACATCATTGCTGCGATATCTGCGCCTTCGGCCTGACACATCAGACTTCAGCATGGTTTTGAGTCACTGACCCTATATGAGATTGGATAGTCAACTCCATCCCATAACCTCCTTAGTCGCCTTTTACGACATGGGTGGAAGGTAAACAGTGTTGCTATTCTTTGCTCCCCTTTCGGACTCGGGCAACACACGGGCGAGTGAGATTATGTGTTACCTATTCCATTCTCTGGACCACATCATGCGAATCTGCAGGAATTTGAGAATAAAATAAGAAAAATGAGTTACCTGTGCTCAGTGAATGTTGGTTTTTATTCGAATCTTGTTTGTCATGAGATGGATTGACACACGACACGCCTAACCCTCTTAATCATCTTTTTAGAAGATGGGAAGAGACATATGTTGCTTATTATGCGTTCACTGGGAGCCGCGTAGCGCAGTGGTTAGAGCACTGGTTTCGCATACGAGTGGTTTGGGTTCATTTCCCAGTTGAGGCGGAAATGTTTTTCAGATCGCAACGGCTCCCAGGTCGACCCAGCCTTAAATGGGTACCGGATTAATCCGGGAAGTAAAGACTGCGAGGGAGAGGATATGGCTACCGCTCTCATTTGCAGAGCCTCTGAAATGTGAGAGCGCTAACATCTCACACCCCTACGTCATTAATAAATGCTATGGGTTACATTACTTTTTATGCGTTCATTCTTAAACTCTTACTGGCTAGATTTAGCCTAGAGAACGGAATTCGTTATAGTCTGGTTTACAGTTTAACTGCGATATATGCTCCATTTCACTCGACGCATCCAATTTAAGTTTGATAGTTTGGGTTAACGTCTTCTGGATGGAGCTTCTAAACACTCTACACCTTCCTTAATCTATTATTACGATATACAAGGCAGAGAATAGTGCTACAAGTCTTTGCTCCCTTTTGGAGCCTTGTCAAAGCTGATTAACCAACCCTAAATGTTTACTATAGATCTGTGTTTTGCAACAGCCAGTCCACGGTAACATTTCTACAGGATCTTGGTAATATGTTTACTGGACCGAGAAAAAATATTTACTAGTCAGCGGCTACATGTCTACCGGGGCGCAGCAATATGTTTACCGGTATGTGGCTACATGTATACTAGGCCACGGCAATATGTCTGTAGTGTCGCGGCTACTTGTCTATCGGGCCGTGGTATCATGTTTACTGCACCTTGGCAACAAGTCTACCAGGCCGAGTAAACATGACTACAGATGGTCGTAGCAACATATCTACCGGGTCGTAGCAACATATCTACCAGGTCGTAGCAACATATCTACCGGGACGTTGCAACATGTCTACTGCGACTTGGCAATATGTCTACCGGGTCGTGTCAACATGTCTAGCGGGCTGTGACAACATGTGTACCGGGCCGTGAGAACTTCTTTAAATTAAGAGTGTAGTACAGAGAACGAAATGCTCTGCGCCATGGATTATAGCTTGGATGCAATGTCTGTGCCGTTTATTTTTCTTCACTTCCTTCTTTAGGGTGCTTCCTCAAACTCGTGTAGACTATCAGGTTGTAGTACAGAGAATGGAACTTGTGTCATAGTTTACAGCTTAGTTGAGAAAGCTGCACATTTCGATCTGTCACACCCGACTTCAGAATGATATCGGATCACTCTGACCCTCTATTAGATGGGGTAGCCAACTTTATTTCCCAAAATCTCCTTAGACATCTCATTTTGTTGTTGTTGTTTTACCAGATCTGTTTTCCATTAACACGCTGCACTTACTGCTGGCATGCCGTCTACATTTGATTTTCCCAGATCTGTTATTTTCCACTAACACGCAAAACTACTGCTGGCATGCAGTCTACGTTTGATTTTCCCAGATCTGTTATTTTCCACTAACACGCAAAACTACTGCTGGCATGCTGTCTCCATTTGATTTTCCCAGATCTATTTTCCACTAACACGCAAAACTACTGCTGGCATGCCGTCTCCATTTGATTTTCCCAAATCTGTTATTTTCCACTAACACGCAAAACTACTGCTGGTATGCAGTCTACATTTGATTTTCCCAGATCTATTTTCCACTAACACGCAAAACTACTGCTAGCATGCCGTCTCCATTTGATTTTCCCAGATCTATTTTCCACTAACACGCAAAACTACTGCTGGCATGCCGTCTACATTTGATTTTCCCAGATCTGTTATTTTCCACTAACACGCAAAACTACTGCTGGCATGCAGTCTACGTTTGATTTTCCCAGATCTGTTATTTTCCACTAACACGCAAAACTACTGCTGGCATGCAGTCTACGTTTGATTTTCCCAGATCTGTTATTTTCCACTAACACGCAAAACTACTGCTGGCATGCCGTCTCCATTTGATTTTCCCAGATCTGTTATTTTCCACTAACACGCAAAACTACTGCTGGCATGCAGTCTACGTTTGATTTTCCCAGATCTGTTATTTTCCACTGACACGCAAAACTACTGCTAGCATGCCGTCTCCATTTGATTTTCCCAGATCTATTTTCCACTAACACGCAAAACTACTGCTGGCATGCAGTCTACGTTTGATTTTCCCAGATCTGTTATTTTCCACTAACACGCAAGATTACTGCTGGCATGCAGTCTCCATTTCATTTTCCCAGATCTGTTATTTTCCACTAACACGCAAAACTACTGCTGGCATGCCGTCTCCATTTGATTTTCCCAGATCTATTTTCCACTAACACGAAAAACTACTGCTGGCATGCCGTCTCCATTTGATTTTCCCAGATCTGATATTTTCCACTAACACGCAAAACTACTGCTGGTATGCAGTCTACATTTGATTTTCCCACATCTATTTTCCACTAACACTCAAGACTACTGCTTTCATGTAATCTACATTTGATTTTCCCAGATCTATTTTCCACTAACGCGCAAAACTACTGCTGGCATGTAGTCTACATCTGATTCTGTAATTCCATGCAGTGTTTATCTGCATGCTAGGTTACAGTATTACTATTCTTTGCTCGAGGTGCATGTCCCCAGCAACACCCGTGCAATATATTTTTTAAATTTATTTACAAGCCCTGTCTTTGTTTCAAATATTTATATTTACCTGTATTTAAAATATGCAAATCTCTCTTGAATTTTCTTTTAATTTTTTCTTTACGTCGGCGACAGTCGTCAACAACCCTGATTCCATTCCAGTCTGCATACCAATTATCTCTTCCTCCATTATTTTCTCTCTATCGTTATTAGCTTCATCATATTTGTCGTATTCCTCCAACCTCCTCGAAAAATTTATCTCAGAATTTCTAATATTTCTTTGTCAAGGCGGCCACAAAAATCACCTGAAATCACTCACAGAAAGGAGATTGTCAGCGCGCGTGCGACCTGCTGTATCAACCAATAGGAAGTAAGATATTTAAATATTCAATAAACTCACTCCGGTTCCATCACGAACAGGTGAGTACAATCAAGCCGACGTGCAAATAATACCAAGGGAACAACTTCTCACCCTGACATTTGATTCTACAAGCACAATATAGCGTGGAGTGTGATATTCGATGAGTTCTGATTCCTGAACAGGTGATTACGATCAATTTGAGTTGTCTCAAAACTTCATCGTGACAGGTACGTTAATCGATTTATATTTATCATTAGTGTTTCCAAAAATATTTGACGTAGTCCTACATTTAGTTAAAGTGACCCGATATTTATAAAAGAACTTTTTTTTATATAAGAAAATAAAGGTTTTTAATTGTACTCTAAACATCTTCAATCTTTTCAGAAATATTTTATTATAATTATTTTCTTGCACAATTTATTTTTTAAAATCTAACATTTAATTGTTGTTTTTTTTTGACGATGCATGCACCTACCATTCAACAGCAGACATATATATCACGAAAAACCATATTTATATTCCACACAACAGAAGATACATTCTCCATGCAACAGTAGGTCCATATTACACGCAACAGTAGGTCCACATTCCATACAATAACATATCCATATTCCATACAACAGCAGATACATAGTCCATGCAACTGTAGGTCCAAATTACATGCAACAGTAGGTCCATATTCCATATAACAGTAGGTCCCTATTCCATAAATAACATATCCATATTGCATACAATAGCAGATACATACTCAGTAGGTCCATATTACATGCAACAGTAGGTCCATATTACATGCAACAGTAGGTCCATATTACATGCAACAGTAGGTCCATATTACATGCAACAGTAGGTCCGGTCCATATTACATGCAACAGTAGGTCCATATTACATGCAACAGTAGGTCCATATTACATGCAACAGTAGGTCCATATTACATGCAACAGCAGGTCCACATTCCATACAATAACAGATCTCTTGTAGTCATTCCCGCCTAGCACACATACCAATAGCTTTTCCCGTCGAACGGGAATTCCCGCAAGGGTGAACAACAACTCACTGTCCAGTGTATTTGGAAATATCTGTTAGATATAATAACAACGCTAGAGCTTCAGCCCTCACAGTTCGTGGTCGGGCACGGCGTGGTCAGCCGGAACAACAAAGAAACATGTCGCAAGGACCAGATATGCGTCCTGTTGTCGACGTCTGTTTCAGCAGCATTAGACTCTGAACAACATCAGGTCAGAAAACGTGGTCGCCGCGGTATGAATAACAGAGGGAGGAGAAAAAAGAAATTCATAAGGAAAACCGATAGAATACGGAAACATAACATCAACATTGGATACTGGAACTGCAATAGCGCTAAGCAGCGCGGCCCAGTTCTTGAACGTCTCCTGTATGACTTCGACATCTTGTTATTACAGGAGACACAGGCTGAACAGTTGAAATTTATGGACTTCGTATGTCACGTCAGTCCTGTAGGCCCAACACACCACGGGCAAGCTATTCTCGTTAGGCAAGGTATACCACACACACTATTGAATTTATCAGCGTGGGATAGAGAAAACAGAGAGCTGCAGGGTGTACAGATAACATTCCAGGGTAGAAGGTGGAACATCATCAACGTCTACATGGGAAATTGCTCCCATATTAAGCCTGACGACTGGGAGTTCATCAGAGAACTTTAGCATCTCCCTGGAGAAATGCTACTGGTCTGTGGAGATTTTAATGCACGAAATGTCTCCTGGGGAAACCCAAACAACAACCATCAAGGACTGGCTTTAAATGAAGCGCTACTCGAGACTGATCTAGCTCTTCTGAACTGCATGAGCATGACTAGATTAGCAACCAAAGAAACAGACTCCGATTCCAACATTGACCTCGCACTGATCTCAGGTCATAGAGCGACAGATGCGAGATGGACAGCTCTCAAATATCATGGAAGCGACCATTTGCCATGCGCCATAAGCTTCTCGAAAGGGCGTCATGACAGATTGATCAAGATTCACCACCCTTTTAGATATGCGCACACGAAAGAATCAGTGCTTAGCAGCTTGAGAAAGAAGGCCTGGGAACGCAAGTGGGTGAGACCTAAGATCCAACAGCCCCCATGGTGGAATAAAGAGACAGAGGCAATATGGCTACTAAAAAAGCAATCGATAAAGGATTGGCAACGCATTAGGAAACAAGCAAACATCACACTCAGTGATAGATTGGAGGCACGGAATGCAATGAAGAAGACAATAGAGTCTTTTAAACAAGTTGCCGAAGTAGCAAAGAAGATGTGTTGGAATAAATTCACCGGGGAGGTCACGGCGGACAAAGCATTACACAAGTTTTGGAAACTACATAGGTCAATGAAGCGGAGAACAGAATCGGAACCCAGTACAAGTGTGAGGGACGACACAGGGCAGACATTGATATCAGATAATATGAAAGGTACAGCTTTCTTTGATAGATATCTTCAACAAACTAATCAGGGTGACTTAGATCAGCGCAAAGAAATGCTGCATATCCTGACATCCATCACGGATTTTAGGGCCAAAGAAGACCAGCTTGCAGATATTAAAGAAGTGCAACTCGCTATTAAGAATGCATCCGATGGCGCTCCAGGTCCGGATGGAATCAGGTACAGCTTACTCAAGGACATTGAGGAGAATATGCTAGCTAAAATAACAGACGATTATAATACGAGTCTGAAAACAGGAGTAGTACCAGAGGAGTGGCTACATAGCTATCTTATACCCGTGCCAAAACCAGGCAAAGATTATACGGACATAAAAGGTTATCGCATCATCACAATTGCAGAATGTGTACGGTAAGATTCTGGAACGAATTGTGGCTAGACGCATAACCAGGGAACTAGAGATAAAAGGCGTTCTCCCAAATAACCTAGGGGCATACAGACCTAGACGAGACACAGTCACAAATGCAGCAGTTCTTGCATATGAAGTTTATGAAGGTTTTCATAACAAAGAAGAATCTGCAGTTGCAGCGATAGACCTGGAAGATGCATACAATAGAGTTAGCTACACCCATCTCATCGACATGCTAAGGGAACAAGATATCCACCCCTGGATCATACGCTGGATAGCAAATGTGCTAATCTGTAGAAAAGTCGCTCTGAGTTGTGGATCCTGGACATCTGAGATCAGAACAATAGCACCTGGTCTGCCACAAGGATCTCCTCTGTCCCCAGTACTGTTTAATGTGTATACATTGAGAATTGCTCAATTGCAAACTCCCAGCAATTGTAGAGTTCTAACATACGCTGACGATATCCTACTATACAAAATGGGCAGGAACAGAAGAGATATCGCTCACAGTGTACAAAATGGACTAGATCAATTGTCGATATGGTGCAGAGCATACAACGCTGTGATCAATCCCTCGAAAGCAAAGGTCGTCTGGTACTCCTTAAATAATAATCTGGTTAATGACACACTGCCAGCTGTTAGTTGCATGGGCTCATTCATTGAAAGAGAACAGGACCTTAAATATCTTGGGATAATCTTTGATAGAAGTCTCTCATTCAACAAGCACGTCACAAATATGATTCAGAAGGCTAGAAGAGGGATCAGTGGTTATCAAGGTTATGGCGACCTTCGACATGCAGCAATGGGTACTTTTTCTGCTCCTGCAAGTGGTGGTGCTATCTGTAATAGATTATGGCATCGGCCTACTAACTTTGTCACAGACACAAGTCGATAGATTGGAAAAAGTTCAAAATGAGGCAATGAGAGCGGTACTGGGGTGTACTAGAGACACACCCATCTCTGCTATGAGATTTCTGCTTGATCTCCCCATCATTAGAGTGCGACATTAAGTAGCACAAGTTAAGTCGTACCTTAAAGTGACAGAATACAACCACTACCCATTACACCATCGTCTAGATGAGTCAAAGGGAAAACGTATTAAGCGTGGCAGATCATGGATGGCAGAGGCTGAAGACACACTGCGAATAGTATGTGAATTGGAAGAAATAGGAACGGGCAGTGAATGGGTGGAGGTAGACACCGAGACGAAATCACTGACTAAAGTAATAATACAACTAGATAAAGCGTGTCGAAAATGGACGGCAGTCAGGGCTCATGATGCAGTGTAAGAACTCGCCCAACTACACTCGAAACCACAAGACATAATTATATACACAGATGGAACTGTTAGCAGAAACACAAATAAAAGCGGTTGGGGTTATGTTGCCTACAGAAATGGCGTGAAGTTGGTTGAGAAATCTTCAGCATATTCTACTTTCACATCGAGCATGAGGATGGAGATAGAGGGAGTTACAGCAGCTCTTACTTGGTTGATAACTGATACATTAAAACACTCGGTAATACTCACAGACTCTCATAGCATGTTGCGCAAGATAGAAAAGTTCATGCTAAGAAAAGAATGATGGGACTTAATGAACAACTCAGTTGTCCAAAGCATTACATGGATATTCTGCCCTGGTCATGCTGGGGTCAGAGGAAACGAGAGAGCCGACTTACTGGCAGGCAATGCGGCAATTGACGGCACATTGCTGAGAAGAGATAAAGCAGATTTAATAAAGGCAGTAATAAATTCATTTCAAGATGCAGATGATATCAATGAGGTTGAGAACGTACACATACAGAGAATGTTAGAAATGGGAGTATTCAGAGGTGAGGGGAGGAAAAGTAAATTTTTTGGAATGTCCCGAAGATCACACAATCAACACCTGACCGGAACTATGATTCTACATACACTGGGATGGCTGCTGGAGCGGAGGGCGGAGCACTTATGGGAATGTCCCGCGTGCTGTGAAGCCAGTTTCTAATCAAGAATCTCTTGTAGTCAATTTACCTCCTCTTCTTCTGCTGCATTCTTTCTCAAACTCCTGTAGATTAGCAGGATGTAGTCCGGAGAACGGAATGCGTTGTGTCATGGTTTACAGCATTGCTGCGATATCTGCGCCTTTCGGCCTGACACATCCGACTTCAGCATGGCTGTGCGTCACTGACCCTATATGGGATGAGACAGCCAACTCCATCCCATAACCTCCATAATCGCCTTTCACGCCTTTTGCGTGGAAGGTAAACAGTGTTGCTATTCCTTGCTCCCCTTTCGGGTCCGGGCGGTCAACTTACCTATATACTGAGGATTTTCTCTTGTTGAGTCTTCATTGTAATATATTTTTACAAATACATTTCCAATCCATCTAAGTAAGAGGCTTTTTCTCAAAGCATTGCATACCCGCTGAAACTCGAAGTCTTCTTATTACAAAATAAATCTTCTAGAGTAATTCCAACATTGTACATAATGATACACTATCTCTATTGCTTGTAATTTCGGGAATTGAAATAAATAAACGCTGGATTGGCGATACATTCCTATTACAGGGAGAGGTTGTGGGTCTAAAACGGTTTTCGGCTGAAATGGAAATTGAATCACGAAGCATTGACCATCGGGGCATTAATGGACAGTTCTTGACTGATTAAGACATAAAACAAAATCGTTTTCTAATGAATGTATTTATATCATAGGCCTTTCATGGAATGATAATGATGCTTTCCTTGTTCATGAGTGGTTAGAAAATAGGCCCGAGTGAAAATTAGTTGAGGGCTACGACACCCCCTTCTTTCAAAAGCGGCATATATTGTGAAAGCTTTTCGATCCATATTAAATACCTACTACGTGAACGTGAATAATTCCGTCCCGTTTTTGTTGTGCATGTATTCTTGATAAAGCCCTTGTTGGCGAAACATCGATATGTATGTGTTATTATGGGTGTTTCCAGTGATTAGCAAAATTTCGTTACCATGTTTCCAACTGTGCCCATACATAGCACATCTGATTTGAGAAGGGAGGTACCTTTCATTTACATCATTTGTTTTCCAACGACTCCATAAGAGCTTACTCAAGTGAGTGTATGCCTCCCTCTATTTTGCGCCGGTCTCCAGGTGGTTTGATATAAATCTTCCCATGATCTAAATCTTCCCACTAATTTCGAATGATCATAAAACCGTTCAAACTTGTTTTGCAGATATCTTTATATTTCAATTTTGATTTCCCCCATTTATGTCCACCAGATCAGAGATAACGGTTGTGTACTGTCTTAGGAATGCGATCGCCCGAGTCCACTGTTTCTCAAAAACAAGAGTGCATGTGGACATAAATCTATCGCCGTGAGTTGATACAAACATAAAATGAATTATCAGGTCTTTTTTTAACCTTTTTTCTATATATTTTCAATATATTTTCTACACTTTTTCTTGCTAAAAGAACGATAGTCTTCATCAGCATGATATATTTACACTACTTAAAAAAAAATTATATGAACTTTTATACACATTTATATTCGTCAGTCTTGTGCGCCAAGTCCAAATTCGCTGTGTAAATAGATAAATATCTGTGAGTTAGCGCACGGTAGCGCAGCCTAGCAAGAACAGTGCGTGTGACATTATTTCAAAATTTTGAAGTCATCTTAAATATCAATATCTGAGAGCTCAGTAGAGAGGAGGTATCTTAACGTGCTGCAATACTTCTGTGTTAATAATCTTGTCCTGCTATCGAATGTTCATTATTTTGGGGAGACACCAACCACATAGGAAACATGATTACGTCTCTTGTCGTGAAACGGGTAAGTTGTCCATGTTTCTGACCTATACAACAGTATGCTTAGCACGCAGTACTGGTATATGATGGTTGTCTTGAGGGTATCCGATATATCAACATATCTTGAGGAGGAGATTCGATAAATAATTGGTTATTTAGTCGACAGATCATCTTCACTGAATATCGAACTATCGTTCCAATAAGTGATCGGATCTCCTTCTAAGGATATCTCTCAGCGTGTGGTCACCCCTACACTGTGTTGGTTTACTAGTCTTCTCTGGTTACCTGCTTGACATTATGTTTTTGAAGTCTGGTCTGGGTAGCATACTCACAAGCATTAGTTACATCGGTCTCTCGTTCTATCTCCCTAAGTGTATTAAGAAGTCACTGGTTATATCTCCCTAAATGTTTTTAAGAAGTCACTCGTTATATCTCCATAAATTTATTAAAAAGTCACTCGTTCTATCTCCCTAAATGTATTAAGAAGTCACTCGTTCTATCTCCCTAAATTTATTAAAAAGTCACTCGTTCTAATTCTCTAAATTTATTAAGAACACTATCTCGGTCAATTACAAGTCTTGTCCCTACGGTCGCTGTACAAGCATATTCCTCAGATCATTTCCTCGGACACAAAATACCGGTACAAATCTCGAGATGACTATTGTAAGCTTTGACCGTTTCACCGACTCCAACCACGGCGTGTCCAGCCATCCTCAATCTATCTTAGCATACTATAATCATAATTTGTGTCTTATAAGAAAATTCTAGTTTTCTCCACGCTCTCTCTCTCTCTATCTCTGTCTCTCTCTCTCTCTCTCGCTCTATGTTCATTGCTTCCAAAATTTGGAGGTAATCTTCACAAGGACACGAAAAAGAGTAAAGGTGACAAAGAAAATGTAAGGTGAAGAAGCAACGGCAGGGTCCTCAGGAGAGTGATGGATAGAACATGGTCCCATGAGAGCTTCCATCCATTCATCCATCCATCCATCCATCCATCCATCCATCCATCCATCCATCCATCCATCCATCCATCCATCCATCCATCCATCCATTCATCCATCCATCCATCCATCCATCCATCCATCCATCCATCCATCCATCCATCCATCCATACATCCATCTTCAGCGCCGAATACGATGCATAGGGAAAGAAACCATTGCTATCCAGTTCAAGCAATGTGATGTCGCTATATCTAATTCTTGATTATTGTTGAGTCAAATAGTCATATCCCATTTGAGGCTGTTCTGCGAAGAACCTCTCTTGATCTTGATCTTTTTCTTTTGATCTCTGGTACCCATTTTAATGCTTCTATTGGCAGTCTGTTTTCATTCATTTTAATTAGATATCCGATATCAGTCCATCGTTTTCTTCTTCTTGTTGTATAAATATATTGTTGTTTGGTGTCTTCTCTTACTTTATGGTTTGATTTGAATTCTTCCGAACCAATATTTAAGTTTTTCTAATACATTTATTGTCAAATTAATTTAATTTCATCTCCAGTAATTTTGTTTTTTTTTCCCCCAACTTTTCCAACCATATATCTTAATACGAATATCACATTGGAGTTGAACAGTAGTAGTTTGGTATGTTTACTTATTATTTTTGATTTTCTGATGTTTGTTAGGTGGCTGAAGGCACATGATGCCAATACAATTCTGGTAGAGATATCCTTTGTTATATCGCCATCTTGTGTCATTTTAATGACTAAACAGAAAAAGTTATCAACTGTTTGAATTGTTACTCTGAGAGTTATTTTACAATGAGTTAATAAAATGCTATATAGAAACAGCGAAGGCAGACCTAGAGGCCGACCACGAAAAAGATGGACCACTTAAATAAAAGAGGCGACAAATTCCACAATATGCTCAGCACACAAGAGGGCCGTCTCCAGAAAACTCTTCTAACCCTGACACCGAAAGGAAACAACGAGTTTCAGGGAATAGATAGATAGTAATATTCATAACCTTAGTCGTGGAGGTGTTGACTTGAAAGAAAATTTGTTCTGAAAGGTGACACAGTCGATTAGGTGTTAGAGTTTAGGAGAGATTAGAGATAGAGATAGAGAGAGAGAGAGAGAGAGAGAGATATAGAGGTAAACAACGTGTGACAGGAGCTAGAAGATGAACATGTAAATCCTGATTAACATTCGCTTTCTCCTACTTCTCTTTTTTTCTCTTATGGTTCGTTATCTGTACATTATCTATGCTTCCATTGTTGCTCATCCTGAACACAGCATTTTAGTCGAAACGTCTGTGCTTGTGTTTAGTTATTAGTCTTATTTTAGAAGTCACTTTTTGTAACTTTTGGTAACACTTAAATTTACCTATTATCGTTCATGCTCGCGTTTAGTCTGTGTTACCACGTCCAGCATATTTTGAACATCTTATTTCACCCATGACACTTCGGTGAGTTATCTAAAGTGTCCCTGAAACTGTCAATGAAAGTGTCAATAAAGGAGTCAATAAAGGTGCCAATAAAAGTGTCACTGAAGGTGTGAATGAAAATATCTTTAACGCTGACAATGAAGGTGTAAACGAATGTGTCGTTGAAGATGTCAAGGAAAGTGTCTTTGAAAATGTAAATGAAAATATCTTTGCAGGTATAATCGAAGGTGTCATTGAAAGTGTATTGAAAGGTGTACAGATAGGTGCAAATGAAAGTATCTCTGAAAGTATACATGAAGATACCAATGTAGGTGTCTTGGAAGGTGATAATAGAAGTATATTTGAAATTGTTAATTAAAGTTATTTGAGGGTGTCAATGTAGGTGTCTTTGAAGGCATCAATGTAGGTGTCTTGGAAGGCATCAATGCAGGTGTCGTGGAAGGCATCAATGCAGGTGTCTTGGAAGGCATCAATGCAGGTGTCTTTGAAGGCATCAATGTAGGTGTCTTGGAAGGCATCAATGCAGGTGTCGTGGAAGGCATCAATGCAGGTTTCTTGGAAGGCATCAATGCAGGTGTCTTGGAAGGCATCAATGCAGGTGTCTTGGAAGGCATCAATGCAGGTGTCTTGGAAGGCATCAATGTAGGTGTCTGGGAAGGCATCAATGCAGGTGTCTTGGAAGGCATCAATGCAGGTGTCTTGGAAGGCATCAATGCAGGTGTCTTGGAAGGCATCAATGCAGGTGTCGTGGAAGGCATCAATGCAGGTGTCTTGGAAGGCATCAATGCAGGTGTCTTTGAAGGCATCAATGTAGGTGTCTTGGAAGGCATCAATGCAGGTGTCGTGGAAGGCATCAATGCAGGTTTCTTGGAAGGCATCAATGCAGGTGTCTTGGAAGGCATCAATGCAGGTGTCTTGGAAGGCATCAATGCAGGTGTCTTGGAAGGCATCAATGTAGGTGTCTGGGAAGGCATCAATGCAGGTGTCTTGGAAGGCATCAATGCAGGTGTCTTGGAAGGCATCAATGCAGGTGTCTTGGAAGGCATCAATGCAGGTGTCTTGGAAGGCATCAATGCAGGTGTCTTGGAAGGCATCAATGTAGGTGTCTGGGAAGGCATCAATGCAGGTGTCTTGGAAGGCATCAATGCAGGTGTCTTGGAAGGCATCAATGCAGGTGTCTTGGAAGGCATCAATGCAGGTGTCTTGGAAGGCATCAATGCAGGTGTCTTGGAAGGCATCAATGTAGGTGTCTTGGAAGGCATCAATGCAGGTGTCTTGGAAGGCATCAATGTAGGTGTCTGGGAAGGCATCAATGCAGGTGTCTTGGAAGGCATCAATGCAGGTTTCTTGGAAGGCATCAATGCAGGTGTCTTGGAAGGCATCAATGCAGGTGTCTTGGAAGGCATCAATGCAGGTGTCTTGGAAGGCATCAATGTAGGTGTCTGGGAAGGCATCAATGCAGGTGTCTTGGAAGGCATCAATGCAGGTGTCTTGGAAGGCATCAATGCAGGTGTCGTGGAAGGCATCAATGCAGGTTTCTTGGAAGGCATCAATGCAGGTGTCTTGGAAGGCATCAATGCAGGTGTCTTGGAAGGCATCAATGCAGGTGTCTTGGAAGGCATCAATGTAGGTGTCTGGGAAGGCATCAATGCAGGTGTCTTGGAAGGCATCAATGCAGGTGTCTTGGAAGGCATCAATGCAGGTGTCTTGGAAGGCATCAATGCAGGTGTCTTGGAAGGCATCAATGCAGGTGTCTTGGAAGGCATCAATGCAGGTGTCTTGGAAGGCATCAATGTAGGTGTCTTGGAAGGCATCAATGCAGGTGTCTTGGAAGGCATCAATGTAGGTGTCTGGGAAGGCATCAATGCAGGTGTCTTGGAAGGCATCAGTGCAGGTGTCTTGGAAGGCATCAATGCAGGTGTCTTGGAAGATGTCAATGTGGGTATTAATGAAAGTGTCTTCTTAGATGTTAATGCGTGCGTGTATCAATGCAAGTGTATTTGTTTTGCGTTCGCTCCATAATAATCAGTACATATATTTGTGCGATTTCTGATGGGAGTTAAGTTACGTTGTTTCACCATTATGCGTCTTGTAGGCCCAGCACAGCCGATTTCGGCATGTCTTGACATTTCGGGTGGGCTACCCTAGCCTGTGACAGCAGTCCTATCTGTCGCCAGGCGGCGAATGTGTACTGACTCTACGTCGAGATGGTTTGTACTTCATATCTATCTTGCACGAGGTGTTCCGCATTCAGTGAACTTTTCTTGCGTAATTAGACGTAATTTGCCCATGCCGATCGGGTACTAAACATTTTCTCATCCGCGAGTCTGGTTCCGAATTAGGAAGAACTCAACAGAAGAGTTTGGCTCGGACTCGTTCGTCCTCTTAGCCGAAGTGTTGTTCACCAACGTCGTGAACCCCACTTCCAAGTCGTGAACCCCACTTCCAAGTCGTGAACCCCACTTCCAAGTCTGAGTGTATACATATATTTAGAAACTTTGGGACTAACATTGTGTTCTCCAGCTGACCAGAGCTTGCTTCCTTGGACGGTTGTGGCTATGCCCATCGGGTACTGAACATTTTCTCTCCGCGAGTATGTTTCCGGTATAGGAAAAGCTCGACAGTAGAGTTGGGCCCGGGCTGGGATCACCGGTGACTAGAAGCTTACCTCGAGGTAACAATACTTTAATTCGTATTTCATTGAAACGTTTTCCGTTTTCTTTGCACGTGATGCTGCCCTCTAGCGCTGGTCTTCCCTCTAAGGTTACTCATTATGATATCCTTATGGTGAATGACGCACCGATTCTTAATATTTCTCATAGCATCTGCCCACTTCGTAACATCTGCATTATCCGACCCTCCAACGCTTCCGCCGTACTGACTATCTCCACTGGGTGTCGACAGTGCTGCTGCTTGTGGTGGCGCAGAGGTGTCGGAGATATTGCCTGTCTATTTCCATTCCAGTCAAATCTTTTTCCATCTGCTACCTTAACATTCACGGACACGATCCCCAAAAGTTTTAGTTAGAATCAGCACAAGCAATATTTCTGTTTCCAGGGTGCACCACAGGGAGGTACACTTGGTATCGTGCTTGCCTGCTAACCCTAGGTCAGCCGAGAGCAATGCGTTATCCATGCAAGTGTTTTTGAAGTTGTCAATGCGTGGATCAATGAGTGTCTTTGAATGTTCCATTTCACGTAGCAATGAAAGTGTCTCACGTTCGCAGGCTGTATTTCTATCTTTTCCCTTCTCAACTTCCACATAAAACGAACCCTTTAGACTTTAGATCATTATTTCGACTTTAGTTATTCCTTTTTGCTCTACTGTCGCACAATAAATCCATTCCGTATCTATTCTTACCTTATTTTATTAGGTATTTTCCAGTCACCCTCATTCCCTGCGTCTTAAAGAACAGCTCCCACTACGCCACTATTGTAACACATTCAGACCTTCTATTGTTTTCCACAATCTGTTCTAAAATCTCGCTTATTATCTTTCTATCTATCTTCTTTGCTCAATCAAGATTATGATCTTCTATGTTCCCGCCATCTTCCTTGTTTCTGAGACTGCGTAGAAAAGATATCATGACAGATTGGCCAGGTACGAGTTGTGATTATTGTCTTTTTGTGTTTAAATATGGATGCCATTAGACGATGGTAATTTCTGTTTCTAGCAGTTTGTATCTGTGTTGTTATTTCTTTTAATAATTGTGTAGCTGTTTTTGTTAGTTACTATGTTCTTTGGTTGCTATTTTCGGATGTTGTTATTTTTGTTCCTGGTTAGCTTTGTTGCGCTTTATTTTTGCTTCTAGTTATTTTTGTTACTGGTTAACTTTGTTACAGGTTATTTTTATTATTGGATAGCCTTGTTACTGATTGTTTACGAATACGTTATTGGTTAGCGTTGTTACTGGTTATTTTTGTTTCTTTTAATTTTTGTTACTCGTTACTTTTGTTACTGATTATTCTTGTTCCTGGTTATTTTTGTTGCTGGCTAGCTTTGTTACAGGTTATTTTTGTTATTGGATGGCTTTGTTACTAGTTATTATGTTATTTTGGATATTATTGACTTCAGAATGCTATTTGTGTCATATGTGTTGTTGTGCATTCGCCAGAAGTGATGATGGCAATTTGTAACGTCCGTTCTGTACATCTTACATCTATATACTTCTATAACATTATTGTCTATTGTCATTCCCCAGGTGAATGATGGTTGATAGTATCCACACTTGCCGCTAAGCGTAGGGTGGGAGTCTAGTTGTCATTCCAAGGCCAGATTCGCCTTTTTTGCGTTGTTCATGTTTTTTCAAGGTTTTCTTGGTCTATCTTTAGGTCTATGTCCTGATATTATTTTTTTATACGCTCTTATTGGTGTTTGGTTCGGGTTCATTCTCATAACGTGACCAAACCATTTTACTTGCTGTCTTTCGTTATGTTCAATTCTTCTTCTTCTTCTTCAGCGTTCATTCTCAAACTCCTGCTGGATCTCTATTGCAGTAGGACAATGGCCCTATTAGATTTCCAGCAGGATATAGTCCAGAGAATGGAAATGCGTTGTGTCGCCGTTTTATTTGCGCCGATGGGCCGACACATCCGTCTTCGGCGGGATGTTCAATTCCATATATTATACTTACTCTTCTCCTAATTTCATTTCTTATTTTATCTAGTTTGGTACCCATTTCAGCTTTTCTTAGACACTTCCTTTCACACGTGATGATCTATGTAGCTCTATAATGTTATATAAAGTGTGTGCTTATGTTCCTGCGTTAGGGGATTTGTCCGTCAACTGCATCCTTAAGCCACTTAGTCGCTTCTTATGAATTGCATGACAAGTCACAGTGTTGAGTTTTATTGCTTTACTTTTGGGCTCAGGAAACACTATAGAGAAAACATATATCATTGTTATGTTTGAAACATAGTCGTCTCTCTTGTAGCAAGACAATGGTCCTACTAGATTTCTCTTGTAGCAGGACAATGGTCCTACTAGATTTCTCTTGTAGCAGGACAATGGTCCTACTAGATTTCTCTTGTAGCAGGACAATGGTCCTACTAGATTTCTCTTGTAGCAAGACAATGGTCCTACTAGATTTCTCTTGTAGCAGGACAATGGTCCTACTAGATTTCTCTTGTAGCAAGACAATGGTCCTACTAGATTTCTCTTGTAGCAAGACAATGGTCCTACTAGATTTCTCTTGTAGCAGGACAATGGTCCTACTAGATTTCTCTTGTAGCAGGACAATGGTCCTACTAGATTTCTCTTGTAGCAGGACAATGGTCCTACTAGATTTCTCTTGTAGCAGGACAATGGTCCTACTAGATTTCTCTTGTAGCAAGACAATGGTCCTACTAGATTTCTCTTGTAGCAGGACAATAGTCCTACAAGATCAGGACAATTGTCCTACTAGCTCTCTCTTGTAGCAAGACAATGGTCCTACTAGATTTCTCTTGTAGCAAGACAATGGTCCTACTAGATTTTTCTTGTAGCAGGACAATGGTCCTACTAGATTTCTCTTGTAGCAGGACAATGGTCCTACTAGATTTCTCTTGTAGCAAGACAATGGTCCTACTAGATTTCTCTTGTAGCAGGACAATAGTCCTACAAGATCAGGACAATTGTCCTACTAGATCTCTCTTGTAGCAAGACAATGGTCCTACTAGATTTCTCTTGTAGCAAGACAATGGTCCTACTATATTTCTCTTGTAGCAGGACAATAGTCCTACAAGATCAGGGCAATTGTCCTACTAGATCTCTCTTGTAGCAAGACAATTGTCCTACTAGATTTCTCTTGTAGCAAGACAATGGTCCTACTAGATTTCTCTTGTAGCAGGACAATAGTCCTACAAGATCAGGACAATTGTCCTACTAGCTCTCTCTTGTAGCAAGACAATGGTCCTACTAGATTTCTCTTGTAGCAAGACAATGGTCCTACTAGATTTCTCTTGTAGCAGGACAATAGTCCTACAAGATCAGGACAATTGTCCTATTAGATCTCTCTTGTAGCAAGACAATTGTCCTACTAGATCTTTGTTGTAGCAGGACAATAATATTACTAGAATTTCAGCAACAGGTAGTCCAGACATTGAAAATTGTTCAGTGTCACAGTTTTATTTGAGAACTTGCCCGACACATCCGTCTGCAGCAGTAGTCAGGAAATTGAACTCCATAAACCTACCTGTGGGGGGGGGGCGTAGTCCGTAGATTACGTCGTGAACGCATGTCGGCGTATGTCATGGTTTACAGCTTATGTGCGATATTCGTGCCTTTAAGGTTGACACACCCGACTTCAGAATGGATTTTGTCTCAGTGATCATCTTGTGAATGGGGCAGTCATTTTCCACATCCGAAACCTCTTTAGTCGCCTCCTACACTACGCATGGCAGGCAGAACCGTAGAATCATCCTCAGTTTAGAGGACAGGAGATTTACCTAAAGAAAAGTCAGTCGTCAAATTTCATGTGTGGATGCTCACTTTTTCATGAGAAACTTCTAGATCGTTTTTGCGAAAAAAACCGACAATTGAGTGGGAAGGGAAGATGGCGAGGGTTATTCATAGTACTGAAAGTCACTTTATTATTTCCGAAAAGGGTGATGGGGGGGGGGGGAGGTTTAAACATCTCAATTTTTGCCAGAGTTGGATGTTTCGTGTCATTGACGTAAATAAAACTGCGACACAACGCATTTCCATTATCTGGATTCCATCCTGCTGTAAATCTAGTAGGATCATTGTCCTGCTACAAGAGAGATCCAGTGGGAGTTTGAGCATGAACAATGAAGAAGAGTACCCTATCTCCCTCCACACCCAATTATCTACAGACTCCATGACAAGTTACAGTGCTGATCTTCTGTGCTTCCCTTTCAGGCTCCCGACAACATTCAGACGACACATACATTTCCTATTAATACTGGTGTCACCCATTATTAAATCCAGTAAAAGATTTCGATATGTCCCGTCAGGTAAGAACTGAACCCAGGTGAGAACTGAACACAGGTAAGAACTGAACACAGGTGAGAACTCTAGATACAAATGCGACAGGAAAAATCTGTATTTCCCAAGCTCAAAAAAGTATTTAGGGCACTTACTCACGGAGAAGAAACTTTAACGAGTTCTTAAACCAACACCAAGTCGATAAAGTGACGTGGGTGTCATTTATTGACAGTATATAAGATAAATATGAATATAAACAGAGACAGAAGTGGTTTAATCTGACAGAGGAATGTGACATAGCGTACGGGAAACTGCAAATTCCTAATAAATATGTGAAGGCAGAAATCAATGCATAAATCAAGATTGCCATATTGGCTAGTTCATGACCAAATTTGACAAATGTAACCATTTTTTTAAAAAATGTCGCTGGCAATGAAATTTATATTTTTCCTGCCCAGTATCTCTAGAATATGCCGGTCTTTTCTGCGGTCGTTTTCAAACACGTGCAAAATACCAAGATGTAGTCTGGAGAACGGAAAATATTGTGTCATGGTTTACAGCTGGAAATACATATGTCAGGAGGTTACAAAATTAAGGGGTTTACAGATTATGTATCGACTTCTTTTTAACGCAGTATCAGTTTCAGTATCAGATAACATAAAAGCGATATACCAAAAATGCCAAAGCTCAGTAAGAACAACAGATGGAATGACTGAACATTTTGAAACAAGATCTGGAGTAAGACAAGGATGCGTACTTTCACCCCTACTTTTCAACATATACATGGGCAGAATAATAAAAGAAGCATATATCAACAAAGAGGAAAACATTGCAAATAAACCTGATGAAGAACTTAATAATGAAATCAATGAACTATTATTTGCTGATGATCAAAGTTTAATATACAAATATTGAGGAAACTTTGCAAAAGCACATCAATGCATTGCTATTAGCATGTCAGAAGTACAACATGAAAATTAATGTAAAAAAAACCCAGAAGTTATGAAAATTAGCAAGTCTTCAACACCAATGAATATAACAATAGATAACACCAAAGCGAAACAAGCCACAGAATTTAAATATCTAGGCATCATTTTTTCCGAAGATGGAAGACTAGACAGAGAAATAGAAACAAGGTGCCAGAAAGCAAACACGGTGACTTACCAACTTTCACGATTACTTCTTCACCCAAAGATCGAGATGGAAATTAAAAAACAAATAATATCTACAATTTTTATACCAACACTGTGCTACCAATGTCAAACATGGTCTTTAACAGCTTCGCAGCAAAGAAAAATCGTGAAATGAAGTGTCTGAGGAAAGCTGCAATGGTTACCAAACTAGATAAAATAAGAAATTAGGAAAAGAGTTGGTATAATATCATGTATCGAACATATTTAGAGACAGCAAGTAAAATGGTTCGGTCACCTTATGAGAATGAAGCCAAACCAAATACCAATAAGAGCATATAATACAAAAATATCCGGTCGTAAAGCCAAAGGTAGACCACGAAAACGGTGGATAGAAAACATCAAGACAGCCTTGAACAAACATGGACTAAATGCAACCTCGGCAACACATCTGGCCTTGAAACAACAGCTTAAGATACCACCCCTACGCTTAACGGCAAGTTTGAATGCGATCAACAATCATTCACCTGGGGAAAGACAATAGACAATCAGTTTAAAACTCATCTATAGTGGTTGCCTTCTTTAGTTTTTGTTTTGTTTGTTGATGTTTGTTGAAGTCCGTGGTCCATGTTCTTCCTTTTTTGTATAGTGTTTCCAAATGTGTAATTACTGTTGATGTTATAAGTACTTCTTCTGATGTTCGTTGTGCGACTGTGAACTAAAAGAGGTTGATCCCATCTAAAAGCTTAACTAAGTCTTAGCTTCTACAAGAAAGGAAACTACTATACATAGATATCTTTAATAACAACTTTCTTTCATGGAAATGACTTACGTGAGAACAATCTATCTTATGACACATGACATCTTATTTCAGTCTTTATACTCACAGGAAAAATGGCAGTTAATTCCCTGGCTATTGGCTGACCGCTTATTGTTTCTAACATCAAATAAAGGGGTCTACCCCAGCTATTCTACGAACTAATTACCACTAAAAAAGTTCAAAATGGATTGATAGTCACTATAAACCTATCATTTAAGTCAATAGTTCATAGTTGTCGAGGTTAATTATATGATTGCTTCGGCTATCCAAATAAGATCGAAAATAAAGCTGGTGGTGATATTGATAACGTAGTGTTCACTCTTTATAAACTTGGCGCATCCATTTGCTAATGAATTTACACAATTTAACAAGTGGCGTGACTTTGATACCGTTATGTTCACAGTTTATTCACTAAGCCATCCCATTGCCTTGAAAAAGGTCATCTCGCACTCCCGAAGAGGATTGCTCCAAAGGTAATGTTGACTGGCTGGGTCTTCAAGAAAAGACAGCAGGCCCATCCAAATTCAAGGCGTCCGGCTGGTTGTATCCAGAAACAGGCTTTAAAATTGAGTAACCCTTCACACTGGCTCACTCGGTAAATAAGCAGGAACTCTAGAACTCTGGTAAAATTTCATAAAAAATACGCTGTAGTTTCAAGAAAAGAAACTACAAATACTACTTCTTCTGCGATGAAAATTAAGCTGAAAAAATGAGTAACCCTTTACACATATTCACTCGGTAAAGCAATTTCCATCGACACCGCTACCAATAACCACTCAGCAAATTTAGCTCTTCTTGTGGTTAATACAAAGATACCAAATGCACCATTCTATAACACCTGGCAGTCAATCACGTTGGAGAGTTGGGGATATCTAACAACCTCTCTGAAACTCAACTAATGATTAAACGAACTCTTCGGTGGTTGGTGAGTAATACACACTCACAATATTTCCAATGCTCTGTTGTATTGAGCATATGGCGACGTTTAAGGATATAGTTTCTCACTTTCCCTATCTCTATTGTAAGGCGAAAATTTCGTAGGAGAGATTTCTCATTCTCTCGAACTTCATCACTCTGTTTGACTTTCTCCCTCTCTGACCAATCCATCAGAATATTTCATATTCTGGGACAATCATATTCTTTCAGAAGCAATCTCATCAAAGGTGAACCATACATGTTTATAACACCGTAATTAACAATATTCATTGTAACACCTTACAGTAACATAGGAGTTCCTAACAAATCCAACATGCGACGAATTCTCTTGACATTAAGTTGTACAGTTCGCACTCCAACCATCCTCTTGACAAAAATTATAGAGTTCGAGGAATCATGTCCTGCTCCTTGAAAAGTTCCTCGATTAATCTTTCGCTACATGGCTGACCTGTTACTTAGTTGCTGGCGAATGAATGACTGATCACTCAAGATTGATTACAATCCGTTACGTTCACGTTTTTGGTCGTATTTTTGGAACTAATCTTGCTGAATACTCATGCGTATTCATGCTTTTATCCGCAAGTGTCTTATGTTTTACTCTAATTTGCGACATTCAAGGTTATCAACAATCTTTTCCAGAATATTCTACTCTATATGCATCCTTTCTTAAACTAACAGTTTTTTATCAATATTTTATTCTCCCCTACCATTCTCGTGCTTCGGTTACAGCTGGTTGAATATTCGCGCGAACTAACTCCGTCGATAACCCTATCTCGTCGACACTTACTAAGTTATTTTCTTACGATATCTAATTGTTTCTTCTTTACCATTTAAAAGTACTATCTGCTCAAAATAAAGGACAGTCGATTTTAGTATTATCCTTTGTAAAGTTTCCTTGTTCAATAAGCCTGACTGTCTGTCACATATCCATTTGACATATTTTCATGTTTACATATATTAAAAATTCAAAAGTATAATCGGAATATCATGTTGTATGAAGTAATATCATTTACTCATAATTTAAAAAAAAAAATTTAATTACAAAAAGAAATTTATTTTTACAGTTCATAAAACAAATATTTCATAAAACACACATTTCATAAACATACATTTAATAAAACATATAGCTTATAAAATAGACACTTTATAAAACATACATTTCATAAAACATACAATTAATAAAACATGCAGTTTATATAATAAATAGTTTATATAATAGACAGTTCATAAATCACGTAGTTCATTAAACACACATTTCACAAAACATACATTTCATAAAACATACAGTACACATATTAGACAGTTCATAAAACATAGAGTTCATGTAATAGACAGTCAATAAACAGGCAGTTAATAAAAACACATATTCCATAAAACGCACATTTAAAAAAAACATAAGTTCAGATAATAGACAGTTCGTAAAACAATACAGATCATAAAACATGCAGTTCACAAAACATACAGTTCATAAAACATAGAGTTTATAAAACATACAGCTCATAATATATTAAGCTCATAAAACAAACCGTTCATAAGACATACAGTTCATAAAACACACAATTCGTAGCACACAGTTCATAAAACACATAATTTATAAAACACACAATTAATTAAAACATACAGTTCATAAAACACACAATTCATAAAATGCATAATTCCTAAAACATACAGTTTATGAAACAGTTTATAGAACACATAGTTCATTAAAACATACAATTCGTAAAACACATAGTTCATAAAACACACAGTTCGTAAAACATACAGTTCATAAAACAATTTATAAAACACATAGTCCATAAAACACACAGTTTGTAAAACACATAATTTATAGAACACACAGTTCATAAAACACACAATTTATTAAAACATACAGTTCATAAAACAATTTATAAAACACATAGTTCATTAAAACATACAGTTCATAAAACATACAGTTCATAAAACATACGGTTCATAAATCACTCAGTTCATAAAACGCAAAATTCATAAGACTCACAGTTCATAAAACACACAGTTCACAAAACACGAAGTTCATAAAACAGAAAGTCCATAAATCCCTCATTTTTATAAAACACGTACATAATAAAACATACAGTTCATGAAACATAAAGATATACTTCATAAAACAGACAGTTCATAAAATGATACTGGTGATGGTGATAATGACGGTGGCGATGATGGCGATGATGGTGATGATGGCGAATATGATGTTGATGTTCGTGATGTTGGTAACGATGCTGAACGAGATTCCGACTATGATGGTGATGATGATAGTAGTAATGAAAATGATGATTTTGGAAGTCAACCCAAAGTACAAACAAATGATAGTACTGCAGAAAAGTGAAGAAAAACAAAAGTCCAGGGTATTAGACCCCAAATAAATTCGTGTTCAATAAGAATTCGCTGGATCGGAAGACGCAAACACCGCGCATGGCAACCATCTTTCTCAGAAACCAGTGTCGGCAACATAGAAATCTCATGAGAATATCCTTATACACGCTGGCAGACCAACTTACAAGCAATCACCTAGAAGTAATACAGTTTACAGAGGCCCAGAATGAAACTGACGGTCATGGATAGATTTTTTGAAAAGGGTATGAGAGTCAGTCCAGACGATGCAATTGTGTCAATACTGACTGAAGTCATGAGAACAAATGTTTGTAGTTAGTTGGAAAACATTGGGCAATACGCCCAAAAGTCAATGACTACCGAGGAGATATCGAGGCTGTCTTCTACAGTTCTATGTAGATTTAAAATGAGTTATACATTCCCTAATCAATCAATCTTTCTGTATGTCTGTCTGAATTCTTGCTAGTTTATCTTTTCTTGTTTCCGTTCGTTCGTCCATTCATCCATCCATTCGTCCGTCCGCATGTTCATTCATCTATCCATTCGTTAGTCCATCCATTTGTTCATACATACATCACGTCGTCTGTTCGCCTTGCCGTCTCTCATTCTGTCCATTGTACCATCATCTACGCATACATCCTCTTGGACAATCATCCACTCATCCTTCATTCCGTCCATACCTCCATACGTTAGTCTGTCTTATTGTTGTTTGCCTACCTGCTTGTCTGCAAGTGTCTGTCCAAATGTCTGTCCACTTGCCTATCTAAGTTTCTGCCTGCTAGTCTGTATGAGTATAAGTCTTTTTGTCTGCCCGAGTGTCTGACTGCGTGTCTGCCTACTTGTCTGCCAGCATGCAAGCCTACTTGTCTGTCCAATTATCTGGCTAATTGCCTGCCTGAGTGTCTGCCTACTTATCTGTCAGCATGTCAGCCTACTTGTCTTACCGGTTTCCTGCCTAATTATCTGTCCTCGAGTATCTGCCTACTTGTCTTCCAGCCGGTCACCCTACTTGTCTGTCCATTTGTCTATCTAATTGTCTGCCCAAGTGTCTGCCTACTTTTCTGCTCGATTGTCTTCATCACTGTAAAATATCTAATGTATTATAAAAAGTCGATCCAATATATACATCTTTTTCTGTGCTGATTCTCAAACTCCCACCCGATTTCTTGGGTAACATGCATGACACTAATAGATTTTCAGTAGGAAGTTGTCCTACATAATTAAAATGCATTAAGTTGCTGATTTATTTGCGCAATTAAACCCGGCACATCCGACTTCAGCTATTAATATATATATATATATATATATATATATATATATATATATATATATATATATATATATATATATATATATATATATATATATATATATATATACTTACGTCTATCCAGTCATTAATTTATCATCTCTACATTCTTCTATCAGTATCGCCTATATTTTACATAAACACCAATCAATAAATCAATCAGAAAATAAATCAATCAGTCAATAAATCAATCAGTCAATAAATATCAGTCAATAAATGAATCAGTCAATAAATGAATCAGTCAATAAATGAATCAGTCAATAAATCAATCAGTTAATAAATCAATCAGTCAATAAATCATCAGTCAATCTACCTATACACATAATCTACCTATCTATCCAATGTATATAATATACGTACCTATCTACCTATCAGTCAGTGTGTCTGCCTGTCTGCCTCCTTACCTATCTGTCTATCAGTTGGTCTGTCTATTGGTATGTCGGGCGTTCTGTCTGTTGGTCTGTCTTTCTGTCACTCGACCTTCTCAGAGTATGTACCCTGTATCCCAATCAAGCCCACAGACACCGTGCCCAATCTTTGGTGGAAGGGTAGACCCTGAAGATTTCAAACCACAAGTGACTACACCGCTGACGGAGATAACTGAACCCGAACAACCTACTTGGTGTACAAGTAATTTAGCAACTACACTACCATTTCCTCTACTTACCCCCCCCCCTCCCCCAATACACAGGGGGACAACGGGACGTCTGCTTATTTTATGAACAAATTTCACAGAATTTCTGACAATTATCTTCATATTTCAATAATATATAACTACGCATCTCTTGCGTAATAGAAAACAATTATTATTTTGATGCGCGCACATGAATTATTGCGCAAAATCAACAACAAAGATTGCGCATGTTTACAAATGGTGGGAAATATTGCATACCCATATCGCACCAACCAGACAAACATTGCAGCAATTAAATACGCATCTTCACGACCTCACAGGACACCTTGATTTTGGGAAACTTTACTGTTCTTTTTAAAGGTTGGAAAATATTGTTGATTTATAAATAAATTAAAAATAAATTAAAAATGAGGATTCTAAAATGCTACATCTATTCTATATTGATATATATGAAAAAAACAAACACAGATATTCTAAAAACACTTCGTATGAAAAAAGAACTATTACAATAAAGAACACACAAATAATTTATTTTGGACATATTAAAAACATGACATAATACTGAGGAGCTTTACTTGAAGATAGAGTCGATGTGAGGCTAGTAGCAACAGGTAGATAAAGATAGAGAGGTGGGAGAGAAATATCACGCGATTAACAGGTTACACAAAGAAAGAGACGGGATAGATCGTCGTTGCCAATCTTCACCGTGGAAAAAGCGTTTGATGATTATAGACTCCTCTTCTTAAAAGTTGGAAAATAAGATGAATACTGGAGAAGAAATTAAATTCACTAGAAAATAAATGTCTTAGAAAATTCTTAATTACTTGTTGGTAAGATTTCAAGACAAACAAGCAAGAAAGAGAAGACACCAAACAATAATATTTTTCTACACTAAAAATAAGAAAATGGTTGACTTATATTGGACATGTACTTAGAATGTATGAAAATAGAATGCACAACAAGCATTAAAATGGGTATTCGGTGGAACAAGAAAACGAGGAAGACCAAGAGCGAGTGTTCTCAGAGCAACCATCAAAGAGAGTATGACTATGGGTCTCAACAACATGCAGTTACATACAACAGTATCACATCGCCATATCTGGAGAGCTCCTATTATGTCAAATGCACCGTATTCAACGCTGAAGGTCGCCTGTGTGTTTCCGGGGCCCGAAAGGGTAGCAAAGAATAGCAACACTGTTTACCTTCCACGCATTTTGTAAAAAGCGACTAAGGAGGTAGTGGGATGGAGTTGGCTATCCCATCCTATATAGGGTCAGTGACCCAAAGCAATGCTGAAGTCGGATTTGTCAGCCGAAAAGCGCAGATATCGCAGCAATGCTTTAAACTATGACACAACGCAATCCGTTCTCCGGACTACATCCTGCTAATCTGCAGGAGTTTGAGAACGAACGCAGAAGAAGAAGAAGAACGCTGAAGGAACATAATCAATAGATAGATAGAGATATATAGATGGATAGACGGTCAGACGGACGGACAGACAGACAGACAGACAGACAGACAGACAGACAGACAGACAGACAGACAGACATACATACAGACAGACATGTAGATAGATAGATAGATAGATAGATAGATAGATAGATAGATAGATAGATAGATAGATAGATAGATAGATAGATAGATAGATAGATAGATAGATAGATAGATAGATATATATAGATAGATAGATAGATAGATAGGCAGGTAGGCAGGTACGCAGATAGATAGATAAATAGATAAATAGATAGATAGATATAGATATATAAATAGATAGGTAGGCAGGTAGATAGATAGACAGATAGATAGATAGATAGATAGATAGATAGATAGATAGATAGATAGATAGATAGATAGATAGATAGATAGATAGATAGATAGATAGATAGATAGATAGATAGATAGATTGATAGATAGATAGAGCGATAGGTAGATAGGCAGGGAGGCAGACAGACAGACAGAGACAGACAGACAGATAGATAGATATATAGATATATAGATAGATATATAGATAGATAGATAGATAGATAGATAGATAGATAGATAGATAGATAGATAGATAGATAGATAGATAGATAGATAGATAGATAGATAGATAGATAGATAGATAGATAGATAGATAGATAGATAGATAGATAGATAGATATATTTTTACTGCGGCACTCTCTACCTTGTCGGATATCCTCCGACAGTTTGGTTATTTATACTTGCAAAAAAAGTGAGTAACCCATAATATAAGACCTGCTTGCGCATTGCAAAACAACATTCCAAAGTGAATAAATTAATTATTTTAGTTATTTTCATTGGTTCTCAACATAAAGTATACACAATGTAGCCAATGAAAACCACGGGAAAAGTCAAATAATCATTTTAGTAGGCTGTTTTTCAATGAGCCAGCTGGTCTTATATTTTGTATTGATCACGGCTAAAATAAAGTCAATATCAAGGTAATATGAGTAACGAACCAGCGTCATAACACACGGTTTCCCAGTAGTGTTCACCTACTTACTCAATAGAAGGTGGTACTGCTAGTAGAACATAATGGAAAATAATACTCACGTGTAAGACAGGTAATGAAGTCCTACTGTATGACGACTAAAACACTACACACTATTACTAACGGATGTAAATATGGTACATATAACAAAACAAAACACAGAATATAATCTACAGATGACAATACACAGGACAAAGTCGACGTTTCGGAACAATAGGCCTTTGTAGATTATATTCTGTGTTTTGTTTTGTTATATGTACCATATTTACATCCGTTAGTGATAGTGTGTAGTGTTTTAGTCGTCATTCAGTAGGACTTCATTACCTGTCTTACACGTGAGTATTATTTACCTACTTACTCAGAGCTGTATTAGACAATGTATTATAACAGCGCCTCCAACCCCACATTTTCAGTATGGCTGCATTCCTGGAACTTCTCAGACCATGAGCTCTAGTATCCTACTTTTTGATGGCTTACATGAACCACAGTAGTAATTTCCTGTAATCTGTGAATAACTGCTGCTACTCAAACCCGGGTCTACAAGATAAACAAAGATGTTCTGTTGTCCAACAGTTGCCAATTTACCATTACATAATGGAGAAGTTGCTTCACCGCCTGTTTTTTTGTCTTTTAACTAAACAATGTAATTGTCTATTTATTCGTGACCCTCGAATATACAAGACCCACGAACATAATTAAAAGAAAGCCTCTTTACGTCATGTTTTGGATTATTTCGTTGGTCGTGTTGACAGGCGATAAAAAGTGTAAACGTATACACGGCGATCAACAGAAATCACGACAACAATAACAAAAGGTGATAAATGAACAATTTGATTATGTTTGCAGGTCTTCCAATGTTAACGGTCGCGGTAATGTTTTACATAAAGAATCTGCAGTCAAGAAGCGTTTTCACGATACCCAGCTCTTGAACTATTTTTGCCGCCTCCGAAAACATATGTGTCGGGCCATTGGCACATATAAAACCACGACACAACGCATTTTCTTTCTCTGAACTACATCACACAGGAAATCTAGTAGGACCTAGTATAATGTAAGAATGAACGATAAGGAAGGAGAAGAAGAAGAAAATTTCAAAATTACAGCTGGGAAAGTGTATGATCCTCGTGTATACCAAGCCCTTCTCTATAAACGTCAGTCGTGCTGATCTCACACAGGGTCACTTTTCTTTTTCTTATCAACTATTCCGCACTTTTTATTGGCTGGCGACAGAAAGTACACACGCCCACGAATTAATAATCAGTCACATTAGACAAGTTGAGTGACACTGCGTGAGATCAGAACGTAGGGCTATTCTGTAAAAGTACATATTATTTACTGCAAGAGAAATTCAGCATATGTTTGGTAACAACCAACTCATTTTTTGTGACGCCTTAGCACGACCTTCTATATATCTAGGTGACCGTGGGTGATTTAAAAGCGTCACTAATCTTGGCTGATACGTAACATCATTTGTTGGTTTGCGTACACTTTGGTGTAACCCGTCAATAAAAATAACAGAAAAGTAAAATCAGTCAAGATAAGTGACACAGTTTAGGATCAGCGATCAGGGCTTATATGTAGATGGACTGTTAATTATTTCTTGTCTTGTACGGCAATTTCATTATTGATAAAACAGCATAGTTTATCTTATTGGCATGTCAAGCTATCGTTGTATGTTGTATGTAATAAAAAGTAGTTTCGTCCCACAGCGCTCGCCAAGTCATCGTGTTGTTTACATTCAATGCTCTGGTAAAAAGGGAAATAATTGGTTCGAGGTAAATACAAGACTCCCACCAGAGTTGCTGTTATTTGTATCTTTTATACAAGCTCAAGGCGGCTGGATTACAAGAAATGCGATCTCCTGTAATTTTTGATGGTTTGAATAACCATAAATAACCATATTGAATTAATGTCTCGCCCGTGTGTTGCCGGGATCCGAAAGGGGAGCAAATAATAGCAACACTGTTTACCTTCCACGCATGTCGTAAAAGGCGACTAAGGAGGTTATGGGATGGAGTTCGCTGTCCCATCCCATATAGGGTCAGTGACCCAAAGTCATGCTGAAGTCTGATGTGTCAGGCCGAAAGGCGCAGATATCGCAGTAATTCTGTAAACCATGACACAACGCATTTCGTTCTCCGAACTACATCCTGCTAATCTGCAGGAGTTTGAGAACGAACGCAGAAGAAGAAGAAGATTAACGTCTGCGGCTGAAAGAAACTTATATCACTATGAGTGCCCGTGGGGCAATCGGGACCTGAATTTCTAGTTCGTGGTGCAAAGAATAGTGTCACTGTCTTCTATCCAAGCATGTCGTGGAAGGCGACTAAGGAAAGTTGGGGGGAATAGGCTGACAATCTTTTACTTGTGACAAGAGACATTGTCACACCTTGTCTTAATATCTTACTTTTGTCTTCCATCAAATAATCCCCATGGATAACGAAGAGATACATGTAATCCGATATTGCACTTACGTCCTTTTATGGCAGAGACCGAGGTAGTGAGAAATGAAAGATGTGCCATCACTGCGGATGAGTCAACAAATGTGATAGAAGAATAATGAGATTATTGATCCAGAAGTGTGGGCTGTGCTCCTTGCAGGACGGGGTAATCCTGGGATCCTGTGCTCCTTGCAGGACGGGGTAATCCTGGGATCCTGTGCTCCTTGCAGGACGGGGTAATCCTGGGATCCTGTGCTCCTTACAGGCATGGTAATCCTGGGATCCTGTGCTCCTTGCAGGACGGGGTAATCCTAGGATCCTGTGCTCCTTGCAGGACATGGTAATCCTTTGATACTGTGCTCTTTGCAGGACATGGTAATCCTTTGATACTGTGCTCTGTGCAGGACATGGTAATCCTTTGATACTGTGCTCTGTGCAGGACATGGTAATCCTTTGATACTGTGCTCTTTGCATGACATGTTAATCCTTTGATACTGTGCTCTTTGCAGGACATGGTAATCCTTTGATACTGTGCTCTTTGCAGGACATGGTAATCCTTTGATACTGTGCTCTTTGCATGACATGTTAATCCTTTGATACTGTGCTCCGTGCAGGACATGGTAATCCTTTGATACTGTCCTCCTTGCAGGACATGGTAATCCTGGTATACCTGCTCACTGGAATACCTACCTTTGGGGATTAAACATGAAACCCCCCCCCACTTACATAACCATGCCTTAGAGACAATATGAGACCGGGCGTCGCCTCAGTTACACAACTGAGAAGAACCTGTGCTTTTGTCAGGAAGGCTATGGGCTGTCAAGAGCTTCTTGCTCCCAGTTCTAAGGATTATTTCATCATCATCATCATCATGCAAGGTACTTTCAGTAAAAGAAAGATATGAGTTGCTGGGATAATTTAGTTAGGACATTGGTGCATTAACATTGAATGTAAGACACGTTGTTTAATTCCCAGAATAGAGAGCTTCCTATTTATTCAGTTTTAACAGTGCAATTGACTCGTAAATGAAGATGTTTAACGATGTGTTCCCTTGTAGACTAAATCATCTGGGGTCATGGTGGCAAGATTATGAGTTAGTAAATACGTAAAACACAGGATTTTAGAAATTTTCACTTAGACACGACGGACTATCATTAAAACTAAGAGGCTATGATAAGTAAATAAGAAAACATACACATTTCAATGCACAAGACATTTTAAACTTTTCGAACCGTCAGGTCTTTCTCAAGAATATATAAAACAAACAGTGAAAAACAATGAAAACAGTAAAAACAATGTTAACACCACAGAGACACTAGATACACTATTGACATGCAAACAATAGTAAAGCACAATGAAAGAACTCTTAGCAGTTCAGAACAAGATAGTTAAATGCAGGCTGGTACATCGCTAAAAACAGATACAATTCACAAACAAATGTTAAACATATATATTTATTTATATATACACACACACTAAAAAATATATATCATTGCAGCATATCCTATTCATGATATAGCCATTAATTCAGACATTTTTAGCTGTAGTGATGTTATTGGCATTATTTTCCTTCAGTAGTTTGTCAACGATCTTTGAGCATGCATAATTATCTGTGGAGGGATTTATAACCGGTGTCTAGCTGTCACAAAGCCAGTCTAAATATGTATTTACATAGGGCAACCAGTGTGCTAGTTAAGACTTCTCTAAGGTAACAAGAGTGGTAGATAAGACTTATCTAAGATAGCCATGGTGGTAGATAAGACTTATCTAAGATAACCATGGTGGTAGATAAGACTTATCTAAGATAGCCATGGTGGTAGATAAGACTTATCTAAGATAACCATGGTGGTAGATAAGACTTATCTAAGATAACCATGGTGGTAGATAAGACTTATCTAAGATAGCCATGGTGGTAGATAAGACTTATCTAAGATAACCATGGTGGTAGATAAGACTTATCTAAGATAACCTTGGTGGTAGATAAGACTTATCTAAGATAACCATGGTGGTAGATAAGACTTTCTAAGATAACCATGGTGGTAGATAAGACTTTCTAAGAGAGAGAAAAGAGTATCCGAAAGAAAATTTGGACATTCTCTTCTGATTGTAGTGGACTGGGCATCGCCATGGCGTAGTGGTTAATCCATTCGCTTTGTTCTCAAGAGATCGTGGGCTAAAACCATGTTGTTTTAATATAAACATGTTGTTTATATGTAATACTCAAAAGCTCTAATATAACCAAATTGGACTCACGTTGACGGTTGAAAGAAGCACTCCTCACCACACGGAGTACAAATATATTGATAATGACAGATTACGTTATTTGGACTAGTACATAGCCGACCATTTTAAAAATTCTCTACCATTAGGGTTCAGATCGCCGAAGAGGGATGCTTTAGGTTATTGACACAAATAAAACAGTGACACAACACATTTACATTATCTGGACTACATCCTGCTGGAAATCATTGTGTAGGATCATTGTATAGGATCATTGTATAGGATCATTGTACGTCTAAAAGAGATATCCAGCGGGAGTTTGAGAATGAGAAGAGGAAGGTATCAGAAAACTAGACCAGTGGTTTTTAAACTTTTAGTTGTCGTCGACTCCTTTTGAATATTTATTTTCCAGCGAGGACACTCATATATTGCATATTTAAAAATGTTCAGAAATGAACACATCTGTGTATATGTTCAATATCTGTGTATATGTTCAATATCTGTGTATATGTTCAATATATGTGTATATGTTCAATATATGTGTATTTACGATAGTAAACAATGTCTGTTTACTATCTGTTTACTATGTTAAACATTGTAAACAAAATTACCAGATCCTAGGACAGATGACACGAATTTTCAAGAACAAAATTGTAAACATAGACACTAAAGTTGCATTATTATTCCATCACTATGCTACCAGTGCCAAACCTGGACAATGACAGTTCAAGACAAAAGAAAAATAGTGACAACAGAAATGACATGTCTACGAAGAATACTCGGAATGTCATTAAGAGATAGAATTAGAAACGATAACATCAGACAGATAACCAAAACAATACCAGTATTTTAACACATCAAAAGACAACAGATCAAGTGGTTTTCACACGCTTCCAGACTACCGAAATATAGTCCATGACACATAGACATAACGGCTATAAAGCCAGAGGCAGACCATGTAAAAGATGGATCACAGAAATCAAAGAAGCCACAAGAACAAGCTTACAAACAGTGCACAAGAAGGCCATCTCCAGAGAAATCTTCCACCCCCTGACGCCGCAAGGCAAACAAGGGACACAGCGTATGGATAGATAGGTAGAAACAATGTCTACACTTGAATATCTAATGGCAATGTGTTGATAATAAACACCTACAACATATATGCAAAGAAATATTCTCTTATGATCCAGTTTGAGTGGATCATCCACATAGGCGACCCACATTTATTGTTTGTTTGTTTAATTGGGATAAAACCCTTTTTGCTGTGACACGACCCTTTCAACCTAAGACATGAGTCGATGTTGGTTATATAGAAGACATCTGTAATTTAGAGTTTGTCTGGTAAGCAGCCTTTGGTATTCGGCTACGTTGCGGTCTTCTTAGGCGTCTACACTCAGAGTCTGGTCCAGCTTTGATGTTCCGTACCAACCTTAACTAACGCTAACCCTTAGACGTCTACACTCAGAGTCCGGTCCAGCTTTGATGTTCCGTACCAACCTTAACTAGAACGGCAGCACCACTATTTTTTGATGGTTGTAAATCACTGATATAGCCACATTTTTGATGATTGTACAGCTCTGATATAACCAGATTTTTTAAATGGTTGTAATTCTCTGATATAACCACATTTTTGATGGTTGTAAAGCACTGATATAACCACATTTTTTTGATGGTTGTAAAGCACTGATATAACCACATTTTTTTGATGGTTGTAAAGCACTGATATAACCACATTTTTGATGGTTGTAAAGCACTGATATAACCACATTTTTGATGGTTGTAAAGCACTGATATAACCACATTTTTTTGATGGTTGTAAAGCTCTGATATAACCACATTTTTTGATGGTTGTAAAGCACTGATATAACCACATTTTTGATGGCTGTAAAGCACTGATATAACCACATTTTTTGATGGTTGTAAATCACTGATATAACCACATTTTTGATGGTTGTACAGCTCTGAAAAAAACCAATTTTTTGTTTGGTTGCAAAGCTCTGATATAACCAGACTTTTTAAATGGTTGTAATGCTCTGATATAACCACATTTTTTATGGTTGTAAAGCACTGATATAACCACATTTTTGATGGTTGTAAAGCACTGATATAACCACATTTTTGATGGTTGTAAAGCACTGATATAACTACATTTTTTGATGGTTGTAAAGCACTGATATAACCAGATTTTTTTTATGGTTGTAAAACACTTATATAACCAAATTAAACCAACATCTATAAAAGAGAATCGTTACTTTTGAACAGAGATGCTACAGAAGAAGTTTACGTATACCATGGACAGTTAAATCAAGAAGTGTTAAGATCAATAAACGTCGAAGAGGTCTAGTTCCTTAACAACATCCTAACACGAAATCTGTGTTTTCTTTTTTTTTAAAATAAATAGACATATCAGCATGAAAAGATTAATAGCTGAAAGCAGAGTTAACGGCAACATGGGCAGAGGGCGCCAAAGACGACGATGTTGAAGTGATATAGGCCTATCAGATTGTTTAAACATGTCTCTAGCTGCGCTGGTCAACTGCCCCACATTCGTGGAGTGCTCAGAGAATCCATAAGGAAGACCGCGTTTTGGGAAGAATATGTCACATGAGAGACTAACATCTACGAATGAAAGAATTGTACCTTACCATAAGAGGTAAATTTTACATACACAAATTGTACCTTACCATAGGATGCACATTTTACATAACCAAATTGTACCTTACCATAATAGGTACATTTTACATAACCAAATGGTACTTTACCATAAGGGGTACATTTTACATAACTCGAATTGTACCTTACTATAAGAGGTACATTTTACATAACCGAATTTTACCTTACCATAAGAGGTAGATTTTACATAACCAAATGGTACCTTACCATAAAAGGTACATTTTACATAACCAAATGGTACCTTACCATAAAAGGTACATTTTACATAACCAATTTACGTACCAACCAAAATTAACTAGTGAAGCTTGGGGCTGGGTAATGCAGTTTTTCTAATCACAGGATAACTCATAATAGCACACACACATTGATGTTTCGACCAAAATGAATTTATCAAGAATGTCATCACAACAAAAACACCAACTAGTGATGACGCCACTATCGCCGTTCACATTGCAGAGATAATATAAATATAACCCCAAAGAGTTGAAACTATGTCAGACGTCAAACAACACAAACAGGAAATAGAGAAAACACATAAACATATCGGTGAAATATAACAGAGGAATGATATAAATAGGTGAATCCGGAGATTAACAAAACTTCATACTCCTCTTGTAAGTTTCGCCTGTTGGATTCCAGTTTTCCTGCAGTGAATACATATTAGAAATTAAACTGTGATAATTTTATCGTTGTATTTATCGTTGTATTTATCGTTGTATTTATCGTTGTATTTATCGTTGTATTTATCGTTGTTTCTGTCTGTCTACTTTGTATCTCTCTATGTATCTTTTTATTGTTAATGTAAAGCAATATAATATGTATTCAATTCCTCGAGGACCCACGTAGAGGATCCCATATAGAGGACCCACTGAGAAGATCCCACAAACCACAACTAAACTAAATTAAACTAAATTCATCTAAACAAAAACTCAAATTAAACTAAAGTAAATGAACACTAAACTAAACTAAACCAAACTAAACTAAACTAATATAAACTAAACTAATCTAAACTAAACTAAACCAAACTAAACTAATCTAAACTAAACTAAACAAGACTAAACTGAACTAGCCCACAGCAATGCATGTTGTTTCAAACTTTACCTTGACGTCACACATCCCGTCCAATTCCCATGTACCCAGAGATCTATACTAGAAGCCTTCTTGGCACAACAATATTTGGTGTTAATATCGACTTAAATCTGACTACTTTTGAGACTAGACAAAAAAGATAAAGCTGTGACCACATTTTATGTAGGCTAGATCGACCAAAAGTCCGCCTCATTTTCCAAAGATAATAAGTTAATAACCCTTCCTTATCTCACTTATTCTGTGCGTAATGTTGCAATACTATGAAATTGTCACGGAGTACATGGCAGATAATATGCCCAGCTCAAACAGCTACACCTGGGTAAATTACTGGACTATTTACGCATAATCTATACTAGAAAATGGAGATGTGCGATGTCAGTTTCTCTGTGTTATGGACATTTCTATTTTGTCTTTTTCTGTAATGCTTTACTGCCGAAGACGGATGTGTCGGGCTATTGGCGCAAATAAAACGGCGACGCATTGCATTTCAATTCTCTGGACTACATCCTGTTGGAAATCTAGTAGGGTCATGGTCCTGCTACAAGGGAGATCCAGTGGGAGTTTGAGAATGAAATCTAGTAGGGTCATGGTCCTGCTACAAGGGAGATCCAGTGGGAGTTTGAGAATGAAATCTAGTAGGGTCATGGTCCTGCTACAAGGGAGATCCAGTGGGAGTTTGAGAATGAAATCTAGTAGGGTCATGGTCCTGCTACAAGGGAGATCCAGTGGGAGTTTGAGAATATACGCTGAAGAAGAAGTAATGCTTTGCAGGATTGAATGACGATCGGTTTTTAGGATATGACACGTTTGGCTGCTTGATATGCAGTAATATTACTGAGAACTTTGGTAACTCCTTCAATCCATCTTCTTATTGGTCTTCCTTTTCATCTTGCTGTTTAAATACTCCTGTTGTATGCTCTCGCCGCTGAACAACATGGGTTCATTCTTGCCGCTGAACAACATGGGTTCATTCTCACCGCTGAACAACATGGGTTCATTCTCACCGCTGAACAACATGGGTTCATTCTTGCCACTGAACAACATGGGTTCATTCTCACCGCTGAACAACATGGGTTCATTCTCACCGCTGAACAACATGGGTTCATTCTCACCGCTGAACAACATGGGTTCATTCTCACCGCTGAACAACATGGGTTCATTCTCACCGCTGAACAACATGGGTTCATTCTTGCCGCTGAACAACATGGGTTCATTCTTGCCGCTGAACAACATGGGTTCATTCTCACCGCTGAACAACATGGGTTCATTCTCACCGCTGAACAACATGGGTTCATTCTCACCGCTGAACAACATGGGTTCATTCTCACCGCTGAACAACATGGGTTCATTCTCACCGCTGAACAACATGGGTTCATTCTTGCCGCTGAACAACATGGGTTCATTCTCACCGCTGAACAACATGGGTTCATTCTCACCGCTGAACAACATGGGTTCATTCTCACCGCTGAACAACATGGGTTCATTCTCACCGCTGAACAACATGGGTTCATTCTCACCGCTGAACAACATGGGTTCATTCTCACCGCTGAACAACATGGGTTCATTCTCACCGCTGAACAACATGGGTTCATTCTTGCCGCTGAACAACATGGGTTCATTCTCACCGCTGAACAACATGGGTTCATTCTTGCCGCTGAACAACATGGGTTCATTCTTGCCGCTGAACAACATGGGTTCATTCTTGCCGCTGAACAACATGGGTTCATTCTCACCGCTGAACAACATGGGTTCATTCTTGCCGCTGAACAACATGGGTTCATTCTTGCCGCTGAACAACATGGGTTCATTCTCACCGCTGAACAACATGGGTTCATTCTCACTAACTTGTCGAACCATTATAGTTTCGGTTCTTCAATATATTTGACCACCATCTTTTTTTCCGTCAGTTCTTGTAATCTCTTCATTCCTCACATGATCTCTTCTTTCTTCACATGATCTCTTCTTGTAATCTCTTCATCCCTCACATGATCTCTTCTTGTAATCTCTACATTCCTCACATGATCTCTTCTTGTAATCACTTCATTCCTCACATGATCTCTTCTTGTAATCTCTACATTCCTCACATGATCTCTTCTTGTAATCTCTACATTCCTCACATGATCTCTTCTTGTAATCTCTACATTCCTCACATGATCTCTTCTTGTAATCACTTCATTCCTCACATCATCTCTTCTTGTAATCTCCTCATTCCTCACATCATCTCTTCTTGTAATCTCTTCATTCCTCACATGATCTTGTAATCTCTTCATTCCTCACATTATCTCTTCTTGTAATCTCCTCATTCCTCACATCATCTCTTCTTGTAATCTCTTCATTCCTCACATGATCTCTTCTTGTAATCTCTTCATTCCTCACATGATCGTTTCTTGTTCTATTTGCCGTTTTGGACATAATATATGGACAACAGGCCAGTTGTATGCGGTGACTCTACTCAATAGGGACTATTCTAATTTGATCATGGGCTGTGGGGTTAAAAAATTTCGTGTCCGGGTTAGGTGAAGTGAAACCTGCAATATTTTATAATGTGTCTGATATAGCAGAAATGGACATGGTCAAAGTTTACAGAAATCACCTCACCAAAAGAGACGTAATTTAGTTTAAGAGAACAAAATTGACACACGTCATCGGTATCGAAGCCACTAATTTTGTCTCTAGTACTATTCTATTACATTGTGTGCATCTAAGCCGTGTGTGCCACCAAGTCATCGTTATTGTTAAATCAAGTTTAACTATTTTACATACATGTGCTAAAAATAATATGACAGTGTTACCGTGGCACCCTCCTCTTTGTTGGATATACTCTTGAATTTTGATTATTATGTATTTGAAATAACATGACAGTGTTACCGTGGCACCCTCCTCTTTGTTGGATATACTCTTGAATTTTGATTATTATGTATTTGAAATAACATGACAGTGTTACCGTGACACCCTCCTCTTTGTTGGATATACTCTTGAGTTTTGATTATTATGTATTTGAAATAACATGACAGTGTTACCGTGGCACCCTCCTCTTTGTTGGATATACTCTTGAATTTTGATTATTATGTATTTGAAATAACCTGACAGTGTTACCGTGGCACCCTCCTCTTTGAAAAATATCCTTTAACATTTGTATTATTATATATATATATGAAATAACATAAATAAATCATTCTTGTTTCATCAGAAATGTTACTAATTATTAGAAATGTAACTAATGTTACATTTATAAAAAAAATGTATTTTCTTATTATCTTCAAAACTGAGGCACCAATAAGAACTGAATAATCGACCTGGAACACAATTATTTGTAATCTATTTTAATACTAATTTGCTTTACTATTTTTAGCAGGGACGGTTTAGAGAAAACGATTTCATTGAGATTTCTCCCACTTTGAAACGCTGTCAAATTATATTGACAGTAAATTAAAAGCTTTAAGTGTTCACATTATCTATCTTCATTAGCGGCAACAATTTCATACCATTAATTATCACATCGTAGCCGCATTTAAAAACAAGTAAAAAGTTTATTTGCTAACGACGGATCGCCTGACGTTAACTCGTTTAATACATTGTTTACGGCAGTAGTGATTTCGTCGTTGATCCGAGATCATCGGCAATAAGACCCATGTAACATAATTCATTAGGATGTCATTCGTTACATTTTTATTATTGTCGTGATTTTAGTTGGTGACTATTTATATACTTAGAGTAGTATGCCAAAAATAACCAAGGCCGAGCAACAAATTCACGGATGTAATCAAAATCTACCTTTCAGGTGATGTTTGCATTTTCTTTACACAGGTCTTTATATTGCTAGACCGGTCATGGTTGATCGTGACCTATTGCCGGTATATATAAGACATGTTCGCTAAATTTAGTTGGACCCCGTTCGCTAGATGTTTTGATTATTGTTTGTATTTCCGTTGGTCACTATTTATATACTTGGAAAAACATGTCAAAAATAGTATAGGCGAAAATTACTCTCCTCAGATTAAGGTATAACTATAATATAACGCAGATTGCTCTCATCAGGTTACGGTATAACTCATTTAACAAAGATTACTCTCCACCGGTTAAGGTATAACACTAATTTAGCGAAAATGGCTCTCCGCAGGTTAAGGTATAACTCTAAAATAACCAAGATTACTCTAAAAAAGATGCGATACAATCAATATATTCTACTATAGCACCAGCTATACTAGCGTTGCACAACTTTAAAAAGGTGTATCTCAGTAAATATACAACACGCATATAATTGAAATTTTGTGTATAAATTTGAAATGGTATAGACCGTATGAATACTATTTTTCATTAAAATTCAGCCCCATTGGTTGCAATTTTCGTTTACATGCGATATAGATTAAAATCTCGCCCGTGTGTCGCCAGGGCACGAAAGGGGAGCAAAGAAAGCAACACTGTTTACCTTCCACGCATGTTGTAAAAGGCGACTATGGAGGTTATGGGATGGAGTTGGCTGTTCCATCCCATATAGGGTCAGTGACTCACAGCCATGCTGAAGTCGGATGTGTCAGGCCGAAAGGCGCATATATCGCATCAATGCTGTAAACCATGACACAACGCATTCCGTTCTCCGGACTACACCCTGCTAATCTGCAGGAGTTTGAGAATGAACACAGAAGAAAGAAGAAGATCAAAATCAACTTGTCAACACACACCTCAACCTCACACACATTTTTGAGATATTTTACAGTCAATTATGAAAGGTCATTTACACATGATTGGTTTACCAATCAACTAACATGATTGAGGCGTGAAATTTCACTATTTTTTACTGTTGAATATAAGACAGACAGAATTTAAAGGTTGTATCCGGGATCCGCTGGATCAGAAAAAGTGAGTGTGGACGACGGATTGCGCAACTCCTCCACAATTTAAACAAAATACAGCGCTAGAAATTAGTCAAATATCATCATTCATCATCATCATCATCAATTTAAACAACAAGCCATGTGGCGATGTGGTTGTGGTGAACCAGACTGGCAAACAAGTGTAGGTCATGTTTCAACATACACCAAACAAACCACACGTAAATCCTCGTATAAGCATCAAAGAACAAGATCTTGAAACAGTTACTAATTTCATCTACACATGGGCAAAACTCTCTCACAAGATGTAAAAATCGACATTGAGGTAAACAACAGAATCGCGAAAGCTAGTGTCACATTTGGAAGACTGCGAAAAAAAAACAACCAAAAAACTTCTGGAAAAGAAGGGGAATAATATCTACCACCAAACTCATAGTTTATCAAGAAACAGTAATATCATCATCCTTTTATGCCTGTGAAACATGGACAGTATATGCCAGACACACTAGAAGACTCAATCACTTCCACCTAAGCTGCCTTCGTATGATACTCAATATCCATTGGTGGGATAACATACCAGACAGTGAAAGTACTGATGAAATTTAAGTCTGTAAGCATACACGCGATGTTGATGAAGGCGCAGACACACTGGGCAGGACACATGGTCGTATAAAAGATCATTGTCTACCAGAGGACAAAAGAAGCGATTTAAAGACACTCTTAAGACATCACTCTCTTTAAAAGAGACACAAATTCATCATGGGAGAATCTTGCACAAGACAGATCTGACTGGCGTCGCAGAATCAAGAGGTGTAGCAGCTGTATAGAACCTCAGACGTCGTTGAGTAACAAAAACGCGCTAGAATAAAGGCAAGAGCTGCTTATGTCCCACATGCTCCTCCCACACATGTTCAGAGTGTGGTAGACAATTAAAAGTACGCATAGGACTCAATAGTCAGGCACCCCGCTGACATCATCATCTTCATCATTCTCTCAGCTGAGTTGAATGGTCATCGTCGACTTCGACGGACGAACTGCATTCGGTATCACGCTCAAATTCTCCGCCAGAAGTGTATCAACATAGCGTGTGTAGTTTGTAGGAAAAATGAGTCTGCGAGTAAAGTTTATAACATTAGAACATATCACAAATACGATTTTAAAGTATTTCTGCAATGAAACTACTCAAGAAAAACTATATCATTCTATTTCAAACGCAGAAATCATCTTAAACAGGTATTATATCCAAAAATGGTGGAGACATTATTGTAACAGTAGACACGCCTATACCTACCAACTCACAGAAACTGTGTATGAAGTTGTAAAATATCTTTTCCAATTTATTACACACTAATTCGTATTCCGACATCAAAGATGAAATGATTTGTTTCGTGTATAAAAACTGGACTGATACACAAATATAAAGTATATACGAGCATGCGGTTGTATCTGTGGGTCTCAGCAATGGTCCACTAAAAAAACCACCCATGCAACAGAAAACAATAGTAGATGACATGCCTTTATATTGAGGTTATCTTCTTATAGAAGCTTCATAGCACGTCATCTATACAATCCCGTAGTCGTAACCTTCGATAACAGTTACCATGTTGTTCCGACAGGCCGACGTTGTGCTTGAACTAGTTACGGCACCGCGTGGGTGGGCGGAACAACAAAGAAATCTGTCGCAAGGGCCAGAGTTGTGCCCTGATGTCGACGTCTGTTTGGCAGCATTGGACTCGAAACACCATCCAGTTGAATGGCTGCTGGAACAGAGGGCGTAGCACTTATGGGAATGCCCCACTTACTGTGAGGCCAATTTTCTAATCAAGACTCAAGATATAAAGTATATATTTATTGGGTCTTTCCAAATATCACATCATATACCAAAATTGGGATTAATACGTTGGAGAGTTAATCAGCTTATTAGGCCTACATTTGTTTGAGGACAAAGCTAGTGAAACGTGCTATAACACAGATGATTTGTGCGGTGCAAAATACACGTTTAATGTGGATACTCTTCTACCAAAAACAACAAAATAGAAACGAAAGTGCTAATGTTACGAACTTTTATTTTTCCGGTCGCAACATACGGCTGTGAAACATGGACCCTAAGTAAAACAGCGGCAAAGAAGATCAACGCCTTCGAGCTGAAATGCTACAGAAAGATACTTATAATATCATGGAAGGAAAAAATCAGAAACTCAGATATTATAAACACATTGAATATTCCAGAGTGTTGGTCACTAAACACAATAACAAAAAGAAAACTACGCCTGTTTGGTCATATAAAGAGACACAACTGTTTAGAAAGACAAATAATGGAGGGAAGAGTACCTGGTAAGAGGTGAAAGAGCAGACCAAGAAGACGATGGACTAACGACATTAAAGATAACATGAATACATCGCTAGAAAATGCAAGCCACATCGCCCAAGACAGAGAGAGGTTCAGAGAGTTCATTGGGAAGACAACGTTCTGGAAGGAAAACTCCACATGACACTCTTCTACCTATTTTTGCGCGCAATCATACGAAGTTTACTGCACTGTTTACTTCTGTTCTGACATCTGCTGTTAAATTATAATAGAACGCTAGCTAAAGTAGAACAAGTAGTTATTAAATTTGACTTAAAGACTTGGTTTCTTGACTTAGTCACAACATCGATTGCATCTACCCAGCAGCAGTATGCCACTGAATTTGTAAAATATTATCAGAATCATAAAAAATGTCGATTTTTTAATAATTATGCGAAAAAATTATATTCGACCTCGAGAACGTTATGGTATGACCGTGTTTAAACAAAAAATAATTCCGTATCGGGTCTGTATTATTTGGGTTAGATCGTGACCAATGAGAGTATAAGACCTAGTAACTGGATTCTAACAAGTCTTTTGACGTCATGTGTTCGATTATTAACGTGCTTTTTATTACATACTATTTATATACTTTGTATCATCTGCTAACACCGACCAACAAAATGAACGGGAAAAATTGAAAGCATGACTACAAAAGCTTACTTGGACTCTGTTGGCAGGTCTTATACCTAAACTTGGTCACGTTTGGATAGTAGTGGCAACAGTGGGTCACGTGTCAGATAGATCAAAAGTTGGGGAGAGGGAGGGGGGGGGGAAGGAAGAGATATGGACAGGGATATATATTGTTCTTGTTATTATTTTGTGGAACCATTGCTAATTTCTTTCTGATCTCCATCACACAATCTAGTTAGTTGTGCGTGAACTAGTTACGGGAACGGTGTGGGTGGGGGAAAAAACAAAGACAACTGTCACAAGGGTCAGAGTTGTGCCCTGATGTCGACGTTTGTTTCGGCGGCATCAGACTCGAAACATCATCGTTACATTCACTGTTATACGGGAAGTTTGAAGATATTTTCGTGAAAAATCGCTACGGCTAGGGTTTTTTTTACCGACCATTTGGTTACGTGTTAGTACTAAAAGTCATGTTCAGATTTTCTAAGGGGTGTGGGGAGTTTAAACACTCTAAACTCTACCCTCCCTTATCTACGGGCCTGCCAAAAAGACATGACACTCGATTTATTTATGTTGGTTCTTCTTCTTCAGCGTTCATTCTCAAACTCCCACTGGATATCTATCAGGACCATGGTCCTATCAGATTTCCAGAAGGATGTAATCCAGAGAATGGAAATGCGCTGTGTCGATGTTTTATTTGCGCCAATGGCCCGACACATCCGTCTTCGGCGGAATGTTGATTCAATCAGATAGATCATCTTTCTTAGATAACTTTAATAATTCCATCTTTCCATTGTTGAGGTGGTTTATCGCTCACCCCTACCTCGTTTAACCGATCAATGTGTGCAACACAATCTTCATCTATGGTATTATTTTCAGAAATGGACACACATCTGATACCCTTACATCTTATTTCAAAGAAAACACCACCGGTAAGTGAAGACAATGTCAAAGACGGTTAACAAAGTCCCGGTCATATAAAATGACAAATTTAATACATTCAGAGTGGAACTCAAATCTTCTCAAAGCTGTTAGCAGGCTTGCCAGAAGTGCGGTCTCTGGGCGTCGGTAGAGTAGACGAAACACCACTTGGGAGGGAACAGAATTCTTTATTAAATTCATTCAGCCTTATATCCGGTGTCGTAGTTTCTGCAGTCAAGACAATGATTAATATCGACAGATCGATAGCTAAAGTGGTTCTTGATCGAATGTTTCAGAAATATAGGCCCTCCTCAGGGGCACTCCTACGAGCGGTTATCATATTCTGCCAGTAATTGCTCTATTATATCGTTACAATACTAACACTAAATCGTGGGGTTTTAACGGATTGGGAGGGGGGGCAGGGCCGTAGATATAACTTTGTTAAGGGGATGGGGATTTAGAATTGACAAAGCTAATCATTTCAAATTCTGGAAAGTTTTAATGATTTTCTGAGGGTAAACTGTAAAAAGAGGTGGGGGTGAGGTGAGGGTTTTTATTTTTATTTCTCGTATGTTTAGAAATTATATATATATATACTCTCGTATGTTTAGAAATTATATATATATATACTCTCGTATGTTTAGAAATTATATATATATATATATATACTCTCGTATGTTTAGAAATTATATATATATATATATATATATATACTCTCGTATGTTTAGAAATTATATATATATATATACTCTCGTATGTTTAGAAATTATTCTGCGTTCATTCTCGCACTCCTATTAGTTGGAACAATATCGTATAGAGAACGTAATACGTTATGTCATGGTTTACGGCTAGGCAACGATGTCTGCGTATTTCTACTGAACACATCCGACTTCAGCATATTTCATAGATCCCTTTTATTTATAGAATGTGACAGCCAACTCTACTACACAACCTCCTCCGCCGCCTCCTACGACATGCATTGCAGGTCACATTTCTCATATAATTCTTGTATGGACTTCCTCAGAAGGAGGACGATATTGAGAAGTAACAACATAACAGAAGATTTATCTGTTTATTGACACGAAGGGGAAGGACTATTGACTCGAATGTCGACAACATAAAGGAACAATCCCTTCTGTTTGAATCGAGGGGCAGCTCTCTAACCAATTATTCATTTCGACGCCCATTTACATACCCGTAAACCGGTTTAACAAGATACGGGATATTATTGCGAACATCAAGCTTCAAATTTGACAACTCTTGAGATCATGCGAGCACTCGGATATTGAAACTCGGGCTGTGCCAATAAAAAAAGTCAAGAAGACGATGAAACATGTAGATGGTTCTCGATCAACTCCTGCAGGAAAAGAGCTCTTGACATGAACCAGTTGTAGGGTACTCGAAGGCGAGCAGCAAGCACTGGAAAATGAAAGTAGCAAGCTACTTTTTTGTAAGTAGAACAATATCTCTGACAGGCGTATCTGGTTTATATTTCACGATCTTTCATTCCTTTTATAGATAAAGGCATTGACGTCATCAGAGAATTCATTAACGTTAGGCTTATTCCTCTAGCTTTCCGCAGAATCTTTCGCGTTCTTCATTTCTTTCTTTCTTGAATAGTTCCTTCTGTCATTTCTTTCTTTCCGATTTAATCATTCCTTCCGTCATTTCTTTCTTTACTCCTCGAATCATTCCTTCCTTCATGTTTCTTTCTTTCATCATATAATAATTCCTATCGTCATATTTTCTTTCTTCCTTCATCGAATATTTCCTTCCTTGCTTACATATTTCTTGTTTTATTTCTTCCTGTATTTCCTATCGAATCCTTTCTTCCTTATATCTTTTGGCTTAGTCGAGTGTTTCTTTTCCTGTTCAGTTTTATCTGCACTAAGTACTATCCTTTCTCCATTTCTATCTTCCCTACTTTCCTTCCTTAATTTATATCTTCACTACTTTTTTCCTTCCTTCATTTCTATCTTCCCTAATTTATTTCCCTCATTTCTATATTTCCTACTTTCCTTCCTTCATTTTTATTTTCTCTATTTTCCTTTCTTCCTCCACTCATTTCTATATTCCTTACTTTCGTCCTTCATTACTCATTATTTTTCTCTAATTACTTTTCCTCCTTTATTTTCATCTTCCCCACTGTCGTTCCTTTCTTCATTTCTATCATCCTACTTGCTTCCTTCATTTCTAAGTTTTCTACTTACTTTCCATCTTTATTTCTATCTTCTCTATTTTCTTCTATCATTGCTAACTTTCCTGCTTACTTTCCTTCCTTCATTTCCATCATCACTAAATTTCCTTCCTTCATTTCCATCATCACTAAATTTCCTTCCTTCATTTCCATCATCACTAACTTTCCTTCCTTCATTTCTAAATTCACTACTTACTTTCCTTCCGTCATTTCTATCTTCCCTACTTCCCTTCCTTCATTTCTAACTTCCCTACTTACATTTGTTCCTTCCTTTCTATCTTACCTACTTTCCTTCCTAAATTTCTAACTTCCATAATTACTTTCCTTTTTTCATTTCTATCTTCCCTACTTTTCTTCCTTCATTTCTATCTTCTATACTTTCTGTCCCTTCATCATTACCATCTTCTCTGCTTTATTTCTTTCCTTCCTTCATTTCTATCGTTCTTACTGTTCGTGGTATTCCTGACAGATGCAAGGTCAGTGCTAAAACTCTCGTCTGGAAAACTAACAGACTTACAAAAAATACTTAATGAACTGTATTGCCAGTATAGGGTAACCATGCTGTGGATACCCTCTCACTGTGGAATACCAGGAAATGAAAAGAAAAACTGGTTAAGGAAGGTGCTGGTGAAGACCAATCAGTTGTACCAATCACCTACCATCAGAAAAAACAGATGATCAAGTCAATAAGAAAGCCACAAACACCAACACAAGATGACTATCACATTATGAACAGATCAGAACAAGTTATAATTTTACGTCTCAGAACAGGACACAACCGACTCCGCAGTCATATGTATAAAAAGTTCAAGATTGGCAACACGGCCATGTGTATATGTGGACAGGCAGCACAGAGTGCCAAACATATACTTCAAGAGTGTTTTGAGCATGAAACGCGGAGGCAGACATATTGGCCAGAGGAAACAACACTGGAATCAAAACTCTATGGGACACTGTATGAACTACAGAGGACAGTGAGCTTTATTAAGGAGACAGAATTACACATATAGACATGTTTCAAGTGAACGAAAGAAGAGGAAGAAATATTTCTTACATTCTTCCTTTATTTATAACGTCCCTATTTTCCTTCCTTCATTTCTATCTTCCCTATTTTCCTTCCTTCATTTCTATCTTCCCTATTTTCATCCTTCATTTCTATCTTCCCTATTTGCATCCTTTATTTCTATCTTCTGTACTTTTTTCTTCCTTCATTTCTATCTTCCCTACTTTTCTTCCTTCATTTTCATCTTTACTATTTTCTTTCCTTCCCTCAGTTCTATGTTTCTTACTTCCTTCCTTCCGTCATTTTTAGCTCCCCTGCTTAATTTCCTTCCTTCATTTTAACTTTCTTACTTTACATCCCTCATTTCTAACTTCCCTACTTTCTTTCTGTCCTTCTTCTTCTTCTTTCGTTCACTTGAAACATGTCTATATCTGTAATTCTGTCTCCTTAATAAAACTCTGTCTTTTGTAGTTCATACAGTGTCCCATTGAGCTTTGATTCCAGTGTTGTTTCCTCTGGCCAATATGTCTGACAGCGTTTCATGCTCAGAACACTCTTGAAGTATATGTTTGGCACTCTGTGCTGCCTGTCCATATGTACACATGGAAGTGTTGCCAATCTTGAACTTTGTATACATGTGATGCGGAGTCGGTTGTGTCCTGTTCTGAGACGTAGAATTATAACTTGTTCTGATCTGTTCATAATGTGATAGTCATCTTGTGTTGATGTTTGTGTCTATCTTATTGACTTGATCATCTGTTTTTTCTGATGGTAGGTGATTGGTATATCTGGTTGGCCTTCGGCAGCACCTTCCTTAGCCAGTTGGTCTTCTTTTTAATTGCCTGGTATTCCACAGTGAGAGGGTATCCACTGCATGGTTACTCTATACTGGTACGACAATTCGCTAAGTAGTTTTTTCAAGACTGTTAGTTTTACAGACTGCAGAGCTTGAAGCACTGCCCTTGCATCTGCCAGGAATACCACAGGCTGTAGGTCAGAGTTGGAGTTCAGCAGTTTCTTAAATGCCACACTAATTGTCTGGATTTCTGCATCATAATCATTGCTGTTTTTCCTGTCGGTGTTCTGATTGTATCTCTTGGCTTGTGTGGATATTCTATATATACACCTGCACCTCCATTCCTCACAGCATTCTGTGCTGACCCATCTGTGTATACTCTGACCCATATATAAGTTCATGTACTTAGCTAGAACACTGGTTAAATGCTGGTACATTTTCCAGTCTGCCCTTTTATAGTTCCACCTAGTGAGCTTGCTGCTGTCCTTGTTAAATTCATTGTGGATTTCCAGAAATACTGGTCTGTGGTCACTACCCCCAAGCTGATTTCCAACGACACGTGTGATGTTCCATTCCAAGTCTGGTGAGTGGAATGCCAGGTCGGGTGTAGAGGTGGTGTGCCATGCTCTCGAGTAGAAGGTTGGTGAGTCTGCTGGCTGGTTAATAAGGATGAGATTATTTTCATCCTGCCAGCTCTCAAGTTCCTCACCTCTCTTGTCGATATGATCATAGCACCAGCTCTGAGAGTGGTTGTTGAAGTCACCACACACCATAAGTCTCTCGTTGTCTGGAATTGTGTCTAGTGCCAATGGTTTATCATTTGGGCAGTAGTAGTTCAGGAGATGGAATTCTGCACTGTCTGTTTTTAGGTGAAGCATCTGGTATTCTGCCCCTTCCATATATACTTCCAGCTGACATGCGCTGATATTGTTTTTAACAAGTGTATATACAGCATATATTAACTTGTTCTTCACTGAGGACATTTTCAAATTCCAATTTTTTGCTGTATCCATCTCTTTTACTGTTGACACCCTCAGCATTCCAGTGCATTATTTTTATTGGTCGTTTAAAGTTTGTTTGGCCAGTAGCTCTATTCCCTTGCCCCCTGGCTCCTCGAGGCAATTGAGAAGGACTTTCATTAACTGAGATTGGGCCCTTTCGAGGTATAGGGCCCGGCACCGTCCCTGCCTGAACGTCCGCCACAGGGCAGGCACCATAACTTTTTATAGATACAGACATGTTTCCATTGTGTTTTGTGCGTGGCATCCTGATTATCTGTGCGCCTTTTGGCTGGATGCCTCCGTCTTCAGCACTCTGCTTACTTGGGCAGGACTATGGTCCTGCTCGAGTTGGCATGCCCGACCAGTCTTAGTTTCCAGCCCCTGGTGACTGAACTAAGCCTCATCACCACTGCACGGTGCTGGCCTCGATGGGGTTTCTGTCCTTCATTTCTGCCTTCCCTACTTTCCTTCCTTCATTTCTATCTTCCATACGTTTCATCCTTCATTTCTATCTTATCTACTTTCTTTTCTTTCTTCATTTCTATCTTCCCATTCCCTTTTTTCATTTCTATCTTCTCTACTTTCATTCCTTCATCTCTACCTTCTCTACTGATGTCCTCCATTCTGCTGTATATACACCGCAGTGGAGTGACAACAAAACACCTCATGATCCTTAAAGGAATGGTTGAGGTTCAAAGAAGAAAGTGCTGGTTGATCTTCGGGGTGATAACATCAAGGAATGAATCGAGTGTGATTTTCAAACACGACAGTACATATTAAAACTTAACAATGTAACTCAGCGAAAGTCACAATTTACATTACAACCATCTTCATCATTGCCTTCATCACCTTCACCACCGCCATTATCAACACTATTATTATCCTTACCATCACCACCGTATTCATCGTAATCGCCATCACCACCATTACCGCTACCATAAGCACCATCGCTATCATCATCACACCACCACCGCTGCTACCATTACCAGCGACACCATCATTAACATCAGAACCATTATTATCGCTACCACAACCACCCTTTCTACCGCCGCCACCACCACTACCACCGCCGCCTCTGCCATCGCTTTTTCGCATCACCTTCTTCATCATCATTGTCACCTTTACCAACTTTACCACCTTTACCACCTTTACCAACTTTACCACCTTTACCACCTTTACCACCTTTACCACCTTTACCAACTTTACCACCTTTACCACCTTTACTACCTTTACCACCTTTACCACCTTTACCAACTTTACCACCTTTACCACTATCATCACCATCACTTTCATAATCAATTAACGACACAATCTCCCAACAACACCAAAAATAATTCTGCAAATTATCAAAACATACAGCCCAGACATACGTATCCCACGATAAACTGCAGAATCCATTAATCGAGTATCACGGATTGAAATTAGGTCGCGGAAATGACGCAATTCTTGAACGACAGTTAAAGCCGTTTTATAAGTCTTTTGTCTGCCATAAAGAGCTCCAGAAGTATATAACTTCCCTGTTATTTCTCACCCAAATCTAGCCAATCATTCTCTCAGCATCTCCGACAATTATGTAAAACACGACAGTATTGTCGAAGCCCAAAACGGGAACACAGAATTGCGATACTATTAATTTCCATGCATGTTGTAACAGGTTACTAAGTAGGTTTGGGGGGTTTGCTGTCTAATCCTATAAAGGGACGAATTAATACAGAAGCTATGCTGAAATCGGATGTGTCAGGTCTAAATATGCAGATATCGCACACAAGCTGTAAATCGTGACACAATGTATTCCGTTCTCCGGATTACTTCCTGCTAATCTGCAGGAGTTTGAGACACAATACAATCCACTCTCCGGACAACATCCTGCCAATCTGCAGGAGTTTGAGAAAGAATGCAAAAAAGAAGAATGTATTCAGTCTCCACTTAAATATACCTTCTGTGCCGGTAAAATAAAGTCTCCACTAAGATATACCTTCTGTGCCGGTAAAATAAAGTCTCCACTAAGATATACATTCTGTGCCGGTAAAATAAAGTCTCCACTAAGATATACCTTCTGTGCCGGTAAAATAAAGTCTCCACTAAGATATACCTTCTGTGCCGGTAAAATAAAGACTCCACTAAGATATACCCTCTGTGCCGGTAAAATAAAGTCTCCACTAAGATATACCATCTGTGCCGGAAAAATAAAGTCTCCACTAAGATATGCCCTCTGTGCCGGTAAATAAAAAATGATTGTACATTTTAACAACGTATATTTTTCTTATTTATTTTCGCTTTACTTAGTTGTATAAAATGAAATATTCAGTATTAATTCAGTATTGATTCAGTATTGATTCAGTATTGATTCCGTATTGTATGTATTGATACTACTTTAGTTTATTTATACATTCAGTTTTTGTAAAAAAAAATTACTCCTCTTTCTTTCCAAACATCACATTATATAGGGAAGGGTACCACGCTCATAGAAGTATTAACATAATTTGTTTTCCAATTTTGTTTTACATATTATACATACATGAACCTAATACCTTTAATAAATTCAGTAATCATATTTGTATCATGAAATACCTTAAATGGTGTAATAGACGGTTAACAATCGTTTTCCTTGGGAATACATTGTGAGAATGAGAGATTTCGAGGAATTATGCTAAAAATCAATATGTTACAGGCAAGTCTTGAACCCCATCTGTCGAGCAAGTAGTGGCTTTCCTGCACTCGTCGCGTACCGACATCAGGTCATGCTTACATTCTGCAGCGTTTTGTTCTTATGCGTTCATTCTCAAACTCCTGCAGATTAGCAGTATGTAGTACAGAGAATGGAATGCGTTGTGCCATGCTTTGCATATTAGCTGTAATATATGTCTTTCGGCCTAACACAACCAACTTCCTCATAGCTTGTGGGTGACTTTGTCTCTCTGGCACGCGTTCGTAATCTTGCAATCGTGAGGACATTCGTGCTCTCGGAATGGTATGTGAGCGCGCTACACGAATTAAATAGTGCTCGAGAGCACTAACTGTTACATGTGGGCGGAGTTTGCCGCCTTAAAAGGTTGAGAACCGCTGTTCGATGCGATCTGACAACCAATTCCACCCTTTTAGCAAACTCCTACGACACTCGTAGCAGGTTATGGTATTACTATTATTGTGTTCCCCATTCGTTTTTTGTTCCCCTGTTACCGTTAACTATGACTTAAGCTATTGATCTTTCCACGCTATTTCTCTTTTTTTTTGAAAAAAAGGAAAAAAAAAAGCAAAACACAAAATTAGCTTTCTTGTTAAAATTTTGTTAAGGAGTCAACCCTCTTCAACTTATTTTTTTAATCTTAACACTCCTTGATTTGTCTATTTAGCTGTCCATGGTATTCCTAACATTCTTCTGTAACATCTCATTTCTAAAGCAGAGATTCTCTTTGCTATTGTTTTATTTAATGTCCATGCCTCACAACCATATATTATCACTGGAAATACGCATGTTCTGATCATACATAGTTTGGCTATACTGCTGGTACCTTGTCAAAGATTTTTAGTTGAACAAGTTTCAATATCACCATTGCAATTCCTCTCTTGGTATCTTCAGTCTCCTGAGCTATTTATGTTTGTGCCCAAATACTCGAATTTTATTACCTCGTAATTCGAAATTTTCAATTATTGTCTTTGGCAGCATATTCAAATTATCCGTTGTCATAATCGGGTAACAATGCACGAGAAATACTAAGAACTAGATGGGTGGAGACGATCAAAGAAACCAGTTATCAGAGAAACGGTGTCTCAAAGGGACACGGACTAATCATGACTATTGAGATCCAAATGTCCGAAGACAGACAATTCCAACTTCATTGCACGAGGCTTAACAGCACAAGTGGAAACATAATATATAGATAGATGTATATCTAGAAAGCCGTGTATATGTGCCATCTTTAGCCTAAAAGGAACTAACTACCGGTTACTATAGGAAAAGGATTACAGTCTCGGTGTATCCTGGGAGACATTATCAAAGATCAATGCGGCCGTACTCTGTTGCCAGATTGACATTTCCTTCGCCAAATTTGGCTCTTTATCGTTGCATTAGAATATAATTTTTTTGCTCGCCTAGCGTGTTGATAAATTAATGATACCGAAATCACCAGCGCCAATTTATAGAAATATGGCCAATATGTTGGCTGACATTTGTCGATACAAGCAACACATCATCTTTATCTTTTTATCATTTAACACTGACGTTTGTTCGTTGATGAGAACGATGATAATAAGAATTGATGCAGATAACATTAATTCATGGTGAGGATTGATGAAGATATCGGTGGTGTGTGAAAATTGATGAATATATTATTATTATTTTGAGAAAACTGATGGAGATAATATTTATCATTAAAGAGAATTGATGAAGATAATATTTATCATTTATGATAATTGATGGAGATAATATTTATCATTTATGAGAATTGATGGAGATAATATGAATGTTTTGTCAGAATTGATGGATGAATATTGTAAAATAAATTAAACACTACGGTTCAAAAAATGTTTTAAAAAAAAACAACTAAACGTTTGACAAAGTGCGGATCTTATACTCTGTTCATTCTAAGATTGAAGTGGGTCAAAATACACCCACATATTACTCCGAGACAAAAGATGATTTTTATACATATGATGAGATTTAAAAACAATAACATAATTAATTATTCCGAACTTTTAACGTTGTGTAGGAACTATAATTGTTCCCCCCCCCCTACATTTTTGTGCCTGTGAAGCGATATAACAGCAGGTATAGTAATTTGTCATGGGATGTTGAAGATATATGTAAATGTATTTAAAAACATACATTACTATTGTGATTGACATGTTTCAATTAGCGATAATATATTTAAATTAAGAATGGTATTATGATCTAATGAACTATATTATTGCGCACTTAACATTCCATTTATGCGTTCAGCGTTCAACAGTTAATCAGAAACACCGACCTACTTCATTCTTAGAATGAATAGAGTATATCATGAAACATATTTGTCTTTTCTGGGAATGGGTAGGGTGGGGTTGCGGAGGAGAGAAGGTGTTCCAAAATGTATTATTTGTATGTCGTCTTTTAAGATCAGGTTAAACCTCAATATTAGTATTTTTATTTATAAAATTTGATACTTTTAGTTTTTTGATCCATTTGAAAGAGTAATCATTTGTGCAAACAATATATCATTTGTTATAGATGTCTAGTTGTAATCATCAATCTGGAAGTATTTTAAATTAATTTTTAGAGTTTCCATGATTACTGGTTTTTGGGTAAATTAATAAGAAAACTATAATGGTGAGGCCATGTTAACAAGTCTATTGCCACAGGAATCTTAGATAGAGTTTCAGTTATAAGGAACACATCATTTATAGAGAATGGTATAAGATATAAAGGAATTGGAGGAGCAGAAAGACTGACAACAGTAGCAATAAAAATATATATTGTGAGGTTGAGTTGATCTGATACGGGTTTTTTGTCATTGCTTTTTGAAACGTCTGAATACACAGTTACTTGTGGATAGATTTCAATCTGGTACCTTTACCATCAGAGTCGCGCCCTGTACATGGCCCTCAGAGTCCGCCAACTATTATTTGTATAACTATTATACAACTATTAGCTATAATTTTCCAGTGGCGTCATACTGTTGAGAGACTTGGACAATGACATCAGAAATGTTACTGAAATATATACATTGTCTCTCCCCAGGTGAATCATTGTTGGTCGTATCCACACTGGCCGTTAATAATGCTCACGTGGAAGACAGGTAATGAAGTCCTACTTGATGACGACTAACACACTATCACTAGCGGATGTTAACATGAATAAATATGGTACATACAACAAAACAAAACACAGAATATAATCATACAAATGACAATACACAGGACAAAGTCGACGTTTCGGACCAATACGACGTTTGTTGTATGTACCATATTTATTCATATAAACATCCGTCAGTGATAGTGTGTTAGTCGTCATCAAGTAGAACTCCATTACCTGTCATCCACGTGAGTATTATTTTCTTTTATGTTCTACTAGCAGTACTACCTTCTACTGACCGTTAAGCGTAGTGTTGGAAACCTAAGTAGCCGTTCTACGGCCAGGTGTGTCGTCTTGGTTACGTTGAATCATTGTTTGTTCAAAGTTGTCTTGATGTTGTCTATCAATTTTGTTCGTGCTCTAAAGCTAAAGGAATATATAAACATTTATAATGAAATACTATAGAAAGTTACTAAAAACATCACAAACAGAGAGACGATCAAATGCAGAAGTCCGAAAAGACATTAACATAGAAGGAGATTGACCCTTACAACAATTATTTTGAAATTATCTTCTTCTTCTTCTTTCCTTCCTCTTTTACCCTTTACGGGTGTCCTTGGAGATACAATGTTCTTGTTCTCGCTTTTCTGGCAGCTTCAGATAATGTTATTTGGTGGTCGTGTAATGTCTCTTTGATGTTGTCAATTCAGCGTACTCTAGGTCTACCCTTGGCTCTTCTTTCTGCTTCTCCTCTCTTCGTATATGCTTTATAAACTATTGAATCACACGGCATTCTTTCCAGATGACCAAACCATTGTATCTGTTGGTTTTGTATGTATTGTAGAATTGATATGACGCCCACTCTTTCTCTTATGACATCGTTTCTAATTCTGTGTCTTCTGGTCACTCCTGTGACTTTTCTCAGACATCTCATCTCTGTTGTAACCAGTTGTCGCTTACGTTTTGTTGTGAAAGACCATGTTTGACATTGGTAGCACAGGGTTGGAAAGAAGATACTTTGGATAAGATGTTTTTTTGTTGACATTGGTAGACATTGACATTTTTGAAATTTACATCTACAATATTTTTGACATATAAAATGACATAACAGATGAGAAAGATTAAAGATTAATAATGGCGAGATAGGTTTCAGAAAGAGGCCGTACTCGACGTCGATGAACTCGCGATATCCAAGACCGATGTTCAAATGTGATTAGCAGACGATCAAAATACAGACAAATAGTATTGTTCTTCTTCTGTCGTTCTTCTGGAACATCCTCATGTATGCAGTTATATGAGATATAGACATATTTCTAATGTGTGGGTTGGTGCGTGGCATCCTGATTGCTACTGGCTGGTTGCCTCCATCTTCAGCACATATACTTGCTATGACAGACTGTGGTCTTGCTAGATTTTAGGAGGACCTGGCCATTATTAGTTTTTCAGCATCTTATTGACTGAACTAAGCCTCCATCTACGTGACAAGGATTTGGCCTCGATGGGGAGAAATAGTATAACTTGCGCAGATAGTCTGCATTAGTACAGTCAGTCTTCGATCTTAATTTTTCTCCTTGTGTAATTCTTGTTCATTTCCCTTTATAATGGGAAAAAATCTGGCACGCTATTAGGGATATTAAATTATTTGGTAAATTGAGAAACTGAGTGTAGAATGATGATTCTCACACTTTTCCGTGTTATCCCTGGCGCCCATTTTAGCATAGATTTTATATGCAGTTGCGTGCCCTGGTCCTATTTTTAGCATGAATTTTATGTGCAAGTGGGTGTCCTGGTCCTATTTTTAGCATATATTTATGTACAGGTGGGTGTCCTGACTCTCGCCCTCACATTTTAACTATTTTTCTTCTTCTACGTTCGTTCTCAAACTCCTGTAGACTGTTAGGTTAAAGTCTAGATAGCGGAATGTGCTGTATCAATGTTTACATCTGCGCGTTTCGGCCTGACACATCTGACTTCAGCATGATTTTGGATCACTTTAACCTTCATAGGATAGGATAGCCAACCCACCTCCAAAAGCCTCTTTGGGAAGAGTTTATAAATGTTGAGGTAATTTTTAGACACTGGCTAAAGAGGCTTTTCGAACAACGTAATTTTTGCATGCAAACGGTATTATTGAATCAACATTTATCAAACACTACATTCTCCCCCGACCAGCTCAAAATTCTTCCACATTTCATGATGGTCAAACCTGTTTCAGACGTTCTCCTACCATCTTCTTCTTCTTCTTCTGCGTTCGTTCTCAAACTCCTGCAGATTAGCAGGATGTAGTCCTGCGAACGGAATGCGTTGTGTCATGGTTTACAGCATTGCTGCGATATCTGCGCCTTTCGACCTGACACATCCGACTTCAGCATGGCTTTGGGTCACTGACCCTATATGGGATGGGACAGCCAACTCCATTCCATAACCTCCTTAGTCGCCTTTTACAACATGCGTGGAAGGTAAACAGTGTTACTATTCTTTGCTCCCCTATTGGGCCCCGGCAACACACGGGCGGTTCTCCTACCTAATTGTTGACATAAATTTGATAGGAGGATGTCTAAAAAAAGCGTGACAGTTGTTGAAACGTGGAAAAGGATTTGGGAATGGGAGGGGGAGGGGAGGTGTTTGAGAAAAGTTCACACCAATAATACCATTTTAAAACAAAACAGTGTTTGAATTTGACACATATTTACTAAAAATATGAAACACTTAGTTTTGTTGTTCTTATTCTGCTAATTTATTTTTAAAAAGAGGATTGTGTATATGGGGGGGGGGTAGTAATTATTTGGTGGACATAAGTATGCAAAAGGGTGGAGGGATCTGAATTCTTAACAGCTACCGACATGGGGGACAGGGAATACAGAACGACAAGAAACATTTTACACAATATATGGACTGCCACTTACTTCTCTCTTACTACATTCATGACGGATAAATGTTGTTATTCATTTTATCAGTTTCCGGCCCCAGAAATTCTGTAATGTTCAGATTCCTTAATTTGTACAAAATTGATGAAAATCTGGAATATAGATACAATAAAATGGTTTGACATGCCAAGTTGCGAGGCACAATCTTTTTTGTGGGATAGTTTTCCACAGGTTTCTGGTGAAACATGCCAGACTGCACCTCAACAAGTTTCAGATTGCATAAGCTATCTCAGGCGTACCGGGTTCTAAAAAATTACCTATGAAATTGTTCGGACAATTGATGAGGATCGTCTTCTTCTTCTTTCGTTCACTTGAAACATGTCTTAATCTGTAATTCTGTCTCCTAAATAAAACTCACTGTTTTTTTGTAGTTCACACAGTGGCTCATAGCGCTTCGATTTCAATGTTGTTTCTTCTAACCAATATGTCCGCATCAGAGTTTCATACTCAGAACACTCTTGAAGTATATGTTTGGCACTCTGTGTTGTCTGTCCACATTTACACATGGCCGTGTTGCCAATCTTGAATTTTGTATACATGTGACAGCGGAGTCTGTTGTGTCCCATTCTGAGGCGTAAAATTACAATTTGTTCTGATCTGTTCATAATATGATAGTCATCTTGTGTTGGTGTTTGTGGCTTTCTTATTGACTTGATCATTTGTTTTTTTCTGATGGTAGGTGATTAGTACATCCGGTTGGTCTTCGGCAGCACCTTCCTTAACCAGTTGGTCTGGTTGGTTTTTTTTTTCATTTCCTGGTATTCCACAGTGAGAGGGTATCCACTGCTTTGCTACCCTATACTGGTAAGACAGTTCACTAAGTAGTCTTTGCAAGTCTGTTAGTTTTCCAGACTGGAGAGCTTGAAGCACTGACCTTGCATCTGTCAAGAATACCACGGGCTGTGGGCCAGTGTTTGAGTTCAGCAGTTTTTCAGCTGCCACCCAAATTTCCTGAGTTTCTGCATCATAATTATTACAGAATTTCCCTGTCGGTGTTCTGCTCGTATCTCTAGACTTGTGTGGACATTCTATATATACACCTGCACCTGCCATTCCTCACTGAATTTTGTGTTGACCCATCTGTGTATAATCTGACCCATATATCTTGTGGATATTCCTCATCCAGGAAACTCAGGGTGGTGACTGTCCTTCGCTGTACACTGTTGTGTTCGGTCCCGCTTAGTATTCCTTTCACATGGGTCTGAATGTATATTGATATTCCCATGTATCTCACTCCACGGGGTTTGTTCTGGTACAGACCTTAAGGAGCTGTCAACTTCAGGTAGGTCTGTAAGTTGTCTACGGAGTCGTGGATAAAGCTGTTTCTTTTCAGTCGCCCCTTTGCTAGATTGTGAAATCTTTCCTTCATCAGATGACTTGACATACACTTAAACTTTTCTATTTTGAATCTCTACATTTGCCAAGTGTTTGCGTTCTGGCCATTTTGTGCATCGCTGCTATGGGTGTTCATTTCATTGCTATTGATGAGGATGCTGTGCTACATATTGCTCGCGTCAGTGCAGCCTTAGGTAGCTTCGTGACAACGTCTGGATCAGGCATGGTCTCAGTTTGACAACTAAGTTGGACGTCTACCGCGAAGTGATTCTACCAACACTGCTTTATGCTGCGTCATCCTGGACTGTCTATGCGAGACACGCTCGACAGCTTAACTCTTTTCATCTTCGGTGCCTAAGAAATCTCATGGAAGTACGTTGGCAGGATAAAATACCAGACACAAATATTCTTCCAAAGTCCTGTATGCAAAATATCCATGATATATATGATCTGTTGATTAGATAAAAACTCCACTGGATCTGCCACGACGTCCATTTGCCAGAAAAGCGTCTTCCAAGGAGATTCCTCTATGGGGAGTTGTGCGATGGTAAACATACAAGCGCAGTGCAGAAAAATCACTTCAAGGATTACTTAAAGACTCCATCAAACACTGTAGCATTGATCCTAGCCAATGGAGACTACAGCTCTTGCTCGCTCAGCTTGGCACACTCTGATTACGACTGGCATCACACAATTTGAAAAAGAAACAACACTGCGGGTAGTTTACAAGAAACATAAACGGAAGGAAAGATCTAAAAACGCTCTTACGTGGGACCCTCTGCACTGGTGCACGCACTGCAATAGATCTTTTGTGACACAAATCGGACTCCTCGGACATCTACGAAATCATACAGCTAAAACAAAATAGACAAACACGAAAGTTTTGCCAAACATTTGCGTACAATCTGCCGAAAGTACTGCTTGCTTTGGCGATCCTTGTATACACTTCATCATTAACGTTGACATTTTGTGATAACGTACTGCCTAGATATGTGAATCTATTTACAAAATAGACAAAACGAAAGTTTTGTTTTATCAACATTAACCGTCTCATGTCTTTATTGTTTTCCTTGCCATGTTCATCTTTGCTTGCGAAGGACGATTATCATCACCATCATCATTATGAAATTGTTTGTTTTTTTTGTTGAAACTAATGCAAATCGTTTGCTTTGCAAACGTTTGCCTGAACAAAGCAAACGATTTGCATTAGTTTCAACAAAAAAACAAAACAATTTCATATTAGAACATCAAAACAAGCTGTAAGTTCACTTAAACATTTTTTTTTTAAATTTAGAATCTACACAGAATACACATAATGGACTGTATCTGTCACTACTTCATTTTTACCTTTAGAGACTGACAAGGATGGTTGTGTGACAAAGGCCGCATTCTCTTGCTGCCACAACGTCATTTTAAGAGTGGGATTTATATTTACACTACGACAGAAAAATACTCAATCCTTAGCGGGGATTGAACCCCGGACCACATGGGTAGACTTCAATGTATTCGGGTTACTCCATATTTACTCCGTCCCTTTAAACGAAACGGTGCGTCGCTAGTCGAAAGTAACAAGCCTAGCACGTACACTGTAACTTCAAGCGATAATTCACAATGATCCACAAAAGAATCAATTTTATAAACAAGACAACGCGATCTGGATTCGAATCCGCGACCTCTTGAGCACAAATCAAATGTCTTAATCAATATGCCACGGAGATCAACGAACGTATGGAGTGATATTCTACAACACTGAAACGTTACTGTATTGAGTCCAAGGAAATGTGATCAACTTTGAATGGACAATATACGAGATGGCGTTGGTTTCTCTGATTGAGACGCAAGACAACGGACAAAGTGTGAAACATCCAAAAGGTTTAACTTTGAGTGTGATATCTACTATTTCCTCTAATTTTCTTCTCATGTGAGCGAATCTGAGGATGTATGAGCAGTGACCATTTCTACGTGAAGGTTTCCACAGCCTAAACATGTCAAAGCAGTGATTATTTTCATGTGAAGGTTTCTGTTACCTGAAAATGTCTAAGCAGTGAATAATTCCGTGTGAATGTTTCCACTGTCAGAAAGAGGATAATAGTTAGTTCTTATTTGTTCAGATTGTACATTTCACGATCGGGTCTTCTAATTACGTGCGTGGCAACCCATCCGTGCACGTTAGAGAGAATTTGGTTGTGACGAGCGGAAAGTTACCAGAACCACTCCTGATATAAGGCTTAAGGCTGACAGTAATTGAACCAGGTCAGTTCTAACGGTATGGAATCGTCTTGCAACAAAGTAAACAGGTTTTCCGTACTTGACCAACCACATCACCAGAAGTAAAAAAAAGTACGGAGTTGCAATGAAATTTGGTACTTCTGGAACGGACTTGGTTCAATTCCCGTTAGCTTTAGGAATCATTTTCATTTGTCCTCATGCTTCCTACTTTTGTAAATCTGGTCTGCTATACTGGTGATATAGTCATAGATGTTCACCGTTCAGTGGATTTGATAAAAACCACTGAATGTATTAGATACCAGCGCTGAAATCGGATACGTCGAACCATTGATGCAAATAAAATTGCTACACGCCGCTTTTCCCGTTATCTGAACTATATCCTGAAGGAAATCTTGTAAGACCATTGTTCTGCTAGAAGAGAGATCCAGTGGGAGTTTGAGAACGAACACACACAAAAAAAGATGTTCAACAATGTCGGTTGTTCTGCACAAGAATATTGATAACAGATATGAAACTGGCAAGAGGCTAAAATACTGATTCTGTCAACATCAAAATAATATGTAATTCCAATTCCAGAACAAACTGTATCTGCTAATTTCAATTGTATAGATTAAGAGTGAGGAAAGTCCGATCCGCGGTCCAAATCTGGCCCTCAAAACTATCATTTTTGGTGCAAAACTATGTCCTATCCGTACTATATCCACTACCCCCCCCCCTTTGTGTGGGTATAAAACAGTATTTGAATCTCCAAGAGACTTAAAGGAAACCTACCCGGGCACATGTCAGACAAAAGAAGCTAAATCTGGTCCGCAGATCTAATACAGATTGCCCAACTCTGATATAAACCATAAAGGTGGATATACAGATGCTTGCCATTAAACCGTGATCCTCGGATGATCAGACTCGATATGTACTTGGAACCAGTATATCCGCGAATGTGATACTCTACTACCTCTCGGTCTCAACACCCGTCATTTATACTTGTAAATAAATATCTTGTGTTCCGTCAATATTTCCTTAAGTTTGTTACTTCTCTGTCTTTCAATTTTTGTAGTCGGCATTTGTGTTTTCGTTTAGTATTGTAGTGAAATCGTATGCGTTGTCATCCTTTATTTGTCGTATGCTAAAGTTATATTCTTAATAAGGAACTTTTAATCGGGACCCGATTTGTGTCTGTTTTCCTGTGGGCTTACAGTTAGTCCCAAATCTTTATTTAAGTGTGATTTAAATGTATACTCAGTTGCTGCATACTATAGATTGGAAGTTACGTATGGAAGTTATAAATTATTATTTTTTTCTTCGTCTTCTTCTTCTTCTTCTTCTGCGTTCGTTCTCAAACTCCTGAAAATTAGAATGATGACCTTAAGACAGGCCACTGCAGACTGTTGGGTCACCTTTACTGATTGAGGATCTCATACACAGATGAATGTCCATGTGGATCCGGAACCCAGACCCCGGAACACATACTTCAGGACTGCCCAACATACAAAGAGCAGAGACAGCAGACCTGGCCAGAGGATACAGACTTGCGGCAAAAGCTATGGGGCAGCCGCTCTGACATGACGACGACGGTGGACTTCGTCTTGACGACAGGCGTGACGGTATAGCATGACAACAGATGCTGAACGCAGAAGAAGAAGAAGATTGTAACCCGAAGGATATAATGCATCGTGTCACATATTTATTGCCAGATCTGCTTGTATCGTCCTGACACATACAGCTTCGGCATTGTTTCTAGATCACTTTGAGCCTATATGAGATGGGACAGCCAACTCCACCCCAAAACCTCCTTAGTTGCCTCTTACGACATGCAGGAAGGGTAACAGTTTTGCTGATCTGTGCTCCCTTTGGAGCCGGAATAGACTACCGCATCTTATCTCAGATTCAATCTGAATTAATTAGTATTATTTTAGTGAAGTCCATTTTTTGTGAAGTCTATCTTAACAAAGCCAATTTTCATTAAATATATATTCTTAGTGAAATCTACTCTTAGTGAAGTCTATTTTAGTGAAGTCTATTTCAGTGATCTTTTCTTAGTTAAGTCTATTCTTCGTGAAGTTTGTTTTAGTGAAGTCTTTTTTAGTAAAGAAGTATTCTTAGTGAAACCTATTGTTATTAGCTTTTATTAGTAGTCATACTATACTAATATTACTAAAAGAACGCTATACTAGGGTTGAAAGAAGAGTGCCACGCAGCACTCTAATTTCCACTTCATAAATGTCATTTCAAGCAGAAAAAAGTGTTCCAGTCATTTCTGAGTGTGATATGAGCATCTGAACTGGATGCAAATTGAATAAACTGAAAGATTTAAGATATCTGATCCAGGCTGAAACCATACGTGATCTTAAATGTGATGACATGCAGGTCCCTGTATGGGCCGGAATTGGCAGGTCTCATTGGAGCACACGTCTCTTTATTCCAATTTATAGAAATTAGATGCAAAAAGTTAAAAGTTAAGATTCTGTAATTAAGGATACAGGACAGAGACACTCATCTCAGCCAGAGAAGTTGCAGATAAAAATTAAAATGGGCGTTTTCTTGTGAGAGAAGGGAGAGGGATAAAATATGAATATTTCTTTGCATTGGCGACATGAGAAAACAATCATGTCGCTGCGCACAGAATTGTCTTCCTGCTTTTACCATATTCCCGTGTTGACTTTCTTCATTCCATGATGTTAAGTGGGTCGGTATATTTATCATTGAACATATTTGAATGATTTTGTCTTCTGTTTCCATGCGATTTCATCAATTTTCTTTAGTAAAATTACAAGTAATCATGTAGCTTGATTTTGTGCAGCTATTCTGTACCACTGTCCACTAACACTAATTGTAGTTATTCTAAGTACCACTGTCCACTAACACTAATTGTAGTTATTGTAAGTACCACTGTCCACTAACACTAATTGTAGTTAATCTAAGTACCACTGTCCACTAACACTAATTGTAGTTATTCTAAGTACCACTGTCCACTAACACTAATTGTAGTTATTCTAAGTACCACTGTCCACTAACACTAATTGTAGTTATTCTAAGTACCACTGTCCACTAACACTAAACGTATTTATTATAATTACCACCTTCCACTAACACTAAACGTATTTATTATAATTACCACCTTCCACTAACACTAAACGTATTTATTATAATTACCACCTTCCACTAACACTAAACGTATTTATTCTAATTACCACCTTCCACTAACACTAAACGTATTTATTCTAATTACCACCTTCCACTAACTCTAATCGTTGTTGTCATATGACATATTATTTCCAGAACGTTGTCATCCCAATGAACTCTCTGAGCCCATATCTGTCTTGGGCGATGGGGTTTGCATTTTCTAGCGATGCACTCCTGTTATTTTTAATGTCGCCAGTCCATCTTCTTCTTGGTCTGCCCTTTCTCCTCTATCCAGAAACTCTGTCCTCCATTATTTGTCTTTCTAAACAGATATGTCTCTTTATATGACAAACAGGTGTAGTTTTCTTTTTGTTATTGTGTTTAGTAACCAACACTCTGGAATCTTCAGTGCGTCTATAATATCTGAGTTTCTTTTTTTCTTCCTTACCTGATATTCTAAGTATACACTAAACGTATTTATTCTAATTACCGCCTTTCACTAACACTAAACGTATTTATTCTAATTACCGCCTTTCACTAACACTAAACGTATTTATTCTAATTACCGCCTTTCACTAACACTAAACGTAGGTAAATTACTACATTCTAGTCTAACTATGATATTCCTATTATTTGTATTGTTCTTGGTGTGTTCACTATTTCTCTTGATAAAACACTTATTGAGCGTTGATTTAGTCTACCTTGTAAACTGTCCATTGATTTTTTGTACCCGTTAGTTAGTCAGTCTGTATGTGCTGTGCAAAACGTGACTATCTTGTGTGTTTTGAGTAAGTCCCTGTCTCGCTAGTGATTTGGCAGTTTCTGAATTTTGAATCCATGAATTTACATTCTCTCGACTACATCCTGCTCAAAATCAAGTAGGACCATTGTCCTGCTACAAGAGAAATCCAGCGGGAGTTTGAGAATGAACGCTGAAGAAGAAGAATCCGTGAATTTCGAAGCTTGTTTAACGAGTTGCACTTTCAATCATTGCATTAAATATGTTGCAGTTAAAATGATATAGAATTATATTATACTGAACAATCTATGAAATGCAACCTTTCACGTCCGTATAAATGTATAATTTTTAGTTTTTGGCCACTTCATGAAACAGTGAGGTTTGGACAACATATTCACAACAGGAAATATTTACGGCAAATTGAGACAGAGGGCGACAACGTGAGAAAATATTAGACAGTTTGACAACCTGGCACGGCAGGGAAACACAAACGATCTTGATACTTAATGCTGGAGATAGAGATTTGTGGCGAGCCATGACGGGATTGGAACAAATAATCAAGAACACGAAGAAGTTTCGCGACGCACAAAACTTGTATGTAAACACGCAAAAAACAAAAATCATGTCAACAGATATAACAACACAACAACCAAAAATCAGAATAGACAATACCGAGATAGAATGTGTGGATAAATTTGAATACTTAGGAGCAAACATCAACGGTGCAGGAGACTGCATGGCAGAAATAAGGAAGAGATTGGCAATGGCATATTGCAAAATAACACGGTTGAAAAACATATGGAAAGATAACAAAATAGAAACGAAAGTGATAATGTTACGAACTTTTATTTTTCCGGTTGCAACATACGGTTGTGAAACATGGACTCTAAGTAAAATAGCGGCAAAGAAGATCAACGCCTTCGAGCTGAAATGCTACAGAAAGATACTTAGAATATCATGGAAGGATAAAATCAGAAACTCAGACATTTAAACACACTGAAGATTCCAGAGTGTTAGTTACTAAACACAATAACAAAAATAAAACTACGTCTGTTTAGTCATATAAAGAGACACAACTGTTTAGAAAGACAAATAATGGAGGGAAGAGTACCTGGTAAGAGGAGAAAGGGTAGACCAAGAAGACGATGGACTGACGACATTAAAGATAACATGAATACATCGCTAGAAAATGCAAGCCGCATCGCTCAAGACAGAGAGAGGTTCAGAGAGTTCACTGGGAAGACAACGTTCTGGAAGGAATACGTCACATGACACATGATCGCCTACGCTAGTCGTAATGGCACCTGATGATGATGATAAAATTATACTTAGCACTATCGATATGTATAGAATGATCATTGTCACTGCGTTACGTGTAACAGAATATGGTAAGAAATCATGTGGATATAAGGATACTATATACAGCAGTTTCTGTTTTCAAGATGGCGGACAGTGGCAGTGTGTATTCGCAAGAGGGAAATTCCTAGGTAATTAGTGTAGAAGGAAATGATTACAACGTGGAAGGGAAATGATGAAAACTAGCATGGTTTAGACATGTATGTAGAAATGATTCCTTGTCACAAACAATACTGAAGGGAACTGTCGAAGGGGGAAGAAGTAGAGGAGGGAAAATAAAGGGATGGACAGACAACATCAAGGAATGGACAGGACAAGATATTTCCACACTCATCCGCATCGCTGAGAATAGAATTCACTGGAGGACTCTGTGTGCTGAGGCATCTAATGTGGTACCCCTACAACCCTGAAAAGTTACGGGTTTATTGCTTGAATGTGGAAGGATATTATCAGCTATGTACTTTAGTACACTCAAGGACAGCTATGGACAAGAACTAGAAGTGAAAAATTTAATTGATTCCTGATGTAAGACCAAGTCAGTGAAATCCATCGCCGCTGCGACTGGATTGACAATCCGGCAGTATGTATGTCTGTTAAAAATAGAAATGGAGTTAAGAAAACAACCAGTCAACACTGCTACTTTAAATGTTCGCGGTTTCCGTGACAAGACGGTAGAACTAATTAGCTTTATGGAGAGAAGTAAAATTGAAGTTTTAGAATTAACAGACACCAGGAAGAAAGGTAGAAATATCAAGGAAGTAGATAACCGCTTTGCAGTGGTATGGAGCGGAGTTGATACACAAGAGAGAGAGAGAGAGTAACACATGGAGTAGGATTTTTGATACACACAAACAAAACAAAACATATTGTAGATATAAAGTACGTATCAGAGAGAATAATCCACATACAGTTGAACGGCAACGGAAGAACAACCAATATAATACAGATAAATGCGCCATGTAATGACAACAATAAAGAAGAAGAAATAACAACTTATTTTATTCAACAACCTATCAGATTGTATAAACAAAGACAACGATAGAGAAGAACTGTACGTTCTGAGAGGACTTCATTGGAAGAGTAAGAAACATAAAATCACGGCACGAAATATGTCGTGGCAGCTTCAGCGTTCTAACAACAGAACACAACAAAAACAACGAAGAAATGATCAACCTATTCCTAGAGCACGGATAAATGATAACAAACTTATTTTTCTCAGCATAGAAAAAAAAACACGTCAAAACATGATACAAGTGGAATAACTTAAATCAAGCATCAGAGATATGATACTTATAAGTCACAAACAAAAAAGATAGACCATAGATACAAAAGTACTCCCTAACATCGAAATAGATACACGCCCACAGGCCTGTCATACTGACAGAAAAAATACCACTAATATAGGCAGAGTACATGAAGAAACCAACTAGACAAACACAAGAACTTGGTGTGAACCTTCGTAAACTACAGGGCGAATAAATAAGAGACAACCTACACCAAGCAATGGCTAAAGTTTATGAAAAACTACCAACCGAGATTAGCAACAGAAAGACCTTATGTCGCCAAAAACAAAACGAAGGAGTGTAAAATAACTGCTTGGTGGAATGAGGAAATCAAACAAGCAATCAGTTTAAAAAAAGCAAACATTCAAAATATGGGTAACAACAGGTAATCAAAAGGATTATATTCAGTATCGTTTAGAGAGAAGAAATGTCAAAAGAGCAATCAAACAAGCAAAATAGATTGCGTGGAAAGTCTCGTATATGCACCAAATGGCCAAGAGACTTCTTCACAAACATAAAAACAAGTAAGAGATGAGAGTTGTAACTCCACGACAATCATAAACAGCAGAAACGGTACCCCCATATTCAACGGAGAAAACATGAAAACAAGGTGGCTAGAGTATTTTAAACAGTTGTACATGTACAGCCCATCAACCAACACAAGAAACTATCCTTTGACTCAGAGATTCACATGTTCCAGAACCAGAAATACTAGTCCGTGAAATAGTGGAACATATTAAGGACAGCCCGCGAAACAAATCACCTGGCGTGGATGGCATAACAACTGAAGCCATCCTGGCAAAAACTGCAAGAGCGTAATCAGAACTACTAAGAGCACAAGAGACCCATTTGGAATAAAAAATAGGCGTTAGACAAGGCTGCTTACTATCACTACTTCTATTCCGTAACATACATGGACAGGATAACTCAAGAAGCAGACACACGAAACAAATTCACCTTTCCTTCCTCCCCTTCTTCTCTTCCCTTCTTTTCTTATTCTCTTTCACCCTTTCTTCCTTCTCCTCCCTCTATTTTTCTTTCCCCCTTTCTTTCTTTTCACACTTCCTTCCTTATCTTTTTTCTTTCTTCTTTCCTTTCCCCATTTCATTCTTCTCCTCCATCTCGTCCTTTCCTTTCTCCCTCCCTACCTTCTCATCCCTCTTACTCTTCTTTCCTTTCTGCCTTTCTACCATTCCTTTCTTTCTTCTCCGCCCTCTCTTTATTCTTTTCTTCATTCCTTCTTTCTCCCGTCTTCCTTCTTTCATTTATGCCTTTCATTTGTTCCTTTCTTCTTTCTCTCTCATCTTTCCTTTCTCCCTTTTTTCCTTCTCCACATTCTCGTTTTTCTTCCTTTCTCCCTTTCTACTCCCCCCCTCCCCGTTCTTCTTTCCTTCCTTCCTTCTCCTGCTTGTCTTTCGTATTTCCTTTCTCCTTCCACTCTCTCGCCTCTCTCTCTCTTTTTCTTGATTCTTTTCTCCTTTCTTTCCCTCCTTCATTCTATCTCCCCCTCCCTTTCTTCTTTCATTCATCCCTTAATATTATTACATTGTTCGTTCTGCTTGATTTCCCTTTTTTTCTCTTTCTGTCTTCCTTCATTGCTTCGACATTCTGTCCCTCCTTCTTTCCTACCCTGTTCATTAGCTCTACCAGTATCACCGTAATCCTCGAAAATAAAGATCATGTTTGACGCGACCTCCAAACCCTGTCAACTTCAACAACAGCACGCGCCCTCTCTCCATGTTATAAAGCCTGTCTTTCAATGCAAACTGCAAACAATCTCCATAATGAAAAGAAGACTCATGTCCGTGGCTGCTGCAACTGTACCCCGTGTTCTTATCATCAATCTGCTAATCCATTCACACGTCTATCATTCCATTCATTCATTCATTCATTCATTCATTCATGAAATTATTCGTCCACCTATCTATTCATTCATTAATCCGTGAGTTATGAATTATTGTTGCAGGTTACCATCATCGCACTCAGGACATGTCCATAGGTTCTCCGATCCCCGTTTCAATAAATTCATCAGAGTGCAATGTCTGACAGAGGTGCTCCGATCCCTGTTTCAATAAATCCATCAGTGTGCAATGTCTGACAGAGGTGCTCCGATCCCTGTTTCAATAAATCCATCAGTGTGCAATGTCTGACAGAGGTGCTCCGATCCCTGTTTCAATAAATCCATCAGTGTAATGTAAGAAACAGGTGCTCTGATCCCCGTTTCAATAAATCCATCAGAGTGTAATGTCAGACACAGGTGCTCCGATCCCCGTCTCAATCAATCCATCAGAGTGCAATGTCCGACACAGGTGCTCCGATCCCCGTTTCAATAAATTCATCAGAGTGTAATGTCCGACACAGGTGCTCTGATCCATGTCTCAATCAATCCATCAGAGTGCAGCGGCCAACAGTTTCAATTCGATGTTGATTTATCAGTGTCTTCGTATACCTGTTATGTTTCTCTTTACGGGCTGTTCCACTCTTTACCAATCTCACCCAGTCTTGACAGCAGACCATGATTCACACAATCTCACGCAGTCTTGACAGCGACCATGATTCACACAATCTCACCCAGTCTTGACAGCGACCATGATTCACACAATCTCACCCAGTCTTGACAGCGACCATGATTCAATAAATCTCACCCAGTCTTGACAGCAACCATGATTCACACAATCTCACAGGTCCCTCAATGCATTAACTATTAGATAACAGACATATTCAATGGTGCACGTATCGACACAATGTGTTCGTGCCCGCCAGTATATCAGCCAGTTCATTACTCTCAACCTCCGCATGTCCTAGTGTAATAGAGTGAAGCATGTCATGCCGAAACAATAGAACAAGAGATAAACCGGGAGACCAGACTTAAGCTCAGGTTGAGATTGGAGCTAGGAAGTGTAGTTAGAAGTAAAAAAAAGGCTTAAAATCCGTATAAGATTGACTTCACTGTACTCGGTTTCCCATATGTACTCCGTCCCTCTTATGAAGCGACACGCCACCTGCTGAGAGTACCACTCATAGCACGTAACTCTGTAGCTTTAAGTGATAATCCACAGGGATTTCCGAAAAAAATCAACCTTATAAACAAGACGACACGAGCCGGATTTGAACCCATGACCTCTTGAACACAATGCGAACAGCTTAACCACTACGCCAGGGAGATCCCCGAGTAGAAGTAGTAGTTAGCGAAGTTTAGTTTCAACATTCCAGTTAGGAAATTTTAGGAGATATTGAAAATCTCACAGTTGGGAGACGAATTAATATCCAACTTCAAATCAACAGAGCACCCCGCTGCATGCTGATAGTACCACCCAGAGCACGTAACTATGTATCATCAAGCTTTAATCCACATGTATTTTCGAAGAGGTAAACAAAATTCACTGTCCTGTATTCAACCCATGACCACACAAAATTAAGGCACATAGCCCACAAAAGTCCCATCTTCCAGTCAAAATTGCTCCCATCGACCGTGACGTTAATTAGACAAGCTTGTGTGCAACGTCACTATCTTTGGTCACTTCGACTATTGCCATGATTGTCATTGGTCATTTATACTTCGTTATTTATACGTTCACTAGCCAATGAAAATCACGAAAATAGTTGGTGTGGCCGAAGCTACACACGAACTAACGAGGCTTGTCTAAAAAAGGTCAAGTCATCGACGTACGACGGTGATTAAAAGTGGCTTACATTGATACTACAAACTGTTTACAGAAGTTGGCAACCGTTTGTGGTCTGAGGGCCGAATACCAAAACACACTGCGGGTCGAGGGTCAGACGACACAAAAAGAGAGTCTGAAAACTGTATATTATGCGTTAATGTAAATAAAAACTACATTTAAACATTTTTTTAAATTGGGGACATTTAAATTCTTGATTCTTGATTAGAAACTGGCCTCACAGCACGTGGGGCATTCCCATAAGTGCCCGGTCCTCTGTTCCAGCAGCCATTCGACTCAATGGTGTTTCGAGTCTAATGCTGCTGAAACAGACGTCGACATCAGGGCACAACTCTGGCCCATGTGACAGGTTTCTTTGTTGTTCCACCCACCCACTCCGTGCCTATAACTAGTTCAAGCACAACGTCGGCATGTCGGAATAACATGGTAACTGTTATCGAAGGTTACGACTACGGGATTGTATAGATGACGTGCCATGAAGCTTCTATAAGAAGATAACCTCAATATAAAGGCATGCCATCTACTAAGGTTTTCTGTTGTATGGTTGGTTGGTCTAGTGAGCCATTTATATATATATATATATATATATCGTATTTAGGAGAAAGCAAATTGATAAAATTAACTCCTGCGCTCCTGCAAGCCGTTAAAACAGCAGTTGAGCGGATCCCATATGCCGATAAACTGCTAACACATTCTTCTTCTGCGTTCGTTCTCAAATTCCTTCAGGTTAGCAGGATGTAGTCCGGAGAACTGAATGTGTTTTGTCACAGTTTACATTCTATCTCCTATATCTACACTTTTCTGACACATCCAATTTCAGCATGGCTCCTGTGTCACTTTGACCAAACATAGGAAAGGACAGCCTACCTCACATAGAAAGCCTTCTTAAAAGGCTGTTATGGCATATGTGGTAGGTGAAAGGTGTTGCTATTATTTTTTCCACTTTCAGGCCCCCGGTAGCACACGAGTGGGTACGGTCTTCCTTTTTATAATTACTTCTAAATATGTTACTTCGGGCCAGGAAAACTCTTCTTCTTCTTCTGCGTTCGTTCTCAAACTCCTGCAGATTAGCAGGATGTAGTCCGGAGAACGGAATGCGTTGTGTCATGGGTGGGGGGATTGCCTTAAGCCACAATCACAACACTAACAGTAGCAATAGCAATAACAACAATATCCGCAGCAGCATTAAGAACAGCAGCAGCGACAGCACCAATAGCAACAACAGCAACCACAACATCTTCAACAACAGTAACAGTAGCAACAACAGCAGCAACAAGAACATCAATAACAACAGCAACAAAATCAGTAACAACCACAACACCAACAACAATAGCAACAACATCACCATAAACAACACCAACTATAATACAACACCAACTATAATACAACACCAACAACAACGACAAAATCATTAACAACCACAACACCAACAACAATAGCAACAACACCACCATAAACAACACCAACTATAATACAAACAGCATTAACAACAGTAGCAGCAACAACATCACCAATAAGAACAACAACAGAAACGTTCACAACAAAAACAGCAACAACATCAACAACAAAACCAACAACATTATCAACAACAACAGTAGCAACAATAATAGTTACACTATAAGCAACGATAACAACACTATTGGCAGCAAAATCAACAGCAATGCAGAAACGTCAGCAGCAATAACAGTAACAAAATCAACAACAGCAGCATCATCAACAACATAAAAAATATTAACAAAACCAACCAATAGTAGCAACAGCAATAACATTATATTAACAGAAACAGCAGCTGAATGAATGAAGTTAACATTAGTAAGAACAACAGCAGATGCAGCAATAACACCAACAGCAGCAACATCAACAATAACAACACTCACTAACAATATCAGAAACAACAAACACGATAACAACATCAGAAACAATAAAAATAACAACAGGTGCAACGACACCAACAAACATGACAAACAGCAGTCACAACACCAAAATCAACAACAATAACAGCAACAGTATCAAATGAAGTGTCAAAACACAAAACTAACAACACCAACAACAAGAACAGCAACAACAGCCGTAATAACAGCACTCTTCCATCTCTCCGAGTCTGCTACAATTTTACTACATACACAAACAACAAGTTACGCCACAGAAAATAAATGGCTGTTATCGACTCTGCAAATTCTATCATCTAACGACCTGGCCTACATGACTTGTCTGAAATAATCACTTAATGCCAGCCATCAAATAGTTTCATAGTACGAGACTGCTGCCTCCCTATGCTATAATGACACATTAGTTGTTAAACTAACAGTTTCTAATTGATGCTTTCAATGTTACGGTGAACCGTTATTGTCAAATGTGTGCTTTTATTCCAAAATACAGATTTGTGTAGTTGCCAAGCTAGTTTCAACGTGAAACATGTACAGCCCACAGCATATCATCTGAGAGAAAACAAACGGCGGGGGGAACCTCCCTAGCGTAGTGGTTTATCCGTTGGCTTTGTACTCGTGGGTTCGATACCCGATCGCGACGTCGTGTTTATAATTTTTTTTTAATGAGATCACCGGTCATTATCGCGTGAAGCTACGGAGTTACGTGCTATGGGCATTCTTGCCATGCGGAGTTTCACCATTCGCCTTGTATTTACTTCTTCTTCTTCTTCTGCGTTCGATCTCAAACTCCTGCAGATTAGTAGGATATAGTCCGGAGAACGGAATGCGTTGTCATGGTTTACAGCATTGCTGCGATATCTGCGCCTTTCGGCCTTACACATCCGACTTCATCATGTCCTTGTGTTTACGAAATTCAAAGTTTAATACCAGGTCAAGACTTCTAGTTCACAAGTGCATTCTCGAAGATCGCTAATTATTATCACAGAAGTTTGTTAAGAATTAGTTACATGAAACACAAGACAAATATATTCGTCCGCCAGTATATAAACAAACTTTCAGGTTATATTGAACCACTTTTCGCAGTTGTCAAACGACGTAAACTTGTTTGGACATGTAACGAGACGCGGCTGACTTTCTAAAATTATTTTGTAAGGAACAGTCGAGGGAGAAAGGAGAAGTTGCGAACAACAAAGATCCTGGATTGCTAACAGCAATGATTTATCTGGGCGTTATTTTTTTTTACACTCCTCCTAATGGCTGAGGATAAAGATGTATGGGTGGCTTTTTGTGTTGATGTGTCGAGTGTGGCATAATTACAACCTTGACGGGCTACGGTTCCTATTATTATTATTAAGTATTATCTTTTACAGCTTCTGATATACGTACTCTAAGCGATACTTTCTACATACATCCTGATGATCTGACAAGAGGGACGAAGTAAATACGGAAATCTAGAGTACTGTGAATTCAATCCTCTGATAAACGACAACACAACAGCACCACTAAAAATGAAAACAATAACAGCAACAGCAACAATAACAACAACACAGTTGGCAACACCAACGACAGCAACAAGAACAGCACTAACAGGATTGAAAAAAACAACAACAGTAAGAACAACACCAGCATCAGAAACACTAACACTCAAACAACAACAACAATTATAACAACAACCAAAACTGCATAACAATAAGAATGACAAATAACAATAACAACACAACAGTAACAACATTAAGACACTCGTGTATGTTAAAAAAATGATTGAGCCGCAGTTAATATTAATAAAGTTTTAAGTAAAGTAATATAACTATCAACGTCAGCGTTCAATTCTTATATATTCTGTTCAGGATTGGGGTCAAACCCTACATCTTCCGCCTGATCCTGGTTATATTTCTTCAGTAGACTGCCATTGCGTTTCGGAATACAAATCTTATATTAAGCAAATGCCTACATGAACTCTTTTTTTTCGGAAAAGATTTGTGCAAGTTCGTGTGATATGTTCGTGACGAATTCTTGTTGTCTTGAAGAGTAACATAATATCTTCAACGGTCTGCTTCAATGCCACTACGTTGTTGGATAGTTCGCTGTCGGAGTTGCATGCTTTCTTCCATGCCTTGACGACCTGCCGTTTGTTCCTCCATGCTTTCTCTATGTCGTTATTCCACCATGGTGGCTAGTTCAGCTCGCCGCGATGTGTGCCATTGACCTGCGACTTTCTGCACCTAATTTTGCTTATCGTGTCAAGGCCCGAGTTGTACTGGAAGGTCTTCGGAACGTTGATACGCTTCCCATGGTTGTGCTTCTTGATTAGGATGGTGCACGAGTAGTGATCACTGCCGTGATGCCCTAACACATTCCACCTGCAAATAGGGGCCAAGGCGGTGGAAACCAATGCCAGGTCTGTACTACTGTCAGTGTCTCCAGATCGACTGACAGTCCTAGTAACTGTGCCTCCATTGAGACACACGACATTTTCGGTTTCTAACGCGTCCTCGGGGTCTTTCCCTTGCTTATTGTTAATGTCGTTTCCCCACTGTCTTTCTTTGACATTGAAGTCTCCAGAAAAAAACAATGTGCTTTTACTCGTAGTCAGTCTCGAATAAGCTATCCAACGTTGTTTTGTTTATCATGTCATTGCAAGTATACACGTTTACGATAACCATAGGTACCAGTGCTTGTATCCTGACAGCGTGAACTTGCATCTCGGTGCAGTCCACTGAGACATGTTCATCACGGATGCTGTTATACTGTTGCGTACCAGAATTGTCTGACCAAGATGAGTTCGATTGTAGAAGGCAGTGAATGTGGTACCCCCAACGACACTGAATTCGCGTGTTGATGCATCCAGTGTGGTACCCCAACGACCCCGACGGGTTATTGGATTATGGATATGGATACAAACAGTACCCAATGAAAATCGCGGGAAATGTCAAATATCATTACTTTTGAAAGAGAAACCTCACTGATATCACCGGACTGTATATTGAACGACGGACTCACCAGTCTTACGCAATAAAAGCCTTTACTCGTGCCACCACCACTACTAAACACTAAATTATCTCAATGACCCGGAAACGATACTTCACGTGAAGGAATATCAAGATCTCTGGAACACTAGACAAGCCAGAAATCCGTGGAAAATTGTACAAGATACCAAAAAGATTCATAGCACATAAATAACAGCTCTAAAGTACAGCCGTTGTGTGAAGGTTAACTTTGCTGCTTGTAAAGCTATAAATTTTACGAGTATATAAATCTGTTAATAAGATTTAGATTTATATTGTCTGTGTCACCGACGTTTCTATAAACACAATCTGTGGTCTGGAGTAGATTTGAAGTAAATAATGAGTCAGTGGAAATGCTTCCTACTGAAATAAAATACAAAATTATTGTAGTTTTAGTGAATAAATCGGACCATTTATAAATCGGGGATCGTGATAAACTGTTGTTGATTCTAACATGTATTCATTTAATCAAGTAAAAACGATAACAAGAAATATGTGGGAAGAGAATTAACCAAAAATATCGAAGATTGAAATAAGGGTTAGCAATGGTGACACTGCGCAAGTGCCGTGACTACATGGCCTTAAATTCTTGTCAATGTACTCGAAGTGAAGTTTTACCATTTGGAGAGTAGTACAAGCTAAGTTTAGGAATTTTTAAAACTGTCAAGTACCATTTTGATGAAGTGTGGATTAGGCAATCAAACGTATAAACTTTCCTGAATTTAAATTTGTTAGATAAAACTCTCAATAACAGACATATGCCTAATCATATATGAAAACATCATAAAAATAACATACAGAAATCTAATAATGAATTACATCAGAAAACCACATTAGTGTCTCTCAAAAAGCATTGCTATACATGCACGATGGATACAAAGCTAGGAGCAGACCATGCAAAAGATGGATTACAGAAATAAAAGAGTCGACAAAAAAACAGACATATATTACGCACAGAAATAGGTCGTCTCCAGCGAGCTCTGCTACCGCTGACGCTGCACGACATAAAGAGGTATTAAGCGAAAAGAGAACAAACTCTGAGGTCAATCATGACGCAAAATATCGAAGACATTAATATGACACTAGAAGAAGTACTGGTCACCCAGAACGCAGGAGCTTACAGGATGACAGTGAAGACAGAGCTGTACAAGGACAGGTCATATTTATAGACCGTCTGTCTAAAACCTTCAATACTGCAATTTTTCCTTTAGGAAATTGCATTGAGGTTTCGAGTTGGTTGTATGATAAAATTCGTATGCCCTTGCTGTCGCCATATATATATATATATATATATATATATATATATATATATATATATATATATATATATATATATACCTTATATATATACCTTACATATATACCTTACATATATACCTTATATATATATACATATATATATATATATATATATATATATATGAATATATATATTCTACCAACACTGTGTAATTAGTGACAAACCTGGTCTCTCTCATCTTCACATTACAGAAAGATAGTGACATGTGAGATGAAATGCTTGAGTAAAGCTGAAGAGGTCACCAGGCTTGATAGATTGCGAAATTATGACATCAGGGAAAGAATAGGTATAACACAGAATACATAGAAAGGCAGCAGATCAAGTAGTTTGGCCACATTATGAGAATGCACCACGACATGTTGCCCGTACATACACATAACCAAATGAGATCAGCATACAAAGCCAGAGGAAGACCGCGAAAGAAAGATGGATAGAAAAAGTCAGGGATATCCTGAACAAATACTGTAATAGCACAGTCGAAGCCGCACATCTGACCTTGGAACACAAGCTCGAGCCCCAATCACCCCTACACTTAACGGTAAGAGTGGATAACAAACCAATTGGGGAAAGAAAATAGACACGATATGACTATACAGAATTCAAAGGATGTGGTAAATGTGTTACTGTAACTGCCACTGCTACTATGTGTGTGATGGTCTTACGTCATGTTACTAATGTTTTCGTGTTTTTAATTGGCTGATGTCACAATGTAAACAGAAATTTACCAATGATCACTCGCATCATACAAAATGAATGCCGCTGTTTGGGATCATCGCACAGGAATATCTTGTAGAAGATCTTGACCCATAAGGGAAATCCCGGCAGTGATTACTTACAACCGCCCGAAACTGTGACGTATCATTTGTTGTAGTTGATGATTATGTTGTTCCTCCTTCGCAAGCGAAGATGAGCATGGCATGAAAAACATTAAATGCGATGAAAAAGAAAAAAAAATATAATAATTAAAATTGGTAATTAACTAGTTTGGTTTGTGAGTTCGTAGATGCCCGATGAGTCCGATTCGTGCACGGAAAGTTCTATTGCAGTGCATGCAGGAGTGCTGAAGGTTCGGGGTAGGAGAATTTACGGATTTGTCCTTCCGCTTCTTGCGCTTGTGGAATGCCCGCAGTGTTCTTTCTTTTTCAAATTTCGTGATGCCAGCAGTGATCTGGGTGTGCCAGGCTGAGCGATCAAGTACTGTAGTCTCCCAGGAGCTGGGATCGATGCTGCAGTTCTTGAGAGAGAGCTTCTAAGTGTATATAAAGTGTTGTAGTTACACCCTGTGACATCTACATGTCTGTGGCTAATCCTAGTCAGAGTTGCTCACCTTAGCTAATACGATTGATGATTGGTCACTTTCCGTATTGCTTACGTCGCCAACCAATTAAAAAACTCGGGAAAAGTCGAATAAGCCAAGAATATTGACACAGTTTTGGATCAGCTCACATGATTATTCTAGATAAAAAAAGTTGCTGAAACAGACGAGATAACATTGCAAGAATCTTACAATTAGCAAATGCAGCGGTATCTACTGACAATGTTGATATTATTACACCCTCCAGCAATAACTAACAATAAAATATTACGCCATAATAATCACGTTGACTTAATTCTCGACTCAAATTCTCATACATTTTTGTGTTATGTTTACTTAACAATCATCCTTTGCCACAGAAGTCAATTTCAGATCTGGCAACTGGCTTTCACATTTTTATTTAAGTTGTCAGATCTTAAGAAATCTGCGCCATTTCGCAACATTCCTTGTTAGATATGAATATTACTCACGTTTCTTTGCAATAATAAAGATTAGAATACTACATTTAACCATTGTGCTATAATTATACTACAAATTACTTTTATTATTACAGTACACATTCTGTTGAATCTGCAGTCACGAATTGTATGTTTTGTGGCACTATTTAATATACAATCTGACATGCTGAGTACACAGAGTTATTCTAGATTGGGTTTATTCTCTCTTTAGGGTATGTCAGCTTGAATAGGTCAGGAGCTGTTAGAATAGGGCAGATTCCCCGAATCTCAAGGTTGAAAAATGAGGGAGGGGTTTGTGTAAAGGATAAGCCATCGTAGATAATTAAATGGTAGCTCGTTTGTTACTGATAACTTCTTCTTCTACTGCGTTCGTTCTCAAACTCCTGCAGATCAGCAGTATGTAGTCTGGAGAACTGAATGCGCTGTGTCATGGTTTACATCATTGCTGCGATATCTGTACTTTTCGACATGACAAATCCTACTTCAGCATGGCTTTGGGTCACTGGCCCTATATGAGATGGGACAGCCAAATCCATCCTTAAACCTCCTTAGTCGCCTCGTACGACATGCATGGAAGGTAAACAGTGTTGCTATTCTTTGCTCCCCTTTCGGATCCGACACACACGGGCGTTGTTACTGATATGAAATAAAGCAAAGATTGATGATACTGTGTGATTTATTGTGAGACTAATGAGACTTGGGAGTGGGTCAGACTATACCATCCTTTAGGTAATAGTGTTTCAGAGGATGTACAAAGTTGAATGTATCAGGTCGAAGGAATCAGACATCGCAGTCAAGTTGTAAACTGTAATGGAACGGAATCCTCTCTTCTGACAACAACCTGCGATCCAACAGAAGTTTTAAAGCGAAAACTGAATTCTATTTTTTTTTTTAAACCGCTCAGTCATATAGCAATATGACAATCAATACAATGTAACTGCGTGAAACGTAACAACAATTAGACTTACGTAAAACACAGGTTTATATATCGCTTCAATAAGACACGACAGACTATACCTAATACTAATATTGTAATTTTTATGATTTCTTGTGTGCTCATCATTGCCCATCATTACCTAATAGTTTTAGGTATAGTCTGTCGTGTCTCATTGAAGGGATATATAAACCTGTTTTACCTAAGTCTAACAGTCAGATAGCAAAAATGGGAAAGTCGTTTACCCGGAAGATGGTTCATCAACCGTGTTCAGACCGCAAAAATTCTTGGACGCACATGGTATGATTATTGTAGGGTGTTTGATCTGCCCGTGAATTTTCTAGTCTCTGATGTTAAGCTGCTGTATTTCTTACTTTTCCACAAGATTCTGTGCCTCTTTTTTGACAATTTATGAGTACTTTCATAGTCAAGTACGGAAAAACCGGTTTACTGTAGTTGCCAGGCGATTCGGTGCCGTTAGAACGGACTGGTTCAATTCCCGTTTGTCTCAAGAATTGTTATTTATCCTCTTGCTTCCTACTTGAATTTACTCTTTTTTACAGTAGAGTGACATGTAGGCTGTCAGCACGTCTCCCAACTTTCTCAGGTGACAGGCTGTCAGCACGTCTCCCAACTTTCTGTAGTCACCAAATACAATATGACGTTCTTGGAAAGAAGATACATGACCTATTCTTTGCATCCTGATATAGATATGTATATAGGGAACTTAAGACCAATGTGTACGTAAGAAATAAAGTAAAGATGTGTGCAGGTGTTCAGGAGCCATTGCTTTCAATAGTGAAACGACGAAAACTAGCATGGTTCGGACATGTATGCAGGCACGATTCCTTGTCAAAAACAATATTGTAGGGAACTGTCGAGGGTGGAAGAAGCAGAGGGGGACAAATAAAGGCATGGACAGACAATTTCAAAGAAGGGACAGGGCAAGATATTTCCACACTCATCCGCATCGCTGAGGATAGAATTTGCTGGAGGACTCTGTGTGCTGAGGCATACAATGTGGTACCCCTACGACCCTGAAGGATTACGGGTTTATTGATTGATAGAAATGTAGTTCTCGGTTGTCAGTGTAATAATACGCGATTATGTAGTTCTAGGTTGTCAGTGTAATAATACGCGATTATGTAGTTCTCAGTTGTCAGTGTAATAATATGCGATTATGTAGAGCGAACGAAGACTAAGACAATTGGAATTTGTCAACAATTAACTTAGAAACACACTATTCCTACACAAACTTTTCAGAAGAACAGCATGCTATGCTACAGTAGCAGACAAACACAATCAAAATGAATTTATCTTACATCTAAAAAATTCGAGTTCTTCATAAACAAATAAAAAAACAAGAACTTTTCCAGAAGCAAGTAATGATAGTGACCATGGTTGGTTCATTGTTCGCTGATCCAGCAGTCCATGCTGTGTGTCCCATAATTATTGTGCAGGAGACGCGGATGATTTTCTACTCATCCCGGGCCAGAACCGGAAAATAACTGTCGCACAAACAGAAAAATATGTTTCAATGTATGCACTGCTATAAGCTATTGCAATTAAGATAGGGTTCATTGAGCTAATTTCCTGCTATGGTTGGTTGGCTGGTTGGTTGCTGATCCAGCGGTCCATGGGCTCATGCCCTTTGACCTAATGCTATTTAAATGGCATTATATTGATGGGAAGTCTGTGGATTCGCTGCATTAGGAATGTTGAGAACCACTGGGCTAGAGGAACAATGCAAAACCATCAATGCAGGATTTAAACTGGGAAACAGTGCGAAACCATCAATGCAGGATTTACACTTGGAAACAGCGAAACCATCAATGCAGGATTTACACTTGGAAACAGCGAAACCATCAATGCAGGATTTAAACTTGGAAACTGCGAAATCATTGATACAGGATTTATACATGGAAACACAGCCAAAAAGACCAAAGGTATCTACTATAGAAGATACACACGAAAAGATACTAAATGAAGCAACAGATAGAGTCAACGGATGGACAGAGTATTGCAAGGAGTTGTATAACTGCAAATGGTAACCTGACAATATCATATTAAAGAAATATGAAATGGGCATCCGTCAACTTTCCTTAATCGCCTCCTACGACATGCCTGAAAAGAAGACAGTGGCCCTATTTTATACACCCCAAACTATAAGATTTTCCTCAGCGTTCATTCTCAGTGAATCTCTCTTGTAGCAGGGTACATTCTCAAACTCCCACTGGATCTCTCTTGTAGCAGGGTACATTCTCAAACTACCACTGGATCTCTCTTGTAGCAGGGTACATTATCAAACTCCCACTGGATCTCTCTTGTAGCAGGCCACATTCTCAAACTCCCACTGGATCTTTCTTGTAGCAGGGTAATTGTCTCACAAGACTTCCAGCAGGATGTAGCTCAGAAAATGAAAACGCATTTTGTTGTCAATTTATGTGTGCCATTAGCCCAACACATCCGTCTTCGGTGGAACTAGAAATTCAGGCTCAGGTTTCCACACAGGCGAACGGATTATAATAAAATCATCTATCCACACTACCGAATACCAGTGTCATGTGACGTATGTGTGTATCATGTGACGTATGTGTGTATCATGTGACGTATGTATGTGTCATGTGACGTATGTGTGTATCATGTGACGTATGTATGTGTCATGTGACGTATTCCTTCCAGAACGTTGTCTTCCCAATGAATTATCTGAACCTCTCTGTCTTGTGCGATGTGGCTTGCATTTTCTAGCGATGTATTCATGTTATATGTAATGTTGTCAGTCCATCGTCTTCTTGGTCTGCCCTTTTCCTTTCCCAGGTACTCTTCCCTCCATTGTTTGTCTTTCTAAACAGTTGTGTCTCTTTATATGACCAAACAGGCGTAGTTTTATTTTTGTTATTCTGTTTAGTAACCAACACTCTGGAATACCAGTACCTGATAAAAATATTGTAAACCTCACAGCGAAATTGCACAACATCTGGAGGCAACAACAACATAAATATACCAACACTCTATTTGTTATTGTTTGTAGATAGTTGTAGGTCTGATAGATCTGTGACGCCAACATGAAGTTGGGTTTCGACACACCTCTTTACTAACAAGCCCAGATAACGATGAATCAATACAGCCAGCCTAGTTTATAGAACCACACGGAGTTGCAACGGGCGACTCAGATACTATATCGCTGTGATAGTAATGAGGGACTGAATTGTAGGTTGGAGCACAGTACAATACATTTCGCAAATCATGATCATTGTTGCCGTCATTACACACTAGACTGATGCGATTCAATAAATTTTACCCACTCCCTTTCCCCAATTTAGGTAGCCGTGAAGCATTGGTTTTCAGTAAACATATTTCGAGTGTCTCCCTGGTGTAGTTGTTAAGCCGTTCACTTTGTGCTGAACAGGTCGGAAGTTCGATTCTTGGTCATGACGTCTTGCTTATAACGTGGATTTTGTTAGGAGATTCCTGATAATTATCGCTTGAAGCTACGGAGTTACGTATTGTGAGTGGTACTCTCAGTGCCGCTTTGTATGAGAGGAGGGAGTACATATTGGATAACCTGAGTACAATGACGTCAATCGTGGCTCTCGCCATTACATGCCTCCTAGCTGAATTAATTAGGAACCAATTCGTTACGTGTTTTGATTATTTCTTGCCGTTTAGTTGATTACTATTTATATACTTATGGCTAAAAGTACCTTCAATGACATGAGGAAATTATGAATATCTAAACAAATTACAAACAACTTAAAAATGAGAATTATAAAATGTTACATCTATTCAATATTAATGTATGGCTCAGAAACATGGACACTAAATAAACAATTAGAAGACAAAAATGATGCCTTTGAGATGTGGGTATATAGAAGAATAGGGAGAACATCATGGAAAGAAAAGAAAAGATTTAAAGAGGTGCTAAAGACACTTTATATGAAGAAAGAACTACTAAGAGAAATAAAGATCAGGCAAATAAAATACTTTGGACACATTAAAAGACATGGCACCTTATTGAAGACTTTACTTGAGGGTAAAGTCAAAGGGAAGCGAGCAAGAGGTAGGCAGAGATACAAGTGGGAGAGTAACATCACACGATGGACAGGTTACAGTCTAGCAGAGTGCACCACCAAGGCAAGAGACAGCAGATGTTGGAGATACGTTTCAGCCAACCTTCGTTGCGGAGACGGCACTTAATGATGATGATTTATATACGTGGAATCGCATGTCAAAAATAGTCAAGGCGATTCCAAATATATAAATAGTAACCAACTAAAAGGCTAATAATAATCAAAACACGTAACGAACTGGGTCCAACTTAATTTAGCGAACAGGTCTTCTGCTGGAACATTAAAAAAATTGGTCATAAGCCAAGCTTCTACGCTTTTTCAAAATTTTCAAACATCCGACATTTATTTCATAAATTATCAGTTTCTTCCAGTTAGGGGATCCCCTTGGCTTAGTTGTTAGCACAGACCATGTTATCAAGAGGACGCGAGCTCGATCCAGTTTTTTTAATGTCAGAAGATACTCAAAAATATTTGAATCAGGTTCTTTCAAAAGATACCAAATCGTCTCACAACTTGAGTTTGGTGTCAGATGAAGGGTCCTTGTTTAAGTCTCACTAGATCACCTCTAACTTCAGTCAGAAAACGGATGTTTTGGCATTGCCGCAAATAAAACAGCGACATAACGCATTTCCATTCTCTGGACTAGATTGTGCTGTAAACTTAACAAAACCTACAAGAGTGATCCAGCGGGAGTTTGAAAATGAACGCCGCAGAGAAAAAAAGTCTCATCTGAAACCTTTAAATTTTCAATGCTTCCAAAATCATAATTATTTATTAATCGACTCCTTGTACACTAGTGCATTATTTGTTCAGAGTTCCCGGAGTACGGAGTTACGTGCCATTTATGAGTGGTATTACCCGCAGAAGGTATGCTGCTTCAAAGGAATATAGTACTTATGGATAAATCTAAACACAACGAAGTCAGTCCTCTACTTTTTTGAGTTCGTCAGTTATTCCAATATCTATATTTTTAAAGTTTATTAATTTTTTTTGGGGGTTGAGATTCTGTTTTAGATATTTATAAGTTGTGTCTTCACAGTGTTAACACATGGTCGTAACACATGGTCGTAACACATGGTCGTAACACATGGTCGTAACACATGGTCGTAACACATGGTCGTAACACATGGTCGTAACACATGGTCGTAACACATGGTCGTAACACATGTTTCTCCACATAGGTGAGGTTTTCACCTGGGAAGGGATAATGAAAGACGACAAGGGGACGAAACAGAGTAAAGAGATGACTTGGGGGAGGGGGGGCGAAATATGATCAGGGGGGGGGAGGGAAATAACTTTAGGTAGCTTTGTAAACATATTAAATTGCAAACAGAAAATGTTGAAATTATTGACAACTATTTATGTACAACAAAACAAAAAATCTCTTGTAGATTCCATCCCCAAAACCTTTTTATTCGAATCGTACCACATACTTGCGGATGACAATGTTCTGATTGCAAAAAGTGAGGAAGACCTTCAAGATTTAATTAATGTAGTAGTCACAGAAAGTAAAGAGAAAGGCCTCTTCCTAAATATCATGAAAACAGAAGTAATGGCTATTTCAAAGAAATAAAATAACACACCTTGCAAGATCAAAGTGAATGATATAGTATTAAAACAGGTCCACCAATTCAAATATTTAGATACAATGATTACAGCAGATGGAAGAAGTACAACAGAAATAAGATGCAGAATAGGACAGGCAAAAACAACATTCAGAAAAATGAAAAATATACTGTGTAATATGACCTTGTCATTAGAGGTGAGAAAGAGAGTTCTGCAGTGCTATATAACCCCTATACTAACATATGGATGCGAGTCTTGGACAATAAACTAACTGAAAAGTGGGAAATTAGAAGCAACAGAGATGTGGTTCTACAGAAGAATGCTGAGAATACCATGGACTGCCAGAAAAGCTAATGTAGAGGTGTTGAAAGAGTCAAATGCGAAACGGACCTTAATCAACAATATAAGAAAAAGGCAATCTTCTTTTTGTTTTTGGCCACTTCATGAGACAGGCAGGTTTAGAGAACATAGTCACAACAGTCAAAATTGAAGGCAACAGAGACAGAGGGCGACAACGTGAGAAATATTAGACAGTTTGACAACCTGGCACGGCAAGGAAACAACAACGACTTTGATACATAATACAGTGGACAGAGAGCTGTGGAGAGCCATGACCGCCTACGCCAGCCGGCATGGCTCCTGATGATGATGATGACCACATTCTTGACAGAGGTAATAGTACCGCTATTCTTTGCCCATCCCCACCCCTGTCGGGCTCAGAGAACACATGGAGACACTCTATTAATAATAAATAATATTATAACATTAAGTACATATTAATCAATGATTGACGTCACAAGGATGGTATGGTAGGTATAGACTAAGCAGAAGGACATGGAAATCAATAGCACTAGAAATAATACAGAAAGCAAAGATGAAATGGAATAATCTTAACCGTGACCATCCTCAGTATGACATGTTGGTTAATTGGAAAACACCGTTTTTCGTGAGACGATGGATGCTGGTGCGCCTCTCGGACTGGTATATCCGACGTCAGCACCATTGATTGCTTGGTCAGGACGGTGGTCCTGTTATATGTCAGATATGACCCGACCAATCTTAGTTTCCAGCCTCTGTTAGCTGGATTAAGTCCCATCTCCACTTCAAGGACTTGGCCTCGATGAGGACTTTTCCAGTGATTGTCAATGTCTGTTGATATAAAATATAAACAAAATGACCAATGAAAATAAGCTTTAGAAATATTATTCCCGATGAGCATGCAGGACTATTTAATTGACGAAAGACACACCACATCCATCTAGATTCGTAGATAACTAGAACAAAAATTGACTTCCGTGTACATACGACCTGGCACAACACTAATGAACTTAGTCAACGACATTAATTTTGGCTGATACGACAGAACCGAGTTTTTCATTGGTCTCTTTGTGTATACTGTGTAGTCTGCACTGAATGCTCGGATCAATCAAAGAACAGCCAACTGGTGTGACAACAATTTGTAAAATTAAAAAAAACTGTTTCCTTCTTCTGCGCTTATTTATTCGTACACCTGTTTCAATGACGTGACAAATCCTCTATGTGTATCTAAAACGCCGTGGTGTCAGTAGCCATATTAATTTCTCTGCTACCAAAACAACGATACATGTACTACAAATGTTTCTGAGTGCAGTTTATAGAGCAGATACTACTCTAGAACTTAGCCCGAGATCCGGCAAGAAGAAAAACGCGATAATGGCAGAAATCGTTGGCTAATTGTCTTAACATCATAATTATTATACTATCAACACATTACGCGTGTGCGCATGCGCATAAACGCAGGTCAGTACAGAAAATATAGGATGTAATTGATAATTGTGTTGCCAGATTGTAAAAATGGAGAAATCCAGTTCTTGTGAAACATGAGAAATAATTTGGAGATTACGCAATTTGTGTCAAAGATTTGTAACTGAATGATACGTCAAATCGTAAATATGTGTATATAGTTTAGGGCCGCGGATCTTAATCTCTTTTTTATGTGGCCCCCTTTTCGGATAATTTTTAATTCCCTGCTAGTCACCCCACCCCCCCCCCCCCCACCCTCGGTAACTATAAGATAGTGGACTTTATTGTACCATCAAGCCTGTATTTCAATACATATTGAGCTTTTTATCGTTTTTCAATACATATTTAGCTATTTATCGTTTTTCAATACATATTTAGCTATTTATCGTTTTTCAATACATATTTAGCTATTTATCGTTTTTCAATACATATTTAGCTATTTATCGTTTTTAAATACATATTTAGCTATTTGTCGTTTAGATAGCTACATTTCTGTATCCCCTCCCCTCCGACAGGATGGTAGTCCCCTTGACGGGTCGATGGTCCTCCTGACGGATTGGTAGTTCCCCCCCCCCCTTGACAGGGAGGCACCCCCCATGACGGATCGACGGTCCCTCCCACTTGACTAGTCGGTACCATCCAAACGTATCGTTGATTCCGCCCTGATGGGTCGGTGCCTCTGGACGATCGGTGGTCTTCCTTAAATGAATCAGTGCTCCCCTGATGTCGGTGGTCCCTCTTGACGATTTGATCTACCCCGTGACTGGACAACCCCCTCCCACACTACTCGGGTCGATGTCCCTCCTGACAAGTAGGTGTCTCCCTCTAATTTATATATATATATATCTGAGGTCTACCACATTTGTGGTCTACCTGCAAGCCTCTATGGCCTCATGAGGGCGGGGAGCATGGCCCCATTGAAAACAACTGCTCTAGGGCAGTGCTTCTGAGCCTTTTTGGGGTCGCACCCCCGTACATGGCTGGATACATTTTCTACCGTGTCCATCCCCATTCTGCGATGCTGTCTGTCTATCTGCCTGACTGCCTGCCTGCCTATCTATCTGTCTATTTATCTGTCTGCCTGTCTGTCTGTCTGTCTATATATCCATCTATATACATATGTCTATTGTCTTTTCATAACTTTTGTAGTCAATATTCGCACGATTGAGTGACAATCCGGTCTTGAGCTATGGCATGTGTCGTCGATTGATATGAAGTAATATTGTGACGTTCAATAATGTTGTTAGCTTATTCAATCTACTGTCTTCTTTGTCTTCCTCAGTATCTTGTTGTTTTAATTTTCATGTCGTATGGACTTGCCGCTGGCTAGCGTGAGTTCATTCTAATTAAGTGGCCGAACCATTTAAGTCTGTTTTATTTTATATATTTGACCACTGATGTTGTTCCAACATTTCTTGTAATCTCTTCATTCCTGACATGATCTCTTCGTGTTCTGTGTGCTGATTTTCTTAGACATCTCATTTCATACGCTATGTTTTCTCTGTTATTCTTTAGTTAGTGTCCATGTCTGACTTTGATATCACAATGTTGGTATGAAGATTGAATTTACGATGTGCCATTTGGTTCCTAATGAAATAGGTTTGTGTTTAAATATTGGTGTCGTCTATATAAGAGCTTATTAAAAAGCAGAAGTTCTAGAGATTTCTATATGCAATTTTTATTTCCCGTTTCTTGAATGTCTACTGGTCTTCTCACTTTAAAGTAAAACTTAGAGACCTGATAATTGACGCTTAATTTACTGCATATACCCTGCATCTGTTAATGTATGCTAATGTACTGCTTCTAATATTAAAACTATAATGTCAAATATTTTACTAACTTTGTTTCGTCTTTCGTTCACTTGAAACATGTCTATATCTGTTTATTGGATATAGACATGTTCTCATTGTGTTTTGTACATGGCATCCGGAATATTGTGCGCGTTTAGGCTGGTTGCCTCCGTCTTCAACACCCTGTATATTTGGGAAAACTATGATCCTGCTCGAGTGAGACTGCTCGACCAGTCTTAGTTTCCAGCCCCTGATGGCCGAACTAAGCCCCATATCTATTTAAAGGTGCTGGCATTGATGGGGGTACCAAAGGTTGTGATATTCTATGTTTGTATAGTAACATTCTTAAGTTAAATCTTTTCGTCAATCACAGAGAATAATGTATGAATTTCCCTTGCTTCCAGCATCCATATACGAAATTTGCATGGTGTGTACATATATGCCGACATGATTCATTGTTAAAGTCGATACTACAAGGAACGGTCGAAGGTGGAAGAAGCTGAAAATTTCTAAGAAATTCATGCACAGACAACTTCAAGGATCGGACAGGATACGATTTTTCTTCACTCGTCCGCATCACTGAAGATGGGTCCTCAGATGTTTTTTATGTCCTCAGATGTTTGTAGGTCCTCAGATGTTTGTAGGTCCTCAGATGTTTGTGGGTCCTCAGATGTTTGTAGGTCCTCAGATGTTTGTGGGTCCTCAGATGTTTGTAGGTCCTCAGATGTTTGTGGATCCTAAGATGTTTGTGGATCCTCAGATGTTTGTGGGTCCTCAGATGGTTGATGAGTCCAATCTGGGCTCTGAAAGACCCGCTGTAATGTGAGCTGGAATGTAGTAAGTCTTGAGATGAGGAAAACTGTCTGAACTCTACTCTCGTTTGTGTATTTTCTGAATTCTGAATCGCCTGTAATGTTCTACACTGTTTAAAACTTTTAATACTTGCTCTGATCTAACTGTTGCAGGCTGGGTGGTCAAGAACTGTGGTTTTCCAGAGCATGGGTCAATTCCGCAGTGCTTGAGAGTTGTCTTCAAGTAGTCTTTGAAGAAAATCGTATATTTTCCGATTGAACACTTACTTGCACAAATTTCACCGCAGAACAGTCGTGTTGGAAGATGTATACTTGTTGAGTTTCATGATCGCCTACACTACTCCATCGCCTACGTTACGGCACTTGATGATGGTAATAGAGAATCCTGAAACACAAGAACTACTTGCTCAAACACAGATCGCGATCATGCAAATAGTAATTTCGCAAACTGCTACGTAATTTCGTTATAAATGTTTATGTGTATCTGCGCAAATCTCAGATTCTGAAAATCATCGTTTTACGTCAACGATCACCAATTGTTTGATTGTTGGACGAATCAATATCAATCTGCCAGGGGACATGTCAATTTCCACATCATCTGCTAAAATATTAATCTAACTAAGTCAATCTGGCATGTCAATTATATCAAATGAACTTGGGATTGATGAGTCTTTCCAAGTGAGATGTGAAGTTGTAACAGCATAATTAGTGATTGTATTCGTGTACATTGTAAGACTGTGTTTCTTTAGCAGCGGAGTGATTCACATAGTCGTATGGGAAGTGATTAACATAGTCGTATGGGAAGTGATTCACATAGTCGTATGGGAAGTGATTCCCATAGTCGTATGGGAAGTGATTCACATAGTCGTATGGGAAGTGATTCACATAGTCGTATGGGAAGTGATTCACATAGTCGTATGGGAAGTGATTCACATAGTCGTATAGGAAGTGATTCACATAGTCGTATGGGAAGTGATTCACATAGTCGTATGGGAAGTGATTCACATTGTCGTATGTGAATATATAGAAGTGATTCACATAGTCGTATGGGAAGTGATTCACATAGTCGTATGTGAATATATAGAAATGATTCAAATAGTCGTATGGGAAGTGATTCACATAGCCGTATGTGAATATATAGAAGTGATTCACATAGTCGTATGTGAATATATAGAAGTGATTCACATAGTCGTATGTGAATATATAGAAGTGATTCACATAGTCGTATGGGAAGTGATTCACATAGTCGTATGTGAATATATAGAATTGATTCAAATAGTCGTATGGGAAGTGATTCACATAGTCGTATGTGAATATATAGAAGTGATTCACATAGTCGTATGTGAATATATAGAAGTGATTCACATAGTCGAATGTGAATATATAGAAGTGATTCACATAGTCGTATGGGAAGTGATTCACATAGTCGTATGTGAATATATAGAAGTGATTCAAATAGTCGTATGGGAAGTGATTCACATAGTCGTATGTGGATATATAGAAGTGATTCACATAGTCGTATGGGAAGTGATTCACATAGTCGTATGGGAAGTGATTCACATAGTCGTATGTGGATATATAGAAGTGATTCACATAGTCGTATGGGAAGTGATTCACATAGTCGTATGGGGACAGAGACTGTGAAGTAATGATGTCAATAGAATAGTAAGGGAGTAGAATCGAAGATACGTCTGCTGGATATGAGAGGTAAAGGTTTGTCCCTTGGTAGAACCTGCCGTCGGGGATGAAGATAACTCTTCATGTACTAAGCCGCAGCAACTATTAGGTGGGGTGGCCAGTTCCCTTCCTTGCTATATTTACCTCCCTAACTCATGCGTCAGGTACTCATTTACAGCTGAGTCAACTGGAGGAGTGGTCGTGTCAGGCTAGAAATCACAATCCGGATTTATTTTTTGTCCGGACGTGAATTCGAACCTGGCACGCTGTAACCTAGTGGTAGAAAACAAGCTCACTATCAACTAGGATACCGCGCTGAGAGGGGATTTACTTAAAACAAATCATTCGCCTTTATTTTCATTCGATATTTGATGATCTTTTTGAAGAAATTCGTGTAGGAAAGGGGTTGGGGGTATACCCGGCATCATCATCATCATTAAGTGCAGTTTCCGCAACGAAGGTTGGTGGCAACAGACCTCCAACATTTCCTGTTTTTTGTCTAGGTGATTCATTTTGCTGGATTGTAACATGTCCATCTCGTGATGTTACTCTCCCACTTGTATCTCTGCCTACCTCATGCTCGCATCCGCGAGACTTTACCCTCAAGTGAGGTCTTCAACAGTATGTCATGTCTTTTAATATGTCTAAAATTTAATATATCCACCCTTTGACTAAGTTCCCATTGCTAAAACCATGTTCTGACTACCTAATATGGCAGGGTTTCTTCTTCTTCTTCTTCAGCGTTCATTCTCAAACTCCTGCTGAATTCTCTTGTAGCAGGACCATTGTCCTACTAGATTTCCAGCAGGATGTAGTCCAGAAAATGGAAATGCGTTGTGTCGTCGTTTTATTTGCGCCAATGGCCAGACACATCCGTCTTCGGCGAAAGGCAGGGTTTAATCATGTAGATAAACTATGAACGTTATGTGGGTGAAATTGGCCGTGCTGCCTGAGATAGAGTTACAGTTGTACAGGAAATAGAGTTGAAGTGGCCCAGAAGCTATGCTGAATAAGATGTCAGTCGGAAAAGCGCATATATCGCAGCTAAGCTGTAAACTATAACATAACGCATTCCGCTCTCCGGGCTATATCCTGCTAATCAGAAGAAGTTTGAGAACGCAGAAGAAGTCTCGTCACCTTACTCCACAATGGCATGATTCCAGCACCTATCGTTCTCTCTATATATAAGTCTGGGTCAATATCATGTAATGCTTGTTATTTGCAATTCGCTACTTTAGCATTATACAAAAACTATTTCTTTCTTACCCTGTTATTTCTTATAATTTGTTGTTTTGTAATCATAAATAAATTAACTTTTACATTTATATTTCCTTTATTTAGATTTCCACGAATCATCAGAAAATCGTCATTCAAGAAAGTCGCCATGTTGGTTACTATTAAACATAAAACAGGCCAGATATTTTAAAGACGAGCGGTCAAACTTTTCAGATTGTTCCATGTTGTAATTCAACCCTTCAAAGTGAAGACCTAAACTCGAAGATACTGTCAAGATCAGACATGATCGAGACAGAAAGTTGTTAGTTTTATCTTACTAACACACAGCCTGGCTTGCAGATCACCATCTATAGAAGTATGAAAAATCCGAGCAAATTCAACCGATTCTCTAAAGGATCGATATGGATGTCACATCATCCCTGACTAGTATTGAACACTTTATCTTACCTGGCACTTGCCTGATTCTCCTCAAGTACCTGGTAGCGAAAACGGATTTTCTTCGGTGATCCGGCATTATGTTGCAGAATCATGCAATCCGATATTCCGTGATAATTCATCACCTAACCTGAATCTTCTAAGCCAACCAAGAACATTATTTCGTCTCCACAATCAGAACATTAATTGTCCTTAACTGTTGCCATTTTACCAGTCTGGCCAGTTACACGAATTGCTATCAAAACATTTAACAGTCCTTAAATCACACATATATTTATTAATTCACACTGTCCTTAAATCACTCATATATTTATTAAATACTATTGTCCTAAAATTTCACATATATTGCTTAAATCAGACACATATATTTCTTAAATCATAAATTTTTCAAATCATACATAATTTCTTCACATCACACAGTCCTAAAAACCATACAGTCCTCAGTTCACTCATATATTTCTTAAATCACACAGTCCTCAAATTACACATAATTTCTTCAAATCACACATATTTTCTTCAGATCACACATATTTTCTTTAAATCCCAATTCCTCAAATCATACATTTCCCCCCTAATCACACATATTTATCAGAAACACAGTGTCTATCAAATCACACACTTTATTCTCAAATCACACATATTTCTTCTAATCACACATTTTGCCATCAAATCACACATTTACACCCTCTAACTATGCTATTTCACACTCGCCATCTTTTTAACCACCATATTGACACTTGCCATCCCCTGAATGGAGCATGAAAGATAAAAAATTAGAAAACATCTAATGTTATCATCTACACAACAACGTAACTGATGTATGGCGTCATTTATAGACAGATTGAGAACCAACGTTGCAATCAACAATGAATGACTTAAATATCACAATTTTAGATCTAGTATTAGAGTTCATCAACTCTTAACCTTACACATTTGGACTATTCAACTTTAGAGTTATGATTTTCTAGTATTTGATCGAATCTAAGCTGTGTTGCGAGTAGGTAAATCAATGCTGCAACCGCATGTTCAGTGAGAGCTGCAAGAATTCTTTAGCTATTTTTCGAAAAATTTCCAGAGTATTCCTTTCATCGTCTGCACTTTCATCAAATTTTGTTTGATTAAGTGCTTCTTCATCAAGAACTTCTTCATCGTCGGCCTAATTGTACAAGTTTCTTCACCGCCATGTGTTTTAACTATCATCTTCTTGTTCATAGACAACACCACAACTTATATCTTTAGGATAATTTTCATCGAATGCGCTGCCACCAAAGTCTTCACAGGCTGTGCTGTTATCAATGTTCTCATCAATTGCGCTGCTACACGTTTCTTTATAAACTACGCTGCCTCCAGGTTTTTCAAAGACTACACGTTTCTGAACATCATCGCCCATCTGTTAAAACTGCTTAACCACGAGGATTCTAGCGGAGCTATGCCTTCCACGACATCCTCATCGGAGCTGCCTCCAAACACTATTCGGGTCAAACTTGTAAAACAGAAACATGCGGGACTTGGGTTCCTTGTCAAACAGAGAACTCTCAAGCCATTTGTGCTGGTGGCTAGTATTGTTAGAGGGGGTGTTGCAGAGGACAGTGGGCTTGTCCAGGTACGTATTTGTCACCTGTCATTGTAATTACCTTATTATTTGTGTTATCAAAATAAACAGAACTAGGTAAAGTGTTACCAATATTAGTCATATAAAACAAACTAGCAAAGAGACGCAACGACAGACCACAAGTTTCGACCAGAAAACCTTCATCAGTACAAAAGACAGCAGGTAAACAATAAATTTTACACAGAAACGTATATATGGTGCGGCGATGGTATGAGGAAGAGAAGTAAAGGTTGGTTGGTTGGTTGCTGATCCAGCGGTCCATGGGCCCATACCCTTTGACTTAATGCCAATTATATTGCTGGGAAGTCTGTGGATTTTGGGCCCACCCAGGGACAGAGCCAGAGAATAACTATCACACCTCCAGGAAGGTAGGTTTAAACCTAAGCACTGCGCATAGCCACTGCAGCCAAGATAGGGTTCACTGTGCTCATTCCCCGCCACCAATTGACTACTGGTTGTGCCGAACTTCTCTGTAGCTCCAGGCATGCAACCAAATGTTCAAGTCAAAAAGGATTGTCACGTCCTGAGTCACTGTGCCTCTATGATGGGCCTCAGCCATAGGAAAAACAGTCATGTCAGTTTCCTCCTCCTCAGTGCTGCACAGTACATCCCTGGCTCCCTCCCAACCACAGAGGGTGCATACATATATATTCAGGCAAACATGAAAAACATTTCAACAACAAAACAAAATCATAACTGTATAGATGACGTGCCATGAAGCTTCTATAAGAAGATAACCTCAATATAACGGCATATCATCCACTAAGGTTTTCTGTTGCATGGATTGTATGTCTAGTCGGCCATTGGTGAGACCCACAGACGCAACCACATTCGCAGAGAAGTAAAGAAGACATATGGTTAGTGCAATGAGACATTAGGGTATGATATGAAACATACCGTGGGAAATGGATGACAAGAAGGCAAATAACACAAGATAAAGAGAGAAAAGCAAGGGGGAATTGTATAAAATAAATTCCCCTCTTATAAATCTACTCCCTTTTTGTAAATTGACTCCATCTTTTAACTTACTTCCTCTTACAAATCTGCTCCAAAGTTATACTCCCATGTTATACTCTCCTATTGTAAATTGACTCCCTTCATGTAAATCTACACCCCTCATGTAAATCTTCTCCGCCCTTATAAATATACTCCCCTCTATAACTCTATTCCTCTCTTTAAAATTTTTCCCGACATGTAAATCTACTTCTCTCTATCTCTTCTTCTTCTTCTTCTTCTTTCCTCCCTCTTTTACCCTTTACGGATGTCGAGAGAGATACAATGTTTTTGTTCTCGCTTTTCTGGCAGATTCAGATAATGTTATTTGGTGTTCGTGTAATGTCTCTTTGATGTTGTCGATCCAGCGTACTTTACGTCTACCCTTTGCTCTTCTTTCTGCTTCTCCTCTCTTCGTATATGCTTTATAAACTAATGAATCACACGACATTCTTTCCAGATGACCAAACCATTGTATCTGTTGGTTTTGTATTTTTGTATCTCTTTTCATTGTTGTATCTCTATCTCTACTCTTTAAAAAAAATCTACCTCCATGTAAATCTACTACTCTTTAATATTCTACTCCTCTCTTACAAACCTTACCCACCCCTAAAGTAAATCTACTTCCTCCTATAACACTACTTTATTTAAAAATCTACCCCCTCTTATAAATCTAATACCTCTTGCAAATGTACTCCCTGTTGTAAATCTATCCCGCGTTGTAAATTGTACTCCCTACTGTAAATATACTGCTCTGTTGTAAATATACTCCCCTCTTTAAATCTGTTCCTTCTTGTAATGCTACACCCCTCTTTTAATAATACCCTTTTTGTAAATCTACCCCCCTCACTTTAAATATGTTCCCTCTTGCAAATATACTCCGCTCTTCTAATCGTACCCACTATTGCAAATCTACTCTCTCTTGTAAATCTACTCCCCTCTTGTAAATCTACTCTCTCTTGTAAATCTACTCCCCTCTTTCAAATATATTTTCTTCCTCTAATCCACTATTCTCTATTTCTAAACCTCCGCATTCTCTTATAAAATCCCCGTTTTCCTCTAAAATCACCCACACATTTTCTAAACCTCACATTTCCTAAACATTATACAATCCCCTAAACCTCACTTCTCGTAAATCTTACATCGTCTAACCATCAAATCCCCTCTCCAAGTTCTTTTCCCCTCTCCCACACACACACATTTATCCTACCTCATCTACCTAACCACTCCAATTTTTCTACTTCTCACAAATCATCTACGCCGGACCTACGGAGCACATCCATTTGTCTCTGAATGTAAATATAGCTCCGTCATCTTAACCTTCTATTACATTATTGCATGTTTTCCGTGATAAAAATATGTTTACTGAGTATTTCAAGTGTCTTCCTTGATAAAAAAATATGTTTACTGAGTATTTCAAGTGTCTTCCATGATAAAAATATGTTTACTGAGTATTTCAAGTGTCTTCCGTGATAAAAATATGTTTACTGAGTATTTCAAGTGTCTTCCGTGATAAAAATATGTTTACTGAGTATTTCAAGTGTCTTCCGTGATAAAAATATGTTTACTGAGTATTTCAAGTGTCTTCCGTGATAAAAATATGTTTACTGAGTATTTCAAGTGTCTTCCGTGATAAAAATATGTTTACTAAGTATTTCAAGTGTATCAGGTTCAGGTATGCATAATATGAACACAAAAATGGAACATGTGTATAATGATGTTTCTTTGGGCGCTGTACCCATTTCTGTATATGTGATTTGGAGGTGAAATAATTGATTTTGTCAAAAATTAAATGCATAAATAAACTAAAGTGGTGTCAATAATGAATATTTAATTTTAGAAAACTAAACGAAGTGAAATTAAATAAGAAAAATGTTTCTTGTAAAAATGCAATTTTTGTTTTGCATTTTCACAATTTTTTGGCAAAAATTGTTTAAAATTTTTTTGTCAAAATTGTTTACAAAGTTTTTTGTCAAAAATTGTTTTAACCTAATTAAATACGTTCATATTATCGTAAAAATTATCTATCATCTTGAAAAACAAAAGGAACCATGGAAAAACATTTGGTTGTAAAGGGAATAAACTCTTAAAATTGTGAACACAAAAATGACCAAGATATCTGAGTACAATCGGTTTGTTGTACATTTAAAAAAAAAAATAAACCAATACTTCATGCAATATAGGGTAGCAGTCGATACCATGTCACTCTCCATACTCGACTTCAGACTAGAAATATTCCCCTCTAATATTTGACCACACAAACTCATCATTTCCAGAAACTGCCATATATTTTAGTTCACATTAAGTCAACACTTTTCAAAAAGATTAAAGGGCTCTATCTCTCTCTCTATTACTTGAGGCACTTTCTTTTGTATGGAAACATGTGGTACAAAATGTGTCTTCAAGACGTGTTTATCACCATGAGACATGACCAAACAAGAGACCGAATTTTTTATGTGGGCACACAGAGAACGTGGAAAATTAGAAGGTCGTAAATGTGTAGAAGTACATCGATGGGGAATGGGGGGGGGTGTTGAACCATGACCATACTCTAGTAAAGACATGTGTACAAAATTTATCATCATCATCATCATCAGGTGCCATGCCGGGTGGCGTAGGCGGTCATGGCTCTCCACAGCTCTCTATCCACAGTATTATGTATCAAAGTCGTTGTTGTTTCTTTGCCGTGCCAGGTTGTCAAACTGTCTAATATTTTCTCACGTTGTCGCCCTGTCTCTGTTGCCTTCAATCTTGCCTGTTGTGATTATGTTCTCTAAACCTGCCTGTCTCATGAAGTGGCCAAAAAAGAAGATTGCCTTTTTCTTATATTCTTGATTAAGGTCCGTTTCGCATTTAACTCTTTTAACCTCTCTAAATTAGTTTTTCTGGCAGTCCATGGTATTCTCAGCATTCTTCTGTAGAACCACATCTCTGTTGCCTCCACTCTCCCACTTTCCAGTTTGTTTATTGTCCAAGACTCGCACCCATATGTTAGTATAGGGGTTATATAGCACTGCAGAACTCTCTTTCTCACCTCTAATGACAAGGTCATATTACACAGTATATTTTTCATTTTTCTGAATGTTGTTTTTAACGCAAAAGTAGGTGAAACAGAAATAAAAGATGTGACAGGAAGATTTGGTTTAGGAACTAAGAATGAAAGAGGTGATTTATTGATAGAGTGGGCACAGGCACAAACTTTAATAATAGGGAATACATGGTTCAAGCAACATCCAAGAAGGCTGTGTACATGGATTAGCCCAGGTGATAATACTCGGAACCAAATTGATTACATTTTAGTCTCTAAAAGACATAGAAACAGCATTAGATCTATGAAAACAAGGCCAGGTGCTGACTGCATCAGTGATCATATACTACTGGTAGCGAAATTGTGTATAAGATTAAAGAAGATCAAGAGAGCACCAAGGAATATGAAATTAGATTTAATATTATTGAAATCAGAGGCTGTTATTAAAGAAAGAAACAACATAATTGTACAAAATAGATACAATGCCATTGCAAAGATTCAGAGTATTGAAGATCAATGGAACATGCTAAAACAGTCGATAAACCAAACATCTAAAGAGATAATACCAAAAGTAAAACATACATCAAAACAAAAATGGATGACAGAAGAAATATTAGTATTGATGAGCACCAGAAGGAAAAATAAACACAAGATAGTGGAATATCAGAAAATACATAAGGAGATACGAGAGAAATGCAAAATAGCAAAAGAAAGCTGGCTGAACAAGAAATGCACAGAAATAGAATTGCATTACAACCAAGATACAACATTACTATATAAGAAAATTGAGATGATAACAGGAAAGAGAACGCAAACAGTTACAGGGTGTCTAAAATCTAAGACAGGGCAGGTATTAATGGGAATAGATCACATAGTACAGAGATGGTCAGAATATATCAAAGAACTTTATGATGACAATAGGCCAGAAATAAACATACAAGATAACGGCGAGGGTCCATCAATACTCACAGCAGAAGTAAGGGAGGCACTAAGACACATGAAATATGGCAAAGCCCCAGGTCCAGACAATATCACATTAGAAGAATTAGCAGCTTTAGATGACTTTGGAGTTGAAATAATCACAAAATTGCTGAATGACATATACAACAGCGGAAACAAAATGTATACATGATCCAAAAGGCTTATTTTTTTATTATTTCCGTGCATTTCTTGTTGGTCGGTCTAGGCTCTTTGTGACATGTCACTCCAAATATATATATATTACCCACAAAAATCACGACAATATTCGAAAACGTAAGGAATGAAGTCCTTTTTAATTACTGTACAGAGGTCTTCTTTATACCTGATGCTGTCGGTTGAACCGTCGAACCTTCTGAAAAAAAAATCCAGTGATATTTTGGCCAACGGGATCGCTCATTGTAATAAAACAGTTACCTAAAACATCAGTGTCGGTTAATAGACATTTAGTAACTAAGTGTACTCACAGTTTAGGTAATAGTGAAGTTGCCTAGTAATTAATATCTGATTTTTAAGATAATAATTGAGTTGACTAGTAATTGAGAGTTGATAGTTTAATAATTCTGTTGGCTAGTAATTGACAGCTGATAATTTAGATGATAATTGAGTTGGCTATAAAATAGATAATTTAATAATTGAGTTGGCTAGTACTAGGTCATAATTTAATAATTTAGTTGGCTTGTAATCGGTATCTGATAATTTAATAATTTAGTTGATTCATATCCTATCGTATAATCCCGTAATTTGTCAGGACAGTAGGGATGTCACATGGATGCTTCAATACACAGAGTCCCTCAGTTGGTTAGTAAGTGACATTTGACAATTTAATAATTTAGTTGTGTAGTAAGTGACTGTGTGTGAGTCTGTGTGTGTATGTATATTTATGCAAGTGTCTATACATGTACATATGTGTATGTATGAATGTGTGTATGATATATTTGATTTTTACCCTCAGATTGGTAACATTCTGATATATTTGATTTTTACCCTCAGATTGGTGACATTCTGATATATTTGATTTTTACCCTGAGATTGGTGACATTCTGATATATTTGATTTTTACCCTCAGATTGGTGACATTCTGATATATTTGATTTTTACCCTCAGATTGGTGACATTCTGATATATTTGATTTTTACCCTCAGATTGGTGACATTCTGATATATTTGATTTTTACCCTTAGAGTGGGAACATTCTGATATATTTGATTTTTACCCTCAGATTGGTAACATTCTGATATATTTGATTTTTACCCTCAGATTGGTGACATTATTCTCCGGATTAACGATATTGATCTGACCGATATGAGCTACCCCAGTGCCATAGAGGTTCTAAAAGCGGTGCCTATAGATACCCCAGTGGTTCTACTTCTGAGAGGACCCGAAGGCTACACAACGTATTTGCAGGTATATCACTTCACAAGACTGGTTAGGTTTAGGGATGAGTTAGGTTTATATTTAGGGTTATGGTTAGGTTTAAGAATGGGTTACGGTTATGTTTAGGACTAATTTTAGGATTAGGTTTAGGGTTAGGTCTGGCAAGCAGCAGATAATACTATTAGAAATAGTCTTTATCTTCAGTGGTATCAGTTTTGCAGTGATATGTGTATGACTGTGAAACATTAATACTGAATAGATCAGCTGCAAACAGAATTGCTGCCTCTGAAGTGGGATGTTACTGAAAGATATCGAGAATACCATGGACTACGAACCAGAAGGGATCAAGAAGGGATCAAGAAGGGATCAAAAAGGGATCAAGAAGGAATCAAGAAGGGATCAAAAAGAGATGAAGCAGGGATTAAGAAGGGATCAAGAAGGGATCAAGAAGGGATCAAGAAGGGATCAAAAAGGGATCAAGAAGGAATCAAGAAGGGATCAAAAAGAGATGAAGCAGGGATTAAGAAGGGATCAAGAAGGGATCAAGAAGGGATCAAGAAGGAATCAAGAAGGGATCAAAAAGAGATGAAGCAGGGATTAAGAAGGGATCAAGAGGGGATCAAGAAGGGATCAAGAAGGGATCAAGAAGGGATCAAGAAGGGATCAAGAGGGGATCAAGAAGGGATCAAGAAGGGATCAAGAGGGGATCAAGAAGGGATCAAGAAGGGATCAAGAGGGGATCAAGAAGGGATCAAGAAGGGATCAAGAAGGGATCAAGAAGGGATCAAGAAGGGATCAAGAAGGGATCAAGAGGGGATCAAGAGGGGATCAAGAAGGGATCAAAAAGGGACCAAGAAGGGATCAAGAAGGGATAAAAAAGAAATCAAGAAGGGATCAAGAAGGGATCAAGAAGGGATCAGGAACGATAAATATTAAAGAAAGTTGACTCATAAAAAACATTATACCACCTTTTATTAGCTTTGCTTTCACACAAATATAATTGTCTAATATTAATGCCATTCTTTGCATATGATGTTTGTGTAGACTCAATAAATATATACTTTTTTGTGTGCACCATGTCCAGTTTTTATAAACGAATGAAATCCATTGATCTTTGTTGGCATACTAATTATTCTGCATCGAGAAATGAAATTTTACCACTTCAGACGTTACAGCGGATACAACCATCAACACTTTCTATCGTGTGTTCAAGAGTGAAAATTAGTGCAATTTGACGCTTAAATCATTTCAATTGTATGATAAATCAATCATGTGTAACTGAGGACTTACGAATGACTATAAACATCTTTATAAATGTGTGTGTGTTGATAAGTAAACTTTTGATATATATCGTAAATAAACGAAGTTTTCAAAAACAATAGCTGCATTTTAATGAAAAATTAAATTATATAGTCTATATCATTTCAAATTCACATAAAATTTCCATTACATGCGTTATATGTTTATTGCGATACATCATTTTGAAGTTGTTCAAAGTTAGTCAAACGTGCTGTAACAAGAAAGATGAGGTTTTTTGGCCATATAAAGAGACATTACAGTATGGAAAAGATAGCAATATTAGACATGATTATTGGTAACCCCCTTTAGGGTCTCCCAAAGCGACAATGGATAAGTGGCATCTCAGATTGTTTGAATATGTCCCTTGCTGTGGCAGGCCAACTCGCCCAGAATCGCAACTATTTCGGAAGACCCATAAAAAAGATTACGTTATAGAACGATAACGTCACATGAAGATAACAATTTAGCCGTCCATGTGTCACCGGGGTAAGAAAAGGAGCAAAGAATAGCAATAGTGTCATTTCAAGTATATGGAAGAAGAAAAGTAAGCAGGTTTTTGGAATGGGACTGGCTGTCACATGTCATGTGTCATAGTGATCCAAAAGTCATGTTGGTTGTGAGGCTGAAAGTCGCAGTCAAGTTGTAAATCGTGACACAATGTACTCAATATGTTCTGAATATCTATTACTGCCACGCTGTAAAGCGTGACACAATGTACTCAATATATTCTGAGTATCTATTACTAATTGGCAATATCTTGAGAAAACACGCAAAAGAAGAAGAAATACTACATCCTGCTGGAAATCTATTATGATCACACTCCGGTTCTATGGCGGCTTGATACATCCCTTCTTGTTCGTAGTCCATGGTATTCTCGATATCTTTCAGTAGCATCCCACTTCAGAGGCAGCAATTCTGTTTGAAACTGTGACGGCCAAGGTACAGGGTTCGAATTCAGTCACAGGAAATTATACATCTGGAGCGTTCAGAAAGCAATGAGAAACTACTGAACGTATTTATATTGTCTATAAAATCACTACAGCCAAAAAATGCATTATTCGTCCAGGCCCGAAAAGGGAGCAACGAATAGCAACACTGTTTACCTTCCACGCATGTCGTAAAAGGCGACTAAGGAGGTTATGGGATGGAGCTGGCTGTCCTATCCCATATAGGGTCAGCGACCCAAAGCCATGCTGAAGTCGGATGTGTCAGACCGAAAGGCGCAGATATCGCAGCAATGTTGTAAACTATGAAACAACGCATTCCGTTCTCCGGACTACATCCTGCTAATCTGCAGGAGTTTGAGAATAAACGCAGAAGAAGAAATGCATTATTGATGGCCGCGACCTGAATAGAATACGCTAACAATTGTAAATGTTATAAATCGTTCTATGCAATCGTTCTCTGCAATCGTTCTCTGCAATCGTTCTCTGCAATCGTTCTCTGCAATCGTTCTCAAGTTCCTACAGATTATCAGGATTTAGTCCGGAGAACAGAGTATTGTGTTATTATTTACAGCTTAGCTGCGATAAATGTGCTATTCGGCCTGACACTGGCCTGACATATCCAAATTCAGAATTACTTCTCTGTCACTTTGTTTCTCCATGGGATGAGACAGCTAACTTTACCCCTAGCCAAACATCTTTAGTCAACTCTTACAGGGCAGGTAACAGTCTCGCTTTTCTGTACTCCTCTTACAGTTCCTGATGACTTAGGGGCGGCTTTGTATATAATCAAATGCCACCGACATCGGATGTGTCGGATCATTGTGGTGCAAATAAAAGGGGTCCGTTCTCCGGGTTAAACCGTGCTGGAAATCTATTGTGACTAATGTCCTGCTATATGAAATATCCCATTGGGAGTTTGAGAACGAACCCAATATATATATATATTACATAATTAAATGTAATGCATAAAGAAGCCCCAACAATGGATGGCCTCATATTGCAGTAACCTCGACGACAACACTCAGAAGAACACTCAAAGTCACCACCCCAAAAGTTCTTCTAAAGACTACCCCAACCAGGCTACACCATAGTCCGTTACAAGTCACAATATAATCCTTTTAAAGAATTCAGCTAGACACCACAGCTGCTATCCGACTCGGTAATAAAATTATAGCGCCAACCTGGCAACCAGGCCACAAGAAACAAAGACACCAGACGTTTTAATATAACCAAAAAGGAATTTTGTCCTAGGTTGAAAGAGCGTGCCTCTGCCAAATGAGATAAACCTACTAGTAAGTAAACAAAAACAAAATGTTAATGAATACGATGTTAATGAATACGATGTTAATGAATACGATGTTAATGAATACGATGTTAATGAATACGATGTTAATGAATACGATGTTAATGAATACGATGTTAATGAATACGATGTTAATGAATACGATGTTAATGAATACGATGTTAATGAATACGATGTTAATGAATACGATGTTAATGAATACGATGTTAATTGGTGTTTGTATTTTTCTCAGACTAGCTTCCTTGAGAATGGAATGCCTCGCACAGTGCGAGTCACAAAACCACTTCATGACTCCATCATGGGACGGCTCAAGAAGACTTTTTCCGGATCATCTGGACAGATTTCTCCAGTAAAAGGAATCAAGCGATTATGCAATGGAGAACTAGAAGGCAAGATTAAAAAGGAGGGCGAAGATGGTACTGATAAAGATGGGGATTCCACTGGTGGGGGAGAGGAGAATTATACCAATATGGTGTCTGTGGAAGAAATGCAGGACACGGAGGCTACACATCACAGTCTAAGTAGTACTATCGTGATTACTGACACTGACGAAAAGAACAATACAGAAGTGTCAAACGGTGACGATGTTGCGGCAGTGATTCGACTTCCAAGTGATGCCTCAAAGTTTTTGTTTAAAAATGAAGGAAGGGTGGATTCTGAAGAGGAAACAGTTTTAGACAATGGAACTGTTGGGTCTCCCAAAATTGTGTTGACTAGCCCGAAATCTAAAGATGGTTCTAAGCCGAGCTCGATACCGAGGGCACAAACTTTCGACTCGGGTGTGAGTGACTCTTGCAGAAGTCCGTGCTTGAAGAAATCGATCGAAATTATTCAAAATGATGACGAGATAACTGTAGTGGTCAAAGGTGACCTTACTGTTCGAAGTGAAGATCTTTCATCTACAGACCCCAACACGCCAAAGATGTTTATAATTTCAAGTTCTAAACATAGCCATGGGCACAAGAACCTGTGTCATGATAGCAATGTCAGCGGTCACGTCGATCCAAACGCTAACAGTGGTAGCCTGTCTCGAAGCGGAAGCCTTTCTCGAAGTGGAAGCAAGAAAAAAAGCGGAAGAGCAAGCCCATCTCCTGGTGATAAAGTCAGTCCAACAGGAAGCCTCAACTCTCGAAGCCCAATCACAAGCCCTACCAAACAGGCAAAAGCTGGATACACTAGCGACGAGGATTGCGGAAGAGGAAGAGGAGGCTCAGAAAAAAGGCGGTAAGTGTCACAAACGGTAGCTCAATTTTAGCAATACAAATATTACAATATTTATGTTGAGGTTCGATACAATCAGAAAGAAATGGGTACCAAGCTCAGATACTAAACGATAGAGATTTGACTACTAATTTACTATTAATATTTATTAACTGACATCATTGCACATTTGATCTGTGTCTCTCAGAAAGAAAGATCGACGAATATCCCTGCTTACGATTCCAGTTGGTTAAACGCAATTGGGAATCTGATTCGTAGATTCCCGATCATATTAACGCTTCGATTAAATTTCAATGTCTTCAATCACAATCTAGATTCGTCATCTATTGCAGTGTCCACATCCAATCGGCGCGCACTAAATAACTTCATAACATCATTCTTATATACACTCCACTCATCGACTGCAGATGCACTGAGTCCTGCTATGTGGTACAAAGTGTGTGTCCGAAGAGTAAAGAACTAGGGTTCAAACCCCGCAGCTGTCCTTGTGTTACCATAGCCTGAAAGAGGAGCACAGAATAGTGACACTCTTAGCTGTCATACACGTCGTAATAGGCGACTAGCAACTAATGTTATTTTGGGTGTGGAGCTGGCTGTTCAATGCTATAGAGAGTCAAGCGACCATGATTTGAATATTGATTCTTGTTTACGAACCAGCATCAATGCACTGGGAACATTTACATAAATGCTCTGCTTGTCATCCATCAGCCATCTAAAAGTGTAAAAATTCAGTTTCCCAGTCTTCCTTCAATCCTATTTCTTCAATTTCGAGCGATCAAGGAACAATGCTGAAATTTGATGAGTCAGGCAAAAAGGCGCAGACTTCGCAGTAAAACTGTAAACCATTACATAACGTACTTCGTTCCCTGTACTACGCCCTGCTAATCTTTGGGAGTTTGAGAACGGACTCAGAGGAAAACACATTATCAAGATCAATGTCTGCATTAACAGGAGATGTCTAAGAAAGTCCCCCAATTTTCTTTATTTCTTCAACTATAAATGTTATAGTCGCAAGTCGGTCTGCTCTCTTGTGTACCTAAACTGTCAAAATGTCCAGGGAAGTAAATTCATAAAACTGGTTGCTATCATAAATAGACACGTCTCAGCCATGTGAAAAATTTGTATTTATTCATGGATACAAATTTTGAAACGCCATTTCCTATCATAGAACTGAAAAGTTTGATTATAAATAGGCCGACTATCTTTATAACAATATTTTGATACCAATGTTCAACATGGACACTGACAAGAATGTAAGAGAAAGCTTGTCGCAGAGAAAATTAGTAAATCCTACTGTATCTTCAGAAAAAATTATTATTGTCCTCAATGAAGAGTCCCTTGGTGTATCCGTTGGTGTATCCGTTGGTGTATCCCTTGGTGTATTCGTTGGTGTGTTCATACGTGTTTTCATTGTAATTTTAACAGAACAACTTCGCCATCGCTTGGACGTCGCAGATCTTCCGACAGACGTGGCTCTATCGCCTCCTCCGGTATGATAAGCCCCAAGAGGTTTGTGAAAGTTAAGAACCTTCTAGACGATAAAACATATGTTGACACACTACATCAGAAAGTCATCACGGTGAGTTGCTATTGTTGTTGTTATAATTTTCTGCTGTTGTCATTGTTGTTTGTGTTGTTGTTGTTGCTGTTACTATAGTTTTCATGCTGTTGTCATTGTACTTATTGTTCTTGTTGTTGCTGTTTTTGAAGTTAGAGCTGCAGTAGCTATTGTTGTTTTGTGTTGTTGTTGCCGCTGGCGTTGTTGTTCCTGTAGTTGTTTTATCGCTGTTGTTCTTGTTGCTGTATTGTTGTTGCTGTGTTGTTGTTGCTGATTTAGTTGTTGCTGCTTTTTTCTGTAGTTGTTTGTGCTGTTGTTGTTTCTGTGATGCTGTTGTTGAAGTTGCTGGTCTTGCTGTAGTTGTTGAAGCTGCTATTGCTATTAATGTTGTTGTTTCTCTGTTGTTGTTTTTCGCTACTGTTGTTGTTTTTGTCGATGCGTTTTTTCCTTTTGTTGCTGATAGTGTTGCTGTTGTTACTGTAATTGGTGTTGCTGTTGTAGTTGGCTTGTCTAGTTATATTGTTGAGACACCTCCATAGGTAGAGCACGTAGATAGAGGACTCAGGGTTGGCGCCTTGAGGGATTAGGTCAATTATGCTTCTGGGGGGAGGGGACAGGTGATAACCAAGCAAGACATACGCTGATAATAGATTGCAGTCATATCTCAATTATGTTGTATTCTAGTCTACTTTATTGCTTGTTATCACCGGGTTTTACGTCACTACCAGACCACACAAAAATAATTAAAAATTTGAAAAAACACGGGTTGTGATTTCTCACTTGTCACGACCACTCCTCCAAACGACTCAGCTGTAAAGGAATACATATTTCTTTTGATTTTCATTTTTTTATTTTTATTTTTTTATTTTCATCTTTTGATTTTGATACATCTTTCCCAAATTCTTCTTCTTCAATTTTCATTCTCAAACGCCCCCTGGATCTCTCTTGTAGCAGGATGTAGTACAGAGAATGGAAATGTATTATGTCGCCGTTTTATATGCACCAATGGCTCGATACATCCGTCTTCAGTAGACTTTCCCAATTTCAAATTGACATCCAATGTTATACTCTAAAAAGTTACGGGGAGATAACTAAATGCGAAGGAAATACTAAATAAGGTAGAAATGTTACTAAAAAAAGACTATTAATAATACAAAATAAATAACAATAAAACTATTATTAGTTATTTATTTTGTATTATTGATAGTTAGTCATTTTTTTAGTAACATTTCTACCTTATTTAGTATTTCCTACTTTTTTGTTTGTTTACTTTGGCCCTCTCCAATTTGTCAGACTTTCTCTGATATTTTGGTAAGTTATAACTAAATACGAAGTTTCTTCAAATGTAAAACTTACAAGGATGATATAAACTATCATAACTATAACATACAAGGATGATATAAACTATCATAACTATAACATACTAGGATGATATAAACTATCATAACTATAACTTACAAGGATGATATAAACTATCATAACTATAACTTACAAGGATGATATAAACTATCATAACTATAACTTACAAGGATGATATAAACTATCATAACTATAACATACAAGGATGATATAAACTATCATAACTATAACATACAAGGATGATATAAACTATCATAACTATAACATACAAGGATGATATAAACTATCATAACTATATATTACAAGGATGATATAAACTATCATAACTATAACTTACAAGGATGATATAAACTATCATAACTATAACATACAAGGATGATATAAACTATCATAACTATAACATACAAGGATGATATAAACTATCATAACTATAACATACTAGGATGATATAAACTATCATAACTATAACTTACAAGGATGATATAAACTATCATAACTATAACATACAAGGATGATATAAACTATCATAACTATAATATTATCTTGTAACCTGTCAATATTTTTGTTATGGATGACAGAGTTATCACTACAAGGAAGACGAATATCAAAATGTTGTATTGACAGTTTAAAGAATGGCAGCATCATTATTGGCATGCACTAAAGAGGCGACGAATTCTGTTATCTGTATTCTAATAAATGGCGTGATGAAACCTGTAGAGATGTGTGAGTGACTAAAGATGTAGTAGATTGATGGATCATGATGATGATGATGATGATGATGATGATGATGATGATGATGATGATGATGATGATGATGATGATGATGATGATGATGATGATGATGATGATGATGATGATGATGATGATGATGATGATGATGATGATGATGATGATGATGATGATGGCCTTTCCCCATTTACAGATGGTCAAATTAAAGACAGAAATGGTTCGAACACTTAATGATAATTGAACCGTTATTGGTCAATGACAAGAGCATACAATATTAAAATGGAAACAGCAAGAGGCGGAGAAAGACCAAGACATACAATATGTAAGAGTTACCAACATTCTGAGATGTCACAATATTACTGCATATCAAGCGACCAACCATACAATAGCCAGAAAACCGATTGTCCTTTACGACTGACAGAACAGAGAAAAGACAATAGATTAATAAATAGACAGAAGGTCAAGGGAATTGACCAGTATAAATTGCCAGGAAACATAGTCTCCACGTTTCGCATATGATTACTTGCCCAGGCAAGTTTTATGGAGAAAGTGCTTTGACCATTAGCACTAACCCTCTCTTGGCTCTGTTGCACTAATACTCTCTTGGCTCTGTTGCACTAATACTCTCTTGGCTCTGTTGCACTAATACTCTCTTGGCTCTGTTGCACTAATACTCTCTTGGCTCTGTTACACCAATCCTCTCTTGACTCTGAGAAAGGCAATGCTAATATACGTGGAAACAAGTAGAACTACAGAAAATGCCAGAAGATGGTTTAATGTAATATCGACTGTATTAGGATCTCCCTTGAATGCATATGAAACCAGCAAGTCTATGAGCTGAATCAAAAATCTGTGTGAGTTATGGTACCACACTGTCTATGAAGTGATCAGACACAGTGAATAATGACCAGGTTCGATTTCAGTTATTCGTCCGACGAGTGATACCATAATGAACTTTCGTCAATAAATTTCTTTACATATGTTTCATACGGTCACTGACTAAACCTACTCATATCAGACATCAGACATATAATCATATTCAGTACATGTCAATAGCAAGTCAAAAATTTTTTTTAATCGCATGATCACGTCACCTTGTTCGTCAGCACGATGATGTCACTCGCAGAATACTTATTACATCGTTAACAATAATACGACAGATTATTGCGGCAACGTACCAGCAGCATAACCAAACTATGTATGATTAGAACAAGCGTATTTTCAGTGGCAATATATGGTTGTGAGGCATGGACATTAAATAAAACAGTAGCAAAGATAATCGCTGCTTTAGAAATGAGATGCTACAGAAGAATTCTACGTATACCATGGACATCTAAAAAAAAGACAAATCTAGAAGAATTAAGATCAATAAACGTCCAAGAGGTCTGGTTTATTAACAACATATTAACAAGCAAGCTGAGCTGTTTTTTTTTAAATTGTCATATAAACAGACATAAAAGCATTGAAAGATTAATAGCTGAAGGCAGAGTTAACGACAACAGAGGAAATGGACACCCAAGACGACGATGGTGCAGTGATATATTTAAGATTGTTTAAACATGTCTCTAGCTCAGGCAGGTCAACTTTCCCAGAATCGTGGAGTGTTTGGAGAAACTATAAGGAAGACCACATTCTGAAAAGAACATGTCACATGATGATGATCACTGCTATTCAAATTTATTTCCCACTTTTAAGGTTTTTATGTGAACCACCCACGTACAAGAGCCTGTTCGGTGAACAAGTCAAGAATCTCCTTATGAAAATCTCATATCTCCTCCGTTCTTCTGCTACCCTCTATCACATTCCCATTCCGCCTCACCAAACGTTTCATCCCCTGTTGGTTTCAAGCCATAACTCTACTACGTGATATTACTCAACTATGTGATATTACTCCAATAAGTGATATTACTCTACCACATGATATTACTCGAGTATGTGGTATTACTCAACTATGTGATTACTCCATTATATTACTCTACCACATGATATTACTCGAGTATGTGACATTACTCCACTATGTGATATTACTCAACTACGTGATATTACTCCAATATATTATATTACTCAGCTATGTGATATTACTCCAATATGTGATATTACTCCAATATGTGATATTACTCAGCTATGTGACACTACTCCACTATGTGATATTACTCCAATATGTGATATTACTGCAATGTGTGATATTATTCGACTATGTGAATTTACTCTACTACATGATATTACTCAACTATGTGATATTACTCCAATATATGATATGCTCAACTATGTGATATTACTCCAATATGTGATATTACTCCAATATGTGATATTACACAACTATGTGATATTACTCCAATATGTGATATTACTCAACTATGTGATATTATTCCAATATGTGATATTACTTGACTATGTGATATTACTCCAATATATGATATTACTCCAATATGTGATATTACTCCAATATGTGATATTAATCGACTATGTGATATTACTCCAATATGTGATATTACTCCAATATGTGATATTACTCGACTATGTGACATTACTCCAATATGTGATATTACTCCAATATGTGATATTACTCCAATATGTGATAATACTCCAATATGTGATATTACTCGAATATGTGATATTACTCGACTATGTGACATTACTCTACTACATGATATTACTCGAGTATGTGATATTACTCGACTGTGATATTACTCGAGTATATGCTATTTTATTTCAGCCGGTTCCCTGCACGAATGATCGATGTATGGGTTCTCTAATGTCGATGCAAGCTCATCGCACTCCAGGAAGTCCTCGGACAACTGACGAGCTCATCACACAGGCTAAGGATTTCATTGACCAGTACTATACATCTATTAAAAGGTAAAACGTACTTTCAGAATACTCTATGCATACGTACCTAGATATACGTACTTATACGAGACCGCATTACGCAGTGATTAGCGCACCGACTTCGTTTATGAGTGGTCCTGGGTTCATTCCCCAGTTGAGGCGGAAATGTTTTTTTCAAAACGAAACAGCTCCCGGGTCGACCCAGCCTTAATTGAGTGCTGCTTAATCCGTGAAGTAAAGACTGCGAGGCAGAGGCGATGGTTACCGCCCTCATATAACAGCCACTGAAGGGTGAGATCGCTAACATCTTATACGCTACAGTATTAATAACTGATATGGGTTAACTTTACTTTATACGTACCTAGGCTTCAGTACCTAGGCATACATACCTAAGCATACGTACCAAGGTATGCAGAGAATGGTGTCCCACAGCTGTGGAGAAAGAAGTGTAGGCTTTAATCAGTGAGAATACCAAAGAGGGGGATGTGATTATATACACTGATGGGTCTGTAATTAGGCATGTTCGCAGTGCTTGGGCCTTTACAGCTCAGTGCGCAGGTAAAACGATCAAGGAGGAAAGTGGTGCCTTTGCGATCACTACGAGTAGTATGACCATGGAGACTATGGCGGTGACCAAGGCATTTGAGTGGCTACGCACACAGAAAGTAACGCAGGTCTGCATCTTGAGTGACTCTATGAGTATGATTAAGAAGGTACAAGTGGGTCTCGTTCGCGAACAGTGGATTGAGGCCTTGAGAAATGCGAGCTTGAAAACGGTTACATTTATTTTCGTGCCGGGACATGTGGGCGTTCGAGGCAATGAAAGAGCGGATCAACTGGCATCGTGTGCGATTGTGGCAAAGGGCGATGGGGTAATGGATCGCGCTGACGTTTTGAACTCCTTAAGAGATATAACACGCGAGAGTGAGACTAATGTGTATGATGATTCCTTTTCAATGGCTAGGATTAAAGATCAGGGATTGAGATGCGGTGTTGCTAGAGGTGAACATTTTGGAGGGCGCAGAAGAATGATGGTCAACCAGCATAGGACCGGTACTGTAAGCAGAAGTGTGATGGCGGATACACTCAAGGAGAGATCGGAGCAACTATGGATGTGTCCAGTTTGCAGTTAATGATGATCCGACGACTAACTAACTAACTAACCAAGGTTACGTTGATAAGCATCTATATGTAGGCATACATATGTAGTTCATTCACCGCCCTTGGTCTTGTTAAGTTTTGATTTCGTTGTTACTAGATGCATGTTTTATTATCTCCTAGAGATCTAGTAAAGTAGGAGATCATGGCGATAACCATGGCAATATCATGGTTAGAATATCACACCTACATTTGTGTATATTTTATCAACGACATGGGTATGCTAAAATAATATTGAGAATGGCTGAGCACACAAGCAGTGGTTGGAGTGGGTAAAGGGGTCTGAAAAAGAATCATCTTCATATTTGTGCGTGAACATGCCGAGGAAATGAACGTGCAGACAGACTTGCTGGTACAGAGATTATGGGGATTTTAGGTAAAAATTAGTGTGATTAAGCAAGAACGTTATACAGGTAGTCAGTAAATAAGACTAGTACCCCAACACATAGTATGTTTGGTCAGTTGCTACACACTATTAGATATCTTGAAATAGAGGTCCGAGCGCTTATAGACCAATGGTTCGATTAGATCGGGTTGCAGCTTATAGCCTAGATCGGGTTGCAGCTTATAGCCTAGATCGGGTTGCAGCTTATAGCCTAGATCGGGTTGCAGCTTATAGCCTAGGTCGGGTTGCAGCATATAGCCTAGGTCGGGTTGCAGCTCACATGCTGAATCGTGTTGCTGCTTACAGGCTGCAGGTTGGTATTGATCTTTATGATTGATCAGATATTGTTCGGACTAAATGTAACTCAAAGCAATAATTAGGTCAGTTATTATTATTCTCCGTCATAACAAGTGACATTAACCCGTTAGTGACCATCTGCCTAGCCAATGCTTGGCTTCAAACCTCTCACTACTGTTAAATTTAGTAAATTATATGAAGAGATATAGTCATAAAGCCACTCAGAGCATGAACACTTGTAGTCCTACCGATTTCTTAGTTTTGGACCGAACACGGGAGTATTTTTTTCTAAAAACTACGAGTGACAAATATACCCAAGCCGTGTTATTTATTTGATAGCCGAATGATTTACCCACTACACCACCGCGACTTCTAATTGTAATACTTGTAACTAAAAAAAAAATCAGCAAACACAATTTCACGCTCCAAAACAAACTCGCACGATTTTTAATCTTATAGAACATGTATCCGCACATTTTCTGAACGAACGTGCACTACAGTCCCCTTTCTCCTTAACTACCAATAAGTTGTTCTCCTAAGATATCAGTATTTAAACAAAACATAATTACTAGAAAGATTCAATAAACTTCTGCCTAAAGTGATTTGTCAGCCCACGTGATATGCTAATGAAAGTGATTAATTGTAATGCCCTCGATTTACTCTCGTTCACATTTTGTAGTTCACGAGCACGATATGTCTAAGTCGCGTTGGCAACACGTTGAATAGAATGATTATTACGAATTCTGGGATACCCAATCGTCATATGGCTTTCTGCCGAAGACGGAACTGTCGGGTTATTGGTGTAAATAAAACGACGAGACAACGTATTTCCATTATCTGGGCTACATTCTGCTGGAAATCTAGCAGGGCCGTTGCGTTATTACAAAAGAGATCCAGTGGGAGTTTGAGAATGAACGTTGAAGAAGAAATGGGTTCAAAAGTCGTAAATACTTTTCTTCACTGTACTCTGGTTTACTATATGTACCCCGCCCTTCTCAATAAAACTGGGCAGCGTTTGTACAGAGCATAGCTCTGATTCTTGATTAAGAATCTTCATCACAGCACTGGGGGCATTCCCATAAATGCTAAACTCTCTGATCCATCAACCATCTAAGGGTGATAAACCTCATTGTGTCATTTAGTTATTGGTTGAGATTTCTTTGCATCTTTCATGAGAGGAGACACTTCCTCCCCTCTTCCACGGTCACTCCAATTTCTATAATTCTCTGAACATAAGAATTGTCTCGTTCAGCCTCCTGTCATCACTTAAAGTGTCCTCCGTAACTGTCCTAATTAACTTAGCTGTCTCTTCTTATCATTGAGCCATCCATTAAAGCATTGCCTACCAGTGCTTCAGCTTTGTCGTTGTCTCTGATTCCCGCATCGCCTAGAGTATAGATCCGTATAATACTCTGGATGGTGATCAAAATAGAAACCCGCTCCGTTCTTATCTTAGTGGGGTTTTTTTTCTATTTGCTTCTGAGAATTCTGAAAATGTTAGTGGTTACAATATCAAGTAGCGCCATTCAGAGCACAGTGTCTGAAAAAACTCATTGTGTGTTCTGATGGTTGCGTCATCAAGGAGCACCACTCAAACATAAAATATTTCTAGTTTGGAGTCGCTCGTGTGTTCCCCAGGATCTAGACTGCAGCAAGGAACAGCAGAAATGTTGAAAGGTTGAAAAGGTGTAGAGGATTGACTTCATTATGTTTAGGTTATCACATATGTACTCCATCCCTCTCAACGAAGCGATATTCCGTCTGCCAAGAGTGTCACTCATAGCACGTAACTCCGTAGCTTCAAGCGATAACGCTATGAATTATCAGAAAAAGTCTTTATAAAGATGACGACACGAGAGGGGTTCGAACCGGCGACCTCTTGAACACACAGCGAACGGTTTAAGCAATACGCCAAGAAAACTCCCCATGCACTGTTATCTGTCACGTATGTCGTATAAGGTGAAGTTTTGGGGTGAAATTGTCTGCCATATCCCACATAGAGTGAAAGTGACCCATATTCGATACAGAAGTCAGATGTGCCTGGCCAAAAGGCGCAGATATTACAGTTAAGCTCGGCGGGAACAATTTTTTTAAGTGGAGACATATCTTAATCTACCCAACAGAGGCTGGAAACTAAGATTGATTGGGCCATCCCTGCAATAAAGCAGGACCACAGTCCCGACCAAGAAATCACTAGTGCTGGAGTCGGATATACCAGCCCGAGAGTCGCACCGTTAACCATGGTATCACGCAACATGACTAGATAACATGCCTTCACTACAGCTAATCTGTAAGCCATGACAGCCATATTTTCCGTTCTTCGGATTACATCCTGCTCATCTGCAGGAGTTTGAGAACATCAAACGCTGAAGAAGAAGAATGGCGTACAGCGATAATGTCAAGATATACACAAATAGGTAGATGTGTTACCAAAATAAAACATAAAACAACTTAACAACGAGATACAGGGACAGACGAAGTATCGACTATAAAGCATTCATCAGGACAAACAAATGTCCACAATAAAACAAATCTTACATGGAGACAGATAGGGTTATAATGAGGAGGACAATAGCAGATAGGTAATGAGGGAAGCAAAGATGTGGAAGCATGACAGGTGAGAAAAACGTATGGGGAGAAGTTAGTAGTAAGTAGGGAGGAGAAAGTAGACTGCATAAAGTGAGATGGACAAAGGAAAAGATATGGTAGCAAGTAAATTAAAAGTACATTAAAAATACTTACCTCAAAAGTGGCAACAGAGAATGAATGCTACAGACAAGCAATCATAATGTAAAGGAAGAGCAAAATGAGATGGTACGAGGGATCAGGTGGGAGAGATAGAAAGGGGAGAGAGAAAGAGGTCAAAAAAGGCAAGAACAGAAGAGAAAGAGTAAACAGCAGGAAAAGAATATGAGCAGATAATGGTGATATATGAGAATAAAATAGTGCAATAACTGATGCAGCGTACAGCAAAAATGAACTTGTAAAGAAGACGGTTCTGTATGAAACCCGTTACCTCGTGAGCACATTGCACATATAATAACCACTACGCCACGGAGAATATAGAAAAAGAAAGATACAAAAATTAATTGAAAATAGCTGTTTTTGGATGTGTCGATAGCGACGCAAGACAGCAGGAAAAAAATTGCACACATACACGACTAGATTTGAGGTAGACGACCTGTATGTGAGTACTAGAGCCAGAATTTGAGGTAGACGACCAGCGTGTAAGTAAGAGAGTCAGGATTTGAGGAAGACGATCAGCGTGTAAGTGCGAGAGTCAGGATTTGAGGTAGACCACCAGCGTGTAAGTACGAGAGTCAGGATGTGAGGTAGACCACCAGCGTGTAAGTACGAGAGTCAGGATGTGAGGTAGACCACCAGCGTGTAAGTACGAGAGTCAGGATGTGAGGTAGACCACCAGCGTGTAAGTACGAGAGTCAGGAAGTGAGGTAGACCACCAGCGTGTAAGTGCGAGAGTCAGAATTTGAGGAACAATTTTTTTTTAAAGCCCAAAAACATCATATGATATTTGTTGAAAAGTTGAAAAAGGTGGCAGCCTGTTCGTGACTGCGTACATGAATTGTATATATACATCATCATCATGAAACCGATTCATGGGTCCCACTTAAAAACATCAACATAAAAATCCCCCATGCGTCTATGTTCTCAGTGGAAATAAAACCCAGTGATTTGAACTAGATCCGCTGAGATGGCATCCACTCGTCTGGAAACTGTTATCCGTGCCTTATTTGAGTGGAGAAATGTAACCTTATCCAGGTTTTTTATTTAATAAATCCATAATTTCTTTGTCACTAGTGATTTCCCTTCTTCTTCCTTAACCCTCAACTGTCCTTGCATGAAAAATTAGTCATCGGTTCATCATCATTTCACTTCGGACAATTTCGTATGTGCTCCTATCTTCTCTTAATTGTATCCACCACTACACGATGGCTGACAGTTCCTTTTCTGTTTTTGTTGACAGACATTCTTCTACGTTCACAGTAGCCTCATTTCTGACAACACCACAATTCAATCCATTTTCGGTTATTCTGGACATGGGAAGGAATCATCACCCTGCTCGTGTTGTTTCTTGTAAGTAGTTCAATATGTCCGCTCGATACATTGCTCTACCGACACTCACCATAGCAACGTAAGAACAGTTTTGTAAAGGAATCATGCCTCAAAACACACGTTTTAGCATTTCTGGGAAATGTTCTTATTGACTTGCAAGAGTATTTATTTTGGATCTTTAATCTCGCCGAAGACGGATGTATCGGGCCATTGGCGCAAATAAAACGGTGACACAACGCATTTCCATTCTCTGGACTACATCCTGCTGGAACTCTAGTAGGGCCATTGTCCTGCTGCAAGAGATATCCAGCGGGAGTTTGAGAATGAACGCTGAAGAAGAAGTTTCTTTAAATCTACATTGGTTTTATGTTCCAAAGCCACCTGCCAAAAGTACCACTCAAAGCACGTAAATCAGTAACTTCAAACGATAATCCCTAGGAATCTCGAAAAAATGTATCATTTTCTAAACAAGACTTCGATAACGGGATTCGAATACGCGTCCTTTTGAACACATCGAAAAACTGAACCCTGACGGAAAGAAGATTCCTATTAAACTAGATGTGGACGTATAATTCTGACCCCGAAACCACGCAATCAAAATTACAAACTCTGTTTCCAGCTCGAATTGTCGAACCACCATGGGATACACACAAAATCATTACTGCCAAATCATAGAATGACTGATTAAAGTATACAAACACCTGCACCCGGGCACTCAAGAAACGCTAACATAACGCTTTGTTTGTAAACGGATAATTAAACAGTACAATATCGGATTATGTATTCGCTTGACTCCGAAGTGTTTTCATTTTTTGGTGAAAGCTATTAACGATTACGAGTTTCTCCAGCGATAAGGGCGCCCATAAAATTAACGGAATATATTTCAAATAGAGAAAATGGATATTGCAAGGAACAGCGAGACGGCTGGCTACAGAGGTTGTTTCAAATATTTAAACGCCCGTGTGTTGCCGGGCGAGAGTAAAGAAAAGCAATAATGTTTATCTTTCATGAATGTCGTAGGAGGCGAGTAAGGAGGTTATGGTGTGGATTTGGCTGTCCAATCCATATAGGGACAAAGTGATCCAGAAGTCATGATGAAGTCAGATGTGTCAGGCCAATAGGCACATAAGTACAGTTATCCTGACAAGGCTGTAAACCAGGAAACAAAGCATTCCGTTCTCCGGACTACATCCTGCTAATTTACAGGACTTTGAGAACGAACGCTGTAAATGTACACTGTGACCTGGCTCCGGTATAGACCGGTGAATAGAAAATATTTAAGACTTCATTCATGACATATTTGACTATTGTCGTGGAATTCGTTGATCACTATTTATATACTTGGAGTCGCATGTCCAAAAAAGTCAATGCCGATCAGTGAACGCACGAAAATAATTTTAAAATCAGCCTCTCATGGCATATTTACTGTAATGTACAGAAGACTTTAATGTCGACTATCGCGGCTGATGCATACAATTGGAATGCCCGGATAATTCTGACGAGTATTGGGTATTTATGAAATACAGTCCTGTAGAAATCATTGAGAGTCAGCCTTCTATATTCATACATTTTATTTTTTCCCGTGATTCTCATGGGCTGTTGACAAAATATACACAAAGGGACAAACGAAAATCTTGTTACAAGTCAAATAATGTTACAGTATACGGATGCTCATCAACGTCTCCACAGAGCTGTATAATTGACGATATACGCTTTTTTTAAGAATGGATAGAATGTTGACTGTCTCCGCAAGCAAAGGCGGTTTTGTCAACCACTACACGTAAGTCTGATATTCGGCGCGTTTACGCGTATGAGGCACGGTAGTTTATCGGCGCAGTGGGTATGTAGACGAACTACATCAACGTGGTGTGGGCCGCATCGAGCATGGTGAGACACGTAGAAAACCATGATCATCCACTGCATCGAATCTCATTTACAATCGTCTTGATTCGTCTTACCACTAATTTAAAATAAGTTCCGACAAGAGAGTGAGGTCGACGTTAATCTTGCCACTAATTTAAAATAAGTTCCGACAAGAGAGTGAGGTCGACGTTTTGCACAACTCTTCCTCACTTTAATCAAACTCCTCAGGGCAAGTCATTTTCGCATCCATGAAAATTCACTCACTACATAATTCTTTCAAACGTGGATGCAACAAATGGTCATCATCACTTGTGATGGATCAACAACTACAAGATAGATGGATAGATGGATGGATAGATGGATGGATAGATGGATGGATAGATGGTTGGGAGATACATCTTAGGAGAAGATGGATATGCAGGGTTCAAATCCAATCCTCTTTAGGAAAGTTAAACATGAGATAATATCAAGAAACTATTAACATTAAGATTAAAACTAAGCCTTTCTACAGGATATTCCGGTACAAAAATGTCACTAATCATGGCTGATCCAACTATATCCGTGCTTCTCATGGGTGGCGACACAACGTACGCGGAAAATAACCAATAATTTATTCACATCAGCCAAGATAAGTGACTGTTTAGATTCTTCGAGCAGGACTATTCTGGGAATGGACTTTGTAAATCTACCACATGACTCCATCACGGTTTTCCCAAAATAGATAAAAAGTATCAATAACGTACTCAAATTAGACACGGGCAGCTGTTTTTACGTACTCCTTATTACACGCGATGACCTATCTGCGGTTTTATGATCCTGTGGTTATTGTGATAAACTTCTGATTTATATATGCGAATCAAGGTTGCCAATGTGTTAACAGTCAGTATCAAAAGAGAGCTTCTTCTTCAGTGTTCATTCTCAAAGCCCCGCAGGATCTCTCTTATAGCAGGACCATGGTTTCATGGTCTTTATAGATTTTCAGCAGGATTTAGTCCAGAGATTGGAAATGCGGCGTGTCGCCATTTTAAAGTACCAATGGTTCGATATAACCGTCTCAGGCGAAATCAATAGGAAACTAAGGCTAACAACACCGTGATCTGCAATGCATGTCGTAAGAGGCTACTAAAGAAATTTTGTAGGTAATGTCAACTTTTCCACTTTGTGGCGTCAAAACAAACAAAAAGCCATACTGAGAATTGGATGTATCAGGCCGAAATGCACATATATCTCAGCTAAACTGTAAACCATTATACAATGCATTTCTTTTCTTCAATCCACGCCCTGCTATGCATGAGAATTTTGAGGAAAACGTAAAAGACGAAGAAAAAGACAGATAACGGTTTCCTAAAGTTATTTCACTTAAAGCTTCCGAAACTAAATGATAGAAATAAAAGGAAAATAACCCTTAACATTTTTTTTTAAAAACGTATGATGCAAATTTGTTCAATAACTAAATATATTAAAATATAAGGACAATTTTCATATTTATTTCGATAATAGTATTTATTACAAATATTCATAATACTCGTAATGAAATTAGTCACGTTAATATTTTAATTTTTCGCTGACCGCTTTGTAATATTATTCGGACCGCAAGTTATCACAGGCCGTAAGTGGTTAAGTCTTGAATTAAGTAATGAGTGAATGACCCGTTAACATGTACAAGAAGATATTTGATAAGGGGAAGTCTATTTGAGAACGTTCATAAGGGGAGCTAACCACATAAATGATCAATATGAAAACGTCCATGAAAGCAAACAAAAATAAGATTACCTGCCTTTAATTGGTGCCACTTCTACAGGAGGTTAAACAAACACAAGAACTGCCAATTTTCAATTATCCATCATTCTACTCAAATCAGGAATGTATATTCAATAGAAAATATTTTAAAAACTCATAAATGCTGTAAAGTTCACAAAACACTGTGGTGGAACGCACCTATCTACACCAAAAATATGAGTAGAGGATTGACTTTATTATTCTCGAGTTGCCATATATGTATTCCGACGAAGAGGCAAGTCTTGTACGCATAAAATCAGTACGTATCTTCAAGCGATAATCTACACGCGATCTCCCTATATAAATAAAACGTGAGTGAGAAACGAACTCGCGACCTCTTTAGCAAGCACTGTGCGGTATGACCACTAGGCCAGAAAGATCATCGTAAAAGAAAAACACTCTTAAATAAATGTATAGAAACACAAAGAATATTTCAAGAAGAAAACATGCTGGAATTTTGGCAAGGCAGAATGGAAACGATTCCAAGAAACATCTGATCTCCTGCTTCGTAATATCAACAGCAATAATGTAAAAATATTTACTACTGAGGTGACAAAAGCTATCCTCAATGCAACATCATTAACCATGCCAGGGAACAGTAGAAGATCTTCTAAACCATTTTGCAATAAAGAAATGCATGGCGGTATTCTTGAAAGGAAAAAAGCAAGAAAAGGACTTGATATTACGCCATCACAAGAAACAAAAATCCTTTACAACAAAATATATCTTTAAGTAAAACTGATAATAGTAAGTAAGTAAAGTAACCCATAGCATTTATTAATACCGTAGGGGTGTGAGATGTTAGCGATCTCACATTTCACAGGCTCTGCAAATGAGGGCGGTAGCCATCTCCTCTCCCTCGCAGTCTTTACTTCCCGGATTAATCCGGTACCCATTTAAGGCTGGGTCGACCTGGGAGCCGTTGCGATCTGAAAACATTTCCACCTCAACTGGTGAATGAACCCAGGACCACTCATATGCGAAGCCAGTGCGCTAACCACTGCGCTAACGCGGCTCCCCTGATAATAAAGAACACTAAATATGACAAATGGGCAAAAACATGCGCTAATTTAGATCTAAGGAAAAATGGAAGAATTGCTGGGCGCTGATCAATAATTTGTCTGGGTAAAGAAGAAGAACAAATGATAGACCCGTGAAGAATGAAAGCAGAGCAATCACCAAAGGCCAGAAAAAGGCAAAATATTTTAATCGATTTTTTGCCAATGTGAACAGAGTAGGGAAGCTGTAGGAGGCTGACAAGAAGTATCTGTACCTACTGTAGCAGCAAGAAAGGACCCATAATACTAGCTCATCCATGTTTGAAGATGATTTCAATATGCAGAAACTCCAACAAAGGATGATTTCAATATGCAGAAACTCCAACAAATGATGATTTCATTATGCAGAAACTCCAACAAAGGAATATTTCAATATGCAGAAACTCCAACAAATGATGATTTCAATATGCAGAAACTCCAACAAAGGATGATTTCATTATGCAGAAACTCAAACAACGGATGATTTCAATATGCAGAAACTCCAACAAAGGATGATTTCAATATGCAGAAACTCCAATAAAGGATTATTTCAATATGCAGAAACTCCAACAAAGGATTTTAGTATAGTAAAGGAAATTAAAGTCTAGAAAGTCTCCTGAACCAGACACAAATATTTTAATGAAATGAAAACACACACACAGGCACATTAGGGAAAGAAGTAGTCCTTCAACTAATACGTAATAGTCCTAGAAGAGATACAGGCTGTGTCAACTATCCTCTAGAAGAGATATGACCTGGAGAAATGGAAAGATGCCTAAAAACTGGAGAAATGGAAAGATGCCTAAAAACTGGAGAAATGGAAAGATGCCTAAAAACTGGAGAAATGCTCACATCTGTCACATCCTGAAAAGTAATACACAGAAATACACGGAAATTATCAAGATAATAACATCTCAAATATATTGGAGTCAAACTTGATTCAGGTTGTTCCAACTATCCTCTGCCTAGAAGAGATTAAGATTGTGTCAACTATCCCCAACAAGAGATTCAGGTTGTCAACTATCCTCTAGAAGAGATTAAGATTGTGTCAACTATCCTCTAGAAGAGATACAGACTGTGTCAACTATCCTCTAGAAGAGATACAGGTTGTGTCAACTATCCTCTGCCTAGAAGAGATACAGACTGTGTCAACTATCCTCTAGAAGAGATACAGGTTGTGTCAACTATCCTCTAGAAGAGATTCAGGTTGTGTCAACTATCCTCTAGAAGAGATTCAGGTTGTGTCAACTATCCCCTAAAAGACTAGATGATCATGTGCGTGTTGTTATACGAGCGTTTATGGAGAACGTTATGTTAACTTGTTTGCTTTTTTTCCCCCTAATAAATCCAATTTTCTACCTAAAGAAATGAAATTCTTCAAACATTCTTGTCGCATCTACTGCACATCGTCTTTATTCTAATGTACTCGGCTATTCTCCACAATCATCTTTGTAAGATCGACTCTCCTCACAAGACGAGAATAACAAGATAGTAACAGTTTCATCCTAGATATAACAATGTTAGAAACCTCCCAGTCGCGGATGAGAAACTTTATAATCAAGTTACGATGCTTCTAATCAAATATGGCTGACTGAGTTAAGCATCTGAAGGAGATTAACTTAAGCCTAGTCTAAATTTCGTCGTTGAAGGTAGATTACGTCGATAGTTTTTTCACCGGAGTTGTGTCAGGTAAATGAAAGAAACATAGACGGCTCAGAGTGTTTGAAAATAGGTTTTGGGGATCTCCCTGGCGTAGTGGTTAAGATGTTCGCCTTGTGTTCAAGATGTCACGAGTTCGAATCCGGATCGTGTCGTCTTGTTTATATGGTTGATTTTTTTTTCGGAGATCCCTGTGGAGTTCACTTTTCGGAGACTTGTTTTACTTTTCGTAGTTGTATTGGGAGATCAATTGAAGCTAGGAGTTACGTGCTATGAGTGGTACTCTCAGCAGACGGCATGCCGCTTCGTTGAGAGTGACGGAGTACATATGGGAAACCGAGTACAGTGAAGTCAATCTTCTACGGCTTTTAAACCTTTAAACCTTTTTTTGAAACATGGGGTGATTATTGATAAATGTAGAGATTTCAATATTGGTTTGTTCATTTATACTCGTGCCTTTTTGTACGTTTTTTCTCTAAAACTCCCGCTGTTGTAGCATGGTGGCCATACATGACTTCCTGCATGATGTAGTCCAGAGAGCGGAAAATGTATTGTCTTAACGTTTTATTTAATCCATGACCTAATACACCCGACTTCAGCGATGTTTTCCATCTCACGTTCGCTGTCATATTTATTGTTTAACCATGTAATCTCTAGATATAAGCACACTACCGGATTATGTATCTCCACAACACCCCCCCCCCCCACTAGATATACGGATACTACCGGATTATGTATCTCCACAACCCCCCCCCCCCACTAGATATACGGATACTACCGGATTCTGTATCTCCACAACCCCCCCCCCCATTAGATATACGGATACTACCGGATTATGTATCTCCACAACCCCCCCCCCCCCACTAGATATACGGATACTACCGGATTATGTATCTCCACAACCCCCCCCCCCACTAGATATACGGATACTACCGAATTATGTATCTCCACAACACCCCCCCCCCTCTAGATATACGGATACTACCAAATTATGTATCTCCACAACACCCCCCCCCCCATCTAGATATACTGATACTACCGGATTATGTATCTCCACAACCCCCCCCCCCCCACTAGATATACGGATACTACCGAATTATGTATCTCCACAACACCCCCCCCCTCTAGATATACGGATACTACCAAATTATGTATCTCCACAACACCCCCCCCATCTAGATATACTGATACTACCGGATTATGTATCTCCACACTTATCTAGTATCTTTTATCTGGATGGTTGATGACTCCTTGCCATGCCACGATGTCAGAATACATTTCATGTTGTCATCTTCGATCTCTCTTGCCCTCTATCTTGCACGTTGTAATAATGTTCTAGAGAGCTCCTTGTCTTATAGCGTGCCCAAAAATTAAAGATTGCTGATGTTAATAAGTAACCTACGACCGTGGCTCGTCTTTGTCGCTGCGTGGTACACTGCGTGTCTGTGATGACAAGGTACCGGGTTCGAATCCCGCCTTAGACAATTATGTTTTTATACCGTTCAAAAAGCAATGGCAAAATACTGAACGTATTTGTATTGCCTATAAAATCACACAGCTAAATTTCAACCATGACTGCACCATCCATGACTGCATCATCAATTACTGCACCATCCATTACTGTACCATTCATGACTGCACCATCCATGACTACACCATTCATGACTGCACCATCCATGACTACACCATCCATAATTGCACCATCCATGAATGCACCACCCATAAGTACATCACCCTTGACTGCACCATCCATGACTGCACCATCAAAGACATCATCATCCATGATTGCACCAACCATGACTGTACCATCCATGATTACAACATTTATGATTGCACCAACCATGACTGTACCATCTATGATTGCAACATTGATGATTGTAACATCCATGACTGTACCATCTATGATTGCAACATTGATGATTGTAACATCCATGACTGTACCATCTATGATTGCAACATTGATGATTGTAACATCCATGACTGTACCATCTATGATTGCAACATTGATGATTGTAACATCCATGACTGTACCATCCATAAAGCAACATCGATAATTACACCACACATTACTGCAAAATCCATGACTACGCCATCTATGACTGCACATTCCATGTCTACACCATCCATGACTGCTCCATCCATGACTACACCATCCATGACTGCTTCATCCATGTATACACCATCCATGACTGCTCCATCCATGACTACACCATCTATGACTGCACAATCCATGTCTACACCATCCATGACTGCTCCATCCATGATCGTATCACCATCTAGCACGCAGTCGTTGATAAACTTTATTACTATTCAAATACATTCGTTACCCTTAACAATACTTGAAGTGAATGTTTGAGCTGTTATCTATGAAGTGAATGTTTGAGCTGTTGTCTATGAAGTGAATGTTTGAACTGTTGTCTATGAAGTGAATGTTTGAGCTGTTGTCTATGAAGTGAATGTTTGAGCTGCTGCCTATGAAGTGAATATTTGAGCTGCTGCCTATGAAGTGAATGTTTGAGCTGTTGTCTATGAAGTGAATGTTTGAGCTGCTGCCTATGAAGTGAATGTTTGAGCTTCTGCCTATGAAGTGAATGTTTGAGCTGTTGTCTATGAAGTGAATGTTTGAGCTGTTGTCTATGAAGTGAATGTTTGAGCTGCTGTCTATGAAGTGAATGTTTGAACTGCTGCTTATGAAGTGAATGTTTGAGCTGTTGTCTATGAAGTGAATGTTTGAGCTGTTGTCTATGAAGTGAATGTTTGAGCTGCTGTCTATGAAGTGAATGTTTGAGCTGCTGCCTATGAAGTGAATGTTTGAGCTGTTGTCTATGAAGTGAATGTTTGAGCTGTTGTCTATGAAGTGAATGTTTGAGCTGTTGTCTATGAAGTGAATGTTTGAGCTGTTGTCTATGAAGTGAATGTTTAAGCTGCTGCCTATGAAGTGAATGTTTGAGCTGTTGTCTATGAAGTGAATGTTTGAGCTGCTGCCTATGAAGTGAATGTTTGAGCTGTTGTCTATGAAGTGAATGTTTGAGCTGCTGCCTATGAAGTGAATGTTTGAGCTTCTGCCTATGAAGTGAATGTTTGAGCTGTTGTCTATGAAGTGAATGTTTGAGCTTCTGCCTATGAAGTGAATGTTTGAGCTGTTGCCTATGAAGTGAATGTTTGAGCTTCTGCCTATGAAGTGAATGTTTGAGCTGTTGTCTATGAAGTTAATGTTTGAGCTGTTGTCTATGAAGTGAATGTTTAAGCTGTTGTCTATGAAGTGAATGTTTGAGCTGAAGTCTATCATTATCTAATGACTCTTCTGACAGGAATAACACTCCATCTCACATCAAACGATGGAACGAGATACAGGAGGCTGTTGAAAAGAGCGGGACGTATGAGCTAACCACAGCAGAACTGAACTTTGGCGCAAAGTTAGCTTGGAGAAATGCTCCCAGGTGCATCGGTAGGATTCAGTGGTCAAAGCTGCAGGTATGGTCAAGCGGTTGTGTGATGGGAGGATATTGTAGTATGTGGGTAGAGGTTGTTGATGTGGTAGGACGTCTTGATGTTGATGACTGTCGTTGATGTCGTTGATGTGGTTGGCTGTCGTTGGATGTCGTTGATGTGGTTGGATGTTGTTGATGTGGTTGGATGTCGTTGATGTGGTTGGCTGTCGTTGGATGTCGTTGATGTGGTTGGATGTCGTTGATGTGGTTGGATGTTGTTGGTGTGGTTGGATGTTGTTGATGTGGTTGGATGTCGTTGATGTGGTTGGATGTCGTTGATGTGGTTGGATGTCGTTGATGTGGTTGGCTGTCGTTGATGTGGTTGGATGTCGTTGATGTGGTTGGATGTTGTTGGTGTTGTTGGATGTCGTTGATGTGGTTGGATGTCGTTGATGTGGTTGGCTGTCGTTGGATGTCGTTGATGTGGTTGGATGTCGTTGATGTGGTTGGATGTCGTTGATGTGGTTGGATGTCGTTGATGTGGTTGGATGTCGTTGATGTGGTTGGATGTTGTTGGTGTGGTTGGATGTTGTTGGTGTGGTTGGATGTCGTTGATGTGGTTGGATGTTGTTGGTGTGGTTGGATGTTGTTGATGTGGTTGGATGTTGTTGGTGTGGTTGGATGTTGTTGGTGTGGTTGGATGTCGTTGATGTGGTTGGATGTTGTTGGTGTGGTTGGATGTCGTTGATGTGGTTGGATGTCGTTAATGTGGTTGGATGTCGTTGATGTGGTTGGATGTCGTTGATGTGGTTGGATGTCGTTGATGTGGCTGGATGTCGTTGATGTGGCTGGATGTGGTTGAATGTCGTTGATGTTGATAAATGTCGTTCGTATGAATGGACGCTGTTAATGTGGATCGATGATAATATTAAATCAAAACAACTTAAAATAATGTTACTTTTTTGGGACAAGAGAAGATAAATTCACAGAGGAATGTCAGTTTAATGAAAAGCTTTCGAAGATAAATGTTTCTATTTTTTTATCAGATATATTTTAGAATTAAAATATTTGTAAGAAAATCCAGATAGAAATAGAGTATAAATTTGTAATGGGGTACTTGTACGAAATGTGTGTTTGGTGGTGTAGAAAAAGTAAAGATTAATTTAGTTTTTTTTCTAAATCGACGTTTATTGCATTCTCTGCAATACGTGACGTGCACTCTGTCTGAGTGCTGTGACACTGCAGAAATTACTTCAACTTTTTCCATGTTTTGATTGGTCAATTTCTGAATACTTTGTGTCGCCAGTCAATTAAAAACACGGGAAAAGACGGATTTGTCATTCCATGTGATGTAAAGTGAGGGTAGTACTCAGTCGTGCCTTTCGTCAATTCTACAGTCCTGTTGGATCCTCGTGAATCTTCCTTCTTGAGTGAAGCATTTAACTTTTCCTGTGATTTTCATTTTTAACTTTGTGTCGACAGCCAATGTACATCATAAGAAAAGTAAATGTGTCTCGTTAGAACGATGACTCCCAGGTTAGCCCACAGGTCTTATAACATGGATAGTCACGATTCAAGCTTGTTAACTAGAGAATGTCACGGACAAGCCTATGGTCATTCGTTTATACTTAGCTCTATAGAGAAGGTGATGCAAATAAACGTAAACATCCACTCAGAGGGGGCCTTTATTTACCTAATTTTTACATATCAACAGTAATATGACGCAACACTGCCATATTGTACGTCACTTCGAGAGGCTATCACGCGTCGCCAATGGAAATAACGAAGTAGCCTCTCGTAGTGATGCGGAATATGGTTATACTGTAACGTTTACTTATTGATAGATGACGAAAGGCATCCTATGAACGGATATTTATATTTAGGTTGTCTCCCCTTATCAATAGTTCACTGTAGTATATCCCAGTACTTGACGAAATGTGTGTCGTTCCCTACTTGGGGGGGGGGGGGGGGGGAGAAGAGAGAAATGGGGTGTATACTTGTATGTAGAAAACTTATTTCGCAGCTTTTTATGTACGTACCCAATCACGTCGTGAAGTTAGAGGGCGATCTCTCAGAGTGGTTTGAGGTACGGAGTGGAGTAAGGCAGGGATGCACACTTTCCCTATATATGTTCAACATCTACGCAGAAAGTCTAATGTGGGATGTGAGAGAAGACATACACAACGCTGACTACCACGCTTTAAACATCGGTGGACTCGAAATCCCTGAACTACGCCACGCAGACGACACAGTGCTTCTTTCAAATGATATAAAGGGGTTGGAACAACTAATCAAGACCACAAAGAAGTATAACGAAGCACAAAACTTGTATTTAAACACACACACACACAACATAATTATATCAACAGATATAACAACACAAGAACCAAAAATCAGAATTGACAATACCGACTTAGAATGTGAGGATAAATTTGAATACCTAGGAGCAAACATCAACAGTGCAGGAGACTGCATGGCAGAAATAAAGAAGAGATTGGCAATGGCTTATTACAAAATAACACGACTGAAAGGAAAAAACAACAAAATAGAAAAGAAACTGCTAATGTTACGAACTTTAATTTTTCCGATTGCAACATACGGCTGTGAAACATGCACCCTAAGTAAAACAGCGACAAAAAAGATCAACGCCCTCGAGCTGAAATGCTACAGAAAGATACTTAGAATATCATGGAAGGAAAAAAAGAGACTCTCAGAAATTATAAACACATTGAAGATTCCAGAGTGTTGGTTACTAAACGCAATAACAATAAAGAAAACTACATCTGTTTGGTCATATAAAGAGACACAACTGTTTAGAAAAACAAATAATGGAGGGAAGAGTATCTGGATAGAGGAGAAAGGGCAGACCAAGAAGACGATGGACTGACGACATTAAAGATAACATGAATACATCGTTGGAAAATTCAAGCCGCATCGCCCAAGACAGAGAGGGGTTCAGAGAATTCATTGTGAAGACAACGTTCTGGAAAGAATACGTCACATGACATGACACCCAATCGCATTTACTAAAGGAGTTAAAATACAAAATGAATAAATTAGGAAAAGAGTAGGTATAATATGCTGTATTGAACTTATCGAAAGACAGCAAGTAAAATAGTTCAGTCACCTTATGAGAACGAACCCAAACTAAATATCAATAAGAGCATATAAGACAATAATATCTGGACATGGAGCCAAATGTAGACCAAGAGAACGGTGGACAGAAAACACCAAGATAACTTTGAACAAAATATGGAATAAACGCAACCAAGGCGACATATCTGGCCTTGGATCGACATCAAGACCTTCTACCCCTGCGCTTAACGGCAAGTATGGATACCAACATTCATCATTTACCTGGAAAAAGACATAGGCAATACACAGTATAATCACATAACACTATCCCCACTAGCAATTTATTTCCATAATTCCAAATCACATTACATTATCCCCGACACTGGTAATGTATCTGCATATTTCAAATCACATTACACTACCCACAACACTGGTAATTTGTTTCCAAATCACATTACACTATCCCCGACACTGGTAATGTATCTCCATAATTCCAAATGACATTACATTACCTACAACACTGGTAATTTATTTCCAAATCACATTCATTATCCCCGACACTGGTAATTTATCTTCATGTTTCTAAATCACATAAAGGTCTACACAGGGCCGGATTTAGACTTAATATGACCCTAAGCTATTTGAGATATGGGGCCCTAAGCTATTTGAGATATGGGGCCCTTTACCGATTAAGAATATATAAATAGTGAAATTAAACACTTTTAGGGGGCCCCCATGAAAGCGGGGTCCCTAAGCTATAGCTTGTTTAGCTTATAGGTAAATCCAGCACTGGGCCTACAACTATTTGGGTGTATCAATGTTAGACACTTTGTGACCACACATTTCATACGAGTATCTTTATTAGAATGTAATTTTACCAACCTCACAAACGCCATGTGATGTATGTTTATCAACCACACAAACGTCAAGGGATGTATGTTTATCAACCACACAAACGTCAAGCGATGTATGTTTACCAACCTCACAAACGCCATGTGATGTATGTTTATCAACCTCACAAACGCAATGTGATGTATGTTTATCAACCACACAAACGTCAAGCGATGTATGTTTATCAACCACACAAACGTCATGTGATGTATGTTTACCAACTACACAAACGTCATGTGATGTATGTTTATCAACCACACAAACGTCATGTGATGTATGTTTATCAACCACACAAACGTCAAGCGATGTATGTTTATCAACCACACAAACGTCATGTGATGTATGTTTATCAACCACACAAACGTCATGTGATGTATGTTTATCAACCACACAAACGTCATGTGATGTATGTTTATCAACCACACAAACGTCATGTGATGTATGTTTATCAACCACACAAACGTCATGTGATGTATGTTTATCAACCAGACAAACGTCATGTGATGTATGTTTATCAACCACACAAACGTCATGTGATGTATGTTTATCAACCACACAAACGCCATGTGATGTTTTGTTTTGTTTTTCGTTCGCTCCATTGTAACCATCACGGATATCCGTGCGATTTCCGCCGGGAGCGTGATTACGTTGTGCCACCGTTATGCGCCTTGTAGGCCTAGCACATCCAATTTCGGCATGCCTTGACAATTCGGGTGGGCTACCCTTAGCCTGTGACAGCCTCTACATCTGTCTCCAGGCACGCGTAGTGAAGACTCTTCGCCCAGACGATTGTTTGCTCTCGTCTGACTCGAACGAAGTGTTCCACTATCTATGAACTTGCCTCGTGTAATTGGACGTGCTGTGCCTGTGCCCATTGGGTACTGAACCGTTTCTCATCCGTGAGCCTGGTTCCTTAAGGGGAAGAACTCAACAGAGGAGTTGGACTCTGGCTCTTTCGCCCTCTTAGCCGAGGTGTCATTCACTGACATCGTGAACCCCTTGTCCAAGTTCGAGTCTTACACCACGCGTTTGAGAGCAAGGCGTTCTCGAGCTGAGCGTCCTTGTCCCAATAGCGCCTGAGCCCATCAGGTACTGAACCCTTTCTCTCTTCAAGTGTATTTCCGGTGTAGGAAAACCTGACAGTAGAGTTGGGCCAGGGCTAAATCGTTGTCCCTTTTGTGCCTGAGTGCATCGAGTACAGAACCCTTTCTCTTCGCGAGCATATTTCCGGTTTAGGAAGGCTCGACATTAGAGTTGGGTTAGGTCTTCTTGCTTTACCAAACGCCAATGGATGGGTCTGGGTCTCTGCCTGTAAGGAACACAGGTAACTAGAAGCTCGACTCGAGCTGACGGAGCTTGTAGTTCCCCTTTCCTAGGGACTTTTCACTTTCTATTTGCAGTTCGCGCTGCCCTCTAGCGCTGTTCTGCCATTTCATTGTTTCATTGTACTCGGTATGAAATCTATTTGTCTCTCGCCATGCATCTATCTTTACGTGCATTTTACATTGGCCGCCCCTCCAATGTTCGGACTGGACTGACTAGCTTCACTGTATGTCGACAGTGTCGCTATATGTGGTGATGCTGGTGGTGTCGGAGATATTGTCTGTCTCTTGTGCAGTCAAATCTCTTTCCATCTGCTACCTCCACATTCTCGGACACGATCCCCAAATGATTTGGCCAGAATCAGCTCGAGCTGCTGTATTTCTGTTTCCAGGGTGCACCGCGTGGAGGTACATTTGGGATCTTGGTTATCTGCTAACCCTGGGTCCGCTTAGAGCAATGCGTTCCCTTTGCACCCCCGCCATGTGATGTATGTTTACCAACCACACAAACGTCATGTGATGTATGTTTACCAACCACACAAACGTCATGTGATGTATGTTTACCAACCACACAAACGTCATGTGATGTATGTTTACCAACCACAAACGTCATGTGATGTATGTTTATCAACCACACAAACGCCAACCGATGTATGTTTACCAACCACACAAACGTCATGTGATGTATGTTTACCAACCACACAAACGTCATGTGATGTATGTTTACCAACCACACAAACGCCATGTGATGTATGTTTATCAACCACACAAACGCCATGTGATGTATGTTTATCAACCACACAAACGCCATGTGACGTATGTTTATCAACCACACAAACGTCATGTGATGTATGTTTATCAACCACACAAACGCCATGTGATGCATGTTTACCAACCACACAAACGCCATGTGATGTATGTTTACCAACCACACAAACGTCATGTGATGTATGTTTACCAACCACACAAACGTCATGTGATGTATGTTTACCAACCACACAAACGCCATGTGATGTATGTTTAACTGAAATAGTAGCAAAGATGATATATAAAATATCCAGAATCATTATTTTTGGCAAAAGAATATATAAATGTTATTGTTTTTATGATGTAGGTTTTTGATGCTCGTCACATTATGACGGCCCGAGGAATGTACGAGGCACTGTGTAATCACATCAAATATGGTACAAACAAGGGTAATCTGCGGTAAGTTGTGTTACTAAAAACAGTGAATATTCGGTATAGCATGTTACAATAAAATTGTTGGTACACGTGTGATGTTTATACGCAGAATATAAAAGATGTTCCAACTGGTCTCTCGTAGAAAATTTAGTGTAATTTTGCAACACGGTTTTCTGTCATGATTTTTTGATAGACAATAAATTATAGTAATTATTTAGCCCAGACGTGGAGTGACTGACGGTTCGAGGCTAGTTTCTTGCAAAATGTTAACGTTAACATTTGGTTTGTAAATTTGCAGCTGTTACGAGGTCGATGAAAGTCATTGAATAAGTTACATATAATTTAAAGGTAAAGGTATGTTCCATGGCAGCAACATACCGTCGGGGATGAATATAACTCTTCATGTACTAAGCCGCAGCAACTATTATGTGTGGGGGAGGGGTTCCAGTTCCCTTCTTTGCTGTCTTTACCTCAGGTAATTCATGCGCCAGGTAACAGCTAAGTCTACTGGAGGAGTGAGTTAGTGGTCGTGTCAAGCAAGAAATCACAACCCCGATTTCCTTTTTTTTTGTCCGGACGTGGTTTCGAACCTAATACACTGTAACCCGGTGATAAGCAAACTCACTATCAACTAGCCTACCGTGATCCACATATAATTTATACACATACACATTTATCACGCGATGACGTTATCTAGAAAATTCATATTAAGAAAAGAAAATACCCACTACGTTTCTTGATTCTTGATTAGAAATTGGCTTCACAGCACGTGGGGCATTCCAACAAGTGCTCCACCCTCTGTTCCAGCAGCCATACGACTTGATATTGTTTCGAGTCAAATGCCGCTGAAACAGATGTCGACATCAGGGCACAATTATGGCCATTGCGACAGGTTTCTTTGTTGTTCCGCACAACGTCGGCCTGCCGGAAACGTCGGCCTGCCGGAACAACATGGTAACTGTTATCGAAGGTTACGACTACGGAATTGTATAGATGACGTGCCATGAAGCTTCTATAAGAAGATAACCTCAATATAAAGGCATGTCATCTACTAAGGTTTTCTGTTGCATGGGTGGTTTGTCTAGTGAACCATTAGTGAGACCCACAGACGCACTACATTTATGTAAACCCGGTTGCAACACAGTCTAATGTTTTGTATGTATATTTCTTCTATGTACCAGAATGTTAATTTGCGGTATAACAATGTGTATTATATAAAGATGAATTTACGATATATTATATTAAACATTGAAGTTATCATCTATATTACAACATTTTAACAATTACTTATAGGTAACACTTATGGGATAGTTAGTTAATTGACAGATCATTCTCACTGCGCAGCGAAGCATCGGTCCATAATTATTCGGATCTCTTTAAGTTGTTTCTCATCGTTTATAGACCGACTACCGCCACTATTTACCGGTTTGTCAGTCTCCTCTTATCTTCACACGCTCTTGTTTGGTCACCCATATACTATAGTTAAGTCAATGCAAAGAGATTGCAAATATGTGGTAAATTACCATGAAAATGTGATCTTTAGTCATTTATTGTACTATATGATGTGAAGCTAGAGAGAGTTATATTACTTCATCGAGATCGCAGCATGTGGACACTAAGTTGCAATCAGTAATACTGAAAACAGAATCCTAAGTTGCAATCAGTAGTACTGAAAACATAATTCTAAGTTGCAATCTGTAGTACTTAAAACAGAAACCTAAGATGCAATCTGCAGTACTCAGGCAGAATTCCAAGTACATAGGTAGTCCTGCAATCAGAATCCAAAGTTGCAATCTATTGTTTTGCAAGCTGTTAATATATAGTAAGTACTTTCTGGTGTTGCATTGTTCACCCACCAAATGACAATTATAATCATTTTTACATCCACTTTATGAAACTTGCTTATGTCCTTCGCTATAGTTCCTCTGTTACCAGTAAGCCGTATGCTGGCCGTAAATTCCTTGTATAAGCCGGGCATAGTATGATCATTTTCAATGGGTGTTTGATCGAGTGCAAGAACAACAACATGAAGATAAGCATAGATAAAACAGAAACCATGGCAATAGGATGGGATACACACAATCTAAATATATCAGTGGAAAATCAAGTCATTAAAAAAACCAACACCTTCAAATAGTTAGGCGTAACATTCTCTTTAGATGGAAAGATGGACACCTAAATAGACATTCATTGTAGCAAAGCAAATCAAATACTGGGTCAATTATCCCCTTTATTGCAACACAAAATGCTACCAATGTCAAAAAAACACAACATCTTATCTAAAGTATCTTCATTCCAACCCTGTGCTACCAATGTCAAACATGGTCCTTAACAACAAAACATAAAAGACAACTGGTTACAACAGAGATGAGATGTCTGAGAAAAGCAACAGGAGTGACCAGAAGATACAGAATTAGAAACGATGTCATAAGAGAAAGTGTGTGTCATACCAATTCTACAATACATACAAAACCAGCAGATTCAATGGTTTGGTCATCTGGAAAGAATGTCGTGTGATTCATTAGTTTATAGAGCATATACTAAGAGAGGATAAGCAGAAAGAAGAGCCAAGGGTAGACCTAGAGTACGCTGAATCGACAACATCAAAGAGACATTACACGAACACCAAACACCATCATCTGAAGCTGCCAGAAAAGCGAGAACAAGAACAATGTATCTCCCTCGACACCCGTAAAGGGTAAAAGAGGAACGAAAGAAGAAGAAGAAGCAGTTTGATCTAACCGTTTCTTTCTAGTTAGTCTCCGCTGTTGGGCTGTTACATTTCTAATTTTTTTAAGATGTTGCGTCTTTGTTAATGTATACAACGTCATGTAGGTCTATTTCGTGCAATCTTCCCAGTTTCATGGTTTCTGTCCGTCTGTCAGTGATGTCTTTAGTGACTACTTGTAGCGACTCTTATGGCAACCTTGAGAACATATTCTCCTCTTCATTTCACTACAGTGGAGTATCTTCCGTAGTCCATGATCTAACGTGAGAAGACCAACGAATCTGTCACTGCGTCCAAATAATGTCTCGTAGTATCAATGATAAGAACACCAGCTATGTCAAGGATAGTGGTGTATGGAATATTGTCCTGCCATCTGATGTTTCAGTCGCTCTGTTATAGTATTAGTAACTAGTAGTAGTAGTAGTAGTTATTGTTCTTGTTGTAGCGATAGTAGTAGTAGTAGTAGTTGTAGTAGTAGTAGTAGTAGTAGTAGTAGTAGTAATAGTAGTTATTGTTCTTGTTGTAGCGGTAGTAGTGGTAGTAGTAGTAGTAGTAGTAGTAGTAGTAGTAGTAGTAGTAGTAGTAGTTATTGTTCTTGTTGTAGCGATAGTAGTGGTAGTAGTAGTAGTAGTAGTAGTTGTAGTAGTAGTAGTAGGAGGAGGAGTAGTAGTTATTGTTCTTGTTGTATCGGTAGTAGTAGTAGTAGTAGTAGTAGTAGTAGTTGTAGTAGTAGTAGTAGTAGTAGTAGTAGTAGTAGTTATTGTTCTTGTTGTAGTGGTAGTAGTAGTAGTAGTAGTAGTATTAGTAGTAGTAGTAGTAGTAGTGGTAGTAGTAGTAGTAGTAGTGGTGGTAGTAGTAGTAGTAGTTGTAGTAGTAGTTATTGTTCTTGTTGTAGCGGTAGTAGTAGTAGTAGTAGTAGTAGTAGTAGTAGTAGTTGTAGTAGTAGTAGTAGTAGTAGTAGTTGTAGTAGTAGTAGTAGTAGTAGTAGTAGTAGTAGTTATTGTTCTTGTTGTAGTGGTAGTAGTAGTAGTAGTAGTAGTATTAGTAGTAGTAGTAGTAGTAGTAGTAGTAGTTGTAGTAGTAGTAGTAGTAGTAGTAGTAGTAGTTATTATTCTTGTTGTAGTGGTAGTAGTAGTAGTAGTAGTAGTAGTAGTAGTAGTAGTAGTAGTAGTGGTAGTAGTAGTAGTAGTAGTGGTGGTAGTAGTAGTAGTAGTTGTAGTAGTAGTTATTGTTCTTGTTGTAGCGGTAGTAGTAGTAGTAGTAGTAGTAGTAGTAGTAGTATTAGTAGTAGTAGTAGTAGTAGTAGTAGTAGTAGTAGTAGTCGTTATTGTTCTTGTTGTAGCGGTAGTAGTAGTAGCAGTAATAGTAGTAGTAGTATTAGTAGTAGTAGTAAAGGTAGCAGAAGCCGTAGTAGTAACAGCAGCAGTAGCACTAGTATATCAAATGGGTAATAAAAAGTAACTGTGGTGTTCTTCGGGTAGACTGAGATTAAATACTTTTTAACATATAGGTCCCATCAACTGGTCGGTCACACAATGTCACTCGTCGTGACTAATGCAATTTATTGGAGCTTATCACTGGTCACTTTGCGTATTCTTTGTATCGACAACCAATGAAAAAATCGGAAAAGACAAGAAGACTGGTTAAATATTTGATTGATCAGAAGTACACACATTTCTACAAAAATCTGGGGTTCGTGGCATTAGCATGGAAATGTTTGACAAACAATGCGTTGAAATATGCAAAATCCAGTGTGGAAACGAGGACATAACGTAGTCTTTGTTTTCCTAGAAGCATCCTGTTAACAGGCAGGAGTTTAAGAACGAACGCATACAAAGAAGAATGGGTACTATAATCACAGTCCAACCTCCGTTGCGCCAATTAGTGTATACCTGTATGCTTATTTCCCTTTCCTATGTTTATCTGTTTATGTGTATCATTTATTAATTTAAATATTATTAAATTTAGGATTAGCGTTATGATTACTTATGTAAAACATAACTAGCCCTAACCCCTAACCCTAAAAAATTAATATTTTAAGTAATTATTCATTATTTATTGATATAGTATTTATATCAATTAAACCACACAATACAGGGGAAGGCAGTAATGGGGAAGAAGAACGAAAACGGTTGGTTGGATTCGATCATAGTACCGAAGAATACTTATATATATATATATATATATATATAGAACAAAATAGACATGAATCCATACAAGGGAATATCTACCATGATCTGAAACGTGTTGATGAACACCATTACAATCCCTGTATTCTTACCAGGTCATCCATCACGATTTTCCCTCAAAGAAAAGAAGGTCGTCGAGACTTCCGTGTCTGGAACACTCAACTGGTCCGCTATGCAGGATACCGGAATGAGGATGGTTCGATAACTGGAGACCCAGCCAACGTTGAGTTTACTGAGGTAACCATCTATCACGTGTCTTTGATATGTATTTTGTGTATATTGTGGAGTTTAGAAGGTGACATAATTAAATATGTTAGTATTAAATATAAAAATATTTTAGAAAAAGATGGTGGTATGTGTGTATTGTCTTTCCCCAGGTGGTTTGTGATCCACTCTTGCCGTTAAGCGTAGGGTGATTGGAGCTCGAGCTTGCGTTCTAAAGCCAGACGTGTGGCCTCGGCTGTGCTATGACCGTGTCTGTACAGGATGTCCCTGACGTTTTCTATCAATCTTTTCCGTGGTCTTCCTCTGGCTTTGTACCCTGATCTCATTTGGTTATATGCTTGTACGTGCAACTTTTCGTGATGCATTCTCATAATGTGGCCAAACCACTTGATCTGTTCTCTCTCTATGTAATCTGTACAAGATATTATACCTATTCTTTCCCTGATATATTCATTTCGCAATCTGTCAAGCCTGGTATGTGTACAAGATGATATTAAGAAGGAAACATTTATGTAACATTTCTTTCAGCTGTGGTCGTAATATGAAGGGCATTTATTTTAATTGTGATCGTAAAAAAACTTTTCATTTCTGTGAAATTTTATTGTAAAAAGACTGGACATTTCTTTAATTTTTGGAAGCGGTAAGACTGAATGAGTGTTGTTAGATGAGAAATGTTTAAACATTTTTGGTATGGGTTGCATTTAGAAAAATGATGAATTTAGTATGGGGTACTTTTAATAACAGGATGATTTTAGTAAATAGTAGTTTTATAACCGTTACCAGAACTGCACAAGCTCAGTAAGAACTACCGACGCAATCACTTCATCTTTCGAAACAAAATCAGGGACAAAATCAAAGAAAGACAAACAATGATGTGGGCTCTCACCTATATTTTTAACATATACATGGACAGATACTAAAAGAATCTCAAAACAAGAATGTAAACAGTACATTAACAAAACAAGAATGTAAACAGTACATTAACAAAACAAGAATGTAAACAGTACATTAACAAAACAAGAATGTAAACAGTACATTAACAAAACAAGAATGTAAACAGTACATTAACAAGACAAGAATCTGAAGAGGAATTAAATAACTCAGTAAACGAATTGCTATTTGTTGATGCCTTATCTACGAAGAGTAACAACAGCTACAAAATCGTATTATTGCACTCACGACAACAAGCATCAAGTATAACATGAATATAAATACGCAGTAAACAGAAGTAATGAAAATCAACAAGTCATTTTGTCATGGATACTTTTAGTATCCAGTGAAGGTATCAATAAACAAATCTAAAGTGAAACAAACTTCTGAATTTTAATACACGGGATGTATATTCACAGACAACGGAAAATTAGACATGAGATTAAGACAAGATGCCAGAAAGCAAATATAGTGACATACTAGCTATCATCATCACCGCTCAACACAAAGATTAAGATGGAAGTCAAGAGACAGATGATAAACATTATTTTTATGCCAACACTCTGCTATCAATGCCAGACACGGGCACTGACAGCAGCCCAGTAGAGAAAACTTACAACACGTGAGATGAAATGCATGAGAATAGCCGCAAGAGTGACCAAACTAGGCAAAATGAGAATTTATGAAATCAGAAGAATCGATATAAGACTATGCACAGAATACATCGAGAAACAACATATAAAATGGTTTGGGCACCTTATGGGAATGAACCATAACCAACTACTAACAAGAACATATAACAAAAGAAGATCCGGATACAAGGCCAGAAGAAGACCTAGAACAAGATGGATAGATAACATCAAGACAACACTGAACAAATAGGGATTCAAAGGAGCCACAGCGACACATTTAGCCTGTGATAGGCAATTAAAGCTCTCAGTCACCACCCCAACTTTTAACGGCAAGTGTGGATATTCTGACCATCATCAGCATGGGAATAGACAATAGATGATTTTGGCACGTGGTACTTTTAAACAAATGATGATTTTGGTCTTAAGTAGTTTTAGAAAAAGGATATTTTCAGCAAGTAGTTTTTTAAAGACAACGAGTGATTTCGATATGTAGCAATTTTAGACAAATAAAGATTTTAGTATGAAGTAATTTTAGAGACAAAGGCTAATTATCGAATCGCATAGACAAATAATCATTTTGGTGTGTAGTAGTTTTAAAAGGATGAGTTTGGTGTGTAGTAGTTTTAAAAGGATGATTTTGGTGTGTAGTAGTTTTAAAAGGATGATTTTGGAATGTAGTAGTTTTAAAAAATGATTTTGGTGTGTAGTAGATTTAAAAGGATGATTTTTGGTGTGTAGTAGTTTTAAAAAATGATTTTGGTGTAAGTAGTTTTAAAAACTGATTTTGGTGTGTAGTAGTTTAAAAAATGATTTTGGTGTGTAGTAGTTTTAAAAACTGATTTTGGTGTGTAGTAGTTTTAAAAGGATGATTTTGGTGTGTAGTAGTTTAAAAACTGATTTTGGTGTGTAGTAGTTTTAAAAGGATGATTTTGGTGTGTAGTAGTTTTAAAAACTGATTT